>CM067566.1:61896385-64296385 GCA_034336665.1 Luscinia megarhynchos
ACCCACTCAATATTTATGCTTGTTTAATCCACTGGGCAAATAACCTAGAATGTATATATCACTTTAGACTCAAATGTATTTTTATAACACAACATGAAATTCAAGCAAATACTCATGTTCAACTTATCAGGTAAGAGGACTGCTCCCCTAAATTATTTTTGATGTATTTTGTTGGAATGGAGCTGGGAGTTTTGTTTGTTTTTGTGGTGTTTTAAGAAGATTGATGCAGAGTACATGTTAAATACCAAAAATAAAATCAGAAGAACTTATGTGCAAGCAAATCTGAGATTGGCTGCAGGACAAAACAAATTATGACTGAATACAAAAATGTTTAAAGTGGTTTTCTATTAAAGTGAACATCAATACTGAGCTACTCTGGATGTTTTCTTTAATTTTACAAAAAGGACCTTTTTTTCAAATGTGCTTACTTTAGCCTTGCTTAGCAGAGATCCAGTGAGGGAATACAGTGGTTATTTCTAAACATGAGTGTATGTAGGAGTAAAAGCTACTCTGACTCAGTATTAACAAAATCAGCCCCTGACAAAAACTGTTTTGGCAGAGAGCTACAGCCAATTACAGCAGAAAATACAATGAGTTCATTATTTATGATTATAAGCAATTCCAGAAGATAAGCAGTTATCTTTCTTGCCCTTTAGATCGGTAATATATATATATATAGCATATATATATATATATATATATATATGTATGTATGTGTATGTATATATATATATATGTATGTATGTATGTTTGTATGTATATATAGTCTTCAAATTAATTTAATTTCTATGTTTCAGAGAGACTTTAAGAAGTAATCCAGCTTTTAAAGAGCTGATACAGACATAGGGAAGTTCACACACCGGGAAACCATTCATGTATGAACATTACTTTCTACTCCAAACCATACTTGAAACAGGGTGAGAAGCACTTTCAACAGAATTGTCTGGGAGATTACAGTTCTGCCATACAATGCGGCACACAACAAAATTTAAGACAGTTTAGGCTAAGCAGTGTCACTGGTGGAAACTGCAGGCTATCTCTTACAGTGGGAAAAAAAAAAAACACAGTTTCACCTCAAGCTTGTGTTTTTAATAAGTAATTGATTATTTTGGACTGGCATTTACCAGCAAAAGCTTGCCAAATGCAGCATGAACTCCAGGGTGACAACATCTTCTTTTAAAGAAAAAGATGCTAGGGAAGAAAGCAGAGTTCAAGTTATAGCCAAAAGAAACCACATTCTATAGAGAGTTTTAGTGCTATAAGACTCTGTCTTGGCTGGTTTGATGACAGAATATTTTTTTCTGATGGATTTTGAAAGTGCTTAATAATTTTTGAACAATGAGCATACGTTTAATGTAACTCTTCACCTGGGTTTTTAGCTCCCTCCCTTTTCTATCTTTTTCTAATCAGATGCAGAGTATATAAAAACTATGTGGTTCCTTTAACCAAACTCCTCAAATGTCGTCTCCACTCCCACAATAAGTAAAAGCAAAGGTTGAGGGACAATAGGTGGGATGAAATTCAAGGTGAAATTCAAGAACATCTTTAACAAGGATAATGGTACTTGAAGTTTACTGGAACATGAAATCCTGGAAACCATGAAACCATGATCTCCAAAATATTACAGATGGAAAATCCACTATTTCCATCTTGCTTCCACTCTGAATTTGCTTTTAGCAAGTGTGATCCTTGATGTGGGGCATGATTAAGAGAATATTGGAGTATCAGCAGCTGGCTGTCCGAGAGAAGTCCTCTAGGACCATTTTGGACCAGCTAAGAGAACAGCAGAGTACCAGCACCATGGAACAGGATCACAGCCAAGAGCCTTAGCAGCCATGAACAAGAACTTGTTAGGAGACAGGAGCAGCATCAAGAGAATGCAGTATCCTCATAGTATGTCCTGTACTACTCAGAGTGAAGGTAATTTTGTGTTCTCTGTGTGTGTTTGTTTAGCTGGAGGCAGTTGGGGAACTGAAGTGATGAGTAACAGAGATGCATGTTTAAATTTAAATGAAGGCTTCAGTTTAAATTAGGATTCTGGGACTTGCAAGAAAGTTCTGTAAGAATTAGGAATTTGGAGGAAATGCAAAACTGCAAAAGGCAGTAAACTAAATGACAGAGTCATTAAAAAAAAAAGAAAAAAAAATAAAATAGCAGAAATGAAAAAGCAGAACACTGGTTTTAGTCGAGAAACTGGCAAGGAGCTCTGCATAAGCAGCTCATCCAGCTCCTGCAAAGCATAACAAGATGGAAATTATAGGCAGAAAATACTCATTACGTTACACAGGCCACTTTCCAGTGCTGGCAGAGAAGGAAAGAAGTGGAAAGTACATCTCGTGTCACTCTCATGTCCCCGCTGGCTATACTGGGAAAGGGCAGGAACGAACCCTGCAGGGAGCCACACCCAGTCCTTCCAGCCAGAGGCAGCTAAACAGAGCCTGAAATGCTGGGAACCGGGAGGGACGATCTGGGGATGCTCACACAGGTGGGAAACCCCTTTGCTTTGTGGCTTGCAGTGCTTACACTGAATCTGCCTGCGTGGGAAGTGACCAAAGGCTGAGATGGTAATCTGGCTTGCTCTAAGAGCTGTTTGTCCTCTCTTTGTGCTCGTGCACCAAACCCTTCCCTTCCTCCCTGGGGCTGTGCTTCCCTGGGCCATGGATAATTTCTGATGGCCAGAATACCCTCCAACAGGATGCTTGTCAGCAATTTGGACATTTTGCAAATAAATTCAACCAAACCGAACCAAACCGAACCAAATCAAACCAAACCGAATCAAACCGAACCAAACCAAACCAAACCAAACCAAACCAAACCAAACCAAACCAAACCGAACCGAACCAAACCAAACCAAACCAAACCAAACCAAACCAAACCGAACCGAACCCAAACCAAACCAAACCAAACCGAACCGAACCAAACCAAACCAAACCAAACCAAACCAAACCGAACCAAACCGAACCAAACCAAACCAAACCAAACCAAACCAAACCAAACCAAACCAAACCAAACCAAAAAACCCATTAAAACAAACAAACAAACAAAAATCACGGGACTCTTCTGACCTAGTCAGAAAGTTGTCAAAAAGATTTGAGAGTTTCATTGGAAAGGGGAAAAGTCCCTTTGACTCACCTCAAGCAGCAGGCAACTAAAAATAATAGTTTCAAAAAAAATGAGATCTGCCCTTCTTTCCTACTTTATTTGCTGTTCAGCTCTGTGGTTTTTTTTTTTTTAATTCTCTTTTTGAATTTAAATTCCTGTAACCACTACCACCAAAGCCAGGTCATGTGTAGCAATTCAAGACTGAGTAATTTTGTGAGCCTTTTTCAATCACTCAAACTACAGGCCTAACTACAGCTTCCAGAAAAGAAGTGTTTTCTTTTCTTTTTTTGTTTCCCTGTTGAAATCTGTTAAAATAATTTTTTTAATTGCATGTTTTTAAATATGTTGGCAGAATACTCTGAAACCATCTGACTGGGCTTTTGATTTGTTTAATTTTTTGCAAGCACAGTTATACTTACACTCCCCTTCTGTTTGCTGAAAGTGGTTGCTGATGTGACGAAAATAAAATGCAGTCCCAAGCAGCCAGAGTCAGACATTACTGTAAATGACATGGGGTATGCATGTTTGAGTATGACAAAGAAACAGACACAAAAAATATTTTAAAATGTAAATTATTCATCCTAGCGTGTGAAAGGTATGAAGTGAACTAATTATCAACTTTAAAGGTCAAGGAAATATTTTTGATTGGTATTTTTTTAAAAGATAAAATACTCTGGCATCTTGTGAAGTATTGGGTTAAGGAAATTAGTAGTTAAGGAAGCCAAACTGTGTGGAGTCTTCTTTTAATGGCAAAAATATTCTGCTCTTCTCCAAGGCTCCAGCCAGAAAATGTTTTTTAATTGTTACCATACAATGCCTGGGAGATCTGAGAGTCACCAGCTTATGAGGAAGTGTGGGTGTGATCTTTGTGGTGTCAAAACTGCTGTGCCCTTTGAAGTCATAATCACTGAGCAGATTTATATCAGCTATAATATCTCGCCAAATTGATGAACTGATCATTGCTGTGCTTTGGAGAAGGCTGGCCTTTGATCCCAGGTGCTTTTAAATGAAGGGACAGGTCAGAGTTTTGTGTTCTACCAGGGCTTTCCTGTGCAAAGTGGGGGAATGAGATGGTCTCTGAGATCCCTTCCAAGCCATTCTGTGATCTCAGAGGTTTGTGCTGGTGCCTGAAGTAGCTTGCTGCTCACAGTCTGGTGGGGATATTCTTGGTTACCTTCTTGACTTCAGAGGATGAGAAGCTGCCCTTAGCCTTAGCCTTGAGTAGTGATGAGCAGAGACCTTTTGGTGTGTTTTTTGTCAGTTTGGGTTTGCTACTCTGGCTGTATCTCCTCTAGCTGAGGAGCTGAAAAGCCTTAGACTTAGACTAAACACTGCTCAGCCACAGCTAAAACATCAGTGTGTTATCAGCATTGTGCTCGTCCAGAGTCTTAAACACAGCACACTGTACCAGATACTAAGAAAAAGATTCACTATTCCAGCCAAAACTAGGACAGACTGGTCTTGTTCTTGGGGATAAGAAATCCCCAAAATGGAAACCCCAAGCCAAAAGAAATCTCTACTAAATATACATACGTAAAATTGCTATTAAAAGAAACAGATGTTTAATATTAGAGTGTTCTAAAAAAAAATCATATTGCATTTTTTTTCCCTTACTTTTACTCTGATTCTTCCTAGGGCCAGTTTAGGAATCCTAATGAGGAAAGGGGAGAAGACAAGGGAAAATAGGGGATGGGTGTAAATACTCTCACACTTACATGATGAAAGACCATTAAAATAAATGCTAATCAGCTATCACTTTTTCTTTTTATTACTTTATAATTATATCTTCCTCTATCGTTTGAGAAATAAGGAGATTTTTTTTAACCTGTAAAATATGAGTTAGAATTTTTAACTATGAAATTAGAAATTAAACCTAGTAAGTATTGTGGCTTCAATATAGTTAAGCTCTCTGTGAATATTCAACTCTAAGACACTAAAGTTAATTTAGTTATTTACTACCAGATCATAACATGTTTTTATACCTATTAATTTATCTCCCAAAAGATTACCAATGGTTTTATTACATGGAGGCAGATAAAGGTCAAGCAAAATAAAACCAAGATGGACTGTATGGCAGAGAAATGCATAGATATGAATCAGACTAATAGGAATGGTGTTATACTGCTAGAAAGATTGACACTCACCATCTTATAAATTGGATAATATTTTAAGTAAATGCAATATTAGCAGAAACTGGCAAACAAGCTGGGGAAAAATATGAATGGCATAAAATTTTTATGCTTATTTTCATAGGCAGTCACGCAACATACCAGTTTCTCTTAGGGAGAATGTGTTCTGAGAGAACTGAAAATGGAATGTGAGAGAGAGATAAGTGGTCCACATTTTTATTTTCAATATTTTTTCTGTCATTTAGTGTTTGTCTGTGTTCTGAAGCATCTAAATATGTAATAAAATTCAGTGACATACAGAAGTTTTTTTCCAGTGAAAAAAATTAATACAATTTTAAAACACTTTGAACTATAAAGGCTGTTGAAATTGTTATAGTTTCATTATTTTTACAAGTAGAAAATTACATTATTGACATATTTTCTGATAAAAAACCTGTAAATGTATGTATTATTTGCATATTTTGAAACAAAATATAAAGTTAAATCAGAATAGCCAAAGACTTTTATTTGATGACTTGTAATATAGAACCAAAAATAATACCTTCTTTTTTTTTCTGGCAAATAAAATGCTTTTTTTTTCATTATTAAATTCATTATGCTATACCCTATTCCATTATAATCTAAATGAGTCTTCCATATATAATGTTTTTAAAAATAACCTTATTGTTTTGACTGTCTGTTATCTTCTTACTATTCACATTAACAGTTGGGCTCAAAGATCTTAGAGCTTTTTTCCAAGCTAGACAAATATTTCTGAAAAAGTGTCTGTGCTTTCTGACATAATGGCAGCATGTTTGTGACAGCAAGTCCAACTGCTTAATTATATATTGCTGGAGAGAAATAATTTTATTAATTTTTAGAGAGGCATAGTAGCATTTGAAAAGAGAAACAAACCATTCGATTTGCATTGTCCGTTTCAAATTTTTTATTTTTTATTGGAAGGTCAGCATTCTCAACCAAGTGTGAATATAAATGAAAGAAAATTTATGTACAAATCATTATATACTACTAATTGAATTATGCGAAATGATTGCTCTTAATTTGCTGTTTGAGGAAACTATCGTGGCTACCTGATGGGAGGAGGAGATAAAGTTCTGTCCATTTGAGGGTGTCAATGAGCTATTGACATTCTCCATAAGTCTTGCTCTTGCAAGCTTAATCCTGCTCAAGCTAAAGCCTAAACACAGCCAAAGAACATCTGCAAACTCTCCACTACCCCTTGCATACTCACCAGCATGTAAACAGAGCCCGTGAAATGATAGCAGAGGAATGTGAACTACAATTAATCTGTCTTCACAAAGTCCATTTATAAATTATTGTAGCTAATCCTCCCTCTATTTTTAGCCAGGGAAGGAAAAGCTGGCCTTACAACATATCCAGACATTCAACAGCTACGAGGGCCCCATTGGGGGAAAAAACACACAAAAACCCAAGAGTTCTGAGAAACCTGCTCATGATGCTCCTCATCACTGATTTCATTCTAGATCTTCACAAATTTGTACTAAACACAACAAGTTCAATATGAGTATTAAACTGAAAAATCAAGACCAGAGCTTCTGGTCTTGTATACCTATACATGTGACATCCTGATTCCATAATGAAGTAAAAACCAGGCTAACACAGGTACAATCAAGTCTGGTTTTCACTAGAAGAAGGGAGATGATCATGGTCATGACAACTATATTATATTCTAATTATCACTTGAGGCAGACCCTTTTAAAAGTAGGCTGCTTGTCCACTGAAATATGTTTTTATGCATTTACAATCCTTTCAGAAACCAACAAACATTTGAATTGGTCTATGAGGCTTAAAAAGTCAAAAAAACCCCAAAAAAACCAACTACACACTATCACAGAACCACAGAATATGCTGTGCTGCAAGGGACCCATAGGATCATTGAGTCTAACCCTTAGCTCTGCTCAACACCATCCCCAAGAGTCACACCATGTACCTGAGAGTTTTGTCCCAATGTTTGAACTCCTTCTCCTTCTCCTTCTCTCTCCCAGACTCACTTTTTTTTGGGTGTTTTTTTCTGGTGTCACATAAGTGAGCTCTTCTGTATTTTCAATTTTTAGTGATTCTGAGGATATCTGGGGGACTAAATCTTTAGCACTATTGTTAGTTTTGTTTTTTTTTTTTTGTTTCAGCAGTGTCTAGACATCCCAGTGTGAACTAAAATCCCACTGTGAAATAGGCAATGCAAACTCATGATAAAAACAAACTCATGCAGCTGGGGAGGAAGTAGGTAGAAACAGGTAATCTTTGGACCAAGGGTATGTGGGCAAAAGACAGCTCTAGCTGATGAGGAAGCTTGTAACCTGTCTTTGCATATTTACAAGGTCTTCAGGACTAAGATGTGCAGATTTATATTGATGTATTCCCCAGTGCATTTGCAATTTTGCAGTATATCCACCTTCAATTCACCCCAGTAGAGCCCATATTTTCAGTTTTTTAGCTTATATGAGTCAGGTTTCATCTCTGCATTCTAAATAATATTTGAGTTTATTGGAGATAAATGATGGAATGATTTGCCATTTTGATACAAGGTAGATGAGGATCTATCAATACCAGATTTAGCCATGAGTAAGAGGGAATTTTTGACAGAAAGCAGAAATCTGAGGCTGGCTAATTAGAAAAAAAATTGATCTGAAATTTAAAGATGAGAATGTTTGATTCCACTATTACAAATGGTGTTCAGAGCCAAGACATTTGCTAACAGTGCATTTCAAAAGGTTTAGTGGCTTAAACTTTTTCTTACACCAAAACAATCTTATCTACTCAGGACAAACTGGATCCTGATAATGCACCTCATTAGAAAAATCATTGCAATGCTCTAGAGGATGAATGCAAATAAATATTGTTGTATTATTAATTACTGTTTTCTATTTTATGCTTATACTAACAGCCAGTGGACTCACAAGTTAAACAGGTGATCATGAACTTAGCAAATTTGAATTAGACTTTTAACTCATATCAAATTTTCTTGAGCTTTTCTGAAGACATTCTTAATAAAAATGCTGCTACCTTATAAACATCCAAAATATTATTGAGCATAACAACTCTTCCAGAGAGAAAAGTTAATGGATTTTCAGCCAACATCACCAAGAACCTACATCTTTTGTCATGATTAGTGACTTGTATCATCTTTCTTCAAACAAACTATTGGAAGCCGTTTGTTTTCAAAGTTTGCATTAACAGTGGCCCTGAAATATTTGAGAAAATTAGATTTTCAAGACTCAACACCACAAAGCACAGAAGGAATTTTATTGGCATGGAATAACTCACTTAGCATGAGAAATTATACTGAATGAACTTAGGTAGGAAGGCAACATGAACGTCAGTCCTAATGTGTGATATCTCTAATTTAAGTAGAAAGTATCTATTTTATATGTGTAAAAATCTTGTTATTATAGATGAAATTATCATAGAAATAAAGATAATGTATGTCTGGAAAATCAAAATCTGAATTACTTGCAGTAAGCCCAAAAATACTATTTTCTGATGAAAGTAGATTAACTTCTATGTAATAGTTAGAATTCCTTTGGAATGCATGGAGTAGTTCAGAGGGTCAAAACCCAAAGGTGCAAAAACTTTTATGGACACTGAGGGCATGAGCCTGCCTTTAAAATGGGGATGGTGATCCCATTTCCTATGCAACTAAGTCATAAGATGCATCCATTATGTTTTCATTTAAGCAAAAATGCAAAGTTTTCTGGCTAGAAGCAGCAGTATGGATGATACCAATCAAGTGGAATAAATTTCTTAATTTACATGTAATCAATATAATATTTTTCAAAATTTATCCTTGTTCAATCTGTCCTAAGGATGTACACCCTAAGATGGATGTTGCTTTTATAAATACATTTTTTAATTTCTATGGAAGAATAAAAGAATCAATTCTTTAGTAAAGCTGCTGAAACACTGTAGTCTGTGAGTGGTGAGGCATGAATAACTGTGTGAAACTACAGGAGGGAAGCATTTGCCTTTTTTTCCTCCCTTGCCTGCTTTATGGTTTGTAAATGATAAATGAAATTTACTGGCAATACTCTGCAGTAATATTTCAAATTATGTTACAGAATACACTGTGAAAAGTACTGAATTATAGCAGAACCAAAGAAAAAGGCCCTAATTTTTTCCTTTTTGGAAAAGTGTGCTGTATTAGAACATTTGTCACCCAGTTTCACTATTACAGGATGCCACAATGCGACAACTTCCATGGGCTGAAATATTTGATTTAATTCAAATAACTTTAAAATTATGGCCACTATTAATATTGAGACTTAGGAATTCAGTGAAGTTAAATGCCAGTTTTGCAGTGTGACTCTGGGCAGCCCCAAAAGCAAGGCAGGAGAGAGGAGCTGGAGTGGCCCATCCCTGTGGCATCACCCCCTCCCATGATGGAAAATCTCAGTGGACACATTTTTATGATGTTTCATTTGTCAATGTCGTTGAATGGTGAAAAAAAACAAGATGAAAAAGACATTACCCTGAGCCAGGGCCGGGGGTAGTGCCTGCAGTGTCCTTTCAGCCCTTTGAAGCAGGATCCTTTTGTTGGCTCGGGTGAGTGGCGGCTCTTTAACATTCTGAACCTGCTGTGGCTGCCGGGGCAGTTCATCACCAAAGAATAGAAAAGGGCCTCTGGCATATCAAATAAAAAACACCAAGGGGAGGGGGGAGGAAAGGAGGACAGTGTCCAGCACACAGACCGTGCATTGTGCTGGCAGGGTTTCGAGAGCCTGCCGTTAGGTATATTTCATAATGTGAAAAGACAGACCAATTTTGGCCCCCTCGCCTGGTGGGATCAGTGCTGTCACTGCCATTTATTTTCAATCCCCCATGATTTCTGTATTGCCAACAACCCTTTTTGCATAAAAATGAACCATAAAGGCAGTCAAAACACCTGCTTTGCTGACAGCCCCGATTAAAGCTTTGATTTATCCTCCAAAGTGTGAGCTGATCTGCTGTTCCTGGGGCCTGGCTGGTGTGTAATTCATCGGGGGCTGAAGGTCTCCTTTCTGTCTCCCCAGCTTCAGCTGTGGGCTCCTTTTGTACCTGCTTGAGAGCTGGGCTAGCTCTGAGAACACCCACCCCAGCTGGAGGCTGGGAGTTTTCCGTCCCTGCTTGGCCCATTTTACTAAGTGACAGTAAATTACAGGACTAATTGGAGAGGCCCCCAAGAGCAGGACTGCGTGGCCCCACTCCCACTGTGGGCTCTGGGGAGCAGCTATTCCAGATGGAAAGGAATAGTGTTGGTTACTCCCACTTCATGCTTTCCCATCTCTGAAAAGATTGACATTTGACGTGGAAATTTTAGGTCGTGTGGGAGCCCCTTCTTTATAGCCCAAGTTTTGTTCTGTGGTCTTAAACCTTCGTTTCAGGGACTGCAGTGCACAGTGAATTTCTCCCCAGGCTGAAAAAGAGCACAGCATGTGGGAGTGAGCCTTTCAAGCTCTTTTGGGGCCATTGGGTGGGAAAGTTAAAAAGCTTTATCACTGTAAGTGTAAAAATAGGTATTTCTTAAACCTTCTGGAGGGTTAAATTGGGTCAGAGTTTTTTTTTCAAGCAGCTAGCTTGTATCCTGTGTATGAATCCCTCCCTGCCCCCATCTCCCCAAATAAATAAAAGCAAACAGAAAACCAAACCTCAGGCTCTAAAATACTTAAGACAAAATTGCCTTGTGAGTATATTTGACTTATGCACCATCATTGATCCATTAAACCACTAAGCTGTTATAAGATGCAGAGCATGTGGTATAAAAGAAGGCTGAGCAAACCCTTGCATGTGGATCAATGATCAGAAATTTCCCAAAGTGAGATTTCTTTTATTTAAAATATACTTTTTCACTGAAATGAAAACGTTCTGAGAAAGAAAAAAGATCTGTATTATTTATAAATTAAACAGGAGTAAACACAATTATTTAAATTCCAACTCTTTGTTCTGAAACAAGACTTGGTTTTGAAATGTTGATTAAGTCAACACATAATCTAACACAGTACATATGCAATATGATGTTTAGCTAAGATCAAAAACTTTTTCATTTGGCCAGGTGTACATTGGATAAAAAGGAAAGTATCACAAGAGACTGAAAAAGCTCTGTGAAATTAAGCCAAATCCTTAATAATAATTCCCTGTTTTAAAAAAAAGAAGTCAATTTTCTGTTGCCGCATTGCTGGGAACTGGAGTATTAATTTAAAAATAGCTTTACTATAAATTCTTGAAATGATAGAAATAAATGTGAAATTTACATTTGAAGTTGATTTAGCACTTGGCATAAGTCTAAATTGCAGACAGTTTTCCTGACTGTTTGGAATGCAATGCAATGGGACAGTTGAGTTTGTGCTGTGAAGTTGAGCAGATCTGAGCCTCGGCAGCACAAGGGCTGTGGTGAAGTTGCAGAATTCCAGAGCACCAGAGCATTCTGTGTTCAGGTGAGATAGGCATGATCTTGTCCTTGCCTGGGTGATTTCCTTGCACTATAGGGGGGTGTGGGCACAGGGTGGTCAGGGTTCAACCAGCATCAGCTGAATGTTGGCAGAGTTCAAGAAGAGCTGCCTATTAAACCCTAAAAGTCTGGTTTGGGATCTCTAGGTGCTTGGAAGTATGACTAAAGCAATCTTAATCTACAAAAATTGAGAGCTTTGCAAAGCCAGTCACATTTTAGGTCTGCAATAGCATCTAGGTGGATGTGGGGTTGTACAGAGCCATCAGAGAACACAGCTGCAGCAGTTTTTAATGTTAAAGAAACTTCATCTGGTGGCAGAGGGAAGGAAAGGCACTAAAACATCTGCTTATTCTTTGTTTATCACTGCCTTTCTCAGTCTTGGCTTACCCACCCCACACTATTTGCCTGCTTAGGCTGGCATGTGTTTTACAACCCTACATGCAATAAACGTAATTCTTGATTTTAAGGCTGGAAAATCTCTTGCATCTGATATTCTTTTAAATAGAGCAAAATCTCTTTAAGAAAATCTGAAGCAATTCATGACAAAAATAAAATTCCTGAATAATTTTGCTGACATAAATACTGCTTTTGTTGGAAGGAAAAAAAAGAAAAGCAAAGGTCAGAAACAAAGCCAAACTAATTTTGCTTTGTTTGTACAAAGGAAGAGACATTTTGCATGAGAATGGTCAGTCCTGATTTTTGCCTCGTGCATGTAAGCTTATCAGTCTTGACATTAGTTTTATTTCCTGCTGGAGGGAAAACTTTCAGTCAGCTATGACTAGCTAATGCAGATTTAAAGAAAAGACACACATACTATGAAATGCTGACGTTTTTTCATTTATACAGAGCATATAAGAATTTTTTTCTTGTCTCCCTCATCCACACCTGCACCTGTCCCATACAACCCTTTCACACTGACCATTCTTTGCTCCCTCCAACTTATTTTGCTTCTGTGAATGAGAATTAAGTGCCTTTCTCCTAAACTTTCATTTCCATATACTTTCTCTCTTATATTGAATGCATATATATATAAACATGTCTCACAAAGAGAGAACAATTCTCTCTTAAGAAATTCACAGATGTTTAAGATATTGTAAAACCATATGAGAATGTCAGTTCCTCTTTTGTTCATCATATCAAATTCAGTGGCATCAGAAAAAATAAGCCTGAATCCTAATAGAGTATTCCTAATGGAGATAAAGATTAATTATACAGATTAAAACCTGAGTCCACCACCCCCAGTGTTGCTCTGCACTGGTGTTGACATAGGATGGCATGTCCTGATGGGCACTTGAGGGAGCAAGAGGGGTGGAGCAGGGGATGTTGTGAGGCAGAGGAAATGGCAGTAGTAAGATGATTTAAAGCAACTTTATCCACAGCCTAAATCATCTCTAACTTTTAAATTTCCAGCATCAGAGGTGCAAGAGCTGAACAGCTTTGAATATCTTCTAAAGAGAAGAAGAAATGTCCTTTTGTTAATCAGCACATTTCTGTCCTCTACATGTGTTTGTTGATGCACACATCCTCTCATAACCTACTCCCTACACCCTACTCACAACCTAAAACAGCTTTTAAAAATGTCAGCCCTGGATTTAGATTTGTTTATTCTGCCTGGCCCTAATTACCATTTCCCAAATGAATCCAGCCTCAGCTCAATCCTTGTCTTGTATACAGTTTCTCCAGAGAGGCATGACCATTGCTCCCTGCTGTACCTAAAAACCAGAAGGAAACAACGAGCATCTGACTGTAGTTTAACTGCACAACATCTAAATACTGTGCAACATAACAGGTTCTCATTTACTTGGCTGCCTTCTAAGGGATGTTGGAAAACTAGGCAAAATACTCACCTGACTCCTGGTGTGTCAGAAGAAAGAAATATTCTGGAGGTACAAGACCAATGTGTCTCTTCCTTGCTATGCTTTATCAAGCCTTCTTCAGAAGGAAGCCTTCCTTTTAAAGGCTGCTTTCCTTACTCATGTGTTATACCTTGAAGGTTCTCACAGTGCTGTTCTTTATAAAGAAATAGTAATGACTGTTATTAACTACATAGTAAAAAAAAATGTAGGTCTTAGTAAACTCTGTCCAACAAAATGAAGGAAAATTTTCAGAGGTAAATCTCCAAGCAGAAAGATTGGCAACCCTGAAAAAGATTTGCAGCCAAATCTCTTTGGTTGAGGTAGGCACAGGAGAAGGAGCTTAATGAAATTTTGGCAAATATCTGCAGCTTACCTGTGACTGAAAAAAGAAATGAAAAGGAAAATACGAAAGAAACCTATTCCTATTATTACAGATATGTAAATACATATTTTATGATATTATAGATCAGTTTTAAAGTATTTTTCTGGCAAAATGCTTAGTTTTACTTTTTGGAGTAAGTTCCCCTTTATAAAACAAAATTGCTTTCTTATACAAACCAGAGCAGCTTTATGAATTTTAGATCACCCATAGCACATATAGCAAACTTTAGATGTTAGGCACAACTGGTTTGAATAAAAAATTTACTTCTCTTTTTTGTCTTTAAAATGTTACTTAGCCAAAAAGACATTTTAATAAATGCATAAAACATGTTCATCAAAATGCAAAATTAATAGAGTGCATATTTCCTTGCAGATACTTTTGTAATTGGTTTTGCCAAGGGTAGTTTAGTTCAGATGCAATCCCTGTTTGTTAACTGAGGGCCTATTCATTATATTTTATATAATTTCACTGTATTTTCTATGTCATGTATTATTCATACTGTAAAATTTTAATTTCAGCCTTATTACAAAATGGTTTTATTTATTACTATATGCAATTGAGACTTATATGAAAAAGGACAGGACCAACTTGCAGTAACAAAACATGAACTTGACCTTACAGAGATGTATCATTTTCCAGCTGCTTGAGCTGGACCAGAATAAAAAACTTTGTAAAAAGCACAACTATTGTGTTGCTCACAAACATTCAGAACCAAACTCTGGGTACCACCCTGGGGTTTTGTTGTTCAAGGCTTTACCTCTGGCTTTTTTTTTTCACACTTGTGCAGTGTGCAGAACTCCAGCTCTGCAGTGTGACCCAGGAGAGGCAGTGAGACTTCTCACAACACTCTCTTGAGGAGCAATCTCTCCTGGGAGTAGAATCCAAACCAATCTTGGCTAAATGTAGGCATTTAGGGATGCTGTACCTGTCCAGAAAGCCAGCCCTGGGAGTACAGCATGCCAGGGAAATATTGCTCATCAAATATGTGGTGATCTAGAATCAAAGGAAAAAAAGGACCTGTATTGTACAGCACTAGAGGTTTATCTTCTCATCTAAATGAAAAAGATTTCTTTTTCTTAAGGAAAAAATAGCTAAAAAAATAAGAGTGGACTGCTTTCAAGTATAAACAGAAAACTTAACAGCCTGGCAATTTTCCCTTTTCTTATTTGAAATACTCTCATGTTTCTCAACAGTACCACATAATCTGTGCAACAATAGCCCAGAGATGTGTTATGAAAAGGTTTATGTATATGGTCAGAGTGGACTGCTTTCTTTCCAGGGATTCTGATAGCTGTCAGTCACAGTTACCTCAGGTAATGCCTAGCTGGGCTCAGTGAGTTCCCACTTGACAATACATTTCCTAGGACGCTCATAACCAGAGAGAAAAATGAATTTGAGCTGTGGGTATGGACACCTCCTTTTACTGACAAGTGGGTGCTTATATTAAAAGTATAAAATCGAAGAATGATGAATCATAGGATCACTAAGTTGGAAGGGACCTTAAAGAACATTTATTTTCAACCCCTTTGCTGTGGGTAGGGACAGCTTACATAGACCAGGTTGCTCAAAATCTGGAAGTCTCTAGGATCAGAAACACCCTGGAATTGCAAACAAAGGAATTGGCAAAAATTAAAGTAGCTGTAGCAAAGCCTGAGTTTATAAGGGTTAAGTGTTTAGCTTTGGTTATTCTGAGATTATATCTCTGCATATACCTAAGGTGACTCACCTTTAATACTCACTTTTAGAATCTTCCATTGATTTTACTGCTGAAAGTTGCAGCCTAAAAGCAGAAAAAGAACATTATAAAAATGTTTCAGAGCAACATGGCCTTCTGTCACACCATGTTTTGAGTCTGCATTTCTAACTTTTAAAGCTTGAAGGGAACAGCAGGACATCAGTAGTTCCTGCTCTCTAATTAAACACTGATGACTCTGCCTAGAATTTTATTTTAAAAAAAGTCTTCTTAATGTTTCCTGTAACAACAAATTGGCAGCAAAGAAATTGTGTTTGTTTTCCCAGGTGGTTCAGAATATGCCAATGGATCCAGCACAGATTTATAAATTCCTTTGTTGGTTTTGTTCACAATCTTGAGAGACTTGCCCCCCAAATCTGACTTTATATTCATGTATCCTAAGTAAGCAGCATATATCAAGGAACCAGGTACTGTATGCTCTCTTTGCCTACAAATTGCTCATCTTCCTCTACAGAGAACAGAAATGTAACATAAGCTCACTTTTTAAAGTCAAAAGATGTTTTAAAAGCCAAGTACTCTTTAGGTTAGGTAAGATTACATTTTGACATTTTATCTCCCTTACTACATAAATCTGCTTTTGAATATATATAAAGAATCCACCTATCAATGCTCCAGGCTAGTTCATCTATCCCATTCTATCTCATTGTCTGCAGTCATTCCACATTTTGTTGAAGACCACACCAGACTCATAAGCAACATCAGGTTTGTTCATCTTTTAGATAGGTGTTGTTTATTGAATGCTTATTCTGGCCATGTCAAAGAGGATAAAGAACTATTTGAGATAATTTTGCCTATTCCTTAAAGATAATTAGATTAAAAAAAAAGCCACAAAAGAAAACATTCCTTATAACAAACATTTACTTAGAAATCTAAGACTCTCTGGAGAGATGAATGCTTTTCTGTGACACTCTCTTTAATATTATCATGTCAAACTCAAGCAATTTTTCAGCACTTGTACTTGTCTTTGAATAACAACTACTCCTGCTTATGTAAAAAATCTGGTGTGTTTGAGAATGTGTCTTTTGCTCTAAGTTTCTCAGTTGGCCAAAATAGGTATCTACTCCATAATACTAAAGTTGCCCTTGCCAACAAGAAATACACTCTAATTGTAAGAATTTCTCATTACAATCTTTATTGCAACTTCCATCCAAATTTTTAAGGCTTAACATTAAATCTCTTTTTTTGCACTTGGCTGCATCTTGCAAACAGTCAATATAACCAATGTTACACGACAAAATTATTGTGTGGCAAGGCACAGAGTTCACTGGCACAAGTTCTTGGATGTCAGAACAATTTGATGGCATGTTCATAAGAGACATTTAGAACTTACCTGGAATATGAGCTAGGTGATTATTTTGGCAGAGCCCTGTGCTATTCAGCACAAATTTCTTGACTCATTTCGTGACACTATGAAAAATGTATTTAAAATGCTGTTTTCCTGGGAAAAAAATAGCACTTGATTCAATGAACATACATACAAAATAAAAAAATCTTCTTGTGTGCTTTTTTTTTTTTTCATGCTGGTGTTATTAGAATAATAATAATATACTTATGAAAATAAAAAAGTATTTTTTTTTAAAGAGCAGCTTTTTTATTTGACATTGTCAGCTTCTGTCTGTACAATGACACGTGGATATGTGTCAGCCCAGAGGATATTTTTCCAGTAACACAGTGTTCTGAATAAGTTATTCATGAACAGAGGAGCAAGTTTCATTATCTTCTGATTTGATTGAGAAAACAATTTCAACATTCTCCTTTAACTTTGTGTTCCAAACATTGTCAAGCTAACCTGAGATTTGAATGAACTTTCTGTCTGTGATAAATCCTAAACCAAATCTGTCATGACTTAAACATGTTTAATGAACAAACACTTCCTGAGGAAATGAACAGAAAGAAGAAAGAGGAGATCATGCTGCATGTTTTGTAAGAAAATCCTGAGGCATTGGGATCATGAAATTTCTTTTTTTCTTTTTCTATTTAGTAGGTCAGGCATTTGGTGAATTGCTTAAGAAATGCATTTCAGAGGATGTGGAAAGTAAAAGGATATGAACAATTTGTAGGTGACTAGAAGGTAGCAAAAGCAGAGGATACTGGAAAGCTGACTGAGATCCCAAGGATGAGCATTCACAGTTCTCAGACTCCCTCTGTTCCCACTCTTAAGTGCTGCTGTAGGGATGGAATTACAAACCAGCTTAATCCTCCAATACAACCTTTGATAGCCAGCAGGTGAGCTCCATATACCCACTTTGGGCAAAGTTTCTGGTTTTTTTTCTGTCCACTACTGATGGAAAATAAATTTCACTGGTGGAAGCCCTTCTATTTTATTTCAGGAAAGGGAATTTTGTTCCTCGGCACAGATGAGTCTAGAGATCACTTTGAACAATAAATATATGTTCAGTTTTTTTTTCTCTTTCTGTATTCATTATTTTAAACAGAAGGAGATTTGATTTTAACAGGCATAAATAGAATAAAACTTCAACTTTCAAAAACTATTTGTTTTCCCCATCCCTTCCCCTGCACAGGAAACTCTTATTATGTGGCTTAATCAGAAACATATTTCTGGGATGGGAATGCACAAGAGATAATTTTAGCCAGCTGAGGAACAGAGACAGACTTCTTTGGAAACCTACTATCTGATGAAACAACAAAGGTTTTGGTATGAATTATTCAAGACCATAGTCAAACTATTCAGGAACCCTGATATGGGGCTTGAAGAAAACAAGCCTGGAATATGTTTAGTGAATTTCTCCAGCTGGGGTCTCTTGAGGCTTGATGAATTTCCCCACATGGGAGTAAGAGAGATCCACATTTTTGTGATATTGGGAATGGGATGAGAAGCAATATTATCATTAATGATGTGCCAGTGTTTTCACCAATAATTCATATTTACAGGGAGGGTTGTATCACAGTTACATTGATTCTACATGGTTGCATCTACCATGAAAGCTAAATTTGATTAATACACTGTCTATACTTTGAGTCAAGCATATAAAAGAATAATGGTGCCTGGACATCCTTTGTGATGAAGAAAATACTCTTGTGGGGGGGTGTGTGTGTGCACATGTGCCCATGTATCTGATTTTTCAGTGCAAATCCTGAGGAACTTCTAAGGAAACTTCTAAGGAAAGCATACTGTGCAAAAAAAATAAAAAATTTTATGGTAAAGAAATGAGAAAATGTCTCACTATAAAAATTAAACCATTGGATTTATAACTAAGCCATGAAACTGTAAACCTTTCAGAGCTCTGATATCAGCAGCTGAACTCACTCTATTTCCACACAGAGATGTGATAACAGATAACTTTGCATGGTCTAGGTTAGAATGAACAGTTATAACTCAGTTATAAATCTATCATTTGTATTATTATGTAGTAATAATTGTTCACAAAATAGTCATTTTATGAAAATGTAATATAAAAAGTTTATTATCACAGGTTAGAAACTCAGTATCAGTGATTTGAACTGACTATGCCAACATGCCAGAAAAAGGAAAAATTAAAGCCATATTTGATTTAGTTACTACCAAAACTTTAAAAACAGTCCTAAAGTCATATCAAGATAATCACAATCCCCTCTGCAATATATAACTCAGCCTTCATCTCAAAATTAAAAACTTTGCTGCATACAAAAATACTGTCCATCTGCAGTGATATTACCCGTTCAGAAATTATTTGTTAACAAATCTTTTAACCTTTCAAACAGTCCTGGTTTGTTTTTTTTTCCCTAATTTTTACAGATATTCCAAGTCTTTACTTCTTCTATTAGCCTGAGCTTATGGGACCAGCAGCAAGAGAGAATCATCAGATACAAAACTGGGACATGAAAACTTAAAACAGGACTGAGACCTGTTTGATCTGAAGAGAAGTAGATTTAAGCCAATTTAAATCACTTCAGGCAAAGAAGGAAAGAGCAATATTGCCTCAAGATCTGAGGCACTGAGTTTCTTATTTTTTTTTTCTGTCTTGCTGGGATATAAGGATAAAATTATTTGCAAAATAACTATTTCATCCTGTTAAGAGCCAAATAATTTTGGGTCATGATGAGCTCAGAAGTGGCTGAAAGAGACAATTGTAGCCATATTTCTCTGAAAGGATTCACCTTTGTCCTTTGAGTGGTCTCAATTGCACTGGTGAAACTCCTGCCTTACCCTCATGGTACTGCTCATATATGTTCATATTTGGTTAGATCTCAGATCTTCTCTTGAGCTTTTCATGTGTATGTAAACATTTAGATACCCTGTAATGTAATTTTTTAACAATAATACATGCTATTTATTAGCATTAAGTGTCAACAAGAATGGTCAGACCACTTAGAAATGGGTTGTTTTAACATGTGAATGAGCCTAGTTTAAATACAGGAACTTCTCCAAGAAACAAGGCTGAACTAGGGAGAGATTTTGACACTCCATGATGTTTTCTATGCTGAATCAGCTGCTATTGACAACAATTCCTAGGTGACTTGAAGTCACTGTCCTCCAGAAAGTCAGTATGAATTAACATCTTCTGTCTCTTCCGAAAAATAAACATTTTCTGCCAAGACACTCAGGCACTGGAGAAAGCATTCTGTGCCTACTAATTTTACAGACAGCTTCATGGAAATGATAATTATATAGTGAAACATTAATTACAACAACTATGCTTTCATGTTTTAAAAAAAGAAAAGATACTGTATTGAGACTGTTACTGGAAAAGAATACAGAATTTTATTAAAATATTTTGGCTTTGAATTAAAGGAGAGGATCAACAGTGTTCTAACTTTTGGCATTTCAAACACGTGAACATTTACCCAGCTACTAATAAATAGAAACATATAAATATAACATATAAATAGAGCATTTATATTTGAAAATTCGATCGTGTCAAAGTTTCAATTGTTGGACGAAGCACAGAAAAAAAAAATTTCTCAGTTTCACAATTCTCAAACTAATTTTCATTTGTAAAACCAACGTTACAAACATTGACTGGGCTGATGCCCCTGTGTTCTGGGGTGACTTTACAATGTCTGTATTCCCAATTTGTGCTGGATATTAAATTCTGCACTTTTAGGACTGATTCTGAGAGTGAAGAGGGAGGAGAAGTGCAGAGTTTGTTGCAGAAATCCCAGTTCCCATCTGCATTCCTTCTCACGGACAGCGGGATAGAGCGAGCTCTCCTTGCCTTCCTGTTGGTTTGTTTTCTTTAGCTAGCTGAGGCCAGAAGTTTTTTGGGAGCTGTTCAGCCGTTGTTCAGTTTGGGAGCACCAGGATTACGGTTTGGGGGCTCTCTAAGCTGCTCTGCTCTGGACACCACACCCGAGCCCCGGAGAGCCTGAGAGAAACCTGAGAGAGACTTTCTCTCTCTCTGATCTACAGAAAGACTTTCTGAATTTGCCACCTCCTCAGAACAACTAGAGGTTCCATTGTTTAATACTATTCATTTTTTTTTCATGTTTGTGAGTACTTTGCTTGTTAAGTAAACAGTTTTTTTCCACTTTTTTCTGGGGAAATCTTTTCCCATCTGATATTGGGGAGGGGGCACTTGTGTTATCGAGAGCCCTCATTCAGAAATTTCCTCCCAAATTTGCCCTAAACCAGGACACCCTCTTAATTATAACCTTTTGTTTTTTCGTTTTTGTCCCAAGGGTGGATCACATAAAAAATAAATAAATAGTCTACTTATCGAAAGGAAAATTTTGTTATGAAACATATTATGAAATGTTTTATCTTCTGTCTTTTTAACTTTAAATTTTCAAAGCTAGAAACATAATGAATTAGCCATGCAGATTTAGGTTTCTTTTCCTTTTTTTTGGGGGGTTGTTTTGATGCTTTTTTTTTGTCTGGAGATGAAGAAATAAGAATTTCTGCTTGTTTGCTATTCTGATTTTGAAACTCTAATAGTGAAGATAGCTTCATAGCCTCTGGAAAATGTTAGCAGTTTTTCCTTGAAATTTATGTTAGAATAGATTTAGCCTGAGGGAAATTTTGAATATTGTAGCTAGTTTAAGTACTTTGAGAACAGCTCCTTTATGGCATGTGTTCAAGATAGGTATAGAGTTACAGAAATGAGTCATGGATCTTTGAGTGGAGAAGTTCATATTGGGAAAGATATCTGCATTGAAAAAAAAACAGTTGGAAATGCAAAGGAAGAAATTCTCTATGTAAGAGAAATACAACTAAAAAACAAGTCTGATGAAACTCAAATTAACAAAGGTTCATTTTAAAAACAGAATCTTGAGGAATCATGGATGGAGAAGACAAAGTATATCCAAACACTTTTTCGCCCTGGGGTTCTCCAACCCAATTTTATGAACATTTTATGGTGACTGCAGCCAAGGCTGCCTTGGAACTCTGCATTCCCCACCTGCCCCTCCATGGTGGTGATCAGAGAATAATGAGCACAACATTACAAGAGAATGATGAGCACGATGAGAATGATATCAAAGCTCAACGTTCTTGACAATGGATGGATTTCTTGTTTAATTTTTCTGCTGAATAGACCCCTGGTGTAACTGTTCAAGAATTGCATGCTGCAAGCTGCCTTGGCTATGAACATCTTCACATAGATCTGCCAGTGCAAGCAAGCCACAAGGCTTACTATGGACTAAGCAAGGGTGTCAGGGAGCAGGAAGCTCTGCCATAAGCTTTTCCCTACATATTATCCTTTAAGCTATTTTAAATGGCATCCCCCATCTCATATAATTAGAGCCAAAACAGCCTGAACTTTTTCATGTCCAGCTGAAATTCACCCTTTCTGTATTGCAGGGAGTGGTGGTTCATGCATACTCTTTCCAAACTGGAGGCAGCCACAGCCCTTAGTGTTTACCTTCTTTCTTACCTAATCTGCATCAGTTGCTGAGCAGTGAGTCCCAAGGATTGAGTAATGCAGTAAAAGGATGGGTTCACTCTACAGTTTATGCTTTCCACAGCTTAAATACTACATGAGCTACAACCAAATGAGTTTTACTATCTTTATTTTAATTATGTGCAATTAAATGGTCTATCAGAATTCCCTACAGTATTTCTTCAAATGATTCTCCCCAGTTAGTGTAATGACTTTACAGGCTTTCTGGAGAGCAAAACTAAAAAATAAAGAACCTAGGCTAAAGAAAAAATTAATAAATAAGGCTAGTCTGAGATATAACCTTTTCTTGATGCATAGCAAAAAAATATAAATATATTTTTTAAATTATTTAAAATTTACTAAATTTTATTTCTTTTAGTGAAGAAATTATCAGTGTAGTCACCAGTGATAATCTCTAGACTCCATGTTTTCTACTGAATGTAGAAATATTGTAACAAATAATGAAGGGAAGTTGATATATTGATAGGGTTTTTTTTGAAGTTGCATCTCTGTGAATAATCTCAAGCTATCCTGATCCAATATAATTAGACTGAACTGAAGGAATTCCCTAAAATAGGAATTTCATGTTAGTTTAACTGGGATCTCTGGAACTGAACAGAAAGTCATGACTTACTGTGTGTCAACAAATTGAGATTACAGAAGAGACACAAAATGTGAATTGACCTACAGGAAATTTCTGTAATCTAGATGAAGAATAAGGCATCAGATTTAAAGAGGTCTCACATCCTCCCTCCAAACAACTTCATGCAAATCTGAGCCCAGGGTGCTATAATTTTGCCTAAATTCTGGGCTTTTTTTACATGGTGAACCTGGTGGCATTTGGGAAAAATGCAATCTCATATTCATCCACTGTGCATTGATAGAAACTGATAGGCATGCATTAGTCTTGACAGCAAGCTCTGAATAACTGAAAGCTGTGTACAAAAAAAGTTGGATCTTTGCCATAGATTAAATAGATACTGTGCATAGATTGATAGGTACAGATTTTCTTTTTGAGCAGCAAAAAAGAACAACAAAAAAGTGGCTTACCCAAGAACAGTATGTGGGATGAATTGGTGACAGGAGCCAGCTTAAAGTAAAAAAATAAAACCCCAACACACAACTTTGAAAGTTCCCATGTTTGTACATGCCAAATCCTGACATCTTTCCCTTGAAAGGTTGATTCATTTTATAATACATCTCACAATGTCTCTGCACTTTTAGGAATACTGATGAGGTGTCTGAGAGTTAAAACAAAAGCAGTGGGGCTGCAAATATTTTTCAGATTATTTTTACTTGTGAGAGGGAACGGATGGGATAATGCTATTTTTAAAAAAGCAATAAGTAAATGAGGTATAGAAGCAAACTGCAGTTTTGATTTTATAAAGACACATTCTGATGTGGGTGAAATCATTAAGTGAGAAAATGTGATGCCTTTGACACACTGGCTTGCTTTCTGGGTACAGTGGAACCTATAGAGAAGGGACAGTCCTCCCCTGGCAGTGCTGAGCAATAACTGAGCAAATATTTGATCATTCTTGGCCATCTTCTTTTGAAGAGTGGTATGCAAGGCACTCTACCCTCAAACTTGAAGGTTTCCTGCCTTCCAAAATGGCCAGAAACTGCTTTATCTCACTCCAGCTCTGTATGTTGGCTTGACGACACAAAGTTTTTTCCACTTTTCACATATTTATGTTTGATTTGTTATAGACACCTCACTCCCACTGCAAAGTCAAACTGAGCTGAAATAGAGGCAAGCAGTAGAATCTAGCTGTATTCTTTCATGTAGCTGATGGTGTGAGGGCACAAGGCAGCTGGGGGATGAAAAATGTGGCATGGTGCTCTCCTGGCAGTGTATCCTCACAGGAAGTGTGCCAAGCCAGCTTCTGTGCCAGCTGATGCCCCATAAGTGAAATAAAAAGGAAGCTCATGACAAGGATGTAGGGAGCAAGCAGAGGGGACTCATATGAGGTTTATGTCTGTTTATGCTCTGGGTGTGGGGTGGTTCTCTCCCTGCATCCCTTGCATTTTCCATCTCTTGTACCCCAAGAGGGGATGGAGCAGCAAGTGCCAGAGCAGACATGCCAAGCTCCTGTTGGTGTTTGTGGCACAGTGAGCATGCCACAATGAAAAAACTCCCCTGGAAGCTCCCTGGGAACTCTGTGTGTGCTGAGGAATGCTCCAGCTCTGAGCTGTGGAGGAACACAACCTGCAGTGAGTGATCTGCAAACCATCTGTGGGACGTTCCCTCACGGTCCTCAAGGAGATAATTGATTGCATGACATTGCTTGCCTTTGTTTCTAGCTGGGGAAATGAAAGGAATGGAAGGAATAAATAATGTAAGGCATAAAAGTGGACTGACATCCAAAAAACATAAACACATGCAGCACTACAGCACTGGGAAACATCCTCATTAAATGTACTGCAATGTATTTTTATGCTCTGTGGATTTGACCCATTATATTTATAATAAAGAGTCTGATAATTTTATTTCCCAGATAGGGGATTGCTGCAACTGCTCTGGCACCACCCTCCTGTTAGAGTTCCCAAGTGCTTTAGATAGTGACTGTAGATTTGAGGAGCACTTGAATACTTGAATATCTCTTGTGGGTTAACACCAGCTACAGCCCTGCAGCTTGCCTGCAGCAACAGCCACGCTCTCCCCTAGGGAGGTTGGGATTTTGGGAGGGACTCTGTTTCTCTGGGAAGATCCCCTGGGTTAGAAATAGTCTGGATTACTTCTATTAAGGATTTTGTCTCCCAGGTGTAGCTGAGATGAAGTGTTAGTCATACCTAAGCAACATCCATCAATAAGTTTGGGCTGTGGGGTGCACGGTTTTAATTTAATTGTACCTTCTTAATTGAGTTTGTAACTACAGCTCTAAATTTTAACAGAGGCGTATTTTTGGTAACAGATCATTTTGTTTCCTGAAGAAAATTCTCTAAGATAAGCAAAAATAAGTACCCTTATTATTCTGGAAAAAGTTTGCAAGAAGCCTAGAAATAGTTTATTTCTGCTGATGTTGATAAATAGTTGATCAGGCCATGAAGGACAGCAGAGAACTAAGTTTTCTGATCTGTAGAGACTGTAATAAAGGGTAAAAACCCCATTAGTATAGCTTATGTTATTACAGCTGGGGAAGCCCATGATGATCACTTCTTAATGACTTGTAGATCCTAGATGTTTGGGATGACATTATATTTTTAGTTGTGGCTTGTGACCCTTCATCCCTAGGGCAATAATGGCAAAAAATATGGATATGATAAGAAAAGCATATAGACCTCTTGTCCTTTATAAAAATAAAATACATTTTGCATATCAAGATAAATTTTTTATTGTCTATATTAAAACACTTGGGAAGTAAAACATGCCTTCTAGATATTTTCACATTGGAGATCTCAGCTCTGCTCAGTTCTTGGTATGTGAAATGAAATATCCACACAATGTAATAATAATTCCACATTGTTATTTTCCCCCTTGGCATGCCTAACAATTAGTGTCCTATTTAACATTCTGTGTCTGTAAAGGTGTTGATGTCAACTGAGCTTGATCTTTTTCAAGTACTGGCTTCTCTGCTTCTTGTTCCACTCTGCATAAAACCCCAAAATACATTCATCGCTTAAGCAGGATCCTTGAATTATAAATATTTAGTATTTAAAAACCCAAAGGACTGAAGGTGAATCTTTTTGATGAAAAAGATTATTTTTGTATCAGCTTTAATATTGTACACATCTTGATTATGCACCTGTAGCATATGACCATTCCCAAGCACTTTGGATTATAACAATTATGACACTTTTTGGGGTATTTTGTTACGTGGGAATTTTATTGTAAATAGGATATCTTTTATTCTGCACAGGAGGTATCTTTCTCCTTGGAATTGTGCTGGAGTATCACAGGACTCTCCAAGATGAGCTACATGAAAAAAAGAGACGTATTTGAAGGGTATGATTAGTTCTTGTGGGAGAGATGCCAAATTCCTTTTGCTGTGTCTGTCTTTATAGTAATGGGAACACTGGTTTAGGACACTGTGCACAAACACAGCACTTGGGGCAACTCCTAGAAAAACATCCAAGGGACATTCAGATTTCATAGCTTGCAAACCATCTCACAAATTCACTGAGAAATCAAGATAAAAAGTATTACAGGGAAGCTTTTTTGGGGACAGACTTTTTTTGGGGACATCCATGCAGCTCTTTCCTTGTTACCAGTCTTCTTGCCCACTTGCCAAAGAGGGAATTTAGCAGCAGCCAGCAAGTTCTACTGTTTGCTGGCTGTGGCACTGGTAGCCAGCCTTGCCTTGTGCTTTGCTCATCCTGAGCAGCCAGTGGAGGAAGCCCTGCAAGCTGGAATTGATTCTGCTGAGGAATACACCTGATTCTCTGTGACAGCTTACAAGATACAGGGGTCAGATTCCCTGATTGTTCAGTGAGGGGGGGAGTGGAAAATAACTCTGTCCATCTGTCAGCCTCACTGGAACCATCTGAGAACCTTGCAGATTGCTTCCCCTTTGTCCTTCTCTTACAGGGTTTCCCATGGGAAAAGGGAAATCTAGCCCAAAATCCATGGATAACTTTTTTTCCATTAACTTTTCTGGTTTTCATTATCCGGTAATTGATAATAAACACCTAATAAAAGTTTCTCACATTCTTTCACAATTTCTTTGCCAAAGCAGAAAGGAGCAGAAAACTTAATAGTGAAGGGATAGGACGTTGCAAGGGGATTTATATATATATATAAACAAAGACTTCTCCCACATAAGGATAAGAAGATTAAATTTCTTTTATAGCTGGGGAAAGGCTTGCTTGCTTTAAATAACTATAGAAACTTCCTTTGTGGTGCAGCATTCCAGAGTGAGGCCACATAATCTCTTGGTGCATGTAAATTGCTGTGTGAATTATGTTCCAGTTATGAATTTAGAACTTAACTGTGACTGACTCTGAAGGGAGGAAAAACTCCCGCTTCACACAGCTATGGAAGAATTACCAGGACCTTTAGCACTGGAACTTGACACTAGTACTGGCAATGTCAAATACTTGGATTGTTCTCAAAACAAAATGCAGGAGAAGTGGAGTTTTTTTCCTCTTTTCTATGTGTCAGCCCATGTACGTGGAAATATGATGGATTCCAAAGAGAAGTACCCCAAAAAATGCTTCTTATTTTCTCCTGCTGATCCTTCCTAAACATGACGAGAGTCTTAGGGCTGTGCCTGGTTGATTAAGCTGGTGGCTGCTGTGTCTATTTTTTCTCCAGGACACTATGAACATATCCCACATCCTCCCAAAGGCTAAGCCTGGAGGGATGGTTTATTAATCAGCAATTGGCAATTCATTAAAGTAATATTGTAATAGCTGAGAAAAATACTTTGATAGGCACTTCATTTTACATTTTTAATTTTTGTTTCTCATCTGAGTGGTCAGAAGGTTTGATTGACTCTTGTTTCTTTATTTAAGCATATGCAAACAATTAATGTAGTTTTGGTGAGATACAGGCTTCAGCAGTGGGGAGTTAGTCTATGAAACTACAGGTGCTGCAGCTTCTGAACACACAGTTTCTAACACAACTTCCAGAAAAGAACTAAATTCTGAAGTATGGAATCTAGTACTTCAAATTCAGCAGAAAATAATTCTGAGAAAACACCTCATTCAAATGTATATCAAAAACACATCTGTGTTTTATGATACTTTGAAAATAAACATTCATTGCTGATGATGGGAAGAAATCTACTCTCTCTTCCCATTTGGAAGCACTGTGTTCAGAACCATCTGCTGTGTCCTCTATGCAGATCTACAAAACACTTGGAAAATGAAAAGATTGGAAAAATTGGACATGGGCAGAGAAATGAGTAAGCTTTTCAGCTAGAGATGAAAAATGTAAAGTCTTATTCAAAACATGACCTAAAATTAAAAAAAAAAAAGAAAAGAAATTACTGTAGCTCACTGAATCTCTATTGCAGTGAGATATATGGTCTTACTATTTATGATAGTTAATTTTCTCACTTTAATATCTAAAAATATTATCTATTATATCATTAAGGCTAATTAACCCCTGTCTCAGTCCATTTGTGGAGTGGCTGACAGGAAGATTTTTATATCTATCTTTGGTGTCCATTACAAGATGCATTTGGACACCCATACACATGCTTATGAGCAGTTTTGTAAGATTTACTTTAAGTGGATTTTACTGTGTGCATGTTGTAGGAGGCAAGGTGTTGTGATTTCACATAATTTAAGCTATAAAGAGGGGAAAAATGTGTGCCATTAAGATTTCAACCACTTTATAACTCTTACTCCTTGTCCCTGCAAATGGGAAATAATCTTTTTCCTTAACTGTAGCTCATAGAGTTTCAGTGCACTATATCATCTTAGCTGAATTCTGACTGTAAATTCCAGATATCAATGGGATGGAAGGCTATTCTAGATTTTTTTATCTATGCCAAATGTTTGCCCCAAATATAATTTCTCCCTAGAGTTTCTCTGTGTGTCTTGGCTGCATACCATAAGCAATTTTACTGGATGTTTTTGAGGCCTGTCCTGCTGAGTCAATCAAAGTTTTGCTTTGTCTTCAATGGAAGAAGGAACTAGTCCTAAATTGAAAAGGCTTTCCCCTGTTTGGAGACTTTTGCAGGATTACACTATCATTTTGTTCAGCTGAGCTCTGGCATATGCAGGTCACTTCAGGATATTTTCATGCTTGGGACCAGATGGAAAATGTCTTTTGCAATCAACAAAAAGATTCCATTGTTGACATTTCAAATTTTTTTCTACAACTGTAACTGATTTGCTTTCTACAAAATTTAACAGTGTCCAGAAATGATTACAAATACTTTGCAATGAGATTACTTTCATGGCTCAGAGGGTATGCAGTGTCATAGAAATTCACTTTATTTTGGCATGTTTAGGTTCAGCTTGAGCAGAATCTGTTGCTTGGCTAGCTTAACAGATACATTATTCCACTTCCATGTGGAATAACTTCATGGTTGTGCAGCCCACTAATGAACCTATCTGAAAAACCTAATCATATCCTGGTAATTGGATTTCTCTCACAAACTCTTCCCTTCTTCACAAAATAATTAAGTTATGTGGCAGAAGGCTCTCATCCATGCAGGCAAAGAGCAGAGGAGCAGAGGTGGGAGGGGGAGCCCCCCAGTTGCTGGCAGGGGGATGAGCACAGTGATCTGCCTCTTGCCCAGGCTGTGCCAGGAGGGGGCTGGGGCCCAATCCATCCTAATGATCCAAAGGAAAGGCTTCCCAGACCACTTTTGGGTGCTGCCTTAAAAGGGCATTGAATGGGATGCAAGGCAAAACATCTGGGGGAGATCACAAGGCACCAGCACCTAGAGCTGGGGCTGTATGCCAGAGCCATTCCTGAGGTTACAGGGGCTCCAACCCACACTTAGGGAAAGAAAAAATCCTTCACAAACACCAGGAAAATAGCTGGTTGCTTTGCTGGGCATCTCAATGTGTACTTGAATAGGCATTAGGCAAAGAAATATGGGCTCAAGTAATAGAATTGATTCATAAATGTATTTTAAAAAAAAGGTGTGTGGGGAGAATGGAGGGAATTACAGACATATACAGTGTTTTAAGATTTGCATATGGGAATCTTCCAAAATTGGCAACTTCTAAATTTTTCAAGATTTAGAGATTCCTTTAAAGAGACATATTTCAGAAATTTTTTCCATAAACAGGAAAAACAGTTGTTTTGACTGTGCTATTTTTTTTCCTGAGTGAGCTAGGAAAGAGCCACTGGCTTCACTATTCTTCAATATATGCCCAAATTGGTTGTCTCATTTCCACAGTGAAACAAATGTATTCTGTTTATCAGAATTGGTTGTCTTCAGTTTCTAAAAAATAGCTGGTGTTTAGGTCTAAAATCAACAACAGTTTAAGGCCCTTATTAATCAAAATCTGGATGTGCAGATAGTCACCATGTTAGAATTTTCTCTACTTTAAAGAGTAGATAAAATTTGCAGCAAATGCTCTCACTTGAGAGATCAGGATATTAGTTTTCATGTAAAAGAGATTCTCCTGTTTTGTAACCCAGGTATGTATGTTTGAGCTTTTGCAAGATGAGTCCCATGCCTTCCACTGTCTGTGGTACAGAAGAAATAAATGCAATTAAATTAAATCCTTCTGCTTCCCAGAAGACAAATGAATCCAACAGGACAAAGCCATCTTCATGCTCAATGTACATAATTCATCTGTCTATAATTTATCTAAACTCTGTAGTAGTGACATAGTGTTTACTGAAACTGAAAAAAAAAACCATCAAAACCTCCCTCCAAAAGCCTCTGTAGTTTTGTTTTTAAAAGCCAGCTTTTGAAAGTGCAGCACTTTGAATTGTTCCAAGACTGCAGTTACCACTGCAGAGGTAGTTTTGCCTTACAGCACTAAGTGAGGCTCAGCCATCAGGGCCAGGGCTGCAGGTTCCTCAAAAGTTCCTCAAAAGTGTTTTTCCCCACATGAAAAAGATCTCACTAAAACATTGCCTAATGATTTGAAAACAATTGGAAATTGGGGCATAAAATTACTGTAGTACATTGCCACATACAAGGGTTTAAACACTCTTTTGTTATTGCTCAAGTTTCCAAAAGTTTGTATGAGAATCGTTCACAGCCACGTGCCTCAGATGTGAGATATTTCACAACAGGCTGCAAGTGAGGGATGGTCAAGAGAGGGTGAGGAGCACAGAACATGTTTTTGGAAAAGCATGATGTGGCTGAGTCATTCCAGAAAACAGTAATAAAGGACTGGTAATTTTATTCTTTCTGGAGAGAAAGTGTCAGGGTTTCTTTGGAGATAGCTGACTTGGAATTTGTTTCTTGACTTGCTCTTGGAGCATTGTGATGTTTCTCTTTGAAATTGGGCAGGTGATACTGGCACAGCAGTTCAGTGAGTTGTCACATGAAATTCAGCTTGTTAGGAAGGGATAAATATATTTACTTATATGGCCTGAGACATTTTTATATTACCTTTTAACATTTTAATGCTCTTGAGTTTTATTTATATTTACAACAATGGAAATGCTTGAGTGTTACATATTCAGTTGTGTTATTTTCCTGCTTATATACTAAGATGAAAGAACCAAGGAAGTTGGAAGTTTGATTGGAATGTCAGTGAGATGTTTGCTCTGAATAAGCAAATTTCACACCTGTAGTAATGTATTTAGTATTGATCCTTTGGTATGTATGGCAGATTATAATCCTGAGATTATTTTGGATGAGGAAAACCAGCTTTGGCAGTGATTGGGGGTTTAGGCATATAGCTGAAAATATAATTTTATTTACATTCATTTTTTTTAAAGTGTGTTTATGCCCAAGGCTTTTCATTCAGGTGACCCTCACATATGGCTGAGCACAACACTGGCAACAGCCTGTGGCTGACAGACACAGAGGTAATAACACTGCCTCTCATTTTTTTTGTTGTGTGAATTTTGATCTACTCAGAGGAGAGTTCCTTAAGTTATGCAGGATTTGGAATCCCTAATGAAAGAAAAATCTGGTTTGGCTGTCCTCAGAAATTTACTTTAAAAGACAAAAGGAGTAACAGAGGCTTAATTTGTAGTCAAGATTATTTTATGCCTCCCTAGATAAACTGTAAAATATTTATACAGCAGATTTCTGCTTTCTGTGGCAATAAGTTTTCCATAATTATATGAATGTATGCAGTTGTACACCACCTTGTTAGTAGTGGTCCCCAAGCTAGGACTAACCTGAGCTGGCACATCCAGGGGACACGGTGCAATGCCAAGATGATATGAGCCTGATTTCTCCAAGCTGTGTAAAGCCTGAAATGGAAATCACAGATTTTAAATAGCAATAAGCTCTGTGTCAGTGTGCCCAGATTCTGGTTTGAGGGCTAGAACATCAGTCTTTTTAGAACACATCATCATGTGTCCTGGCCTAGAGCTGGTATGCCCATCTCCTCTGATTATCTGCTGCAAACTGATGTCAGAGATGAAAAGCAGTCAACAGAACAGACTTAACAACTTAAAAAGTTTCACATGAAGTTGAAAAATAAAAACAACCACTTTTTCCACCAAAGAGGGAGAAATAATTTAAATGTACACATGCCTTTTTTTTTAATTTGAAGTTTTTTAAGGCTCAGTGTATTTGTATTTATTCACTCCCCCATTCCTCTCCAATATATGCTCTTTTTCTAGAGGATTTCATTCCATTCCAGTCCATTAAAAAGTAGAAAAACAGCAACAATTTAAGCATCATAATCTGTTGCTCAAGGCAGGTGAAAAAGTGGAACCAGGGGTTTACTGTCCACTCTCTGCAACGTATAAACAACAAATTGTAGCATAAAGATACTTGAAGTTCCTTACATGAATCTCAGTTGAAATGACACAGATCTCTAATTCTATCAAATCAGATTTTTTAAATCTCAAACAAGAATATTTTTATTCAGGACAGAAAACTGTATATTGTAAATTTTCATGTAAGCAACATGTAAAGCTTAACACTTTCACCATTACTGCATTGTTTGGCAATGAGAATGTAATACACTAATGTATACATAATACAGAATTTACAGTATTTTCCTTAAATCCTTTTTTGTTTTGATCCAAATATGTGTCATGGAATAAAAGATGACTTAATGTATGGTCTTTTTTCAGAGAATTTTTCAGACACTTTTGCAGTAACCTTTGTACCTTTCATTTATGTAAGCTGTGCCGTGTAATAACTTTGAAATTTCCAAGTTTAAAAATAAGATTTTGCAATAGTTTGTTCCTCCCTATGGAAAAACAAATGGGACTAGAAATTTGGACTAAATGTGATTAAAAACCTCACTTTTAATTTTTTTTTCCTTTTTAATCCAGGTAAAAGTTTTTTCTAATCCTGATGGAATGACACATAAAAGTGTGTGTATGTTCAGGGATGGTAAAGCCCTCTCCATAGTGAATTACTGGGAGACATTTCAATGACGTGCTTTCCACCAACTAATTCTGGGTGCAATCACTCCAGCTAGGTTATGATTGCCAGAGGGGCTGGATAGGGCTTGAGTCACCATGGCTGTCAGATAAACTGCTAGAGGGAAAAAGGGGCTTGGAGAGTGGGAGCAGGAGCACTATCATCACTCTGCAGCCTGCCTCCACGCTTTGACGTCGCTCTCAAATAGTGTTGGATCATTTCCAGGAGCAGAACAGTGCAGCAGCTGGTCCCAATTACTCTAACTGCAGCGTGTCTACAAGCACAAATGGCCAGTTTTCTAATTTGGCTCTCTGGTTTAATGAATTAGTTATTTAATAATTTGACAGGAATCCTAGTGTTGTGTTTAGCTGCTTGCTTCTGTTTAATCTCGCTGTGGCTGTGTTCATACAGTCCTGCTGCAATCACTGGCTGCTATTGTGAGTTATGTAGATGAGAAAGCAAAATACACTGGCAACACACAGCACACAGTTGTTATTTTACCTCAAAAGGCCTACAAGCTGAAAATCTATTACTTGATAAATTTTTACTAACAAGACTTATCACTTAATACAGAATTTTGACTGTCTTATTCTCGTCTCTCAGAAATTTTAAATAAAAAATTGACACTTGAAAGACCCACATTCTACTTACTCTCACACATTCATCTGCTTCAGGGAAGGTATTTTCAGAGGCTTCTGGAGAGTTGCAGAGAAATGTACCTGTATGAGCACAAAAAGGAGCTTACTCATGCAAGTGGTGCAGAATGATGCTCGGCTGTCACAGGAGGATAACAAAGAATCAATGTCTGCACAAATGAGAAAAGGTGCACATGCTATGAGCACACAATATAAAACTGCAAAGAAATGATCCCAAATACATTGAGAATTAGAATATTCACCCATTTTCTCCCAATACCTTTGCTTCTAATAAGTCACCAAGAGGTTAATAGTCACCAAGCAACCAAAACCTGTTAATTCATAGTGCAAGATTGTGAACTCCTGCTGACTGTAAGGAGGAGTAGGAATTGAAGGATGCAGCCTGGGGAGAGTGAGGGAGAAAAACTGTTTTGAAATGAGAATTTTTTTTTTTTAAATGTCACAGTGGTATCAAAGGAAGCAGCCAATTCACATTCCTTTTGCATTGTGTTGCAATGAGAACACACTTGCTCAGGAAGGCCCCAGTGACTCTCTGACTACAAAAAGCCTTGAGGGAATTGAAAGTGGGCTGGGGAGGGGTGTTCATCTGTACTTAATGTCTTCTGCAGCCTGGGACTCCGGGTGGGCTCATGTTCCTCCTGTACCATAAAGTGAGAAAAACTCAGCAGGGAAGGTGGGAGCTGTGCTGGGGCTGAACAAGACTTTTACTGGACTAAGCTGGTTTGACACCATTTGCTGATTTGGGACTTTGCCTGTAAGATTATCAAAATTCACTTGAACCTTAGGGATCTGCAGATGAAAGATTGAAATAGGTGGATAATATGACATCATGGCTTCATGACATGTAGTTCTTGTGTTGAAGTTCACAAAATGTCATTTGAATGATGAAGCTTGAATTTAGTGATTCTTCATTTTAGAAATAATAGGAGAGATGATGTGCAGTGTGAAAGTCAGATTTGGAGCAAACTATGAGCTGGAAGCACAGAAAAGTCAATGGCAAACTGAATCATTACATTGCAATCCAAAAACCACTGAGGAGTGGTTGCAACAAGGAAGAAAATTATTTCACCAGCAACAATTTTTTTTTCTCTAAAGAAAATATTAAATTCAGTCTTTCCAAATATGCCACAGTACTACTACTACTACTTCTACTACTGCTACTAGTGATAATAATCATAATAAACAGTCAGCACTAAAAATGAGGAATTATTCCCATAATAGAATTGGAGCAAATTTTTTTCTTTATTTCTAATCTTCTGAAAAAGGTGCTGATAATTTCAAATTCCTTTCACCTTTCTCTAGTGCTCAGTGGAAAACAAATATTGACCACTTACCTTGAAATAAAAAACTATGGATTATGGAGGTATTCAAGGCCAGGCTGGATTGGGACTGTGGGTAAAGTGCTCTGGTGGAAGGTGTCCCTGCTGTCAGAGACTGAAATGTTTCATGCCTTAAACATTGTTTTGAAAGAGTTTTGCTCATTATAGCAAAAACTGTATAAAGATATTAATCCATTGGATTCTGTGTGTTTTTGGGAGGACCCTCACCACCAAGAGCTGGAGAGGATCAATGGAACATCACTGGGATTCATGGAGTGCTGATATTTTCTTCAATCTGCCACCTTCACTCTCTTTCTGCCCACCCCCTCACCTCTTTTTTATTTCTTTCTCCTCCTTTTTTCTTTTTTTTCTCTCCTTTAATATTTAATATCAGATAAAACCCATGCTATTAAATTTGGCAGATGGTCTTATTTGCACCTTAATTCAGGCAGAGGCATTTCTAATAACTCTAAAAACTGGACTGTAACACCTGCCCATGTCAGGGGGTTGGAATCAGATAATCTTTAAAGTTCCTTCTGACCTAAAACATTCTGTGATTTATCCATGAGTTGTGTTGGTTATGAGTCCTAACTCATGTTTTACCTGAATTTTTCTAATTATTTAATCATATATTTTTAAGTGATTTGAGAGTCCTTACAGCAAGCTTGGCAGTAGGCAATGCTTGTTAAAAGAAATAGCAGAAAATGCTAAGTGAAAACTTCACCTCCTTTCTGTCAAAGACACCTGGAGTTTCCCTGGCAGCAGGAGCATGGCAGGGTTAAAAAGGAAATCATGGCCTGAGCTGCAGAAATAATCTCACACAGCATGCAACTGCTCAGAACTGGCACTGGGCTCCTCTTCAACCTGAGCTAAGGCACTCCTGGAAGGAGATGATTCCCCAGCACTGCCCATGGAGGCTGCAGCTATTATTGGAGCACTGTTGCATGAAGTGCAGTATTTTTTACAACAGCCCTTCCCCAGAACCATGAGGAGGAGAAAAAGAAAATTGATCTGGGCAAGGATCTGAAAATACCCATTATAGTCAGTACAGTGCATCCATAGGCAGTTGTTTGCAAGCAGGGAAAATTAACTTCTGCACATAATACAGGTTCAGAATTTGTACCTGTGAATTTTTGCCTGAGAGCAAGTTCCTTTCAGCTCAGAACTGAAATTCTTCGTGTTCCTTAAGATGTCTTACTGCTCTAGAGCTGCTGCCTGACAACACAGATTGAGATCCCAAATTACTTTATCTTCTTATTCTAATTCTTACTCCTGTAATCAAAGGAAAACATACAGCCTATATGAACACCTACATTTAAAAAATAGCTGAAATATTAAACATTTGAATGTCAGATGCTCACAACAAATGCTTGTTTTCAGTCCAAAGATTAAAAACAAATAAAATGCCATGACAAATTCAAGTAGTTTAAAACATACCTTAAAACATTCCACTAACAGGATGAGTTGTTTAGTTTTAATTTTATGTATAACCATGTGTGTATTGATCAAGACTGAATCCACCTAAATATAAAAAAAACCACAAACAAACCAGCATCAGGGGTTTTGAGACAAAATTATGGAGCCCATGTAAATTTTTCTTTCAGTTCTGTGTGCACAACATTTCAAGTCCATCTGTATAATTTATAGTGTATACCCTGGTTTTAATTTATATAAACACAAAGGCTGTTTCATAAACATCAAAGATAATGAAAATGCCTTTTTAATTAATCTGTTGGAATCTACATGTTTATTCCACATTAACTTCCTTTATTTGTCAACCTCACACATGAGAAATGACCCCTCCTGTGCTGCCTCTGCTTAATGTCAAAGCTGTAGGGAATAATGTTTATAACATTGCCTGCATTCTCTCACTGATGTCTGGCAATTAATGCTGCATCTGGAATCAGAAAACTTCAAAATGTCTTTCATTACTACCTGTCTGGGTGGCAGGGAGGAAATGAAATGAAGTTTTTTATTCTTGTCACATCTAGTTGCAGGATTTACTAGCAACACACCTTGTTCCAGTTACATGGAGCAAGATTATACCAAAGCTGCTGGTCTGTTTTCAGAGGAATTGTTACAATTCCTGAGAGAAATAGCTGGGAGTAATAGAATTTTAGTAGAAAAGAATCTGTTAACAGCTAGGAAAAAAATTGCTACAGCCAGATAGACCTGTGGTGTCATACTTAAAATTTCAAGCATGGTAGATAAAATTATGACTAAGAGGAGAGAAAATATATTGAAAGAAAGTTCTTCTAATTCAAAACTTGCCTCCCTATGATTTGCCCATCTTATGTTTTTGCTGACAGCTCCCATCATGTGGCTGATAGACCAGGGAATGAACTTCTCTTTTAAGTCACCTAATGCTCAAGCCTCGGTGTGTCTTAGCTGATCCATGCAATGAGGTAAGAAGTGGATTTCACACTTCCCTGCTACAGCTTGGCAGAAAGCATTTTACCCACTGGGACCAAATCTGAAGACTTGAGGCATTGAGAAAAGCTAAAAAAGGAAAAAAAGGGTTCTTGAATGCCACTTGGATGAAGAGCTTGAGTTTGTCACTATCCAGTTTATCAGGGAAATGTTGAATCTGTTTTCTCTTGTTGTTGATGTCCTTGGGTTTACACAAGTAGCCCTGGTATTTGAGGTGTTAATACCTCTGATCCTAAGGAGATATTGCTGTAGTGGTGATAGGTAATATAGCATGCCTTTAGGTCAAGAAAGTTTCTATTTCTCCATTTAAATATTTTCAGTTTTAACTACTGTTTGTTTAAAAAAAAAATTTACCCAAAATTTACATTTTTCTGCATATAATCTTTAAACACCAAAAGCACACTACAATTATGTCTTTTGGTAAAAGGAAAGGGAAGTGACATCCCTCTTGCTCTTGAAAAACAGACATTGACATTTCCCAAAATACCCAGTTTAGCTCCATATGGAGCAGAGCACACTAGGAAGGAAGGTATGGGCTAAATCCCAAACCACAGGTGAGCTGTCTAGGATGAGTATAGACATTTCTAGTTAGCAGACAGTGAGTCACTCAGACTGATGTGCCCACAGAGATGCAAACATACAAAGCCAAGAGTGCTGCCTCAAACCTTGAGCCAAAATGGATGTGCTGGCACAGCCTGAGCACACCAGCCGTGGTATTGATTGACTCATACCCACAAACATGGAACACCTGAGTTTCTGATACAGCTGATGATCAATATTTACATCAAAGAGGTCTATATAGATATCTACAGATATAGATTATATATAGATACAGATGTAGGTATAGATGATATAGACAGAAACAAGGAAGTGGGGTTAATTTTCAAAGATATAACTTAAATTTTGGTGGAATTAAGGAGGAAATCAGTAATGTATGAATGATGTAAACAAGAGCACTGATGATTGTAGAGCCCAAAGCTACTTTCATCCTTAAAACTTCAGGGCTTAATGGTACTTCCAATCAAAATATCAAATCTCTTCATATCCAAGATTCTGGGTTTGTTTGCTTTATCTTGTATTTGAAATTGTGCTTAGATTTGCCACAACATGATGGGAAAAAAAAAAAAAAAGAAATTGTTCAAGACCCATAGTTAAATGCAAGATAAATGTAAAAGTGGAAAAAAAAGTTAAAGAAAAAAAAACAAAACAGATGACAGTTTTCTGGATGCCTAAGCAGCCCCAAGTGCTGTTCTGCTGATAAAATATCCACACCCTGCTGAGTGGACATGAGCTACGTAAACAGATGTTCTTAAAGAGAAAAGGAAATGTTGGATAGCTGACTTATTTTCTTGCAGTTCTGCTCTGCCTGACAGTTGGGGGTGTAAAAGGTGATTGCCATGACCAGCAAATCCAGCCAGGCTTTAAGTGCAGCTAAATCCAATAGAAACTCTCAACTTTGCTCCTTTGCCCTTGAGATGGCTGCAGGTCAATAGTTATTTTCTGAGTTATTTGGGGATAATCAGAAAGGCATGTGCAGATGTTGAAAGATTGAATTGATATCTCTGGAACTGATTCAGGGGCTTCTAAATATATATTAATTTTTTTAAAAAATTAATATTATTTAAAATGACACGAAGACTTTGGTAATTCTTGCTGACTTCTGAATGAAATTTTGCTCTTTGTTGACTTTCAGTGGACTAAACAGAAGTATCCTGAGGCACAAGGAAAAAGAACCAGGATATTTATTATTTAGTCAATCAATACTGCTGTACTTTTCTACAACTTTGTAGCAATAAAATATAGTGTTGCCTTATAAATACAGCAGTCACTGCTCACCAAAGATAGGATTGACTTCAGTTTGAAAATATATATATATATATTTATTTTTTTTCTTATATAGAAATGCCTGCTTTTAGAGAAGGCAAATCAAGTTACAAACATATTGGGTCTAAATAATTCAGAAATACAGCAAACCTTATCATAGGCAGCCCTTAGACATAATCCAGGAGTAAACCTGCATCGAATGCTGTATCTCTCTGACCCTTACAGCAGAATTCAATCTTTTTTTTTGTTGTTTAACTGAGGGAGCCCTGAGTGGCTGCAGTAGCCCAGGCTGCATTCATGCTGCCCCACAAAGCCACTCAGGAGTGCATTTAGCCAGCTCAAAGTCTCGGGGAGGGCGAGGGGCACACAAAGCCCAAGCTGCGCTGTGAATGCAAATGCTGAAAACTTTGTCAGCGTTTTGAAATTAAGTTTCAACTATTCATATGTTAAGACTTCAGGGAGATGAATTAGGGCAGCTGAGAAGCTGATTACAGCCTCATGCTGCATTTTTTCACTTTGCTGTTCGCATCGCCGGGCTGACACGGCCCCTGCTGAAATACTTCCATCTCGTGATACATGTATCAAAAACGAATGGAGAGGATGGCTGATTCTGTGCCTTTCTTGTTCTGCCACATGCTTTCGCTTTGAAGCACATGTCATTAATAGAGCTAATGGGATTTTGGCATGGAACCAAAGGGGTGGGAGGGGAGAGGGGGCTGGGGGGAGATGGATGGGAGCGAGATGAACTACTGAGAGCAGCACTGCTGCCTTTCTCTGCTCTAAAGCAACGTCAGGTTTATCAGGCTTCCCTTTAGTCCTTCCTGACAGGACTGGAGGCACTTCTCTGTGCTTGTATGTCTCATGCATTCATGAGCCTCTTTGACACTATTGCATCTTTTGTTAGAGCCGAGAATGCAGATCATTGCTCTACCCTTCCTTCAGCTGCCATATGGCATTGTGGAAAGGAGCCCACAAAGGAAGGAGAGGGAAATGGAGGGAAAAAAAAAAAAAAAAAAAAGGAGGAGGGGGAAGAAGAAATGAAACTACCAGCAGATGAAATTGATTTATTTTCACCATTAGGAAGGAGGGGGATGGAAGCTTTTTGGAATATGAAACCTTCTCTCAGAGCAGGCAGGCAGGCTGCCTGCATGGCAGGTCTGGTACATGTTAAAAAATAACATGGCTTGGAAATAGAAGCTCCATTGTTTTGCCTAACTACTGTAACAAATTTATATGAAATGGAATGCATCATCTAAAGTAAACTGCCAAAGTTGCAGACTTCTATTTTTCCTGCTGCCTGCGAGAGGTAAAGCCCATGTAAACCCAAATGCTCCATAGGTGTAGCAGTCTGGCATCGCTGGGTATTTTTCTAAAAACTCTCAAAATATCTTTGGTCTAGTCTGGGTCTTGCTGTGCTAAACCCTTCCCAAAGTAAGTAGCAATTAGAGCACTTTGTATAATTGCTTTAAAAACAAACCAAAAATGTATTGGAGAGAAGGAAGCTTCATATTTCAGTTCTTTGGTTGGTTTTCTGTGGGGTCTTTTCTTTATGAAACACCAAATAAAATGTTTAAAACAAACGCAGGGCAGCATGTGCTGTGCATTAGCTGAACTTGATATTTTTGCTTGTTTCACCAGGTTTATATTCCCTTGTCATACAAAAAGGCACAGCTCAGACTGGATATAAGCAAATTGTGTTTTTCTAAACAGGTTTTACAAAATTAAAAACTTTAAATATTACTTAGATTAATCTAACCATATCAATGAATTTGCTTCCTCATTCTCCTTGATCTTTTAATTTTAGAGTTGATGTCAATAAAATGGTGGCTTTAAAAATTTCCATTGTGTCAGAAAACTTTGCCTATATTTTCTCAGGTTTGCTCACAAGATCCTGTTCAAGAAGTTATACAATATCAATTTAAATTTATTGAATTAATTTTGCTCCTTTGCTTTCAGTTATCTTAAGACCAGATAAGTGATCAAGAATCCTGTTTAATCAAGAATTCAATGCACAGATTCTACAGTTAGTTCACTCATATTTGGAACAAAGTGTTGCTACAGTTGTTTGGAAGGTCCCTTTTGACACAATAATCTACTTCTGTACTGAGTTCTGTTCTTCTGGATGTCTGATATGTGATATGTGCTGCTTCTTAGGTGAATATTTTTTTGTATGTGTATGAATATATTCCTGATGAAAATAATACACTGTTCTATTTGTTCCATTCACAAATGTCAGATCATTCAAGAAAAACCACAGACCTTTCAAGGAAACAAAGCCTGTGGCATGTATTGGCAGTTGTACATGTATTCCTGCAGAGATTAGACATTTAAGATTATTTGCAAAAATGAGGTTTACTTTCTGTCTCTAAATAGCTGTGCTGAAAGTGCTAGTTTTTCTAGTATCTACTTGGAAAATGGAATTTTTCTATTCCTCCTTTCCTGAATGTGTAAAGTACTCACCCTGTCAATGACAGGAAAAAAGATGTGGGCAAGAATTTGCCTTGTTGTCTTTACAGGTCTCTGTTCCCCCCTTCCATGGAAATATCTGTCCAAGACCCACTGCACTTCCAGCTTACAGAATATCTGTGGGTGGAAAGGCAATAATGTCAGGATAGAGTGAAGAAGTGGGGCAGGTATGGTCTGTGAATGAGCCAGTTCCTGGATATGTTGGGAAGTGCTCCTGGAGTCCCTGGGCAGGTGCAAGCCTTGTCTTTACTTTTTGTGAAGGTGAACAGGTCTCTCAGGAAGGTTTCCACTCTAACTTACTAGTGCTTGTTAATGAGAATGGATCTTACTGATGCCTAAGATGTGTGGTGAGAAACAGACTTTTTTTGGCAATGACTTCAGTCACAGAACCACTAAGATTTTATTACCTGGGCTGACACTGATCCTAAGACATTCTTACTATAATAATATTTACACTGTAGAATTGACCAGACTGTTGGACTCAGGTTTGATTGCCTTGAAGCTTGGAGCTGTTTTATTCATAACTCACTCTGTCAGCTGCAAAGTACTCATGGATATTTTCTCATATAGATGGGTTTCTCATATAGATAGATTTCATTCCAAACTTCTACAATTTCAGACAGGAACTGCCTTATTCATCACATTCTTATTGAATAATACTTCTGTCATTTGGTAGAACAAGGGACTTATTGTGACTATCAGGGAATAATCCATACCTTGATAATTATGCATGGCAAGTATTCATCAGCTTTTGTTACGGATCTGAAAGCAACTCAGATAAAATCAGAGTTCATTCATGAATGAAAGAAAAAACTCTGTGGCAAATGTTAGTCATAAAAATAATCTACTATCACATCTAAAAGTCTTTGTGCATCATCAATAAACAAAGTTTGGAAATTATTTTGTTTCTAGTCCTCATCCATTCAAAGTTTTATTTGATGTTCCTCACGGCTTAGGGAGCAGGACTGAAAGAGGAGACTGAACAAGGGTGAACATATGCTTATAATATTCTGAGTGGGAAGACTGGGCATGGCCCCAGCCCTAAACAACTGCTCTTGATTTCGTTTGAACTTTCTTTTGTGTCAGTTTTCTTCAGAAACAATGAAGCTGCCAGCTTCATGGGCAATAAGGCACAAGACACTAGGAGATAATATTTTGAGCAACTTCCTCCAGACTAGAGAATTTGCTTCTAAGTGTATGACAAGTGTGGTTGTACATTTCACTCTTTTCAAAACAGAACATAAAGCTCATGACATTAGTTTAATCTTCAGTTTCATATCACAGTAACAAACCCTCACAGTTAAAAATAAAGGATATGAAAGCACCAGTCCCACTAGTAGTTCTGTAGAAAGACAAGACTACACCAAATCCTACCTGCATGTCTCTGGTATGAAAATGTTCCTTTGAAGTATATGTAGGTGCTGCTTGCACAGTTAATTCCAAACATCAGTTCTCAAAATGCTTCTCAGGATGAAGGTATTGGGCCCAAATGAAGACCACACATTGACTAAAGTCAAACATCCAGTTTTCAGGGGAGAAATTCAAAGCTCATAGTCCCTGTATAGAAGAAAATTCTCACAGATTAATTTTATACAGATCATAATGATGAGTAGTCAAAACTCTTCTATTGGCAACATGCAGTTAACACTTTGGACTGGCAAGGAAACATATCTTGATCCTGACTATCTGGTTAAAGTACTCCAGAGACAAGAAAGGGGGAGAGAGTAAGGATTCTTGAATGCCAGATCTCCTGACTGAGTGTTTTTTACATTAATCACTGGAAGAAACACAAAACCTGCACTGAGGAGAAGGGAGAATGCATGACCTGTTCTCAGTTTTCCAGACATTCATGCTCCAATTAACTATTTCTCTTATGCTAAGTGAGACAGCCACAAGAGGAGAAATATGCACCTCCTCCCAGCAATTATAGATATTCCTTGGAGGTATGGGTTTGAGCTCTGCAGAGTGAAGAGAACATTATATACAGGGCTCTTGATTCCCCTGGAATGATTTAGCAAATGAATAAAACAAAAACCAAAAACCAAAAAACAAAAACCAAAAACCAAAAACCAAAACAAAAAAAAAACCCAAAAAAACAAAAAACAAAGAAACCAGCTCATGTAATTTTCAAGAGTGGTACAAAACAGAGTATTGAGGCATTGCCTTTCTAGTGACATATCAGACCACAAGTTTTCTGTCATCTAGACCTTTTTAGTTCACTTATTCTCATTAGCTTTGGAGTTGGTTTTATAATTTTACTGAAATTTTATCACAAAAAAAGCCCCATAGATTATGTTGCTGATAAGCATTTATGCTAATGTCTACATAAAGAGAGATAACATTCCAACTCCTCTTGTGTGCCTTTATATCTTATTGAGGTGTCATAATTTTTTATACCCATTTCAGTGAGTTGAAGAACTCATGTGGAAATTCAAGATGCTGTCTGGTAAAACTGGAGCTCTGAGTATGCTCTGAATTAATATAATATACAGATTATATAGAAATATTTAGCATTAATCAAATAAAATGAAATTAAAGCATTTCAGAAGATATTAACTGAGCAAGAGCTAAGAAAAGCTTATAATTTTTGCATATATATATTTGGCAGTAGGCATGTACAGGGTTAATTTGAAATCCTATTACATCTAAATGGGATGTAGAAAAATGGATCCAGGAATTATTGTAAATCTCTGTCTAGTGTACTCAGAAAGGGAGACAAGTCTATGTGTGTGGAGGGGGAATGAGACTGAATGAGAATTGCATCAATAAGCTTTGGATAGATCCTACAGTAGGCAAATACAGCATGGATTGAATGATTATAGATTTTACCAGCAATGTCCTGGGTAGAGACTCCTGTTTTTATTTATCTTTCTATTTTAATGGCTACTGTACCCATTGAAGCCCTCTAAAAATAAGTTTATTTTCTCGGTGAGCAACTCTCTTTTTTTTTTTTTTTTTTTTTTTTTTTTCATTTCTGCTAGTTTGTTTGCTTTTTTGTCTCTTAGTATACTAAGCCACCATAGAAAGTAGAAGTGGAGATCTAGTGGAGCACAGGTTTTTTTTCACTAGACATTACTTACTTATGTTTAGCCACTACACTGGTTTTTCTGGATGTTAACAGAAGTAGGAGAAAAGTTTAAAAAAAAACCAAAAAACCCAACGTCTTTTATGATCTGTAAATGCCCTAGTCTGGAGAGTGCTGAAAATAATAGGGAGACAGATATGGTGTGATAAAAGGTATCAATGCTTGAAAAAATGTAGAGGTTTTTATTATGATAAATGAAAAAAACACACAACAAAACCAATTAACTTGCCATCTTAAAACTGGCAAAAATACTTTATCACTCAAATAACAGCTACAACTGATTGCTTACAATCAGTAGGCTCCATGCAATTTTTTTTCTTTCTCCACAGTGCCATCAACTAGGAAAAGTCACTCAGGCTGAACCAGTGGGTTGCATAAGGAATCTACAACAGGATTAATGTCCTGACATAATTTATTTGTATAGCCCAACTATGAAATTTTTGCCTTCATGTTAGTGACTTGTGAGTGTGAAATTATTGGTCTATCCTTTTGGCTTGCTCATAGAATGTCTCTCTTTGAGATCATTCCACATACCTGAGATTGAATATTTTCTCCATAAGTGGTATTGATAAAAATATTGCCAGTAGTGTTGTAGATTAGAACAGCAAATACACAATGCAGTCATGTAGGTGCTCATAGTTTGAAAATCAAACCCCTTTGATTAAAGTGTTTAGGAAAAATCATGAAAGTCTATCAGGAACTTTTAGGAAATATAGGTCTACAACTCAAATTTAGGAAGTCCACAGTCTTTAAACCCTTTGAAATGGGGATCATATCCTCAGGGAACACTGTTCCATTGTTGATAAGCATCTGCTCCTGGCCACTGCCAGAGACATGGCACTGAGTCAAACACATGCATGTGCAGATTGAGCTTTGGGCAATTTATAATCCTGAGGAGTTACTTTAAATATTTGTGGTGGTGTTCTGGTGGTGCTTTATTGTTGACTGCTTTTTTTTTCTTTTTTCTGAGTCTTTAATAACTGATGATACTGGTCAACAGTTCATAATACTGGTCAACATGCACCAGTCCATTCAAAATTTTTCACTGTCAAAAGAGGTTTTTGTTTGAGTGCTCTATTGAAATACAAAACATCCACCAAGACACTGCAAATGTCAAAAATAATCTTTAAAAATTTTTCATGACAGTTTCCTAGGCCTACATCAGTAGTAGGAATATGTGTGTTTTTAAGGAGGGATATAAATTTTTGCATGTAATTAAAATATGCAAGGATGATTTTAAAAGTTTCAGGTTTTTTTTATTAAGGATAATCAAACTTTAGCTATATTACCTAAACAAAAACCTTACCAACCATTTGTGGCAGGTTTCCTGAAAAAAAACAAAGAAATAGTATACATTTAATACATCTTACCAAAAAATCTTACTAAAAATTGTCTTTCTTTTTTTCTTTCTTTCATGAATATCCCTCTCTTTTCAATGTTATTGGTTCAAAATTATTTGCCATGTAATATTAAATGTATTTGGTCTCAGTTCCCTTCCTTATGCTGAAACAAAAGCCTTTAGATTAGCTTTGAGCATACATACATCTGTAGAATAAAAATGCTTTTGTACCTCAAAAAGGGAATGAAAATGGGAAATTCAATCATTATAAATTTATGCTTTATGCAGCCTAGGGAAAGAAAGCAGTTCAAAGAATCACACTTTAAAGCTAATTTTGCTTTATGTACATACCAATGGTGGAATTATTGTGATCCTGCTGTAATGTCTTGTGAGAAAAACATGTGGGATAATGCAACAACCATGAAATTAAAATGGACTACTTGTGTAGGGTGGACCATTATTACATGGTGTCTCATTTCTCAGAGGGTCCATTATCTCTTCATCACCAGGAAAATCAGGCTCTGCAATGAAGGGCCACGGACTGAGCAGGAGAGGAGGCAGAGCAGTGGAGGAGAGGCCATGGGAGAAGAGAATGTGCCACTGTCACGTGTCACCAGCCTCTATTTAGTGATCTGAATTTGGAAATTCAGCAGTTTTTTAAAATTGTGCCATTTATAAGTGCCAGCTGCTGAAAAAGATAAAGGAAGAAGGTAACTTGTTTAAAACTTAAAAAAAAAATCCCAGCCACCAAACCTCTGTACCTGAAAGTATGTTAGTTTATCTTCTAGCACAGCCTTTGAATTTTAATGAAACATTTGGGGAAACTTGTAAATGAAAATGGAAATGTTGCTTTCTGAGAAGCTGGCCTGGCACCTCATGTGAATTATTTAGAGACAACTTATTTTGTTTCTGCTTTTGAAGAGCTAGGAAAATGTTTGTGTGTTCAGATTTTTTTTTTTTTTTTTTTGTTGCTTTAGTCTTAATTGATTTGATTTCCTCATCACTTAATTTCAAATTCTTAATTCCAAAATCTCTTCAAAACACACTATCTATGCCACATAGTAGTAAAATAAAAATAGATAATGTAATAGTATTAATGAATTTTTACCTGCTCATCTGCAACTAAGGAGAGGAAAATTAAACTTCTTGAAAACCCTGATTGCATCACAGAGATGTGAAATAACACAGATTAAAATGTGTCAGTTCTAAAAGCTTGCCTCAGACACAACCTCAAGTACTCAAAATGCCTTGAAAGACAAAATATGTAAAACTAAGGAGCTATTAGTCCAAGAAGCAAAGTCTGTAGCTGCATCAGTATCTTGATTTTTTTTTAAAAATTACTTAATTTATGATTTGTTTATGTTTTTGGACTTTAGGACCAATTCTGAAGAGCTTCATCAATGATGCTTGAATACTTAAGTATAAAAAAATGTATTTATCTGGGATATTGTCCAATTTTAAAAATTTCTATTGGTTTGAAAACAGGCTTTATCTCTTGTTATTTTTCAGACATTTAAAATAAATCAAACCCTAAAATAAGCAGGTTTTCTCTTTATTTTAATTTATATTATTATTAATATTTTGATGAAATACATGCATATATATATATGCACACACATACACCATAAATGAAAGTAATTTATTCAAATGTTGAAGGAAATAAAGGATATTATGACCTGGAGGCTGTATTCCAAATGATACTTAACATTTGAAGAAGTTGGGTTTTTTTTAAATTAATGTATTATATATAAAATCAAGGGCATCACAGACCTGTATATGCCTTATACTTGCTCCATTGGTAAAAACCATTGGCAAACGATTTGGAATATATTTAAATTGCAGGATTAGAGAATCATTTAAGTTGGAGAAAGCCCCTGAGGTCCCTGAGCCACCTTTGGCTGATCAGCACAGTGCCAAGCAGCCCATGGCCCCGAGTGCCACACCCAGCATTTCTTGGGCACACTCAGGGATGTGACTCCACCATCTCCCTGTGCAGTCCATTGGGATGCACAACAACTTTCCATGAAGAAATTCCTCATGCTGTCCAGCCTGAGCCTTTCCTGGTGCAGCTGAAGGCTCAGTTATTTTGTCCTGTCACTGGTGAGCTGGGAGAAGGGACTGACCCTCTCCTGGCCACGACCATTCAGTTTCAGTCTTAGGTGGTGCTTGGCTCTGATGTTTAGGCAAATAAGGTGAGTTCTCAAAGTACCAGTAAGCCTTTTTGGCTTGTGGAACTTCTCTCCATAGCAATCAAGGCTGTGAAGTACAGCTTTAGAAGCAGAAATCCTCAAGTGGACTTGTAGTTGGAGCTATGGGTTGTTCTTCTGTGAGAGATGGAGAAATGCTGTATATAGCCCAAGCTCATAGATTCCCCCAGGTTACTGCAAGCACTGGGTGGTATCCTGTCATTTTTCTAGCTATAAAATTACAGCAAGAATACCTAGTTATATTTTTAGCAATTGGGCATAGAACTGTGCTTTTTGTTTTTCTGCTTATAGAAGAATTATAGCAAGGTGAGACAGGGACATAAATGTCCATTCTTTAAAATACATACAATAAGAAAAAAATTAAAGTGCACTCATTTGGGATTTTATTAAATAAGGTTTTCTGGTAGAATAAAATTGTAATCATGTTTTCAACTGAAAATTTAAAGCTTGATGCTTTACATTTTAGTAAAATTATGTCCTGAAAAGATTAATTCTCACACATATTGAAAGATCTCATTTCAGTGAGTATACTGCTTTATACCACCTGCATACCCCACAGCTTTCTCCTTCATGTTTCCTTTCTATTTTGATTTCTATGGGAATGGAATCTGCTCTTCATACTCAACAAATATGCCTCCTGCTGCTGCCTCTGCTGCCTTGGATTTAGGCCTGAGTTACCATGTCTTTTGCAATGATGCTGAACCATCAAGAGTGTTTTTGCAGTCTGGAGATTCTGGCACAACCCTCCCTAAAATGATCTGTCTCAGTGTTTTCTTTCCAGCTAAATTTTTCACTGAATTTTTGGGTTCACATAGACCCATTTAAACATACTTGTGATAGAATAAACCAGGATAGCTCTGCTCAACTCACAGAAGTTTAGATTCCTACAAAGATGATCAGAATAGCAGGAATACACAAGGTAATGCCAAGCTGGGAGGATTTTTTTTCCTGTTTGACAAGGATGCTCTACTTCTATGACATTTCTAACTAATTATTCCTGTTATAATGCAGATAACATTCCTTGTTCTTTTCAGTTTTTATAGGTCAGAGATGTTTATCTTCAGTACCCTGTGACAATGCATGCAGAATAACTGTCTATTTGATTTTTAATGCACTCAGTAGTTACAGTGTCACTGAGGACTAAAACCTACACACAGAGGATCAGAACAAAGCCAGAGTTTTCAGAGAATCAGAGTTATGCCTTGCTAATGTCAAGGAAGTTAAATGATTGCTCTGTTTTAGATATACTAAAGGAAGATTATAGTTTCAGAATTGCTGTCTCCAGCTGTGTGCCTTTTATAATCTGTTTTGTTCTTTATCATCTGTATGTTCTGAATGTTTTGCTCCCTTGCTTTCAGTTTAAACATGGTGCAGACGACTTGCAGCATATTGTTGGATGTGGGGCTTTAAACTGACAAATTTTCTCTTTTCATATCCCTTCCAACCCTTTCACTGGATTTCATGCTTTACCTTTGCAAATATTTGTGAAGATCATAAAGAGATCAGGGAGAGAAATGTTCCTGACAAATGAGACCAGTAAACTTTTTCAGTGTGTGATTTGTTCTTGGTGTAGTCAGCATCTACTTCTCATAAAATAAGGAAGTCTGGGCATTATGAAGCTTACACAGAAACCAAGACACATAATATTAGGAAATTTGGTACTGAGTGAAGTTGCCAAACAATGAATGTGATGAAAGACAACTGCTGGGGAAACAATCAGTGGGTGATAGAGAACAGGAAATTAAAACCATTGATACCCCCATCAACTGGTACCATGTTCAGTATGATACTGTAAAAGAGGACTGATGTGATAACACAAAAGAATCAGTATGATCATTGCATTTGAATCTAAACCTACCTCTGCATCTTGGAGCAGTTTTTACTAAATGTTTTATTTCCTGAAATGTTTTAATGAAATACGATGTTTAATCCCACAGTCTATATGCCTATTTTCCTTATAAAAGTTACAAACACAGAGCTAATGAAATAAAAAGTTTTATCAGAAAATGGAGGTACCAGGAACTGTGGAAAATAGGATATGTTGGCTGGATTCTCAAGTTTCACAAATTCATTTCACACACAATTTTCTATAACATGGAACCAAAGCAGTCCGAGTGCAGCACTGTAAAATTCCCAGTGGGCAGGGGAATGATCACAAAGCTGCTAAAGGTGACTGTGTCAGAAGCTCTTGTATCTCAGGGATGAAAAGAGATCACAAAATGAAAAAAAACAAAAACCACTGAGAAACATAGTACTGCATGGAAGATCCAGGGCTGTACAGCAAGAGATGGCCTCAGAAAACCAAATGTATAAGAGCTGCAGATTCAAACTCATACTTTCATTATTTTCCTTATTCTTGTGTTAAGGAAGGCAAAAATATCTCTACAAAAAAAAATGTTATTGCCTGTTTTGGAGGATTTCTTTTAAGATGAAACTCTTTTAATGTTTAAAGTAATTGAAATAATTATATTTTGTACATTAGAAAAATAGAGTTGATCCCAACATCAAATTGTAAATATTCTCTTCAGAAAATTAAAAGGGCAACCAAGAGAAGTTAATTAGAATGGAGATATAGGTAAAATTTCTATATTCTATAGCATATGAGAAAGTGCAGAGGCAGAAAATAAGCTGCCTCAGAGGGAAACACAAGTGAACTTAGGTTTAAAAACCTTAGGCATTAAAAATTGTTCTTGAAGCACTTCTTTACACTAATGATGAATGTGGGGAGAAAGTAAGCCCTATGCTCAGACCTGCAGAGAAGCAAACACATGACTTATCACAGAGTTTCAGAAATACATATCATTTTTGCAGTTTAAATGAAGTGATAATTCACCAAAGAGAATAGGAAAAAGCAGTTCAGCTGCTGTCTCAATAACTGTAAGGAGCTGGCAGCTAAAGAAGGAGAATCTATTTAACACCATTGAAGAGTAAATCAATCATGGTCAGTCACCTTGCAGCAGTTTGCAAAATGCCTTTGGCCCATGACTTATGGACCACCTCAAGGTATTTACTGTCATAAATTGACCAACAGTAGGCTCACATGGGGTGGTATTACACTGGGAAATCCAAAAAGGGAACCTCTATGGATTGTCTCAGATCACTACCTAGCAGAAATGAGAAAACAATCCAAGGTCTAAAACTAAAACCCTGTGTCCCTTCACTTAGACAAAAAGGAACCTTAAAAGGAACCTTAAACCTTAAAAACCCACCAAATAGCAACCCATGAAGAGATAAATCTAAAAAAAAAAAAACAAAACAAAAAGAAGATAGATTGAAGTGTGCTTTTTAAAATTCCTTTATGTTCCATGCACAAATTTCATGGGACTACTAGTCTTGTAGCTCCTTACTGTACAACAAACTTCCATAACAATTAAGAACACCTTTGGTGTTTAAAACTCAATAATACAAAATAATTCTAAGTTTAAACCTGATTAGTTACAAATAGACAGCATCTCATTCCTTCCAAGAATATACAGTTATGTGGAAAAGTTACCAAAGTCATGCTGCTACATGCTTATACTCTGTTTGCACATGTATGAATTAATGCTTTGAAGAATCTCATGTTTTATTATTTTAAGAAGGACCACCTTTGGAACAGGGACTACATGAGCCTATTTTCTAAACTGATTAACATTTTGTGATGAAGAAAGTACAGAGAGTTTTTTATTTCTCCTGTGTAAGTGTGGCTTTTAGGGGACCATGACTCCAGTCAGAGACTGTGAATATCTGTGCACAGAAAATAGGACCAGCTGGTGCCCTTGCCTGGTACTTATTACATTTTCTTTAAGGTGCTGGTTGGGAGGAGGGGTGGCAGAGAACTGCACACAGAAGACAAGAAACAGAAGTTGTGAGTGGAAAAAGACCCAGAATTGGCTACAGCAGCTCTCCACCAGCTGTCATTACAATGTGCATTGTGTACATTTGCACGGTGTAGAATCTAATTCAGTTTTACAGTCAGAAAAGAATGGCAGGCAATCACCAAGCATCCATCACCAAACAGCATGATAAATAAGCTGTTATTTGGATCATGTATTCAACCCAGTCAAGAGATTTGGACTGGAAAAAAGCAAACAGAAAAGACAGGATCAAAAAAAAACCACCCTCCCATAAAATAAAACAGAAAAACAAAGAAGTATCTTGCCTGCTTCTTTAGGCCTTGGACACTGGCAACTATAAAAAGTAGTATATGATTAAAGTTTATGAGCTTAATCTGAGACTTGCAACTGTACTAGTGTGCAGTAAAAGAAAAAAGCAACACTTGTGAGGATTCTTTGACAAGTTTCCAAGAAGGTTCTTAATGTTCAGAGCAGTGAAGTATTCCCTTATTAGCAATACTTATTGAAAGTCATCCTGCATTTAAGTAAAGATAGAAAGGGGTAGAAATATCTAAAGAAAATAAGTCTATATTTCAAAGTAGCCTCTGCATTTCTGGCCCATTTTTAGTGATATTTGGCTCTTGAGAGATTCAGAGAGGTTGGTGGTTTAAACATTTCAAAACCATCTATCAAGCTGACTCCTTAAGGAGATTGGGTGCTTGGGCATTTTATATTTGCTTTGTGTTATCCCTTTGTTTGCAGACACTTAAACAAAGCTTTACTAATCCAGTCCTATGCATGCATAGAGTGGCCAGACCAACTTTGAAAATGGCTAAACATTGCACTCTTTGAATACACCTTTATGGAATTTTCAAATAATCAGTTTACACCAAAATGCTCCAATGCATTTTAATATCTTGCACTTGACAGCCTAGCTGAAAGTTCAGTCCCAAATCCAATTAAATAAAAAGTCACTAGGTTTGACTTTAGGTATGACTTATGCATAACTTTAGAATGTCACAAATTTTAAAATGAGAAACATTAACTCCTTTCATTCTTATTGAAGTCAACACACATAATAGTTGTGTGCTCTGAGATTCTTAAAACAGCATATGATAAATAATGATAATGATAATGATAATGATTGATAATGATAATGATGATGATGATGATGATAATAATAATAATAATGATACTAATAATAATAATAAATAATCTGTTGCAGAATAATATCAGAGCCCTGAGGGTGCTAATGGGATTTACCATCCCTGACTGGCCTCACGTGGGATGTTCTGCTGATTTAAGCTCAGCCTATGGTACCCAGCCCTGCCTCTTTGAGGGTCTCTGGACCTCTTCTGTGCTAAGTTTTTCTCCTGTGTTGGGTCTCTGAGGCAGAAAATTTGTCTTGTCTCTGGCTCCATCTCCTTCCCTTCCTGCTCCTTGCTGTCCTGTTCCTGCTGTGTCCTCACAGATGGTTTCTTAGGGGTCACTTGCTATCTCTGCAGCCAAATATACAGATTATTTTTGGAGCAGACATGGGGATCTTAAATAATTTCAGAACTCATAAAAGCTTGTTTGTTTTTGCTTTGTTTTGGTGTTGATATAAGGATGAGAAGGCTGGTGGGCAGGGGTGAAAGATGGAGTGATGCATTAAACTGTTCCCAGAGCTAATGGGCTTGCTACCAGCTGTCTTCTTTTTCTGTATGTTTGCAAATACTGGTATTTTTAGTTCAGTAGCCAGGATGAAAAATTACAAGCATTTATGAAGGGCAGTGGGAAGCTTTCTGACCCAAGATAATTTCTTACCTTGAAGTTTTTAATAACTGTCTTAGAAGAAATTGTATTTTTTTAAAAGAGTGCATCTAAAAATTGAAAGGAAAAAATGTTTTAGCTGTCAAAATAGAAATATTCTGGGGTTTACTTGGAAGCATTTTTTTTAACTAAAATAGCACTCCAATTTGAATTTAACAGAGATTTTCTTCTTCTGGAGCTGCATTCTTCAACGAAATTGCAATATTTTCTGTCACTTCAGCTGTTGTGCTTTGTTGGGTATGATTAGAATGCATTCTGTTCACTTTTAAAAGAAGCCACAAAATACTGAGAGCTCTCTATTATTGCCAGTCTGAGACAAAGTAAATACATCGGGTGCTTCAAGGATTGTGTTTTTTTGTTACAAGCTGCTGTAACAAGATCCTGCTGATGGCAGTTGTGGCTGAGGTTTACAGTGGAGGTTGTGTACCATAATTCACACTTCAGATTAAGTTATTCAGGTAAAATATCTCAGGACTTTGCCTATATGAACTTCTATCCAGCTACTCCTTTGCAGATTCTGAAGCCTTTTATACAGAGGCTTTATGTAAAGCTAAAACCAATTATTCAAATTCTAATATTAAAAAAAAGAAGGCACTGAGGTAGTGAAGATACAAATCCATCACTTGGTCTCCTACCATTTGTGCCCCAAATCCCAGTCCTTTCTTTGTCCTATTGAACTGGGTTTTTGACACCCCAGCATTTCCTGTCCTACCTGCTATGCCCTTTTCCTCCTCCTCATTCCAGCACCTTCCCACACAAATTTTCCCATCTCAGGCTTCCTTCTCACCAGCCCTCTTGGGAGCTCATAAAGCTCCTCTCACTCTCCAGCACTTCCTTCCCATATTTTTGTCCCGCATTTCCTCCCACGCTGCTCACATCCTTTCTCAGTTTACATTTCCAGGCCTGCTCAAGTTCCCTGCATCCCCCTGCTCCTGGGGGCTGCATGCAGATGTTATCCCTTCAGATTTTGCTAGCAGCACTCTCTGCATGGGCACTTCTTCCCATGGCCTTTGGAGCCAGCCAAACTCTCCCTGTTTCCAGGATTTCAGGAAGCACAATCCTTTGCTCTCCTGGGTTTTCAGAAATCCAGGTGTATTTCATATACAAAATTCGAGACAGAACTCCCAGGGTAGTGATGGGTAAAATTTAATCAGAAGTGGATCTACAACAGCTATAAAGCCAGTGAATCTTGAAATTGTTTATTGTAGGAAATTCGTGAACAAAGTGGGTTTATGTTTTAACAATTATTTGGAAACAAGATAAAACAGAGTTGCTATTAATAAATTACTTTTAATTAAAATCCCATAGCTTTTTGTAGTTAGTTTGCCATTCTATTGAGTAGTGTTGCTGTCAAATACGTTTGATAGAATAGATTCATTAAATAAAGGAAATAAATTTTATGGAAATATGAAAGCCCCACCCTGGTCAGTCACATCACTAACTATTGCAATAGTTAGAAATACATTGAGAAATACTACAGAATATTTACTTCTAAAATCTATCTCAGCCATGCTGGTTGATGCTTTTTCTAGGGCATAACTATTGCAGTGCATACTCAGCAGAAAGTTATTAATATAATCTCTGGGGGTGTTAACACTTACACCTTATTTCCCCAAAATTTCTCATAATGGCATTTCAGTTTTGAAAAGACTCAGGGAAGCTTGAACTGTATGAAATTGCATTATATTTCCCTGTATTTCTAGCCTTTCAGAAGTGAAACACACGGTGTGTGTGTCCCTTCTGGCCTCCCCACAATCCCTATGGACATGGTTGTCCTCCTGCATCCCAGACTCTGGAATCAGTGCGTGTAGGGGAGACACCTGCTGGTGCAGGGCCGGATGGCAAGAAGGATAGGGAACACAAATCAGCCTGAAAAATGGGCTTTACCACCTTTTCACCACGAGAAACTGAGGTTTGGTTTTTTTGTTCTTTTTCTTTAGAAAGCTGGGTGCTGAGAAAATTTTTGCTATTTTTGTTTTGGGATGACAACCTCTCTGGCACTTGATGTAATCAAATCACAAAATTAACTTGATTATATGATGGAGGAAGAAGCAATTAGACTGAAATTATATGTGCATTCAGTGAAATACAAGGCATGTATATTTTAAAAGCAAGTGTTTGTTGTGTTTTCAATTCAGGCAGCCACTAACTCACTCCCCCACAAGAAGAATCAGGGACAAAATCAGAAGGGTAAAAGCAAGAAAACTCATGGGTTGAGATAAAAATAGTTTAATAGGGAAAGCAAAAGCAATGCACACAAGAAAAGCAAAAACAAGGCATTAATTGCCTGTTTCCCTTGGTATTCAGCCATCTCCAGGAGAGTGGGGCCCATCATGCCCAGTGGAGATGCAGGTAGACAAAACCATCACTCCAAAATTCCCCTGCTTCCTCCTTCCCCTCACTTTATATACTGAGCATGATGTCTCATGCTCTGGAATATCCCTTTGGTCAGTTGGGCTGTGTCACCTGTCCTGGCTGTGTCCCCTCCCACCCCCCCAGACACCCCAAAATTCCTCACCAGTGTGGCAGCACAAAGAGCAGAGAAAGCCCTGGCTCTGTGTAAACTCTGCTCAGCAATAGCAAAAAACATCTCTGTGTTATCAACTGTGTTCAGCACAAATTCAACATACAGCCCCATAGCAGCCACTGGGAAAAATTAACTCTAAACCAGTCAAAAGCAGCAAACAGTGTTAGGAAAAAATGTAATGCAGAGACTAACACTTGAGGCATCCTAAACTTGTATGTTAGGAGCAGCTGATAAGAGAATTCAGAAGTGGCAACACATTTCTTGCTTAAACCCTGAATGAAAAAGATATGCTAATAAAAAACCCAAGTGTGATTATACAATATTCAAATTTGATATCTTTGCCAAAGCAAAAAATGTCTATCTAGTAATGATTCCAAGTAAACATGTGAAATACATCAAAATTAGGAGTACTTTAACAGAAAATCAATCTGCTAAAGCAGTTTTATTTTCAGGTGTCATGCAGACTGTCCAGGGGAAGACAAGAGAATTACTGCAGAGACATTCTGTACAAACAGAAAGGAGGAACTAAATTGTCTTTGGCAAAGAATGCTACATCACCAAAAATATAAATGGACTCAAACAGGACCTAGTCAAAATTCATGGAAAAACATGCTAATCAAGGGCTATTAGTCATCTGTGTAACTGAAAATAAACATTCAGAGCTGTTATTTCTCAGCAGTACTTGTAGAAGAGGAGAAACAGAAAAAGATTAGTTACCAGCCACTAGACATGGATGATGTTCACACAGAAGTTCTACAGCTGAGGATTTATCCCAAAAGAAAGAACTCTTCCTCCTCCACAGCACAAGGTTTTCTTTCATCACCAAGCTGTTTATTTTGCAGTGTCTGTGGCTAAAGGGTATTTAGGTCCAAACCTGCCCCCTGTAGACCTCCTGGATATGCTTAGATTCACTATTTACTATTCACTTAGATTCACTATTTGCTTCTACCTCAGCATCTGCCCCAGCCAGGTGCTTATTCTGTTGTCCCCACCATCACTTCTGCACTCAATTCAGTAAAATGATCCATCCCTTTGTGGAATAATCAACAAAAATGAGAGCTGCATATATTAGACTGGACTGAAAGTTTTGAAACAGACCTTCATACTCTGCATCTATTCTTTCATTCAGTCCTAAAGATAAAATTTAGAGGTGCATGAAGCTTCATTTGTGAAACTACTTTGCACATTAGAACTTCTCAAAATCACTTTGTTACACATTCACAAAGGGTTCTAAACATTCTAAGCATCTTTCAACAATATTTAGGTATTTTCATTACTGAATATTTGGCTTAATGTGTCATGAAAATTAGAGTGAAAGTTTATGATTGATAATAGAGCCTTTATAATTTAGTAAATTGTAAAGAATTGTAAAGAAGCCAAGGAGAGGCAAGGCTTCTGGAAACCCAAATAAATTTGACTATGAAATGAAAAAAAACACCTCTTTACTTCCCTGGGGGGGGGTGGCAGAAGCTTTGCTGGTAATTTTGCTTTGCAGAGCAACTCTGTCCCCTCAAATTATATTTATTCACAGTAAAAGTTGTTTCTCAGACTTGAAAATAGCTCTATCATTCCCTTCCTAAAAGCCCACTAAGAATATGATACAGAGCACTTATTATGATAAAAAACTAAGATAAGTCCCTTGACTTATTATTAATTTTCAATTATGCTATTTTTGAAGAGTTGCAACAATTTAGATTAATTAAAGGAAATAGACTGTGAATAGCTTGAAATGGAGGGAAATGCCTTTATGTGTTAAGGGATTAATTTATCAATAAATGTTTGTGCTTTTATGTTAGTATATGCAATAATTTCATGGCAAAATTTCTTCAAGGAGGGGTTTCATAAACCAGTTTCTCAATTAACCTTGTCCCATTAAAATTTTCCAAGTTCTAAAGGCAAGAGTTTATAAATTATTCGGTGTATACATAACATACAAACAAGGTTTTGCAAATAAAAGATATTTGAGAAGACCTTAAGAGGTGCACAGGTCTGCACCAGCTCCTGTTGACTTCTCATACAATTTAACATGCATTAAATCTCTAAAAGAAGCAAGAAATTTTAAGATTATTAATACATTTACTGCTCACATTTGTGAGCTTTGCTATGTTTTGAGACAGCTGAAAAGCTTTTACATAATTTCCTGGGCTCCTCATCTTAGCAGTGCTGTATGGCACTATGAATATTGAAAAGTCCTCTTTTCTAAGCAAAACTCATTATTTTTTTAGGCACAAAAATAAATAATGCAATATTTATTATTCATATCATTCTTCCCTGCATGAAAAACCTTTTTTTAATTTTTTTTTAAACTATAAACTCTCTATTGTTGATGCATATTTCCTGCTGTGTAAGTTTGAATTCTGGTTTGGGGGCAAATAGTTCAAGGGGCAGGAGCTGAACTCCAACCATCTCTCCATTTTCAGTCTGCTATAGTATGTGAATGTTAGCTAATTCAGCATTATTTTAGATAATGTAGTAGGAAGATTATGCTTGATGTTTGAACTAGTTTGAAATAACCATGATAAAAGGAATTCATCACACTTGGCCAACAAACATCCAATGCTTTAGATTTGTTTTCTCCAGGAATTAATTTAAGAAAGAAAACTACACAAAACAAAACAAATCAAAACCAAACCAAAATAGTCCTCAAACTTAAACAATCTTCCCCCTCCAAGCAAACAAACCCCCTAATTTCCTTCCTTTCCTAGTTCCTTTCAGATTTTCACTGTAACTTTCACATTATTTAAAAAGTGATCTTAAATATAACCTTAATTTTTTCTACCAGATGTGATACTGACAGCTGGATAGCTTTGCATCATTATCACAAATAAGTAATGGGCTATGAAAATAAATTGTATTCATCTTGCAAAATGATTAGGCACCACTGAAAACTTCAGTCCACCTACAGTAGAAATTTTAATTATTCATTTTAGACATTATATCATAGAAGAACAAATAAGAAATAACATAGAAGGGGTAGCTGTGTGGGTATTTAGGAGAACTTCACAGGAACAAGACAGAATATAACACCCAATCATTCTCAATAGGTATAAGTGGCTTTTTATCTAAGTCAGGGAAGAAGAAATGTAATTAATTGAAAATCAAATCTAAGCAGCTATGAAAGTCTATTAACTATATCAATAAGCAGAAAAGGATTATTTAAGTACATAAATTATTTTTTCCCATTTTTCTAATACATCCAGCTGCAAATGATATTTTTCAATGGGAATTTCCTGATTTGAAGTTAATCTGTATCCTGTTTTTAGCAACACAGAGATAGTGGTAAAAATGAATTTTTTTTATAACACCATTTCTACCCTGACAGTTGTTTTGTGCTCTTTAATTACATGCCTTTGAAGCAAATTCTAGCCCAATAGACACTTTTGAAAAGTTACCTGCACAATTGCAGGAAGTAAATTTTGCTGTCCTTTTTTTCTTGGTTGCAAAAAAGCCAGAACTGGCTAAGAAAGAACCTGTTAGTGTGAATAGGAACAGGAAACAAGAAAGGTTAATTGTTGTAGAAATGTTTCCTATTCTCATAGCTCCTTTTTCTCTAAAAATTGCACCAGCACTTTTTTGTTCTGAAATGAGAGAAATTCTAGTCTGAAAAAATAAAAATATATCCTTATGTTGCTTTGTACTATTCCACTGCAGGAACACACACCACACAAATAGTTCTCAAATTTGCTATTAATGGCATAGTGTAAGTGACTTTCAAAACCCTGCAAATACAAGCATCTCTAAAGACTTTTTGTGATGTATTTTGCAAGATCAATAGGATTAGTCATGGAAAAGATATAATTGATTTTGACACCTGCAGTGAGCACTGTACATATTCTCTGCATCACATATTGCTATATTGACACCAGATGCAGAGGTAGAGCAGGTACATATGACAAGCATACAGAACAGTCATTCTGGGATTTATTCCCTTGCCTGACATCTTCTCATTTCTAACATAAGATGTTAAAGATATGAAACTGTCACACATATGATTAATGGCACACTATTTGTCTCCCACAGAGATATTATTCAAAACATGTATAGAACAAAGAACCATATTTCTTCACCAATATTAGAAAAATCTTCTTCTGGTAATGAATACTTTGAGAGACAATTAGGAAAAAAAAGCATTAGAACCCCTGCTCAGTCATCAAAATTGGGTATTTTTATAACATTGGAGTGGTGGCCAAAGCTAGGCAGAGTTATATAACAATGTGCTCATGAAGAGTTTTTGGCTTCATGCCTGACCATCTCTTTAGGCTGTTTTCCTAAATCTCTCTGAATTTTTAAAGAAAACCCTTTCAATGTTGTTTTCTCTTACTACGTGATTTATGGAGCAACCACTCAGAATAAGAACATTAGGGAATCTGGAGCCTCAGGATCCATGATATTAGGAAAACTTACAAATCAGGGCTGGATGTTCAGATGTGCTTCATGAAAAATATTTTTAGTCTTAGGGCAAATGTTTGAAAGCTCCAGTGGCTGTCTGACTTATATCCTGAACTGAATAAAAACAAAGTCTCCAGTGTAAGAACCCTGTGAGAAACAACATACTATTATCAACATGAGTTTCATGTTAATGAAGGAAAGACCTTAGTAACTGGAGTATTCCACGTCTGAACCTTTAGTTATAGATAAATATTGTACTCCCTTCAGTGTATTTCTTTATTTTATATTGTGGTCCAATTAATTATTACTGTTTTCGTTTTTTTTTCCTAGACCTTTGCATTTTCTTTGTAAACTGTAAACAGACAGAGGAGTAGGATTCATATGCTGGAGTAAAAAACCTAGGATGTTTCAAGAGAGTTTTGGTCAGATGTTTACATGCTCAGAATTCTGTGCTTAAATGTGTGCCTACTTAATCCAAACCCAAATATATAGCTGTTCTCTGCATGTAGCCACTGTATTTCTTGGTCTGGAGTGCTAAAAAGTCATGGAAATAAAGTATCTGCCTCTGGCCACCATGCTGAACAGAAGATTCTCACAGGTTTTTTTCTATATCAGCTAGGTCAGTGGTGAGACAAGCAGGATGTCTTTTGACAATTTTTTTTTACTTCAGAAAGACTATTGTAATAATTTTCCTAAAATTTCTGTGTTGTTGTGGTCATCTATTCTGGGGTAGTATAAACAGTACCTGTTGATTTATGCCAGGGGCCAGTAGAAACCACCTTTTTACTCAGACAACTCTTCCCAGCTGTTCCAAAAAACCCATGGAAATACAAACTTCCAAGTGCACAATATTATTTCTTCTTCTGGCCTGACCCAAGTTCTAGTTGCTCTCCTTCAGCTGCTCCTCCCTCCAAAGGCTCATTAAAAATAAAAAATTCTATTGTTAGTCATTAAATTTGTGGTGAGACATCTGAGATTAATGCTGGACACATATGGTTCTTGGGACCATTTACATATTCTAAGTACATATGCACTCCTTTATAAAATTTTTAAATAACTGTCACTATCAACATTTTCTGATGAAGAGAAATATGTGAAATCACTGTATTGAGTGCATCTGGCTTGTTCTTTGTTACAGGTCAAAATCAGTAAAAGGAATTGTATATGAAAGTTGTTTTTTCTTTTACTTCATGAAACAAAAAAATAAGCAAAGATGCTTTCTCTGTGAAAGCTTTTCTCCCATAAATGCTTTTTAAAGGAAAGTAATTTCTTCCCTCTGTAGGATTGAGTTCTAGCCCCAGTTTGATGTGTTATAAAAGCAAATAAACAGAGGATTATTAGCTCCTAAAGAGAGATTTCTCTGCCTCTTCAGATTCTTCAAAGCACCTTTCCTGATCATATGTCAGATCTCTGGGCAGGATTTGCAGCTGTCCTGGAAATGGCATTTCCCAGACCATAACACAGCCTCACCTACAGTATCCTGGAGGTGAGAACATCTGGGCTTTGTCCAGAGGAACTGGTTTTCATAACCCTCCAAAACAGAAACTATTACAATGAAGATGTTTTTTGTTTCATTTTGGTTTGGTTTGGTTATTTTAACAGAATTAGATATCCTAAAATTATGTCATGCTGTTCTCTGCATCCCTGGAGATGGTATGCTTGGAAGCAGACTGCAGTGACACATGGCATCTCAAGCATCAGGCATTGCCATCGTACCATGCTTTTCATCTTGTTCAAAAAGCTCTTCAGGTGGAACATTTCTGCACCCTGCTCCTTAAGGAAGCACATTTTGGGACATGTGTTGAAGATTCATTTCAGGTTTTAAACCTGCTCTGGATTTGCCACCTTTTACAGAGGAATTACAGAACAGATAACAAATAGTAGGAAGATTAAATGTCAGGAGTCAAAGTTGGTGTCTTGCAGCTATCAAGGAGTTGTGGACTGGCCAAGGACATAACAGATTTGTCCACCTGTATTCCACATTTCAAAGCCCTCTGTTGCCTGGGCAGTGAAAAATGGGGTGTTCATAGACTTAAAGCATCACATTCTCCCCTGGTTTCTGCTTTGAGAGCCCAAAGCTGTACACAGAAATACTGCAATATTTCACCTGATTTTTTTCCCTTTTTTTTTCTTTTTTTTTCCCACCAAACATCTTATCAGAATCTAACAGCAACAGCTGATTATTAGGAAAACTTTCTGTGTTCTAATTCACCAGTGGAAAAAACGATGGGTATTTATTGGGAAATACTGAGTTTAAAGATTTTCCAAGAAAAGCAGTGCACAAAGGTTAAGTGGACACTGATACTTCCTTTAATTTAATTTCTCCAATGCCTTTCATATTTCTGACTTAAAACTGTCAGTGACTTAATAGCAGCAGAAAAATAAAAAAGAATATCATTCTATAAAACCAGAAGATATATCTAAAGTAGGGAACATAAAAAGTTTCAAACTGCCAGCACATTATATGATTTCATTGTGCATGATTTTATTTGAAGTCATTTAAATACTGTGATGTGTGATGGCAACATAAAACTCAATTTGAAAGATGTTTTGTACTTCAGATAACTTTGGATTAAATCTCTTTGCTATAAGTCTCAGTTTTCTTTTAAACAGTGACCAAGATAAAAATAATGCAAATTTTTAAATCCCAATTTAATATTTCATCTTAAAAATAGTAATATTTTTCAAGAAATCATATTAAATTGAGTTTATAATTTATAATATGCCATCAAAAATTTGCATTATTTTACAGCAAAATAATATTACTTTGTCTTCAAAAGGAGCATTTTTTAAGAGATATTTTCAAATTCACTGTTTCTGGTGAATGAAAAATTGAGCTCCTGGCTCTGTCTGCTGGGCTGGGAGCTGTAGGAGTTAACTCTGCTGATGATAATGAGATTGAGCAGGCAGCAGATGCTCGTGTGCCTTTACAATCCAAGTCTACCAAAAAATTCATCTCACAGAAAATTTAAGGAATGTCTGGCACCCTGGAGATAGTGACAGACTCAGTATTAGCCATATGCCACCTGCTAGAGCCACTGTTAAACAAACCACAGGATTTTAAAGCAGTAAAAGAAGCTGCTTACTCACAATAAAACTGTTCTATTCCAAGCCATATAATCTTCCCTTAAAACAACTTTTAAACCACCAGTCATGCCGAGCTCTGAAAATAATTAATTTGTTGGAAAATAATAAATAAATTATTTTGAGAATACTTTACAAGATGTTCTATTTATAATCACTCATGTACAGGAACACAGTGTTCATTATAGTGGGCTATTATTCCCATAAAGTCTCAAATACTTTACACTTACTAAGTCACATTTACAATTTTAACATCTGTTTCCTTAAAGATTTTGGGGGGGGTCTGTTACCATTTTCACACATCAGCATATTTGATATCATTCTGAGACAAAAATATATTCTGTAAAATATGCAAATGCCTTCATTTACAAAACCTGTAAAAGAATGATACCTCACTGTAAAGAAGAACTTCTGAGCACTGCAGAATGTATCATGCATATCTGTGATGCCATGCAAGCTCACAAAAGCATATTTTTCTCTAGTCAGCAATTCTGGAATAAGTAGATACAGAATAAAAAAAAAAGAGGTATCTTCAGTTGTGACCTTGGAAACTCACATCTCATGGAGCAAATCATTGACAATGTGGCTGAAAATGCTCTGGGACAATTGGTACATATTCCTGGGCATATGTGTGAGTGTTTGTTTGGAAAATACCACAGCAACAAAAATTTGGTTAGGAAAGAAATGCCATTCATATAAAGACAAATCTCTCTCATGACACATGGCTTCAGATGATCCAACAGGTCAACTTGATTGAGAGGTAGAAAGGGTTGAAATTGAGAATTATGCAGCAGAGTCTTATTGGAAAAGCAGGAAAAACCCACAAACATTTAGAATAACTGCAGTAGTCTGGGATAGTGAGAATTTTTCTCCTCTTCCAAATGGCTGATAGTTCCTAATAGCCAAACACGTTGAATATTCCTGTCTCTCAAAGCTGAATTTGGGCCTGTATCTTTGGTTAGTCTTAGTTTTATTCTCTTGTAATAGTAAGAATTGTGTTTCAGAAAACCAAATCAAGCCAAAATTATGAACAATGATGCTGGATTGTAGCTGAAGCTCAGAATGTCTCTGATTTACATACTGGGAGGGAGGCTGGAGATAGGATTTACTGCCATGGGCAGCTCAGATTTAATGGAGAATTCATAAGGTCATTTGGAGGACTAAACTACACATAGCTGTTTATTTTAAATTTAAAACATCAGCCACTTCTGAGTTAACTAAAAGAAGAAAGAAAATATTTTGTGATGCAACCCTTGTAATTCTTTACTTAAAGAACCATGAAACTCAAGTGTAGCACGTGCTAAATTCAGACATTTAATTTCTCCTCATTTCCCTTACTTAGCTTTCTGTAATTATCTCCCTTTCTATATTTGAGATGCTGAAGATTGTTGGAATAAATTTTGAAAGATTTTTTTCCCTGGAACAACTCATTCAGATTCAGGCTCAGATTCATTTTGGTAGGAAAAGATTGAGGCTTATATATTTTAGAGTTTTAGCTCCAGCATGAAAAACAACCTGTTTGTTTTATATATGTATTCCAATCTGAAAGAATTTTTTTAGTGGGAGCAGAGAGAAAATTGGAATGGACGGCAATTGGATGAAAAAAAAACTTATTTATCTCTGAATTTATTCTCAATTTTTAATATTGTGTCACCTTACTACACAAACAGTCTCAGAAGCTACAGCCTTTGCAAGGGTTCATTTGCATTATTTCTCTGTAAAAGTTTTTTTGGCAATAGAAATGATTGCAATTCTTCTGTCAGAGATGTAGAATGCAGAAGTAGGGAAAAAAAGTAATTATTCTTAGTACTGACTCTGTTTCTGAAACATATTCATGACTTACCACCTTCATCTCCAGTTGCACACTTCAGCAAAATAGAAGAAGAGAGAGACTGTCTCATTGTAAATTTACCATGGCACTTACACCCAGGAATCACAATGTTGTCAGAAATAGGTGTGGGTAATTTTTGAACATATTTAGGCTGGCATTTAGAAGATATTATAAGAATGCTCTTAACCATCAATGCAATCAGGTATAATGCAGACTTTCAGAAGGGTTGTTAGGGTAAAAACTTTTATTAATTTTGTAAGATAAAGTTGATGTGTGTTTGAAAAGCTTTACACAATGCATTTACCTGAGATAATAAGGTGCTCTTCATTAGACAGAAAGCTCCTGCTAATCCTGTTTTCCTAAATATGCTTGTATTACTTTGTACTCATTCTCTGATTATGCTAAATAGCAGCTGCAAAGAACACATTTTGTCTTTTGAGTATTGGGCTGGATGCTGCTCCAGAGCTTATCATATTCACTGCAGAACATGCAAAGTGATATCCATAGCAGAGAACTGCCTCATTTGGGAAGCAGGGAGTGCACTGAAGCATCTTGAGAGACCCATTTTCTAGGGTTTGCTCAGCTGCAAGACAGACAGATAGGTGCTGACACCAGCCCTAGTTTTACTCTAGTAGAGATGTTCCACTCTGCAAAGCACCATTATTGCTTCCATTATATCTCTTCACCTTATGCTTACTGTGCAGAATGATGGATTCTGGACAGTAGAACTGTTCCATGAACAGGGAAATTTTTCACTTGTTACCTTCACATCTGCTCATGCACTATACCACCAACAGAAAAGGATGCAGAGCTAAGATTACAACTTATCTTCAGAGTTCAATAGTGATCTGTGTTGGTATTTTGCTCATTTATTATTCATATTCACTTCAATATGCAGATTTCTGACCTCCTTTCACAGAGATGAGATTCTGCCCATTGATTCTCATCTTGTGGACTGTAACAGGACACACCAGTCCCTTCATAGGAGAAAAGAAAGCCTTGGTTAGCACAGTAGCCTCACAAATGCCTTTTCTCCCATTTTCTTTCTCTCTCTCATGCTCAGAAGATCCTTTCACACTGTGGACGTTCTAGTGCTTTTCCTGTTTCCCAAACACTGGATCTAGAGCCTTTGTTTTTGCAACCACAATCAAGTCTTCCTTCCTGGAGATCCCCATGGGACTAATTAAGGTAATTAAATGGGGAAAATAACACACACACAAAGGTGTTTTTACTCCTGACATTTTTTATATGTGGCCTTTTCAATAGAAGTGCCAGTCAATTTTTTGAATCAGGTTTTAAAACATCTAGATTAATAAATATAAATATCCAGGGGATTAAGTGGAGGCTGATCCACCTGTAGATCCAGGAATCTTCTTTCTTGCCCTGCTCCAAGATAGGTGAAATGTTTTCCCTGTCCCCACTGCCTTAATGGGGTGACACTACCCTTCGGTTTTTATTAGTGTGTGGTGTAGATTTGTATTAGATACCTGTCATTGTTAGGTAATGTGATTAGTACTGTGATTGAATTTGGATGGAATTTATCAATGTAGGGTATGTCATGATTGCATTCTACCTCTCCTTCTGACAGTGAACTGGCAATAGTGCTAAATGCAGTAAAAAATGAAGCATTTCAGAAGTACAGACTATGACATGGTAATGGACTTTTTAAATTCTTTGTCTTTTCATCATTATTTATGGAAATTGCCATAATTCAGTTTAAAATAGATTCTTATAATCTATGAATGTTTAATGATCTAGATATTAATTCATTTCACATTTGGTTATATAATTATGTACAGATAAAGGGCACTCTTAGGATTAACACTTCTCTCAGGAGTTATGTGGTGGTGGTAATAGGGATATACATGAACTACAATGAGAAAAGAATATAGCAATGAGGAAAAAACTGATTGAAAACAGCTTTTGTGAAAAGTTAATTGAAGAAATATAAAGTGAGATTGAGTCTTGGATATGGTGGACTAGAAGTAAATCAACCACAGAACAGTTGTGCATGCACAGGATGTGCAGAAAGATCAGCTATCAGGAGATTGGTTTAATATAAGCTTGATTTCTAAGTACTTGGTTTGATATATTTTCAATTAATAATTCTTGGGATTTTAGAAGCTTAAATATTTTTCATTTTGCCATTCTGGAATGCCTTAAGTACCATCACAAAATGCTCTATCTTAATGTTGTCAAATCTTTATGAAGTCATCTGAATTTTTTCTTATGGTTTATGCAATAATAGTTACAGCACAACTATGTAAAAGGCAGGAAATTCCTGAGAAAAGCTCTAAAAAGTATATCACAAATTAGGTTTATTACATAAAAACATGTAGCTTTTATGATTAGAGAAACTACAGAGTTGAAGGATGTAGAGTTCCAATGCTTCTTTAAAAATAAAGCTTTTACAAATGCTGTAAATTACATTTTCCTTAATATTATTGAGATTTTGTGCTGATACCAGACACTTCTTTGGCAGTACTGTGCATTTATTTTATCTGCTTTGATACCAAATCTGCACAATGTGTACATGAATTATTTATTCGGGGAAGAATTCTGATTTATTTTAGTAGGATGTTTCAGCATGTCAGAGAAGGACTTAGGGGACTGATACACAGAAATTGTGATTTTTAATGTAATGAGCCGGGATATGTAGAGATAGGGTGAATAAATATTGGAATAGTTGTACAATGACAAGGGGCATATTGCAAATGGGAAACATGACATTCAACTGGCCTGAATAATTTGAGTGCACAGTGAATGATGGTATCATCTCATATCTTGATAGTAATGATGCAGTAATTCAGCACTGGCTGCACTGTGCTTACTGATAACATTCCAAATCAGATACTGTGTGGCATTTGCTATTTACTGGCAGGGATTTTCCATCAAGGAATGAAGGCAAGCAGAGAAAATCTATATAAATCTTGTGCTGATATAATGGAACTATTTAGAACCAGGGTTCTATAGATTTTTCTATAAAAAGCATTTATATTCTATTTTTTTTCCCCTGTATCTATATTTTAAATGTCCACATGAGATGTTTTCAAAATATACCAAGAGTTTTTGATATCTGAAACACTTTGGTATATCCTACTAGAAGAATGCAGGAATTTTCTGTATGCAGCCCCTTGTAATTATCACTGAAATTGGGAGAGAGAAAAATATGTAATAATTTCAGTGTAACTGTGGGTAAAGGTGTGTAGCATGAATATATTACGTTTTCCAGCAAATTAAATATTTAGTAAAAAGTGATGTGAAGACAATATTGCAATATTTTATGTCTTGGAAACCATGTTCCTTCTCACAATAAACACTTGCAAGAAAGGAACCTGAGTGTTGTCATATTAGTGCCAACTGCTCTGTGCTCACTGTTAAATCTCAGCAACCAGCAAGTTTTCTGAAGCCTCTGGCTTATGAAAGATGTTTGTCATATTGTTACATAGAAGATTTACTTGTCAACAGCATCAAGATTATCATTGACATTTGAATAGTTGCTAATTTGTTATGTCAAATAATATAGAAATCTAGAAGGTTGAAAAGTAAGTTTTCTCACAAGCAAAATCCATCTGCACTTCAGACTTACAAATTTTTAAGCACTGTGTTCTCCTTCAGGCAAATGATTTATCTTGTCTCGTTCATTTAACGTGAGTTAAAAGAATAGCTCAGTTATTAATTATTTAAATCATATTGAGTCCAGGCTGAGGTATCAACAAAAAAAACCACGTAAATGACCTGAGGGTGGGAAGCAAGATGAAATGGAGATCTGAAGAAAGGAAACTGAAAAGAATTAGGAGATGAAAAAAGCCAGAATCTGTATTTTTTTTCATGTAAATGCATCTCCTTTATATGTATATGGCCTATTTCACTAGAATTATTTCTTCAACTCCCAGCTTAAAGAGGTGTGTAGTATAATAGAGATGTGCAGTGGAAATTTAGACTTTGGGGTAACTCTTCTTGCTAGAGAATTCTCTGCCTGGGAGAACAAGTGTGTTTGCTGAAAGCCTTTAGTCTACAGAGTTCTTGATATGAAGTTATGTTATATTTGATCCACATTTAGATAAAACTGTCTGCATGAGAAGAAATCTATAACTAAATTTCTTAGCCTTTAACTGTGCTGCTGGAATCACTAGCTACAAGTCTTGGTTCTTCTGAGTGTGTTCTTTTGTTAGCAGCATGCAAAGAAAATAAAAAAACACAGAACCACATCAAAAAAAGAAGTTATGTATGTTGTCTGTTTTGGTTGGTTGGTTTGGTTTGGTTGGGATTTTTTGTTTTTTTTTTTTTTTTTTTTTTTTGAGATTGTCTGTTTTTTTCAAACATATTTCCAATTATTCAAACTGAATTGAGAATGTGGAAAGCAGAGAGGGGCAGAAGGGAAGATCTAATATATATTGAGCCTTTATTGTATTTTTTTAAGGTTTCAGCCCAAAGAAAAATCCAGTTGGCAGCTTAGTACAGTACAAGTACGACTTTCTCACACTTGATGTTTTTATCAGTCCATTACTTCAGCTGTTATTTTTGTGCATGCTTGCGCCTGAGGCTTATCTCCTTTATATGTCATCCCTGATAAAATTGTTCATAAGTTTCCCAAACACCTAATGGCAACTGGGGGAAGTTCTCAACCTCCCCACTCCCCTTCTCCCATGCAGAAGATGCATTGTATTCTCAATTCATGTTCTCAGAATCCAAACACCTAAGCCACTTAATAATATAATACTATAACACTATAATTCTAATGGAGTCTTTCTAGGGTTTTTTGCTATCACTTCTGTTACAGCAGAGATTCTTCTGCTCCATGGAAAGACAATAACAGTGACATGCATGTGAAAAAGGACACAGAAGGTATCAGACACTGTGAGAAGTGAAAAAATGGCACCTGGCACTTCTTGGATATATGTAAATTGCAACATTTCTCTTTAGCTGCATAAGAGAATTCTTACAAGCACACCAGCGTGAATCCTTCAAAAGCAAAATTATTTTATGGAAAGAAAATGAGCAGTGTAGTAGCACATTATTTTGCTCAGGGCTACAAAGTACAACTGCATTACATGCTATATCTATATTTGGTATTAAAAAGAAATCAAAGATTCCCCTTAAAGCATTCTTTTTCTGACAAGATTTTCATTAAAACCCAGCTCTTGTTATTAAGCACATTATAATTAAAATTAAATAAGTCTTGTGGGAAAGTAATAATATGACAAAGAACCACCTTTAATTAAATTATCTTTTTTTTTGGTCTTCATTCAAAAGAGAGTCAGTCTGAGAAACAATATTATTAGTTAAGCATATTTTAATTATCTTACTTATTGAGATTTAGATACTCAGAGGTACCACTTCAATATAGTACTTTGAAAAACCTTTAAATTATTAAGGAAATAATTTGCCAAAAGCCTTTATGCCTCCATGTAATCACAATGTGTTGTCATGTAATATTGAAGAAATAGGTTATAGCAATTGGTTGTTGGCTTGCTAACTTTGCCCTCCTTGAAAGTTGTACTGACTTTTTAAAAAATAGAGAACATTATAATTTAATTAGCATTTTAAAAATGTCTTCAAATATCACGCACTATTAGAAAACCAAGAACATTTGATAATCAAAGATTTTTCTTTGGCATACACACGTGTAAAATGTTAGATTTTGAGGAGGCAAAGAGAAAATCAACTGAATATAGACTATTTTAGGGCGTTGGACTGTTGGAGACTGAAGTGTTGTAGTTTGTGGCTTAAACGTCTCAGGTGGCTGCTGCTCCCCAGAGGGAGTTATCAGGGCTGAGTCATGGAGAAGATAAAGATCTCTGCCCCACCTATATTAACAGCTTGTGTAGATGGTAATAGAATATATTCTTTAGGTTGTACCTTCCATTGTAACCCCAGACAATACTATAATATATGAATAATTGAGTGCAACGTGCTCAGTATGCTTTCAAAATAGATTTTAGTCATCATTCTACACCTGAAATGATGGTCATCGAACTTTTACAGAATAGTTCAAGTTTATAAGCTGCATCCTTTCCAAGATATTTTAAAAAAAGTCTCAAATGTATCAGGCTGTTTGAAGTGTGGTTATATATTAAAAAAAAATACAACATTTTATAAACCAATGTTTTATCTCACTTGTTTCTTGGGAAATTTATGCCAGGTTAAATGTATATACAGAGCCTTCATTATTGAGTTTAGGTGTGTTATTTGTTTGCTTTCCATGTAAATGGTCTGCAACTTTTTTAGTCTTAGTTATGTCTTTTTCTGAAGTCTTTCATGTTGCATATCTTGAAAACATAGTGATACTTTTTATGAAGTGAAATCAAAAAATTCACAGTTTGAATTAGTTCAGGCATTAGACTGTTAATGTAAGCCTTTTTGGAGAGAGATTATCAAAATGACTGTAAAATTTTCAAAAATGAGATGAATATGTAGTCCTGATTTTCCTCCAACATAACTTTACTAGAGATCTCATCAAAGAAAACATGTTTTATCCTGCACATTGGATAAATAACCATTATAATTTATTAGTGCTGTGCTGAACTGTTGTTCTGGTATGGAATTATGGACTTTTTCGTTATAGAAAACTCTAGTGCCAGATGATAATCCTGGTCTATGGAAAATCACACAAATAAATTTGAATATCCATTCTTACTTTTGCTTGGTTTTTAACTTATCTTGGTTCAAAGATTTGAGTAAAATAAAAACCTGAGAATCTCAGCAGGTGTAGCTCAATTGATCAAGATCCCCAGGGAAGAAGTCACAGCAGCAGTCAGTAAAAGCCCAAGAAGCACTTGGATAATGCTCCAAGGAATTTGCTGTGATTCTTGGAATGTTCCTGTGCAGAGCCAGGAGTTCAGTTCCTTGTGGATCCTTTCCAACTCAGGGTACTCTATGATGCTGAGTTATTCAGAGTAGTCATTGAGTGTGGCCATCAACCACCTGGGAGCAATGTTTTGCCCTTTTCCTTTACAGAGATAGTTGGCAATCTTTTAGTCTTCAAAAACTGGTTTATAGTACTGCACTAAGCTTCACTCAGAAAGTTTCTGAACATGAAAAGTTTCTGCTCCAGAAACCTCAAAAAAGATCTTGGTCTTTATCCTCAAAGATTTGGAAAATTCTTACAGAGTGCCTTGTCAGAGTTTTTTAAATGCCATTTGAAAAAAACAGCTGATCAGAAAAGTTGAGTAGCCTGAATTTATAATTCCTAAATATTGAAAGGGAGTTAAATTGCATTTGCTCGTGTCATCTCAAGGCTTTCCTGCCTTGAGTGCAGTCAAGCAGTGGAGCAGGCTGCCCAGAGGGCTTGTGCAGTTTCTACCCTCTGGGGTTTACAATGCAAAAACAAGATAAAGCCCTGAGCAACCTGCTCTGACCTCAAAGATATCCTTGCTGTGAACAGAAGGTTGGATTAGACACCTCTCATGGCTCCTTCCAGTTGGAATTATCCTACCACACCAAGAGTTTTCTTAAATGAGTCACGTGTGAATGCTAAGAATACAACACATGAGAATTTTACACTCCTAAACTCCCCTTGCTAAATCTTCCTCCTTAGGCTTCTTCTTTCAACCAGGACATTTGGAAAGAGTGAGACCTGAAGAAAAGCAGAGGCAGTATTACAGCACTCTTGCATGTGTGGGTAGTTTGCCTTCTGCCTGTCTCAGAGCACATCAAGGGCAGTGACAGTCTATTCTCACAGATGGTGGCTGTGAGCAGACACTCAGCTCCTGGCTGGCAAGTTGGGCAGAGAGAGAAAACTGCTTAGCTTCTTGGGAAATGCCAAGCAGAAAGAAGAAAACGACATCCATTTCATGCCATTTTGGAATGCTACAAAAGAATAGCTGTCCCCTGATTGAAGTGGAACTTTCTGCTGTAGACTACTTGGCTAATCCAACGTTCACAACCAGAATTGTCAGCTGTCACTCCTTTTTCTGAATGGAAACCCCCTTCAACAGCAAATAAATTAAATTACTTACACTAATTAAATAAGTGTAAGGTCTGTGTTGCTCTGTTCTTCTGATGCAGCCAACCCAGAACTGCTGATTTACTTAGCAAGGAAGAAAAGGACTCCTTTAAGAACAGAGGGAATTTGACTGAGACAATTTAAATAATTTAAGACTTCTTAATGTTGTAATATTATCTTGGGGATGATTTTTAGCCAAAAATTAACATATTTTCTGTTCTCCTTAGCCCTCTATATGTTGGTTATATGTAATTAAAACTGTAGTCTAAGACAAAAAAATATGAAAACAATTCTTAAAGTTGGAAATGGGAATTGAGGATCCTCAATTGATCTTATTTGCTGCAGAACCTAGTGAGAACCTAGTATTTTATATAACAGTATAGCCCATGCTGGTATATTTTGTTCCCATACCACTGGATAACCATACAAAAGGTAAAATCTTCATCGAGATACCACTTGGTGTACGAATAAAATTATATTTAAAAAAAATTCAGATACAATTAATTTTTCTATATCAATTTCTTCCTATTTCTACTCTCTCTATGTGTACAGTTAAGTAAGATGCTGAAGAAGGATGTGGTTTTAATTCAAACACTCAAAAATATTTAATTAGTATTTAACACATGGTTTTTATGTGTCTTTAGAAAAATAAAATGCATATGTGGCAGCTTTATAAAATAAATTTATTGTTCATTATAAAAATATTAAAATAAGCAGCAAATACAGCTAGCTCTAATCTTAAAACATGCTCTTTAACACTTCAAAAGAAGCGTGACTGCACTGCATCATAAGGAGCAGGCCATTATTTTTTAGTGTTTGTCTTTATTAACAAAAGTGGAGAGTGATTCACCTACTGTAGTGCTGAAAAAGTTGTTTACAAACCACAGACTGAACAATTTTCGGTACAATTCTGAACAAGTGCTCGTGGCTCCCTCCGATGGTAGGAGGCTACTATTGCTGGGGCCACACCAGAGAAAAACCTGGAACACCCTGGAGTACCAAGAACTCCAGGAAATGCTTGATTGGTTTCTTTGTTACACACTTAAAAGAAAACAAAAATCTTGAGGGATTTTTCACTTGAACATTATAAAAAATTAATGAGCAGGAAAACCTCTTTTCATTGTAAATTAAGTGTATTTGAGTGCAAAATATGTGATTGAAACTTATTTCTCCACTAATGAAATGTGCATTTCCACCACCACAGGTGAAGAATTTAGAGAATATTTGGATGATGAAGTTTCTCCAGTAGGTCAGTGCTAAAAAGATAATTTTAAATTATTTTTTATTAATCCCATAAGGTACAACAGTTAATTGTTCTCTATGAGAGAAAACTTCAAAAGCAATGTATCAAATAATTTTATTAAATACTAAACATGGTGTACAAACTCTAAAGTTCTTGTCTACTGTTGAGAATTTTGTGAATGCCATTCACACTACATAAGATGGAGGATTTTCCTCATTTTTCAATATAGCCTCTGGTCAATCAAATGCCAACTTATCTTAGCAGGATCTGTGTCTTCAACAAAGCTGGTCTTGCTGCTTGAATTTGGGTGCCTTGGCAAGGCAAGTTCTGCCAATTTACTTGTGTGATAATGTGAGTGGTTATAAAGGCAAAAATGCCTAAAAAGTCTCAGGAAAAAGAAATGTCCATGAGTATGCCCATATCTCATCCTATGTAATTTACTTATTTAACTATTTGGGTTTATCTGTCCGTAGCCAAGACTGGATCCTGAATCTAAAACTGGTGTGAGGTATTTAGAAGACTCTAAGATAATAAAACCACAGAATAGCCTAGGTTTGAAGCACCTTCATGATCATTTATTTCCAACCTCTTACCATAGGCAGGGACAACTTTTAGGTAGAAAGAGCAGTTGATTTCTTGGATTTTCCTTGGATTTTCCTTGGATTTTCCTTGGATTTTATGTTTTATGACTATTTTCAGAACCTCTTCTTCATATATATATATATATATATATATATATATATATATGTATATACATACATATACATATATATACATATATATATATGTATATACACATACATATATATATACATATACATATATCTATAGATAGATAGATATAGATAGATAGATATCTATATATCTTCCCCCTCAATATCTAATATCTATCTATCTATCTATCTATCTATCTATCTATCTATCTATCTATCTATCTCCATATGTATATCTATATATGTATCTATATCTATCTATATCATCTATATCTATATCTATATCATCTATATCTATATCTATATCTCTCTATATAATTTATATCTATAGATATGTATGTACCTATCTATATATATAGATATCATGTTTTTATATGTTCAATATATTATAAATAATACTACAAAGTCAATCAGAAATTATGCACTCAGTAGCCAGGAAGCAGATGCCTATAAAAGATTTGAAAGCAATGTACAGGTGGAAGATATGACCTATCAAAAAACTACATTTACAATTCAAATTACTGTAAACCAATTCTTCCATGGTTAGGTAAATCATAATGATTTAAGTAAGAAATATTCTTTTTGAGGAATCAAAATCATTAACCATGAGGGCAGGAAAAAAAAACCCACAAAAAAACAACACAGGTGTGACTGAGGTCAGAGTAAAAAATATTTCTGGTGGCAGGGCTTAACAGCCATCCTTTAACATCACCAGACTGCACTGTTTCTAGGTGGGTGCTAGGAGCTGTGATTATCTGAACTCTAAGGACAAAATGCTCCTGCTTGTGCCATGCTGGTGTCAGCGAATGCTGCAGCATAAATCTCCCTCCCTCCCTTTCGCTGCTATAAATTCCCAGGAGAACTAAACTCTCCGGACAGCGCTGTCAGGGCGGGACCTGCTTCCAGCATCCCTCTCCCTGGAAATGCCTTTAAAGCGCGATATGCAGAGACCTCTGGAGCCTGGAAAAGTGAATTGCATCCTCTGTAGTGCAGGGACTGCTCCGTGTCGGTAATATCGCCCGGACAGCTGGACAGCAGGCTTGAGAGCCAACAGGATCTGATTCAGGCTCTCCTAACTTGTGGGGCAAACTTCATGCTCTTGAAAATGATATGCTTTGCTTTAATTTCTTCGAAGCTAGCCAAAAAAATAAAGGTAGAATATACATCACTTTTATGATGTAAAAGAAAACCCCAAACCCCCAATGCATTAGATGCTTTCCTTATGTAAAAATGCACTGTTAAATAACAGAATCCTCAAAACCACTGTGAGCTTGGTCCCTATGCTGCAAGCTGCCAGAACTTGGAATCCATTTATGAACCCATTGCTTGTTTTTTCACTTGCCTGAAGTCTGTTTAGAGGCTGCATCTCTTAACATTGCCTGAGAGATGCCACAGGGTTCTGGGTGACTTCAGAGCTAATTACAGCTCTAAAATACACCTTTGTAGGGTTGTCATTAGCTGTGCCTGTAATTGAGACTGAGGTGTTTCCTCATTTATTTTCCCAGTGAGCATCTCTCGGTATGTTTGACCAGGGAAAAATTCTTCTCACCTTGAAGGATGCTGAAGGTTGCAACTATAGCTCCAGCTTAACCTTTGTGCTGCTGATTCTGTACTTTTTTTTTGTGCAATTCAGTGTTTCTGATTCCTCAGCTATGTCTTATGTATGTCACTGCTTCAGTGGATTCTCTGGGGTGTTTGAGCACAGGGAATTTGACTTGGAAACAGAGAAAAACTTTGGCCTGAAGTGATCTCTCCCACAATTGTAACAATGCACCTCTGTTTTTTTTCTTGAGGCTTTGTGGCTGTACAGCTAATACCAATTATTTGGCATTTCAAAGTTCTGATTTTGTAGATGAAGCACAGTGAAAATTGTATGTTTGGAGGTTGATGAAAAACCACCATGCAGATCCAAAATCATATACCAATTATTTTCACAAAAAGTGTTTCTGCATTCAATTTCTTAAAGTCTTTTCCCAAAAGTGGACTTGACTAAGCCAAATTACCAAGCTTCTGTAAAGAACACAGAAAAGTAGAGTTAATTTTTGAATTAAATGATAGTCAGATGTAATCAGGCAACTGAAACAATATGTTTTGCTAATGGTATTTCTGAAGTTATCCTTGTCTCAAGCCCTTTTGATTGCAGGCATGGAAAACTGCATCAAAGGAAACAAGGATACTCTTTGCAGAATGAAAACAGACAAGGTAGCAGAAACCTAAATTCCAATTATTTAAATTATTTTTTAATTGGGATCTGCAATATTTTCCATATCACAGGGATTTTTTTGCTATTTTCATCACGTGTTAAAACTGTCATGTGCATGTGCAATGTCTCCAGTGTCTGTGATTGATTAAAGGGCAATTTTAAAAGTTCATTTTTGAATCTCTTTTTCCTTCAGGCTATTGCATAGGTTTTTAAGTAAAGGATTCAACATTCACTTAATAAGTCAATAAAAATGTCCAATTAATGTCCAAGACAACTTGGGGAAATTAAGGTCTTTCTCCTGAAATTATACAACAAAAGCAGAATTTCACTTTTTGATATGTAGCTCTCTGTGAATTAGACTTTCTTATTTCATCTAGATTTTTGTCTAGGAAAAATAAGAAGCAATCCTATTAGTCTTTTCTTAAATTCCCTTATGAACAGAATTTCTAAAACTGTCAAGTGAACCTGCCAAATAAATGCTGACAATGAAGTGCAATCTGTAGGGGGAAGCTAATCTGCTGGGCTATGTATAAAATTATTCACTGGAGCTCAGTGGACCTTTTTAGCCCCAGAAGATTTAAGCCTTGCTGAGGGCAGGCTGGAAGGTATTTTGTGGAGGCAGCCTGTCTTGAGGTGAGTGTACATAGACTGGAAATGTAGACATAATATTCAAAGGTTTTTGAAATGTGTTTCAAGAAATTGTGCGTGTAGTGACATCCAGGCTTTCAGGATCACTTCCCTGAGAACACCCATTTCATTCTACCCTTCTCCATGAGCAGCAGCACTGTGCTTCACGACAGAAACTAGTTCAATACATGAAATGCTTGAAACTGGTGTTTAATATGTGCCTGTAGTGATAAATTGTAAGGTGCATTGACTTTAGCTCTGCTTTGAGCATCCAGTCGGAGGTACTGAAAAACACACTCATTATTTTGTATGTTTCCATCTAAGTGCTGCTCTGGCAGTTGGTGCATTGCTCCCTGTCAGTTCTGGTGTTCATCTGCAGTTTCACCTGTAATGAACTTTAACCACATGCACTGGGGCTTAAAGACTATTTTTTAATGTCCTAACTGCATGATTCTCTGTTTTTCAATTTTCCCATAAAGTTAGAAAAAGATGCACTTGAAGACCTGATTCCACCCTCACTTGTAACCCACCACCAAACCATCTGTTTTGGGTCTTCATTTCTTAAAGTTAAAAAAAGGCCAGAGCTCAGATTTCAGGGTATGAAAGGAAGATCTGCTGTATTGGTATTCTGTCCTGAAGGGATCTTCTATGAAATCTGAAAATCTATGGTATAAACATAAAAAAAAATCTAATAAATCTAAAGCATGGTAATTAAAACACTTCTTAAAGAAAAAAAAATTAGTGTGGAATTGTTCTCTCATTTGTTTATTTCAGTAGCATCTTCAGAGTTAATTGTTGTTAGTTATAGACACTGAGTTAAAAAGAATATAAAACCAGAAAAGCTAAACCCATTATCTAGTGAAAAAGAAGAAACATCTAAATGCTCCAATGCACCACCTCCAAAAACATTTTAAAAAATTTATTAATGAATTCCATGAATTCCTGACAGATTTCAGTCCAGTATTTATTGCCCATGCCAAGTTTTAACAATAGTCACACTGGGGATATCTGCTGGTTACTCTGAACATCTTATCTGTCAGATGAGAATGTCCTAAGCAGACAAATTTTGCAACTCAAAATAAAAAAAGGAAAAAGAAATAGATCAAATCTGTCCCATTTTCTTTATATTTTCAGGTCACTGTTTGAAAGTATTTTAAGACAATGCCTTTCATTTTTCCTTCCTGAAGATACAGTATTGAAGTTGAAAGCCCTAATTGCACCATATGACTAAAGGGACTAAAATATCTCCTGCACTTCTGATTGTTTGACAAGAAAATCCTGTGTAGGTTAGGAAGCACTGAGGAGGGGGTCTCACTTCTTGTGTGGTCTTCATGTTATAACTTATAAGATATAGTTACAGCAGCACAATCTGGAGAGTTATGGTGAGATAAAAGTCTAACAATGTGATAATAATGCAACAAGATGATCATTGGCCCAGTTCTGCTTTATACCTAAATGTTGAATAAGGATTGTATGTTTTGCAAGCCAGCAAGCATCTATGTCCAAAGTCAAAATGAAAATGCACTGACCCTAAAAGGCTGTTGGCATATCTGGGATGAAAACCATAACTGCTGAGTTAGGGTAGAAGAGGTTCATATCCATCCCAAATATGTTTATCACATGGAGATTCAGGAGAAAATCTTGCAGTTACCATGTTATGGAAGCCCATTGTAGCAGCAGCCAAATGGTGGTTCTGAACGGGATTTATATAAATCCTTTATTTCTAAAAAGCTCAGGAAGAGGAAAATAAATAAAAATATCCTATATCTCATATAACCATTATTCCCATTCCAGTCCTTCTTTAAAAAAAAGATATCTTTTAAAGAGAGAGATGTTTTATTATACTTTTTCTGATTTGTGCAAGGCTTATTGTTGTTGTAGTTTATTCAAATAGAGAGAAACTGATTTTTGTGACTTCATAAAGTCTAAAAAATATATTATATATAAATATTATATAAATATTTATATTCTAATTATAGAAATTTATATAAATATATAAATATTTACAGCAACATTTCAGGGAAATAACTTAAATTTTTTACTTGACTGTATTGCAAATGTGCCTGAAGAAAACAAAATGACATTGTTGGTAGTAAAACACAGCTGGGGATTCAAGTCTACAACTGTTCTACTAGCAATTCTCCCAAGCAATTCATCCTAACTGCATGCAAATATAGGCAAATCATCAGCTGGTAAAAACATGGATTGCAGTCTTACTGGTTGCAGGTTAGGAACATTTTAACACCAGCTATTTTTTAGCAGCTCCAAAACCCCAAGATAAAAGTCATAAAGTATGGAGTGGTCCTGCAAGACTTATATTGGTTTATTTTGTTCCAAAAGAATAATTTAAGCATACAGAAATCTATTACTCCCATGGCAGATAAATTTGATTCTGTTTGAAAATCGAGAAATCAGATTGCATAAATTACTCATAATTGTTTGTACCAGAGTTGCCCACGTAATATTGCATAGGTGTGGACTTCTATTGTGTTTTACAAATCAGAAATTAACTGCAGTGGAGAAAACACTGATTGGTATATTAATATCAAGATTTTAAGGAAAATGATGAATTAGACATAACAAGTGGTTATGTTGAAAGAGAAGAGTATCACGCTGTGGGAATCTTAGCAGAATAAATCTTAAGTAATTTAATTAGTTATCTTGGCACACAAGAAGAAGGATGGTGTAAATGGAATTTACTGATGACATGAAGCTGGAAGGCCTTGCCTTGACAGGAGAGAATGAAAATGTCAAATACAAAACCTATAGGAATTGATTGAGAGAAGTGGGATGAAGTTAAACCCTATAAATACAGATTCCATTTGTATTAGAGGCAAACATCATTCATTCTGCCATGAGAGTGACCATCTTAATTCGATTGGATGAAATAAAAAATGAAAAATATAAAATTCCAAACATTTCATACTATGGATGTCTAACATTAATTCTCTTTCTAGTCACTCACTTTCCTGGAATTCCTTGCAAGTGCTTTTCTATATCCTCAGGAGAGGGTTTTCTAGGGGTAAAGAGAGGCTCTGTCAGACATCTACTGTGTGGCTGTGGAGATATTTGTGGCTTTTAAAGACTAGTGGTGGTGGATAAATTCTGTAAACCCTTCTGCCTGTGCAATTAAATCTGGTTTTGCATTACCATGTCACCCCATCTGTTCAGTGTTTTCCAGCAGTTCCCCTGTCAGGCTAAAACCCCAGAGGACTAGATCTTCCCATTTCTTTTTAAAGATGACAAGACCCTAGGATCTCACCTAGATCTGAGTGAACAACCCCTGTGCACCACTCAACAGCCCAGGCAACTTCTGGCAGAACCAGTGTAGGTTAATTAATTGTATTGGAGGCTAATTAACTGAACAAGAAAGCACTGATAAGCACAGCTATTTTAATGTGGTGGGGAATGGGATGAATTTTTCCTTAGGAAGTCTTAATACAAAGGCTCCATAGCAAACTTGGAAATGCCAAAATATTTTTTTTTCCCTAGAAATAGGCTTTCATCAAAATTAACGTTACAAAAAACCAGATTTTACAGATTAAGCATGTATTTTACTTTAAAGATCTTTGATTCGTTATTATTAATGTACAAATATTTTGTGTTTTCATGTAGAAACATATAGACATTAGAATCAAAGTTCTCAAAACATGGAAATAAAAGATTCAGAAATTATTTAGAAAATATCTCTTGGACAGAAAAAGTTCATGTCATTTCTTGCTAGAAATTTCTTTCTCCCAATCTCCATTTTATTATAATTTAAAATAGTACTTTGCAATTAGCTAAATATACTTTAAGGATATTTCCCTTCATTATATGTCCAATTTACATGGAATATGAAGTACAGAGTGGGGGGTTGCTGAATGGCTTAATTTAAAATTCTCAAATATTCATGAAGTGCTTAATTTCCTGTTGTGAATAAAACAGGTACCAAAAATATTTTTAATGCTAAGGGCTGATAAGGAGTTTAAAGGAGCAAGACATTTACAGTACTGTAAATATGTCAAAATAGTGCTAGGTAGAAGAAAGTATAACAATCATGCTTACTAAAAAGGAATGCAGAATGTGTAGAAAAGAAAGGGCAGCAGTATATAGAAATCAGGGGCATTAAGAATGAACCTGTCTTTTTCTAGTGCAAAACATTTTAGTTTCAATCTTCAGAACCTATTATTAGATGTGTTTCATGAATACCAAAACCCTATCTCCACTCACGTTTGATTCCCACTTACAAATTTATATACTTCAGAGGAATTGATTTCCTTCTTAATGAGTCAATTGCAATCAATACTTGCAGTGAATTACAGTCATGTTCTTTTACATGTTCCCTGCTCCACAAGGAGATCTACAGCACACAGTGCAGTCTACTGAGCACCCACACTGTTTGCAGCAGGATTAATGGGTACTCTGAATTTATTTTCCTGTGGGCTTGTGCTGGTTTTGCCTGGGGTAGAGCTGATTTCCTTCCCAGTGGTTGGTGTGGGGCTGTGTTTTGGATTTGTGCTAATAACAGAGAGATGTTTTTGCTATTGCTGAGCAGAACTTGCACACAGCCAGAACCTTCTCTGTTTTTTGTGCTGCCACACTGGTGGGGAATTTGGGGATGCCTGGGAGGGTGGGAGGGGACCCAGCCAGGACAGGTGATCCCAGCTGACCAAAGGGATATTCCAGAGCATGTGACATCATGCTCAGAATATAAAGTGAAGGGAAGGAGGAAGCAGGGGAATTTTGGAGTGATGGTTTTGTCTTCCCACATCTCCATTGGGCATGATGGGCCCCACTCTCCTGGAGATTGCTGAACACCTGCCTGCCCATGGGAAGCAGATAATTAGTGCCTTCGTTTTCTTTTCTTGTGTGCATTGCTTTTGCTTTCCCTATTAAACTGCTTTTATCTCAATCAACAAGTTTTCTAAGAGATTAAAGAATGACATTGGAATAATTATCAACCTTTCCCACTTTAAGGAACTGCCTACCCCCAGATAAATTCATAATACCATACCTGTTAACTATTGCACAGAAAAGCACCAAGAGTCCAGATTCATTTCAGCAAATTGATAAAGAAATAGTTGATATTGCACAATTAAGTCCCATCATTAAGATATTCTGAAACTGTATCTGACAAGTACAAAATATGTGCTAGTTGCTGGCTGTTATTTCCAAAACTGTCAGTTTGACTCCAGATAGCAGACAGTATTTTAGAAGCAGCATATCCCAGTCTTTTCCTGCATAAAAACTATTATGAGGTAGCAAAGCAATCTTTACATTTAAAGTACTGTTTTTTTTTCATTATGAAGTGCATTGGATGAAAATAGATGAGAACAGAAAACAACATAAAAAGCACATGCTGAGATTTTGATTTCTCCTTAACAAGTAGGAGCAGCCAGTTTTTTGATGCTGAGTCACATGGAGCTCAGGGAAGAGTGGAAATGTCAGTGAATGCAGTCACTGGTTGAAGGTCCATGTTGGTATTTCTTATTCTGAAATAAGGAATCAGTGACTTCTGTGGGACTGCCATAAAGCACTTTGTTTTTCCTCGTCTCCTGTTCCTTTGGAAAGACACATTCAGGTTAATTTTCCTCTCTGAGGCAGGAATTAACAGTAATTAAAGATATTGTTGCATGATCTGGAAAATTCCATAGACCTGCAAAATGCAAACAAGACTCCTGCTTTGAAAAAAGCCTGAAAGTTGGCCTTTTGGAAATGAAAAGTATTTATCTCCAAATTATTTCCTTTTCCTTAAATATCTAGTACTCTTATCTTTCTAGTGTGCCACAGTATACTGCCTGTCTTCCTTCCATATAGTCAATTTCTAAGTAATTATATAAATAGTTAGATATATATTAACTCACAGCACATCAGCAGCCAGAGCTGACAATATCCATGGAGTTTTTGTATTTTTCTGGAGACCTTCACCTGCATCTATCTTAATTGTTCTCCCTTGATAACAGACATATAAACATAAGCAAACATACAAGTAAAAAAATTCCAGTGACATGTATTTCCAGCTTACCTTTCCTAAGATAAGCATCATCAAGGAAGGTATCTGCATTCCAAACTGTAAATCCAGAAAGAGGTGTCTAGATTTTATAAAAAATAGTTCCTTTTTATGAAAGGTTCTGCCTCCTCTGAAGAACATCAATTCCACCAGGTTTCTAATTTTTGGGAAGAGTTATTCACAGCTTTTATTGAATTTATAGGTATGGAACACAAATTACAGGTAGTAAAAGATTTAGAACACAGAGATCGTGTTTAAGTTGTCTTTCTATCTGGGGACAGGGTTTATTATAAATGTTAAGAAATCAAGTTATTCTATAGTATCTTGGAATATTTTGATTAGTTTTGCTGACAATTTTTCAGCAGCAAAATTACACACTTCATAATATTTCTTATCTGAAATTATAGAGCAACATACATTGAATATGATGTGGAATTTATGCTTCATGGAGGATGAAGCTATAAAAGTTTAATATTTAATCATAGTTCAATAAATCAAAGTAACACCATATGTTCATTATATATATTTATACATGGTCATAAAATACATTACACTTAATGTTGTCTGACTGCTTATAACTTACCTGCAACCCTTAAATGACTAAGAAACATGAAAGTATACTATGAAACTAATCAGCAGAAAAAAATTGAGGTTGCTGTAACATTCTGCTCTTCTATAATAACAGTTCCATAAAAGTAACTTGCTACCTTCTTAAGAAAAATGAGCCCAGACAATGAGCTCATATCCATGCATCCTGTGCTTTTACCAGCAGCCAGCATCACTCCAACTGTGCTGGCAGAGCCAATTTAAGGTAGATCAAGATATTCAGTAAAACCTCACAAGCAAAAAGTTTTTCTGTATCTATTTCTATTCATTCATGTCAGCTGTTTATCATGATCCCAGCTATATAAACACCAGTACTACAAAATTTAAGGATAAGAAAGCAAATGCTACAGCAGTAACAGAGAATTTAAAAGTCCTCTTTGTATTTTGCACTGGTTACAAACAGATAGATGAGATATTAGCTAGTGGAAGGCAGGAGTTTTTGTGTGCATCCCCTGAGTAAATTTTAAAAGTAAACAAATACACTGAGGATATATGAAGGTGTGTGAGAGTTGTGTTGGAGTCTGTCTCAGTTATGGTAAAGCAGAAACCAGATATTGACTGCTGCAACTGAACCATATGGAAAAACAAACACAGAAAATTGACAATCACATATTTTTTAACATATGTATGGTTTGTTTACAAAGCAAAACAAAACAAAACAAAACAAAACAAAACAAAACAAAACAAAACAAAACAAAACAAAACAAAGCAAAACAAAGAATCCAAAAGAAGAAACAAGCCACGCCCACTCCCCCAAACAACAACAACAGCAACAAAAACACACCCACAAACCCAATCACAACAAAAAAACCCAACTAAAAAACAACACAAAAATAAAATTTACCTGGGCAACTGTTCTAATTTTGCACCTCCAAATCTTATCACCAAAAATCCATTTTATTAACTGCCATTAATTATATTGAATTTAAGACAATTATGTTGTTTAAGTTTCCTTTAAAGCACTGGAAAGAGTTCAGAGAGATATCTGTTTCCTTCAGATTGACCATGTTTATTATAAAAAATTATGATTTGGGAGGAGATACATATAACATTTTGCACCATTCTAAAGGTAGAACAATTACTTTTTCCCAAGGCAATTCAAACGTGACTGTTTATTACTAGAGTTGGAAAGTCAATATTACTTTTGAATGAGTGAAGTGCAGGCATGCACCTCCTATTGCAAAAGGTTTACATTTTAATTATCCCTTAAGCAGAACTAGAGTAAGACTAAGTTTTAAGAACTTTGAGCTGTAACTTTGAATACTTTGATAATACTTTCATGATGATCAAATTATCTTTTTAAATTTTTTCCCTCTGAGACAATCAGGGTCTATAAATTTTGTCTTTTAATTTTCATTAACTTAAAACTTGAACCTGTTATGGAAGGTAAATGTGGGAAAAAAGTTTAATGCATTGTGAGAAGAGAAACACAGCTTCTGGAAATACCATGCCACCATGCAGGCACTATCTTCTAGCATTTTTGTGGCTGGCACAAATGCATATTTGACCAGCAAGAGAGAAGGACAGCTGATATTAGTGAAGTGTCTTGCACAGGTAATTCTTCATTTCTCACTGAAAATGGAATAACTCCCATCACACTTTTGCATGGCTCCTTCACCCAAAGTTCTGTCTCACTGCTCATTATGCAGAGGTAACTGGGATATGCAGATGCAGGTAGACATCATCCTGCTCCTGTTGTTCCCCAATATATTCTTCCTCTCATTTATACCTTATTGTCTTCTACACTCTTTACCTAATAGAGGGGGAAATTGTGCACAGCAAGAATTCAGAAACCCTGCACTTTGGCAATCATTATTTCCTTTTTGTCGGGGAGGACAAAAGAAAGGGGAGAATTGCAATGATTCATGATTCAAATGAAAATGATACCTAGTTCCTGCTGAAAAGTGAACTATTTATTTGATAACAATGTGCCATCTAATAATAACTCAGCATGGAAGTGAACTAAGCAGCACATTCATCAGCACAGGGGATTTCCAACCAAGTGATTATCTGCTTTCCAAATCTTACACTGAAGGCAGACTGCTGAGAATCTCTGCAGCAGCTGTCATTGCTTCCAGGCCATGTAGGCAGCAATCCCTGAGCACTGTGGATATTTATTGTCATAATGAGAGACCAAGTCAGCTGACAATCTTGGGTCTAGTACTGAATATCCAGCATGAAATTACAACCTGTAGAATCATTATCTTTTTCTCCCCTTGCTGTCCTTTGTTGTTGAGGGTTTGGGGGCTTTTGTTTTTAATTCATGAAACTGAACTAAATTATTCAAACTCAGCAGTACAATTTATTTTGTGTGGTTGAGCCAAGTCCTATTTGATCATGTTCTGTTCTATTTGTATTCTGTTTATGTAGAACTCATGCCATGCAGCTAGATAGGAACCATGGGACCCACAGTACACCCTTGCAAAGGATTGCATGCTGCTGGGAAAGCTGAAATTCTGATTTCTCTGAAAAATAGTTTTATGAATTTTAATGCGGCAACAGACAACAAATTCAAACTGTGGTTGTGTTGCTGAAATTGATAAAATTGTAATGGAATTATATCAGACATAGCCAGTCTTCCCCATAAAGCTCAAACTGCAACCTATAGCCCTGATCCTGCAGAGACAACAACCTAAGCATGAAATTTGCACAAATCTCTCCAGCAACATCACTGCTGATGAAATCTATGAAAGTGCTGGAATTTATAATTATGGACAGCAAGAGAAACCAAACAGCTTTAGAAACAATGGAGTATTCCAAACTGAAGAAAAGAATGTAGATGTGAAGAAGCACTCAAGGGTAGTAGCTAAGGTCACACTCAGCTGAAAGGCAGGACACACACAGGCCTCCAAAAACACCTGATTAGTGGTTATGAATCAGTGACATAAAATCCCAACCAAAATGATCTGGATTTTCCTCTGCACTCAATTTCAACCCCAAATTTATTTTCGATGGATAATAAGTGAAGTGGTCAGAAGTCAGTCTGATATGTCCAGACAACCATACAATGGCTGAACTGAAATTCTCATTGATTCACTTTCTCCCTTTTCACTTTAAAATTAAAAATTAGCAAATAAATTTTTCACTCACTGAATTGATTTGCAAATATTTTGGCTTTTTGTCTTCCCATACAAAATGGTTAGGTGGTTTCAAGATGATAATTAATAAAGAAGTAATTTGTTTTACATCAAAACCACACACATTATTTAAAACAGTTAAAAAGAATTGAAGATGGAATAGAACTCTTTCCATGCAGAAGTTAGGTGATAAAGGTGTTTTTTTGAAGTGGAATTTATTTATTATTTTCTTCTGAATTAATAAATGAGACTGGATGTATTTTCTGTCTACAGTAATACTTTCAATTCAGCAGGATAGGCAGGAGGATACCATAATGTTTTATTTTTCTGTAATTAAGTAATTTATCTCTGATTGTCCTAAGAAAACCAGTCCTTTGAGCAGTACAATAGGTGGCAGCCCTGCCTTGTGTGCTGCATTATGGACTGGCAGATTTTGGCTGTGCTTGCACTAGGCTTGGATTTGACAAAGTTTTAAGTTCAATTAACTTGAGTAAACTTGTTGCTCAAAAGTTTGAAACTGATTGATTAAGCGAATAAATAATCTGTGTTGTTTTCATTACTATCACATTCTCCTTGCATACTAAACTGGGAAAGATAAACTCAGCAGCACTCTAATGAATTGCCAAGAATTTGTGGTAGTTATCTAATGTTACCTTTCTTTTGGAATGTAATTTATCTTCTTCAGTTTAATTGACTTGTTTAGTCAAATATCACACTGCCATGTTGAGCTTTTGAAAAAAAATATTTCATCAGTTTGCTGAATAATGAACTCATACATATCTAATGAGGCTGCAAAGCAAAGCATTTGTGGAGTCTTCCCTCCATGCATGAAGGGAAGGAATAACTATCCCAAACAGAAGAAACTGTCAGGGAAAGGTAGAAAAAACTCTTCTGGTTTGAAGTTTTCTTGTTATTCAACAATCCTTATCAGCCCTTGAAAATAAGACAAAAAGATTAAAAACGCTACTAAGTTATTTCCTGATCATAGAGAAAAATCAAACACCTTCTGTTCCCAGATATTTTTTTCCTAACAAGATTTTTTTCTTTAATTTTGAAAGTAAAAAGAGAAATATCTCCATTTATTATTTTTTCATGATCATGAAAAAGAGATATCTTGATTATCAAGGAAATCTTTATGTTATGATAGCTAATGTTTTTTTATCAGAAGAGAAAAAGTATTTCAAAATATTTCAAAAGGAATGAATTATTACTTAGACTATAAAACATTCACTGGATTTTGTTTGTTTTGATTAACTCTATGAATTTCAGTTTCTGAGTGCTTTTCAGAAAAAGTGTTCATCTTTCTTGTTAACTGTAGTGACAAAACCCTGAAGTCTCAAGATGACAGATTGCACATTTCCAAGCAAAACTAAGAAGTATTTAATTTGACTTTCCTGGGATAGATATGACAAGTTGTTGACTCTGCAACTAAATTTTTAGAAGATGGGTTTCACTTCATATCTTATGGTTGAGTTACCCTATATCTAATAAGAGATGAGCTGTGTTTGGTGAAGTATTCTTAATCTCTAGTTTTAATAACATCCATTTCATTTCCTAAGTGACTGTGGGTGCCAGTGTTGATTCTGATCTGAGCTTTCATTGAAGTCAAGTGTTCTCAGATTCACAATTCAGATTGTAACAGAAAAAATTTCATAAAACACCCACACACATTTCTAATAAAGCAAAAATTATTATTTACCATGTATGTTACATTAAGCTGTTAAAAAAAAGTTTGTGCGACAAAGTTAAAACGGTAAACCAAGTTTTGTATACTCTTTTCCATGTACTGATAAATATTTTTGTCATATACCATCACCTATGAAATTAAAGGAAATGTTATGAAATAATTAGGAGGAAGTCAAATCGAGAGGAGATAGTGATGCAAAAACTGCCAGAATTCTTGTTTTATCCTTTTGTACTTAATGGACAAAATGCTGAGTGTCCAAAAGAAGTGTATCTCACAACCAGCAGTATTCATGCTCTGTTTATAAAATTTTCCTGTATTTCACTCTATTTTTTTATAAAATTAGGAATTAATTTGATTATGTTTATGAATAGTACTAAGGTATCATCAGAAGAGAACAGAAAAATTAGCTGTACAGCTATTTCTGTTAATACTGGAGTAACACCCTTTGATTACTGAATACAATGTAAATACTTGGTGCTGTTGCCACTGATGGAAATTTTCCCATTAATCTCTTTGTGTTCCAAGGAGTCCAGGCACAAATTACAGCAGAACTGTATCTGAAATGTTATTTCATAGATTTCTTGATGTAAATTTCACATAAGCAAATGACATTGTGATATCTGATGTGAGAGTTTATTCTATAAAGTTCTGTTCTCCTGTGAAGTCTCTTAATGATTTACTTTCTGTCACCTCTGAATCTACCTTAATGCATTATTATGCCTGGCTGCTGTTTCAGATGTATTACATCACTCTTTATAAGATTTAAGCTTTATGTTGGCATCTTAGTCTTGCACAATCCATTTAGCTACTGTATTTCAGTTCCTAAGCTTTTGATGAATTTGGAATCACGACTTAAATATTTACCATTTTCTGTTGAAGTGTCTCAGAAAAATGAGATTATGCATGCAGAAAGTGTATAGGGAGTTTGAAGATAACAAATGGTGCATCAAGCACAGCTTAATGTGGTTTTACTGGAGTAGAAACAGTGGTAATAAATCACCTGCCAATGTTGATAATAAAATACTGCATTGGCCTTCATCAGCCACAAGAGAAAGGTTAAATGTTATTTCTCACAATAACCATGTGGTCTTCATTCCTGACATGCTGACTAAATTCTATCATTATTTTCTGTACAAACTGTGATCTTTATGAAAAAAATACTCCATTAGGAGTAAAAGCTGATGCTTGCTGACCTAGCAGGGGATCTAAAAGATGAGGAGGAATGGAAACAGGCTCCTTCTCAGAGAGACAGGAGTATCCTCTCCTGGCATACCTCACCTTCCCAAGTGCCATTACAGAACAGGTTTGGGGCTATGGAGCTTGATAATATCACCAGTGCTGAGAGCCTGCCACATGGATGGGCTGGAGCTGGGGCTGAGACAAAGAGAAGGAAAGAGGAGAGAGTGAGAAGAAAGTGAGACAGAGACAGGTGATCTCTGACACCTCTTCCAACCAGAGCCCTTCTATGATTTTTCCTCACAAAAACCTCCCAGCCTAACAGGTTGATCACTTAGAAAGTTTGGCCTTTATTTTGCCTGCCAAAGGCAAAATAAGTTTCACATATTCACCAGGGTTTCACAACATCTATCAAAACACTGGTTTCTGTGTTACCTATCAAACTCAAATGCAATAAAGTGCATTGCCAGAAATTATGGAGTAAGACAAAGTTCTCCTTATATAAAAAATTCAAAGGCTAAGCTATTTTTCTTTTAGAAAGTTATTTAAAGTGTTCTGTCACTGATCATTTCAAGTGCCTTAATGATGTTATATATTCATCTCTGTGTGAGGGCAAAAAAATGATTATTCTAATTTGATGATACTGAAGTCTTGGAAATTGAGTTTGTAGGATTTTTTTTCTTTCCAATTTATCATAAAGGATGGGAATATAAGACTTGGTAACTGAGAACCACATTGAAAGGGTTATAGTTTTCATGTGATTATTTCTGATTTCTTTTCTAACAGCACATTTCACCATCTGCATAGATCTCATCTGATTCCTTTTCACTTGTTATTTTACTATGTGTAGGGTTCTCTAAAGTTGGGTCAGTCCTGCCCTGATTTATTAATCTTCATATCTTTCTTGTGTGAAAAATGTTCAAATGGTTTCTCCAACCTGAAACAACATTGGAAGAGATTGATTGTTCAGATCTGCTGCAGAGATGGGATGAAGACACCATGATCAGAGAAACACAGAATGGTTTGGGTGGGAAGGGATGTTTAAAGATTATCTGGTGTAACCCCCTGCCATAGGCTGGGACATCTTTCAATAGATCAGATTGCTCAAAGCCCCATCCCACCTGGCTCTCAACAATTCCAGGAAGGAAGCATCCACAGTTTCTCTGGGTAATGTGTTTAACTATGATGCTGAGAAGTCCCATGTTCAAATTTCATTGTTCAGAAAATAGTCCTTCTTTATTTTAGTGGTACTGAGGTATAAAAAATACAAAATGAGCAAATAATTCTCATTTTTTCTCTGTTATGGTCTTTTTTATTTCTAGTCAATCCAGACTATTATTTTACAAATTCTAATTTCCTTACCAGTTCACACCCTTCTCTGGGAATCTAAGTGCATAACTGTTCAATATCAGGTATTTTACCTGATGATGGAAGCTTTACTCATTTAATTTTATTTGTAGGAATCAGTTCACCACTACATTTTGCTGTTTGGGTTTTATGTTCTATTTTTCTCTGTGATGTTTGTGACCACCCTTCCACCATCCCTGTCATTGTAACTCAAGGCTCTGATGCTGTTTGAATCTGTTACAAAGGATAAAATCCAATTATGCTGCTGTAGAATAATATGTGAAGGTGGTGAAGTGTAAAGCAGATGGAGGTCTCAAACCCTTGTGTTTTGTCCTGAGGCAGCAGGTTACAACATGAGATGCAGAAATTTCATTAGAAATGCACTGGGGGTGAGCAATGGAAAACTTAAAGAGAGAGAGGAAAGAGAGTGCAGGATAGGGGTGTGGATGATGTGATGTATTCACAAGATTTTGTTGTATTTAATTATTTTCAGCCTGTTAGACAAAATATGTTTTACTTATGTTATGCAGATAACATTTGTGCCAGACATAATTGGTCTATCAGAGTCTGTTGCCAGTTTTAATCAGGTTGTCAGAATCTAAATTCTCTGGAGTCATAATGTTAACAATTCACAAGCTAACAAGTACTGTGTGAAATATTGAAGCATCTCCAGACATCTGTGAAGCCCTCAGTTGCAAAGCTTTCTTTTTTTTTTCCTAATTTTCTTATTTTTTTTAAATTTGGAACTCAATTGCCTCTGCAAAATTTGATTGAAGGCTCAAACATTTTGAATTAATGTCAGTCTGTTTCCGGGATCTTGACAAGTTTCTGGAAAGAGCTTATGTTTCACATTAAATTCCTGCAAAATGTGATGTTTTCATATAAGGTTTATTCACAGTTTTAGAGACAGACTCTAACAGGACAGACTTTTAATGCAGCCTTTTAATAGAATGTGAGATTTATTTTGCAACTACAGAGTGTAATTCCCAAGATTCAATATTGTAACAATATTTCTGAATCCACAAACCTGCCCCAAACTCTTTATAGCTCACATTATTTACATCCTCTCACTCTAAAAAATATGTATTGAGTTTTAGCTTTGTTTCAGAAAGTTGGCCAGCCTTGTTTCATTTATTGCCTCTATTTATTAACAGAGCCTCCCAGCATCTACTGAGTGGTGAGTTAACCACTCTAAATGTAAAGTTCAGAACTTTGGATATTCTGTTAAACCTGTAAAGATGTTTTTATGTTTCTTATAGAAGAAGAAAGTTTATGCAGTTTGCTTCATGGCATACTCCTAAGCAAATCCACTAAATTTTTCACTAAATAATTTCATCCTTGAGAACACTACTTGGCCTTTTTTTTTTTTTTTTTTTTTTAATTTGAAACTTACATGTGGCTAAATTTTAGATAAACAATTTATCTGTGGAGCTTACTTGCATTAATTCATAAATGGAAAAATAGATGTAGTTTACTTAACAGACAATTCCCTGCTACATCCAGAGAATATCAATGACCCTTTACAATGAAGCTACAGCAGTTCTCTGTCTCTGAAGGAGGAAAAATTGGAGATTTGCCATTGGCATATAAAGCTGCATGTGTTAGGGCTGCTTCCAGCTGAGATACAAGAGGCCAGAATCAGTGTTGGAATAAATTGGCATGATGCCATTTAATAGAAATGGAGTTGTGCCCACTTACATCAGCAGTCAATTTGAGCACATGTCCATACATATTGTACATTTTTTTTATAATGGAGACTCTTCAAAGCCAGTCAACCACAAATGACATGGATTAACTCAAGCACGTAATTTTTATTTTCCTGATCTGAATAAAGTAGATCTTTCTCCACAAATGTGCATGGAAAATATTCATACATCTTTAACAATGTAAAATTCTTACATCTTTAGCAGTGGTTATTCAGGTTACCTGTTGAGTTATTGTCTGGATGATTCTCTCTGCCTTTTGGAAATGAAGAGTTTTGACACACTTTGCCTATAACTGTGCTCTAAAGACAGGTATTACAATTCAGACTTTGCTCATCTTCAAGTTGCAGTGCATATTTTCCAATGTGTTTGCTTACAAGAGAAAATAAAGGATCTTGAATAAATAAGGGTACTATAGGCAGTGGTGACTATCAATTATCAGTGTTCAATTTAATTTCCAAGGTGATAAGGTTTCCTAATTGTATTATGCTTCCTAAATATTATGGACTTATGGTCTGACACACTAAGTTTATCAGACTTTGCTGTGTCAAATGAGCAAAGACGTGATGCTTAACTTCTAGTTGTTGGTTGCTTAATTAAAATGTTCCCAGTCCAGTACTGGCTTCCAGGCTGCAGGAACTGGAATTACAGTTGGCATAGATTGGAAGTTCAGCGAGAATTACAAAATTACAAAAACGAGAATTTTGTACAGCTCAAAGGACAAGGACAGTAAAAGTAGGAATAAAAAAATAAGGAGTGTACCTGGTGTAACCCTCTGTCAGAAGGTCTTGTTGCAGACCCAGAAATCTTATGAATTTTTCAGAGATACTCTTAGCTAGAGACTTAAATCTTGTAAGAACCAGGAAATGTTGTTTCCAGAGTAGAGGAAACTCTACTGGTCTCTATTTGTTTATGAATATCTGCTCGGTTGATTTTTAAATTATTTTACTTAACAGTTGCAATACACAGATCGTGGGTAGAGGTAATTTCAATTCTTCATTCTGCTTTATTGGAAAAGAAAATAGAACCAAGATTTTCACCCTTCCATAATTCTATCTCACTTATTTGTGTATACAGAATATTATTGTGGTTTTCTGTATTTCCTGCAGAAACATTTTCAATGAATATTCATTAAGATGGAGAAAATTACTTTGTAGCCATTTTTTAGGACACCTGTGCGAGAGGTGAAAAGCTGAGATCCCCTTTACATTTACTTAATAATAAAAGATTTTTTGCATTACATGGCTCATGCAGAATACCTAATATAGCTCATTAGCACTCAGCAGTAAAGTGGCAGACCTCAATTTGTGTTGTGAAGCAAATAAGCAGACAAACATGAACTTAGGTCTCCTCCTATAAGTTAACTGTCCTGTCCTTTTCCCTGGAAGTGTGTTATTTGTTTATCTCTTCTGTAATTTGAAGATTTTTAAACCCCCTGCTCATTTTCAATTAAAATTCTTCAAATAAAATGTTTAACTCTCAATTCTTTTAGGTGAGAAATTCAGAAAGATGTTACTCTGATGTTGTCAAATTTTTTTTTTAGAATCTTGTTTAGTCAAAGATGAAATATGGAAATATCAAGCTATTGTGTAATCTGTTGCTGCCATCAAAAGGAAGAATTATCCTGTAGCCCAAAATGAGGGTTTTTTGCCCAAGGAAACTAAATAAGTCACATGGAAGAGAGAACAGAAAGCAGCTGCCATTTCAGATGTGTGCACTGCTTAAAAGCTGCCCAATATCTTATTAATGATCTGAATTTGATAACTGTATTTGATTAGCTAATACACAGATATTTTATGTAATAAATTACTGGGCTAGTGTATATGATCACAAATTGACAGAAGTGAAGGTTGTTGGCAAAAGATAAAGCATGTGTGTGCTTTTTAACATGGCTGAAAACATGTGGAATTTTTCAAGCCTTGGAAGATGAAGCTTTGGCTAAGGTAGAGATTAAGCAATTAAAAAAAAAATCTTGCAGAAGGTTCCTTTCCTTTAGCCAAGGAGCTGATGCAGAACTCCCTCTGAGTAAATATTCTATGTTGCATTTTGGAGTAGTGTATACACAATTGGGAAGAAAATAGTTGTTTTGTTGTTTTTTCCCCTAATAGGTAGACATCTCTCCTATCAATGAAGATGAATGATCTGCTCTGTATCTGGGATCTTCAAAATTCCAAGGGTTGACATTGAAATGGCCAGAACTTAAAAGCTGGTTGAATATTCAAAATGAACCTTTTGCAAGATTTTGATAATATAGATGCATTCCTGAGTTAAAAACAATATTGTTTTGTAACATAACACATAAATATAATGTGCTGAACAGTATAAATAGGGGGAAAATATTCTTCTATTCCTTTGCTTAAAAGAAATGGAATGCTGGTTTTTTGAAACCTGCTTTTTTCTTGTTATTTTTGACTGTTGCTCTGCGTAATTTGAAGTTTTCTAGTTGATGTATTTTGTTGGGGATCACCAAAGGAGACAGGGTAATTGAGTTACTTTCTTGAGGGAGAGATTTTCTTCGGCTAGGAATTAGATTTATGCCTTAGCAGAATATGGCAGCTTTTGATGTATCTTTGTGGAATTCGTATAGAGATGCAACTGTGTAATTTCCTTTAATCCTGCATAAAATATTAATTTTGTGCCCATCTTTCATCTTTGTAGTATACTGGATTTATGATGAAAATTTGAGTGAAAAATTCAAATGCTGTGCTTGTTTAAGTGCTACCTGGATCCAAGGTAAATCTATTTCTGTTGTGACACCATTGGTTGTGTCTAATTAACTGTAAACCCGTATTTTCGTTTTAATGACAAAGTGTGAAAGCATTAACTGAAGCAAAAAGGGGAAGGAAGGAAGGAAGGAAGGAAGGAAGGAAGGAAGGAAGGAAGGAAGGAAGGAAGGAAGGATTGAAAACATATGTGCTTTCAATGTGAATGAATGTGTTTTCATTATGAATGAAAAGCACATAATTTATAATCTCAGATGCTTAGTTTGCTCTAATAACTCCAGCACACAAATATCTGCTCCTGTGATAGGATACTGTCCATAGAGAGAGATGTTCTAAATTTCACCTGACAAAAGAAGACAGCTATCAATAAACTAGGGAATTAATACCAGTGAATAAAAATTATTCGTGAAACTCTTTTCTCACTCCTTAATGTGCACAGGCTTATAACTTTAAGTATTCAACTCAAGGTTAAAATCATGACATTGTTTGCAGCTGGTGGGATGTCAATATTCCCAGAAGAGTTCTGAAAGTACACTCTTCAAGTGTTGATGTCACCTAACAAACAATTAAAAGAAAAATAATGCTTCCAGTCACCTCTGGAGAGACTATATATTTTTCTCCATTCCTTAAAATGGCTTTTTGAATTCTAGTTTAATTAAAACAGAGTTTACTTAAACAGTGACTTTCAAAATTATTCCAGCAAAAAATAAACCAAGATCATGGTTTATTTTATTACTTTGATTGCCATTGGTTATCACTGCATTTTTCTTATGACAGTCAAGTATTAGTAGCAATCTTCTCTTGACACTGAAGATTATGTTTAAAATCCCTGGAGTATTTAAAACAACAGAGAGCTCCCAGCATGTCCTGGTGCCATGGAAACCGATATTTGCTCTGATATATCAAGAATAACCTGACAACTGGATTTGTCAGTGGTTTTGCATTTTGTATGAGGAAACATGCAGTCACCATAGCATGACATCGCAGTGAAAAAAAAATAAATAATTAAATCAAATAAAATCCCACATTATTAGATAGAAGCAATGAAGAGCTGTTGCTAAATTTGCAGTACATGATATTTAGAAATGATCTTTGGTACATGATATTAAGTAGAGATGTGAATGTGTTGCTGTTGGATGAATCCCTACACTCAGCATCTTAGCAGAATGTGCTGCTTCAGGGACCAACAAATGAACTCTCTCCTGTGTCCCTTCCCTCTAAAAACACTGTAGGGGGTGACAAGTGCTCAGAGCTGGAGAGAGGATGTTTGGATTTCTGCACACTGAGGAAATATGTGCTGTTCTAACTCACAAAACTCATTGGCTGCTGAAGGTTTACACCTGTGGCTACCCAATTGTCATTCTGACTAAGACATTTCTACAGAGGTGGAAAAAACAGCTCAACGTGAGGCTGAGTTCAGCTCAGAGGGAAGAGGAATTTGTACTTGCCCCTCTGGAAAAAGTTTCTGTATAGATTATTTTTACTGGGGTTTCAATTCAGCTGCATTTGTTGTAAATAAGACTAAGAAATGTAGCTGCACTTCAGGCATCTTCTTAATGAAATAGGAATACAAATTCCTTTCACGGTACATGGGAAGATAATAAAACCCAAATTTTGAAAATTGTTCCTTGTTTTTTTTTGAGTAGTTTGTCTAAGTTTTCACAAGAAAGCCATTCTGACTAAGAACAGATTAAATCACAACTACTTTGGCACCCTTGTAGGTGTGCTACAATAAATGATGAGTGCAAGTGGTAATAATTGCTGGACTTTTGTATTTCAATTTATATTTGAAACAAAAAAAAGTGATAGCTTTTTTTTTGGTTGTGCATTTGTTTCTTTTCCATTGCTTGAATATACTTGGTCAGTTAAACTGAAGCACAAAATAGGTCAATGATGGTAACCATGTTTTCTATTAATGAAATATGACCTAATTAAATGGCTTTTCAAAGAATTTTCCACAACAAAGAAAGCAAAATGGATTGTTGCCTATCTTTGATATGGATTCAAACCACCAAGGCAGAGTCCAGGCTCAGAGTGGCCAAACTGTTCTCAGCTTCAGGGGCTGGTTATGTTAAAAAGAAAGGTCTTGCATTTCTATACAGGATGTGCACAGTATAATTACTGAATGGAGAAGGGCTGAAAACTTTACCTCAAATATTTTTCTCTATGAAATATTCTGACAATTAAGTCACTTTATAACAAAATGGTGAATAGCCTCTTGTTAAATCCTTCCTGATAGCCAACTATACCAGAACTATGACCATTTAAAGCTTAAGATAAAAGAAAAGAAATTCAGAAAAAAAAAAATCAAAACAAAACCAGAACATTTGGATGTTCAAAGATATTTGCTAAAATTTAAGTCATACAACAGTGCTATTCTAAGTCAGGTAAATAATCTATTCCTTTTGTCACTATCTTCAACACTTAGTCATATAAAAAATAATCAAGAGCTAACCAAAAATAGAGTTGGTTCATTTGATCTTTGCAACAGGTACTTTAAACACAAACTTGCTACAAATGCATTTGTTTAGGAGGCTGGATGGATTTGTTCAGAAAGTGGGTGTATTGGAATGGTTATACAATTTTTGTCCTTCCTGTAATTCAGTCAAAAGTAACAAGGTGAAGTAATGAGTTCTGGGTGTTGAAAGATTTGTATTTTGTCAGGACCTAGAAACTCAGCAGGAAAAACTTTATTTCTCTGTGCAGAGGATTCTATTTTAAATTGATCATATACTTCCTAGCCTTTGTCACCTAAGTTTTTAACTAAGTTCCTAAGTTGCCTGATGAGCTGAGGACATGTAAGAAGTTAACTTTTGCAATATTGATAACTGCAAATAACTTGTTTAGATTCTCCAGATGCATTGGAAATATTTAGGAACCTGTGCAGGTTTGAAAGTTGACAGAGGACAATTTGTGTTCTTGTGAGATTTATAGCATAGGCCTATGGATGCTGTAATATAATTGAGGGAAGAAAAATGGTCCCATATTACTGAGGTAGACAGTTTGTGTTACATTTCCTAGTATTGCACAGGTAATCTGTTTTTTAAGAACAGTAAACTTGTTTTAAATTTTTCTTCTGTGTGAGAGTCTTGCAATATAGCCACACTTACACTGAAAACATTCTTTTTTAGCTGTGTGGTTTTATTACTCTTGGCAAGGGGAAAAAATTGAGGTGGATTTGAAAAACTTTTTTTGTGGTAAGTGTCATAGTGGTCTATGAAAAATTCACCAAAGAATTTCACAAAGTAGAAGGGAAAATGTAGCAGTTCTAATAAGTCTTGATTGGTGAGAATTAAAGTGACTTAAAAACCCCTAATTACAGTTAATTTTTTGAAAATAAATTTTCCTGACCCAGCTTAGTGATGTAAATGCCTCTGACTTGCAGAAAATAATTTCTCAGACCCCAAGGATGAGAAGCTAAGGCTCCATCAGGGTTTCTACTTAGCAGTCCAATTCTAGCAAGGAAGCACAAAGTTTGTAAAGAACTGTTTTTCTTCCATATACTGCACTTAAAATACTTTTAGTAGAAGCTGAATACTTTAGAATAAAAGATACAGAAGAGACATAGCTGGATGAGCAAATGTTTTGTCAATGTATACACGTGGATAAAAAAAACCTGAACTTTGTTGTTTTTCCTTTTTCATAGTCTACTGGTCTTCTAAAGTTTTATTTCAAATAATTGTAATTTAAATTGGCCATTTTTCACATTTTTGTCCTTTTCTTTTAATTTTCCTTGCAGAGTGCATTGGGTTTTGTATATAGAAATACTCTCAAATTCTATACACATAGTCACTTATTTCAAGAAATTTGTTTTGATGTGATGTCCAATATTTTTCATCATTTCTAAAGGCTCCATGACTTTCTATTACAGGAGAAGGTCAGATAGTTTGTAGAGAAAAATTCTGCAAGTGCAGAGAATCTTAGCACAGATTATATTTTAGAGATGTCAATAGTGCAGTTTGCAGTTTTGTATTTTTGGGGTATAATTATATATATTTTCAGATGACTCCTTGCTGATGATCAGATTTTGCAATCCATTTTATTTTAAAATCAAATAAATATTAATAATATTTCCTTTTGATTTGAGCATCTTACTTTCTGGGAAAACGGGAAAACCTATGAAAAACTTATGTGGAAAGATAAATAAAGTTTAAACTTTTCAGATAATTTTGAAGATGTGTATTTAGGTACCAGGATCAATAGATTAGGTATTAATGACTAACATTAACTTCTTTGCTGACATACTTTTTAAAGTAATTTTTTTAACCAGCAAAAAGCTTAATATTTTCTGCTAATCATAAGAATTCAGATTTTCATGATTCTTTCTGTTGAGTACACCTCCAGAACTTACTGCTAGTGTGACTACCTATGAGTTATGCCAGTTCCAAGAGTCAAAATTTAATTGAGGAATACCTGCAAAAATTTGCAGAGCAGGTAGGGCTTCTGCAGGTTCCCATTAGGGCAAGAAAATCCCTGAATATTCAAGAAGTAATGGTAATAAACTAAACATTAACTCTGACAAAATTGTTTGTTATATTGAGTTTTTTTGACTGGTTAGAGTTTGCCAGTTTTGGAGAAATTAGCTTGATGAGCCATAAAAGGAAAAGCTTTTAAATCCCAAAAAAACCCTCCTCAGTTTTTTATTCTGTTACGTACAAGGTACTCAGAGATTCTCTCTTGGAGCTACTGGCTGATTATTGCTGCTACAGCTTGGTATTTGTTTTCCCATGATTAAAATAATAAATAAAAGTTAAAAAATAAGGAATTCTTTACTTGAGTACTTGTTATGCTGTGTAAAGCATGAAAACCACATAGCTTTGTACTCCCTGAATTTAAGGGTTGTTATAATATCTTAAATACTGCATTATTTATTAACATTTTCTGGTTGTTTTGCAATTCTATGACTAAATAGAGAGTTTTATGTCAGATTTAATATATGAAAGTACGTGCATCTATTTCACTAATTCATTATATGGTTATTAAATGCATAACCATTTTCCTACAGTTTTAATATGCATATTAAAAAAGAATTTTCATCTGCTTTGTTCAGTAAATTCACACGTATTTGTTGTGAATTCTTTATAGCATGCTGTTAAAAACATGTTTTACAGAAAATATTCTATTGTATTAAAACTGAACACTCTTGACTATTAATAAGTTGTACGTGTAATAGTATTTATCACACATTCACATACATTTACTGCACATTTATTACACTTTTATTAGACATTTATATTTACCTATTGACCTTATCTAGAAATTATGCATTGAATTTTTGATTGAAACCAATCTCAGCAGTTATCCATATGTCTGCTGTCCTTTTCCCTGCTGTTAAGAGGCTAAATCTCTCTTTTTCCAAATATTAATTCAAACAGCACATTTTTTTCTTAAGAGAATTTGTGTGCAACCCTCTTTTCCTTCAAGAGCACAGAGTTAATAAAGCCAGTCTTCTCTAGGAAGCTGTTATAAAATTATGACACTGCTTCAGAATGATTTGGAAGTTTTGTTGCAAAAACCTATGCTGTTGTTATGAACCACTGGGGTTAAAGGTGTTCATTGTTTTCTGGATTTTAATCTTACCTGGGTTTTGGGTTGTTTGATGGTTTTTATTGTTATTTTTGTTCATGTCCATTTCCAGTATGCAAACTTACTTCTCCAGAAAATAATGAATTGTCTGTATTAACCACTGATCCTTGAATGTCAGCTCATCCTGCAGTGCATTTTATATTCTTGTTTAAATTTCTGGTAAACTTGGTTTATCTAATGTTGGTTTATTCTTTTGCATGCTGTTAGAAAAATCCTAAACTTTGTAGGCCGGACAAAACTTTTCTTATCAAAACTTATTGTCTATATTGTTTTTGTCAAATAGCCCTTTTTTTTACTTGTGCAAAACTTCAGATGTAGAAAAGGATGAGAAAATTAAAATGTAAAGCTTGGGTTTGCAAGAAAAACTAGTCTTGGAAGGTACTAAGGTTTATGAAAATTGATCTGCAGTCCTACACCTAAATAGCTTTAATATTAATCAAGTCACAACTATAACATACACTAAATTATTCTTGATTCATCGAAAAGAGGATTTTTTTTTAATATAGTAGATTTAGAGCTACCCACTCTTTATTGTGGTTTTCCTTAGCTTGTAGATATTAAAAAGAGGTTAATGGATCCTGCAGACTCCTTTTTGGAGAAATATGGTGCTTCTATAAATAGTTTTAAAAGTAGGTCCTGCCTGTATTCTTCTGGGCTGCCAAAAATTTCTTAAATAAGTTTATTTCTGGAGTAAGAAACTATAAATATAGAAACAAAATATTACTGTGATAAATTTTTGGCCTTCTTGCTCAAGTCTTGTCATATTTGCAGGGCAGCACAGTTCAGAGTAATTTCCCTTCTCCCTCACTGGGCTGCTGGAAAGTGCTTTGTATATTCCAGACTTTGTATTGGTGAGACAGACATACAGCAGGTTTTCTTGAAATATAAATAACTTTTCATTATCAAATAACCATAAACTTTATGAGAAGCTGTAAAGTGAGAAGATAATGCTACTTAACCAATAATATTAAGGGGTCTGACTAGATGAAGAAAATGAATTTTTTCAAAAAAATTGTGGCAGCATGGATCTTTAACAAAGCAAAATATTTCCATTTGACTCTGCACTCTTTGGTGGAATGAAGATTAAATGCTTCTATAATATTTTAATTTTGAAGCAGTCTCAAACTTCTGAGAGGTCTTAGTTTAGAAGCATCATGTGTCTAGTGGTTGGTCTTCCCCATTTTTCTTACATGTTTACATGTTTTCATTGATGCTGAAAGGGACAGACTTCTGCAGAATGCTTGTATGTTGTTTCATCATCAAATCTCACCAGTAAAAGTGAAAGCAATTCTTTGTTGAGAAAATTATTTCAGGTTGGAAAATGCTGTGCTGTGATAGAAAATGTTGTAGATTATTATATGCTTTTCCTTATTTTATTTTATATGAAATTCTTAAAATTATCAATTTGAAAATTAGAAATTATAAATTTATAATAAGTTTTCCTGAGTTTTAGCTGGATCAGGGGAAGGAATGTGCTACTGGGAGATCAATAGTAATTTTGCTAAATTAAAAATAAAAAAAAAAATGGTTCTGATTCTTATCCTTTTATTGTAAAAATAAATGGAAAAATCTGGGAGTATTCTATGGTTTCACCATGTATATAAATAGAATTATGGGATAGTAGAAGAATCTTTCGATACAGCTGAGACTGAATTCCTGTAAATTACATTTAATGTGTTAGACTGCTAAATTTGGAGTTTCTTATAAACTTAAATACATTGCTGAAAAATTCTTCACTGGATTATCATTATTTTATTTTAGGATCACTTTTTTCCTGATTTTAAGATCACACATTTTAGTAGCATGTATTATTAGAAGGTTTTCTTGTTGAATTTTACTCCTAGACTTTGACCCTAACCTGACAATTCATTGTCTTCTAAGCCTTGCATGTTTTGTCTCTATATCTTTTATTGCAGCCCTATTTGGAAGGATGATAATGTAGGAATATATGTAGTTTTGTAAAATAGTAAGTTGTCTTGATGAAATACTTCTTTATTTACTACATTCTTATCTTCCTACTTAAACAGCTTGTGTCAAGCTTGGTCAGTTTCTTAGAAAATTAAATATGTCAATCATGTTTGAGATAATCTTCTTTTTCTGTGTTCTTCCTTTTGCAGTTGGACACAAATTTGTGGTTTCCAAGTTATCTGTCCAGATGAGGACACAATTTGTCATTTATTTGCTCTTTCCATACATATTTTTTATATATTGTACATCCTTTTTGTTTTGATGTCATGAAGATCGTTGTGATCTGCTGTAATGTAGTTTTACAGTCTATTATACAATTAATTTTTGCATATGCACATACATAAGAGGAATGATTAGTTTGCTATCTCAGTACTCCCAGTCAATGCACTTTTGTAGGCCAGTCAAATGACTCAACACATACACAGTAACTTCTGTGCATGTACATAAATAGTGTGAGTGGATCTGCTGGTGTTTCACTGCACCCAGCAACTGTAATGGGCTCTAGTGTCTAAAAACATAGTGTCTAAAACCATACATTTATATATATCTTTCGTTATTAATTTTAATTGCAACATTGCTGCTCTTTACTGCAGCTGCTACTTCAGGTATTCAATATTGAAAGAGCACTGACCACCACCAAAATCTGCTTAAATTGTTCACTGTAATTCTGATGTGCCCTTCTAAAGGCTCATTACTGATTGTTCTTGAAGATGATGCCAGGAATTTTGAAATAGCTCTTTCTAATTTTATCTTTCTTTCTTTGAAATATTTTAGTTATATTCCTTTGTCTTTGAGATAAATGTAATTTGGTATAATACCCTCTGAATGTAGAGTGAGGGCCAGATTGTCTCATGGTGACTTACAGATGGAATGACAGTTCTAGCACCAGAGAACTCAGAGAGTATGGCATGATGGACAAAAGACCTAATGTCTACATATAGGTAAAACTGAATAAAAATGTTGAATGAGTAGGCAGAAACTGGGAAAATAGTAGAGCTCTGGAAAGAGGCAACACAGATAACATTTGCACTTTTCCCAGCAGTTCTCTGGTAGTTCTCCAAACTACTTTTATGCACTACACATAAATGTGCAGTCTAGGTTTCAAAGGGTGGAGAGGTACTATATTTTATTCTCAGAATAACAAACTAGTAGCATTGAATACTGAATGACTTCAAAATGCCCCCTTGGGGATGCAACTAGGAATACAGTAAGAGTAGGAATTCTTTCAGCTATTTGCAAACCCTTTTCCCTGATAATAATAAAGTTGTTTCAATTTTTGTTTCTGGTATGTTTCTATTTCTGAACTGGAATGGAGTCCCACTGAAAGCTGCCAAAAACCAAGGGACACTAAGGGCCACTTAACTATCATGAAACCACATTATTTGTAATCCAAGTAGTTAATCTGTTGAGACAAAATTTCAAAATCATCTTTGGTGTCTTCCCTACCCTTACCCCCATCAGAATTTCAGACCTCTTTGGAATTTCAAGTCAGTATAGACTGTCAATTTCTTAGATTTGTAAGATAAGAAGTTTTGAGAGGTTGTTTGGGAAAGAAGCAAGGAGATTATTTCACTGAAAAAGCTGCAATTTTTTCTGTAGTAGAGAAACAAAATTAAAAGAACTATGTATCACTGTTCTTAAGATCCTGTAGAAAAAGAAAGATAGTAAAATTTCAATATTGAGAACTATGGAGGATATTTCAGTTCCAGTAAAGCAATACTTGTTGAAGTTAGTGAATAGAATAGAATAGTGTTACTGCTTTTTGATAAATAACTAAATTTAGTACTCAAACTCAAGAAATTACTGGGAAGGCTTTGCAGACTGCTGTACTATATTTCAGTGCTGACCTGGAATAACCCTCTTTTTTCATTGCTGGTCTTTTGTGACAGGAAAGTGCCAGAGAAAAAACTATGTGAAATTACCAGGGTTTTGGTTAATACCTTGGGTTTTTTCCAGCTGAAAAATCATCCACAGAGTACACTTTATAATAAGATGTATCACTAACAGCCACAGATGCAAAAATATGAGCACATTCCCTGTCAGCCAGTGTCTGTCTTGTGCTCTGCACTACTTGACTTAATTGCCATTGCTACAAGGTGCTTTCTTATTTCATTTTATGATGACTCTTTCTTAAGACTGGTCTGTAGACATAAATAAGTTGGAAGATGTTCAATTAAGATGCATCTCCTGCTGAATTCTCTGTCTTGCAGTCAAGTCTTTGAAGGTTTGAGATGCTCTATTTGCTTTGGCTAAACTCGAGTCACCACAGCTGTTACTCTCATTTGTGTTTAAGCCTCTGCCAAACCTTTCACAATTTCAAGAGCAGGTTTGCACTTGAGATTGAAGAGTGGCAGAACCTACCACTGACACTGCAGATACTCATATCTTTCTCCATGCCTGCCTCCATCAGCATCTCAATATTCCCTTTTTCTCCATCAGTTGGACTTTCTGATGCAGAGTATCTCATGTATGAAGATGACAAAGACCCATCTGAAGGCTTGAAACTCATTCTTTGCTGTTTGTTTAGTACTCCTTTTTTATTTTTCATCCAGCAATAAGTCAGCACCAGGTAAATAGAAGGCAAGGATTTTTCTTTCTCTGCCTTCCCTCCATTGTATATGGGAAGAGACACATTGTATGGCTGCAGTGCTTGTCTTCATGTTTTCACATGTTTTACAGTACTACATGAAACTAAAACCAGTTTGCAAAACAATTTTACTTTCCAGAAGTGCTCACAATGCACATACCAAAAAGACCACGTGTGACTGAACTAGCACTGAGAGAGTTCTACAGAAATCTGCTTTCTAGAAGTATTCTCTTACTGTACTGTTTTCCAGCAGTTTATTATTTCAGTCAGGTCAACCCCAGCCTTTTCTAGGTAGAAAATGCAGAGCTCTGATATTACACTTTAATGATTGGATGCTGTTGGGTAGAAAAATTATCTAATAAAATGCTTTTGTGTCTATTGTGGTTTGACATCTATCAGAAATGCCTCTTTGTTTTGTACTTTCATGTAACTTGTATTCATTACATGCTTTTTTTTTTTTTTTGCCTGAAAGTTGCTATGAACTTCTGAGAATAATTTCACTTTGATTTTTATTCTTCTTTCTTGAACTAAATTGCTTAGAAATAGGTCTGAAGTTTCAAAAGCTGCCTGAGCATTCTGAATGCCCGATTTCCTTTAATTTCAAATGGTACCAGTGCCTTTGAAAAAGATAGCACAAAGGCTGAGTTACCCCAGGGTGACATTTCAAATTTGCTGAGGTTGATGGCAAAATCTACATTGTTCTGAGAAAGACTGAGGAGTTTCCCTTGCATGGTGCTGGGATATGGCTCTAAACTAGTCAAAAATCCATCTGTTTGACAAAAACAATGCAAATCTTTAATATTAAGGGAGACAATCTGTTCATTTGAATGAAGTTAACCTCATGCTTAAAGGTAGGTATTTTCACTGAGTGAGAGACTGAGAGAAAGTCAGTTTTGGGTCTCATTAGAGTGGGAAAACTTGCCTAGATTGTCAAGAGGTACAGTGCTGAAATTGCATGAAGCAGAGAGGACTTGACATTTCCCTTTAAATCTGTTGTGGTTTGGCTTTATTTCTGTGAACATAATTTGTAACAGGAAAGGTCAAATCATCTCAGAAGGAGATGTCTGTCTTAAGCTAGGTGGGTAGTGGGTGTAGGTAGCATAACCATTTACACTGCAAGCTTTCTGAAAGCAAGCCCTATGAAAATTCAAGTATAATTTAATAGTGATTGTCTTTTCAGTTGGGAGTATTTTGCTTTACACAAACGTAGTCCTTTCCAAAAAGTTTAAGAATCATAACTGAAGTAGCTTTTGACAGGAAGTAAACTATATACATAAACTCAAATAAATACTAAATTTTATAGGTTCCAGCATGGCCAGTATTGATGAATAACAATTTCTGACAGATATGTATATGCTTCCTTAATGCACTTTCACTAGACCTAAGGGCCAGAGAACTGCATCATCTTCTGAAGTATTAAATAGCAGAATCCTTTATTGGATTTTTCCCCTTGTTAAGGAACATCTAATTATTTGCTGAGTTGAAAGAGACTCACAAGGATCATCATTTGTAATGTGTGTATGTAATGATAGAGTTATTTTTCAAAATTAAATATTTTTTATGCCACTTATGTATCTCAAGACCATTGAAAAGATGAATAGAAATAATGTTAACCTGTCCTTCACTTTTATAAGCTTTTCTGCTCCTGTTTTCTATGCCCTGATAGTTTTAAGAAAAAAATAATGAAATGCATCCCTCTACCTCTCCTAAAATTACCCACAAAACCACCCAAAACAACTGCACATGCAAAAGGAACCCTTAGGTCATTAAGCTTATTGAGGCATAGAGAAGTGCTTGTAAATTGAAAGAGAAGAAAGGTAACAGTTAAACTATTCATTGCTGATGTGAGAAACAACTCCTAGAATGACAATGTGTGACTAATGAAAGTGCTAGTTGAAAAAGATCAGACTACTCTATTTGCATTCTGCCTTTTGTTTGCTCTGCAGATATTACAGAAACCTTTTAAAAACCAGCCCCACTGTGTTCTCTTTTTTGATTCTTTGTATATTAGCATATAATATTCACAGTGTTTCCATGTACCGACCTCTTTATATTTGTAACTTTTAGAGCCTGATTTCAGTGCCACAGTGCCTCTGTAATTTATAAGAGTTTTGCATCAAACAACCAATCCTATTACTAAATAAAAGCATTGCTCTACCAGTTTCTCTTGTTTTTAATGTTCATGTAATCAATAGTAGTGATTGGTGATATTTTTTTTCTGGTTTTGTATATTGGCCTAGTTAGAAATTTAAAAGGTCCATTGGGAGAACTGGTTCAGTTCCATTTCTAAGTAAATATAAACACCTATTAAAAAATAAAATTCAGTTTTCTATATTAAACAAACCCATCTCCAAATCTTGTTTCTTATTGAATTAGAAAGCTGATTAAAAATGAGGAAATATTTCAAGTGCTACAGACTTTACTATTTTTTTAATGAAATCAATGATATCCAAGTGTGTTATCATGTTAACATGCTTTCATGGTTTAGAGACAAAAGTGGCACAAGAAAGCTATGGAACAGCATTTTTTTTCTTCTATTAAGAACATGCTAGAAAAGTTCAAGCTAAAATCTTTCAGCTAAATCTGTCGATATCTATTTTGTTTTAACTTGTAGCTCAAATATTAATTTGTTGCTTGAAACTTTTTTTCAGGTAAACTTGAGACATCAAGATGGCATGAACAGTACATCAGTTGTGAGAAACAACATTAAAAATAACTAAGTTTCACAAGTTTTCTCACTCCATGAGTTGTTTTTTTCTTTTTTTCTTTTCTTCATCCTTTTAATTTTAGTTAATTTTTATGAACTGTCAGTAAAATACAAGAGAATACAACTTTTAAGTGATTGAGGTGTAGGAGCACCCCAGACTACAGATTTTGGGTTCATCTGCTTCAGTTTTAGGAATGTCAAATTTATCTTTTATCTCCAACAAAATAGAAAACAGCTGGTTTAGAGCTCTGTGTAATTGTACCCAGAACATCAATCCTGCAAAAAATCTTGGCTTCACAGGCACGAAGTCCAAATGCCTCTGACTTCTAGGAGGCATCAATGGTAGTGATTTTGGTGCATGCATGTAAAATAGAATATTAGGGTTTGTGGTGTTTTTTGTCCCCCCCACCACAGAACAAAATGATGATCTGATTTAATTCTTCAGATGATCACCCCCTTTACCCTTGACCTTTTTTCTCTGTTTAGCATGTGAATGAGGATGTTATGGATGAATAAAAAGAATAAAAGCTTTGCTTTGAAATGATGGCCAAATTGGTGCTGAGCAGTTATAGAACTGAATGCAGACAGAAAACAGTTTAAGTTCAGAGAGCTAGTTGAAATTTGATGGATCAAGACTGAAGGAGAATGGATTCCTTCATGATACTAGCACAGTCCTTGTTCTGTGTGCTAACTTGAATTTCTTACTGTTTCAATAATTAAACTTAAAATGCAATAAAATAATTACAAATAAGTGTGTTTGGCAACTTCATCATCTTTGTATTTTAGGATTCAACAGAGAGTTTAATCTTATTGGATTTATTGCAAATTCTTTTTTACTTGGGATTGCAATACTGAATCTTTGTGCAAGCTCCCTGCTGTGGCATTTATGTGCAGTCAATATCTTACAATGAACTTGCTGTCTAACAAAAAATACTTTAAAAATGCAATTGCATCTTGAACTTCTTTATTGGAAAAATATGTGCCCATTTGAATCTTTGTGAAGTTAAATATATGATCAAATAGAATGTTTGCATTTTTCACTCTGATATAATTAAACACAGTCATTCTCATTCTACATGCCTTTTGCACTATATTTTAAATATTGAAAAATTATGTTGGCAGTGAGTTTGAGCACTGTTGCTGAGCATACTTAGAACTGATCTCAAATTATTAAAACAGAAACCGAAACCAAGGTTCTGACTGCTTAAATTGGACTTAAAATCTGTCTTTAGACTAAGCAGTGCCTACCCCTGCCCTCTCCATGGCTTATACCTTTTGTTTACCTGTAGTTTTGTGACAGAAACCTAAGAAGACAAAAAACTTCTTGCACAAATATGCAAATGTTAATCTCAGTTAATAGGAAATAATGTTGTACATACTCAATGTAATTATCCCTTTTCAAGGGTACAGTGAAAACATGGAGAAATTAAAGAAATGGGCTACTCTTCCAGCTTTTAATATGGTTTACTGTGTATCCTTATGGTAGTTCTATCATTTTGTTGAATCCTTTAGAGAGGAGCTGTGAACTTGAGATAGACACAGTGATTGACATCTCATGAGTAGCCTTCATTCTAAATGCAAATTCTACTTAAAAATGAGCAACATTTACACCTATTTGCCTAAGACTATTATCTGTCTGAAAAAAGACCTAATTTCTTCAAATGCTTGTCAGCTTGTGAGATTGGAACCACCTGGAGAAGCTCACAGAGAACTGTCTCCTGTGGGAGGGACCTCATGGTGCAGCAAGGGAAGAATTCCTTTCCCCTAGCAAAGAAAAGAACCTCGGTTATGAACCGACCAAAACCCCCATACCCTGTCTCCCTATGCTGCTGGTGGGAAGCAGGGAGGGGCTGAGGGGTGAAAAAGGATGTTTTTAAGATCTTGTTTTACTTCTCTTTATTTGTTTTTGTTAGTAATAAATTCAAATAACTTTGTACCTCTAAACTGAGCCCGTTTTGCCCTTGCAGTGTTTTTTCCTGGTCCTTATCTCAGCTCATGAAGCATTCATTAAATTTGTCTCTCCTCTGCTCAGCTGTGGCAGGGGAGGCAGAGCGAGGGACTTTCATGTGTGCCTAGTGTTTGGCCAGTCTCAAACCACAACAACTAGCTAAAAACAAAACCCAGGATCTTATTGCTTTAGATGAGAGACCAACTTTTAAACTGTTTCTCTGCCCCACCACCCTGGTTCATGATTGATGCAGGTAACTTGTATTCCTTTTGTGCATCTTTCATGATGATTTAATTATTATCTTTGCAAGTATTTTTCTGTAGTATGTGATTTTTGAAATTTGACTGCACAAATAGCTCATTAGCCTTTGCATTTCTGTATCAGATACTGACTGGTTCACTCTTGCCTTTGGAAAGTGCTTCCTGCTCATTTCAGCTTCTGCTACACATTTTTAATTTCAGGTTATGGCAATTAACAGATTATTCTGTATGTAATGAGTACATGATGTACCAAATACCAGCAGATTAAAGAATTTCCTATGATAATTTCTTCATGTCCTGCTAAGAATCTGTTCAGATTATGTTCATAAAACCAGACTTTTGTCTGTATCTATACTATCTATGACTAAATATTTTTGAGGAAAAAGTCAGTAGGCTTTTGCAATGATGGTGATGGTGACAGGATGGTGCAGGAGAAAAAGAAGAAACAAGCAATTTTTATGTAAACTATTGAATGGCTGTTGGAAGACAGACTTCAGGAAGCAGACTTTCTAAATATTCTTCCATGCCAGCTTATCTGGGAGAAATGTGTAACACTGTGTATAAGTGCTGTTTTTCTGGTCGTTTCAGGGTTTGTTTGTTTGCTTGTTTGTTTGTTTTTGTTTTGGTTGGTTTTTGTTTGTTTGCTTTTTAGGAAAAAGTAGCTTAGAATGTAAGTAGCCTAAAATCCACTTTAAAAGTATGAGGGTTAAAATAGACCAAAAACAAACAGGAAAAAAAAATGTACAAACCCTCACTTCAGTGATCTGTAAGCTACTCAGAATCTTCATGCAGACTTTGGAACAACAGTTGCATTTGACTGCTGGAAGTTGAGATAGAATTCAATTTATGTCATCCATCACTGTATTGAAGGTTATATTCCTCTACTGATGTGTGCAAACAGCTTGCTCAATGCCAGGAGTTTCCAGAACACAGTTGTTTTGGGGAGAATATCTTCTACTTTAAAGGGAGAATATTCATCTTCTCTTCATCAAATAGAGAAATATAGTTCAATGTAATCAAAGCTTGCTATGGGGTTTGTCATTAAGCTTTTTGCTGTACATAACTGGAAGTATATACTCTTTATAGAGCAGTCATGGTAGCTTAGAGAGTTTAAAATTAATCTTTTGCTCTTTTGCTTTTATACTTTATCTGGAAGTTTAAAATAATTTTGTAAACATTTGTAGTATTTCCTTTTTTAAGCTTGTTTGTGCTCTGCAGAAAGAATGTGTTGTCCAGGGAAAACAGGAAAAAATATTGTAGGAATATCTCTTTCATTGCTCCACCTTCAGGGCATGGAAATACTTGGATTGTTTCCTTTGCAGTTTGTCCTCTCTTTGTGAGAGCAGAACAGGGTGACTACATTGACAGTGAATTCCTTCACATCTCTGCAGAATGCTTAGCTACAGATGTTTTGGAGTTCCATGCTGCATTAGGGTGCTGAGTCAAAATATGTCTGCAGAAAGGCAGAGCTCTTCAGCACTGAGCAGCTCTTATCACAATCCCTTTGCTGCACAGCAGCTCACGAGTCTGGAAATGAGCCCGTGCATCCTGGTGGATGGTGCAAACTTCAGAACTGACCTGCAGAAGCACTTCCCTTTTAGTTGGCATAACTAGTTAGTTTCTAATGCATGATAAAAGAGAAGATTCACTGAAATTAGGCTGTCAAGTTAAAATAATTTTCCCTGCTATTGCAATGTAATCACATTGGGGCACATTTTCTTGTATTGAAGTTTTAACAATACATCATTCTTTTATGTTAAGTGTATTCTTGTGCCTTCCAAGCAGGGATTTAGTGCCATGTGAGCCAAGCAGTGGCTGCTGCTATTTCTCCAGAAGGTGGTAGCATTGCTCTGTGCTAGCTCAGAGCATCTGCATCCTCCTCTGCAACTTCCAGGCATTTATTCATGAATGCTGTTCATGCTCAGGAGCCATGCTTCTGTAGTATATTTTATATTTATATAACTAGAAGATCATTTGTGAATTCAGGTTTCATTTCCTGTTTGGGATTCTTTTTTAATGCTTTAGAAGTGTATTTTTTATTTTGTTGCTTTCTAAGTCAATCTGCAGGGATTTTACTCTTCAGTCCTGCAACAATGAATGCAGCATGCACACAAAATAGATCTAGAAAATGCAAAGGCACAGATCCACAGCAGAAACAGTCTTGGAGGATCTCCTGCTAGGATTTAGTCTCCAAAGAAGGATTACCCTATTGTGCAAGTGAAAAAGAGAACTGATTTTAAAATGCTCTGCACAATAGAGCTTCAGCCTGCGTGCAGGGGAGCCCAGGACTGTGGAAAGCCTGGCAAGGCTGGAGTAAAGCACCTTGGTCAGGCATGGAGGAAAACTGGTGTCCTGTCCTTGTGGCTGTGGCACTGGGAAAGCTGAGCCTACTGCTCAGCCCCTAAAATCCAGGGTGGGGAGGCTGCTTTCTGGTTTGATTCCTCCTTTCTGATTTATCAGTGGCAGAGGATTGTACCTTGACTGTCAGTTCTGACAGCAGCAGGTTTTTTAATAGTAGAAGGCTTTCCCAGTGGAGCAAGCTGCAGCAGAGAAAATGCTTGTTTTCCTCCTGTGTTTCCTTAAATCTCACAAACCTGATAATAAGGCTGATGTTTTCTTACATGAAAGGATTAAAAGAAAAATTATTTATTGTTTTTATGAGGAAATCCATAATAAAAGCTAACAGTATGAATGAAAAGTGATATTTCAAGAGAAGAAAAAAAGAAATAAACTTTAGAACAGGAAAATCAGTATTCCCTCAATACAATCAACAGTTAATATAGTATGAGATAATCTCTATACATGAGAATAAGAGAAGCAAGTTCAAAGCCAGTTACCTTGACTGATGAGGATTATCTAAGGAGGCAGAGCTCCAAGTGGTCTTTTGAAATGCTGAATTTAGAAATAGAACACTCTGGAAGGCTCTCAGTTGTTATTGTGAACACAGTTTATAAATGAAATAATTGTGGTTTAGATTCTTGTGCACGATACACTTGGGCAAATATTAATGTAAATGATCCTTGTCCTTCAAAAGGCCTTAAAGGTTTCTCCAGGAGCAGGTGGGAAGTTCCCTGTGGGATGGTGAGAAATGACAAACTGTAGGAATGGGTGGGGAAGGAGATCACTCCCAGCTTGGAGCAGAACCCTCGTGCCTTGGGTTTGCATTCAGTGTGGCTGAGCTGTGTGAAAGCAGCTCTGGGCCATTGCAATGGTGATGGAAAGCTCTGGATTTGTAGAAATGGTAGTGGTGGCATAATAGTGGACTTCAGGGCACTGGGTTTCTGTTAAGAAGCTGTAGAGTCTGGCTTCTGCTTCTCTGCAAAAACCCAGCCCTTCTAGCAATTTACCATAGCACCTCATGGCAAAGGAAATTCCTGTATCTGCACAGAGAGAGAGCAAATGTAGTGCAGCACTGAACTCGAGAATGACCAATGACATTTCAGTGGGAACATGGAGTTCAAAATGTATTAAAAAAAATTTCTTGATAGCCTGATTTGCAAGAATTTTTTAATAGGTTGCTATTTAACACTTTGAGTTTCTGTAGGCCTTGAAATTTAGCCTAGGTACTTAGTATATAGAGGATTGCTTCTGCATGTACACTTTACCCCACAATTAATAAATTAGTTAATTGATCCACCTGTAAATGCTGTCTTCTGGGCTGTGTAACTGTAATAGCTGCAAATATCACTTTTCCACCAATCTCTGTGATTTAAACTGAAAAATATGCCCTGTTTCCAATTTTGAATGCAATAAGAGCAGCAGCCATGAGGATATGTATGCCTGACACCTCTTTAAAATATAAACCCTCTTCTTTTCCCTGGGGTCTTTATTCTCTTAAAGTGTTAATGATTCTGTTGCACTAAACTTGATAAATGTTCTATCAGTTGTTGAAGTATATGCCAAATTTTCTCAGTTTTAACTCTTCTTCCTGTTTTGCTGTTTCTTGCAGCATGAGTTCAGTGGAAGCAGAGTCTTGTGTCTTCTATCTAATGGGACAGCCCACAAAAAAAAATGAAAGACCACAGCAGAGCTAGGCTGGGCTGTATCATTTTTCCTACATCATGTTTTTCCAAGGAAGTTTCAAAAGCTTGCTGAATCAGTCTTGCTTTCCTAGCAGACCCCTACTACTTTCCAGAGTTTAATGTTCAAACAAATTCTCTCTAAATCACCTTTCTGTGCAGAAAGAGATGAAATAAATCATAAACACAGGAGGCAGGTGATGTAGAAACCTATTTGGCAGCAGTAGTTGTTGCTTTTTTCTTACTAATGACTTTCTGACAAGCTTTTATTTGGTGTTTCTTTTATCTGCTAAAGTTAGAATGGAAAATCAGACCAAGGCAAATTCCTAATGCATGCAGATCTATAGCTGTCAATCAAACTTCAAATTTTCCAAGGCAAAGTGTCTTCAAAGGAATTCGGGCTTCCTGTCCTTGCCCAGTGGATTCCCCAGTGCTGCTGGATGCTCTTCTGACTTACTCCTGATTTTTTTTCCTGAAGCCTTGAAGCCAATTTTCCTCTAGATGGCAGGACCACTTTAGGCTTCATAGAAGTCATTGAGTGATTGCTGGTCCCCAAGATGGTTCTGCTAATTTAGCTGCTGGGAGAACTTTATATATGGTGAATAACTGGGGAAGGGTAGGTGAGAAACAGCTTATGAGCACTCTGCATGGAGAACTTCCTGAGTGATACATCTGCTGCTCTGACATTCACCTGTAGCCCTGAGCTACTCCTCAGTGATGTTGTTTAGCATGGAAGAACATACTGTATATTGATATAGTATATCGATATATTGAGCTTCTCCCTTATGTGTTCATAGGGCACAAAAGGCCAATTTCCTGTGAAATAAAAGTGAAATCTCTACTGCAATCTTTGTGCATTCCTTTGTTTGAAGAAATGCAGGCTACATCAAGGTATTCTATCAGCCAGTGGTGCTTTTCTCACATTAGTGAAAGCAGCAATGGTTGTGTTGGCATATAGAGTCACCATCACACTATTTGCTTATTTTGTTTTACAGCAGCAATTCCACACAAGCAGGATCAAAATCATTGCTCTGACATCATCACTTCCTTTTTATACAGTAATAAAGGCTTTCTTCTATCTTTTGTAGAAATAATTAATCTGCTGAAACAACCTAGGGATTCTGTCATGGAAGTGGGATTTAAATATTTTGGCATTCAATACAGGTTAAAGGAATTTAATAAAAAAGCTACCATTTATTTTTCCTTTCATGAAGGGTTATTCTCTGTATGTAAAATGGTGACAAACAGCATCTTCCTCTCTGAGATGCTCTTAGAGTTATAAAAAATGTAGGAAGATGCAGCAAATTAGAGGCTTGGTTCAGGGTGATACTATTTTTATAAGTACAGGTATCTTGGTTACCATTGAAGGAGGTTTTTCAAACACAGTTTATAATAGTGTTACTTCAGATTGTACCTGAAATGATTGCCATTATAGTCTGGTTTGAAAAACAGGATGAAATTTAGAATTCAGTAAAGCAATCTGTGGAAGTGGCACAGGAGTGCCAAAGTGATTTTGTTAATATGATCTTACTAGGCATGAGAAGCTCTGAGGTGATTCCAAAGTTATCCAGGATTTTGAAATCTACTTTGATTATGCTCATGTATTTGTATTATATTTGGACCAAATTATGAACTCATTTGTAGCTGATATTGTACTACCCTTGCTAGGATGAAGTTAATGTTAATTCTCCTGACAGCTGGGACAGGAATAATTTTCTGCTTGCTTCAATTTAGCACAAGTTTAAAAAAGGGGGTTGGCTGGAAGTAGATAACCTTTTTAATCAGAGATAAATACTTGAAAAATTCAGTTTTCCCTTTCCTGACACTAAGAAGTCTATAAAGCTTAGTAATTCTTAGGTTTGTATAACTTATACCACAGCATATTGCTAAAAGCTTTCTTGAAGCTTAAATTTATAGATGTTTCCTGACAATACAAATTGAAAACTGTTTCAAGTTTTAATCTAAACACCCTCTTGGTATCTTAAACAGAAACACCACGGCTTTATGAAGTTAATTTTTCCTGGCAACACAGAAAGAAACCTCTGTTGCTTCCAGAATGTAAATTGATAGAAACACTGTTTCTGAAGATTTTGTTGCAGTGGCTTCCAAGAGTTGATCTAGTGAGATCAGTGGATCTGGTGGTCAGTAAAACATGTTATTGAATAACTGCACTAATAATGTTTGATTTTGTAAATTGATTGATGCAAGCATGATGGTGATGAAGATAATCCTGTGGAAGAAGCAAATTACAGAACTATTATATCCATTTTATACTTGAGATTGCATTGAGCCAAACCATTCTGACATTCCTATTCTTTAAACTTTAAATGAAATATCTCAGAAACAGATACATGTGATTTGTTTCTTGTGAAATCTTTTAAAGTATTTTAAATGGTTACAAATAATGTGTCAGAGTTCCTCATTTAAATGCCCTATATAATATGGTAAATTTTACAGCCATGTGATGCATTTTATTTCAGAAGCCAGTAAGTATACTTTGTTAGACATCTGGAAACCTTGATTCAAACCCTAAATATGTTGGAGAAAGACAAATATGCTGTTTTCCCTGGAAGAAAAAAAAAGAAAGAAAAAAAAGATGGATTTGAGCTTAGAAAACTTGAAGAAAATAAATATTTATTTAAACCAATTTCAATTCCTGCTATTCAAAAAAAGTAATCTTTGAGAATTTAGAAGTTAACTCCTGAATACAGGAGTTAAGTACATAAAGACATTTTAAGCATTCTGTGTGTAAGTGCCAAGGCAATATCTTTCACTTGCATAATATGGCTTAGAAATAGGACTGAGTTTAGAAAAATGACAATGCCAGTATTTTCATTTACCTATTAAACAGTGAAAAAATAAATGGCATACTGTAGCTATTAAATTACTAATAAAGTGGAAATTTACAGTTGTAACACAAATAAACAAAATACAGTTTAGATTACAGTTGAGTCACTAAAGTTTAATTTTGGTTTTGTTTTTTTTTTTAAACTTATTTTTTTTACTAAATTTTCATTCAAGAATGGTCCTGGAGTGGTTCTATTTCTTTCCAGAAATGAAAGAAAGCTTACATTGTCTGTTAAAAAGAGGAGAATCAAACCAATATTTTTAAATCGATACAGCTGAAGGAGTGGGCAAGCAAGAAAGAATCTTCTCTGAGTTTTGACTCTGTCTGAACAGGCACTTAATAAAAGGACACAGTAGGAAAAAAAAAAAGTAAAATAAGTTCCTTGCTTCTTTCTGGTATTGGCTGTTCTTGTGCTAGGTAATTGTTAATAAATGGACTTTCACATGAACATTTTGTCTGCAAGAATGGTGCTTTCAATTTGAACAACATTGGCAGCTGATCTATGTAGAAATTACTTCTTGTAGTCAGAGAACACATGGATGTTGTGAGCTATGAACATGCAAAGAGCCTTGCAATTGTAAAGCAGTGACAAAAGGTCTGCAAGTCACAATTTTTTATTATAAAATATTGTAATTTTATTTCATCAGATGACTACTTTGTAAAGGAAAAGAAGTCTCAAACTGGATCTGAAAACTGCACATCCAGCTTTCTCTGAAACTTGCTAGAGAGACAATCAGAAATGACAGAAAAGTATATTTTCCAAAGCTTTAAGGAGCCTGTTACTTATTCAAAGCACCTGAGACTATCCTGTGTTGCTTTGCCTGTGACCAGCATCTCACCACCAGGCTGGAGGTGACATGGAGGAACTCTGTCCTGCTGGCACTTCTATTCATGCTGCTTATGTCTCTGTGGAAGGCCAGCTGAATGTCACTGCTGCTCACCAGCCAGGGAGGCAGAACAAGGGGGAACCTCTGTCCCCAGCATGCAGACAGGTTCTCAGCTCCACAACAGGGTGTGATTAACCCCTTGTCACAAGTCTTGCTGTGTGTGCCTTCAGCTCCAGGAGTTACAGGATATGCTGAGTTTGCTCACTGCTGATACACAGGGCTGCAGCTCTGGGAGACTAATCAGACCTCGTGTGGCTTTTTGCATACCTGTGTGTTAAGGTTTTGCTCAGGCAGGACTTTCCTTCCCATTTATACTCCACCCAGACCCCCATCTGTCAGACTGCAAAGGTTTCAAGCTGATTCAATTTCTTACAAGAAGTCAGAGGCTTCATCCATAGCCTAGGGACAGCAGAGGTGTGTCCTGTTATTCTTCCAAGCTGAAGCAAGGGACAACATCTGGATGCTGGCATTGCTGCAGTGTCCAAAGTCTTTGCCAAAATAGGGATAGGATCAGTAGGAGAGTTTAAACAGCCTCAAAACTTCACCTGTGCTGTTGGAGGAAAGTGGTGTGGAAGAGGGAGATGGGAAAGAAATTTCTGTGGTGGGCTCATCTGGCAGAAGCAAATGATCATTGGAATGAGATCCTTTTAATGAAAGTGCATGTGTTCCAGTTGATCAGAATATGATCATTAAAAATGTTGTGTTCTGCCAGTGAAGTTGAATTAATTTTGGAGTCAGGAGTATTCTGGAAACCTCAAATGGATTTTTTTGTCTCCTAAGATCATGGTATTTCTACAAATTTGAGCAAAATTATGCCTGTTTTTAAAAATGAAAGCCTGCTTTCAGCTTGATAAGCTAACACTGTAAAGGTGATGAAAAAAGAATATTAATGTTATCTACTGCTAGCTTAAATATTTTTGCTCTTGCTCTTACCTATCCTCTGAAAAAAGGCAGAAAAGAGTGATGCAAAATCCCCTTACCATTAGGTGCTCACAACAGTTCTCTAAAGCCTCTGAAAATTAATTCTAAACTCGTGCCTTAATGGGCCATGACATGCAATGCCTTGTCTAATGATCTTACTGCAACAAGACCTGGTTCTTGCATTTCTGCAGCCTCCAGTGCCCAGCTGGTTTTGGTGCCAGCTGAAGGCACTCGTGGTGATGTGTGGGAGCTGATGTTAGGCAAACAGTGTTGGCAACGTGGGGAAAAGCAGGAATGCTCAGTTTTAACGTGTCTGTTAAAACGATGAAGGCAAAACATTTTCAGGGAAGTGGTAATGTAAATTCTAATCCATTCAAAAGGTTTATGGTTTTCTGAAATCTTGGAGAAAGTATATCCTTGAAGGCAAGGTGAGAATTATATATTTTGAGAGGAATTAACTTCAAAGTTAATTTTAAATTTGTCTTTACATCCTGATGCCTATGGCTGATTGCATTTTTTGTGTTATAGAACGTCATAATTATGAATATCATATAAATTATTCAATATAATCCTGGATTTAAGAAGCCTCCAACTATTAATATAAGAGACTTTTTAAGTATTTCAGAGACTAAAAATTAAGTTGGGAGCACAGTAGCTTCTTGATTCTTCAAATGGCCACCCAGTTCAGTATGCCAAATAAAACTTTCCAAATGTTATTATGTCATGCATGCTAGAAAAGTTAAATATAGTTGTATGGTGACTACAAATATACCATGAAATCCTCTAATAAGCAAACAAACATATGGGGCTCTAGATTAGAAGTTGCCAGGTTCTCCCTGTCAGTATTGACTGTGTGCCAAATTCTGCCAGAGGTGTGCAGGGAAAATCAAACTGAACTTTGCAATTTGCGTTTCAGTGCCAGGGGAACCTGGAGCCAGTCTCGCTGGAAATCATCACTGTTCCTGTGTGTAACACCATGGTGAGGAATGCTGTCAATAGCAAGAAGTTTGGCATCAAAAGTGAGCAATTTGACTTCCTGATTTCCTGCTCAAAATCTTGTTAAAAATGCATGATAACAGAAAGCTAACAATGGCTATGAGCTTGTGTGGAAGATCTTAAGAAAAATTTCCAAAATCTTCAAAGTTATTTGCACTTTGTTTACTAATCCTTCCTTTTAAATAGATTCCTCTCACTTTTTTCCTTGAAAGATGGGGGTTTTATGATTTTCAGCATCTTTAGTCTTGTTTTTTACATATTTTTCTACACCCCTGTTTTGCTTGTCTTTGCTCACCTGTTCTTAAAATGGTGTGTTTATATCTATACTAGAAGTCTACTTTTTAGAGAGTATGAGCTTATTTCTTCAAAGAAATCAGGTAATGTTTTAATGTTATCAATCTTATCCATTTAAACCTGTTGCTCTGAACAGTTCTAATGAAATGCCTTGAAGATATCTTTTTAGGAGGCTTTTGTTTTATGAATCCCTCAATTTTGGGTCTATATTCTATTTAAATAAAATAATTTATCTGCTATCCAACACCATGTTATTGGCTTTTCTGAATCACTAGCAGTTGAAAAAATAGATTATTTTTTAATGCTATTGTGAATCCTGCTCATGGTGTGAAATTTGATTTAAAGTGTAATCTTACACAGCAGATTTCCTCACAAATTTTATTTCTAAGTGCCATGTGCATTTTCTTTTAAATTTCACGAAGACAAGCCTTTGACAGAATGGCTCAAAATGAAGTTGTCTTCAATAAAATACCTCTTATGACCATAATAAAATTTTATTTAAAATAAGCATGATATGAAATAAATGTTTATCTAAAACTTACAGGAAAAGTCATTCATGAAGAAACTTTCTTGAGTACCATCAGGGCTGAATTTTAGTATCTTTAGAATGTGAGAGCTAACACCCTTTATCTCTCATGTGCACAATATCTCATTTCAACAGAAAAACAAGTAGATTTTCATAAAAGGATATGTTTTCACTGAAAATTTTGATTTATTATTACTGTTAAATAATATAGTAGAAATGCAATGGAAAATATTTGGATATGATTGTTTTGGAAGTAAGGAATTGTTTATGGACATAGGTATCCCTATTGACTAAAGTTTCACATTTTGTGGGAAGCTTGGGGCAGGGTGAGAAACACATGTACATAATCACACTGATCTCTAAATTATGGTCCTTGATGGACTTTATTAAAGTGAAAATATGTGCTTCACTGTATTGGATGTATGATTAAATAATCTCATAGGAACTAAAGACAAGTGCCTTGTATAAAAAAAGAAAGGAGAATAACTTATGCTTGGTGAGTCTCAATGTTGCTTTTATAGACAAGGTTTGTCTATGTGATTTTATATACATTATTATATGCAATTATTTCTACCTCTGTTACATTTTCGGTACAGTACTCTGTGATTAACAAAGTGATAACAGTCCCTTCTTTCTTTATTTTTTTTCTTTTTAATTTTTCACTCTAACCAACAAAACACTGATAGACAAAATTAGACATGTTTGCAGATGTGTGTGGGGGTATGGAAATCTCTTTAGGCTGCTGATGTGTGCAAAGTGTGTGGAAAAAGAAATGCATAACCTACTTTATGACTGTTTTTGTGGGAGCCTAACAGAGAATTCATGAATATTCAACTGCTTGCAGTTGTAATTTTGTGTATTTTTAGGCTAACATTAATAGTTTTCTATAATTAAGTAAGGAAGCAAACATGTTTGTGTGATGGTAATTCAGTGAATAAAATTAGAAGGATTTTAAGTCAAGGATATTTGAGGAGTTTAAAGCCCAAAATATATATATATGTGTATATATATATATATATATATATATATATATGTATGTATATGTATGTATTTATATGTATATATGTATATATATGTGTGTATATATATATGTGTATATATATATGTGTGTGTGTGTATATATATATATATAAAAGAAAATTTCATTTAAATGCTTGTCACCATCCTTCCAGCATGATCCAGTAATTCTGTCCAAGACTAATGGTGTTAATGTCCTAAATATGCTTAGCAGCAGCAATTCAGCCCTGGACTTTTTTCTCCTCCTATTTTCTCTTGCCCCATGAGCAATTTGTGATAGTCTAGCAGTATTACACTTGACCTGAACTTGTGTTCATTTTGTGCATACCTCCATGCAGCAGCAAAGTAAACTTGACAGCTTAATTCTATGTTAGGGGAATGTTTGCAGGGATAATCCTATTCACACTGCAGGATGAGGATGCCCTGCTAGTGGCTTTGGCCTATAAAACCATTAGCTTTAAATTGTGTGCTCTCATTGTGATCTTCTTAGTGTGCAAACCAGCTCTGTTTTAGCAGTTTGTTGGTGACAGTGGGTAATTTTATGATACATTTTCCTAGCCAGCGCCCACTTCCTTGTAAAATGCAGCTGCAAAAAGCAGCAAAGGCTTCACTTCTTATGGGTTATCTGAGAGAAGACACATGATATTATGTTTTAAAGCTGAAATGTTTTGCATTAAATTGTATTTAATGACAAAAAAGACCATCTTTGGCATAGAGGTCTAAAGATAATGTTTCACAGGTCTCCACAAGTGGAGGCAGAGGGAAGTAAGTAGACAGAATATACATTAAGATATCTCCCTGCCTTTTTCCTAACTATCTTACAGTAGGCCAGTAGTACCCCTGTATGAATAAAAAAAATGTTGCTATGGGATAATTTTTGATTTTGCTTTTTTTTTTCATCATGCTGTCCTGAGACTTCTGATTGGAGATGTATTTTAAAAATAGCTTGATTATCTTATTTTTTTGGTTTTATGTATACTAACCTAGATTAGATTTTAGGAAAAATACATTCTCTGAAATTTGTTTTTTTGGGTGGTGAAGCATTAGAACAGGCTGCCCAAGAAAACGGTGAGGTCACCATCAGTGGAGGCATTGAAAAAACATCCAGATGTGTAACTTTGGGATCTAGTTAAGGGGTAAACTTGGCAGTGCTGGACTGATGGTTGGACTTGATGATCATAGAGGTTTTTTCCAACCTTAACTATTCTTGGATTAATAGAAAGAAAATCAGTCTTAAGAATCAACACAAGCTGTCATTTCTATGTACAGAAGATACATTGATATTGTAAGTTCAAATAGATTTATTCTTTTATTTCTTTAATATTTATATATCTTTATTTGGAAGGGCAAGTCTTAATGTATTGTTTCCTTTATGTGCCTTGTTAATATCTTGTATGCAATGTGGCTCCTTTTAATCATATCTAGAGGTGGTTGTCCTAGTTCTGCAGATTTGGAAACAACAAGAAAGGCAGAGAGACTCTTCACAGTGAAGCAGCAAATAGGGAGTGATCCTCACATCCATTTTGCAGTGTTGAAACATGGAACAAAGAGATTTCTAAAGGGAGGATGCTTTCTCATCTTGGTCCCCTATGATAGAGGAGAAAATCCTAAACCCAGGACTATGTTCAGCCAGAATTCTCATTCTGGCCCCGTGTGCACATGTTTCTGACACTAGAGAGAAGGTACCAGCCCAGCTGGAGCCTTTTGTGCCCACTGTGTATTTTATTGTCCTTGGTAGCCAATCTGCCCTGAGCAGCTATGATCCTCACATGGAGAACCCCCACAGCTCCTGGGCTTCTCCTGGTGTAGCTGCAAATTATAATATTGAATTCAATCCAACTCAATCCTACAAATCAATCTGAATTCCATTTAGGTGCTCAGTAGAAAGCACAAATTAAATCTTTGGCTTCTACCCTGCAATCTTCAGTGCTCTGAATCTCACAAGCTCAACAGGAGACTAAACTTTAAATTTTATGCACACACTTTGTATTAACAGGCAAGACTCACATGTTTGCTGCACTTCCAAGTGCTTTCTGCATGTGAAGACTGAAGACTTTTTACCCAGAGCTATAACCCAATTTCTCAAAGTCTAGAAAACCTTTGGGAAGTGGAATGCATGATAAGAATATTTTTGGATGTCCAGTACCTGATAATCCTTTTTTTAAAAAAACAATTAATTTATTCACAAACAAGTACTATTTTGGAAATTTAATTCCCTGCACTACTAGTCCAGAAATACATGGGAGAAGAGTTATTTCACTAATAATGCAGCAAAAATTCAGATTAAAAAACTGAATCTAGAGATGAGGGGAAAATATATAATACATGCAATTAAAAACCTAAATGAAAAAGTGCCTTTCTAGAAAAAAAAAAAGGTTATGATTTTTAAGGTCACTGACAAGGATTTAGTGATTAATTGCAGATTAACTCTTGCTGAGTTTCTTTTTCATGTCTGCAGTATGTTTTTACTGTATTAGCTTTAGGACACTTGGTTTGTGCAAAACAAATGTAACTTCTTTCTTTTTTCTTTTTTTTTTTTTGTTAAATTTTTCAAAGTGTTAGTCAATATCACAAATGAAGATTCATTTCTTTCTTGAGAAAACACAATATTGTTAAATCTCTTGGATTTATGTGGAATTTTCTCTGGTTTGGATAGTTTCCTCAGAGGGCTGATGACAAAATTGTTTGCTCTTTTTACAGAAAAAGAGTATCTGCCTCTTTATGGTGCTGGTACTGCTTTAGTCCAAATCCCAGATAACTTAGATTTCACATCTGACCTGTCTCAGGATAAAGATTAGCATACAGATTTTGTAATTTATCTTGACTTAGAGTGCATAGTAAAGTCCATTATAGTAGATGACAAACTATAAGCACAGTGCACACACTTTCAGTGGAGACCTTGTATTTATCCAAATATTTCAAAATGCTAACTTGTACTCAAAACAGTGCAAATCTGTTTTTGCAAGGCTACGTGAAATTAATGATTTTCTTCAAGCACTGCCAAGTAATACTTTAATAATAAGAAATGAAAACACTTAGAGTTGAATATCAGAATATCATCACAGCCACTATACTACCTCCAAGAGAATATCTGGAATGATACTGATCTACTGGGGTGATATGCCTTCTATTTTATATTTTATAAAAATCATTGTGAAAAGAAAGGGAAGAACAATGAAACATGCTTAAAGTACAGAAGTATTTTTTTTTAAATTTGAAAATAAGACAGGTTTTATTAATGAAAGGTAGAAATAGCTGAGAGGAAGTATAATGTTAGAGATATAGCGTTTCTTTGGGCCTTGTAAATATAAAGAATTTATATTAATATGTTTATAATATAAAGAGTTCAAGATCTACACCTGAATGAGATAGTATAAGGAAAAGAATAGTAGCAAAGATGATGCATTTTTTACTCCTTTTGTATGAATTCACACACCTGCTGCATGCAAGAAATTATTTTCCTTTGTGTGTCTTACCAAAGACTTTCAGAATCCTTTAAAATTTATCTCCAGTCGTCATTCTTTCAAAGACAGAAACAAATGTCAATTAAGTGCTAACTGAGTGTAAATCAATACTGTGATGAGTGGTTTGCTGATAGGTGCTCAGTGCAATATGCTATCCCTAATAGAGTCAGTAGAAGACCCAGATAATCTATTTAAGTATCTCTGAAGTCAGCACAAAGCCCATCATGTCCCTCTTCTTAATTGTTTGTTTGACAGAATGGCAATGCCTAAGAAGTCACTAGAAATTAAGAACAAATTTTGAATGAATGTCAAGCTATACTTGAGCTATCTGTAGCAGAAAGAGGCATGAACAGGGCTGGTTTCAGAACCCTGGGTTAATAACTTAAGTATCTGAAAACATTGCAAGCCAAAGAAAAATGTTGAATGGCTTCAAATTTTGCACAAACTTTCTGCCTAGCATAAAGATGAAGTAATACAGTGTATCCTGGATAATATGGATGTACTCATTTAATTCCCTTTTATTCTTTTTTTCTGATGAGGTTTTACGCTCAGCACACCACTTTTGTAATCCCAACTCCAATAAATCAGTTGCACTTCCATGGATTTTAGGGTACTTGTGTCCAATTTGTTTTATATGGGAGGAAGACCTGCAAAAATCCCTCAATGGTATAAAGGTAGCTATTGATGTACTTTGAAGAAATTTGCATTTTCTTTAAACAACTAATTTTGCTTGTGTAATATTACAACCCCCAAAGTTAATTATACAGCTGTGATGATCTCCTATAGGTCCTTCACCTATTATTTCTTGTTTTGAAAACAGAACAATCTATGTCCACAGCTGTCTGTTTCAGATTGCAATCCCTGAGTATAAATTTGGTTTCTGTTGATATGCTGGTTTGCTTTCTGCTTTGGCTGGGTTCTCACTGTTTACCCCACATCAGGATCAGCATTCAGTGGAGCTTTGTGAGCTGATTCAGCACACACGAACCAGGGAGTGCAGTGAAAGGGAAAAATGAGGTGTCCTGCTCTCAGAAGTGACCTTAATCGTTTGAGCAGTGAGTGTTGCACTGCTCCCAAGGGAGTAAGAAAAGCTGTGAAAATGAAGAGAGCCAGGAGTGAGGTGCCCTGTGGCAGTGATCTCTTGATTATCTCAATGATTCTGGTGGATTTTGTCCAGAGATACTCCTTTGGCAGAGACTGCTGAACATCAATCTGACAGTACCCCATGGCAGCTCTCCTTCTCTTATCAATATGGGTTATTCACCTTAGAGAACTAGTCAGGATAGAAAAGATTTGAGATGCAAGTGCCTGAAGTTACACTGAGCTCTGAGTCTCAACGTTGCTGTGCATCTGGAGTAATTTGACAAATGAATTATGCAGTAGAAACCAGTGACTTGAACAGTTTGGTAGGAGGTCAGACTGGTGCCCTGCACTTCAGGAGAATGCAAGAGAAGCTTTGTCATGAAACAGCTAAACAGAAAAAAACCTCATTACTTCCACATATAAGTCATATTGCTGGATGAAAGAGGTTTTTACATGTGTGTTTTAGATTTAGTTCTAACTACAGACCATATGGGCAAAAATGCTACTACACAGGCTTATAGCATGGGTAATGCTAATTGCACAGCATTTCCTTTGATCTGAGTGAAGCCACCCAGGCATTTGAGGCAGCATATAAACAACATGAGAGTGAATATATTTACTGACCAGAAACCCTGTGGTGGATGGACTAGCAAAGGTGTTCTTCCCTGTAGCAGTAATATATTTGTGACTTTAAAATCTAGTCTTCAGATGCCATCTAGATACTGGCAAAGCAGAACTCCCCCCCAAGAAGTTAAACTTTAAAATAAATGTGTTTTGACTTTTGCTGTCTAGCTCCTGCAAAAGGCTAGTAAGGCCTTTGGTGTGTTACCTCTCACTCCTCTGTGAAGGACTCTGACTTTTCTTATCACACAGTGTGAAAATGCCACAGTCTGCTAGTGGCAACCAGCAACTAGCAGTTGTTTGTGACAATCTATTACATAGGTTACAGTTTAAAGCTTTTTATAGAGTTATAAAGTAGAATGATTGTATCACGATTTTTTTTCTGTCAGAACTATTTACAATATAGGAGTGGGCCAGCAGTCAGATTTGCTTGTTATTCTTAACCCAATGAAAATAGCCTAAGGGGTACAGACATCACTTAATGTAACTTGGATTGTGGGAAAATTGTAGGCAGAATCTTCACAGCTACAAATCTAAAATCACAGTTACTGAAGTAGGCAGCCACACTCTATCAACCTAGCAGCTCCTAATTCCAGGATAGTTGGCTGGCATGAAGAAAACAGTACATGACACATGCCAGAAGGTTATTCTTGATTGAAAGAATACTGATTTTTATTTTGTCACTTTCTTCCCCCAAACACTGAGGGGGAAAGATGCCTTGTGCTGCAGAACTCCCTGAAGTACTGGAATGAAACACTGTCAGGGAAAGTATGAGATGGAAATCATTTGGGGAAGTTCTGTGTGTGAGTTTGTCATTAACCCAGTGCTGGTCAGGACACTTTGGTGCTTTCTGGTCATGTATTTTTATTGCATACTTTTGGGTTAATAACCCCAAAACAAGCAAACAACCACACAAAGCTCTGTCTTCACTCTCCATAAAATCCCAGCCCACACATGGTTTAAACAGTACTTTTATTATATGGAGGTGCTAAGTGTTCCTTACAAAATCCAACTTTTTAGTTACTGCTCTGGGCATCTGAATAAGAGCAAATGAATTTCCCAGTAAAGCATAGGAGTACTGAAGGTATAATCTGTGGCATGTTGGGGAATTTTTAAAGCATAACCATCATTACAAAGGGTACTCATGCTAGTTTTCACTGCTATCTCATGTGTGCTAATTCTATGGCTTGTGAAACACCAATTATTTTGCAGCACAGCAATAATAGTTAGTGACAGCATTTTTGAAGACTGTTTTCTCCTCTAATTGGTTATTTCTAGTGACTTGGTTTTCACAGCATGTTCCTATGTACAGTTGTACCACTGTGCATGGCCAAGACAGGCAAGTCTTTAGCTATCATCACTGCTCAACAACAATGAAACTCTCAAGGGATATTATACACTTCTAAAACGTTACGTTAAAATAGATTTTAAGAATTAGTTATAGAACAAATCTGAACTAAAATCTGAATAGGAAGGAAGACAGTGATAGCACCATTTTGGAAATGAGGTGACTTAAAAGCATTCCAGAAAAGCTGTGAAATACAGTTCTGAACTAAGCTCCTTAACAGCTCCTGTGAGTACTTGTGTAGAGTGTCAAGCAAGATTGTGCATTTTCCTACTGTAGACTGAAATCTGCAGATTTATTTATTAATGCCTATAATCAGACAGAATCAAGCAACCAAAAAAGAGAGGACTAAGATGGCTTAAGAGCCAGGAGTGAAGATAAATAGGTTAAGGGAGTCAAAAATCTGCTCCTCTTGTTTTTGTTCAAGTCCTGTGCAATTCAGTTTTAAAGGGAGAATCTCATCATTATGCAAGACAGTGTTTTTAATCACCCATTTTTTATTTTTTTTTCCCCAGTTCACTACAGCTGGATTTCTAAGATGGCAAGGAGGGAAGGCTGGAAGGGAAAAAGAGAATCATATTTCAGGGGGTTTTTGACACCTACAAGAACTGCTTTTTAATGATTAACACTAGTTATCAGATCTTTCCCTTTCTGAAACAGTATCACAAAGATCTCCTGCTGTTCCCAGCAGTGCCCCACTAATTCAGCTCACTAGCAAAATTAGCAGCAGGAAATAAACCTTTGAAATTTTCATCATTTATGAATAGCATTGTTCATGTGATAAAGGATATGGGCTCCTGCTGTAATTGTTCCTGTGTTAAGAAGGCTGCAAGTTATTTTCTCTCCATCAGTCTTTAAAAGAAAAAAATCAATAGAAATAAATACACATACAATTAAATAGTGGATTAAACAGCCAACAGAGTGACTAAAAATTTCTTTCACTTTTGAACTCTTCTTAATTTCTTTTTCCCTGCTCTGAGGGAGAATATTGTACTGCCATTTCTCCACAAACACTCGATAATGCTAAAGTGCTTTGAAGTTGCCACTGGAGAAAATAGTCCAACAGATGGAGCATGAATAAACTCACAATGCTGTCTCTTTAATCTGAACAAAGGCAATTTTTCTTGGCAAAAAATATTTAATATTTAATTCCATTTACTTATAGAAGTTTGATCCCAGATGAGAACACGAAAACTGAGGCAGAGCTGTATATTCAACAAATCCTGGCTTTTTATTAGGAAGATTAAAAAAAATCATCTAGTGTGTTATAATAGCTGTGATAGATCTTGTTCAATACTGGCCACTGGAGCTAAAGGAATCTGTGAGTTAGAATCTCAGTAAAATACTAGTTTTTTTTTTGTTTTTGTTTTTGTTTTTGTTTTGTACTGTGGAAAACACACTCTGGCCCTCACATTTAGTATGACTTTTCTCATGTGTAATTATTACCACTGGTTATAGGTGAAGTTGCCATTCTGGTATGAAAAGCAATGTTTGAACCTCAGATTTTCACTATGAATAAAACATCTATGTATTTTTATTACCACTTCCTGAGTTTTTTTTCTGTTGGTATGTAGCTAAAATGAGATTTTTTTTTCCTTTAAACACATCATTCACCACAACAATTTTTCTAAAAGTTCTTATCTGAAAGATTAAACAAGGTGGTTTAGGTGTTGCTGTTAAACATCTTGCAGTTAAAAGACTTCTGGACACCAATGTCCTCTTCCTCCACCTTTCAGCTTTTAAAAAAAATATTATAGTTCATTTAGCAGAAAAATATTGTGAAATAAGTTACTGTACGTTTTCTATAGACAATTTTTACATTTATATATATATATATTTTAGACAGTATAGAATTTCTTACTGAAGTGGTAGCTGTGTTCCTTTGCTCTCATGCAACAACTGGTGCTTATTAACACTCAAAAGCTGCTTGTCTTCCTAAATGCTTTGCTGCTGCTTTTTCAGTGTGGGTTTGGTTCCCCCTCCTGATTCATGATGGAGCTGCACAACCTGATCACTACTGCTCATAAGATGTGAGGAGAGAGATACGTGGTGGATTCAAGACTTACAAGTTCAGGCAGTGTTCAGGCTTCCAAAATTTGGGTAATGGTTCAGAATTTGAAGGATACACTCAGTCTGACTTCTTTAAACTTGTTAGAGGCAAGGTGCTGGAAAGCAAACACTCAGAAGAGGTTAATCATGAGCACCCTGTGCAATCTGAGTTTGGATAAAAAGTCACAAAGCTTCATAACAGAAATATGTATCAGAGCAGCACAAATAAATGTAATTTCTACCTGCAAAGGGTTTGTTAGACATCCCTGAGTCTAATCATAGGAACAAAGGAAAAATATTGAAAGCCTGTAATAAGTTTCTTTTCCAACATACTTTTTGAAGTAACATCAACGGTTAGTCAAATTCTTCACCCCTGTCACTATTGCACAGAAACAAAGGAAAAGAAAATATATGACATATTACAATTTTTTGAGAGAAAAGTAGCACATGGTTGGTGTGTTTTAGTGTCCTTACTGAAGAAAATGTAGGAAAAGTGTGCTTGAGATGGCTGTTTTTGCAAGAGATGCAGTTCAGACTAGTTCCAAGTGGAGGACACAGCTAGAATTACTCTGTGAGTATTCACTGTGCTGCTACAAAGCTGATATCCAAGTCTTCCACAAGCACTTATAGACCAGCACAGAGAGTACCAGTCCTCTGACCTTGGTGTCTGCAGAGTTGTTCTTCTCACATGTTCTCACCCCTCTCTTCCCTGGCCTCAATTACATCTGTGATTTTTTTTTTTTACCCCATCATCCTAAACCTGTTATCAAAGTGATGTTGCCAGCCTTGACCAGCAGCAAATCCATCCCCAGACTCTGGCTCTGCCAGTGGAGGAAGTTTCCAGCAATTTGCCACCAAATTTCCCCCTGCAGCCCCCCTGCTACCAAAACTTGGCTGTGTAAACCCAATACAGCTGTTCCATTGTGATTCACTAGTTTAGCAGAAATTCAGTGCATGTTTTTTTTGCGCACACTTTCTTGGTAAGTCTTCAGAATTCAATTAAGTACTATGTACTCCTGCTGTGCCAAGATAAGAATATCAGAACTTTTAAGAGCATGAAAATGTTATCTACATAGCAGGCCTCTTTTTGTTGTTGCTATTGCTGATGCCAATCCATTTTTCAGCTTTCTTACTATTCCTTCAATCATTCCCTCCAGAAATACATCTAGATTACTCTTGAACTAATTTATATGCTTGGCAGCCACTGCCTTCTTCTATAATATGTCTCTGAAAACAGTTTTGTTTTCACCAAATATGTGACTTTCAGCTTTTCTACAGGCATTGTTACCAGATTAATGTCAGAGATTTTATTTAAAGTTTAATCAGCAATCTAACTCAATTTTGCTTCTTTCTCCTTGTCTCTTACATATCTGAAATGTATTGGTTATTTAAAAATTTGTCTCTGCAAAGAGAATGTGTTTTTATTCCACTGATAAAACTTAGAATACAAAAGGATCTTGTCAGATATTTGAAATATGAACATAGACTTAGCTACTTTCCCCAAAGGGAATCCAGACATGTATCTGTGTTAAAACAGAAAGGTGAAAATAATTTAAACAAGCAAGTTAAGCAAGTTTGCATGCCTGAACTTGTTGACATTCCCTTTTCTGTTGTTTTTGTGAGCTGTTTATTTTGCTTTGCTTTGTTTTAGTAGTGTTAGCAGATGTTTACAGGTGACCTCCATGTTCCACATAAAATCAAGCCAGCATTTTCAAGGAATATTTGTTCTGTAATAGACTCTTTTCCTGGTTTTGTTTGGTTTTGTTTTTGAGACCATTTCTCATCTTTAATTTTCTTTATCAAAGCTTCTATAAAAATAAGAAAATTCCCTTAGTGAGAAGCTCCTACTGGAAGCAGAGTATGACTTTAACAATATCTTAAGTTGTCTCTTACAGAGATATTTATGATCTCATCATGACTACAAAGCATGTTGAATGTTGCTTAATAATGCTAATTTTTATAAAAGTAATCTTTGTAATGATCATGGTTGTGATGAAGTAAATCTTATCTCACTGTAGGTTCTTTAAGTATCTCCTTAGAAAGGAAAAAGAAGGCCTGGCTTTTCAAGTCACCAGTGTTATCTAGCTCTTTCTAAAGATTTTGGGAAAATAGAAGTCAGAAATTTAGGTATTTAGGAGACTCAATATTTTCTAATGGAAATTCTGATGTTCTATGTGCCAAAACTCTTTATAAAGAAACTTCAGAATCTGATTTGTTTGGAGTTACTTGAGGATTTTGTTTATGTTCTGTTTATGTTTATGCCTCTTTAAAGCTCACAGTGATTTTGGTTTTAAAACACTACAAAAAAGAAACCAGTATTAAATAATACTAACTTTGAGTTGTAGATTCAGTCCTTAGTGGCTTACAAAATGACAGTTATAATTTACTTTTTGTGGAATGAAAAAAAAATGGATAATTTGTATTCATGGTGCCATCTGCCCTGTACAGGAATTTTGTTCAGGTTTTTTTTCAAGCATGTTCAAGTTGCTTAATTTTTCTCTCTAAACAGAAAGAAAATGTTCATCTTGAAATATAAATTTTTAATGAGATAATTTCCCAATGTTTTCCTTGGAAGACAGTGGCTACCAAGTGTGTAAGTTTCCTCAACATTAATCTAGATGTACTTTTGGAAGGAATGATTTTTGTATTTTACAACATAATCAATAAATGAAACATCTAAGTATTTTGTATTTAATTTAGTTCTGAATGTTGAAAGGTGATTTTGGGTCAAACTAAATGACAAAATATCTTTATTGGTATGGAAGAGTTTTTAAATAATACACTGGCTAAGAACTTTTTATAGAGCAAGGACTGAAAGGAAAGTTTCCCATTAGACAGTTTCTCATACTATTGATTCCAAAATGTTTGTGCCTTGACTGTTTCACATTGTGGTTTTAAATTATGATCTTATGACTATATGCAGTTTACATCAATAAAATAGATTTGCTTCCATCTTTCATTGTAAATGTTCCTTTGGGAAATATTTTTTTCTCCCTACATTGGATTTTACCAAGTCTTCTGTGAACTGAGTATGGAACAGCACTCTGAAGTGTTTAAATTGTCAAAAGGCTTTAAAAATGGCAAAAGAAAAATCAAGAAGTCAGAGCTGGATAAATTGTGGAAATAATACTGGCAAATAAGAATGATCGGCATCAAAAGAATTTATTTCACTCAGGTTAATTGGAATAATTCTTTCGAGGTTTTAGATTGCACTACAATTTTCAAGAAGATTAATGCTAACTTTGAATCTTTAAGTTTTATAATTCAAATTTTGCAGAGATTTTTTAAGGTTACTTAAGCCCTTTACTATTGTGAGATAAATAGTTTCCATTTCTGTGCTGCAATTGCACACGTGAGTTAAAATTTGGAGAAAATAAACTGGTCTTTTGCCTTCACCCATTGTTGAAATATTCTTAAACAATAGAGACTTTTTTTACAACTGGCATTTTCCATAAATTTTGAAACATAAATTCCAAAGGGATGAACAGAATCCTATGTCAAAGTGTTTATAATAAAAACGTTCAAGATGCTGAGTATACTTACAGGAAAAAGGTTTTGAAGTTAGGAAATATTTAAGTTTCTTTTAATAATCCTTAAAATTAATTTATTTCTTCCTTTTCTCTCAACTCTGAGAATTTTTCTTTAAATAACTATTATTAAATTCTAGGATCTCTTATATTTTAAAACATTACTCTATGCAACTTAAAAAACCACTGACTTATTGAAAACATTTGTCTGAGTACATACAGGGGCCCCACTAGCTAACTAAGTAAATGCTAAAGGACTGTAATCTCTGACCGTGTTTTTTCAGTCAAATTAAAACAAACAACAACAAAAAAAAGTCAGAGAGAATAACCTGAGGAAAAGGACTTACTCAAATATGGAAGAAACAAGACGAAAGGAGGCTTCTTTCATTTAAAACAAACCCAAAAAACCAAAAAAAACCCAACCAAAAATAAAAGTGCAACCAAAGGAACAAAAAACCCAAAAGAAATCTGCGAAAACCCCCAATCAAATGAAAATGAAACATCCCCAAAAAACTAAAATCAAACAAAAAAACTCCAAACCAACCCCCCTTCTTATTTCCTTTTTATGCATTTTTTCATTGCTTTTTGAAATATTATGAAGCAGTAAACAGTACAAAAATTTATCTTGTTCCTTAAGATTCAGATTAGATGTCTCAAACTTTTCAGGGTAGTTTTCTGGTGAGCTTCTGGTGATGAGTCAGGGATTTTTCTCATGAGAAAGAAGCAAAGAAAAAAAACCCAAAACACACCAGCTATAATTCTTTGGAGAGAGAAATAATTTATTTTGAACTGTAGTTTTCATTAACCACAATCCTTTGATGGATAAGATGTCAGCATATTAAGAAAAGCATGGGGATTTGTTGCAAAGTTGTATTCAAGATAAGAATATTTGATAAACACAGGGCACTCTTCTGTTTCAAATCTATTCCTCTTGCCCTTCTTTAGGGATAAATCAGATGTTGAATAAACAACCCTTCTTGGCTGTATAATGGAAATATATTATGCCTTTTCAAAATGGAAGCATAATTATTCATTGATTTGGCCATTTTAGCTGCCTTTCATGCTTAAGCTTAACTTTGAATATTGAATCGTGGCTTGAATGCAAAGTTCAGCTGTCAGTTTTAAGCATTTCTTCTAATGAATGACTGAAGAGGGTCAGAGGTTCCCACATACTAATCCACAGAAATGAAGAGTAAATTAAGTTCTTGATGAGACCATGAAGTATGAACTTTTTTTTCTTTTTATTTTCAGTAGGTCATTGCAGTAAGCTGAAATTCGATCGCATCTCATATTACCCTTGAGTTTACTTAAAAACAGATCTTGATGCTAAACAGAGCTCAACTGCAGAAAATAATTTATGGAGGGATTTGAGTTTGTTTGTCTTCCTCCTACATTTTGTCCTAATTAAAAATAACTCTACTATCACTAAAAGCCCTCACAAACCTTATGTAACATTTTTGTAACCTATTTAGTGCCTCAAACCTAGAGGCTTTTTGCATTGATTCTTTCCTACTTTTTTTTTCTTTTTTTTTCTTTTTTTTTCTTTTAACTTTTTTTAAAATGAACAGGTCAGAATATATGTATATCTCAGATTATTTTATAGGCTTATATTTCCATATACACTATTCTTGAAGACATATGTCCTATAGACGGACAATAATTTAAAATGTTTTAAATTTCAGTAACTCAATAGAAATTAATTTTATGCCCATGGAGAACTGTATGTTTCTTATTAAGTTGATTTTTTAAATGCTATTATTTAAGTTAACTAGCAAAATTATTTTGGGTTTTATTTTAAAAAATACACCCCCTAAAAAAACCTATGAACATGATTTAAAGTCTACATTTCATCTCTGCATGTACAATAATCCCTCATTTCTATTTAAGCTATGAAAAGGGGTTTAAATTGTGGCTGTTAAGGAAGAAACAACCTGAAAACAGAAAGTGCATATTGGACTGAATTAAGTATACTTGCACATCAATCAGTTTTCTGAAAAAGGACCTGCTACTTTTCCCAGTAATGGCAACTATTGTTTTTGTCAGAGACTTTCTGAAAATATCCTCTGTAGAAAGAGTCAGCACTTTTGCTGCTCCATAAATTCTACAAGTAGTGTTGGAAATGTTACCCTTTTTTTTTTTTTTCCTTCATTTCCTCAGTTGTAGTCAACAAATATTTACAGAGTGATATCACCACTAAATACAGTTAGGTTGTCATGCCACTGGGATGTGTGCTCAGTCACCAGGAAAATCTTGTATGCTTTGGATCCACTGCTCTTCATTTCTTTTCACATCAGAGCAAACAGTCTCATGCCTCAACACAATTTTTTTTTCAACTGTCAGTTGCAAGTGATTTCTTAATTTTGTATCTAAATGTACACACTATTATTATTTCATTTTTTAGTGATAGCTTTGTGTCTATCAGTTGGAATCACTACATATATTTAATAAACTTTATAAGTCATAAAAAAGAAAAAAAACAACACAAACCTGGCTATATCAGGAATTTTTGATACCTTTTAAAGGCATCCTGTCTTTCTAAATTTGGTAACTCCTGTGGTTATAACGATTGATTAAAGAAACAAGTATTCTGCATGAATGAAACCCACCTTTGAAAAGGAGGAGAAAGAAGTAGGAGAAGGTACATTGTTTTATCAGCTTTTGTCCTCAGGCAAAAGACAAACCCAAGAGCAGAAAAGGAAGAACCTAAGCATGAATGAGACAACCACAAGGCATTCAGAAGCCAAGAAATGGCTGAGTAGGCAAGCAAAAATCCATTAAAAAAAAAAATGATAGAAGTTTTAAGTATTTGCTAACATCAACAGCAAGCCCTGATATTTTAAATATTTTTAAAATGTTTATTACCTGCAAAACTATGCTTCTATCAATGACAGCAAGAAAACAGCTCTGAAACATGGCCAACAACAGCAAACTTCCTTGACAAGTGCTTTGTCTGAAATAGCAGGACCTTTAAGTATCATTAAAACAAAGAATTTCAGGGCAGCCTGATATAATTTCTCCTTTCCCAGTAAGTTTCTAATATGTTGTGCAAAGCATTAGAAAAGAGTGAAATCTAAAAATAGCCATGCTTGACCTGTCATTTTAATGCCAAATTTTTAACTTGTTAACTAAAGGGATTGCAGAAGTGTTTATTGACCCAATGAAACAGTTTATATGTTTTTTAGTATTCTGAAAAAGAAAATGTGACTGTAATTATTTTTCTTGAGCACCTAATTCTATTGCCCTGATGATATAAAGGGGAAAGCATTGCAACTTCAGAGGTTCAGGTAAATTAAAAAAAGAAAAAAATCACAAAAGTTACAAACAACTATATTAAGAAACTTAAGAGTCAGACTTCCAATAGGTTTCTTCAGTAACTCTCACAAATTTGCAAACAAAATCATTTCTGCTACACATTTGTGTTGTCTGTGGGTGAAATGATTGTTACTTTATGTTATTGGTCATTAGTTTATGTAGGTGAAATATAAAATATTTAAACTAAATTAAATATTTAAATGAAATTTGTAAACAGTTTTAAAAGAGTTGTGAATTTCAATTCTTAACTCTATATGGATTTCATATGTGGGACTTGTATAGATTAACAAATTGGATTTAATGTAAAAATCTTGAAGCAAAATTCAAAGAAATTGCTGTAGAGAAAACTAAAACAAGATCCATCACTAACAATCCTTTAGCATCTTTCTCATAATTTCCCATCAAGACAAGAAAAACATTGTAATTAAAGCTAACAATGTTCCATTACGTGGGAGGACACAGAAAGTTTTAGGTCTTTTGGGATATAATTATGTTTTGCAAATAAGCAATTAAGATTATTTCAGAGAAAATGTATATATGCTATATTTTCCACTTGATTTTACAGAATTTTCTGAGGCTAATTAAAAAACTGCTGGAAGGGGAAACCCAATCTTTCCTATGTCTAGAAATGCATAACAGGCATGAAAAGCACACAGCATATTGCATTGTTTTAATTTGATTTTGTTTGTCTGTTTGGAGGGGTTTTTCTTGGGTTTTAAGGATTTTATAGTGCTTTGAATCTGTATATTTTATGCAAGGTGACATTTGCCAAATTGTAAACAAAATTTAAACTCCCTTGTTAATAAAAGAATTGTTATTCATTTAATTCCTGGTCTTCCTAAAGCATTCTGCGATAACATTAAAAATTGAAGTAGAAAGAATTGTGGACATTTTTATAGATAATAATCTAGTGCTTGCAGCTCCAGTTAACAAACAAAGAACAAAAGAAATTTATATACTGGAAATTTTCTTTTTGGCTGTTTTTTTAAAAATTATTTTTAATTTTAGCTGTGGAAATACAGCTCATTATTTATGCACTTTTGTTTTTTCAGTCAAATGTGTTTGACATAGCCTTACAAACACAAGCCATGATGCAAAATTTTAATTTGTCTAATAAGCATTTTGAAGTCTAATTAAAAGTTTATAGAATGGATTATACTTGAGAGGTAACAGTTCAAGATTTTACATGAAAAATGGGTTTTATCCTTTGGTAGCAGTTATGAGGCTTTCAGGCTTTTTAATTTGTAGTAAAAAAAGTGTTCTTAAAAGCAAACCACATAGCAAATCACTCAGCCCTCAAAAATTGCAGCCTATATGAATTGCATAGGGGAAGAAACCTAGGTCATTGTCTTTAATGGGAGACTTTTAGTTTTAAACTGATTTAAAACATGTTTCTTTTGATTTTGTACAATGAAGTTTTAATTAGTTGCCCAAATTTTGAAAAGTAGTTTCATAATGCTGAGTAATTTTCTTCCTAGAAAGTGAAATTGTAATATGTATTTGTTGTGAAAGTAAATGATGCTCTAAAAAAGTAGAAATTGTAACTTTATTTAATTTAGATGTGTAACATTTTATGCCAAATATTGAAGGCATTTTTACCTTGGGTTATAAAAGTTATTGAGTGTAGCTTTTTTGGGGATGTTTTTATTTTTATTTTTTTTAAATTTTTTTATCTCATTTTGTATTTTACTACCTATTCTCTATGTGAATGTCTTTTCCTTTATTTTTAGAAGAATTTTTAGCTCAAACAGCTAATGACTTTTGCTCACAAGGCTGTAAGTCTGCATTATTTTGCTATGCAGCACCACTTTGACCTCAACTTCTCTCTCACCATTCCACATCAATGACAGCTATAGAAGAGGATGTATTTTGCACTAACCCAAAACATGTTGCAGGATATAAAAATTGTTTTTTCTAAAAATTCCAGAATGCAGCTCTCAAAGAATGAGCTCCTTTGCTCAGCCAGGAAAAGTAATGTTTCTGACTGATGGTAAAAGATCTCTTAGTGACTTCTGGGAAGGGCCATAAGAGCTGATATTAAGACTCTACTGCTTGGATTTGAAGATTAGCTGTCTCTTGTGCCACATTAAAGCCTCTACCAGCTAGAAAAAGCTAAGCTTATTTTGCTAAGCTTGAATAGCAGTGGTGATGGAATTATTTTTAAGATGGGACCACTGCTTGCCAACATGTGGATCTTCGAAATTTAATATATTTTAGGCAAGATGTAATTTATGTAATTTTCTGCTGACATTTGTTGTGTGGATTCAGCTCACATCAAGAAGAGATAGCTGCAATAACAATTGTAACCCCTGTTCCAGGTTGCCCAGAGCAGCTGAGGATGTCTCAACCCTGGATGTGTTCAAGGTTGGGTTGGATGAAACTTTCAGCAAGCTGGCCTATGGCAGGGGGGTGAAACCCTTTAAGGATTTTTAAGGTCCCTTCTAACCCAAACCATTCTATTATTTTATGATTCTACACTAAATTGGTGAAACATGATTTGCATCTGACTTTGTGGACAAAAGAAAACGGTTTTAACATTAGTGGCAGCACATACAGAAACAGGAAATGTGGTTACCTTTTATATTAAAATGTGAGTTTTATATCAAATATGACACTCTTATTTGGGATAATTTCCCATGTGTAGATATTGATTTTGCCAACAGTGAAATTTCTTCAAATATTGTGAATCACTTTTGACACTTTTAAACAGGCATAAAATTGTGTTACATTTCTTAAATGTTAAACATCAATTAGTTCCATGTACTCAATCCCCCTGAAGTAATTATACCTGTATAAAAAAAAAACCTTGCAAAACAGTCAAGGGCTGTGCATACTTTACAGTCCAGAGAATAATTGTTTTGCATGGTAGTGTCAGGAAATGTTAAGTGGTTCTGAGCTGATGATGCTTGGTTTTGTCATTTTCTTTTTTAATTTTTTTAAAATACTTTTATGAAGGGCAAGGAAAAAAACCAAGTGATATACACAGAGACAAAAAGAATATTGGCAGTTCTGGCCTCACTAGTTAAAAATAAATCAATAAATGCTGGTTTCTATGAATATTATCCTGGGAGACTGGAGTTTACTGTGTTGGGTTTGCATGGCAGGTTTAGGTGGGGGGGGGGCTACATGGGGGTTTCTGTGAGAAAGTTGCCAGAAGTTTCCATTAAAGTCTGATGGAACCAGTGCTGTCCAACTCCAACATGTATCCAACACTATTAGTTTTTATCTATTTCATCCATTTGGGATTTGTATATCTATCTGTGATTTATTACTTGTTCCATGTCTTGCCTCTGGTTTCTATACTCATAAATGAGATGTTGTGCACCTGATATATGTGTTCTCTTACATTCCCCACATCCTTACAGTTAAAATATACAGATGTTTTAGTGGTCAGAAGTGGAGAATACACAGTGAGGTAATGGAGTAAAATAGAATATGAGTTGTAAAAAAAAAAAAAAAAAAAAGAATAAAATCTGAGACGCTTGAATAGTGCTCCAACTTTTAAGCCATCCTTAATGATGTTACTCCCTTCCCAGTGGTACTAATTGAAGATAAAACTTTTGTGGGATGTAGTCTCAATTTCCATATCTCAACAGTCTCAGAAAGCTCAAGGATTAACTTTTTTGTATGACAATTTATGAAACCAATTAAATGATACACTAATGATTTTTACCTTCCCTGACCCTTAACACTATATTAACAGTATAATTTATTAGAAACAGTAATAATTTATTAGAAAGACACTTCTTTCAGATGTCATAATACCACCTATGGTAACTGCTGTGCCAATATTTCATTGCAGATTATAATTTTGTACTTCAACATTGAATTGAATCCTTTGAATTTTCAGTGTTTTAATGAGGATGATTGGACAGTCTTGTAGTCTTATCTTTTAGCATCTTAGGAAAAGTATTTAGTTCCAAAAGAAAGCTGGGGAAGCTCAGGTGCAATCATGGCAACACAGTGGTATTAGCTTATAGCATAACCCCAGAAGACCACCAACTTGCTCACTGTTACTGGCACTGCAGCTTTTCCACAACAAATCCATCTATTTATTTGAATAACAAAGGCTTAGAGTTCTAATAATAAACCAAAATTATAAAGAAAACAATATATATGGAATTTTAGAAGTAATATAATTATTTTCTCCCAGGCCACAAACCAGAATCTACTGAAAGCTGGAATTAAACTTTCCCTGGGGAGAAGTTATCTCATAAGTGCCTATTGCTTTTCTTCACCTGATATTGCTGCATACTTCTAAAGTGGTGAGCCCAGGGTACCTGATGTATGCTAATATCCCCAGATTGTTGCCCAAGGCAGCCTTTAGACTGTTTCACATTATTGCTATGTCACAAAAGACAGCCAGTGATCAGGCTGGTTTATGATTATGGAAATGACCGGTGCAATAAGTAGAAGTTAAGTGTAAAATAAGCCAATTTTTTTTTTTTTTTTTTTTTAGAGAAGAAATTATGAGAATGACTATAGGGGAAAGGACTAATGAAGATCCTCAGCTGAAGTCAAACACTGCCTGAGGAGACAGTCAACTCTTTTCTCTCTTTTTGAAAATGTGGAGGGAACCATGCCCATCTTTGTCACATAGAGTGTTTAGAGAGTTTCCTTTAGATGCACATTGCCCTTAAGATTATTTTTCATAAGCTCCTTGTCCTATCAGATGCAACAAATTAATCTTATGTTTGCTCTCATTGTTTTGTAGCATTAAGCCTCTAGTTTTTCTGTGTAGTTAATCCTCTACAAATTGAATTTTTTGATCATTGCTCTTAGTATGGAGTTTCTTGCCCAGTGGGGAACTGTGTGTGGGCAGGTAAGTACACTTAAAAAGGGCCTTTTTGTCATTGAGTGCCTTTTCATCACTAATTTTTCCTTGTATAATGATATGCTTCTCTATGATTTTAATTTGAATACTCTCAGAGGCAGAAAGTCTCTTTATTGAATATCACTTCATGGTGTTTTGTGTAAGAAATAGTAATTAAAAATTATCTGCTGTCAAATTTTGGTACAAATTGAATACTAATAGAAACCCCATTTTCCTTTGTGATTTTTTTTTCTTCATTTTCCTTATTCAGACTTCTTTCATCTTTTACAGGTCTTGAATACAACCCTGAGCTACTTATTGCCTTAGCAGACCACAATTGCCCAAAAAACCACTTAAAAAATATTTCTGGAAATAAATGATGAAAAGCCTCTTTGTTTTAATACCACAGTACTTTAAGAATCTGAAATGAAGAATAATGTGTTATTCCGTTTTTTTTTAAAGGGATACATTAAAAAGCACAAAAGTAAACCTGGTACATAGCAAACCCCCAACTTTTTCTTGTAAAGAAAATTATATGCCCAAATTGGCTATTATTTGTCATGTTCTCAGGCCTCTCCTGTGTGACTGTCATGGTTTGACACTGGCCCAAGGCCAGGGACCCACAAGAGTCTCTCACCCACCCTCTCCTACCACAGCTGGGAGAGTTTGTTAGCACTGGAACTATGCATATTTTCTCTTTGTATTGCAAATTCATGCAATAGCAGGGTACTGTAGCTTCCACTGCTGTACTGGAGCTGAATAAATGGGTGGCATTTCACACCTTTAGGCACAGTTTATTAGCACAATGGAGGCAACTAGTATAAAAGGTCTCAGATCCCTTCCAACTAAAGGAAAAATTCTGTGTACTACTTTAATTAAAGGCAAATAGCACTACGGTGCTTCAGTTACAGTCTAGGGGTTTATTGCAATCTGTTGGGTTAAGTTTCCATGGATTTTGTTGAAAAATATGGAATGTTTTTTTACTGATTTTTTTAAATGGCTCAAAACCAGTCAAAAACTTCCTTTTCTGCCCTGAGTACAGAAGCGAGTGAATTTCACTTCCCAAGGGAGGAGTAAAAGGCAGAGCAGAGTCATGTACTCTACTTTATCACAGTGATGTAGGGAAGCAATGAGAATTTTTCTTGTCTCTTTGTGTATGCTTCTCTTCCTTATTATATCAAGTTTGGAGAAAAAATTCTCCTGTCTACTTTCAGTTTTCCTTTTTCCACTCTGGTGCTGTTTTTCATTCTTATGTCCCATTCACCTTTAAAACAAATACAAATGAAAGAAAGGAATGGGAAATGAGCAAAAATGGCAATTGTCATGTTTTAATTCAGTGGAGGTGGCAACTCTATGTAATATACTTATTTTCTGTTTATGATAATGCCCTTGCTAACAACAACTTTGGAGGATTTTTTTGTTATTTATTTTGTTTTACTTTAAAATGTTCTTTAAATTCCAGTCTATGAATGCTTTGAATAGTCCAGTCTATGATGGATGTTCTGGAAAGATGCCTGTACCATGGGTTTTTACTAATATCAGTTTAAATAAAATTATAAAATTATAACAATATTGATATTTATGCAGATTTAATTTCCTTGTCTTATTACTTTTGAAAGTGATGTAGCACAACAAATCAAAGCTTCAGTAGCAGTACAAGAGACTTGTTTCCTTCTATGTCAGAATTAAAATAAAAATCTAGTTCATTGGAAGAAAACTGTTACAATAAGGATTGTATTCTGCTAAGAAAAGTTTATTAAGGATTCTAACATCCTTTAACATAGTTTGTGTAATCTGTGTTAACATGGATGAAAATCTTTGCCATCTGAATTAATGAACGGAAGACCTTATCCCTAAAGCAGGTAATTTATGTGCACTTTTTGATTCCTTTTTTCTTCTTATGTTAAATTTAGAAGCAAATCAGCCTGAACTATAATTTTAAAAATTATAGTTTCCTTATGGACTTGGTGGCCCCCTCTGGACTTCCCCCAACAGTCCCATGTCCTTATGTTGGGACAGCAGAACTGCAGGCAGCCCTCCAGGTGGGATTCAGCCACCTTGTTATCCACTGAGCCATCCATCCATTAAATCCATGCCTCTCCAATTTAGAGACACTAACAGTCAACTTTGGATGTATTCTGTTTGACTAAAAAGACTGCTTTATGGCTTTTGCTCTTTATTTGAATAAACGCTATTTTCATACTTAGAAAAATAATTTTAAAAAAATCATTCTACTTTGACTTTTGCCAAGTCCAAAACTCCACAATTGTACAGTGAAAGACTTAGAAAAATGGAATAAATGAATAATGGGGAAAAAAAAAAAAGAGGGGAAAGTCACAGCAGGAGTGGGGGATGGCAGAAAGTGAGATTGGTGTTCAGATAGTCCCAACAAACTTGATCATAATGCACTTCTCAATGATATAAAATTGTTTTGTTGAGGTGACTTACTTTAGAATTTTTGCAACAATTTCTTGCCACTCTCCTCAAAACTAACAACATTTGTGGATTTTAATGCCAACAAACTTCAAGTTTAACTCTTCCCAGATTGCTTATTATAGGATACAGTGGTCATAGGTCATAAAAATATTTCTATAAATTCATGGTGAGCCTCAAAGAACCCACTCCTTTCCAAAAGACTTGAGAAATTATAGACCTCAAAGACATTTAAAGAAGGTGGGGTGTTAAAGAGTAGGTAGGAGAGGAAACATGGCAGGATTGTGAATAGAAGCAGAAAATCAATGCAATTAAAAAAGTGGTGGTTATATTCAGTGATTTACTTGAAATCAGTGTATCTTCAGGGAGAACATGGTTTTGTCTTCCTATTTCACGTGTGCAGCAGTATTTTGTGCATTTGTAGAAAACTAATATAGCTCAAGATGAGTAAGAAAACTGCCTGAAAGAATCCTGCTTAATCATTCTAGGCTGGATTTCATACCAAGTCCAGAGCTGAACTCTCAAAAATACTGATCTATGCAACACACACTATTTTGCTTAGACATTAAACCAGCTCTCCTAAGCACCTGATATTTTAAAAAATGATAGCAGGCCTTTCCTTCTTATGGACCAGGTAATATTAGTCCTTTCTAATTCCTTTTCAGTGCTATTTTTACCCCAGTGAAAATCTCCCAACTCCTAAGAAAACCAATACCAACTGGAGGCAGAGTACATTAGAATGAATCCCGTTAAATATAACCTCAGGTTGTGCACTTAAAGGGGATGGATTTTCCAGCCCATCATTAGGGCACACTGTGACTTAGATCAACATAATGAGCAGCAGTGCCTGAGGCTGTGTCTACCCTAATACAAGAGTCTTGGTCTAAACTTTTTCCAAGTGCACTCATTGAATCTGGCAACTTAAGGAGTATATATATCAATACTCCTGGGTTTGTTTTTTTATTGTTTTGCTTTGTTGTTTTGTTTTGCTTTTTGTTTGGTTTTTTGTTTTTTGGGGTTTTTTTTGTTTTTTTTTTTTTTTTTTTGGCTGTTGTTTTTGTTTTTCTTGTTTTAATGCAAACTAAAGCTAGTTAGGTGATGGTGCAAATTAAATCACTATGTATATGTCTGGGGAAAAGTGTATAATTGTTTGCCTGTGCAAATGTGCTTTCTAATGTTGGCAAACGTTCATTTTGGTGTTCATCTTGATGTATGATGAAAATTCTTTGGTGTCTCATTATATAAAACCAACTTCTATTAAATAGGTGTGTATATGTCCACATTTATGTACATGCACATAATCATTCTGAAAGTGCTTGAAAAATAATGTAGGATTTGATGCAGAACTACAGTTTAATTCTTCAGTCCATTTTAGTGCTTACACTTTCTGGCATAAATGAAGAATAAATAATTCCTGCATAATACTCCTGGTAAGCTAGTTGAGTACAATTAAAATAAGAAAACTGGTGGTATTTAAACTATTTATTAAATCAGTATGATAAAATAGTTACATTGATTACCAGCAGAGGTAACATGTGAGGTATGACTATGGACTACAAGAAGCACACAGTCTGTCTAAATCAATTTTTATTTCTATATTTCTCAGAGAGCAATGTAAAGTGAGTTGTCCCTTTGCTGAATATAGGAAGTGAATAAAAAATTTAAAAGTCCACTATTCTTTCTGTAAATGTTAACATCCTTTTTGTCAAATCTATTGCATTTATACCTGTTCATTCAGGGTGAAATTTGCTGGGCTTGTAACCTTTGGTTTTGAAGACGTTAAGAAAAAACCTTCTAAGCTTTTCCAGTGGATGTGTGCTGTTAATGTCTGGTCTGTTCAGATGTTGCCAAACCTTGAACAATATACTTCAGTAAACAATTACATCTCCTGAAGCTGTCTTGCTCTGAAGATCTGACATTGCCAGATCTTAATGGCAACTTTAACCACAAAAAAATAGGTATTCAAATTCTTAAAGCCACTTATTTGCTTGAATATTTAATTGCCTTTCATATAAATAGAAGTATAAATAATTATTTTGTGGTTTTCATAATTATATCAAGTAAATTAAATTCCAGTACAATAATTTAGAAGTAAAATAAGTAGAACATTAAAATATGGAGAGTTTATTGTATGACAGATTTATGTCTATATATTTATTCAATCAACTGTGATTCTCATAATATTAATTGTATATCTCATTTATCCAAGAGATTTCTGAGGTGTATCTGTAAACTTATGTACACATGTGTGTGTTTATATCTGCACACATTTCATGCCACCAGAAGAGACTAGGTGAGGTGCAGTTTGAGTTAGAATATGTAGGAAATATTTTAAGAAGGGACTATTTAGTTTTGTTTATCAAGGAAGCAAAATTATGCAGAGCAGCCAGAAAGTTAAACTGTAGATTTTTTTTTTTAGGATTGAGTTTTATTGACTGTATTCACTTAACTGAAAGAAAATGTGGCCAAGCATTTTGTATTATAAGAAATGAAACTTTTGTAAGACTCTCACAGAGATGTAATAGCATCTGACAGATTGCATTAATGTGTGTTTCCGTACTGAGAATACTATTTTAATTAACTTGTAAAGAAATTAGAGTAGTGCCAAAATTGGTATGATACATGATGAAGAATAAAGTTATTAAGGTACTGTTTATCTGATATCAAATAATGCACCTGCAGTATGAACTTATCCTCACACAAATGAGAGATACAGAGTGGGAATGAAAAATGGCCTAAGTTACAAAGAAATATATTAATGAGGACTTATCCAAACTGTGACAATTCTTTGATGAACTTATGGATAAATAAAAGCCTAGCCTGGCTTTTATCTTGACAAAATGCATTGCTGAGGTTTTGCTAAGAAAATGTGTTGGCTTTATTTGGGCCTGGTAAAATGGTCAGCAATGCAGGCTGTCAGAAATTTTTCAGGTACCCTTACATCTTTGTATCTGCAATTCTTTTTGTTTGTTGCCTTCAGCTGTTCAGCAGAGATTACATCTGATGCAATCCTGATGTGATGAACAGTTATACTGCTGATGTGATTTGATTTGATTTGATATGCTTTCATCAGGAATTTAGCTGTTCTTACTTAGGTACACTATTTTTACTCCTTGACCATGGATGTACTCCTGCAGTTGAATCTTCCTAGAAAGTCTGGGAAATATTTTCTTTTCCCCTCTTTAATGCTGTCTGCATAAAGTGAACTTTATGCCCTTTATCTCTATTCCTTTTATATCAGATTAAAAGTGTTTATACCAGATTAAGAAGGGATGCCTTAACAAAACTCTTAGATCCCTTAGGGATAAATAGAAGTAGAAATCTTGTGGAAAGACATCTGGCAGAACTTCCATTGCCTTTCCCTGAACTGCAGCTCTTTTTCACCTTCTGTTCATCAACAGCTGTTCAAGCCATGTATGTACTCAGTTGTATGTAAATGTAAGAAAATAGCCACCTGAAAAATTTTATCAAATTCTTTATTTTTTTTCTATAAATTATTATAATTCCATGCTTCCTGTTTGGAAAATCAAATGAGTCTTTTCCTTACGCTTTCATTGGAAGTGTACTTTTACACTTAGTTATTTTTCTCTTTGCATGTTGAATCCTCTCATAAATTCTGAATGTCTTATTTAAGTAATGAATAGGTAAAATTTATTCTGCAACTCCCTTTGGGAAATGGGGAAAAGGAACACAAGTTTGATAAGTCTTCTGCACACACTGCTATTTTGCTTGATTGCAAAACCTTTCTCATCTGCACTAAATTTTGAACAATATTTCCAAGTTTCAAGTTGCATTCTGTTGCCACATATACACACACATAATTTTATTTAATTCACAGAATATTCTGAGCTGGACCCACAAGGGTTCTTTGAGTCCAACTGTTAAGTGAACAGAACACACAGGAGTCGAATTCTTTAAGTACTTATTTAGTGTTTTCCCTATGCATTACATTTCTATGAAATGAGGCCTAGCATTAATTGTACTCTTTCCATACTTACCACAGTAGGATCTGGCTTGAGCCCTTCTAAATGTTAGAAATTTTCCACTCTGAGTTTTAGGAACTTTTACATCTGGAAGTGCAAGACATACACAACACCAGATAAAGACATCCAAGACTCCCTTCTCTCTAGCTTTCCTATCAAATTTTAAAGACATAACTTTCTAAAGACACTGTCTCTGCCAGATAAAGAAGAAAGAGGACTTTATAGCAGGATAGGAAAACCACATATTTTATACAAGTTTAACAAGAATGAAGATTTTCTGGTCGCTTTCCAGCTGTGCTGAAATGAACTTATATAGGTCAAATTAATTTGAAGTAGATGAACACTAGTATACTTGGCTACATCTAAGAAGCTGATCTTTTTCCACTTCAGAGGCTAATTCATTTCATGTTATTCCCTTTCATTTATCATACTAAAAGATAAAAATACAGCATAATAAATTTATTAGTTTTGAGCACCAAACCACTTCACAGAAATAGGATGATCTTGTCAGCTGATGCAATAGAAAGGGAATTAGTGGAGGGGAAAAAATGCAAAGCCATTTTCTATATGGGCTATTAATAAAACTCTTTGCATTATAGTGACTATTGTGTGGTGGTTTGTTGATTTTCTTGTCTTCTAAATCAGTACACAGTTCTCTGGGAGGGGGTGAGAGCACATTGGTAATAACTAGTCTATCCTGAGATTTTTTGTGCTTTCATAGAATCATAGAATAGTTTGGGTTGGAAGGAACCTTAAAGGTCTTCTGGTTTCACCTCTCCCTGCCTGGCAGGGATGTTTTCCACTAGATCAAGTTTGGTAGTACTGTGTAGTAACTCTGGGCCTTCACAAATATGAAGGCTACAGTGCCATCACCTGGCTTTCTCAGGATGGAATTCACACCATACAATCTTTATGTTATATGGTTTTTATATTATGTGTTTATTTTCCAAAAGTCATTAGGATTGTCTATTTTTCATCTCTTATGTGCTTTCTAAACATTATTAGAAATAATTTGTTTATATTGTATATAATAAAATTAATAATTATTATATAATTAAATATTTTGTTAAAATAATTCAGTAAATTTGTTATTCATTAATTAAATAATTTTATTGTTTTATTGATAATTAAGTTGTCTATAATAAAAGACCCTTTTTTTCCTGAGCCAGTGACTGTCAGTCCTTCAGATATCTGAATGCCCACTTGTATGTTTGTGATTAGCTACAATAAGGTCAGCATATATGTCTGCAAAATCAAGGTCCTGTTATTTCAGGGCATCCTACAGATAGTCAAATGCTAACAACTTAACTGCTTCATAATTAAATATATATAAACATAAACATAAACAAATATAAATATAACTATATAACTATATAAATATATAACTATATATAACTATATAACTATATAACTATATATGTATAAATATAATTATTAATATACAAATATACATAAATATAAATATTGTTTTATATATGTGTGTGTATGTATGTATGTATAATTGCTAACAATTATAGGTTGTGATAAGAGAAAACACCATATATGATTGGTTTCTAATAACAGCTGAATGTCACAAATGGCAGCCACTTTGGTAGTAGCAATGCAGGCAGGCTGAAGTGGAAGAATAAGGTGAATGTCAGTCTCATAAATCTGGGCTGTTTTGGAAAGCCTTCTGAGTGGTTTATTATTACTTCTATGTGTTTTCTTTTTTTGCATAGATATCACCACTGTGATACCTATGTGAATAAGCAGTAGATTATTTTTCACTACTATTCCCAGTCTAGACTTTTTCTCAGCATCACCAAATGATTGGTACACTTGGAAAAACTATCAGCAGAATCAGCAGGATACTAAATATTTTAGGTTTTTTTTTCATTTTGGCTTATTTCCCTTAGTAAATTATAGTCCTGTTCCCTTCCAAGTAAATGTTCTTTTAAGAGCAAAGTTTCTATGCTGCAATATGTCTAAGATACGACCTGCAGGATCTACTTCTCTGAAGAAAACTTAGCTCAAGTGTTTCATTTTGAAAATAGTTTCTCTAGAGTTGAAAAATTCTAAATGGAATTATGACAAAAGCAAATGATGCTAAGGAGGAAGCTCCTTTCTGTACAGGTCTGTATGAACAAAGCATAAATGAAAAATATTTAAAAAAATAAAGTTTTAAATTAGAAAGAATGGAACATTTTTTCCCCCTCTCCTGTGTAGGAAACACTTTTAAATTTTTACAACAGTATTTTATTTGTTTCTCCAGTTTTGTGTAGGTTTATTGGGAATCTTGTTTCTGGTGTACAAACTTCAGGTGATTTGGAGGTAAAACAGAATTTTGAGTGACTGCTCACAAATATGTGTTTATGACAGGTAGGTGGGTATCCTGACTTAAAGAACTGTAGGTGGACTTTGAATCAGAGAAACTCTTACACAACAATCTGCTTTTGAGATGCTGAATTTCACATTACATTCCCTCTCCTTATGCTCCTGGCATCCCTACTAGGGGTGACTCCAGGAATATAACAGAGCACAGGATGCAAGTTTGGAAAGATGCCACATTCTTTAAGTTGCTTGAATTCTTGTTTAATGGATTGCAGAACGGGTTGGTGTCACTAGAATTCCACAACAATTACTCAACTAGTTCTTTTGTTAGCTGAACCAGTAAATTTCTTTCAGGGCAGATATACCATGTTCTTTGAGTTTACCAGTCTTCAAGAAACAACTTTGCAGTGACATATAGTGCTATCAGGAAACTGATGCAGGAAGAGAATATTTCTTGTTAGCTTTAAATTTCTACATTTTATTGCATGTTCAATGCACAAAATCCAGATCAGTACCATATTTTTCTCTGTTCATTGATATCTAAAGATGCTTAAGATAAAAAAGTTCATGATCATTTTTATCCCTGAAATTACAAAAATAAACTTTGATCAGTTTTCAAAGTTCCTTATTATGACTGTAGACTAAAACTTTTTAAAAATGAAAATGTACATCTAATGTATGTACATTTGTACCTTTGTATTATGTTAATTTATTTCATACTATAAAAATTCAAATTCATTTGTAGTCTGAAGTATCTCAACATGTATAAGCCCAGCAAAGCTGATGGGATGAAAGTTCCTCTTGAAGATTATGTATGAAAAGAGTGGGTAAAAACTACACTTAGGATTCTTCTGGGAGAAAAGTGTCACTTTTCTGTGTGCTAAAATTGCATCTGGAAAAAACACTCTTCCAGCTAACACAGCCTTAAAGATTGGAAGAAAAGAACAAAAGTAGAACTGCCTTGTGGAGATTTTTTTTTGTTGCAGCTATTAAAAATGAAAAAAAATCCCATATAACAAATGAACAGCTCATTCTTTTCTTAACTGCTACATATTTGGAATATTGAGACAGACTGAGTCATAAAAAATAAGGTTAGAAAAGAATAAAAAAAAAGTTCCAGAGAACTGCTTTCCTTTCCCCTTATTACATATTCTTTTACAAGAGTTTCTGGCTTTATTGGCCCTTGAGCACTGAGCTGCTCCCTGGAGCTGGTCTGATCAATGACAGGAAAGCATCACTTATGGATTATCCACATCTTGGATGCTGAGGACAGCCAGACATAGCCAGCCATGGTCCTCTTTAGGTAGGAACTGAGTTATCTTTTTAGTAGCTTTTTGTTGTAAAGACTTGACTGGGTGCAGAACATAAGGTTGCTTTAGTCCTGCTTTTCTGAGATGTCTGATTGTTATCAAAGTTTCCTTGTCCTGCCAGCTACTCCCCATCAAGGAGGTTTTGGCTGAGCTTATCAGGGATGTCTCTAAGCTTCCTCTTGGCTGAGCTTCCTCTAAGTCTCTGTCACCAGGTTTACGAGGTTCTGTCAGAAGGCAAGACTAGATGGTGAGCCAAAAAAGTAAAATAAATCACAAAAGGTCGCAGGTGTTCTTCTGGCAATGATTGCTGTTCTCTTGTTACTTTCAAATTTCAAGTCTGTCCAGGTAGCTACTAAGTCTAAGAGAAGTTCTCCTGTTTGTAGGATATTGAATTAATTTAAGTTTGCAAGAGGGAAGTCAGTGTTTGATGCTAAAAAGAAAAAGGATGAAAAAAGCCCTGCACAACCAAACACATCCATGCAGAAAGCCAAGAGGAATCAATCTGCATGAGTGAACAATACTCAGCATGGCTTTGCTCCTTTCTGTGTCCAACTCTATTCTAACTGTTGAGGAAGAACTTATTTGAACTTATTTCCTATAGGAGCTGCAGGTGAATTTAGTGGTGCTGAATCCTGAGACTGCAGATACCATCTTCCATGGCTGAATCATCTTTCTAAGTTAACTTCCATTATGAATGTGAAAAGTTTTTTCAGGAAGGTAAATGTTAATGTTCTTTTTTTACTTTAGGTTGAGATGAGGAAATAAATTAAAAATATTTTTACTTTCTACAATGTGAATAGGGTAAGGTTTTTAGCCTTTCAAAAATTGAAAAATAGTTGTAACACAAATTTTCCTGCCAGTAAGTTAACTGACATGTTCTGAACTGCAATTTTGTGATGATTTTCTTATTATAAAAAGAAATTTGTCTCTCTGGATGTCAATGTCTTTCAAACTCAACTTTTTAACAGGCTTAAAATATGCAAGAACTATTTCTTTAAAGACTTTCTTTGCATAATTTGTATTCATTATTCTACAGCAAATGTTTCTTTCAAGAAAAAAAAGATGAAGAGTATGTTTAGAAATTATGACTAAGTTTAACAAATTTAAATATAGATGTGGCCAAATGTGTTCTCAAACTTCAGGAGCTTCTGAATGTGAAATGGATTAAATTCCTGGCACATTTTCATACCCACTGAATTACTACATAACTGTTTAAATCTTGGATTTCTTTTTTCTCAAGAAGAAAGAAAAAGCTCTTGTAGTGAAAGATTAGTTTGTAACTTCGAAGTGGAGCCTGAAAATGAAATTTCTTGCTCTGTGCAGAAAAGTCCATATTTTGTCTGAATGGTTTTCCTTCCCTTTATAATATTTCTGTTCTTTAAATCTCCTTTTCTCAGTACTTCCATCCAGTATTTTTCTATCATATTAGAAATGCACTCTTTTTTCATACACTTCCACATCTCTAGTTCTGTAAAGACTATCATCACAGTTCTACAGAGAAGCTCTTTTGTTCTACACCATTTTCTTAAAACCTTTAACTTTTAAAGTCTTTTTATGAAGTCTTGTACTGCTTGAGAGCCTTATGTGGAATAGCAGTAGCAAACTCCTGGCCTGGCCAGGCCAGTAAGAAATGTGTAGTTTGTTTCTCCTTTTTTTTTTTTTTTTTTTTTTTGCTAAAGCTTCCACTTCTGAGAATATAAAACAATTAGTGAATAGACTTTGTTACATCTTATTAAAAAAATACTGATGAAAATGTTCTTGAAATGTTAAAATGTTTCTTTCATCACTTTACTGATTTCTATTTTGGAGCATCATTTTAACTGAACCAATGTACTATGAAATTACACTATGATTTATAATAGTAACACAACAATTTTGCTGTACTTTTATGAAAGCTAGAAGAGAATGGAAGAAGCTGGAAAGGTCAAATTCAAGGTAGACCTTTCTAAATAACACAGAGTATTCCCACATTCAGAATTCTTCTGTACCTCAAAGAGATAAAAAAAACAAAACTCTGTCCAAGTACCAATGAATATATAATTTTTTTTTTTTTTTTTAAGGTAGCTCTTAGCATGCTCTTAATTTTCATTTGTATCCAGTTTGGCCATGTAGACCATGAAAGCCACTAATTTAATAATAGCTAGTGATGTAGTAATGCTCATGAGACTGATACAAAGGCAAGGTAGCTGTTTATAATTAGAGTTTATGTGGGAAAATTTTTGTAGTATGATCTGGGACAGATGGTCAATGCACCTGTTGGCTTTGACAATAAAAAAAGAAGTAAAAATTATCTCACCTGTTTATATATTTCATTTCTTGCAACTAAGTGCGACATATCACATTAGTAATCAGTAATTATAGTGGCAAAGTTTTTTCTATCTACTTGTCAAGTCAAAATTAAGGTTTAATTTAAATTGAAATTTTATAATAATAACTAAAAAATAACAGTGTTATAGTGTTATTACATTTAGTGTCATATATTTTCCTGCATATGATTCTTGTCTTATGCTAAAGACTTTCATTATTTATCAGAAGAGATTTTTAATAGATTAGTTAGATAAATGTAAATGTAGTTTAATACCATTCTTCTGTGTTGGTTCAGTGAATTTAAGAGCATTTTTTCAAGACTTAAGACCATTTTCATCATTTACACCTGCTTTTTCCTAAATAGATGCTGCCCCACATGAGTCTACTCCCTTTTTTGGTATGAATTTCATCTTGTGCTATCAGAGAAACAAAATCTGAAAATATCTGGAAACCAGAGGCCGTTAAGAAAGGGAACTTTTTTTTCTGTTTATACTTTGTCCTCATCAAAGATCTTTTCCAAAGAATAAGATGCCTCTGGATTTCACAATCCATTCCTGTGCATTTTGACCTTGTCACCTGTAAGACAGTCTAGTATTGGCCTGAGAAAACTAGAATTTTATTGGATACTAGGGAGTGAAGAGAATTTATAGTGGTATCCTGGAATGCATGTCAGCACATATGTGAAATATATCAAAATATCAGTATGTGTTACGTGGAAACAACAGTTTTACAAACATATCAAGTAGATGTTCACCACTGACTCATGGCAGCCAGATTTTAGCAAATGTTAATTCTGTTTCCTTTCCTGATGATAGGATAAATCCTCCTAAAGTTCTTTAAGGATTGCAAAATATGAAATAGAATGCTTACAAAAACGAGAATTTAAATAATAGCTGCCTGACAGAAAAGCAAAAGCATTCCAATTCTTTTTGTTTTGCAATAGTTCATTGGTTTTATTTATTGGTTTTGGTAGTTTTTTCACTAAAAATCCATTCAATTTTGGAGTGTCAAGTTGGTTTTTTTAAAAGAAATTTAAAGAAAATAGTGAAGAATATAATTGTAAAAAAGGAGGCATTTTTTTTTTTTGTTTTGTTTTGTTTTTTGTTTTTTGTTTTGTTTTGTTTTGTTTTGTTTTGTTTGTTCTACTATAAATCTTGAGGTTATAGCAGAAAAAAACAGATGTTGAGATATTTTGAATGTCAATTTTCAGGCCAGGCAATAAAACATGCATCAGTGCAGGACACTTGCCTCTTGCTCTACTACTAGCAGCAGATGTCTCTACTTGGATTTATGAATTTGAATAAACTATGAATCTGCATACAGATTTTTTTTTCTTTTTTTTATGCTGAAAGAAAAAAAGCACACTAAGTAATTTTTACAGCCTCTGACAGGAAAAATGAAGACATCAGAGCTTTCAGAGGTATCATGTGGACATATGGAAGAAGTGAGTAGTTCATAATGCAAATGAAGATAACAGTGTGGTTTTGTGGTGTTCAGCTGTAGGCAATGTATATCATCTGCATTTATTAAAGTTCAGGGCATCTGTAGCTATTTGAAAATAAAATGCAATTTTCTGGATGAAATGTATTTTAGAAGGGAACACCCCAAAAAAAGGAGCATTAGAAAAGTTTTCTAGTTGCTCTGCCTTGTCCAGTCTTCCAGATGAGAGATGTTGCTTGTCTAGGTTAATTTTAGTTCTGCCTCTCAGATTTTTCTAGTTCTTGCTCATGCTCTCATCTGGTATCCTGGGGTTTGGAGACCTACTATCATTCCTCTCCATTTTCCTGACAGATGTCCTTTTATTTAAGCTTTGATCTCTAGTTCAAAACATTTTTGTTGTTGTTGACCTCAGTGACAAATGTTGAGCAACCAGTATTTTGTGTGAAATTATTGACAAGCATTTTATTTTCTCAGATTCCTATCTCAAGGAAATGATGGGTAGGAGAGGAAAAGGTGCATGATAAACTATTGTGGAAACACCTCTATATAAAAATTAGAATTTCCTTATTTGTTTTCCTATCAGTGGTTTGGTATTTTACCACTTCATTACATTTCATAATACAGCAAAATATAAAGATTTTGCATACTTGACTGAGATAATGCCAGTGGAATTTCTGCTTCATAGTTGCTACCAATAAATGTATATATACAACAAGTTTTTTATCAAGAAAAATCACTTTTGTCACTATGAGGTGAAGGGAAATACTTTGCTATAAGGTTGATTTTGACCTGTACAGCCAGGATGACTTTGTCTTGTTTTCCTAGCTCAGTGACTCATTGCACAAGAGAAGTGACCATGGGCTCTGGGCTATGTCATTCCCTTGGAATCTACAAGGTCAGAGAATTAATGGACAGAAAATTAGGTTGTACTGGTTCTTACTGGTTTACTGGTTTTTACTTTAGATTTCAAGTGCACAAGAGAGAAAATGGTGGAGGAAGAAAAGGATGAATCAAGTGGCAGGGCACAGCAATGATGCTTGTGGAACCTGCCTTTTAGAAGGATAGGAATTGAATACAACACATACAGAAAGGGCTGGAAAGCCAAACTAAAGTTAAAATTAGGGAGTTGTGCTCTCTGGACACCTGTGGCCCCCAGGCAGATGATTTTCAAGGTGGAGGACAATGCCAAGGAGCTTTCCTGGCTAAGAATGTTTTGGGATTGAAACCTTGTGCAGCAAACAAACAAGTATCTTATTGCTGAACCTGAAACTGGTGGGTTTATAACTGGCACTGTTCACTTAGCTGAAGAGAAAGAAGAAATGAAATTAGCAACTTGATAGTCTTTCATACTTATTCTTTTTCATGTTTGCATAGCCATTATCTCTGGGGACTTGTGAGAACCTGAGAAAGAAGTTTTTGTAAAATACTAGGGATTTATAATATGAATCAATGACTTTTGTGCTTTATTTTGTGTCTGTAAGATTGTAGAAAATTTCTTTTATGTCATTACCATTTTAAAAATTGTACAAATGCCCTTAAACATAGAAATAGGTTGCACTCTACATGGAAATACCTTATTTCTTCAGCTGTCAGGTTGCTCTCTGTTTGTTTCCTTATATCCAGTGAGTATTGCAATTGGGATCAAGTATCTTATTTTGTCAATATTTGTAGAGTGTTTAAATCCACCAAAGATCTTCCCATATGAAATGTAATCCTAAATTTACATTTACATAAACCTAAATGGACACATTTATGGCTCTAATCAGTTTACTTGTCTAGGTCTCTGATATGAAGTTACTTTAGTAGAAGATTCTGTGAATATATAAAATAATATTGTGTGGTTATCTTTTTCTAGTGCTTATTAAAATATTCTTATTTTTGACATACAGGAAAGTAAGAAGCAGTATTGTGCAAGTGGCTTTTATAAATTGTGCCTAATATTGGGATGATAATTTCTCTGCAGTTCTTGTTACCCTGGTGGATATTTAAAGTACAGATAATTTGTTGCTATTTCACAAATGTACAAGCAAGAGTAAAGAAAATATATCTATGCCTAACTGTATGGTTTTCATGCAGAGAAAAATATAACTATTCTTTTGCATTTCAGAAAAATTCATCTGTGGTTTATCTGCATTAATCTTGTTTTCTTTGTCTTTGAAGTTCATGATATTTCCACTAGAGGTTTTTACTCGCATAATTCCTTTTATCTAAGTAAATATTTTTTTTTTTTGAGGGGGGCGTGTATACTGAGTAAAAAATCATTAATCTTGCTTGGAGACATTTTTACAAAATACATACAATTCAGTGGCAGGCATCCTTTCCTTCCAATTTGTAGTATACAGGCTTCTGCTTTATTTAAAAGGTGAAACTTTGTCCATTTTCAAATAATTTTCAAGAGTAAGGTTCCATCACGGTTGTATCTCAGAATTTATTGTGACTGATATAAGTATGTTCTTTAAAAGAAATCAAAATAATATTTTTTAAGAAAGTATTGCTTTATAAAGTAAGAAAATTAGCACAGCTGATTCAAGGTAAGGAAAAATTACTGTGCAAGAAAACAGTGAATTTGAACACTGATTTCTGAAGACTTCTGAAGTTTTTCTATTTAGTTAAAAATATAAAATTTAAGGAATATTTGGTAAAAGGTTCTTGTAAGTTCACACTGGCTCAGACATTCCTCCAAACAGATCATAAGGAATAAAATTTTTGAGAGCTGGAAATGTTCTTGACTGAAAATCACTTAAATTGTTTCTTTTGGCAGCATATTTAATACAACAAAAATGTTTCTGATTTCTGTTTAAAATTAGTATCAATTAAATAGATTCATGTCCATTCTGATATTTTATAAATACATTTTGTCAACTCACCATAAATTTCCAAAGAGATTTATTCTGTTTTATCAAATATCTCAACAAGTCCTTCAGAAACCTTTTAATAATATTCCAGTAATAAGAAACTTCAGTATGGTTCTCTAGTGCATTCAGAGGATGATAGAGTATTTAATCTTAAATTGGTAAAAAGATATGGAATGATAGACAGAGCTTTGATCCTTTAATATTGCTCAGATATGCACATTAGAGGAAACTGGAAATCTTTACTGTGCTCTGATTTTATTGTATTTATATGCCCACAGCTAACTCTAAGCTTCCAGTGTGTCCTCTCCCCACCATTTCTGTCAGAAGGATCTGAGATTTAAAATTAAAATTAGAAAAAAAGTTGGTAATTTGATTTGAGGCAGTTGACTGACAAAGCTAATTAACAAGTCAATGACAATCTTCAAGGAGGAAGGCTCTAAAACTTGAGAGAAAGAAAAAAATAAGAGTTCCTCTGAATCCCAGCACTGTCACAAGAGCACTAATATATCAGACATAAATTCTGAATAATGTTTTCTATTTAAAATTGTGCTCCTATTAGAATTTAATTGTGAAAGCAATATATGTAAATAGCTTTTTAATGAAAAATAATATTTAGAACACACAAAGCTTTAATGAGTTGCCTGTCTCCTAAGATCTAATTAACAACTTGACAAAATGCACTCTCTCTAAATTCATTAAGAAAAGAGAAGTCCATTTTGCTTTCTCTCATCCCATCAATGACTAATGAAATTAATATTTTACTGTTTCTTGAAGATATCTTCAGGTTTCTATAGAACATCTTTTAAAACTTTATTTCTATGGGGAAGAAAAGATGTAATTTATTTTTCTAGACCTGTAAAATTATTTCTGACAAAACATAGAGGTTTGTGGTCCTGCAAGAGAGACAAAGGCCATACTGCAGAATAGAATCACACTGATTAGCATTAGATTAGGTTTAATTAAATCCATTTTCTTCCACATACTGCTTCTGAAATTCATGTTCCCAGACTATTAGAAAATAATAACATTTTGCAAGAAGGAAAATATGCATTCAGCCAGTGACTTGGCAACACCAGGCATGCAGTGTCAGTCTCCTGTCTCAGGTATCCCTGCTGCTGCTTTGTCCCAAGTCAGCAGCCAAGGAAATAATTCATTTCAGGATGTGTAGGTTAACAGCCACAAAACCAGAACTATGAAGGCCATAAACTGAGCTGCATCTTCACCAGCAGCTTGAAAAAATATTCTTGGCTGTGCACTGACATAACTGGACACTTACAGACCAAGGATGTATTTTAGCTGTGGGATTCTTAATAATACATTTCTCTAAATATTTCTCTTCCAAACTCAAAAATGAAATTTATTTTCCCCCGGGTTAAAGGCACCCTGTTTCTAGTGGAAGAAAATTATGGTAGTGTACTACAAAAAATATTGTTTGTTTAAAATTATTTCTTTGAAATAATGATTAGCTGGACATCAGAATAAGGCTCGTGCAAAATATGTTTATTTAAATGAATCCCCAGACTAAGAAAAAGGAAAACAAAGGTTCAATTGGCAACTTGTTTACACTCATGTTTCAGAATCTCAAGACCTGTAAGAAATTTCCTTTCTATCCATGAATAAATGTATTCCTGGTATCTTTTGAAAAATCATGAAAATATTTTAATTTTTTTTTTTTTTTTTTTTTTTTATTCCTGGATCTTAAGGGTCCTTTCCAACATAAATGACTCTGTGCAAAGACCTGTACAATTAAAGAACATGCACTTAACTCAACAAAAAAATGTGTCACAAGGGTAACTGATCTTAAGACTACTGTAGAATGATGTGGTTTACAGTACTGTATGTGTGATAAAACAGATGTTTACATTAGGAATTCTGTTCTCACTCTAGAAAACAACAAACAGCAGAGTGCACATTCCCATATTGCTTCAGTTTTATGGCACACTGTCACTGGATGCTCCAGCTGTGGAGGAACAGAGAATCTGACTGACAACAAGGGAGTGAGTAATTTAGTTTTGAAATGAAGTTACTAATAATATATATCATCAAGTTTGAATGACATAACTATATTTAATCATTCATTAAGTGTCAAAAATTGGGGAAAAATAATAACTAATTTTTCTTAAAAAGATGAAAATATGAAGTAATGGACACATTATATAGGTATATATTTATTTAACTACAATAAATAACAAAATTCATGGTGTCCAAGGCAACAAAGTGGCTAATAAATTGCAGTAATTTTAGTACAGAGTACTCACTTTACATCTTTTTTTTTTAACAAGATTAAATAACATCAACTATGTAGCATAAAACCTCAACATCTTACCAGTCAAATTTATTTACACAATAAAATAAAGACAATTTTTGGGGGATGGAAGCACTTAATAATTGCATTTACAGCTACTGTGGACTTTTTCCATAAATGAAAATTGCTACTGCTGCTTTAGCTCACCCATTTATTTTATGTTATGATGCTTCCTGAGGAGAGACTGCTTGTTTCAAACCTGCTGGGGTACAAGGAGAGAGCAGGGGTAAGGAAATATGGACAAACCATAAAAGTTGTGAATCTTCTTTAATTGCTCAGCATGACTGTGTGATGCTATTTTTAAGTAACTCTCTGAAAGCATCAGAAGAAAACTGATGTTAAAAGACACAGAATTGATGTTTTTAGTAGAGATTTGCAACTTGGGAAAGAACAAGCTTAAATTTAAAGACTTACAAGTAATGATGGAAAGATAATGTCTGCCTTAATGTTGCTGAGATTATTTAGGAAGCTTTTATCAACTGAAAAAAAGTGTTCAAAGGTTGCAGAATGACCAGGTTTGCTGGTTTGGGATATATTGTTCCTTTCAGAGTGATTTTCTTGTGTCCTTTCCAGCACTATGGAAGGGATCCCTCAGGGCTCAGTGGAAACCTCTGGGTGCCTCTGCAGACATTTAATGAAATGTTAGCAGCAATTTTAGTTTTTTTTTTTGTTTGTTTGTTTGTTTTTTTTGGTTTTTTTGGTTTTTTTTGTTTGGTTTTTTTTTTTGTTTGTTTGTTTGGTTTTTTGGAGGTTTTTTTTTTTTTTTTGGTAGCAAAATGGCAAAAGGAATTCATAGCCACTTAAAAGGTTTGTTTTCTATTTCCCCATTCTTCTGTGGGCAGATTGCCCATCAGCTTCAATATATGTGAGAAAAGGGATTTTTGAATTTAGGAAAACTGACTGCATTATGCATTTTGTAAAAAGATTTAGATTAGCCTACCATAAAAAATGTCTTTCAGAGCAAAAATTTGACAAAATTTATTCAACATATACCTTGACATCCTGTCTGAACAGGAGGGATCAAGCAATTCTTTAGGGTTTTGTTCTTTGCTCCTAACAAAATTGGAAAATATCTAATCTTGAGGATTCCACCATCTTCTAGAATACTTTAGGCTTCAGGAGAAATTTTTGCATGATGCCAAGCACCTAGAGAGGAAGTAATTTCATTTTCAGTAAACAAACTGAATTCTTCATGTGTCATGCCCACCAACATTAAGATAAATTATTTTAGATTAAGGATTAATTTTATGAGAGGTCCAAATGACCAACAATTTAGAATAGTGGTTTCCTCTTGTAGGAAAGAGAAAACTACTAAAGGCACAGAGGGAAAAAAGGATGCCTTAACAGTCCTGGGGGATTAGGAAACAAAGATTAGCATAGAGATATAGGAGGGCTGAAAATCCAAAAATAGAATTGCTGAAAAAATGTGCTTAAACCCTCACTTAAATGTTCTCTAGCTCTGAACCTAAAAGGTGGTGGAATCCTCAAGGGTTCATTTGTTTTCTGAGAGAAGAGCCCTTGATAAACATAAGAGTGGGGAGGATAAAAAGAAATTAAAACAAAGAAAAGGGATTGGAAGGGACTTTAAAGATCATCTAGTCTAACCCAGCAATTCAAGAGGTAAAAATAAAAGGCCTTTGCTCCACCTCTGGTTTGTCATCAGAACTGATTCTCCCAGTTCAGGAACAGGAGAAAGGTTAATATAGAAATAGCAGAGCTGTGTAGGGATGTAAAAGCTCAGGTTGGTACTGTGGATGTAAGAATTGCTGTGGTAATAGTGAGGCCTAATAATCTTGGATTGGATCAATCCAAGATCACTAGATAATAATGTATTGGTCTGTCACCTGTAAATAAGTCAGATCTTCTTGTACCTTAATATTCCTGTTAATGAATGCAGTGAAATTATAAACACAAACTCTTGTTCTTAATAGATTATCCATTTCTAGTGTATATTTTCACTTTAATTGGAGAAACCCCAAAATTACTAAGGTGTCCAAAACTTGCCAATTTAGTAAGTATTTTTAAAATCTTAGCTAGGTGAAGGAGTTTTTTATTTTATATTGACTCAATTGTTTGGATCTTCATAGTTAGCAATATGCTCAGTAAATTTTGTGAAATGTTTTTTCAAAGAAAAAATTAAATAATTCTGCATAACTAGATATATGATTTCCTTTCACAGGATATATATATATATACATATATATATATATATATAGTTCCTTGCATCCATAGGTGGAAGGAGAGTAATATGGGTCTACTAGGCTCTTGTAACTTTTAGGAACAGGGGAGCATAAACACAAATGTATGCTACTATTTTTATCAATGAATACAAGAGCTAAAAGGAAAAAGAGGTGGCTATCTCCCATTTTCCTAAGATCTTAATGAAAGATTTAATTAGCAGCAGCAGCATTGTTGTACAATAAATCAATTAATCTCTCCTGCCCTTTCCCTTGTGAACCTCTTGAAAACTCACAATTAATTAATTGAAATCTTTTGTCACTTAATCATTGCCCTCCAACCCTGAATTATCATGTGATGCAATAGAGTAAAAGGCCATATTTTTGATGCACATGGGATGACCCTTCCAGCTTGAATTAATTCACAGTGGTTTTGCAGAATAATTTATGCCAGACTGCTGCTTTGTTTGAAATTTGAAGGGACCTTCTCTGATATGCTGATATGCTTGTTGATGAGGAAAATCTACATATGAATGCATCTAATTTATACATGTTCTGCAGCCATAAATATATACTCATATAATGAGAATTATAATGTAATATATGACATACAATGCAGTTTTTTTCCCCATTATTCATCTTGCAGCACATGTACTTTATACCTCAGCCCTGCAAATCAGATCACAGGGGGAGAAATATCTGTGCTGGAAATGCACCCATGAAGGAGGCAACATTGAATTGGGGCAATTCCTTGAAATTCTTTGAAATATAAGAAAAGATTAGCCATATTTTACCTTGTATTTCTCACGTACATCAGAAATCTTGTGTTTGAAGTGGGAGAACAGTGGAAGACTTGTCTTAATGCTGCATATTCACAAGATAATCTGCTTAAAGAATGAAGCAGGGAGTAAGGGGGATGAATATTTCACTCTGGTCTACTACAGGGTCCCAGATGTCCTTGAGCTCAGTCCTTGCTTGTTCACTCGATTGCTACATCTCTAAAAATAGGTCAATAAATCATGAAAGTTAATTAGGGTGGGTTGGATATCTGCAGAGAGAAAGTGGTGTTATTAATAGTTATCTTTTTATATCTTACCTTCATTCTTATTTATGGGTTAACATGCTAAACATGTAATTTCATGTAATATTCAAGGTGATTTCCACAATTACCACAGCCCTCTTTGAAACCCTGACATGAGAGAACTGCAGCCAGATGCTTCCCAAAGGTCAGCAGATGTTTGAATTACTTTTCTGCCATTAAGGTGACAGTGATTATACTCTCTCTGCTGCTTCATGCTTGTGTTGGTAGGGTTAAATATATTCAAATATAAAATAAAAATTCAGGAATGATTAATACATATTTATGAGAAGTTCATATTGTTGGCAAAGTTTGTTTTGCTGACACTGTTTATAAAAGCACAGGTGTGTGATAAAAGATTTCAGTTTGAAATAAATATGCTCCTTAGATTTAATTGGGCTGTTCTATTCTTTTTCTTCTGCCTTTTATGAAGCACATTCCATCTTTAACAAATTATCTACTAAAAAATAATCAAGATGTTCTAAAGTATTTTAGTTGCCTAAAGCAATCCAAAGAACTTTCTGCTTGTCTTGGTTTTTGGTTGTCGTCTAAAAAGAGCAGAACAAATATTCACTTCACTGTAGTAAATGCACTTTGATTAATATTGTATGCTTCATTTTTATGTGGAGATTCCAAATTGTGAAATCTGCAGTGAGAAGATGCTGTTTGGAAGGCCTCAGAGAAGGGGAAAAATTCTGTTTTTCTAGTAGAGGAGTAAACCAACAGGTGTTGCATTGACACAAACAAGCACCTGAGATTTCCTGTGCCAGCTCCAAAGCACATCCTCTTTCTTCAGCATGCCTTTCCCTGCTGTGACAGAGAGCAGAGCAAAATCTCTTTGACAAAGGTAATGTCACCACCATTACAAAGGCCCTTCCTTGGGCTGCTTGTCTGATCTGCAGTCACACCTTCACCAAAAGGATTTGTGCTTTCCTCTGCCCAGACTCCCTATTCTGAACTCATGAACACTTGGAAAGTAATCTCTCTAGAAATTGTTTCTAGCAAGAAAAGTGTTTGAAGGGGTTAGCTAAATGTTCATGAAGCAATTGGGTGAAGGAACTCCATGTGAAAGCCAATCTTTAAGCTGAGTCCATCAGACTGTAATAAATCTTTCCTCCTGGTTTTCAGTGAATCAGGATGATGCTGAGCATCTGCAACTATTCCTATTCCTATTCCTAGGACTGCTAAGCTAGAATTTACTGGAAAGAGCATGTGCTAAAACATAATTTTGTCAATCAAATTATGCACAAGATTTTTTCTGTTTTCTAACCATTTTGATAAAAGTTCATCTTCTGCTTGGCAGGTGGCTTTCTCCCTTAGAAACAGGATATAAAAATATAGAGGTCTTCTTCAGCTTCACACACTTTTTACAGCATTTCATACTTACATGGGAATCTATGACAAGAACGAGGCAATAAAAATGAAAGCAAATAATCCTAAAATAAAATTACTTTCTTGACTGACTTAAAAGCAGTGCATTAATACAAATGCTTAATGACTGTTGAATTATTGAGAAATTATATATATGTAGTCAAGTACTAATAGAGATTTGTTTCAGAAAAGTGACAGTAATTTTTGATTTAAATGTTAGGGTTTTGTTTCGTTTTTTCCTCAAGAAAGCAATGTTAGAAAATTAAATATCAAAATGCAGGCTACCACAATTAGGACAATGATTTTTAGGTATTAAATTCAGGTTCCATAGTGCTCTTTTCTGGAAAGTTCACAGCATCCTGCAGGGCATTATCATGGTCTTAGTAAAAGTAAATTCAAAGGCTTATTATGGGGAAAACCAAGTCAGAGCAGTCTGGAATATCCTTGAGAACTGAGAATAAATATGAGGCAGCTGAGCCATTAAGAAATAGGCATTAGCCAAAGTAGGGGGGCTTTGTTTGTTTTATTATTCGTATAGCAAGGTTGTGAGCCTGCTGCTTTCTATTCTTTATGGGTTTTTCTTTGAATTAGCCCTGTGTTACAACCACTAAAGATACTGAAATAAAAACATTGCTTTTAGCAGATGATGCACTAGAAAATGGGTCCAGAAGAAGTTATTTTAGAAAAACCCATGACTGGTAAAGACATGTGAGTTAAGTCCACCTAAAAGCAAATATTTCATTCATTAAAATTTGAAGCTGAGATACTATAGTTGATAAATGGGGTACTCAGTTTTTTTTTCTTGTTGTGTGTTTTTTTTTTTTTTTGTGTTTTTTTGGTTTTGTTTTTGTTTTGTTTTGTTTTGATGGTGCAAAACTGGGATTGTCAAGATTCATGTTATTGTTCCTGAATTTTAGGAGGAAATTTTTCTTGTTGTTTAAAGGATGTGGGTTGAAATTAATCCCTAATGAAGCTTCCTCTAAGCATTTCTCTCAGTGATATCAAAACACCTTAAAAATAACTCATCTGTATGTCAGAAGTCACAAGCTACCATAAGTCCCATAGGATAACTAGAGAGAGGCTTGTACAAGCCTGAATTTGGAGGGCACTTTCCAAAGTGGCAATGTGAGAGAGCTGGAGACTGTGTGCTGTATTCTTATTTCCTTTCAACTGCTTTTTTTAGTCATCTTCCTTCATGAAATAACTCATTAAACATCTGAACTGTAATTCACAAACATGTTTCTATTCCCAGCATGTAAGTGCAGCAGTATTCCATGGTGATATGCTAGCAGAGATTTGCTTCTTCAACCAGGTTTTGTTGGTCTTACTGCTGAGAAGTTAATCGTCATGTAAAATATGTCAGTGAATTTCTGTGCAACCAGCTGAAGTGTAGCCGATGGGAAAAAAGCAGTTTTGAGATATTTTACCTTTTTTTTTTTTTTTTTAATTTTTAATATTTTACTTGGTCTTCAGCAGACTGTCCCCACAACTACTCAGTCCACTACAAGAGAGTCATTATCTCCTACTTCTGGTTATAATGAACCATCACATCAAAGGATGTTAACTCTTATTTTGTCCTTCAATCTTGCACAATTGGATCCATCCTTAGCCTTGAAATTACCCCACTGGCCATATTCCAATGTGGTTTCTATTAGGCATCATAAAAGGTAGCTCATCTAAAAGTCAAAGAAGTGGATATCAGTGACTTATATTAAGAAATATAAATAGCTGAAAGGTTTTAGATTAACTATTGATGCTAAAGTTTATGGAAAGTAACAAAGGCCAATTATTTTCTGTTCTCTTCTAAATAAAAAGGTATTGGTTCTTGGGAGGAGCAGAAGGGAACCTAAAAGAGAATGTCTGGTTCAGCCAGACACTTTCCAAGTGTTGCTGTCATCAAATACATTTTGAGGATGTCTTTATATTTCAAAAAAATGTGCCATGCCCTGCAAAGCAAAGCAAAGCAAAACAAAACAAAACAAAACAAAACAAAACAAAACAAAAACAAAATAAATTTAACCTGATTTCTCTCTATTTGGAGAACCCTAATGGTCTTAATTATGGGCAGAAAGATATAGATTTTGTATGAAAGAGTTGTGGTTTCTTCCTCTCTTCAGAATTTTGCAGGTACTTGGGAGAAAAAGTCAAGAAGTATTTTATTATATATTCTTCAATTATGTAGTAGTAAGTAGTAGATATTCAGAGGTAATTTATTCTTTGCCTCAGTGTCTATGTGCTTATTATTATTATATTTTGGATGGAAAATAAAAGCTCTATAAAAAGAAGGGAAAGTTCCTATACCATGTAATAGTCTAGAGCTGCCATGATCCCATGCTTCTTGCATTAAATCTGTCTTGCCCCAAACAGTGAATAAATGTCTGACTTTTCCCTGAGCCCTGTATGCAATGTAGATTTTTAGAAAAGTTATTTTGAACTGGTTGCACTTGTGCTTAACTGAGTGAGGCAAGTAAGAGTTATTACTAAAGGGAGTGGCATTCACTTCAGCTGCTATGGTTTGGTTTGACAGGAATCAGGAATCAAAGCCATAAGCTGTCAAAATTCAGGCTGGTTTATTAAGTGATGTCAATGGCAATTTACATTAGTGGATGGGAACAATTGAAGTGGTCAAATTGTCCTTTTTTTATAGCATGTGTCTGATTTTGCCAGTATCCTCTGGCTGCAAATCTTTAAATCCTGCCTAGCTTACACTAGAGTTTGCAAGAGCTGGTCTAATCTGCTGTTCCCAAGGGCAGGAAATAAATTAATTTTTAATAATAGCAATAAGAATAATAGAAAATGAGTCAGAGCTACCATGGGATGCATGGCATGGTTCAGAACACTTTTCCAAGAAAGCTGTTTCTGTGAAATCTGTAGGGCAGGTGATTACTAGTGGGAACTAAAAAGCTGATTATTAATCTAACTTTTCTAATAATAAGAACAGCTGAACCTTGGATGATAGCGATGATAATGGGCATAAAATGGCCACTTTTATATTAAAAGCCATTAAAACCACAAGTTAGAGTTTGCATTATGATAACGAACACAGCTAAGAAAGGCAGTAGTTTCTGTGTCTGCATTCAACTTTCAAATTATAAAAGTTAGATTGTTATCTTTTTTTGGAAATATCCCACCTTGATTACTTTTTTTCAATTTTTAATAGTATTTTTATGCAGAAATATTCATTGCTCTGATGCCAAAATTATTTTTGCTTTTTTTTCTTTTATGTGTTCTCTGTATTTTTTACTCATACAACTCATCATTTGCAACTCTGTTGACTATTTTGTATAGTTATATAATTCCTAGTAATTTCCCCAGTACTTTTCCCTGCTCTGATAGGCAGAAAGACAAAACACATTCCAGAGCTCCAAGCTGGGGCTACAAGGTCCCTATCCTATCTTGGAAGCTGGACTCAGGGAACCAGGGTCAAAACCAGCTCCTTGAGACACATTTTCATCAACAACATTCAGTCCCTAAAAAGTGAGGGTGGAATGCAGAGAGGGTTGAAATGTGGGAAATTGCCTTGCCACTCTAACTGGGGGTTTTTGTCAAATATGCTAATTTGCCAAACTTATAAAACTGTGTTCACCCCGAGGGGGAGTGGGCATTTTGTGGATATTTGCTATATCTGCCCCTGGAGGCCTCCAACCAAGACCATCCTTTATATTGACTTCCATGTTAATATTATCTCAAAAGTGTGTTGTTTCATTTCTTTAAGGCATCAGTTTAATTAACTATTTCCAGGGACAAGTCTTATCTCAATGTTCAACCATGCAATCCAGTTATAATGACAGAGATCAGACATCATGGCCACACTTCAGCAGCTCATCTTGATTCCATCAATTTTGATCATCACTGGAGGGAGATGAAAAGGGTACCAATAGTGTTAATTTAATATCACATATTTTCAGCTATGTTTTTATTGAAAACCCTCCTAGTTCTAAGCAACCTACATAAATAGGAAAACTGCTTAGACTATTAGCCAAATGAATTTATCTTAAATAAAACATTTATGCATTTCATTGTGGGGTTTGTTTGAGATGCAGTGAAATAATTAGAAGCAGTGCTTTCTCCTTTTTATAGCCCCTAGTTATTGTTGAAAATATATTATTTATATGCATATATATACATTTTAGATTTTGCCTAATTTAGATATTTCAAATACTTTTTTCTCAAGTTTTTCAAGGTCTGTTTTTGAAATCTGGGATTATTTTCCATATGCAATAGATAATCATACACTCATAGATATAAGCAATCTTAGTATTAATTTATATTAAAACAAATTCAAAATATAAAAAGTTAGTATATTCCTTATGAAAAAAATCACTATATTTTAGTATCAATTTGTCATTGGATTCTTGTTTTGGACAGAATAATTTTGATGTGTCTGCAAACAAACTAACCAATCAAAATCCCCAGTTATGTTATTAATATTGTTTTTGCTATAATCAAGTTACCTTTTAATTTTAAAAATTTCCTCTCTGTATATGCCCTGGATCAAATTTGTCCTGGTTCCTTCTTGGATATCTTCCCTAAGCTGGATTTCTGCTGAAATTTCATTTAATAGTCTTTGCATTTGCCTTAGAGGGTTTTCCATACTTTTCTTCCATTCCCAGCAGAAATCTTATTTGTTTTATATATTGGCTTTGGTTCAGTTGATTCTCAAGTATTTCTTATTCATAATTATTTTGTATGTATCCACCTATAGCTTCTAGTATATAGCCTTGAAATCTAATTTATAGAAAGAAAATTCTGCTGCCTGTCTAAATAACAGTGTCTTCCTTATTAGTTAGTCTTGTAATTATTTTACATTGTAGTCTGTAACTAACTCACATGTATTTTTGACTAGCATATTCAGTACTTCATATTATTTCTGCAAATATTATAACTTTATGAAATGCCTTCATGCATCTTTTGCATAGCCTGGGGGTTGTTTTGTTTATTTATGTGTGTGATAATCTTAATTTGATGTTTTTCTGCATACAGTAATCTATTGTGAGAGTAATTGCTTTAGCCAAATGTAAGTGTCCAGAAAAATTGGACAACATGTATGAGTGGAGTAAATGTCAGTCATTTACATTTTAATTATGAAGTATTAGTGCACAAACCCCATGTTGAATTGTGTTTTCTGAACCTAATTGCATCATGTAGTTAATATTGATTGCAGCCTTGTTAGTGACATCAGAACACAGCCATTAGTTACTGAGACAATTCTTTTATTTGCTTCAGGGATGCTTGATGCCACAGTCATGATTAAACACAACTTCCATCTGTTCTAGCCTTAACCAAGTTATATCCAACTCAAACAGTGTGGAATGATTCCAGACTCTCCTCACATTGCTTGGCTCAACATTTTAGCTGTGGCAACTCTTTTATTTAATTTAAAAGTTTGGCAATAAAAGTCTTTCAGTTTTAAGAAGTGAAATAAATCTTTTAAAAAAATCACAAATGAAAGAGACTGTTTGTTTGATTGAGTCTGCCATCTCACACCCAAAAGTTAAATTTTCATGTTTTGAAAGGAAATGAGCAAAGTTCAGAACCTTTGCATTTATGCTGCTCAAGTGTAACACGATTTTAAGCTATCAGCAGGATAAAATAATCACAAGCAAGATGCTGTCACATTACATTGGTATTTCGGTTTGGTGTGGAAAGTGTACATGCTTTTTTGTTCGTTTGGGTTTGTTTGGTTGTTCTTTTGCATTTTTTTAAACAGGTAGAAATGACATCATGCTCAAAAGGAAAAGGTACTTTAAGGGCATTCAGTGCATGCAAACCCGTGAAAGTTATTTAGAAGTCTGCTACCTTCAATCAGTTTTACTCATTCAGGATTCTAAACAAAACATTAAATTTCTTACAGGTGCAAATGAAATTAGTTTACTCTATGTTGAATCAGGGAAGGGTGATATACACGTTCAGATCAGTGAAAATGGAGGGGCAAAGTAGGACAAGAAACTTCAGTTGAAGGAAAAGGAAGTCAGATGGCAAATATGAAGAATTAAAGGAGGGACTTCATGTCATTCCAAGAGATTTTAATCTCCATATTAATTTAGTAATTTGTTGGAATTAAATCAATCAAATCAATGAGCTACCTTGCTTGATACCATCCTTTTGAAAGTTTTCAGCTTAGATAACTCCTACAGACAAGTATGGGAATTAAATCAATTAGAAGTTAATAGATATCTTCACATCCCTGTATTATAAGTGTGCTTGCAGTTGTGCATTTAGAGTTTATATAAATATGTGTGAATGCATATATATGTGTGTAAAATAGATGAAGAGCAAACTCTTCCCATAATCTTTATTCTATAATAAAATAGACAAAAAAGGTTTGCAACAGCAGTCTTCTGGCCTCTTTTTATCTCCCAGACCACCAAAGCAGTGACCAACTATCCATCAGACTAAGCTGACTCTTGCCCATTTCTGCATTGTCTAAAGTACAGTCTGAATTTTCACTTTATTATTTTTTATCACCCTCTCTTCAGCTGTATTTATCTCTTTAGTCTTTCTTTGTGAATTACTCTTGTAGATACAGCTACTTGTACAAGGAATGCAGGAAGGATAGAAAAGTGAATACCACATGGTGCTTAAATCAGGATTAGTACATTACTATGTCAAGCTTTTGCAACCTCTGTGTTTTCAGAAATTTACTACTGACAGAGACATTTAGGAGAGAAAAATATTGCATCACAAATGTGGAAAAATCAGTAGATGGGCTTTACTAAACTGACAAACCATTTCCTGGAGTTTTGTTGTATAAACTTTTACCTTCAAATCACAGTTCAAAGCTAACAGAATGTTACAGTAATAAGATGTAAAGCAACTTTGGATGTTCTTTCCTTTATGTACATGAAACACAGTATTAAATTAGAACTGTAATGGTAAAAGAAGGTTTTAGTTTTTATTTTGTAAACTTTGCATTGTATTCACACTGTTTTTTTCATTGTACTCCTTATGGTAATTCACCCAGGAAATCAGCTCTTTACAAACAATAGGCATTGTTTCTGTTTGTGGGATTTGGATGAGTACATATTTAAATATGGAAATATAATATGGGGATAGGAAAACATTCTTTGTTCGCCAGTAAAAAATGTGGGAAATCCCTAGAACATATGAAAATCCTTATTTGATTAAAAAACAATAGCTATGTTTATTAAGAGTAAACCAAGAAAAAGCTGGTGCTTGGAAAGCTTTTGTCTTGGGTCTAGCTTCTACTGTTAACATCTGTAAAGTTCCTGGGTTTGAGTGCTAAAAGCAATAAAACTTGTGCAAAACCATGAAACTTCTTATTGAGGTCAGAAAGGAGGCACAGCAGTTGTGTTCAACATGATAAAACCTAATTGCTGATATATTCCAACTCTTAGCTTTTCTGAGAGCGTTGGAATAGACTCAGAATCTCTTACTGCTGTGAGATTTTCTGCCTTAAACTAAAGTGTGTTGTATGTTCTGGGCTTGGCATGAATCTACTCTCTTTAGGTAGGTGTTTTCCAGTTTAGAAGACAGCTCCCCAAAAATAAAATGTAGAATATGATCTCCCTGGTAAGAAATAGAAAACTAGTGAATAGAGACAGTAATAGAACAGGATTGCTTTTTTGCAGTATGGGAAAAACCTAATAAGAAAAATTCTGAGGCAGGCTGCTAACTGAACTTATAATATGTAATAATAATGAATTATAGTGATATAATAAAATGGACATATTGCAATCTGTATCATTATTTTGATGAGATGACTGATGCATGCAATGACTTCCTCTGCTGTCTGGTATTTTCTATCAGGAATGTGACCTTTGCTAGACAGGCTGACAGCTTTATTGGAAGTAAATGTCTAAGCACATATGTAATTTTTTCTCCCGTATGGTTGTAAACACACAATTATTCCATGTATTAAAATCAGTGAAAGAATCATGATCATCTTACCATGGTGTTTCAGAACAGAAAAATAGATTTTTGCAAGACCTTAAAGGAAAAATGTCGTTTATAGCACAAAAATGTTTAAAATACCACTCAGGTGTGGGATTGGATGGGGAAATCTGAAATTATAAACAGAAAAGTTGCTCCTTACTAAGGAAATTCATCTCTTAAATAGTGAGGGAATTTGAACAATTTTCTTTTCTCCTTGCTAATTGCTCAGGACTGGGACAGGGTTCTGTTTCATGACTTCTGTAAAGCACAGTTCATTTTTAATTAATTATAAAAACTCCTGGTTGGACACAGATAAATAAAATATTAAAGATAAAGATATTAAAGAGATCTTCTTTTCTGATATAAACTACTGATAATAAGCATAAGTGAATAGCTCCAGGTGAGCCAAATCTGTTTGGGTTTAATTCCTAAATTTCATTAATATTTTTGCTTCAGTTGTATCATCATGCCAGCATGTATTTATATTTTTCTATAAGTGAAAATTTGTTTATAAGAAGAATGTACAATGTAAGTCATGCATAAAAATAAGTGGATATATTTGGGGTTTTTTTATTTATTAGATGCGAAAATTATTTGGGCTTTTTTATTTATTAGATGTAGTCCAGAGTCATAACTATTTCAAATGTTCATAAGAGTATTTGTATTGGTAGGTACTCTACAGTGCACTACTAGTAACTTGAAATACAGAAGTGGACTAAGAGCTAAAACCCTTGATTATTCTTTATTTGCCATATAGACTATAAATAAAGTATGAATAAATGGCTGCCAACATAAAAATAATTATATGTGTCTAGTGAAAATAATTAACAGAATATGTTGGTTTAGATGGATGAAATCTAAACCCAAAAGCATATTCTGACTGTTGTCCCTGCTGGGAAACAATTATGTTCAAAGTTCAGCTACCATTATCCATGGGGATAGCCAACAAGGTAGGTGTGTCATGCATAGACATTCATATTTTAGCCTGTCAATGCATTATCACTTGTTTGGCTTTCCTTTGGAAAATTATCCTTTCTGTCACTGCCCTAGAGCCAGTCTGTGTTTTATTTATATGGAATACTGATAATTTATTCAGAGCTACTCTAGTTGACTGTAAGGTTTGTTTTCACACTAGTTACTTCACATATCATGAATGGCAACGTTCAGCTATTTTCTGCTCTTATCTCAATTTGGGAAAGAACAATGTCTAAATTAAGAACAACCCAGAGATATGAATCATAAAAGCTTTTTCATTTTGATTTAATAGTTTTTATTTCAACAAATTGCTCAATAGCTTCATTTAAGAGTAGCTCTACTGATAATGTTTGGGACTAAACCCCTTATTTTAGACATAAAAATTTCTTCTTAGACCATTTACTACTGTAGATTGTTTTTTATATTTTTCTTTAAATCTTTTAGTAATGCCATTCTGTTTGAGGTTTCTTTTAAAAGGATTTGGTGGTAAAACAGGCCCAATGGCCATCACACATTATTTCCTGGGCTCTTCTGTACTATGATTAACATAATATAGTATGAATCTCACCTAAGGTTCTGTTGTTAGGTGGTTTTGGGGGGCTAACCTTCATTAAAATACTGTCAGTGAAGAGTGGCCACTGTGATCCTATAGGCTAGATCAGTGATTAGAAGAAAAAGTAAGTGTAGTTTAATTCCATATTTTAGGTTACAGTAGGAATTGTCAAGTCCACCTGGACTCCATCCATGAGTAAACTTTGCTATTTAAATCATATTGTTGAATGCTGTTAGGGTTTTGCTATGTTTGAAGCAATATTTTTTTTCAAGCACCTCCCTTCCTCAACTTCTCTGATATCTCTTCATTTTCCAGAGTGCTGCTTCTTTGAATAGCATACATACAAAATGTTTTGGTATAATTTAAATTCATAGAAATTAATTTATAAAGCTATTAAGGGGGCCACACTCTTCTGAGTTTGATTGGAGCGGCTTGAATATTTGCTGAATTTCTGTACCAGTGATAAGATATGGTGCCTTCCTGAGAATGTATGGAAAGAGAATCAGAGCATGGCAGGTTTGGAAATGTTCAACTAGGAGCTCATGCAGAAGCTGGAATCTGTTCCTCAGCTGGTATGCTGTGTTGAGGATTTAGCACTGATTATTCCAATTTTCCAGATTATTCCTCACTCTTCTAAACAAATCAGTAGAATTAAACATTTTTATAATTAATTTTAAATAGCTATGGCATGTGTTCTCTCAGTTTCTTTATTGTGTATAAATATACATATTCTTATAATTTATGTCTCTTCCTCGCTTTCCTATTATCTCTTTATATCTTTGGAGAGAAACACCCCTATGAGGAAAGGTCCTTCTAAAGGAAAATGTGCTATTTTTTCTCATACACAGACTCCCAACTCACTCTCTGCACTTTCTGTAGGGTACCTCAAAAGTCTCTATTCCCAGTACCCAAGTCTCAGTTTCAGTGGCCTGACCTTTTCCAGTGGGATAATATTCCTCATGAGAATTTCCTGCTAGATCTACTACTGAACTCAATGAATATATGATCTTCCTTGACAGTGAAATGGGAGCTGAAACCTTTGAATCCAGCCAAGGATTCAGGCTACTTGAGTAAGGCTTTGCTTAACAAACTAACTTTACCTTTAAGCTCCATAAATCATGAACTACTGCTTTGGTCTTGGGCCAGGAGACTTAGCACCATGCAGAACCATGCCATTGATTTGCTGGTGTGTCATTACATCTCCAAAGGGTAATGCCATAAATATTTTCTTAATTTACTGCAGATAATGGGTAGCAGACTCCCTGGCTCTTCTCTTAAACCTCTCAGCAAAAATCCTGCAGAGTTCCCACAGCTTCTTTGAGTTGCCCCTTGTGATACCTAGGCTTGTTCCAAGAAAGATGATCCATCATAACATCTCCAGGATTTTGTAAATGCAAAAGAAAATAGACAATATGAGCTGAGTTTTTTTTCCCCCATTAATTTCACATATTTTATGCACTTACTTTAGCAGTCACTTGATCACACAATCTGACTTTGTGCACATTAGATGGCCAGAGGTACATGATATTGCTCTCTTACCCGTGCATTAAGAACAAGAATTTTGTGTCCTGAAACCTTTTGGATTCTCTAGAGCAAACTTATTTATTTTTCAAAACTGAACATCTGAAGGCAATTTTCTAAACTCTCCTGTTATCTGAGAGCTGCACAGCAAAATAATGTAGGTCTGAAAAGAGCAGCAATTCAGCACCACCCACAGAAGGACAAAGGATATCCACCTCAGCAAGTACTAAAGAGCCTGGCTCTACAAGGCTACTGCAGATATTTGCATTATATTTCTAAATTAGTTAGATCATTCTATAGAAATAAAAAGTGGCAATTTCTGAAATTTTACCTGGAAAAAAACCTCTCTATTTTTATCCTTTGTCATGGGCTCTTATGGCAGTCAATTCAGATAGTGTGGATATCAAATCACAGAATTGATGGAATATTTCTTACCAGGCACTTACTCTATACCTGTTCCAATAAATAAAAAAGAATAGTAGTAAGATTAATAAAGAAAAAAAACCAAACTTACATAACATGGCAGTTGCTGATATATTGTCTTATGTGAAGCTAAAAGTATATGGAAACGTTTTTAAATTTCTTCTGGCAATCCAGTCCTTTTTGCAATAACATCAGTTGATTTTATTTCTTTTATATTAATAGAATATGAATCAGGATTTTCCATTTAGTTTAGCTATGCATCCTTTATGCCAATGAACTACTTATATCTTAAAAAAATTAAAACATTAAATTTCTATTTTAAAGTACTAGTTTTTTAAAGGAAAGGCCAACAAATAAAATATCAATGGACAAAGAATTGAGCAGATGTAGCCCCATTGAATGGTGATTTTCATTCTGGCTGTGAATTTGCTTCACAACAGACATTATACTGATTATAGGGAGCATCCAGATTTGGGACACTTTATGCTGCCTAAGTGTGATTGCCCCAAAAACAACCAAAACCCTTGCCTGATTTATTACAGCTTTGCTAGCACTATCTCTATCATACAAAAGTAACAATATACAAAAAATATAGACTGTAAGTCTTATGGTTTTGTTGGCATCTATTTTACAATTTCATTTAATTCAATTTTGGAATATAATGCAGGATGCCTTAAGAATGTTGATAGTTCAGTTGATATTTGTAGTCATACATGATAGAAAGACCAGAGTTTCTATTTTTTGGTGGCTTTTTAAAAAATTTCTTTATATGTATTTTCCTTCTGCTTTCCTTCTTTGTGATCCATTTTCTTTTATTTGCACTGCATTAAGGAAATAATTATTTTTTTGCCAAAGGCTTGACTCGTACATGTTTAAGAAGTACTTATTCCTAATGTTAACCTTTCTGACTGGTTTTGTGGGACTGTCAGCTTTACAAATAATCCTACATAAAAACTTTCACTCACTCCAAATCTCTAAATGGTAAAATGCAGAAAAACAAAAAACATAACCAAAAAAAAAAACCACCACCAAAAACAAACAAACAAAAAAGAACCAAAAACCCCAACAAAACAGAACAAAACTGGTAGAAATAAAGCTTTTTATATGCTTAAGTCCAATTTGTTAAGACACCTTTTAATTTTTCCCTTACTTTTTTTTTTTTTTTGTTTTGATTTTGGATTTAATAAATGGCACTGTTTTATTATGAAAGATGCAGGATAAATCCATTGTGAGTCTACTGCTCTCTAGTTCTATATTTAGAGTTAACACAGTTTTTGAGAATATAATTTTGGTCATTATTTAAAAAAAAAATAAAAATGTAAATAATAGGGAAAAAAAACCCTGATAAAATTTGTAACTAATTAGATTTCAGCCAATTAAAAATACATCCATGCAGAAATTATGCAGAAAAATACGATAGACACAAATACCTCATTTTTTCTGATGATTCCTGTAGTCACCAATGATGTTAAAATCAAATATTAATTCTTTATTCTGCATGACCATTGGAGCCCAGACAAGGGGATTGTTTCTTTCCAAAACCTAGTTAAGTAATCTAACTCCCTGAGCTCATGACTTTCATCTTTTACTTGTTGGTCCAATGAATATTGAGCTATTAAAATCATTTTCTTTCAAGACTTGAGAGATTAGGTCAACACTGAAGAATGGTTCTGAGTGAAAACAGTAACATGCACTCCTCTTCCAGGGTTCAAACTGTTAAGAATTTTAACAAAAATATTTTTTCTCCAAACCTCACAAAAATTTTACAATAAAAACCCTTTTAAACTAGTGAAGAACCCTCAATGAGAACTTTGTATATCAACTTCACGTTTGCTAACTAAGCAAAACAAAACGAAATCTTTCAAATTTCTATTTTATTCAAGAAAAAAATTACTGTTTTAACTGTCTCAGAAAATTATGAAGACACAGAAATGAGAGATTATCTTATTTTTTATTTTTCTCTTTCCCCCTCATATCTTGTAATTAAAATAAGTGATAGAAATTTGACAGGTTATCAAAGCTTTCTATAAAGAAATTATTTATTGCTATAACATGCTACTACTATCTTGATACATTTTTCATACATTATTAACCTTTTCCAGCATCCATCTGTCTTTGTTGAGGATGCATAATTGTGAAAATTTCACACTTCTGAGAAACTCAAAATACAAGATAAAAAAACCACAAAAGCCTCCAAAACAACAACCAACCAAACAAAAAACCTGTCTGAAATATTTATTAATCTTATTAAAAAGTGAAAAAGATCTTTTGTTTCTGAGAATTATAAGCAAACATGTTAATAGTTTGCATGCAAATTCCATTAATACTTTTTCTTGCAGTCTGGAATACAGTGAATTATTTCTTGGAAAAATCTGCACTATTTTTAATGCTCTGTAACCATAAATCTATCAATGATCTTCCAGCTCTGATGCTCAAACCAAAGTTAAGTGAACATAATAGATGTTTTTTAAAAGACAAACATCCTTTTTTTTGTATTAAATTACATTAATTTCACTCCACTGGGCTTTAAGTTCTGTTCCTTTAAATTGCTATATGTAAAAAGGTACATGAGCACAGGGCCATTGAGATTTGTTTCTGCTGATGTCAAAAGAATTTATATGCAGGGGAACTGAATAAAATGCTGAAAAATAGTAATATAAAATATAAATATAGAAATATAAACCACAAATATGCAAAATAGGTATATTAAACTCTACAAATCATAGTTAGTTGGATGGGGCTTGCTTTAATTTAATTAGATGTGGGTCTCTGGCCCTAATGCCCAGAAAAATATTCTGTTCTTAAGGTAATTGTTTCTATAAAATGCCATTGTTATATTGTTGTCTCTGCAACTGTTGTGGTTTGTAAGGTTAAACACAAGGAACAAGGAAAAATTGTGGGATTCCTATTGAAAGCTTTGGCTGGGAAGAATAATAATCCTGAGCTGAGAGAAGCAATTCCCATTGTCTTCCCTGGAGAATGAAAGCTCTGTATCATTCAAATGCTCTTTTATCCCAGAAATAGATTTCAATAGAAAGAAAGAGTATACTAGTTAATATGTTTGGGGCTTTATGTTTTTTTTTTTTTTTTAATTTATATTTCAATTTCCCATTTTCCTTAATCAGATCTTAAATTCTCTGAGACAGAAATTGTATATGTAAACAAAGCCCTAGTAACAATTATGCCTGTAAAGGAAATTGTATCTGAGAGTGTATGTTGACAACAGCTAAATTAAGGTTTTTCCTTTCTTTTTTTCTTTCTCTCCTTGTCTCTGTATGAAGTATCACTCCCATCCAGCACACATTAAGGAAGGATATTTTTCTGTTAGTTATATCTGGTGTCATGTGCACATCCACCAAATGTAGGAGAATGAAGTGCCCCTGATATGAGAGAGTTTGCTCAAGTAGCTAAGTTCATGGATAAAGCAGACAAAGAGCCTCACAGACCCAAAAAACTGGTTCTTGATACTGGACATGACCAAAGTGGAAAAATCCAAAATAGACACGAGCAAAGTGGAAACATCCAAAATAGATGCACACAGCAGAGAGTGATACTTCAAGGGGAAAAACTTGTGAGTGAGTTAAACTGTGTGCATTATTGCTTTTTAAATACATTGGCATTTTGTAAGCAGAACTGGAATATTAAATTTACAGAAAAATAACATAAATCTTATTTGAAACCTGGCCAAAACCCCTAAGCAATTATATGCTATAAGGTGCATACAAGTTTTTCCAGAACTTTTATTTGGCAGCTGTGAAAGTATGGGACTGAATTGATAAGGAAAACCATATTTAAAAAAGAAACCTCAACAATAGAACAACCCTCAAAGCAAAGAACAAGAGAGGGCATTCCATTATTATTAAGAACCTCAACTTACTGATTTTTCAGCTTTATTTATTATTTAGAAATATATAACCATTCACACTGGTCTAGGACCTAAATATTGAGTACCTACAAGGGCATAAAAGCATTCAACCAATCCAAAAAGTATAAAAACTTTTACTGATTTGAAATAGAGTGAGATTCAGAACATTTACAAATAAATATTCTAATTCTGAAGTTCTAAGAGCTATGGTGCTGTTCAAAAGGGTTGGCAGACAGAAAGTTGTCAGAATTCCATCATGCAATAGTGATATTCTAAGGTGTTTTTCCTCATGTCCTGATTGCAGTTTCACTCTTCCAGAGAATTCACTCTTTTCAGATGATTTTGGTGTGAATGTAAATAGAGGAAATGTGTTTACACTTGGCATTTTTAATAATCCTTTTGTCTTGGGCACAGGTGAAGGAATACAAGATGAAAGAGACTGTTGTAGCTGTGAAATTTAGCTATTAATTCTCCTGAGAATTGCCAGTAATTCATTTGGGCACAATTTCCTTCTTACATCTGACAACTGTTTCCAGAACCATTGTAGGAGCTTTGTTCTTCCTTAAGAAAAATATTAAGTGCTTTATAGGTATTCTTTGACTATTGATGTGGATTATTCTAGTGCAATACCAGCTTCCAACCCTAAAAAGGTCAAAGCTATTATAGATTGATCCATTTCATCTCCTACTGAGAAAAATAAAGACTTCAATGACTTCACAGGGAGCTTAGCTGGTGTAGCAAAGCCTTCCTGAGAAGTTCTTTGTGGCCTGGTTGAAATCCACCAATTATACTATATTTTGCTGCAAGGTCTGGGTAAGGTCACAGTTCTCTTTTTAAGTGCATGTTCCTACCATTCAGATTGTGGCAAGTTAGCACCAGTTCAACAAAATGTATAGTACATAACAGCAGTGGTGATCATTTTATCTTGTTCATCAAATAAGAGGAGTTTATTTTTATTTAACATCTTATTCCACAGTAGTACTGGTTGGAATTAGACTTTGATCTTGGTCCCACAAGTGCATTAACATGCAAGCTGAGTAAATGATTTCGAGCATTTATGGAAAAAGAGTTGAAATACAGTCTCTGGGACAGTGACTCTTACAAATATGCTCATGTCCTGACTTCTCCATTATTCTCCAAGCATCCTCAAGCGATGATCACTTGTAAACCATCTACTCTGGTTTTCTGTTTCAAACTAGTGTTTTTCTTGAGGGGCCATGGAAAATTTGTCATTCCAACATCTTTTTTCTTAAGACTGTGTGAGATAGCTTTGATTTACTCCTTTCTGAGGGCATCCTTGCCTGGCAATAAATAAATATATCTCTGGTTTAATGCTATTTCTCCCCTTGGGTGTCTTTCAAATGCTTTTAACTACAAGGGATTTTGCTGAAGTAATCCATCAATGCTGGTAAGACCTCATTCAAGTTGTGGAGGCCAGTATATAGTAACAAGACTGGCTCTCAAGGACGTTAAAAGCACATTTACCATGCATAAAACCATGCCTATTTCTTATAAGACTGTTCATCTAGGTTTGACAATTTTAATTAAGAAAACTGCACAGAATTTGGAAATGTTTCCCTGATTTTTCCTAACAGTTGGGAAAAAGTTTGAATGTGGATAAAAGCATGTATTTCTGTTGGGGAGAATGAAAATGGAAACAAATTAAAAAAAAAGAAAAAAAAACCCACAACAACAAAAAACAAAAACCCACCCAACCCCACCATGGCCCCCTCTACATGAAAAAGAAACCAAATCCTTTTTTTTACAAAATATTTTCTGCAAAGGAGTCAATTATTAATTCAACGAAAATATTAGAAGGTTTTTTTTTCCATTCAACTGATGTGAAGACAGAAGGAAAAGCCAAGCAGGCAGGGAAATTCAGAGTTTTCTCCATCTACCAGCACTCTTTCTTATTTTCAGGTTTTGAATCAAACAGTAAACTCCTATAAAATCAGACAATGAAATACTATATGTTTTAAATAGTAATAAAAAAATCTAATACGGAATTGTTCATGTGGAAATAGTTCATAGTATTCTGAATAGTTCTGAAGGGATTAATTATTGTGTGCCTGTAGTCAGGCTATAAAACAGTAAAGTAGAAACCTGATAAATAGTATTTTGCATGTTCACCCAGTTTTATTCATAACATATGTTTTATTTACCTTATTTTATTCTTATACTATGTGGCCATTGTACCCTGGATATTTATGTGCAACTTGATATATGAGTATATTACCATTATTATTATTATAAAAGAACACTTTTCAGTTATTTTGTAGCAAAACCATGACTGAACACCTGAATAAACTGATAGATCTTCCAAGGAAATAAAATATTTCATTATAAGTAACTTGTAGATATACAAATACTTGGAGTTCAGAGCTATTGCTTTTGGAGAGACTCAGGTGCATTCCCATTACATCTTAAAACTTAGTGCCAGGCTGGAGCCAACACCAAGGCCGTTGATATATCAAGATTCTTTACTGCAGCTGTGCTTTTGCTGTATGCTCTTTGTTTGTTCCCATGCTGAATAAAAGCCTGCAGACCAAGTTGCCCTATAATTCTGGATAATTGGGTTGTTCATTTTAAACCCCTTGGATGGTAGGAGGAAATAATCGCTGTGCCTGTATGAATTGGAAAGGTGCCATTCCACTGAAACCAAGGTGAGACAATTTGTTTCTGGAATACCAGGGAGAACAGAACTGTTGCAGAATAAATGCCTTTTTGAGATAAAACTAGACTAAACAGCTTTAAGCTTCCCTTTACTTGTGTTGCCTGCAGTTCTGAACATTTTAATTGAGGCTTTTCTTTTGTTCCACATAAAAGAAAGCTTTGACCATCTGTTTGAAGTGAAATGTTATTTTGTTTAAAAGAACCCATTTTAACAATTGAACTGTAATTCATTATTTTAAAAGCATTTGGTCCTATCCTGAGTTGATATAAAATCAATATTAAATTAATAAGAACGATACATGAATAAAGAACCTAATAATTTAATTGTTCCACACAAATTATGCAAGGGCCAGCATTTAATATTTTCCTAAAGATAAACAACACCATTTTGTTTATCACACAAGTGATTGTATCTGTCCTCTTTGATCTGTGAGATGTAAAGCTTTAGGAACTAATTAAAAGCTTTGGCCTTGGACATGATGTTTCTGCTTATTTTCTCTGCCTTCAAAATATGAATATATTCAAGTTTTTAAAAAATTGTTTGTTGTTATTCCAGACTACAATCCCTAAACCTAAATACCAGATATTGCTAAACTATATGTACTTTAATTTCTTAAAATTCAAATATCTCTAAACTTTACAACATGTCAAAGAATTCAGTACACAGATGACACCACTAAGAATTAAATCTGAGCATCTAAAGTTTGGCTTTATTAATAAAACATTCTAGCACCAAAGCAGCAGAATATGTTTTGTCTTATCACATATCCAAAGAAAATTATGAATTCTGAAGAAAGTAATATGGTGGTGTCACAGTTTTCAATAAAAGACAAATACTTTAGGGAATATGTTTCTATTTCCTATCTGATAATGACTAAGTCCTTGCACCACCATACAGAATATAATGAGCTATTTTTAGATATATGAAGTTACAGCTGCAGTTATTGAGGACATTTCCTTAAATGTGAGCTCTCTAATATTATGCATAACTGATCATAATTTACAAAATCTTTAGGCTGAGTTTTGTTATTTGGAGTTGGTCAGTATATTTTTTTCTACTGAATATTACTGACTATAAGCAGTTTGGGAAAATATGGAAGTGGCAAATGCTTAGTACATGTAAGAAGAGCAAAACCATGAGTAAGGAAGAAAAATGATGCAAGTTTCATCAATTCAAGGAATTATCACTAGATAATCAGTGAATTTAAAGAGGTTCACACTAGTGTATAGCATTTAGTTTGTAGAAATGAATGTCTGGAAAGCATACTGTATATGAATATGTAATTATAAGTATATAATAATATGAGAACCTTGAATGGCATTACCTCTCAGCTGATGACAATAGAGGATGCTTAATTCAAACCATTTATCAGTCATGAAAGAAATGATAAATGGGGATACTTTGAATAATTTTTGCATAAATCTCAGGAAAAATATATCTATTTGAGAAAAGAAAAATTAAGCATAAAAATACAGAAAACAGAACCAGCTCTTAGCAAAAAATACTCTTCATTCAAAAAATTACAAAATGTTTACATAAACAAAACTCCTTAGAAATTATAGTTATTCAAAATAATATTAATAGGGAAAACAAGGGTGTTCTAGCACCTCCTGACAATCAGCACCAGTGGTAATATTTCAGCTGATGCCTGCTTTTGCAGTCAGTCAGAGCTGGCAGCAGTCAGATCTTAACTTCCAAAATCTGTTTTGAAAGAAGGAACCTGGAAGCATAAATCATTGTGCATTATGGAAACTAATCTGTGGCAGAGAGCATAAACTCAGGATTTCTCTCTCACTTGGAAATGGGAGCTTCTGGAGGCAGTTTCAGGAGCTTGTGAAGGTAAATTGTTTTACTTCTTATTTTAGTCTATTTAGCAGCTGTACAGGAATATCTCAGCAAGAGGAACAGCAGAAGTGCAGACATTAAAGACAACTAAAAAATAAGTATGATGTTCTATGTGGGTGTGTATTTTAATGCAATCAAAGCTCCAGTCTAGCTGAATGGTTCAAAATATCTGCAGATCAGAGGACAATTCTACTTTGTGTGTGGCATCCCAGAGGCAGGGAGGAGCAGGAGTGTTTCACTCCAGCTGGAAATCTTGTCCCTACTCTCAGGAACCTTTCTCTAGTGCAATGCTTCTTCCTCACCACAGCTTCTCTCTGATCCTCCTGTCACAAGAGCTGAGGAAGGCTTTGATCCTGTACTGGAATCCCAGACTTTGATTCTGTGCCAATCTCACAGCTCCAAAAGGCTTGTTTTCCCATCATGTGTCCTCTGAGAGAGTCACTCGATCGAATTTTCGCATCCCTTGGAAATTAAAACCTGCAGCAGAACAGACAGAGTGCCAAGGACCAGCTTTATTTTTATGTAAATAATGGACAAGACAAGAATGCAGCCTCTTTCATTTCTCTTTAAAGATATGGTTGCCTGTGGGATGTGCTAGTGGAAAGCCTGTGGAGCTGATCAGAGGATTAGCTTTTGCACCAGCTGCTGCTACTGAGTAAGAGAAAGGCAGTTCTAATTCAACATTTCTCCATCACTTGAAGCACCTGTGCTCCTCAGACTGGCTGCTCATAAGCCTACTTCTGCTCCATTTTATCGAAATTCAAAGAAGTTTTGAATATTAATTTTTAAAATACCTGAATTCATTCATTTATTCCTCAAATGATTTATACTAGTTTATCACTTCATCTTAAACAAAACAAAAATTTATAAACAATAGGATGCCTAGAAATAATCCATTTTGAAACAACAAAAATTTTGTTTCTTTTTGACAGCAGAGCTGGAAAACTTTTGCTGAAAATCAGTAAATTAAAGGTCAAAAGTAATTTATACTCTCTTGACTGAAAATTTTAAATGTCTTTCCAGTACAATTTTTCTTTGAATACATTCTTGTAAGTAGCAAGAAATACTTAAATAATCTCTTAAGTAAGCTTTTAAATTAATATATCCTTTCAAAGTCTACATATCTTGCTCTCATTCTGTATGGAGCATATGAGCCTGAATTGTTTTACTATAAAGTAATTTCAACTGAATTAATTACTGAAAATTCCAGGATACAAGGTGAGAGAAGATAATATTAATCTGAGAAAGGACAAAATGTTAGATAATTGTGTAGAGAGACAGAAGAGCCAAAGATGGACACAAAAATTTGATGGCTGAGGGACTGAGGGAAGACTCTGTCTCCTCTCTGAAAATAAGTGTCCTGGTCAGGTTAGCAGCAACTTTTGCAGTAGCTTGGAGAAATCTTGGTGAGAATACTGAATTGGTGAGTGCCATTCTAAACTATGACGATATGAGGGAAGATGATGAACAGTGTTAAACTTAGATTGCATTTGCACGTTATTGATTCATAAACAGAGGTTAGAGTGTTTTAAACTGCAACTGGAAATTCCTTATGTATAAAATTTATAGTTTCTTTGTTAGCTCCACTCCTTCGATAAACAAACCAGAAAAAATACTTTTGCATGTTTAATAAACCTGTAGAAATTGAAATATTTTGAAAACTTTTCTCTCAAACTAGAATTAAGTGCAACAGTGATTTCAGAACAGAAAGGTGCAGAAAGACTGATTTACATCAGAGTAGTGTGATGGAATGTTTTATATCCTGGCCTACTGTTTATTTTCACATATGTGCAAAAGCCTTGCTGATTTCAAAATCTGCAATATAGCTATGGGATTTAGCTTCCTTATCTCCAAATTTAAATTTACTGCAGAAGATAAAAAATAGCATTTCAATGCAAATACTCAGCAAAACATGGGAAAGCAACTTTAATTTAATAAGAAAATAATTTTCCTATTAATTAAATGTGTATTGATTGTTGCAAGAGCAATTATTACCTTTAGCAAGTATAAGAGAGATTAATCTAGTTGCAATCTAATTAATTTAGAATTGCATGGGCAATACAAACACACAATTAGAAGGAGCTGCATTTCTAGGAAGCTAAGGATTTTTTAATGAAAAATGTTCTGACTGTATGAGTAATTATTATAGAATTCAGGGAATAACAGTTTTTAAAAACTGCTAGTTTACCATGTCTCCAGAAATAGGAGAAAAAGAATACAGAATATACAGAATATACAGAAGACACAAGAGAGGTACCAGCCTTGCTCATAGCTTAAGTCTGTATTAGAACTATTTATGTTAAATTAACAAAACTCAGTTTCCTTACCACCAAAGGACAGCAATCCTGCTATACAAAAAGAACAAAACTTTTAAATTTGTGGTAGATGGACAAAGGAGAAAATAATTCAAGAGCTGCCATTAGAATATGGTGTTCCCTCTTGCAGTGTGGCAAAGAAAAGCACAGGACAGCTGGGATGCATTCTGCTGGAGGATCTGTGGATGTGGGAAACCTGAATAAAACAACCCAGTGAGTAAATTTGTGAAACCAGGAGGAATGGCCCCTTTTCCCTCTCTGCACATGAAAAAACCTTACACTGTAATCCCTAAAAGTTATTACATCAAAATGGTTTCCCTGACAGGGCTGAGTGATTTTTATACAGGGATTTTGGAGGAGATGGACCATAAATTTTAGCAATGCTGGGCAGTATTTCATGGCTCTATAGGCCAAATGAGGTTTGTGGGTCATTCTGAAGCTGTTGCTAGCTAAACAAGCAAGCAATGTGTTTACCTCTGTTGTCATTAGAGGATAAGGGACTGGATGAGATGTGTCTCACAAGATGCTTAGCAAAATTTGATGAAGCATTATGTTTAGAGCAAAACAAAAGCAATCAATCAAGGAGAAAGGAAAAATTAATCTTGTGCTGCAAGACCATGCAGAAGGGGCTTCAAATATCATTTAGCTCAGAAGAGCTGTGGTTAAGCATTTAAACTTTTTCAGGTGTACTCAGAACAAAACTGGTATTGCAAGAGGGCAAATTTTATTTTCTTGGTAGAAGTAAGCTAGTTTTCTGCCATCAGATGCAGTAGAAACAGAAATATAGACTTAAATAAGAAGAAAAAAAGAATTTTTATAAAATTTAAGCAAATTTAAAAAAGGCTTTTTCTCAGATACATGGTATGGAGAAACAATGTATCTTTGTGAAAGATTAAATATAAAAGATAATATTTTGGAAAATAATTTGCTGCATCTTAATCCTGAGAAAATTTTCTTCAGGATTTCATTTTCATTGATGTTTTAAAGTCAATATCAGTTAATAAATATTTCCAAAATATTTCACAGAAATTCATTAGCCCTGTTATTTACTGTTGTTAGACTGTAATAGTTCATGCCTCAAACATTGATATAAAGTTTTGCTCATTTTAGCAAAAACTGCATAAAGAAGCTACAACCACAGAAACTTCCTTGAAGAACTTTGGACTGTGAGTCAAACTGCTGAGGTTAGATAAAGAGAAAACCTCTCATATCAAATAAAACCCATACTAATGTCACTGGCATGTGGTCTCATTTGCACCTTAATTTGGGCAGAGGTATTTCTAATAACCTTTAAAACCAGATCTTGGCAGATATTTCCCAGAATACAGTAAAATGACTTGTCCAGAATTGGAGTGGATCAATAGTGTCATTGGTGAGCAAATCCCTTGAACTTGCTTTAATTCTTTGCTTTTGCTACTAAGCTGTTTCCCATCAATTTCTGTGGATAAGACAACTCAAAGCCAGTCAAATAACTCTGCATGTCATCCCTGCTGCTTCTTTTCACTCTCCCCAAATACATTTATTTTGCTGAATAGAATGAGACTCCATCTGTCTCCATTTGTTTGAGCTCCCTCCACTTTATGCTCTCCCTGATTAAATATTCCAGGTGGTGGGCTTGCTGCAGATTACTGGTTTCTTGCCTCTGCCTTTCTCCCCATTCTCAGCTCCAGTGCTGTGAAAGCAGGGGGCAATTATTAACCTTCTGCAGCAGCTCTTCCATCCACTGCAGGCACAGCCTGTGCATTACTGGCTTTTAGAGTGAGAAACTCTGACCCATCACTCCTGTGCCAGGGCAGGAAGCTGAAACAGCTGTTTCTCTGAGGACAGCAAATGTATCAAGAAAACACGCTGTTGATACAGACCCTGCACCTGGACGTGGCAAATAAAGGCTATTTTGGGTTGTCAAATAGATAATAACTTGTGTGTGGAGATTTGTAAAAAGCAAAGTTTGTTCTGCACAACTTCAATCTTTTCACTTTGTGGGGCCTAGGAAAAGTTGGTGATCTTTTAGGTCAAGGAGATGTCATTTGCAATGTTTTCACTTAGGACAAACTTTGTGAAGGAAGGTAGGATTGTTTTTCTCTGACACGCTGCTTTCTCTGTTTCCTTTCAAGTTTTTCCCAGTTTCTCCTTGTTGTTTGTTCTTTTTTTGTTGTTTATTAAGCTAAAATTGTAAAATTACTCAAAATTTACGTGCTTCTGCAGGTATGGGCAGAGAGTGGTGGGCTTGCCAACAAAGACTTAACACGTGGGCTCTTGCATTTGTGTGCTTCAGAAGTCAAATCAAGAGGTGGAGCAGAAGGCATTGCCTTTCAAACAGCTGTATTTTCATTTTTCTGCTCATTACTGGGATACTCCAGTTATAGGTTACACCTCAGAGCCATTATCTTTCTTTCTTGTTTGAATACATTTCCTTCTAGATATCTGGTCAAGGTAACACCTGCACCAGAAAGGAGCTATATTCAGTGGGTGAGAAACCCAGAAGCAAACCACTCAACATTCAAAATGTATGTATTTGCAGGAAAATGGATGAGTAAGAGGGAATAGCTAGGCAAAGTACTGAATCCTAAATATCCTGCAATGTGTTAACCCTAGCTGATGCAATGTTACTGAGTATTCATAAAAGATTTTAATGAAAAACAAGAAAGTGATCATGTGAGTGTCTATTTTCAGGACAAATGTTTCAGTGATGGAAACAATATTTGAAATTTTGCATATGTGTACCAATAATAGGTTTAAGAAAGTCTCTCTCAAGCCTGGCTGACCCTGTATGTAATGGTAAAGTTATAAAAATGCAATTTGAATGTCTGTCCATCTACAAAAATTCAGATGCAATTTCTGCACAGTTTTTGTACAAAATCTCTTAAACCTGTTAACATAGAAGCACTTTATTTGATTCATGTGTGGTTTTGCAAGCAAAAAGAATTTCAGAATTAGAGACAGTGATGTGTACAATTTACAGTAAGAGCATCTTGTGAGGAGGTCAGATACTTCTTTAGCATGTGGGTACTCATCTTTTAGCTAATAATGACCAGGAGATGTATTTCCATTTTTAGTTTCCTGTAGGCAGAGTAGAATGCTGCGAACCAAGATCATTATATCCTGTACTACAGGATACAGATGACAGGAATTCAGCCTCATTCATCTGGGAGTTATTATAAAGCAGCTATTGACAAATGTGGAAACCTTAACCTTAAGAGAAAAAGTGAGATAAACTGTGTGTTGAGATGACAACAATTTAACAGGTAAAGCATGCAGGAAAAGCAAATCAGGGAATTAATTCACCACTTCCCATGGGCAGGCAGGTGTTCAGCCAGCCCAGAAAAGCAGAGCTCCTTCACATGTAGTGGTGACTAGGAGAGACAAAAGGATATCACTCCAAAACATCCCCCTCTTCCTCCCTGTTCTTCAGTTTTATATGCTGAGCCTAACCCCATATGGAATGGGAGATCCCACGGAATTGGCTGTCCCACTGCATCCCCTCCCAATTCCTTGTGCCTTCTTTGGGGTGGCAGAAATGTCCTTCACTCCATGTAGGTCCTGATCAGCAATAATGAAAACATCCCTGTATTAGCAATTCTCTTGGGATGATAAATTCAAAACATAGCAGCTACTATGAAGAAAATTAACTTCATGCCAGTCAAAACCAGCACAGCAGCATAGATGCTTTTTGATTAAGCCCATCACCTTTCAAGATTTCCTTGAATAAAGCATATTAAGATTTCGAAATCTCTCTAAAGTAACAGAGCCTATAAATCCTGAAGGATTTCTCTGTTTGGGGGAACAGCTGAATACACAGAAAATTCAAGAAAACAATAAAATTCAAAATATATGGTGTGCTACTCTAATCTGATGTGCCCCATAATAAGTGTGTAGTTGCCAAGGATCTGTGAGAAGGCATAGGTCTGATAATTGGGTTTTCCCAATTTACAAATAGCCAGTGTTGCCTATCATTTGCTCTAATATTATAGGGGAGCATTTGCAGGATTCAGTCCATATCTCAAAAATTGTACTTTGATGAACTTATGTGATTCTCTTCTTTTTTTCCCCCCTTCACTTACTGCAGTTATTCCAATTCTCTTGTTGAATGCAGTATCATGAGGCTACAACCTGTAATGTGCAGTCAAAGTGTGTTCTGATTCAAAAATTGTGTTTTGTATGACCACCCAGAAGTCAGTATGCTTCTCTGGCACTTGAAGCTTTCAGGGCTAAAGTGCAGAAACTGATGAACAGAAAAATAAAATGGGCCAATCCTTCAAAGTGTGGAGGCAAGACAGAATATACATATTTTTTAAAATACGTTTAGCTAAATACAAGCTCACAGCATTTCATGTTAACACAGAAATTCCTGGGTGTATTTGTTTGGGGTTTGGTTTGTGGTTTTTAGCAACCTGTTCAACTGAACAGAATAATTTTGTATTGTATCTTCCTCAGAATACAGTTTAGATAAGAAACACAAAACATCAATATTTCATGCGTAGCTGTCACTGAATATTTGTGCAGCTTGTCTAAAGGGCACAAAATAGTGAACTTATGAAAAATATGAAAGATTTCTAGAAAGATGCTATGGTAAGCAACACAATTTTTTTTATTTAGAATCAAAAAAATACATGAAGCAGAATAAAGCAGACAGGAAAGAATTTTATATTTGTAACTGAATATAACCTCAGTTCAAACAATAATATTAATGTTTTAGAAAATAAATGTGTAAAAGGTAAACTGTTAGTGAAATATGTAAGATATAGAGTGTATCTACCTGTATTATACTCTAACATCATCATATAAATATACAGTAAAAGGCATTATCTAACACTGTATTTTAGAGTTTAATTTCAACTAGTAGAGTGGGGAAATAATTTTAGGTATTCTTCAAAATGATTTTACAAAAATACAGCAGCTAGGTAACCTTTTGTCCCATAACTTACAAATAAAGTATAAAAAGAAACAACTTGTAAAACCAAACAAGGTCTATTGGTTTCTATAATTAAAGCCTCATTCCTACACAAGAAAAAAAAGGTTTCTTTTTTTTTGTTTTCTCTGTTCCAAATACTATATTAGAAATTGCTACTATGAACACATTTTTTTTTAGGTGAAACAGTTCATTTTTTCAGATAATTTTCTATACTCTGAATGTGATCTGCAATCTCTTTAGTTAACTTCAGCAGCCACCAGAAGAGCATCCCACACCATGGTGTACCACAGCCTGCCACAGAATCCATCACTATTTTAAAACTCTCATTTAGGCTAGTATGGTTGTGGATGGCATCTTTTGAATGCTCTACATCTAGTCCAACACCAACAATCAGAACTGATTTCTTTAATATTCAGTTATATTTTTAGCAGAGCTATCTGCTGCCTCATCTTTGCTTTTGCCATGCAACATGAACAAGGAGAATATTTGTGATATCTTCTGCCAGACAAGTAGTTTTGAAAATGGATGCTGACTGGATAGCCAATGCAGCTAACAGATGGTCTTGTAACACGTTCTTTTGAATCGTTAAAAAAGAAAAATAGATTCACTTGGGCTTTTTTCTCTCAGCAGACAAGCTCTATGACAAACAATAGAATCCTGCTGGTTCCTTAGTCAATTGTAAAAATACATTGTGTGTCTCTAGAAGACAAGGAGAAAGACAAATTTCCTAGGAAAAAGAGCCTGTGGGTGATATGTGCTCTCTTAGTGTAACTCAGTGTTCCTGAAAAAGACTGCTGAAAACCATACACCTATACTGTTGAAATGCTGTGATATTGCTTTTTCTTTATCTCTTGTTTTTAAAACAGTGATTATTCCTAATCACACACAATTAATCATTGTCAGGTGACAGATGGCAAAATAGTTTGAAAACTGATCTCTTTATATGTATTTTTTGGGGTATGCTCACATTTTCTATGCTTCATTGTTTTTTCAGCCTTCAAAAATAGAACTAATGTAAACCCACAATAGTTTCTTTTTAAAACCTCAATCTCAAATGCTATTCATAGCCTATGGCATTAAAAGCTAGCTATTGTGTAGCAAACAGGATGGTAATATTTCTGAATCAGCAAAAAAAGGAACATAAAAATTACCTAAAACCCATTTTTCCCATTCTAGACCCATGATGTGACCACCAAGCAATAGCCTTGCAAGTGTCTGGTATATTGTGTTTTGGGAATGTTTTCTTTCCACTTTGCACAAGTGCCAGCAAGACCTTCAGTGACAAATTAGGTTTGTCATCTGTTTTGCTGCTTCATAAAGCCTTTGCTAAATAAGCCTGTTCAGTTATTTAAGTGTGCTCAGACCTGGGGTCATGTTTGCCAAGACTCAATTTCTCAGTTATTTCTCAGTTAATTATTTAACTGTGGTTTAAGGAATGCAAAATTTTGGCTTTTACTTTTATTTGCTTCTGTTTTTAAGAAGTAGGACTTTTCAAAACTTTTGAAATATGAAGATGGCATCTAGGCTTTAGTAAACAGGACTTTTGATAAAATTCAAAGTGATCCTAAGGAGCTGGGTAACATCCAGTTGATGAAATCATCTATTTGTCAGTGGATTATTAAATACGATGTTTACTAGGAGGAAAGGGGCTCTTAAAAGGCACTATTTTAACAGGTCCACCCTATTTCTTTTCAGACTCAGTGAGTGATCTTCATCCATGTATCAGCATAAATGAGGCACGGAGCAATGTCAGTATTGATGGGCAGACTTGGAGTGTGGAGCTATTATGGGCACACAGTGAATCTCCCTTTCAGAAGCTGATTGGCATCTTTGCAGACATAAGCAGCTTGATGAGGGCTAATGTGAGAAGGGATGAGGTCCCAGCACCTGTCCTTGATGGTACAGGTACATACCTATTGATTTCAGAGTGGGGACAGCAAGGTCAGTGTTGTACCTGTGCTCTGTGCAGCAGATAAGGGACCACACTCTCCAGGGGAAGCACCAGTCCCTTCCTCAATTAGCCACTCACTTTCTACAGGCTTCTTACTTGGCTCTGGGAACAAATTCTGATAGTGAAATGCTTAGGGATGTAAATTCAGGAAACAAAATTTCTACTTCAAGCAGCATTAACTTCAGAAGTTATTGGAGATGTGCTTAGAACTTAATACTCAAAGCAGAGATATAAATATGAATAATTTTCTAGGAAAAGATTAAGATGCTATAAAAGCAAAAGCTGCATCTCAGTGTCAATTAGGTTTGATTTCTTAAGAAAAGAAAAAATAAGTTGTTTTAGTTAAGTTCCTGGTTCTGAAATTAGCATAATTGAATTTTTTATGTGTTTGAAGATTGCCTCTTTTCCTAAAGTATTTTGTGTCTGTTAGGCAGATACAAAAATATAAAATTTAAGTGAAAAAATTCATTTAAAATTATTATTTTATAATAATTTATTTTTTATCTCACATTGTAAACTGAGAAAATATAATTCTGTAGAAATCTTTAACTTCTCAGTAAACCAAAAACTTAACTAGGTTTCTTCCACTTTCCCACTTCTCAGTTTTTCTTTACAATAATAACAACTGCATTATACTTATTACTGTAACCTATACTGGTATTTGCCCATATCTCCATTGTAAAAAAGAAAAAACCCAGAGTTTCTATTTCAGAATAGATAAATCCCACTGGAATAATTATGTAGATATGCAGCAAATACTCATATTAAGCTTTAACAAGGCCTTTCAAATTTTAGCTGGTTTCTAAACAGTAATTCACCATCCCAGCATTACTGGTCAGTACAGATGTGGGGTTTTTTGCTATCACTACCTATATCTTTATCCTGTTTTCTGTACCTGTCTGGCACAGAAAATATCAGTGTCTTTGACATAATAACTGCATTCTTCTACTTCATCATGAATTTCAGTAACTGCTTTGAAGGAGCAAAACTGTACTAGTTAAGAGTCCACAAAATGAATTCTCCAAAGCTACATTAGATTCAGCTCCCTGGTCTTTATCTGAAGTTTATAATTTCTCCTTCAAGTTAAAGCTATTTATTCTACAGTAAGGAGGGAGAAAACCCAAAATAACATCTATGTATGAAGAGAATAAAAGCCTTAATTAATAATCAGGGAGAAGATACTCTTGAAGGAGATATCAGTGAAGAATAAATACTGTGCAATAATAAGTGCACTAAAAAATAACATTGTAAAAGTAATTTAAGGAGAAAAGAAAACCACTGCTTGATGATTGATCAAAGAGATTAATTATTTTTGTATTTTCCCTAAATATGGTCAAAGTAGTTAACATTTATTGAAAACATTTTTTCCTTTTAGTGCCAGTTTGAACTGAGTTCACTACCTTATATGTTGTACAAAATATATACCATTAACCTTTGTCACTTGCTAGAAAATCAAAATAATTTTTATTCTTCTCACAACCTCTGCCCAATAATAGTGCTGCCACAGAAGTTTGCATATTACAGGCTTGGCCCCATTTCAAATGATTGACCCTAAAGAACTTTGCTCTGAGTGTAATTTGCCTAAGAACTTTCTACCACAGGTTTTTTGAAAAGATCAATACTCAGATGACTAATTTTTCCAGAATTTCAGAATATTTTAACCTTTAAAGAAGCAGGGACTCTAATGCTTTTTAAAAAATAAAAATTTGTTAGTGATTCAAATCTTTTATTCTTACAGTAAAGTGCTTTAAATTATTAGGAGCTATACTAAGAAATTTGACAAAATTGTGAAGAAAAAGAACATATCCAAGAGGCAACTCATTATTTGCTGAATGTTACTAATGGGATTAATAAGACATTTCAGGGCATCTTGTAATATTCTAGATACACTTCAGTTATCTGAATGTCATGTTAGTGCCAAATTAACACCTTATCCTCATTTTTACATAGCTCAGTTTTAGCTTGGGCTGTACTACAAGGTGGGAAGAAGAAAGGCATCTAACCTTGCTGTAAGTGGGATTGGAGGAGTTGTTTGGATTTGATTTTGATGCTTCTTGTGAAATCCAACCTTACCTCTATCACCCCACACTGTGCACATCATCTCAGTGGAGAAAGGGGCATTAGGTGGTTGGGAGGGTTCCTGGCATATCTCAGGGAAATTTGTGATAGAGTAAGAGTAGCAGAGTACTCTGGGACATCCTACAATTGCTTAATTTAAAAAAAACAAAAAAAAAAAAAAAGTTATGATGGCACAGTTTATTTTCTTCAATTATTGTTTCTGTTGGCAGGCTGGGAAATTAATATTAGTTCTTTTTATTCTGTGTTCTATCCACATATTTGAAGTTCTGCCTCTGTCTTTGTGATGCACTGGTGACTTTTTGAAAGGGGAAGGCACTGCAATCCTATTTACCACCAGATTTTCTGCCAGTTTTGCAAAATGAGGTTCAAAGTCATATGCTTTAAACTTTTTTAGATACTCCCATAGCATCTACTTAAATCCAGAGGTAAAAATCTCTTGTGAACCTCTGCACAGGTTGGTTCTGATTTCAGAATATATATTACAATCCATGGGATTTACCCTCCAAGTCATTCCAGTTCTCCTCTATGAAGGCATAGACTTATTTTCAGAAGTCAAAATATGCTTTTAAAATGCCTTGTTTTACTCCAAAACCACTCCTTAAAAACACCCCACCTTCTGCTTTTAATTTCTGCTGAAATTGAACATATTGACAAAAATAGTGCTAGAGTGCTAGAAAACTGCACTTTTATTTTCTGACAGGAAAAAAACTCAAAAATTATAATCTGCATGGAAATAAATATTTTAATAGTTCTATGATCACAGTTTTTTTCATTGCTTAATATCTCTCCACATTTACTTATTTCTTATTAAGAAAGGTGAGAGACTTTAGTGGTTTTTAACTCACTGCTATGTTGTCCATATCAAACAACATGCCTGTATGAATGTTAAATAACTCATCAAACCTGTGCTCCTGACAAATGACTGAATATATATTCAGTTTACACCTCACAATTTTTGTATCATCTAAGGCAGAAATCCCACAGATGACAGCTTCATTCACTATCTAACCCTAATTTATCCCTTGGGCACTGTCCATCCCACAAAAATGCAATTAAGTAATTAAAAACTGTATCAAAATGCATACAGGCAGGGTGGGTACAGGGAATTAAAAATGCAGAGTCAGTGTTATTCTTGCATTTCATCATTTTTCAGTCCTTGATTTTGCAGATTAATGATGTTTTAAGATAATTTTTAACTTTCTATGTTTGTTTAAAAGTAGATTGAAAGTAATTCAGACTGGCTGTTGGGGAGGACAGCACAGTAGCTCATGCAGTGATATTTAGAGTGGTAAAGTCAACAACTCAGATGATTTCCATTCCATTTAAGGAGAATTATAAGCAGTGGAATTTGCAAATTGTCACCTTTCATGAAAATCAATCATAAAAGAAAGATATGGCAGGTGTTTTCCTAAGGGTTTCTATATATTATTTACCGATAGAAGTTGCATTCTCTAATAACTGAAGTATATATTCAAAATTTTCTGCATATTCATTCATTTCTTTCCTTTTGTTCCAACTCTGGGTAGTCTAAGCTCTATGAGTCTTCTCAAGTCCTGAATTCCTGTTCTGCTCCCTGACATGTAAGGCTATTCATTTCATTAGTATTAATTGTAAGGTATTAATTTTAATATGACTTTCCTCTGCCCTCTAATATTTTAATCTGACCATGACAATGGATGCCAGGTGTGCTGTCTGACTCTGACTTCACAAAGCTCTGATAGGGGTAAGATCAGGCTCAAAATGAATGGTGTATGTGACATTATATTAATATATAGACAAAGGCAGGAAGATGATTCCTGCTTTATTTACAGTAGTATCAGAGTGAAGTGGAATTTTATGAACATCTATCAGTATGGAATCTGTAATAAACATTATTGGAGACTGTGGTTGGATGGCTGAGATTTCAGAAGAGTTTATAATCCAAGAAAACCTACAAGCACTTTTGGGAGCATCAGCACAGGACATGTCAGAGAGATTTGGGCATAAAGTGGAATATTTTTATCCTTTTCCCACTTTTTCCCCCCTACTTTTTAATTCTGTCTTTGAAGCACATTGTCTGACCTGGCTGTCCAGTAAAATTACAGTGTAAATGAAAGCCCTGGTAATTTTTCATGGATCCCTGAAGGCTTTCAGCAAGAAATGAATGTGCTCATTGCAAGGTGCAAGTGCAGTGTAGTCCATCAGCACAGTGACATGGGGAGCTGGTTTTATCTTAAGTACTATTTTAAACAAATTGTTACACTTAATTTAGAACCTATTGAATCAATGTTTGTAATCAATATCAGAATTTTCTCTGAAAATAGTCTGTAACTTGCTCAGGAGTATAATACATGTCTGCATGAATAGGCAATAGCCTGAAACTCCTAAAGGAAGAGACGTGGCTTGACAGGATAACATTAAAAGAAAATTGAATCTAATTGCAATAATTATGATGTCAACAAAATATTTTTAGATCTAGCCTTTTGCTGAAGTAGTCCAAAGTGTTGGAGGGGTGAAAAACAACATTTTTTGTTAAAATAATTATTGTTTTCCTGACCTATGTCTTGCTTTGTAGATTTTGAAGTATGTAATAACCCTCAGGGGGGACAGTGCTATTCTTGAAAAGTGTGAGTGTGAAGCCTGTAGAGATCTTGAAAGGAGTGAAAGACAGATGCCTCTTTTTACATTTGACTGTAATGCTGTTTAAAAGAAAATGCAATGTTTAAACGATCCCTGGTTGTCTTTTTGACATATTCTGATTGTAGTCAGCTCTGCAGGGAGACTTAGCTGTCTCTCCTGTCACATGGAAGACTGGAAGCTATAAGAAAGTTAACAGAAGCCACACATGAAATTTGCTTCTACAATTACACGATAAGTTCTGTTCAAAAGAAAATATTACATTCTGTTTTCACTTTAAAAATGAAATTTCCATTCTGTTCCCATCATTCCAGGTCGTTCTGGTAACCTCCCAGCTGGAGGCTGCTATCAGTGAGAGCAGGTGAAAAACACTGAGCCCAGAAATGGTCAAGAGCTTGGGACCCTAAGTACGTGAAAGTAAATGTAATTCAAGAAGGGTATTTAAAATGCAATGAGCCCTAGAGGTTAAACTTGGGGTTAAACTTTAGGTTTCAGTAAGTGCATGTGAGGAAGTTTTCATAATAGTGAGAATTGTCCTGCATCTTCACTAGGGCAAGAAACAGTACAGAATTTGCCTCCTTGCACAGGAGTATGAAGACAGCACAAAATTTTTATTTCTGCAGGCTGTAGTGGTGATGCTGCTTTTCCCAGGTGTTTTAATAACAAAAATGCCATCTGCATTTCCTTTTTGTATATTGCATATTAGCTGTGTGTTAATTGGCTGAGGAATTTTCATTTTTGCTGTTCAGTTGTGAACAAAGTGGACGAAAGATGGTGTTTGGTTTTTTTATATGTCTGTTTTAAGACTGAAGATGAATAAATGCAAACCCATCTCAGAAAGTCCCTAAGCTGCTCACCACTGTGGTCTGTATAGTTCCACATGGAAAGTATCACTAAAACCTCACTCTGCTCTTGTGCTTTTACTCCAAGCAGCTTCTGCTAGCTGGGTGTGCACATACTAATTTATATTTGCTTTTCAAGGTCGTAGCAGAGATGTACATAGAATAATATGTACTTACTTGTATAGTTAATAGAATGGAAATGTAATTATATAGTTAAGTGTTTCCATCTTTCGTCTTTTAAAGGAATGTTTCCTTACAATTTTCTGCATCATTATTTATTAATGACAATACTGAGTTAATATTCCTGACAGTATTGTAGATGGGTTTTATTTAATCTCAAATATGTTAAAGTCACCAATATAGTTTAGAAGTTTATGTGTTTTAGCTCAAGTTTTATACAAAATTTCTTTCCTTCAGAAAGGCCATGATGACAGCATTGTCTGCAAGGGCAGAAAGAAAATACTTTACCAGTGAGGAAAGGAATGAGTTGAAAGAGCACCTAAGGACAAGATGGAAGAAAGACCATTTGTAAACTCACAAAGAAATTTGGGCTGTGTGTCTCACCATTCAGAAGAATTGCACCAGTCACCAAGTACATCCCTGTTACCTAATAATTAATGATTGATTAATCTCATCTAGCCTGCCATCTTCAACATTGGACTCAACATTTTGTGGTTTTTTACAGCAGAAATTTAAGGCAAGGGAAAAAAATCACTTTCAAAGTAATTTCTCTTAGCCAAGATTGTCAGCTGATAATTTTTTTTAATGCAAAGAGGTCGAGCTGACTGTAAGGTGGGATTTTTCTGCATTAATTATGTGGCAGGTTAAATAGGGTCTGTTTTAGAATGGATACAGTCTTTAGCTCGTTGGAAAGCAGAGAGGTTCCAATTTTGCCAGTAGATGAAAGGAACTTGTGTTTGCCAATTAAATCAAGCAGCTGTTTCACAGACAATATTGCTAATAGCTACCAACTAAACTCCAAGCTGTTACTCTGGATTGTTTAATGAACTGCTTTTAATACATAGTAAATGCTAACCTATGTATCTCAATTTATTGAGCAAGAAGGGAGGGATATTTAAAGACATCTCTCTCCAAAATTCTACAGCATTGTAGGAACTTTCTGTGCTAATGAGGCACAGGAATTTGAGACTCTTTCTTACACTATTTGTAAGAATCCTGGAGAGAATAGAGCAACCTAAATTGTTTTTGACAGTGCATGACAAAATTGTCGTGTTCTGATGCTGTACAGTGACTGCAATTTTTTTCTCTAAAGGAGATATTTTAGGCATGCCATGCAAACCTGCTGCTTGTATTCTTCACTGTAAACTGCACAATACTGATGGCAAAATCAAAATACATCTCACATTGGGCACACCGATGTGTGCAGCAGTCTTGTGTGACAAATGAATAAAGGAATTGAAACCAGTGCATGGATTTCAGCAAGAAACATTCAAAACTCAGGAATTCTATATTGACTATATATTTTTATTTTTTTTGCATGCAAGGCATAGTCTCTGATATTTGTTTTTATCAGAAGACCTTCTCTACACCTCTCAGCTCTTTTCTGAGCATAAGCAATAGTAAACAAGGCATCAAAGCCATCTAACACTAAAAATAACTTGTTCAGAGAGAAACTGTGAGTTGGTAAAACTGCACACCAGGAGGGCATCCTCAGTCCATTCCTGGTTAATGCCATGTTAAAAAAGTCTAAATGTCTTGATTGACCCTGCCTGTTTTCTACAAACTCTATCATATGAACCTAAGCTGCAATTAGTCTTGCTTGCTACACTTCTACAGCAAAATTTTGCTTTAACCATACACAATCTAGAAGCAAATGGCACTTTTTTATTTCCAAATTTAAAGTCACAAAAAATTAAACAACAGGGAGAAAAATTATAAGTTTTCTTTTTTAATTTTTCTTGTTATCTACATCTTGGACAGATGATGAAAGCAGAAGATGAAAAATATGAAAATTTCTTAGAATCTGCTTCATTTAAAAAAAAAAATACAAGAAAGGAATAATTAAGGAAATTTTCAAAGACCTGCTACAATCAACAATCTCTGTTTTTTCTGTTACTATTTTTTAAGTAAAACAGACCACAAAAATTACATTTATAAGCTGGGGGGGTGGTAGTAGTGGGGAAACAAACCAAACACACAAAAACCAGAGATGCAAACTTCTGACTTTACAGATGGCTGTTTTTCTTAATTATATGGATAACAGCTTAGTAATACCTAATTGGTCATGCTTGACAAGTAATAGCAGTTTTTCCAAGACAAACAAATGTTCACATTTTTCATACTTAATCAGGGAGTTTATGTACAAAAATGACCAAATGTATCATCTATTCTAAGCCTCCTATATTATTTTGTACTAAACCACCATCTGTACTTTGATTTTACAGAATCTGTGTGTGGTGACCGCAGAATTTAATTATATTGCAGATGGATTTGGGGAAGAAACTAGATTTAAAAAATATATATATATATATAAAATATATATATATATATATATATATATATAATTTAAATAAACTACAAAAGCTCACTTCATTAATTTAGAAATGAACCCTAAGCATGTTTTTTATCTGACAGGTAGTGCCCTGAACACTAAATAAATGCCCTAATCTTTCCTGTGTCTTCCAAACTCATAGACATGTCTTGATAAATGCATTCAGCTTGTGAAAGTGTGTATTTCTTTCTGTGTGGTATATTTACATATTAGTTGCCTATTTTCTGAGTTTACTTTTAATGAACAACTTTGTCCATTATGGTTAAGATACTAGTTTATTCCTAGTCTGAGACCTTGCCAATTTATTTATTTTATTTTCTAATTACTTGCCACAACTTGGCAGATTTTGTTCTAGTGAGTAAATATGCCTGAAATTACAATTCTTTACTAACTTTTTTTGGTGTGCAGCTCTTACACATGAATAGTATTTCTGGATTTTGTGTGTGACTAATACAAATAAGGTTGCTTTTAAAAAATAAATAACTAAATAATAAAAAAGATTTAATAATTGATTGGATAATTTAAAAAAATACAAGCAAATAAATAATTTTAATATTCTTGCATAATTTGAAAGTTTTTGGCATTATGCTACCAAATGGGATTGTGCCAAGAGGCAGCAGAGTGGTTTGTGATACAGTGATGTTCTGTCTCTCCCAAGGTTAAGTGTGATCCTTCTCCCTTTCTCCTCAGAGCTTCAGCCACTTCTCCAAACCTGGGAATGCATCATGAAATACTCTGATTCTACCCATGTGCAAGTTAAGAGCATTTAGGTAGGAAGGTTGTGAGGGATACTTAGTGCAATTCAGTATCAGAACTTTGCCCTATATTCCACTAACTTTTTTATTTAGAAAAGGTCTTGGTTATCTCAAAGAAAATAATCTGAAAGATGATCTCTTCTCGTGCCCCATCTTCTGGTAACTCCTACTTCAATTCCATGAAAAATGGATTGTCACTGAAACTGGGAGGACATGTAGCTCTGAGTTATTCTGAAAAAATATGAAGTGACCTGAAAGACATTTGCTCTCTCTCTCTTTCCATTTTTTCTGGCTGGATTTCAGGCACTCATCAAAGCCAATCTCCTACTCCCTCTGTAACTCCTGTAGCCCCAGTGCTACCAAAGTCTGGCCATGCAAACCCAAATAACTCAACATAAACCTTTTTTTCCTGACTCCTGTGCTCTTTGGGAGTTGTCCTAAGTTGTGCTCTTTAGGTTGCTTTGAACATGCTGCACTCCACAGAATTTTACCATCTACTCTTCCTGCTTTCAGGAATTAACTGGGATAGATGTTAACAAGATTCCATGTCATTAAAATTTTTGGTGAGCTGGGACTCCCAAGTGGGCATAGTCTTGGCCAGAATGGTCTTGAGAATGTAAGTTTTCTTCCCTGATTTAAGCTGATTCAGGTAGTGTGAAAAGGCAAAATCATGATGTAAAAGTATTTAGCCAAAAAAGATTTGGGGCAACTTCCAGTCCAGCTGAGTTTAGACAAGCAGTACAGGTTACTGCAAGAGCATCTGCTTGTGCATCTCGTCTCTTACAGATTTGCTGTTTTAGTAATTGTGGATATGAAGAAAAGATGAACAGTGTCATTGGAAATACTCACAAAATATTTAAGATGATAGATGGCTGTAAATTTTATTTTCTTAATCTTTTCCCCCTTCTTCCTTTTGTTGGTTACTTGTTTGTTGTTAGAATTGGGTTGGGTTAGATGGCTACTCACTATGATATTTCCACACTTTTCCTCCCAGTCTCAGCTTGGATCAGGGAGTATAAATATGTGCAAAATGGAAATAGGCTGACAAAAAGATCTTTTCATTTGCTTGTTTTCTTTCAAGCTTTTAGGGTTTGGATTTGTTTCACGTTATGGGCTAGGATTTGTGTTTATTTTTATTGCATGAAAATTTTATTGCATTTTTCTTGTAGATGTATGAGTAAAAATAAAATGTGGAATGGGATATTATAAGAAAATATGCAAAAATATAAACACAGCACATACTTTATTCCTTATACTGGGTAAAAACCTTGTAGAATTTTAATAAATATGTGCATTGAACTTTCATAATGTGAACTTCAGTATTTCCCAAATTTAAAAAAAAACAAAACTAAGAGTAGTACATAAATATTAGCATAACAGGAAAATAAAAGTAAAGCAGAAAGGAAAAAATCTGATACAGCTTATATGCCATATGCATATCATAGGCTGTTTCATATGTTGTCTGAAACTCATTAAGATAATTAATCTTTTCTTCACACTTAAGTTGGATTTCAAATTTACAGCTGTCATTTTCAAGTGTTCATTGTACTCCATTAATAACTTGAAAGAGGTTTATACAATTTAATCTTATCATTTCAAATCTTTGTGCATAGGCACACTGTTCCCAAGTGGATTAAAACCATTGAACATCATTTAGATAGTTATCAAAACTTGAAACACAGAGGAAAATGCCAGAGGAGAAAGCAAAACACTCTTCTGCTAACATACACTAGAAAAGCTTGAACATGATCAACTTGATAAAGATTGAACAGATAGCTTGAATTGTTGGATAGCAGGAGATTCAATAAGTAAAGGAAATGAGTGTGATTAATATCTGTCATGGCTTGGAGAGGTGAATTCTGTTTGACACATTTGTTCGTATTTTTTGGGTGATTTTGTGTTTACACAAATGTAGATGGCAAGTTCTGCAAAACATTTGATGTTTGTGGTACTCTTCCATGAGATTATGATCAAAAAATTACCACCATAAAATAATTATAAACCTATCTTAAGTCCATTTTCCACAGTGATTTTATCAGGAAATCTTCCTCCAAGGATGTGTTTCCAGTTAGATCCCTCAACATTCTATTCTTAGCCCCATTATATGCACCTTCCACACTGATTAAAGAAAAAAAACCAAAAACCAAAAACCAAAAACAAACAAACAAACAAAAAAAACCAAAAAACAAACAAACAAAAAAAAAAACCCCAAAAAATACAGGTAATGTTTATTCATCACACTAAAGTTGATAGGACAATGAATAAAAATAAGCATGTACCAGCTGAACTATACTCTTTGGTAATTTAGATACAATTAAACAATATGATCAAAGCCCATGTAACTTAAAAACTTATAGGTAACAATTTTTTTGTAAAGGGACAATGCCACAGCACAGAGAGGAGGGAGCAAGCCAAGGCTGCCAATTGTACAGCAGCAGAGCCCCCATACCTGTCTCTGAGACACTCATGAAGTGATTTGAACTGACAAGAAATCAAGAAGGGTTAAGTGTCCCTGACTTCATCAATAGCATTCAACTCAATCATCTTCCTTAAAATTAAAAAAAAAAAAAAAAAAAAAAATTCTACAATTCTCAGCAGTTTTCAGCAGTGTTTCTGAACAAGGAACTTCATGGCAGATCCCAACACTAAAATTCTCTCAGGGGGTCATCCCTTGTACTCTCACACCAGAGGATATAAAATTCAGTGAGTACTGATTATATGGATGCACCATGGATGTCATCACAGTAGTTGCTGCTTCTCATACTTGTCTGTGAAAAAAAGTTAATGATATGAAACCTTACAGGTTAGCTCTGTTTTTAGGGTTTCCATATCATATTTCTGATTTTCCCTACTCTGACACAAATCATTCTAGATTAATATGTCTTTACATTTTCTATGTACCTTATATATCAACTTTTCCTGTTGGTAGTGTTAATTTTATTTTTTCTTCATGCTGAGAGATTCTCCTGTGCTTATTAAACCTAGCACACAGTCTACTGTGAGATCATGCCTGAAAGTGTCTCCCATTTTTTGAATGTGCAATCATACAAACTGAGAAATACCATTATTTCTGGTAAAATTATTCTTTCTTAAAAGAATAAATAATAAAAGATTAGACAGATCTATCACAGGTCTGAAGTTTTAGCTTCTAGATTTTTACAAGTCAATAGACAGCTGCCAATATTTTGTTCTTTAAAAAAAAAACTGAATATAATTTCTTTGTGCAGAACTTCCATTATTCTGGTCAGGTCTTTCTTCTATGAGCATCGTGGTCTTGGAAAAACCTAGCAGGTGATACTATAAAAGCTGCTCACAGATGATTTTAACACACATTTTTTAGTCCTGTTTTTGTTTTTGTTTTTGTTTTTGTTTTAAGTCAATATTTTAAAGAGAACTTGTCTTGCACCAAAAGTTTTCCTTCTGTAAACTTTCAAATCTTGTTAAAATATAAGTTCTGAATTCTCCAAATCAGAAAATATATGCTGTCCTATATAGTTTTTACTTAATATAAAGAAAAATGAATGAACTAGGCATAGGCTGAACTAGGCATTGTTTTGATGATATTTTCATACATCATTTTGTGCTTTCATCTATCACTTTGTACTTTCCAATATTATTTGCACCTTCAAACATATTTTGTGCATTTTGGCAAGTAAAGGCTCAGGGTCATTCTGAAATTCTGCTTTTCTGTTCTGCATAGCACGAAATTTATGTAGTGCATAGTTTCCTCTTACTAATTACACTCATTTAGTTTCAACATTTCTGTCTTGCAAAGCCTGGTTAAAATTTATTTTTAAGAGAGAAACCGAATGTTAGAAATATATTTGATGTAGTATATCTGCATGAGATGGGAGCTGAGTGTGTGACTGGATTTTAAATCTCTGAATGCCTACTTAATAAGGTAATTTGGACAAGGTTTGTTTCTTGCTAATGGCTTGTGCCAGCCTAGCACAATGTGTCCTGGTCTTTGGCCTGGTTATGAAGGTGCTGCTGCAATACAAATATGTGATAATAAAAGATACTCTTCCTGCTAATCTTAACCTGGAACATCCCATTTCTTCAGCAGCAAGGCCAAGCTCTTCTGTACTGAATCAGTTCTTCCTCTCATTTGAACCTTCTTAAAATTCCACATGCAGGTTGCCAGCTAAGTCATTGCAAGGACATATCCCAGAGTTTTAGTCATTTGAAGCAAAGCAAGGAAATAAGTGGAAGATTGATACTTGAGTTGATGTATTTTTATTTACTGATCTTCTGTTTAGTGCACTTAATTTATGTCAGATAAATCACTTGAATCCTTTTCAAAGATCAAGTGAGTAAAATGTCATAGCATTAAGCATAAGTATCCATTTTTTTTCCTAAAGGTCTTGCTGTCCCTAGGTACATGCATGTAGAAGCTTCCTGGGGAAGAGCACACATATTACAGAATCCTTTTGTTTGATTTTTGTTATTTTCCAATCTTGTTTTTATCTGGATTCAATTTACACAAGTGAAGATTAGCTCTGTTATTTAAAATAAAGATTGCAGAGATTAGCAGTTGAAAAAGAAGCATTTGTATCTATGTAGTTGAAAATGCAGCTTTTTTCCAATCATCAAGGTTAAATCACCAGGTGGTGCTATTACATAGATCGTATTGCAAGACTTTCTTCTGAAATTTGTTTAATTTTTTTTTCCAGGAAATGTTAAATAACCCTCTTTGACTTACAGCTGAGAGAGGCTATAAAGGGCACATTGACCTGTGACTTTTATTTTGGGAGTAGAAGGACTTTGTGTGAGGTGGGAATGGATGGCTAAGGTTGTTTTCCTCTAAAACACTACAGTTTGCATTCTGGCTGTGGTGGACTTCATTCCTGGTCTGAAATAATACATAACTTATAGGACATGCAACATATTTTTGGTCCCTTGAGCCAGAAGAAAAACAAAATAAAATTTGAAAGTACATCAAAAATTATGTTAGGAAGAGAAAAAAGACATCAGGAGGGATAACTATCCTATTGTTTGCATGGAGAATATTATCATGACTTTGAGGGGATTTTATCTCTTTAAGAAAAAGTCTTCATGATTAGTTTCCATCTTCATTGGATTAGAGACAATAAACATTAGAGTAACTATTAATTGAGGTGACATTGACTTAGATTTTTATCAGCAGAACCAGTGGAAATCCTATAAATGTAAGTTGAAAAAAATAAAAAGGGAGAAAGGTAAATAGTCATTACTTGCCAGTACGTGTGGTGGCATAATAGTGATAAAGAAAAATACCTAAATGGGAAGGTAGCCATCTGGAGTTTAAGCGAATAATGATTCAATCTGCTTCCAAAGATTCAGCAATTTTAACATAAAAAGTCTTGTTAGAGACTAAGATGAGACTCTTTTATCACCCTATGCATGGAACGTGGGTGGTGCTGCTTATCTCACCTCATTAGCATTTTAAGTAATAGGAAAGACAATCGTGCAAAGAGAATCTAATGAGAGGAGGAGGGGAGAAGCTTTCCTGGTAACTACTGATATTTTTTTATGTAGTTCACATAGGCATGTGCATCTATTTTTTTTCCAGGATAGGTTTAATTTTTGAAATTATTCCTGACAATTGTTTTCTTCCTTTGATGGCTTAGTTCACACATGATATCTCTACAAAATAAATGCAATCACTTTTAAGAATATCCAAAATTAGTGGTGTAGCTGCATGATGATCAATACGAATAATGTCCCCATTTTCTGCAAGGTTTAAGCATTTTTTAATGGTAATGACTTTGACAGGACTGAGAAGAATAGCTTACTTATACAAAGTCCTTTATTAACTAAACAATATCTGAAATATCATTCAGTTAATCTTTAGAAACAGACATTTATGCTTGAAATATAATTTTAAAATGCCTCAAAATTATTCTAGGTATTTAACAATTGTCTACATTGGAAATAATAGGAGCATATATATTTTCTACATTCCAGAATGGTGCTTTTGTGCTTTTTTTACTAACAAGTTATGATAAAGCTCCATGGTTGATACAATTTAGGGCACAGCTATATTGGATGGACTGGGATACTGGTCCAAGCAAAAGCTGCTCCTGAGAGAAATAATTTTTCTTTTCTATTTTTTTCTGCCCTAATAAACAATTTCTCACATGAATAATATTAAATAGAATTCACAACTGCCATCTTTAACAGTTTAATATTGTCTTTCATGTATATAATGTTGAAGAAAATAATTCATGGATTGTATTTCTGTGTTACGCTAGATAACTCACTAAAATGTGCTCTTAATAGTTCACATCATTTTCATTAACCTCTTGATACTCTATTCATCTCCATTAGAGTAATATCATATAATAAAACCAGTAGAAAAACACAGACTATTTTAGAGGCAGAAATCAGTAAGAGGCCAAGGAAGAAAAAACAGATTTCAATGAGATCAAATCTTCAGCTTTTTTCTTTTTTCTCTTCTTTCCTCTGCCTGAGCATTTCTTGCTATTAATTGCATTTCTATACTGCCTTCCATTCTCCTCTACTCCATTAATATGAGGAACTTGAGGACAGGCTCATGGGTGCAGTGCTAAAAGCTTCATAGCAGGTATGAGAAAAGCACAATAATGCTGTTGAGTAACATTTATCTAACACTAAAACTTACTGTGCTGTTATTCTGCTGACATCTTTAGACCTTTCCTATTTCCATCCCTGCATTTACATCATGAATCTGAATCAGGTCTTTAGATCCTAGAGAATGTTTCTGTTTTGATTATTAAGTCATTAGTTTTTTTATAAAACTAATGCATCACTAGTTTTCAAAATGCCATCTTTATTTTGAACTTTATACCTGAGTTACATGGTGCAACACTTTGCTCTGAACTTTGATGATGTGGGACTGAAATCATATTCTACAAGGATTTTAGAAAAGGAGGAGGTTGAAAAGGAATGCTTGCTGAATAAAAATGTTTGTATTTATACATGTACTGTTTGAACACAGAAAATGTGTATTATTTTAACACATTTATTGATTTATTTCTTTATTTTAATCTCTAGATAAATACAAACTTCAAGGTGCCACAAATGTATTTTTCAGCCTAAGAACTTCTGGGAGTCTTGTTCCATTGGGAGGCACTCCAAATCGTTGGGGTTTGAAGAAATAAGGTTAAATATTAGAATAGTCTTTCAATTTGTGGGACACTTGAAATTTCTTGCTACCCTAAGAGAACAAAAGTACTTGAGCTGGATCTTGTGCTTAAGGCCCATCTAGAAAATATCCCTTCTAGAGACACCTGGAAGAAAGTAGGAGTTCCCTGAAAAAGGGATTTGGAAGACAAGCTTTTTCACTCTTGATATGCAAGATTTCCTCCTGAAGTGAATGGAAATTTTAAGTTTGTACAGAATGAAAAAGCAATATCAAGGTTAAAAGGAAGATCCAATTGTAAACCATGAAAATTTGAGGAGCAATGAGGACAATGAGGCTATTGCCCACAGGTTAATGCCATGCAAATGTGTTTATGTGCAACCCCTACAGGAAGTAACAGAAGTTTACATGTGGTTTGTTTCCTCTAGTATATTAATTCTGTTCTCATTGAGAAAGAATTCCTGCTTTTTACTGAATCCCTTAACCTATTGTACTTTGTTCTTGAAAAATTCCCTCTCAGTATTTAAAAAATTATTTTTAGAACAAGTTCTCCTCCACCTCACTCAACAATTTGTAATGCAAATTTTTTCCAAAGTCAGTTTATCTTTTTTAGGAATCTAATCCTGAAAAGGATATCCAAATATAAATAGCTAAATAAGATGAGTACCATCCATAATTATTTTCTACCTCTAAAGAATTTACTTTCCCTAATTATAGCTTCACCTACTATTAGCAGACATTTTCAGGAAATCAGAAATGGGCTAGTAGGACATGTAGAGTGTCTAAATGAAGAATGAAGATAATAAATTCAGGTTAATACTGAATAGCATAAATATATATTATAGATATATAAATATACATATATATATAACACACACACACATATATATATATATATATATATATATAAAACATAATATAAATATACCAAGATGTTTTCTTTTCCAGTTAGATGACATACACAGTAAGTAAGTGGCTTTCTACATACCACCCAGAGTAGATTTAATACACATTCCCTGGACTATGATGGCTCTCCTATAATTTCCACTCTTTCCTCAAATTTGTGATATCCCAATTCAATCTCCCAGTTCCTGAGTCTTCTCCTTGCTACTGAATCTTGCTTTTGGAATGAGCTCAGTGTTTTGGCAGCCCACCCTTTTCTACAAGAGGAAGAGGGGGGAGGTGGAAAATATTTTGAACCATGTTTACTTAACATGCAAGTGGGAATTAGAGTGCATATGCACAACTGCATTGAGCAATGCATTTTAACATAACCTAACACGTTAACGTCATTTAAATCTGAAAATGTTCTAATACAATCTTAGCTTCTAAGGCCTCTGAATTACATCTCTGCAGCTGTAATTTTATGGGTGTTTTTAATCTTTTTAATAGCTTTAAAATGAACACTTCACTGATTATAAACTACAACACACTTATATGCAAGTCTTTGGATTAAATAAGGTGATGTGAGTTTTTTTTTGTAGTAGCAACGAGACATTTTCTGAAAGAATAAAATAAAATTTTAACTTTGTAATCTCAGGTTTATAAAATAAAGGTAGGATTTCCTTTTCTAGCAAAGAGGACACACCAGCTCTGTGTATATTTACTCGTTTTCTGATTTTTTATCCAGGTTAGACTTTTCTAGGAATACCAGGACATGGAACTATCAGCTATGAAGTTAATATCTGTTGAGATAATATAATTTAATTAGTCACATCAATACACTTAGAAATATATTAAAATAACTGTTCTATGTTGCTAGAAAAAGAAAAGTACTACTTGCTTATTGAATCACAATTTTATTCAGTATTAATTTCAGTTATGTGAAAAAAAGAAAAGGTTTTTAAAAAAATTGAAAAGAAAGGAAAAGTTCCCCATAGATTTAGCCTGTACTACTAAATAATAGGTATTAGGCAATAGCTATAATCTAAAAAAGTTAATTGATAATGACGCACATTTATCACCAGAAAAAGCACAATTAATTTCATAAACAGTAGAATCATGTTACTAAGATATAAAGCTGTACACTATAACATTTCTGAGCTAGAGAAAAAAACTAGCTAATAAATATTTAACAAAAAGAAAACCATATAAAAGGAGCTCTTTAGAGTAGTTATGATAACAAAACAGATGGCAGACAACAGTCTGCATGTTAGTAAACACCAACCAATTTATGTTCTTGATTCTACTTTCAAGGGCATCACATCAAGAGCATCTCACAGAATAAACAGCAGTCTCCTGGGAGTAGTCCTTTCCCTGGAGGGAACTGATATCTAAACCAGCAGAAGTATTTGTGAAAAACAAAAGAATTTATCATGCAAACCAACACTGGGCAAGGAGAAAAACTCAGTGATGGCATTACATTACTAGTCAAATACCATAGTCCTAAATCTAGAAGGAGTTTTATGGGCTGCTTCATCAGGCTTTTCCAGCTAATTAAGAATCAGAACCCAGTCTGAAATATCTGTAGAAAATTGTTTAGGGGTCAGACACTCCATTAAATGTATGCATAACATATTAAATTAAATAACTGTACTATAATTTTTAGTTTGAAATGCCTTATGAGAATATATATTTACTTGTTATTCTGTCTTTCAAGAATATTTGAAATATGAAGATCTGCTCTGAAATGTGAAGGTCTTCAGAGAAATAAAGCCTTTTTCCCTTTTTCATCAAGCAGGAGTGGTCTGTGTACTGAAGCACACAAGCTCTTTTCATGTTCTCTCAAGTAAATCATAATATGATGGGTGAAACAGCAGGTCTACATAATTGCCACAGTGAAAATAATTTGTCATCTGAGCACAACTCCTATCATGGAGCTCCAACTACTTATTGCATTTGTTAATGTAATGAAAGAAAGACCTAGGGAAATATATGGATTTCTCTGCTACACTGCAGGTTTGCCTGGATATAGTCTCGCTTCTGACTTTTATTTGTGTGGATGAATTGGTATGTCACACTTTTCAGAATTATTTAGTAGCCTTAAAAACAAGTTTCCACCGACTTCCACAGCTTGAAGAGGAACTAACTTTTATCTTCTTCAGACCCATTTTACCTCTGACTTTCAGCAAAACCAAATTTTTTGGGGGTATCATTTGACTGTAAAAATTGCATGATTAATTTATTAGGATGTAATATGGATGTAGTTTTCTGAAGAGACCTCATGGCACCCTTCACTGTTTTTAGGGGCTACAAGAAAGAACTTAGAAAGGAAGCAGAGAGGAAAGGACTGTCTTGCTGCCTTGACGAACTTCAGTATTCATCTGTACTCACAAGACTCAGATTGAGATGAATCTATAATTACTGTAAACTATTGAGTAAGGCCATCTAATCAGTTTACAATTCTAGATTCAAACATTTTTCTCCAAACTAATGGTGAGAAGGAGTTTGAGGATGCAGACAAATTGCAGAAAAATGTTTTCTCTCAAGGCATTCAGAAGTTATATCTAGCCTCAAGTTTCAACTTATCCCTTTAACGTGCTGACTGGGAGTAATTGGTTTTGGTTTCAAGAAGACTTTATGTTTACACTGGCTTACTCAGAACCTACTTTATTTTGAATCTCTAAGCAGGATTTACCTCTATACCTGCATCCTGACTGTGTGTGAACTTCACAGCTTGTATCTGATTTCAGCACGGAGTGTGAAGGTGTACACTGGAAGAACTGACTTCCATTTTATTGTTCCTAAGGGATGCAAAGCATTAATGCTCTCCACAAGCTTCATGAGGCTTTGAAGTGCTCAATAACTTCTGTATTATGCTATTAATATTAACTCCACAGGGATGGATTAGTCATTCAGAACCAGTTAAGATTTTGTGTACTATGCATTTGTTTCCTTTTAGGAAATATTTATTCATACTTTTCTATCAAATGTAAATACACAAGAAAGTAAAAAAAAAAGGCAGATATAACTTTCAAATCCTGTGGTTATAGACATATTCTATAAAGTATTTATTGTCTGTTAATTCTCATTTATATTGGCTGTGTTTTCAGGATAATTTGCATTTTATGCTGCACTTATTCCATTAGGAATTACTTTGATGATAAAATTTAAAATAGAAACAGAATCAGCAAACTCAAAAAATGCATACTGATAAAAATTTTAATTTAATTAGAACTGTATAAGCTAAAAATATCTATATTGATATGTGCATACATTGAGATATGCTATAGAGTTATAGGTCACTTTATTTTTATTTGTTTCAGTCATTTACCTCTCTTGAAGTCCCACTAAGATATAAATACTGAAAAAAAGGATTGCTTATAATTAAAGCAAAAATCAAGAAAGAGAATATATGTACCTTTTATATTTGAAGTTATTTATTTCATTTCCAAGATGTCCTTGCAATACTACTGCATTGCATACCAATGAAATACTATACAAGGCACATCTGAAGAAGTGAAAATTACCTGACCTAAAAGAGAAAAAGGCACCAGAAATGAAATTTGCTTCAAAATGTAAAAAACAAAAAAGGAGCTACATTTACAAAACTTGTGCAACATCTTAACCATATGTTATTGCACAACAATCTCCAGAATTTAAAGTAGTTTTGCTAATGTAAGTAGATTTTTCTCATATGTATATCAACTTTTTATTTCTCTTCCTGAAATTAAATTAGTGTGGAAATATTCTCAACAATAGAATATTATGCATTAAACTTGTTTATGTGTATATGTAAGACCTCCTTATTAAGACAATATCTTAAAATTTTTTGATTTTTCAAGACCTCTTAATCTGTAATCTCACAATTTATTGTGTTTCACTTGAGCAGAGACATTCAGCATATTTTAAACAGTTTTCCTGTGAAAAAGTTCAAGATATTTGGTTTGGAGCTGTGTTTGAGCCCTTTGTAAATGTTTCCATTTGGGATGCAGTGAACTTTTATTTGCATCATCATCAGAAAGTCATCTCTAGGTACATTTCTTAAAGGTGAAATATTAAAAATTATTATCTAATATCTATTTTGCACAGCAAAATGAAGCAGAACTGTTGTTCTAGGGCCAGATAATGAAAACTTTTTGTCAAAAGTAGTAAATATATCAGGAGAATTTCCATTTAAAAACATTTTCCTGAGATGATTCCTGAGATTCCAAAAGCTAGTTTCCAAGCTGTGCAAGTATTTCATTCAGTAGAGTTCTTTGGAACATTATTTTGTTTTTAATTGACTTTATGCTAATGTAGATGTGATAGCTTATTCAAATTTAGTTATTCAATATGTTCATTCATTTATTTTAATATAAAGCATTTATTGTACTGTAGAAAGTATAAGTGAATTTTAGTTTTTTGTGTTATTGTGCTGAATTACATTTGCTTCTTCTCACACCTCTAAATTAACTCTTTTTCTTCCTTAGGAATATCAGACTTTTGCAATTTTTATGCTTTTACTTTTACTACCAGAATTTTCTGGAGGGCAGAAATTCCTGCTACTCTTTATTGTCATGGTTTAGGAATGGTATTCCCCAATTTAGTGTTTCCACTGAAATACTCCAAACCACTAGTCACTCACTCATTTTTCCCCCACCATGGCTACTGCAAAAACTAACCCTGTCCTGGCCAGATCCAGGACCTTTATATTTTCTTTTCTTCATGAACTCTGGCTGTTTGCTTCTGTGTATAATTATAGTCTATTCCAGAAGGGGTATTTTTGCTGTTGTCCAACCCTAGAAAGATGTTGACAAATAAGCCACATTCATGGTGTTTCATCTTTAATTCAGAGTTCTGAGAAGTTTCTCTGAAACTATATTTGAAGCTGTGTAAACACAAAAAGAAAAAGGCAGAAGTTGTTTATAAGTGACAAATAATTTGTCTTTCTGGCAGAATTCATACAAGTTTGGAAAAAGAGGATTAAACAATATTCAATAAATACTACTGACAGACAAAAAAGAAAAAAAAATCAACATATTTTACAAATTTTATTAAAGAAACTCTTGTCAGAACGTGGAGTTCAAAACAAAACATTCCTAAATTCAGCATCTCTTTAAAAAATCTATAGCTAATCCAGGCACTTATTTATTTTATCACCATTTGTGAACAACTCCCATAAAAAAAAACACCTAGAGACAGGCAGGTGGATGGTGTGACTCAGGTAGTGTGATATCACTTTCTCAAACTGGGTGGGTGATTTATTCACAGAAATCAACTTAACAATGCACTTGTATAACATTTGCCTGGAGACTTCACTTTGTCAATAGTTTTTGGTAGTATTATTTCTGACAGAACAATAGCAGATGATTGGCAAGGAAAAAAAAAGGCAGCATACTATTTCTTGTAGAAAGGAAATGGCTCTTATGAATATATTTTTATTTGATGTGCTATTCCCCAGATGTAAAATAACTATTTTAAAAGTTTTTGTACTGTGTTTCTTCTCCTTAGGTCATTGTGTCTAAGAAAAGTGGTTTTTTTTTGTTTGTTTTTTTCTTTTCCCTTCAGGGTTTTGGTTGTGGGATTTTTTTTACTTGGTTGTTGGTTTATTTTTCCTTTCATCATTTCTCATTTCTGTTACTATTGAGTTACTTGCTCTTTGTTTAAAGCCTGTTGCTTTAACTAAAATATTTTTTTCTTTAGTTTTTTGTAAACAAGATCCATCCTGGTAGATTTTTCTTTGCTGCTGTATTCCATTTTACTGGGAAAAGAACAGCTGTGTATAATTTTACTAGCCTCCAGCAAACTCTGAAGGGTTCCTGAAGTGTATGATGTTGGAGAGAGAAAATAGAAGGGAAAAACTCTGATTTTATATCAGTTAACAGATTTCCTTGGCTTTTCCCAGATGCTCAGTGAATAACTATGTAGAGATGCAAATTTACATAAATCTGAGTGGCAATTAGAGAAAAAAATAGGATGTCTCATATTTTTATTGCATTCCTTTACTTACTTGAGTAAGACATTAGAAATGTAAATCCTACATGTATTGAGCTATTCATGGAGGAGGGGAAAACCCTTGTGTGCAAATAGCAAGAAAAATAATTTTTTGTAGCCATGAAGGAATGAAAATCTATATAAAGGCAAATGAGACATTAAACTATTTTAGAGTTCTTGGGTCAAGTCTGTGTGTATAGAAACTGCTTAGAGAAAATTAAAATTGTGGCTTTGAGTTATTATAGTAAAGACCTTCATTAGTAGTTCTGGATAATTTTAAAACATAATCTCACCCTTTTCACCATTAATTTTTCATGTGTGAATGAAAGAATTGCCTTAACATGAAAATTCCCTTTATATTCACTTATGCACCAAGGACAGTTAACAAACTTATCCTTTACAGTCAATCTCATGATGATACAGACTTTGGGGACTTACAGAAGTCAGGAATATGTTTAAACATGTTTAGCTTTAACAAGTAAAAATATATGGATAAATAAAAAGCTACCAAACAGCTCCCTCAAAATAAAGGGGAGTCAGCCAAAACGTATTTCATTATCAATTTGGCTTTGATGGGCAAATAGCTGTTATTTTTGCTTCCAAAATTCACACACTGATTTCTTGCAAGAAAAAGCAGAAAATATTTTACTATTTACAAGTTATCTAGAAATGTATTTTTGAAGGATGATTTTTAGTATTGCAATTTTACTACATTTATACATCTATGTTTGTTTTAAAGACCAAAGGAGCAAGTAGCTTTTCTCTCTTACCTGAAGGAAGAAGCTGACATGACAAGACAAGAGCCTAACAGAAGGTTCTCTTCCCATCTGACAATTGATACAGGCACTAAATTTTTTTGTTAAATATATGTATTTTAACAACCTATGGAAGTTTTAATTTTCTTTATCTTTGACAACAATCAACCTTCACATCAAATGAAACAATGAGAAAGTCTTTGCTATTTACAGCAAAATGGAATTAAAGCTTGAACTAGGACTCTTTCCAGATTTCATAATAGAGCAACTTGTAATTTATCTGGTAACACAAAAACTACTGTCTTAGTTTAAATAAAAACAAACTGATGTCTCCAATTTAATGAGTTTATACCCTGGAAATTATATGTGTGTACATTTAGCCAAATTCTTAAACAAAAAATTCAAGTTTTCATGAAGAATGATATTTGATCTGAAGGCCCATTCCCTGCAGGGTCAGGAAATAGAAAAATTCTCTTCCATCATGATCTCACTACTCTTCATGGGGAAGAGATTATCCTACCCATGGAACAGGGCTCCTTTCCTCTTCTCCTTACTGAACAACAGCCACTGTACCACAGCTGCCTTAATACCAATTACTTTAAAAAGTGCCTGATCTTTTAGGCTTTTGAGTTCCTGCTGTCCCAAACATTCTCTGGAACAAGCTCTTACATCTGTTCAAGAAAAGATTTCGGAGTCATCACTAGTAATTATCTTAGAAGATATTCAGGGATGAGACACAAAATAACTAAAAGAAATTGCTCTGCTTTCAGCAATGCTCAAATATTGAGTAGAAACCAAAATGCAGTCTAAGTAATACTCATTCTTGCATCCACAGAACACTGTTCTTGAATTAAGGAGTGTGAATGAGCAGTAGGACAACTCTGATATTTGGAATTTTCTTTCAATAAGGTGAACTGCAACAATTTTATCTTTGAAGTGATGCTTTTGATCAATCAGTGAAGGAGAATATTTTCCCCTTGGAACTGGAATATAATTCTGACAAGTTTTCTTATCATTATTTGTCATTTCCAGTGAGGTATTCTTTCTGATTATAATTAAAATCCATTGAATTTCAAAGGTACTTATGAAGGAATTGAATTTTAAATATTTCAGTCTTTCAGGTACTTTATAACTTGAATTTCATACCATGGGAGACAACCCAGCATGTATTTATCTCACAGTTGAGTTACAATCTTTTAGAATAAAAAAATCTGATAGGAAAAGTAGTGCAGAGACCATTCTATAATAACCCTCTTGTTTTGATGAAGATTTCAGGAATTTAATTTATTTCATTCATCATCCTGTTCAGGCTGTTGACTGAAACGTTGATTTGTTGGAGCCAAAAACTCCAGGTGAGGTCAAATATTTCAGATAAATAAGAAATATACAGACAAATTCCAAGTTGGATTGGTTTCTTTCAAGTCACAGAATGCATTTTCTTAAATTATTCTGGTTTATTTTCATTCCTTGGAAGCTAGAGGGCAACGTTGTTTCAAAAGACACGGCAAAAGCACATCACTAACTGCAAGAAGTTTTTGCTAATAAAAGTCTTTGTTCTGACATTAACTAAGCTGAGATGCTTGCCTAAGACATCACCCTATGAGGTTCACTTAATAGGGCATTTTAAAACTCCATGTCCAGCCACTGGTGTGGATTTATGATGCTTGTGGACTGGACAATGCATAGGAATATTCATGATGGAAGAAGTGTTCTCTGGCCAGTGAAAAGGGGAAAGTTAATTTAGAAGATTTAGTATTACTTAGTGGAAGAGCTTTTTGGTAGTGCAGGTGTAGGAGAACCAACCAACCCACTCAGGGAGACACTGAGGGATTAGGCATGACCATGATTAGGTGAGAGCTGCTTTTCCTTTCACACAAATCCTGTTTAGCTGAAAATGCAGCAGCCTCAGGGTTCACTTTAGCTGGTATTGTGCTGTTTACTACCTGACCTGAATGTGCTTACTACAGTTCTGAATCTGGTCAATGTTCTTTGGACAAAAGTGAACTGATGCACAATAATTAATTAATTAATTTTTCCTTTTGATGGATTAGGTAACTCTCTTCTTGTTTTACTCTAAGAATGATTTTGTTCAATAGATGGTCATTAAGGATATTTTATATATTAAATTTTTTGAACTTCATGAAGTTGACAAAATGCCCCATCTCCAAGTAACCAAGACATTCAAAAAGATTGTATAATTTCAAGTAAAAATCTCAGTGTCTAGCAATAAATTCTACTGTTGTGCATTTGGCATCCCAACATGGAGGAGCAGTTCAGTTGAATCACTACGCCAGGGAAAGTGAGATCATAAGCTGTATGAGCTTGGTTCTAAACAAAAATAAAACCTGAGTTCGCAGAAATGACCTTTATGGAAGCACTTTTCAAGTAAAGTGTTTGGAAATATTGACTTGAAGTCCAAGAAATCTGCCTCTTTAATTTCATTTTAGTTTAGGTATCTGGTTCTAAATGAAATTATTCAAATTTATTATGTACTCTGGTTTCAGCGCAACAATTTATTGTAATGAAATAAATTCTTAGGAAAAAAATGTTATGACTGTGATAACTTTGTTATAGTTGCTTATGGTGAAAATACATTTTAATTTTTGGTTAAAAATGGTTTTTAAGATATTAGTGCAAATTGCTCCTGAAATATGCAAATCTGCAAGTTAGAATAATGTCTCCCTTACAGAAGCAAATTAACTGAATAAATAAAAAATGTCAGGCTATAATTTAATTTCAGATTGGTTTTATCTTTCTGTTTTTATTTTAGTTAGAAGTATTATTTTATACACATTTTAGTCGATTTTGAGAGCATTAAAAGGCTTCATATATTTTTATTATTTTTTAATCAAGACCTGTGGGAAGGGAAGGGAAGGGAAGGGAAGGGAAGGGAAGGGAAGGGAAGGGAAGGGAAGGGAAGGGAAGGGAAGGGAAGGGAAGGGAAGGGAAGGGAAGGGAAGGGAAGGGAAGGGAAGGGAAGGGAAGGGAAGGGAAGGGAAGGGAAGGGAAGGGAAGGGAAGGGAAGGGAAGGGAAGGGAAGGGAAGGGAAGGGAAGGGAAGGGAAGGGAAGGGAAGGGAAGGGAAGGGAAGGGAAGGGAAGGGAAGGGAAGGGAAGGGAAGGGAAGGGAAGGGAAGGGAAGGGAAATTTTGCACATGGTTCCAGAGAAGGAGTTATGGATAACCAGAAGGTAGATTTAAAGTACAGCTGTAACTTTGTTCTGATGTAAAAGTTATACCTGTTGTGACCTCAGGTAGAGTTTATTGAGCATAATGCTCATTTAAATAATCAGCTTTGCCTAAATTATTCTTTGAGTCTTAATGGAAGATGAAGCCATTTAAGGTGGAAACATTTGAATCAGATGCTTTTTTTCCCAAAATAAATAGAGGGGAAAACCATCATCTTTGCACATTAGTATATTTTAAAATAAGTCTTCTGATATGAGAAAATTCAGATATCAGAATGTGACTTTTGATTTTATATGTCCAATTGCTGTTCATACCTGCATAACATGAAAATTTCATTTTGGAACTTTTCAACACATACTGTAGCAGCACTTGAAGTACCACCTAATGATATATATATATATATATTCATGGAATGTTGTTTCAAGAATTGTAGCAGTTCTCCCAAACACACAGTGACAACAAGAAGGTGTGGTTTTTAGATTTCATGTTCCAGTCTGCATTTTGGTAAGGATTAATAAACTAATGTGTGTTCAGTCCTCTGATTTCATCATAAAGAGGTCTAATTAAGAGCATTTTAATTGTACAATTTCCAGTTCAATTTCTGATTATGTTCAGTGGAAATGACTTCAAAGAAAATCCTTTCATAGGTTTCTTTAAGTAAGTGAAGTTGAGATTTTTAAATTTAAAGAACAGAACACTATATAAAAGAATATTTCCTGGCTATCCCCAACCTGTTCCTGTTTTATAAAGGTCACTTTCTTTCTGTAACATTGTATTTCTCAATTTAAGCTCAAAAATAATACTTTTCTTTTTGATAGCATAAATCAAGGTGCTCTTGTAGGTAAGAGATAATTGCAAATTTGCTGTACTTCAATAAGCCAGTACTCTCACACTGACACACGATTTAATAACTTTTTTCTATCCAGTTAGAGTATTTTAATGTTTGCTTTTTTCCCTCACTCCGTTTCCAGCTTTTTTATCACCTTTAAGTATAAAGATTTATCATTTTACCCCAAACAATAATCATATAATTGCAACATTTTAAACTAGCTCTGTCACAATTTCTTTTTTTTTTTTGTAAATTAATATGACTGCAATATGGGAAATCAAAACACTCAATAGAGTCTCATAACTTATAGAAATTACTGTGCAAAAATAATTGAAGAAGTAGCTATTCTCTATTCTTCTTCCAGGCCAGAAGTGTAATGATCCTACCTATTTCCTTCTTACATATGAGCATTGAATCCTGAAGACATGCCCTTATTACATACCAGTTATGTGCTTTTTGCAGCATGGCATACAACTGGGAAAAATATTTCCTTGTAAATGATTCATGTGATATGCAATCAAATATCCACACAATAATTATATAGTGGCACTACATTAATATAAGTATTAGTTACCATGGAGCTATTACTGATTTTTAGAATCTTAGTACCTGAAAATTCCTTCCCTTAAAGATTGGCAACACGTAGTGTATTTTCACAGTTCCTGAAACCTGGTAATTTCTTTCATTATGTGGTTATTAACAACTGATGAAAGCAGTCCTGGAAAACAAGAATAATACAACCAACCAACCAAAAAATAACCCAACAAAAATCCAACCGCAAACAAAATAAAAGAGAGGAGAAGGGATATTTTTGGGGAAATATTATTTGGAATGCTCTAAGTGTGATTCCATTTCCAGATGAAAGTACATGAAACCTGGAAAGTTTCCCCAGAGACATCTGTGGCCAGACACAGCGTTACTGCAATGTGTAGCATCACTGATTCAGCAATATTCTTAGAGTGAAGCTGACAATTGATTTTTGAGCTGTCTGTGACTTACCATAAGCAATTGTGATGGAGAGGAAAGGTAACATGGCATCTCAGCTGTGCCATGAGCAGAGGAGGCAGCTTGTGCAGGGCTTGAGCCAGAGCTGGGGAATCCATTTGTCTGAAGAGAGCTCTGAGCCCTCTCCATCTGCCCAGGCCAGGACAGCCCTGGCAGCAAGAACGCCTCCTTGCCTTGCTCTCCCTGGTGTCAGTGGGGCAGCTGTGCCATGTGGCTCTCGAGATGGTGATTGCAGTCCCCATGTGGGCTCTGGCTGCTGCTCCATGAAAGATGAACAGCTCCAAGATCTGTGTCTGGCACATAAATTATTCACGGATCCGTGTCACATAGAGGCATGGGCAAGCTCATCTCACAGGGCTGACTTCAGCTCCTTCTTCTTTTACAAGGGGACTGCTGATGGTCACACAGTGAGAAAGGGGGAAGGATTAGCATGTGATCTTCCTTCCTCTCCATTTAGCTGATGTGCTTTGGCTTCACTCTACAATGCACAGCGTGGTGGAACAGAGCCTCCTACGGAAACAGCACAGCCTATGGCTCTGCCCTGGTTAGACACACATAAATTTCTGCAATTTGCTCATTGCCTTGGAGTTTGCTGAAAAGAAAGGTGTTTCAGATACAGCAGTGATAATTAAACAAGAAATTCTGTTTAACTCATGAAAAGACCCCAATGAAAACCTTTTAAACTGGTAAATTCTAAATTAAGCTAATATTTTACCTAGAATGCATCACAAAATAAGAAGATGAACTGGAATGCATTAAAGACAGAAAGCCAGTATTGATATCTGTGTTTCTAATTTAATTTTGTCTCTTAGGACAGGTCACCTCAGAAAACTTAAGTCTTGGGGATTTAATTAAAAAACTAAAGCTAACATTTTTTGCATCATTCAATCATTTATAATCTCAACTTAATTGAAATTTAGGTATCATTACGTCAAAGCTTTGTGTTTGTGATCACAAACAGCTAACCATAAAACTTACAAAAAGTGGGGCTTAAACAGGACTCATGAAGACAGGATTTTTTTTTATTTTTTAACCTCTGCCTCCTGGAAAAACAATGGAAGATTTGTTTCCTCATCTGGGGATTTTTAGGATGAGCACGTGAGCAGATTGTATTTGATGCCATTTTCATGCAGAATCACTCAATGTTGGAGGTTGCACAACTGTTTTCTAAAATGCTGTTCCATGACTCAAAGCCCAGCAGATTTGTATCCATAGCTGGTGCCTATAAAAAGAAACAAAACCAAAAGAACCAAAATGTCAAACCATATGATTTTTTGTATATGTGCCCTTGCCAGGAACTGTTTCTGCTCTTTCATCTCCAGCCCTTACAGCCATTTTGATATGGAAAAGTTAATGCTGAATTAAGCAAGGAATTTTCAAACTACAAAACGTTTTCCTGTTAAACATAAACTGGGTGAATTTCCCTGCTGTTCTGTGAAACCCAATGTGTTCACCAGCAGTCCCTCAGGCTCCCTCTGCTCTTCTGGTGATAAAAACCAGGAGTGATCTGGCTGCCTGCTGACTATTTTGTTGTTTTATTTGCTGATTCAAGGGGTTGTATGCTCCCTGTTTTCAACATTAATTGTTGCTTTCCATAGTTCTTGATGGGGAAAAAAGCCTCTTCTATGAATAGTCTCTGCAGTCCTGAAAACTTTCAATATTGTCAAACATTGCAGAACTTTTGTTTAGCATAGGAATACTTAAAATCTTTCACACAGGTCTTATATTCAGGAAATGCATAAATACTGCTGAAAATGTATCTGCAAATTATGCCAATTAAGTGATGATTGTTTTTGTCTCGTCATAATTTTTTAAGTTTAGTATTAACAACTTGCTAAAAAGAACAAGCATCACATTTGTTTGAATTGTATTCATTATGTGACAAAAATAAAGATTTTTTTCCCTTAGGTGTCACAAGGTTATATTTCTGCAAAGTACCAATGTTATGGTGGTCTTGGTAAAGGTTGTTTCAATTGTTTCAAATTGAAATTAAGGTTTTTCTTAGAGTTGTCATGATCATTGGTCATGACCATTTTGGACTAAAAACTGATTATCAATGCTGATGCATTAGTCCTCAATACAAGAGGCATTCCATGGCTTATCAAAGCATTTTAATTAGGTAAAAGACCTGCTCACACAACAAGCTGCAGGCAAATATTTTCTGCTAGTTTCAGCAGAAGAATTTCCATCAAGTGAGAGATCACTGAAGTGTGGCAAGAAAGGATTTGGTGAGTCACTTTTTACAGAAATGTACACATAAGTGGCCCTGAATTGTCAGGCTCATGTACAAAGGTGCCTGTTGAGTTTCCAACCCAGAGCAAATTTCATTTTCACAGAAAAGTAAATTATATTATTAATCATCTTTTTCAGGCAAATAATGTTCTTGATTAATAAATGTGTTCAGAGGAAACATGTGGTAAGTAGTTTTTAAATTATTAGCCTGCTTTATTAACTGGCAAAAAATGAGAAAGGAATTGTGAATGATTTTATAATTTCTAAGTAGCAAGCTGTGTTCCAATTGTTTTCTCAAGCATTTTAATTCTTTTTGGAGCCTTGATCCTCATTTAGGCAACTGGAATGCTTCCAGACATTGGTTGTAGAAGCATAGATACCTAAAAAGATAAAATAAACTACAGGACAGAAAATAAAATTCAATGTTATCATTTTCTTTTTCCTCACATTCCACTTCTGTATGGTTTTAATCACTGCTTAGCTTTCCTAACATCAGCATTAGTCCTTTTGGCTAAAGAAGTAAATAAGTATACTATCAATTTCTATTTATTTTAAAGGTTGTGTGGTTTGATATTTACTCAGAAGCTAAATATATTTTAAAAATCACCTTAATGATATCAAATATTTATCATAATTTATGAAAATAATTTCATGCACAGACAAAAGTGCTCCCCTTTGGGAAGTTTCCTTCCAAATTTTTTGTCTCAAACTGGGACAAATAGTTAAACACATTGGAATTTTATTTACCAATTTATCCTATATCATGAAAAAACCCAAACCAAACCATTCAGCAAAACCATCAAAATAAATATGTTCTTTTAAATGTTGCTGGCCTTTCATATTTGATTGCTTTGTTATTTCTGTGATCCTTATTCACGGATTTGCTGTGCTGTTGGATAGGATCAGCAGCCTGCATTCTCTGATGAGCACCTTGCTGCTGGACTTGGCAGCACTGCTCCTGTGTGAGCTGACATTTAATGGAACATGGAAGAGTTTCAGCAAGAGGAGCCAGGTCTTCTCCACCCCTGCACCCAGCTTGTTTGTAGAAGGCAAAGGGTTTTAAATCCTCTTAGAGAAAAGAACTGAACTGTGATTTCCAAATAACTTCTGAATGCTCTGACTGTAAAAATACTTGATTAAAAAGGAAATGTTAATATGTGTAACTGATCATCTTTGGAATAAAAATCACTTGTGCCTCTGCCAGGTGCAGCAAATTCCAGCTCTGAAACACAAGTTTAAGATGGTTCCTCTGTATAACCATGCTAAAGAGGCATTCAGTTTAAACTATCCTGGTGTATTGGGTACACCAACCCTGTTCATTCTTGTTAATACTCTTTTGAGGTGACCAACTCTCCTAATAAATAAGAAATCTAAGACTAATTTAAGATGTGAATATTTAACAGGAGTCAGGCTCACATAAAGGATGTTGTTTTGGTGGTTCTGTCTCTCCTCTCTCTTTGATTATTGACACTACCCTAATTTTAAGAAAATCTTGTCTCCAGATTCCAGCCATCTTATATTTTCCTCTTCTTGTCTGAGGGCATAAAACTGGCCTACTAGATTATTATATGCTTCATATTTTTGTTTTCTTTCAGTGATTTAATGTGACAAGAAATATAATAATTTATCCCTGGATATCAATAGTGATCTTTTCGTGGGGAAAACATAATTTTCAGTCTGGCATTTGTACTCTGTTCAGCTCAATGATGAGCACAAGGAGTAGAATAGAAGGATTAACACATTGGGTTAAAAAGCCATTTGGGGAAAAGACTAAACACTCTTTATATGATCTCTAATTTTATATTTTTTTGACTTATTACACAGCCCTATCAAGTAACTCCTGTTAACACAACTGCAACACTGCTACAGAATAGTCCTATATTATTTCTATTCTATTAGATTTTTTTCTTAACAGATACCAGGTTCCATTTTGACATTATGGTTACAATTGTTAAAAAGGAGAATAGGGGTATCACACTCCATGACTGTATAATAATAGTGCTATGATTGAATTAGTTCTTGCTTCAACATTTATAAAACACCAAACAAGATTATATCAGAAAAAAACCCAAAAGAAAATAGATTGTTCTACCATTGGCCTGATTAAGTGATGTAGTTCGAGATATTTAATACTTCCACTTTTTACTTTGGTAGTTGAAAAATTCAGCAGCCTGTGGAATGCATGAGACCAAACCTCATGGTCTCAATGATCATCTCTGAAGAGCTTGGGAACCTATAAGGATGAATAATTTTCCTGGGGTCTGATTTACTATACCATTTTTTTTTTCTGAAAAACATTTCTTAAAACATTGAATAAAATATGAACTTGTCTGACGCCAAATTTCTTGAAACCAGTCATTAAGATTTATTATTTCCATTATGAATAATGTCCATTATAAAAGAAGAAAAACATGACTGTAAGGCAAGCATATATTTTCTGTCATAGCACAGCAGTTTGTCTTCAATGACTGATGTTGTTTGCTGTTTGGGAAAGTAATAACAGGGAAACAGCAAGCAAGAATTTTATTTTTAGCAGAAACTCATTGTTTACATTATTTTCATTCTTCGATAAAGTGAATGTTTATTATTGTCAATAGTGACAACCAAAAGCTACCTGACCTCTTCTTGTGGCTCAATAAAGCTACAAACGTTGGTGAAAGAGTCATAATATAGAAGGCTTTTACAATAGGCCTCACCAAAATGGCATATCTTATGAAAATAAACTTCCTTAATAAGATGCAATTGTCTCCTTGAAGCCTGTGTGCAGTTTGGGCACCACAATAGAAAAAAGATATTAAGCTGCTAGAGAAATTAAACTGCTAGAGAGGGTCCAAAGGAGGCCTCGAGGATGGTGAAGTGAGGAATCCTGATGAGGTCACTTGGTTCAGCCTGGAGCAGACTGCAGAGAAACCTAAGTGAGGTCTTCAGCATCCTCCTAAAGGGAAGCAGAGAGGCAGGGACAAGCCTCTTCATCTCCTGGCCAGTGACAACTCAAGGGAAATGTGCAAAGCTGAGTCAGGGGAGGTTTAGGCTGGATATCAGGAAAGGGTTCTTCACCAAGAGGATAGTTTGGCATGGAGCTGGCTCCCCAGGGAAGAGTCACAGCACCAAGCTTGACAGAATTCAAAAGTATATGGACAGTGCTCTCAGGCACAGGGTGGGGTTCATGGGGATGTTGCTGTGTCTTGCTTCTGCTCTTTCAAAATAATGCTGTGTGCTATGACAACATATGTGTGTAAATTGGTGAAACTTCTGTCCTGAAACCCTGCTCTGATTCTGTATAGTGGTGGGGCTTTTTTCTCCACAAAGATATTCCAACTATTTATCAGTGAAAAACTCTGTGTGAATATATCTAAGTAACTTTGTAAAATAATTTCATCTAATAGGATCAAAGAATTACAGAAAATCACTTTCCACAGAATGCAATGGTGTGTTGTTACAATATATTTCAAAACCTAATTTGTATAATCTGTATCTCTATAATAAGATTTAGATTTGTTTCTTCACTATAACACACAGTTCTAGACAAACTTTCCAAAACAAAAATCAAAGAGCACTTGAGAAGCAGAAGAAATAAATTTGTTATAAAAGCCTAGTGTTCTGTACAGATAGTGAATGAAACTCTAGGAACATGAGTATTTTTCATTGTAATTTTTCATAGTAAAGATGTCATTGTAATAAAAGTATGTTTTTAAATTAGTGACATTTTCAAATTGGTTTCAGATTTATGAGAAAGCTGTGCTGGTGGGAAATAATCCAAGAAAAATGTTAATTAGAAAGTACAATTCTTGTTGTGTCTTGAGCTACCAGAAATATCTGCTAATTGCTACCAGTCATCTCCTTTCATTTCCAGCTGATCTAATTAATTTCAAAACACCCTTGAATTTCAGAGCCTGGAATTCTAGGTTTCAGAAAATTTATTTGCTCTTGAAAGCTTTACTAAAAACTCAAATATCATCTGAATCAGGTAGATTTTATAGTTGAACCCATTTTTAGGCAGATCCATGGTAAATTTTCCTTCCCATACCCTTCTTTCTTAATACAAAATACTTTTGATAAACAACTGATGAAAACATTTGAGATAACTGTGTTTGTATTTAGGAAATTTTAACTCACACATAACATACATACAGAGATAATTTTTAAAAATGCCATCTATTTATATACATTTTTTGTTAATCACTCACCCTCCATAAATGCGAATTATTTCAGAAATTAACTATATTCATCATATATTTTCCATTATGTATATTCTGTGGCCCTTCTGAATGAAGTATTTCTAAATGAAGTATTTCAGTTTCATTTATATTTTGTATTTAGGAATTACCCTTAAAACAACAGGATGCAAAACAGTTTCCTGTGGACTTGGACACAAGGGTTTTGTTTAGAATTATGTCTAACATTAGAAAGCTCTACCTGTTAGTTGTTTAAGAAGCATATTTGGGTGGAGGATAAGAATTCTTAAAGCACAACTGTACATTAAACCCAGATGAAAATGATATTAGATGAAAGTGTGAAATCAGGTGTTTGCTGGTTGGTTTGTTTGTTTATTACCAGCAGAAATTACAAGTGTTGTGTTGGTGTTCAGCTTTTTGCCAGCTCGCTTTCCTGTGCAAAGGCAGGCCTTGGATCCCCATTTAAATATGGTTGAGAGATTGTTAGCTTTAGACATCTGAATAGTCAAAGTGTGCAGTGAATAATCACAAAGTGTGCTTCCCTTCAAGTATCTGGCCAATGATCTCCGTTTTAGCCTGAAGCAATAATTGTCTGTGCATTTTAACAGTTCATTTGCTTTCACTACACTACTTGTTTCTTAGCACATTGGATTTTACACTGTTTTGAAGGAAAACCCTTGTGATGGTTGAAATGAGCATTTGTATTAGATGTGGTGCAGTGGAGGAAATTCTGATAGTGGCTGTGCACATTTTTACATGGATAAGCAGTGTCTGTGGATGCCATCTCTAAAAGGATTTATTTATATCTCTGCTCTCGTAGAAATGATGGATGAAGGTGCCATATTTATCATATAAGAGTATTTTCCCAGGTATTGTTTTTTAGCAAATACAAATACAGCCATAGAACAAATACTCCCTGTGGGCTCTCAGCACCAGATTAGAGAGAGAGTAAAGTTTACATAGCACTCTAAACAATGACCAACTACAAGAATGATTTCCCAAATGGATAAAGAAAGGAAAAGAATTAAGCACACTAACTTCTAAGCAGTTCTTTGGCCCAAGGAATTATGTGAGGATGCTGTAGCATTCATAAGAGTCCTACAAAGTTCTGCAATCAGCTTGTGCTGCAAAATGTCAGCCTGTACAAGGTTAGTATAAGGGAGGAAGCTAAATGTGTGCTGCAGCCTCAGGAGGCAGCATAGCTGGGGGTTCTAAACATGCTTCTGTCCAGATAAAATGCAGTACAGTGAAATTACCTTATTTCAAATGCTTTTTGCTATTGAAATTTTTTGGGAATGTATTACTTTATTTCTCTCACTGCAGTGAAGAACTTGATTTTTGGAGAACAATTCTGGTCTGAAGGAAGTTTTTCCTGTTTCAATGTTGAAAGCAGTACAAGACTGAAAAAAGACTGAAATATATTTCATATCCTTACTTTAACATGACATTCTTTTCTCTTCGGGTTAGGTCTTAAAAAACAATAACAAGAAAAAGTTGGGTGACTTTTTTTTACCCTATGTCATTACAATATTACCAGCAAATATATATTTGCAAATTTTGTATATCTTTTTAATTGAGTAAAATTGCCTAGCATAATATTTGATTTCTAAGAAGGAAAAAGAAGGAAGGGGAAAGGATGAGGGAAAATAATTGTCCCCTGGAAAACTTTTCTGAATATGTTATTTTCTTATTTTCTCTCTGAGATACTTTTAAGGATTGTAACAGTCTTTAGTGAAGAAGGACTTGACATATCAGGTTTTGCTCTCCCTTTTCCAAAGGTGTTAAATTTAGCAATATCTTTTATTGATGGCAAGCACAAGTGTCTCACTACACCAAACTTATTTCTTTTCCTCTTTTAATTGAAAATATCTTGTACTCTGCTCTCAGATATCTTACATGTGCAATGCAATCACATGCTGTTATATAATATTGCTCAAGTTGACAGCAATCTGGAAATGTAGCAAAACCATCAAAAAGTTATTTTCGTGTAGATGATAACAGGTTGCAATTCTTATATGATGTGCTTATTGTCTTATATGTGTGTTTAATGGTGTGAGAAACAAATGTAATGGGTAGCAACACAAGGCAACACACAATTTTGAAGACTGGAGTTTATCTGAAGGATGTAGAGACTGGCTGGAGCTGAAAAAAGTTCTGCCCCAGATTCCTATCTGCTAAACATTTAATTTACTATTTTATCCCAGAAATTCATTAACTTATACTGTATAAGTTCAAAGTAATTCTTAAACTAAACAGCAGTATTGTTGTTCATTAATTTTCCATTTTTTTATTTTGGTAATTTTTCAGCTTCTAGGAAGGCAATACCATCTTCTTTTTCAAAAAAACCCACATCACCTTTTTCTTGTTTCCAAGACATTCTTTAGGCGACTGCTGGATGACAGATGGTCACCATATGTCTCTTTATATCTACAACATGTGTCTAAATGTCACCAGTGCCACCTTTCCTTTTCATGACAATTTGGAAAGAAGAGTTTAGAACTGGTAAGGGATTTATGTGAAAACTCTAAAGTCCCTTTGGCACTGGAACTTGGCTTTCTGGGGGAGTATTAGCCATTCCAGATCTTTAAGGAATATTTAGTTCTTAGACTTTTTGAAAATTTATTTAAATCATCAGAGTGTAAAGAGTATGAATGGACTTCTGGTTTTCTTCAGCTGATAAAAAACCCCCATCTATATTATTTCTTTTCATACATAGTTGAGCTATTTCTCTGTTGTGTGCCACAGTGTTGTCCTGTTCCAGTGTTCCATTAATTTTTCATGTCCTTCATTTACATTCCTGGCTGAACTATTAATGTGGACTTGAAACACAGGGTAAGTCTTTAGCTCTCTAACTCCCTTAAGTGGTCTTTTCTTATTTTCTGTTTTATTCCCTGATTGTGTCACCAAAACCCTGAGCTGATTTTAGACTGCACTGTATGCTCAGTCATTGAAGACACAGGTTCAAAGAATTAATTTAGAGTGATGAAGATCACAAAGGTAACTGGGGTCACAAAGCAAGAGAAGGATAAGAAGTTGGTTTAATCTCTAGTAAGGTAAGCACTTAGAATATGCTTACCATGACTATCTACATTTTAAACTTGATAAAGCACATAAAATATTTGTGCTTGTAGTAAGCATGATAGCCAAGGGGAAGGGATTTTAAACTGCTGATAATTTAGATCTAAATTGTTAGGGAATTTTTTTTAAAAATCTCAATGCTTTGCTTTATACAAACTAAATCATGTGCCACAAACTGTTAAGTAGTAGGGTACATGAAGTTATTAAATTATATTTGAGATATAAACTGGTTAAATACGTGTCATTGTCATAATCCCTGCTTATTGAAATCTGTATGGAAAATAATAAGGCTCTTTTAATCAGTGCTAGAAGACTTAAGACACTTGTTCCCACTCTTCTGTCTTCTGTCATCTGTGCTTTCTGACATGACAAGAGTTCTTGCCAAAATTACAAATTTAGTATTATCAATTAATCTCCAATAACAGTGCAATTAATGGCAGACATCTTGAACAGAGAGCCTACATCCAAAAGTAATGAAATTAATTTTACCCAAGGAACCAAATGTTGTACCAGAAATTCTGTGGGCAAAAGCACTCCACCATGAGGCTGCAGAAAACACTCAAGATAAGTAAAGGGAAAAAAAAGCATTTTGTAATCAGTAACTTTACTTAACAAACCACTCCTCCTCCATTCCCTTAGTCCTGACTCCTAAGGGAAACCAACAAATTACCTTCAGAAGTTGACTCTGAAGCCATAAATCTAAAAAAGATTAACAAATTACAAATCACAGACTCAGCAGATATATTAGCTTTCTGACATATGACAAATTTCCTCACACCTAACACCCAACTAAGCTGTCAGTGTTCTAAAATCAATATTTAGCTTTTTTTTTCTATCCAAGAGGGTTAATGACTTAATCACCTCCCTGTGTCCTAACAGTCTTTTCTATTATTTTGGTTCAGATTGTAATTTTAACTCCAATTGGTTGATTGACTTAAGTAGTAAATTAATGCCAATGAGAAGTTCTGATGTCTCCTGTTTCTGCTCTAAATTTGTGTCAGAGTTTTGAAAGAGAAGTGAGGAGCAGTAGAAAAGCTAGAGTCAAGAATATAGATGCTACATTGACTTCAAATGACAGCTGTGCATAATTTTCATTTTAATTCCAATACAACAGTGATAGTTAATTTCTAGAAATTCTGTTAATTTAAATTTAGTGAATTTAATATATCAGAAATTTCTCTATTTAGTGCAAAAGATGTGGAGTAGATAATTACAATGAAGATATTCAAAAAGCTACAATTTTGTACAAAACAGTTATACTGTCTTCACATTTTTGTGTGAACACTCACTACAAAGTTGCTCCTTACAAACACGTTTGAAATTATGTTCAGGGTATTCCACTCAAATTAAATTTTCACTGGTAAAATATTTTCATTCATCCTAATTTCTTTAGTGAGTATTTTTATTCTTGGTTAAATGCTGTCATAAATTTCTGCAGGAGAAATTGCCATATTAACACCTTATACTGTAAAATCCAGTAATGGATTTTAGTAGTAATAATAATTACTATGGCAATGCTTTTACAAGTTGTGTAAATTGTCTGAAGCTGGAAAAGCTTAATGAGACATTCTAGTGTGATAGATTAGCATGAAAATTAATTTGTGTTAATCCACCTTACATGGAAGCAGTATGAGTGTCAAAAAATATAAGTAGGAATTACCTATTTCAAAGTATAACATCATTGTTAAATATTCCTCCTTAAGGACCTATTTTATGAGTTGTGGGGTTATCTGACCATGTGACTGCTTTTTCTGTAATGGATTATACACATCAAATCTTCCTTTACATAGCTGTTATTTTTTTATTTAATTTCATATTTTTTCAGCAAAATGCTTTTAGCTTTGCAACCCTGAAATCTGTCTCATAGCATTTTTAAGACTCTGCTTGCAAGAGCACATAAGGATTGTGTAGTTTTTGTTGTGTGCAAATCTAATGTATCATAAGGTTTTTCAAAAGTGGAATCATCAGTTTCACTAGAATCTCTGAAAACAGCTAAAATAAATTAAATTGCACTAACACCCTCCAAAGCCACAAAATAAAGGCTTTACTTCAGCAGGCAGTGTCACTAGGATTAAGATAAATTTTTAATATGGTCATCTCAAGGAAATAAATACACTTAGTGGCACCTGAATCTGTCTGGATCTTTTGCTCCCTTTTCTGGAGGAAATATATTTACAATTTGTACAAGAAGGAAAAACTTTTGAAAATTTCATCAGATTAACTGTAGAATTTTCCCACTGATGTTAGATTTAAATCTACTTCAATAGATTAGCTGATGCAGACATCCAGAATGTTGTATAGAAAGGCTGTATACATTTCTTAATTCTTAAAAGAACAAGCTAACAATGTTTTCCCAAAAAATTCATTTGAATGGTACTTGCAGAAGAAATTGTACTCTTAAGGAGATATGTGTTGCTATGTTGATGAATTGCTTATCAATTCACAGGAGAACCAAAAAATAATGTTTTTTGTTAATTTGACAAAAAACTTACAACCTTTTAATTATTATGGTAGAGAAGTTATCAAGCTTTTTGCCTTAAAGAACTAGGAGTTAAAAGAATGTCTATTTTTAAAAAAAATCCCCTGCTGTGAGGGTCTATACAGTTGTGAAAGCCAAATGCATGTGTAATAGTGAGTGTTGTATTAGAAAATTTAAGGTGGATTAAACTAATTTTGCAAATGGCAGCCCTTTTACAGTTCAGTTTGTATATAATTACATTTGGAAGGAAAGCCTCCAGAAATGTAAAAGATAAATGTAGAATGTAAAGAGAATCTGATAGAAATGTGATAGGAAAAGCTTTAATTAACATTTCATCTGCTGTTTGGAGACTACTCATGGATATATTTTTGGAGGTATATCCCTGCTTTCCTTCATAATGTAACATGGGATTGCTGGTTGTAGATTTCAGGTGGTAGCATGGAGTAAGTGAGCACATGGAGGGGATGACAAAATTTTGGTACAGAGGCATCAAGTTGCCTAGCTAACTAAAAACCATCATTTAGTAGCATTTTTCTTCTTAGGTGTCATGCTATACATTCTTCTAAGGGATATGGATGAACAGAAATTCTTCAGCTTAGCTTAGCTAGCAAAGTTGATGAGTGTGAAAAAATTGTAACTATAACATAAATAAGTCATTTTTTCCTTAACAAGATAATTCTATCTTCAGCAATAAATAAAAAGCCTGGTGTAGAAAAGAATGATAATTCTGTCTGTGAGTGTGGAACCACTTTTCTCTCTAGGGTAACACAAGACAAATGCTTACACAGATGATTTGTTAAATTGACCAAGTCAGAGAGCAGTAAGTTTTGAAGAAAAATCATCTCAGAAAGTTTATTATGCTTGGTTTGAAATAATAAGCCAAATGAACCTTTGGATGGAGAAAGAGCGAGCACCATTGCTGGCTGCTGCTCTGAAGGCACATGGACATGTTTTGTCCAACAATTTGTCAGAAAAGTACAGGAAAGTGTTTGCAGGCATTAGCAACAGCTACATTACCTTGGCATTCTGGAGCTGGACTTCAAAATAAAATTGGTGGAGCTATAGAATTATAATGGATAAAGAAAGGCATTTCTATCAGAACTGTCTGAACATGAGACCATTGAAGATTTCTATGTCCAGCACATCTAGATATTTCTAAAGACCTCTACACTAGCTTATCTAAAACACACACTTTAAAATGTATTAATAATAATAGAAAAGATAATAAAATAAACTCTTTGTTAAACATTACCAAAATCTATGGAATACACCTTGACTATCATCACTCAATTTAGAAAATCTTAAAGTTGAAAATAAATCAAAGTAGATGAACTGAAGAAAATAATTTAATCTGATGCATGGAAAGGTAAGGATCAGGGCACATGCTAAGGGGATATAAACAAAAACCAGGAAGAGGACTAGCTAGTAGGTTTTTTATCACTATGAGAAGAATCCAAACCTCCACTACAGTATGAGGAATTTTCCTTAAAATCAATCAATCAATCAATCAATCAATCAATCAAAAACACAACAAAATAACCACAAGAAAAAAACCACATATCCCCCCTTCATGTTTTTTCAGGAAAAGTGACTACAAGAATTGTGTCCCACAAGAAGCTTTTTTTTTTTTTATTTCTGGAGACACAATGAGCATTATATAAAATATATAGTGGAGATACCATGGAATGTGGTAGTGATTTTGTACTATTCTCTTTAATTCTTGCCAACATGTACATTGTGGTATTTCCATTATAACTATGTATATTGTTATATTTTGTATATTTTGTATATTTTCCTGCTCCTCCTGTTTTGTACATTCTGACTGATTATAATTTGGTGGAGGTGTGGTTCTCATGTTGCAGAATCTATAGGTGCTCTATGTGTGATTTGCAATATTTCCTGGTCTTTATGTAAAGCAACTTTTTCTGTTGGTCTCCAATGAGGTGCAACAAAACTTTTGGCTGTACAAGAATGTAACTCTTGTTATATTGCAGTCATATTTAAGATTCTACACATCACACCAAGGCAAATGGATAAAAGCTACACTGATCAGGAGATGTCCCAACACTAATGTACACCATGGCAATTATTCCAGCCAGCAGCAAAAATATGTGAATGATGTTAATTTAAAATAGAAATTATTTCTCAAAGTACTTTAAGACAATCTGATATCTTATTCATAAAATGGAAAAAATCCCTTTATATTTCAGTCTAGATATTTATAAAAGGGAGAAAAAATAGAAGAAAACAAAACCACACATTCCTAAGAGTTTTCGTGATATTTAGAAAACTAGCTTGCATATTGTTCAGTATGGCATGAAGTTAGCCTGATAAGATAATATAATGAGGTATATCTGTAATATTTGTATTATAAATTACTGCAAAAAAGAGATAGGAGGATACTTCCTGCCATATTCCTACTTCATATGATTAAACTTAGTTCATAGACTTACAGCAATTTACACTGTTGTGCTATGTGTTCCCCCAAAAACATTAATAATTTTTTTTTATTATTTGCATTTTGAAGGAAGATAACTGAAAATAAGCTATGTAATTTTCATTAACTATGCAAATCAGAGAAGTATGTTTTTTGTTTAACTTTAATTTATCCGGATGCAAACGTTTGACAGGGAAATTTGAAAAGTTCAAAAATTGTGATTAAAATTAAAATTCAAATTAGACTTTTTAATCAGCACTTCAAAATCTTCCAAATACTTGACTAATAATAAATGCAGTTTTATTCATTACTGTGGCAATTAAATGCTAATTTTTTTTTATTATTCTATTGGAAGTTTTAAAAAAAACCCAAATTGTTTCCAGTTATCAGAAAAACTGTAAAAGTATTTGTACTTCCATAGTTTTCTACTGTGCTCTTATGTGTGTTTATACTTTCATCTTGTCATAATACACAAAACTTTCTGTTCTCTTCCATGCTGGGAAAAAACAATATTGATGAAACTTTTTCAACTGGCAAGTGTTTTCTGAATAATAATTTGGAGTACTTTCTAAATGAATAAACTCAATTCATTATTGCTGCAACAATCTATTTATCATGTTTTTTATTTTTATTATGTTTTCACAAGGGTGGAAGTTAAGAAAATCACAAAAAGTGGCAAATTTTGAATGTGTTTAACACATGCCATTTATTCTCTTAAAGTAGTGGTTTTGTTTTTTGTTTATTTATGTTATTTTTTTTTTTAGGTTAACATTAGAGAGGAAGATCAGCTTTTTAGTCACTTATCTTATTTCTGTGTAAGGACTCACATCTTCCATCAATCCCCTCAGAACTCAGAGGGGAGTGCAGCACATGATGGTGGCTGAATGAAGCATCTTGAGGAAATAATTTAATTACAAAGAGGTGCTTTAGGTTACAAGTGTGAGAGTGTCCTGGATTTTTTAAGTTAGTTTTACAAGATCATCTTTACAGGCATGTTTTGTTACCCAGGGTGCAGCACAGGAAGAGATGACTGCTGGTGTAGGAGATCCCTGCTGAGCAAGGCAGTGTTTAACAAAAGCAGACTGAATTGACAGAACTTCAGGATGGTGATAGAACTCAGACCATTGGGAATACAAAATTTTCAAGGACAAAAGCTAAAACTTTCTGGACACAGAAAGGCATCACAGGAGCTGTGGATGCAAGAGTTTACTCTGGTAATTAAAGATAAGAAAAAGAAGGTAACTTTTTTTGCTATTTAATGTGTGAGTTGTTTTTCTAAGCAATCTCATGAGGAGGGAGAAAGTGGAGGGTGAGGAAAAATGGAGTTAACTGTGCCAGGAATAAAGTCTAATATGCTAAAAAGCTGATAATTTTTTAAAATTAGTATTGTCATTGTATAGACATGATTATAAAAGAGCCAGAGTGCCATTTTTCCTGGGTTAGGTTTTTGTTTGTTTGTTTGTTTATTTTTAATTGACCAGCTTTTGCAAGCAATTCACAAATATTAAAACTAAGATATCACAAAATTAAAAATTTAACCAAATCTGAGTTTAGTTTTAACACGGGACAGAGCTTAGACTTCCCAAGAATTGTAACTGCTTTATTTTAATTCTCTGGACTTGTATTGCTGTTTTGAAAGAACCTCCCACACCCAAATGATAGATTCCCACCTTCTGGGAAGAAGAACACAAAGAAGAACAAATAAACATGAAAACAAACAGCCCTATCCAGTTTTTGTTGAACTGAATTATATCAGACACTTCTACTACCAAATCAAACTTAGTCAGTCAATTAACTACAACACCTAGCAACCAGACATTATAAAATTAATATAGCCAAAAATATCATGACAAGATAAAATCAGCTGATAATAATTTCATAAGAATTCCAGCCTCAAGAATATGCTCATCCCAAGGCACAGACCAAGTGGAGTGAGTAGGGAAATTTCAGAATAATCTCCAAATATTTTATACCTAAATTTCTAAAGAAAATGTTAAATGCTGATTCCCTTCCAAATAAATAGTTGACTATTGAAAAAAAAATAATACAGAGCTACCTTGCTAATATTTTTAATTCAACTTTGCCAAAAATGTCTTGCCAATATTTCTTTTGGCTTAGAGTCAGGTGTGCAGAACATATCTCTGAAGAAATCCAGCAGAATGTGATTGGCTCTGTAGTATTTTCAAATGTGTGAAATGTTTATAGTTTTTTCAAGTCATATATCATACAGTAAGAAATAGATTTTTTTAGTAAGACAGCCAGAAAATTAATGATCAAAGCAGGAAATCACCAGACCAACAAAGGTACCTTCAGCTGTGATCAGTGTAAATCACAACATCTCCCAAATTTTTTCCTGTCTGTGTATTTAATTCTCTTGTGACTTTTACTAGAATAGAGAGAAATGCATGGGTTTGGCAGAGAGCTCAAGTGATTTCTGCAGATTAAAGATGGTGATATTATTGGTGTTATTAGAAACAGAGCTAGATGCAGGTGACTTCCAGAAGGACCTGTCAGTAGTGGAGGGAGCAAATTTCCTGAGATAACATACTTAAACATCAAATCTTAGTGTTCCCTGTGTTTTTGGGGAGGGATATTAAAGAGTTCTGTGCACAAGGCTGTACTTAGAAGTGAAGCAAGAAGGTCATCTCTATTTATTCTTCCCTGTTGCTCTTTTGTCATTGGGGAAGGGAAGAGATGACATAACAATATTTATGGAAATTTCAGAATATTTCACTTGTTTTGCTGGCCAGTGTAGGTAAAAAAATTGTGCTAAATTTTCAAATATTTTTCCCTATTTTTTAGGCAGATAATAGAGACCTAGATTATTAATAATTATGCCACCATGAGATGCAAATTTGAACCTTTAGGCTCCTTTTGCATTGCAACTGAAAGAAAAAGGGAGGAAAAAACCCCAAAAAACAAGCTCTAAAAACCAATTCATGAATACTTAATGAATGAGCAAACATTTGCATCATATAAATATTTTCCTTCTCCTTGTCAGTATTCAGGGGCTGTGTTGCCATCTGGCAAAGGTTTCAGTTGACTAACGCTGAAGCAATAAATTAATACAGTAAAAGATGCTACCAACAGTTTTAAACCAATTAAAATGCCAGAAGCAGACTATGTGTGTTAAAATGTCATGTCATGATCCTGCAGCAGAGAACCAAAGAGCTGCAATAATCCAAGTGTGAAAGAACAAAGATTGCAGGATTCAGGAGCATTGCTTGGTGTGAGCCTCATGGCATGCACAAATATTCTTGTAATTCAAAATGGTGAGTATTCTGCCTCATAGGAGGGTAGACAATAGTTCTATGATAGAACAGTTAGTCTCAATTTTTTTAGGCTTTAGTTTGGATCCAAAAAGAAAAAAAAATAAAAAAAAATAAAAGGGTAAGTCAAGTGTGTGTTTTAGGTCTTCCACCACCATCCAAATGCTTAATGGAAAAATGGTTGGGAAAACTCTCAAGTCACAAAGTTTCACTGCCTGGAGACAGGGAGCAGCAAAAGGGTGCACTGGGGGTCAAGGACCAAGCAACAGCTGCATCTGTGGCTTAGGCTGCAAGATAAGAACCAGGCTCCACAGGATCCCCCATCCAGAGTTACCTATTCCAGCACAGGGCAACTTCATTCTTCAAAGGAACTGAGCAGAGTTTGCTGCTGTCTTTTGAAGGGTCTGGTTTCCTCCAACTTTTTATGGAGACTGTAAAGGTGGACTCCTTTCTTGGGGAAAAATGTCACTGGATTTGCAAGCTGAGTGAAAATCTTTTGTAGCAGTAATGCAAAGCAGTGCCATAACCTCTCCTGAAACAAGCTAAAGAATTTCATTTAACTCTTGAGGGTTTTTTGCTTCTTTTTTTTCTTTAAATCAGGAGAGGATACTTTAAAACAGTCTGGCAAAAGGATGCTATCAAAGATCTTTCTGAAGGTTTCCAAGGCAGGGAATACCTATGGGAACATTCAAGACAGGGAAGAAACCCATTCCCAAACCTGTCAGTTTGGTATGTCACTTTTGTACAGCACAGAAAGGAAAGAAAAGAGAAGAAATGTTCCCACATCCTTCAAAAATGACAGTATATAAAAAGTGGAAATATTTTTTAAGATTTCAATCACTTATTTGCTTTCTATAGATGTTTATTAAGGTAGCAGTAGTGTAGCTGTGTTACTAGAAAACATACAACACTGTTAATGGCTTCTGCAAATATAGTGGATGTTTTTGATTGTAAATTATTATCATTATCATTATGAGAAACAACACAGTAAAACCTGTTAATAGCAAAATTATGCTAGGGGTTTTTTTCTGCTAAAACTTAATCACTAAGAATAGAGCTAGCTGAGTGACACAAAAATGTACCAGGAGTTGTAGATTTAAAGATATGAATGCTATTAGACAATTGCTACTGAAATATTTGAAATATCAAAATGATATATTCTAATAGTTTTATGTATTTTGGAAGCAGAAATGATCCTTTTAATGTTTCCTGATCTCATTGTTGCAGGGCAAGGTCATGTCCTTTTTTCATGAGTGGCAATTATTTAAAGATTTAAAAGGAAAACACTGTGGCTTTCTTGAAGTATATATATATATATATATATGTTACTACTGACTTGTGCACTTGTACAAGTCAGACATCCTGAGCTTCCATTTCTGTTAAAAAAAGCTTTCCAGTTAAGTGTTTTTTTAAAAAAAATACTCATAAAGATTTACCCACTAAGCTAATTTTTGTATGTCATATTAAAACTGAAATAAATTAAAAAATTAAAATACTAGAAAGGTTCAAATCTATTTACTGAATGAAAATTTGAACTATAATGTCTGACATAATGTCTGTCATAATTAATTGAAAATGCTCAGAGTACAGGAAATTTAGAGGGGAAATGCTATGAAGATTCCTCCAGTAACCTTTGATTATATAGAATTATATAACACAAATATGTGCAGAGAAGTTTTTTAGATGAAAGTAATGCCCATGATCTATTAAAAACCAACTATTTTTCATGAAGATTACAAGGTAAGATTATTTGCTCTTATAGTGATACAAGACCTTTGAGAATTAACTTGCAACTCCCCACAACAACCCGTCCCCATTTTATTTATTTATTTATTTATTTATTTTTTTTTTTTTTTTTTTGCAGAGATTTCTTTAAAATAACATCATAGAGTATTATTCTTCAGGGAGATAAAAGGAAAGGAATAATCAGGAATTGAGTTTTGTTTTCAGCATCCTCATCTTCGTAATCCTGAGGAACATCAGTCTGCACCCAGAGCAATCTACATCAATCATCTTTAAGTTCCAGCAGCTGAAGATTTTAAGAGCTTTCAACAAAATGATTGTAGTGCTGTGGTGACTGACATACCTCCACTCAACTCTCTGTTCTGCTAGCTCTGCAGCTCCTTTGACAGAATAGGAAAATTGATTTTAAATCGTTTCCTTTTATAAACACAAAACCCCTCAAATCCTAAATTTTTTATATTAAATTTTGCTCAGTGATATGGGAGAAGGCAATTAACTATTAGAATATATATGCAGTCTTAACTTTCAATAATTTCCAGAAATAAGAGTGTCTCCCATGTTTTCAGTGATTAGATATTAAACCAGAGGGTGCACCAGGGTCAGGATGCAGCAGCTTGGGAAAGGCAGATGGACCATGTCATCCACATTTTGCTCTATTTAGCCCTAAAAAGAATTTTTTTTTTCTTTTTTTTTTCTTTTTTTCCTATATATACTCAGTTTGAAGTTTAGCCTGGCTTGTGTAGCATCACTTTATCTCGAAGAAGTTGCCAGCATGGCCAGCAGTCAGCAACAGCCTGGACATCCAGGAGTTTACAGTTTCTACAGCATCATTTTTTAAAGAAAAGGGCAAACTATGCAACAGAACATGAGCAATCTTTAAATTCAGACACCAGGGATCTTCTGGGGAATTGAATTAAAATAAACAGTTTGAGAGTACACTGAGAGTTCTTGCAGAGCATTTTATAGCTGCAGTGAACCACTTAGCTGGCAGGTTTTAAGCACTTTTCACTTATTTGAATAATGTAGTGCTGCTACTAATGTTTAAAACACAGATACTTCTTGTATACCTTCCCAGCTGATGTGTCTTAATGAACTAGTGCCAGCTGAATGGGATGAGTCATTGTCCTACTGACCCGTGTTCAAAATAACACTCAAGATTTGTCTAATTTTGTCTAAAATTATACAGGGCAGGAAGAACCTCCAGGGAAGCTTCTGTAGGGAGATGCTATTTCCAAACCAGATAGACAGGATGATTGAACAGATAATTTGCAGATATGATTGTTATTGCTACTGCTCGCCTTGAGCTTTAATATGTGCAGAAAAACCTTTTTTTTGGTTTCAGGGCCTTTGCAAACTGTTGCTGTGGTAATTTCCCTTCAGTGATTCCAAAACCAACTGCAATTATATGATCAGTTTTTAAATAAAAGAAGAACAGGAGAATTAGGATGTGTAAATGGATCTATTCAGTCATAGTCCTCTTTATTTTTGCGGTCTGCACATAATTGTTATAACTGATAAAAAACTCCTCTTCTTGTTCTGAAACTAAAACATTAGCAGTATGCTAATTAGCAGAGATATCAGTGCAGCAGTTCACACAGGTGTAGAGTATAATTCAAAGTTTGCCTCATAATGTTTTGCCCCAAACTTGCTTGGAGAGCCAGAGAAATGTGTGGATTGAACTTCTGAGTTATTAGTGTTAAGATGCTATCTTTATTTTCTCATTTTATTTGCAAAATTATTATCCTTAGTAAACCCTGATGGAGTTGTTATTGTTGGCACATTTTACATCCCAAGCATGACACTTCCACAAAAAAGAGACAAGGAGTTAATTATTTTTTCATTTTACAGTTGCAAGATAGAGACTTTGTGAGGCTCATTAAGACTTCACAATACTGAGTTAAAATGGAAATGAAGATTAGGTGTTTGAAGGTTAACCCTAAATTATTTAAGCTTTGTCCCCTTAAAATTTATTTGAATATATTTTTTTTATATTATATATTTTCAATTGGTATTTCTTAAACCAGGAATTTGGAACTAAAAAGACATAAAATTTGAAAATATTTATTTCAGTGAATTATCTCCTTCTTGAACATCAGTGTCTAGATCAATAGTATTTGAAATCTTGGTCCATAGCAAGACAAGAATTTTAGCCAAAATATTACAGAATTAAAGATTTTCTGAGCGCTTGAATTTTATCTCAAGTTTTCCTTCCTTAGTTGCCTTCTGCAAATGTTCTGTTTTTCTGTAAAGTGCAAATTAATAATTATTTAAGCAGAATCGCTCAAAATATATATGGGTAGACCAGATAACTCTTTTCTCAGGATGGAATTTAAAATCCAGTTGTCTTATACTACAGTACTGCAACTTCTCTTACTATTTTCTATCCCTGTTTGTTTTACATATAAAATTTAATTCTGGCTAGAATATTTTGTGAAACACGTTTTGCTGTATAAATCAATAATTATATTCTAGGGTACAACTGCATTAGAAACTCCAACTGCTTAATCAATTGATCAAACAACTCTTTTGTACAGTATTACCAGATATGTTGACTTTCATGGCGTGTTGTTTACTGTACAAACACAAAGAATTTACAGCAGCATTTAGAAATATTTATTAAATATTAAATATGTAATATTTAGAATATTTACCCACCTGAAAGTGTGTCTTATTGAAGCCATGTATCACTGCAACGTGCAACTCCTGCAGAAATACGCATTTAAAGCTTGGTGAGTGTGAAATGTTTGTGATGACTTGAGAAAGTAAGCTGCAGAACATCATACCACAGCATGGGGACATGAGCAGAATGTACTGTTGGGGAGTTATAGGACAGTGTTATTTCTTGTCCTGACCAGGGATCCTCAATTACAACCCCTCATTAAAACCACCTTCGTTTCGTGCCATGAGTCTGTCTACTTGTTTCCTCATGGTGTCCTCCTTCATTAACACTCCCTTCACAAATATTTTGCCAGAAATACAAGAGTTAGCATTTTCCTAGTAATTTTCCAGCAATTTTTCATGTGAGATGAGTCTTAGCCAGCCCATGGCACTGAATGCCATGCTGGCCCCGATCACACTGCAAGGCAGATGATCTGACTGCCTCTTGCTCCCTGCCACCCTTGAGTCACTCGAGTAAACACACTGCCAGTGGTGTGGGAAGCATGGAACAATGCCTCAACTCTGTTTTGTTAGACAGAGAATCCTTTCCTTAATATTCTCATCCTGAATGTCAAAAGTCACATAATCAGATGAAGGAAAACACATATTCTACATCCTGAATTCCTCAACTTCTATTTACTGCTTTTCTTAGTCTCTGTCGTTTGAAGTAAATAGAATGATATGTGTTGATATCACAGTTTGACCTAACAGGAAAAGAAAAAGGTTGATGATAAACCTCCTGGCAATGCTCAAGAAAGCTGAACTGTTATCTATGTGGTTTTTTTAACAAAACCTGTGAGTTAGATACAGTCCTAGCAAAACATCAGCCACAGGGACATCTTGGGTCATCATGACAGGTATTTATCATTTTGTTTTATAGCTCTATAGCAGAATCTAGATTTTGTTTTCTTTTGTAGTCAAAGGGGAAACTATGCTGTCTTTAGGCCCTCTGCTCCTCCTCTGGTTGTTGCATTGGAAGGGATGTAACATGTGCAATTTTCTTCATGCAAGCTACAAAATGGCTTCTTCTATAAAATTTTATGTTTCAAAAATTTTATCAGGCTTAACATTTTCGAGGTTTTCTACAATATGGAATGCATTTATTTAGAAATTTTCTTAAGTTATCTGAAGCAAAAGCATGTGTGTGTGATGACTGAAAGTCATAATCTTGGTTTTTTCTTGTGGCTTCACCACCCCCCACCACTCTGTACCCCCCATCCCTTTGTTTTGTCACATCTGAGGAGATTTGTGGAAGGAAAGTGTAAAGTGATTTTCTCAGTTTCCTAGGCTGCAGGATGATTAGACATGTTGAGGTGCACTTTGGCTCTGTGACAGTGCTTGACAAAACTGGTAGAGCTGGCAATTCCCTTAAGGGACATTTTTAGTACATAACTCTTAAATAAGAAAACATCTGCTGCTTCTCATACTGCTTTTCTGCTTTCTCTTATTCTATCTCTCAGAATTAAAGATGCAGAGACAACTGAAAATAGTTTTATTTTCCCTGTAGAACAAAAGAGTAAATCCTTTTAAAAAACTGTTAAACTGTTGTTGAGATTCATTAGAGAGGCAGATGGGTCAGAAAATCATCACAGAATTGAAAGTAGTTAACATAATTGCACAACTTGCTAGCTTTTTATTTCTTTCTTTAATTTTTTACATTTTCTTGCTTTTGTCAGGAATGTTCACCAAGCAAATTAATTAAGCTGTTTATACTTCTGTGTGATACAAGAGAAATTCTCAGGTCTTGCCTGGACACCCGTTACAAACACACAAAACATAACTTCTTGTAAATTATTGTTCTCGATGATTTTTGTAGATCTCTCATAAATTGTCATCTTTACAGGTCACACAATTACCTCTGAAACTAACATTAATATGTTTAGAATAGAGTCTCGTTAAAGTCAAAGAAGCAAATTATCTCAAGTCACTTGGGAGTAATACATTCACATGCAGATAACAAATACTGATGAAAAAAACTTGCTAAAATATTCATAACCAAGGAAAATCAAGGCTTGCCTTACTGTGTATCCAAAAGGACTGTACTTCTGATTCAAAATGTCAGATTTATTCCAGTCATTTTATTATTTGCAGAGAGAGCTAAGTGGGAATTTTAGCAGGTTTTATGTGACCTCTTCTCTAACATGGCTTAGTTTCTCAGGGTTGCCTTTGGCCAATAGACTCCTTCTGTGGTACACTTGGATCAACAAGCAACATCACAGGCTGCATCATGACTTACACCTTGGCTGCTTCTTTGCTCCATGCTCAGAGGGAAAAATTGCAGCTGGTATCCCTAGCAAGGCTGAGTTTGAGACACAAGGCTTGCCTTCCATTGATGGCAAAGTCCAACAATCCCAATTCCCTAAAAACACAGCACAAGCTGATAGGCAATCACAATAAAGAAGAGCTATGGCAAAAGGCAAAACATCTTTGCAGTATGCTAACCTTCAGGTGTCCAGGTTCCACAGGAACCTATTACACTGCATAGGTTGTCAGGATCTTTATAAAATGCTTTTATTTTATATTTTCACTCGGTGCAGTTAAGGAAATTACTGGCTCCTACAAAAGGAGAGAATATATATATCAATCAGAACATTGTAGAAACCCAAGAGAGAGATTTAAGGGAGAAAAAAAAATCTACACATTTCAAATTGGTAATAGTTGTGTTTTGTTCCATACAGCATTTTGAATATTTGATTGTTTGAAGTTCTGAAATTGATGGTTTTGATCAAAAATTTAGTGTTGATTTCCAGTGCTGAGTTCGTTTTTTTGTACCATCAAGAGCTATTAAGGAGAAACTCACTGTGAGTTGTTTGACAGGAAGATTTCTAGGACTCGGTTTTCAGGAGCACAAATTGCTTATACCCTTGTGTTTGTGAGGTTTCAGGGCTTCTACACTCTCCTCATAAAGAAGCTGCTGAAACAAAAATTACTTTTTTCCAGTTAGATGCATTCAAAACCTTGCTATCAGTTTTTATTAAAAATGTGAAATGAATTTTCGGCAGAGCTTTGACACTTACGTTGTTAATGTGCCTTCAGGCATGTAATTAGTAGAAGACTTTAATCTTTTATATTCCATACTTTGATCAGAACAAATAAGCTCAGAGAAGCTATAAAGTATTGACCAGCATCTTTGATAAAAGAAACTTGCAAGCACCACTTGAAGATACTTTTATAAACTGGAATGCACATCATTAGTTCTGCTCATAATAGAGAGAATGTTCTCTTACTGTTATTATTGGGATGTCACTCTATCCCATAGAGTGTTGTGGTTTTCTTCTTCCTTTTCCCATTTTTTTTTTAAACTTGTGTTATTTTTCGATATTCACAGAAAAAACCCTTGAAAACTACTTTCTGTAGCAGGCTGATAAATAAATACTTTCTTCTATTGTTGATTCTAAGCTAAAATATTTTAATTGATCATTAACAAAATGTGTCTGTTAGACTAACTAGTAAGATGAAGCTGTTTGCATTCATACTTTTGAACATGTAATGAAGACTGAAATCAAGGGTGCCTTTAAGTAAACTAGGGAATTTCATATTGGATTAGCAGAACAAAAACTAGGTTTGAAAAGTCAGCAATTTATAGTACTTAGATTTAAAACTTTTATAAAATAGTGCATTGAAAAGTATTCCTTAGTTCTGCAATTTTCTTATTCCTGCAGAGATCAGACCAGTCACTAATAAAACCAGAAAGAGAGAGGTGCTGGGTCCCACCTCAAGAGAGAAGAAACTCTGATGACCAGATTCTGTTAAATTTTTCTTCTTCCATCTATTTCCATTATTAAAATGAAGATCTCTTTTTGTTCCTGAAAACTGCAAAATTAATTTGATATATTTGTGACTTATGATTCAGGTCATACTCCTGGTAAATCCTAAGAAGAGAACTCTGTTGTGAAACTCCATATGCTTGCTATGTAGTACAGGAAACACAGGGTCACATAAGAAAAAATATATGACCTTAAACTTCATGCTAATTTTAGGAACATGGTAAACAAGACACTTATTTAATGAATTCCATATAGCCCTCACTTGTTTCATGGACTACAGAAACACATTAAGTATCCAAAGGAATATTTATAAATAATATAAACAATCCTATATGATTATCAAGGAATAATAATTTATGTATCCTAATTATTGCTAATATAAATACTCACAATATAAAAGCATTTTAAAGAGTTCTGTCATTTCCACATTATGAAATGCACTACTCCAATCTCTCTTTTTTCATCAGAAATCTGAATTCAGAACTTGCATTTTATGTCAAGATGTTTTCCCATCCCATAAACTTCTGTAAGGAAACAAGAAGCAATAATTTAGCACCAAGAAAAGAGGAACTTTTCAAATTCTTCCATCCTTTTTGTCTATAGGGCAGATCACTGCTTCTACAGCTTGTAATGACATTATTGGCACTTCAGGCTTGGGGGAGAAAGGAAATTTGACAGGCATGGCTTTGATGTTATTTATTTCAAATTCTTTTGTGAAATAAGATTGTAATGGTTTCTTGTGTCAAATATCAAAATCATTTAGGTTGAATATTTGTGAATATGAGATGCACATATAACTCAAAGGACTAAATAAAATAGTTACATTTAAAGTGATTGCAATTATTTTGCCTCTCTCCAGTCAATTTCTCTGTAATTTCCCCCTTTCTGAGACTTTGCTCTTTATTTGGTTAGATTTGCTCATAAACAAGTTATCTGTGAAAATACAAAAAGTTAATCACTTTTCCATCTTTGTTCTAAATTATTCTTTCAGAGGTAACTTCAGTTGATTTATTCACCAAAAGAGAGCATATTTTATATCAATATATATAGATCTGCATTATCAAATGAAATGTGCTATATCAAGAAATAATCTTTCTGAGATCAATTTTTTCTAATTTCTTTCAAAAGAACACTTTTAGTCTGGGGATTGTGATGGAAACATGTTACATTTTATGTCTTATGTTCCTTTTAATGATAAAAATCAGAATATCCTAGTTTAATGTATGCCTTGGAAACAAGAGTGGGACACCAGTGACTAAGACAAAGGGAGTTAAAACTCAAAAATACTATTTAGCTTGTCATCCTTTATTTTTTCTACATGAAAAATTTAAGACTGTTCAAAAAACTATTCGAGACTATTTTCATTAAAAATACAATACTTTGCAAACTACTTAGTACCTTCTATATTTAATCAGTACATTGAAAGAGATAGAATGCTGTGAGGAAAAAAAAAAGACCATAAATTGCTATTATTGAAGATTGCATCATAATGAATATTTCCCTAGAGTTCATTTCAAATAATGTTACTCAAGAATATCTAAAAAGCCTCTGAATAATATTTAGTACTTGAAATTTTTAGATTCCATTTGAAGAGTAGGTATTGAGCCAATAAATTTGAAAATGTATTTAAAGTGAAAAAATTACTTACTGTAAGTTGTGTGTTGCAAGAAGTTTCTAAAATAACAAAAAATAATTGTGTTACTAAAGATAATACCTGATGTTAGGTTACTGAAAAGCTTTAAAGCTTACAGATAATGAATAATATCATAATGCATTAGGTGCATTTGTACAATGAATACAAATTTGATTTTTTCTCCCAAATTCATTACAACAAGACAAATCATTGTTTGAAAAATAAATAAAGGGTTGAACCAGTGCTGTGAAAAAGTAGCAGGTACTTTTACCCCAAAAGAGAATTTCAGCTGCAGAGTAGCACTGCCAGATCCAGCCCAGCTAGGAGTCTATTTGCTGTGCCACAAGCTTCATTTGACCTGAGCAGGGGAAGGGAGACACGGTCTCAGCTCGTGCCTTGCTGATGGTTTTCTCCCCCTGCTCCCTCCCAGGTTCATGCTGCAGATGCCCAGTGGTGCTGAACGTCACAGCTGAAACCACAGCTTGCCTGCCAGGAGCAGAGGGAAGATGGATCATCTTCCACAGCAGGGAGGGTGTAGGGATGCAGTGATGGGCTGTGATTCTGTGCTTCATTCAGAGAACAGCTGGATCAGGAAACTTGCTAGTGAGGGAAGGCAGCAGCTCCTGTGTTTCCCTCTCCCCAGCACAGAGAAAGTGGCTGCACACCCAGGTGGGACAGGGACAGCACCTGTGAGATTGACACCGGCCCTCCATGTGGAGTTGCTGCTGTGGAGACACTCCACAATAGACTAAACTTTCTACTGAAACAGTGAGAAGTCACATTTCCAAATCACAAGTTATCTGTTACTAAAATGTAGTATTCTTTGTGGCCAGTGCTGATGTACCCATAAGGATCCTCACTAGGCACATACTATATTATTATATTCCCAGCCTGAGCCCAGTGGGTATGATGCATACCCTCAGCCTGGAAAGTACTGCACATATAAAATGTGACAGAAGTTATGCCAGCACCTCATTACACATGGTTATCCTGCTGCTATACACAAATTACTCTGAAAACACCAGAACTACAAACCATATAGATTCCTTTTATTTTTCTTTTTCACATTTCCCTGCAGTTTCCTTATGGTTTTGATGAAGTCTTTGTGTTTTGGGAGTAGTATTGGCACAATATGTGCAAATTGTGCAAGAAGCTAAGTGGATTAAGGCTAACTGAATGAGGATCAGGAAGAAAGGCTGGAATTAATATCTTGGGGTACATCTCAGTTATGGGAATCACAACATTCTTGCCTGTGTCCAGTGGAGAAGAGATCTCAAAGGCATGGATACCATAATAGTAAGGAGCTACCAACAGCACAGACTGACTTGGAGATGTGAATATTTGTTTAAACTTTCTCTAAGGGAGGAAACAGTGCTTAAAACTGCACACAGCTTATTTCCATGCCTTTGTGCGAAGAATAAAATTATCCTAGGTTTGGAAATAGAGCAAAACAGCTGTTTATGTAAATTAGCTAATGCAGTTCAAGAAAAAAATCAATGTTTCTAGAAAATCATAATATGGACTTAATAGACAGCTGTTGAGGAAAGCATGAACATGACAATATTTTATAAATTCAAGCTGTTTGGAAGCTGAAGGCCTTTTCCTAGTTTTGTTTTGTTTTGTTTTTTTCTTTAAGTCTCATAAAATGTACTGCTTGAATAGGTGATACACAGACTGTTAAAATGTCACTTCAATTCAGTAGATGAAAGTCAACAAATCCTACATGCTGAAGCAATGTGAAACCAAATTTAACAAAAGTCAGGTGGCTGTTATTTGTGTACTCTAGCACGAGTGCTGGCAACTGTGCAGTGATAGAAGATCAAAGCAAAACAAACAAAAGCCTTACAGTGCTTCTGTGCTTCCCCAAAACAAAACAACAGCAATTAATGTTGGATAAAACACTTTTGGCTGTAAACTGCTAAATATACTCACAGAATACATTATCCTCCCAAAGTAGCTGTTATTCATTAAATAAATTATTCAAGAATAGTCTTTTGCAGTATTTGACCATCTCCCTATCTGGTTGAATGCCAACTCATTGAACAAATTGTTCGAAAGATAACAGCTTGATTCATGTATAATGTATTTGAAAAGCTTCTTTTCTGGTTCTTACCATCTCTGTTGAGACTAATGATATCCTGTGCTTTTATTAATAATTTGTCATATGGCTAACAAAAACGGATATAGGCAGCAATAAAGGACAGGATCTGACTTTTTGTCAGTGGGGGTTTTGCCTTTGACTTTATGTGGGTTCAGGGTTTCACCCAAATTATTTAAGTGGTGACTTTGAAATGTGATATGCATTGTTAGTGTATTTTTTGTCCATATTCTAAGGAAATGATTCTGCTCTAATATTCTATGGTGATGACAGTGTGCCATAATATTTGGGTATAAACTTTCAATAGATGACTGATATAGCAATAGAATCATTATCCAACATGAGCAGAAATGTTTGTGTTTGTTACCTCTCTTAAGAGTCATTCATTGAGCTTATCTCAATCTGTAAATCACAGCAGGTGTGGAAATTGCAGTATGAATACAATGGGGATTTTGACTTTTTTGGTGATAAATATATAAATAAAAAAATTTTGTAAATTTATACTGTGTCTCTGCTTTATGAGAAACTAGAGTCAGAGGTGATACACAATAAGCAAGTTTCCAGAAGCCTGTTTGCTGAACAGCTTCTGCATGCTGAAGACAAAGTGACAATGATAAAAGACCCACGCTGTTGATTACATTAGACAAGACAGGACAAAATAGCACAAGATATATTAATGTTGAAGTTAAATTTAAGTCCAGGTATAAACGACTTTAGTCAGTGTGCATAAAGCAAGAGAGTTCAAAAATAAAGCACCATGCATTTATCCAAGGCTGGGGGTTCATCTATTCAGGCTGTGAATGCCTTTAAGATGAAGTCTGAAACAACAGCATTGTAATTTGAGTTGGAAATACATGGACTGCCTTACTGCTTGTGAGCACTGCATTGTATGTGGAACTAATGCTATTTTTTTCTTGTAACATTTCAGACTTTTTCTCAAGTCATTACTTTCCAAAACACTGTCATGTTGTATGTGTGACCTTCAATTTTCATTGCCATGTTTAGATAAAAGCAGCTTATTAAATATACTATTGGCTTATTCTTACAATTTGCAGCATTCCAGTAACTAAGGCTTTTTACCATTCATTTTCTAAATGCAGTACAAAAATTATTTGATACCATTAGGCGTTTTGAATTTTCTTACAGAGTCCCCACTTAAAATGTTTGGGTGGTAAATTTATAAGGACTTTTAAAGCAAGAATCTTTAGTAGTTGGTTTCTCTGTTACTTTGAATTTGTACAGTATGACAGTTTCACTGAGTGTTACAGCTGAAAAGAGATTTAAAGCCAGAAATGCTTTTGTACAAATGAGTCTTCCCAACTCCTGATCACAGCTCCAAGGGTCATCATTTGGCTTTTTATGAAAAGTAGGAAGAATATGCTCTGGGAGGGATGAAAACCACTGGGACCTTTTCCCCATCTTTATTCTGTTAAGTTTTTAGACTGACAGCTGCCTTCTGGACTCTGATTTGATTGTGCCTAGGGTGGCTGATATTTGGGGTGTTAGTGAGACCTTTTCTTTATATCAGTATAATGACTGAGCCTTGACATGGCCTAATGATTTTATGGCACCAGGAAGATCACCCTGTCGGTCTACTGTGTAGTCTACCTATTCAGGTACCTGAAATATTCATCTTTTAAAAAGAAGACAAAATAAATTAAAATAACTCAATGTTGACTTCATCTAGCAGGATTTTCCAAAGATTGAAACCATATAACTACCTGAACTAAGGAGGTGCTTGCCTATAGCTAATGAGATTAGAATTTTATTTTTTTTTTTTTTACAGATTAGGGAAGTGTATTCCCAGAAGAGTTGTGTAATGGAATAAGATGTTTACCCTAGGAGAGCTAAGAGCCTGTGACTACTAGAATATTGCAGTACAGATGGTGGGTGAAGCAGGGTGCACCTGCACCAACAGCATGCAGGTGTAGTATTCTTTCCCTTCCCTACCTCTTTCCAGTTTTGCTGCAATGTCCTGCAATTTAGAGGGGCAAAGAATTCAACTAGCAATTTAATAAAACACAGCTAATACTTTTCACTCTAGCTCTTCTGATTTGAAGTAAGAGCTGGAAATAAGACTTTTCTTTTTTCTTCTTTTTGGGAGGAGTGGGTAAAATATTTGGAGCTGTATTTCAAGTTGTAATTAAAAAGTGTGAACTCAGCTCACAGCTATCTAAATGCATACATTTGAAGTCAGTTTGAGTGGAATAATTATATGCTATAAATTTAAGATTGGTCTTTTGCACACAGTTTCCTAACTCCAGATCTTGTCATTTAGATTTTTTTCCCACTGTTCTTCAAGTCCCATTACTGCATCCAAATGGCAAGGCACACCTGTGGTTATCAGATTTTGTTTCTTATGCTATCTTGTTTCAGACAAAACTTAAAATAAAGGTTCCTTCGAGAATGTAAAGGCTTACAATTTTCTCTTTTATATCAGTACCTCATATCCTTATACTGAATTTGTCAGCTTTCACTAAAAGAACACCTACCAGGTCATTCTTGCATTCTGAATAGGGTACTAGCACAGAAGAGTTTTATATCCTGCATCTTGTAACTAAGGACTGTGAAGTCAAAATAAATAAGAGCAGTAAAAAAAATCAATAACTGGGTGTTTTTCTAATAGCAAAAGTACATCTATTCCTTGATGTTACATCTATAAAAAAGAATTTGAATAAATGTGTGTCATTTTTTCTAAATAGGCAAACAGTCCAAGAGTTCACATGTAGATGAATTGAAATTGAATCAAGACAGAAATATTATTTATTTTGAGAATTATCACAACATTAACTATTGATATATTGGTGAACATCTGTTTAAGGAAGTTTTCAGAATGCAATTTCATTTAGGTAGACTTTTTTTTAACAGAGAGCTTATCTAATAGATTGTATTTCAGGTGTGAGAATATTTAGATATTGGATTTATATTGGAGTATTTATTTCTTACTCTATTCACTTCTGTTTTTGAAATTCTGATACTTGTGTTTTGGCAGCATATCTGCTCTTTTAAAATCTCTTCCTTTTTCATTCCAAACAACAGCAGAGTTATTTCATTGCTTACCAGGCTGCTATGGTAAGAAATGTTCTACCTCAGAAACACAAACATGATGTCAGTAGGGGAACCACAAGAAAGAAGAGAGGATGAGTCTCATGATAATTTTAACTGTCTCTGCGATCTCAAAAGATATATCTTTGGTCAAGCTTACAGTCAGAGACTGATTTTAATTCTGAAGCCTTGTGGGAATCCCACAGAGAAATTATTTAGGAGATTTCTCTAGTGTGTGTTTGCTTGGCTTGTTTGCAGCCAGTGTCATCTCCCTATCACACGTTGTAATCAAACCACATCTCAGAAGAATGGGATAGGCATGAGAGCTCTGGGAATTTTTCTGTACTGTCTTCTAAAATTTAGATGTCCCAAATCTCAAAGGAGACCATCAAACCCTTGCAACTTGCTTCCCTTCAATATTGGTTCCATCACCAAGTACAAGAGAACAAATTTTCTTCAATACCATTTCAACACAGTATTTTGAAACAGATAACATTTAAATGCTAAAAAGAAGCCTAAAGTTCACTTGAAGATTATATTTATATCCATCATTAACATGTTATCAAAATACAAAGATAACTGAACACCTTTGCTGCTGGTCATAATTTTAACCAAACATCAAACACTGAGCATTTTATATCATCTTATCTTTAAGCAATTAATTTGGCCATGATGAAAATAATAAAGAATTCCAAACAGCACCACAAGATAATGGCACACTGGCAAAGAATCTATTAACAACTAATTTTAAAATTATTGGTGTCTGCATCATCATCAGTAGGAAACAATTATTCTCTCAATTGACTTTAAAATCTGCTGTAGGTCAGGGAAAGAAATGGCTCATGCCTCAAACATTGTTATGAAGGAGTTTGACCATTAGAACAAAAACTGTATAAAGAAGCCACAACCACAGAAGCCCACCCCTCCTTGAAGATTCCTGGCTGGAACTTTGCACTGTGAGTTAAGCCACCTAGATAAGATAAAGGTGACTCTATTGTTTAATCATCTCAGGTGTGGGGAGAAACAAACAAAGCTGAGGGAAAGGAATGCACCCACAAGAGAGCCAAACACAGCAGAGAATCATCCACAGCCCACAGAGGCCAGGCTGGCACAGACAAACCCCAGGGTGGGAGAAGGAGGTTTTGGGTTCATGGAGTAATGGGGCATTCCCTGAGGAGCTGAGGAAGTGCCAGAATCCATCGAAGACCCCCCAAAACACTCCCCAGAGGCTTTGCACATGATGCAAAGGGATGCAACAGAGGCAGAGGCTGCTGCAAGAGCCTGTGTCAGACTGCCCCAGCCCAGGGGAGGAACCTGGGCATTCCCACCTGGCCTGAGTGTGCATCAACCCATCCTGAGCTTCTCAGGAGACCCTCACCAACGAGCAGACCAGCTGGAGAAAATCATCAGGACATTGGTGGGATCCATGGAGTGGTGATATTTTCTTTGTTCTGTCTCTGTCACTCTCTTTCTGCCCCCATCTGTCTTCTTTTTCTTTCTTCCTTTCTCTCTCTCTCATATATTTACTATCAAATTAAACCCATACCATTGACTTTAGCATATGGTCTCGTTTGCATCTTAATTCGGGCCAGAGGTATTCCTAGTAACTTTAAAAACTGGACTGTAACAGTGTAAAGTGAGGGGAGAGGGAATATAAGGCAATACTGAGTCAATACTATTGCTCAGGCATGAGAAGTGATCTTAGATATCTGCTGCAGTGGCTGTTAAATGAGTCTGAAGTTCTCTGCAAATCTCCTGCTGCTCTACCTATTTGTGCACACCAGAAATCTCTATTCAAATGCACAGGGTGTCTGAAGAGCGAGATAAGGTCAGGCTGCACAATTGCTCCAAATTCTGCTGAAACCTGATCTGCTTGGGAGAAGGAGATATCAAAGTGCATAAAGAGTGGAGCTGATAACATCCCTTCTGCAAATGAGGCTGACTAGATTCATTTCTTAATGAGATGGGTGCAACTGAAAATTCCAGATTTGCCTCAGAACTATGTGTAGGAAACTTGAGTTTATGCTGAAAACTGTTTTTGCTGCTAATTATAAAAGTATAAAATTTAAAATAATCTTTAATGTTTTGGCCTATTCTACATCCCTGTTTTTTTTTTTTTTATTCTACTTTTTATAATCTATGAGAGATAGAGGAATCATTACTCTCCCTGCTGCAAGAGATTCCACTAAAGAACAACTAACAGAAGAATACCCAAAAAAACACCAAACAAAAACCCCAAGAACCTTTACTTATTGTTCTAATCTTGCTGCCTTAAGGAGGCAAACTCATATCACTCAAACTCATAACCACCCTTCAAATATTAAATTCAAAGAAAATCTATAGATTTGTTGTGTTCCACAGAATGATCATTAAAAGCACCTGAAATCAGCAAAATGTTCCAATTAGAAATGAGGAATGAAAATATTTATAATTTAAATTTGTCCAGATATAAGGTAAATGTCTGTTTTATTAAAGTCATTGTAACTTGGTTGGACTTAATTCTTTTAATTTGGGTTGTTTCCCTCATTACCTTCTATATTGCACTTAGAATCTCTCAGGTTTCCTTTGTCAGGTGAGGACATTTGCTGTAACAACATGAAAAGTAATGGATGTAAATCTATTAACATTTCCTGTGCCATTGGATGCTTTATGCATACTGTAAAAATTAAAAGACAGGTGGCAAATTAAAGCCTGTAAAAATTGCATTTTGGTGCCTTCACATGTCATTATCAATAAGATAGGGGTATGTTTTCCCAGTTCAAATAAAGCAAATATTCTCTAGATAAACAGCTCTCAGCATCTCAGCAACCAGTGATGCTCCTGGGTGTGTTCTCTTTATAGTTTGTTCAGTTTTGCCACCATGCAGAGGAAATATTTTCCCTGAAGCACAATTACAATCTTGTCTGCATGATTCTGTATAAATGGCATTAATGAACAATAGATCAAATTGCCACTTTATTTTGCATTTTTCACAAATAGTTTGTATTTAGAACAGTTCTCTTTACAAAATATCAAATTGTTGCATAAGCTTTTGTTATGAAAACTGTATAAAGCACTACAAATTCACAAAGGTTGACTATTTCTTTGTAAACTATGCAATAGGAGATATCCTAGAAAAACTTTCAGTTCTTTTCAGGTAGAAATGGAACTGTTGCCAGAATTAACTGAATTTTCATAGGGAAAGAAGTTAAGCTTGCACAAAATTCTCTGTGAGATAATGGTTCATAGGTACCACTGGAGAAATTTGGTACTGTAGACCAATTTTAATACAAATTTTTGACTAAGGGAAAGGTATCTTTTTTGAGAAGACATAGTGAAAAGTGAGAAGTTGAAGCACCTTATCTCTATGACAGCCATGACAACATCATTCATTTACCTGAAGAACTGTTGACCTAAAGAGATGAGATGAACAAAAGAATAATAAGTGAACTGCATACGCATCAGGTCAGCACCAGAGCTGCAAAGAGAATTCAAAATGTCCATTAGCTCATCTACCTTTGGAAAAGCTTGTGTGCAAGGCATAAATGGACAAATGATGATAAGAGATCATTCTTGTGTGGTAAATTTTAAGGTATTGCTGTATTTTAAAAAAATATAATAAATGTAAACCATTAGGCTTCAGCATACTAGAAAAAAAAGAAGCTGAAAGATGAACAGAGCTTGTCACAAGTCATTAGGGAAGCTATAAACTTTTCCTTCCTGAGAATTAAAGTCTATCCAGGCCTAGGCAGAGAAGAGAAAATAAAGCAAATGGCATTTAGATTCTTAAAAAGTGCTTGTAGCTACTGATGAAGCAGTACCCATATCTAACTTACATTTCAGCAAAAATCACTGCATCTCTGTAGTGCTGCTCTGTTTTCTGCTTCCTAAGAAACTTAGAAAGGTTTTGCAGGTCAGTGATTATATCCTGTCTGCCATGAGTTTGTTGCAAGTCTGCTCAGGTTCCATAATCAAATGTTTCTTAAGTTACTTCATATGAGGACACGCTCTGAAATAATTATCCCCTGAGAACAATTAAGGAATTGGTTTCTACACCAAAAAATCCATACCTTTTTTAAAGTTAGTGGAGGTAAAAGAGATGTCTTCTGATTATTTCTTGAAAATTGTCTCAGCACTTTCATAGATAATAGGTGTGTAGGTGCACTGAATTTATGGTACCTACTCCTGCTCTCTCTGAGACAATGCAAAACTATATCTTACTTTAGTCTGAATATTTCATCTAACACAATGCCTGCTGCATCTGATCAGGGAATGTGGTGGTACAAACTTTTAGTGCCCGTGGCTGGTGTCTCCATTCTTCAGGGGCAATGAGTGACTTAGTTTACTCATCCCAGCCTCTGTCATTGTTAACCCCTGGAGTCCAGCTATTACTAATTCTTGTTGCTCAGTAGCAAATTTGTGCAAGTCCTGTAGCAGTAAGGAAGAGAGAAATCAAAATAGACATCTGTCTTTGCCTCTGGAAGCCTCTGCCCTTCTTATCTTTTTTTTTTTTTTTTTTTTTTTTTTTTTTACCAACAGGAAAACTTTTACCCATCTCAACATATTGTAGGTTTTGCCTCCAGGTTGCAGAAAAGTCCCTTAAGAGTGTCTAAGGACTGTGATTTCTAAAGCTTGCTGTCAATTTGTCTCTGCCTAGGTTTGGAAGTTCAGCTGACTAGGAGTTTCCACATTCAGATAATGAACGAGAAGAAGTTTTAAAACTTATTTATGTGTCTTAGTATAGTACTTAGTTAAAACAGTGCTGTTTCAAAGGTAGTCATGCATATGAGTACTGGTGACTTCAGGTTTTGTACACAGCTACAGTTATTTTGGTACACAACTCACTCTGTGTTTTTGAACTAATGCAATTTACCAGTCAGGAGTATCTGGCACTGGTCACCATCTGGAAATGCTTTTATGACACTCCCTTTGGATTTTCTTTGCACCAAAATCCTATATCCATGTGTGCTCATCTTACATGTTGGTGAATACTGTGCCTTTCTTGGCAACCTGTTAAATACCCAAACAAGTTTGTCTGAAATGAGAGGGAACATTGTATTATAGTGGGAAAATGTGACAGAACTCAGCAGAGCAGTGGCATGGAAAACAGTCTGGCACACTGTGAGCCCTCCAAAGGTGCTAGAGGCTGATGCAGCTCAGATCAGCTGAGTGATGATGATTTCCAAGATATTTTAAGAGCAGAACCAAACAAGTGGCTGTTCCTTCCATCTTCCTGCTCTGCTCCATCCCTTATGCAAACTGATTTGCTTTCAGTATTTGACAAAAAACTCAATGTAGTCATATTAATTAATTCCATCCTGTTCTACATAAATTATTTTCAGATTGCAGTTTCTTTCAGAATTTCTTCTTTCACTGCACATCCTTCGCATATTTGGAATATATCTATTCTTCCTCCATATGCATAAATTCTGGATACAAGAATGTACCTGGACTTTTATGTACTCTGCACATGTGTACCAGTCTCAAAATGGACTAAGAAAAATGGACTGAAAAGTCAAACATGCAGGCTGGAGATGGTAATACTCTGTCCTGGACCCTTATTTGAATGACTGCAAGAGCAGGAACTAAGTGATTCTTATTATGCAAATAGTACTCATTCTTAGCATAACCTTTGCCTCCTCATGAATTAATGAAACCCCATAAAACACATTTTAAAATGAATGATAATTCAATTTTTGTGTGAGTTGGATTATGTGGGTATATCATATTTCAAAAATTATATGTAGTTATAAAAAAAAAAGATTAATTGAAAACAGAGGCTGTGTAAACCAAATATTGAATACTGAATCAAGCAGGATATGAGCAGGTTTCCTGGCATGTAACACTACTATCTCTAAAAAATGCATACCTAAGTTATGGAAAATAACTTTCCAAGGTTGCAGAATGACAGCTTTTCATGTCCTCTCTCCATGAAAACTTTTTGAAAAGAACATTCAAAAATTTTGCAAAAGCAGTTTTTTTGCTCTGGAAGAAGCCTGCCTACCTTGCTGATGAGGTGCAAGTAGCAGTGTGGCCAGCAAGACAACAAAACTGCCTGCAAAGTAAACAGTCCTTTTTTTTTTTTTTTTTTTTTCCCTCATTTCTCCCTCCACTCTCATCCCTCTCCTTTTTCAATACATTTGTTTCTAAATGACAAAGCCAGACTCAGCCTACCAGTGTCCTCTTATCAAGATGAATTCCCTAAGTCATGGTGAATGTTTTCAGACTAAACTGTTGACCTTATGATAAAAAAAAATGTCAGTTGTCATCAAGAATCAGATATTCTGCACAAAGAGACAAGAATGTCTGCAGATGTCTGCAGCCTGACACATGTTGTGCATAGCACATTTCTGCATGGCTTGAAAATGTTGGGCACGTCCCTTTTACAGCTCCAGAGTTCTGCATTGAGCCAAACCTAAACAGGTGAACGAGTGTTGGAGGTTTGGATTTGCTCTTTTTTGTCCCTTTGAACAGTTACTGAAGGGGTAATGATCCATCTACTAACTGACCACAAAAGGAGAAAGCACGTGCTTTCATTTGCAGAATGTGAACAATTTAAAAATTTTATTGTTTTCTTTTCTTTTCTGAAGGAATATAAGTTTCCTGAGGATAGCAATTAAAAGTTTTAATTTAATTGTCAACACTCATTTAAATTAATGCACTCGGGGGTAAATTGCAGAATTGTGTTGTTTTTATTTTTTTAAGAGTTACTTATAAATAGCTTAGAGCTGACTCAAATTTTAGGTTCATTAGTTCTATTCAATTTATTTATGTCAATAAATTTGCACTAGAAACCCATTTCTAAAATTATTTGCATTACTGCTAATGATGACACTTAGGTATGCTGAAAAGTCAATGTAGCCACTCTTCTACCACACTTTTCCCCTTTATAAAAGTTTTACTGGACATCTTGAAATATCTGACAGAAAATATTCTTGTAGTTTTAATGCGATTATTTTTTTCATTACTTCTTGTTTGTGTCTTGTGCTCTCATATTTAAATTATTTGGAGCCATACTTACCAGATTTTATTTGAATGGCTCTTTATTAGAAAAACTTCATTATGCTTTGTGACAACAGATAAAAAAATCAAAATATTTGACTAAGTCATGCTTGGTAGAGATGGAATGTGGACAGAAAAGGCTTTGCAGAACAGTTATTGATCCAACTGTAACAGCTTTGGCTGCATGCTGTCTCAGGCATTCTCCTTTAGGTTGCAATTACCATCTTATTTACAATTATTATTTGATATTTGAGCAACTGTGTTTGTTTATCACAACAATGTAAGAATATAAAAAACCAACTGCAATGAAAGTCCCTCTGGTCTTCCTTATTTTTAAGCAGTTTGGTAAATTACAGAAATTGTTTTCTATTTCTTGCTCTTTTTTTCTTCTCTCTCTCCCCCTCTCACTCTCATATTTACTATGAAACAAAACCCATACTATTGACATTGCTGTATGATTTCATTTGCACCTTAATTTGACCAGAAGCATTTCTAATAACTTTAAAACTGGATCATGTCAAAGGTGAAGGTTCTAAAGAGAAAAAATATAATATAGCTGAACAAAGCCAGTACATTCTGGTTAGGAAACCAGGCTGGAGGACCTCAGTTGGGAATCCTGTTAGTCTCCAATGAGAGAGGAAAATGCACTAAGTGGAGTTGTAATTCTGAGGAAGTTTTCTTGCATATTTGTGTATTTACACATATTTGTGGCATATTTAAACCTTTGTGATCTGCTGTGTTTCTCAAGACAGGTATGGCTGCAGATTTTTGGGCTTTGTTCTTACTGGAAGAGGAGGAAAGCTTGAGATGTTATCATTTTGAAATAGAGTTACCTTGTCTGTACAACTTCTCTTTCCAAAAGTAAATGGCAAATCCTTCATGACTGCATTCAAGTTGAGTTTAATCCACCTTTGTGTATCACAAAGAGCACAAGAGCACCACTCCACAAACTGTGACAGCAGTGGGATATGTGCAACAGCAAGAGAAAGTGACATAAAATTTCTTCAGTTTTTTATGAAGCAGAAAGTGATAACAGATTTCAGTGTGGTCTGTTTTGTTTTTGTTTTGTTTTATAAAATATACAATTTAAACACTATCAGTATTGTCATTGTCATTTCAGCATTATACATGCTACTTCATCTGAAAATAGAAATTTGACAGATTAGGCAGACATGGGGATTGATAATATCTTGAGGTTTTTTTAACAGACCATTGAGTTCCTTACTCTCCCAGTTTCCTCCATTCTTTTTCTTAACCTTATTCTTTCATGAGGGAAACAGCAGGGAATGTTATATTTACAAATCAATCTTATTAATGCCATGATCACTTAGTACACATGGATGTGAGAATAACTTTACTTAATATTGCAATTGAAGTATTGGAGAATTCCAGGTGACTTTTTGGCATAGAAACAATAAACAAGTTTAAAAGCATATCTTTTGTCAGTCTGATGGGTTCAATATAAGGACAGAAAATCTGTCCAAGCAAGAGGGATCTCCAGGAAGACAAATGTAAGACAGATTTTTGCATTTCCTAATACAAGTACAGTCAGGCTCCTGCACTAGAGTTATTTGTTTATATATTTCTAATCTGTGTTTTCTTCTACTGAGAAAACAGAGTAAGCCAACAATAAAATCTGAGGTAAAATATATGTTCATGATGTGGACTAATGTCCATTAAGTTATGAATGAAGATGTTGAACTGCAATATTTCAGTTACCATTTAATGCACCAAAGGGAAATTGCATGGTTTATTGACCTAAGTGTTTTATTCAGCTCTTTCCTTGTTCTTCAAGGTAACCATCTTCACTGAAAAAATGGGGATAGACATGGTCATCTCATTTCTGTAGTTCATATAGATATATATATATATATATATGTATGGAGCGAGTTACTGTATATAATAATGATGTTTTCTATGATTTTGATAATGTATAGAAAAATAATTTTTAAAATAATAATTCTTAATCACCTCAGTCCAACATGATGAGAAAGATGTAAAAGGGCCTCATCTAACACATTGTACAGACTTCTGGCTGCTTCTAAAGCTCTTTTATATTTGAATACCCTCAGGCTGTGCACAGCCTGGAGCTCAAATTTCCATTTGGGCAGATTTACCTGTTCCATTGTTGAGGTGCCCATAAAGTGGTGATCTCATCAACAGCTTTATAAAATACACTGTGTCTCTGCTAGTGTCCTAGCACAAGCCATTAGTCATTTGTTCCACAGTCCTAAGGCAGGGGCAGCTTTGTCATGTGTTAGATGCTTTTATCCTTCCTACCTTCTGCTTTTCTCACCTGCATCCTAACCATAAATATTTATATTTGCTCTTCCCACTGGGATCTGATGCAGTGGGTTAATACGAATGACTCTGAGCTGACATCACAAAATAGATTTTTAAAATCTCAGACCTTTTCTGGGCCCTATTTGCATTTGGAATGCAAGTTTTGAGCCCAGAGATAACATTTGTCAACTTTGCAGTTTAAAGTTGGTAATTCAAATTCCAGAGAAAGCCTCCAAAGTGACCTTCTCACCTTCCCTACTGGCTCCTTTTCCTTCCCCTCTGTCCCCCTCTCAGACATTTGAAGCAGCACTTGCTGAACAGCTCTCTGCTTTTCCAGGTGATGGTAACAGCACTGCCAGCTCTGCACAGCCAGTCCCAGCTCTGGCTGTAAATACTTTCTGAGCAAGTCAGTAATTAATGTTGCACTGATGGCTGGTGGCATCTGTATGAGTTTATTATCATCTGTACTGAAACACAATGTACAATGAAAACATGGGGGACTCTAAAGAAAGAGGCTAATAAATTTACATGAATTAACATTAAATTTAATTTGCCACATGCCAACCAAACTGTGCAGCAGATCTAAATCCTTTAAAAGATATAGATTTCTCTGTTGCAGCTGCTTCCCAGGCTTGGCTGCTACACTTACTTCAAGACTTTGCTCTGTGTCTTAATTAAAACCAGTTTCCACACATGCTGACTGATATACATGAAGTATTGTTTTCTCATTTAGAGAAAAAATATATTTACTTTTTTTTTTTAAGAATATTGAAACCATTAATTTATCTATGCTTATAATATAATGCACAGAAAAAAAATAAAAATCTATTGCTGCCATTTTCTCTCTTTCTAAAATATGAAAGAGTACTGGAAAACTAATACTAATGAAATTATACTTTTCTTTTGTAGCATTTAGGCTAAAATATGATAGCATTGAATCCTGGTAATAAAATGGAAATAGACAGGACACTACCACCCAGCTACCTGTTTTAGTAAAGAATGTAAGTTGACTCCTTCTTTAATGGATTATGTGGTGGGTTCTGGCATCCCTCAAAGCATCAAGAATTGGAATGAATGCTAATTAATATTTATGTCACTGTTTGAACAACCACAGTGTCAAAAAGAACTCAAATTCCCAATAAGTATAAAATATAAAGAAATAGAAAGAAGACAAAGAAAGACAGCAGGTGTCCTGGTTTGGGACACATTTGGAAAAGAACTTCCAAAGAGATGATTCCTTAAAGGACAAAATTCAGTGGCCCTTCTTCCCACCTGTTCTGGAGATAAATCTCCTTAGAGAAAAGTGGAAAAAATCATATTTATTTAGCAAGAAAAGTACTGACAGGCTTGAAAAAAATGAATAATATTAAACAATAAAACCTCTCACTGCTCTGAAGAGATGGCAAATTCAGAAGGTCCTTGTCAAGGGGTGTAGCTCAGCTCACTCAGTCTCTCTCAGTCCCTCCTGCTGGAAAATGTTGTGTCCCAGCCCTGGTGGGACACAGGTGTGAGCTCCCACTGTTTTCTGTGTTTTCAGCCCAGAGAAAGGCTGATCAGTGCCAAGAAAAAGAAAAGCCACAGTCCAGGGAACTTCTCTGCCTCAAGTAGCTAAAAACTAACTGCAAGCCAAGGAGGGCTCTCTCCTGCTGTCCACTGCAGACACAGACACTAATTTCATGGCAATAAACTCCTGGAAGACAGGAGGCTAGCCCAGGTATTTTAAAATTAATACAGATGAAAGCATATTATTTCTGTTAATTCCTCTGTCTTTCACAGCTTGTCAAGGTTTATGAGTAACAAGTAAAAGGCAGAGTGATGAGTACTTATATATCACAAAAGGAAGAAAAAGATTTGGAGACAGTGAAAGTCATACAACATTTTCCTCAGATTACAAAGGAAAGATGTTGTCAAGCCAGCAGTGGTTAGTGAGTACATTAAAATTAGATATTCAGTCAGAGAAATATGATCAAAAGAATAGAAAATGCAATTAGTCACCCAGTCTTGCTTTTAAGGGTCCTTTATTTTACGAAAGGATTTTCTAGTTTACTTATGCTCTGTCCTTCCTTTTCTCCTTCTTTTTGTCCTTTATTTAAAAAAACTGAAAATGAAAAAGAGGGCTTGCTGGAAATAAGATTAGATTAATACATTCAACAATGTAAGTTTAATGTGACTATGAGAAAAGAGCTCCTCTAGTAGCAAGAAAGCTTAAATACTGAGAAGCCAGAGCATCAGTGAAATAACTTTTTTTTTTTTTCTGAATGAAATACAACAAGCTGCATATTAAATTTTTAATTATAGGAAGAAATTAAAATGCTGTCAACCTTAATCTGGTACCTTTGACAGAAAAATTTCTCTTGTACCCTCCATTGGAAGATATCAAAGATTTCACAGCAAAATAAAATGTTCTGAAAATAATTGCTACCCTTTATTTTCATGTCTCAAAATGTACTTCTGTTTACATGTACAACTACTTTATCAAATAGCTTGGCAGAAAAAACACTGTTTCCACCATCCTTTTGAGTTGTGTTTGAAGGGAAACAGTCCAGAGACTGGAAAGGGGCAATGGATGCTAACTACAGGTGTCCATCCTGTGCAGTACTGATTCTGACACCTAAGCTGAAAGGAGATTTAACATCTGCTTCATAAGTGAGCATTTTTTTGCAGTGCAAACTGCTTTAACTCATCAGAGAAATTATAATTCTTCATAGGAATTATACAGTGTAACTGAAACATCCTAAAAGAGGCAAATCAATGTTTCATGTTGCCTACCAGGCTGGCCCTAGAGCAAAGCCTGATCCTACACATTCAGTTCCACACTGTTCTTTATGCTTAGATCTTCTGACCTTTAAGGAGGATGAAATGCTTCACCTTAACCTGTTCTGTTGTCATATCAAATATTCTGAGGCAGCTGGAGAGACACATGGTTGTACCTGAAGCTCTGCACACCAGAGTGGTTATTCTGAAGGGTTCTTGAGTCTTTCAGGGTGTACAAGGTTCCCCCACTTTTCTCTCCAAAGCACAGTGCCAGCTGTCCCACGAAAAGCAGGAAGAGGATTTTGCTGCATCTCCATGTTTCTGAACAGCTCAACTGGATTTTTCCAGGAGTCAAAACTGCACAACTCTTAGCAGTGCTTTATCTGCAGTGTCAAGAACAGCACAGAGCCAAACCAAACCTGTCATCCACTCCCTGACCTTCTGTTCCTCTTTCCTCCCTGAGATATGCCTAACAAGTGGGTAAAGAGGAAGGTTCCAAAGGTCAATATTATATTGATGCTTCTCAAAACTGAGACTCTCATGTCACTTTTCCCTATGAAAATGCCTAAAGGTGTGCCTTTAAGAGAATTCAGATGTAGGTAAATATCTAAATTCTAACCAAAGTTTTGCTACCAGCATTTAAATTGATTTTTTTCCAGAGGTGGATGTTTGGATGCAGTTCTGAAGTGGATGAATATATGCTCAGCAGAGAAGGAAACATGGCATTTTAAGGAAATAGCTGATGGCATGACTGCATGGGATGAAGCTAAACTGGTTTATAACTGTAAGCTATGAACTTCAGTCACAGCAGAATTGCCAATCACAGCTTGTGTTACTTGTGCACAGTTGGGCAAAACTATAAAAATTCAGCAGAAAAGTTGTTTTTTCCAAGTATTTTAAGTAGCATTTTAAAAGATGTGTAGTTACTTCTTAAGTGATAATATAACATTACTATTTTCAATAGCTTTAAGAAAATAAGATATCTTTCTCCATCTCTCTCTATCATTATTTATCATTCTGCTGTCACAGTTCTAAGATTTTAGGTTTTGTTACATTTCTATGAATGTTGATTAAAACGGAGTTTTGGGAAGTGTAATTTTAACAAAGTGATATTCAAACAAAAAAATCCAAAAAAGGGGAAAGAAAAAAGCTTCAAATTTAAATGTTCTGTTGTATTTTTTAGCACTAGAATGTCACAGTATATGTCATCCACCTTAATTTTCTATGAAGAATATAACTAGATCTTTTTTTCATCACAGTACATTTTAATTCTTAAATCACTTTCTAAATGTAAAATAATTTACTATTGTACTATATTGCCTCCAAAGAAAAATGTTGTTTGTTTTTCAGAAATCAAAGGCTCAGATGTAACTTAACTAAAGAAATTATCTTTCATTTTCTGATGGTTACTGCATCAACTATTGGGCTAAAAGAGAACAGTTACCACAATTAATAGATGGGAGATTTGGATAGGAGTTACATAATTTCATTACCTATAGAAGGATGGAGAACTCAGAGAGAGTACAGGTGTAGGTTTGTTAATGAGCACTGAGTCAAGCAAGAGCTATCTTTTAAAAACTTCTGAAATGCATTAAGCACAATTGTGTTTTAATGAAAGCTCTGTTTTGGATAATGAATAATGCATGAAGGCATCAACAAAAAATTAGCTAGTGCTTCTAAAGGCAGTACAAAACTTTCTAACATCAGAAGTTTAGATTTAGAGCATAATATGGCACATGAGTGTAAACTTAGCATAGACTGGAGAATAAAAATCAGCAGCTGATAACAGCATTATAGAAAAAAAATTGGTTTCTATCTATGATGTTACATTCCACTTATATCTATGTCATCTATAGCTATATATCAGCCATATCTATATCTATATAATCTCTATATATGTGTACCTATATATACTTATGTCTTTATCTGTTAACTTGAGGTGAAAATTCTACACAAATTTATAAGCACAGTTGAAGAGAGGAAGATATAAAATTTTGAGTAGAAAGAAGTAGTTCTTTAGCACAAGACATGCAAGTAAAAGTGGATCAAATGCCTATAGTTTTATTGAGTTGGACATATTGCTGTCATCCAAGGCAGAACAATGGTAAGCACTCAGATAAAACACTGCTTACAAACTGTTAAATGAAATGGTATCATTACTTTCAGAAATATATTTCATTAAATAGAAATTGGGTCACAATAAAATGAATTTACTGCATTTTTTGAATTTCTAAATCTGGCTAAAGTAACTTGGGGAAACTATTATATTGCCACTTAAACAGGTAAAAGGATTTAAAAATCTAGCTGTCTCTGTGCCTTATCCTGGGCTCTGGGAGTGACATCTTGCAGAAAGGGTTGGAGCCATCCCAAGGTGTTTCATCAGTGCAGCAGTAAGTTAATATGGTTTTTCTTCAGTATCTTTGCTCTTCACTAATTACATTAGTTGTAATTACATGCTGCTAGTGGCATTACTAACAATGTTAATGAGTCAAATACACTGGACTTGCTCCTGCCAGATAAATTTTAAAAGGCTGTTAAAAAGTTGGAGTAGATTTCAGGAAAGACCTATGCATTATTCAGTGGGTAGCAGACATGTCTTAATGTGAGAGCTTTAGAGAACTCAGTCTGAAAAGATTTAGAGGCAATTTGATTATTCTGCACAAGTTCTTTCTAGGAAAAAAAGATAGTGGATTCTGAAGGACACATAAATCTAATGTAATAAGAGCTAGAAACAGAAATTATGAATGTTTGCTTTCCCTGACATACAGCTGTGCAGGCATTCCCCCCAAAACAAAATCAGTTTTCAGGTGGGGGTATTGATGACCTACCAACCTTGCTATGGAATAGTCAGTGCAGCTGCATTGCCTTTGAATTATCTGGCTGGGTTTATGGAGATGTAGGTGTTCTTGTCTTGGCAGAGATCAGGTCACCTGCTTTTGTTATTTTTTGGAAGCCTAGGCAGAAACAATAAGATATCTTTTGTTAATAAAGAAACCATTTGAAAAAGTTTTAAAATCACAAGTGTCTGCTCTTGCTAACCAGCATTCTACTCTGTTCTGTGAAAAAGCACTGAAGCACTTTACCTTCCTTCCCATCTATCAATTAAAATGTAAAAGATATTTACTTTTCTCTAAAGGATATTCGTACTTAGTTATAATTTTTAATACCTTAAAAAGATAATATATTTAAAATTATCATAAAGTAATTGCAATCTTTTAAAAAGATCCTTAGATCTCAACATTTTTTCAGCTTACTACATCTGCAGTTTTTTATTTGAATCTTCCTTTCCACTGGTATATGTCACAATCAAATCCACTCAGCTTGTGGAGTTACTTACATGTATGAATAATAAAACCTTTTCTATTTATTTGAAAAACTTGATAATTTTATAAAAAAGACTTCTCATTAGATCTTACATTCTGGCAATGTTTATATTGAAGTGAATACTTATCATTTTATTAGCTGGAGTTTCCTTCAGTTCAGCTTGGGAAAACTGATTATGTTAGACCTATAAAAATTACTAGAACTTAGTGGCAGTTTTTGCTTAGATGGTTTTTCAAGATTAGAAATTTTCTCACTGTAATAAAGCCTATTGCAATGCTCATCATGCTGAAAATGAAAACAATGTATGTTTTAATAAGAAAGAATGAATAAAAGAAAGTATTTTATGAACAAGTTGTATACAAAAATTTGATGAATGGCATGCATTGTAATATGCACCTTTTAGTTATGACCTTTGATTTTGATAGTCTGAATTTTTACTAAGATTTTCATGAATTTTAATTTGATAAATTGCAACCAGAAAACCTTAATAGAACAGTCAAAAACCAGAACAAGATTATTTTTCATATTATCCTTGTAAATGGAGTCATGAAGAAAAGTCACAATGTTTTGCTTAAATGCATAGCTAAGTTGAAACTTGGCATAACATAAGACTATGAAAGCTTTATAAACTTTATGTATTTTTTACTTGGACTCAAATTATAGTTTTCCCACATACACTTTATGGGACTTCAGTGGAGAAAGCAAAACCTAAGGCTATGATTCTTTTAATTTCCAGGTTCATCATATTCTTAAATGCAATCTAAAAGCAGGAACATTTTGTTGAGTGAAATCTTTACCTGAAAAAGAAATTACCTGCAAAAAACATGAGTTATTGAGACACAGTGTTTATTTTTCTTGGTACATTTTTTAATGCAAATGACACCAGAGTTCACAATAAAGAGGAAGGGCAAGGCTCTGTTTAGGGAACAAATAGTGTTTAGTGTAATTTAAATCAGTGATTTGGCCTTGCTTGGGAATTCTGTTAGCTTTGGCCTTATCTCAGACATTCAATTTTTCTCACAACCCTTAAACTAGACCTTGCAAAAAGTCTACTAGAACTAGCTTTATGCCCAAGTGGTACACAGAGAGATTACCTTTAGTTTCACCCTCATCTTTACAGAAGATATTTCTTTTACCAGAAGATGGGAGTCTCACTGCTGAAAATTACAACAGAAGAGCAAATTAGGAAGGAGGCTTATACACTGCATTAATTGCTAAATTTAAAGGTTAGAAATTAAGGTATTAATCACTTTTTTTCCTGTTGTCCTGGTTTAAAAAAATCTAATAGCAGTATTCCTGTATCTGGTGAACAAAAATAACCAGTTGCTTATCTGTTCAGAGCTGAAAAAGAATTTCTTAAGCAATTCATCTTGCACTCTGACTCTGACAGAGGATGACTTTTTTATCCTGATTTATTTTCTTTAGACCAGGGAGGAACCTGTGTCTGATAATTTAAGTGTGTGTCCTCATGAGATGGTCACAGCCTCTGAGAACTCCTTTATTGGCCTCTAATCTCTCCCTCCCTTTTTTTCTAAAAGCTCTCCTCTTTTGCTAGCATTCACAAAGTTAGAAAATCCCTTCTGAGGCATTTCAATGGAAAATACCTGGTGGGATCTGAAAAAAGAAAAACTGGAAGGTGTTCATGAGGAGAATAGTTGAAGAGAGATTTAAGAGAGAAAACATGTATTTCCATTAAAGGCCTAATGTCTCTTTTAATTGATGACTATTTTGTTTCAGTATGTGAGATGAAACCTGAGCTACTTAAAAAACATTCAGCCATGGACATGATGGTTAAACAAAGGGTGTTTTATCCTTTAATCTTGGGAGTATTCCATCCTTATCCTCACTTCCTTTACTGCTCATGGTTAAGTTTTAGCACAGTAAAACACAAATCAGGGCATTCCTTAGTCTCCTCTTTTCCAGAAGCAGTTGATTCCTTGCTGCTTTTCAGCCATTATGCACAGACACACACCCACCCCAGCAGTTTGTGTGTTATACTTTTATGGTTCAGCAGCCCTGAGAAAATACAAGTCATTAAATTTTGCTAAAACAGCTTTCCTACCCAGTGACTGGTTGGTGGTTTTGTTATTAAAAATGATTAAAAAATAATGTGAATTTTGAATCCCTAGAAGGTTGCACTTAAAACACAATAAAGGTTCACCTCATTACAAAGTCTAATAATATTAGATTCAACTTAGCATGAATATTATCCAAAAGCTGCTAGAGTAGAGTTTTGTAGGTAGAATCTACATTACTGTTGATGCCAATCTGCTGACATTGCCTTATACAATATATTGCTATTAAGTATTTAATAATTTTGCAGACTTTTATTACAGTCAGCAGGACTTCATTCAGTAGGACATTAAGAAGATGTAGGAAACCAGAACATTTGCAGTAAACTTTACACAACACTGCAGGAGTTCTGCTTTGCTCTTGCTGTGATGAGTCACCTTTGGGTAGGTAAGAAAACCCCATAAAATCTTTTATTACTTATTAGAGAGGATATTTACTGTGCTGTGGCTTAGAACTTAGTTCTGAATAAGTGTGGATTTTAAGAAACCTGTTTTTCTGTTCTCTCTCTGCATGCTTCTTTCCTCTCCCCCATTTTTGCTTCATTCTCTAAAGAATGTCAATCATTAACACCAATTTTTCTCTTTGAAGGTTTATATCACTGCTGAAAATGAACTATTAATGTGCAAGCACCAGGATACCCCATTCCCACACAGCAGGCACCTCATCCCTGAAGCTTTGCCTTCTACCACTCTGATTCAGACCGTTGGCAACCTCATGGCTTGGAAAAGTGATTTTTTCCCATTTGGAGGTACTGTACATACTGTGTGGCTCATCTATCAATGGCTTTCTGGTTATTAATTGCTCATAAATGTTCATGAATTGGTGTCACTCTGATGAACCTCTTAACTTGCATGCAAGATATTAATTATTCATTTGTAAGTAATTATGCTGATGATTTTTGCATCTTCTAGAGCAGCTCATTATGTAAACTAACCATGTTAACAGTCCTGTACTGATTCAGACCTGAGATACAGCTTTCCCTGGCAGCAGCTAAAGACTGCAAGATTAAGTCACTTCTTTTAACAAAGTACAAATTCTTGATAGTTCTTGCCTTTGTAATTGACCAAATACAAATATTTTCCCAGAAATACAACAAAAAAATGTCATACCTAATTTAATTTCTTTTTAAAACCCATTATCATTGTCTTAGTTATAAAAGGGAAGGGTGAAGCATTATTTTTTTTTAAATGGATTCGAATCTTGAAGAAAAATATTTAGTTAGATGATTGGAGGTCAGGGAAATTTGACTGAGGTATTGTGGGGGTATTTGGGATGGATATTCCTGATGAAATGTGTTTTGGAGATCCCAAGGGAATATTTGGAGGAGTTATATGGGGAATGCCACTGAATTGCAACATAGCCTTTTTGATATTCAGTTTTGAGAAGAACAACACAGAATGAGACTGTGACAATATCCAGAGAAGTTAATAAAACAGAGTGTTTAGATCCCTATGAAATAAATGGGCATCTAAAAAAAATTCTACATTTTTGGGAGAGAACAAGAAGTTCTTTTTCTTGGAGGCAAAGACTCATATTATAGAAGAGCAATGCTCTGCAATCATTGTTTAATTGAAGGGTTGAATCCAAGATAAGTTTCAGAAGAAATATAGAGAAAAAGGCAATATCCAAGCATGAGTTAGCAAAACCATGCTAAGTAAATTCATAATTTACTGAGATGATAAAGCACTTGAGAAGCCAAAATTCACTGAGTTGTAGAAAGCATACAAAATATTTTCAAACACTGTCAAAATCAAAGAGTTTTTTTCTTGGTTTATTTTATTTTCAGGGGAATTGAAGAGGAGGCTAGAGAGAGGCTTATTTTAGTCTTACTTAAATTCTGCCACTCTTGATTTACATTTATCCTCCTGGCTTTCTGTTCATACTGCACTATTGGGAGCTGACGTGGAAGGATAAAGGGAACAAAACAAACAAACTAACTAAATGTGGAAAAAAAACCCCTGCTTTTCTTAGGACTGAATATCCTAAGAATCCCAACTGCTTTGCATCTAGGCACATCACAGTCTGTGATGTCTGCTTGATGGGGCTCTCAGGGACTGCAGAACAACCTTCTAAGGGCACTTCATAAAATGGGGGAAGCAATCAACCACAACCTGCTTGCTTTTCCTTTTTATTGTGAAAAATTGTGTCAGACAGTGTCCTTTTGCTTAATAACTGTATAAAAGAAATGTAAGAACAATATTTTGTCAGTGGTACTGTTCTCATGGACCCTGGATAGCAGGGCTTTTTGCCATTCCTGGTGTGGTCTTTACTGAAGGACTGGAGTGCTGCTACACTGGCAAATCTCCACTGCTCTGCACGGAGATAATCCTCTTTTAACTTGCTGTAGAATCTTGAACTAGGTCTTGGGAGTAGCTTGAAGTGTGCTTAAATCTTTCAGCTGCTGTACAGAGGAGTTTAGTTGTTTAAATTATGTAGCACATCCACATTCTGCCTATTATCTCCATTTTCTCGCTTTGGAAAAGAGTCATATTAACTTGGGAATATATTATTTTATTTTATGATAGAAATGCTTCTTGAACATACTCCTTACCCGTAGGAGTAATGAATATTTGTTAATAATGGTGGTAGGATTGCCAATAATTTCTAGCTTAGTAATGGATTTAAAGAGTTGCTGGTCTACATGAATAAATACATATTCCCAGAAATGACCAAGCTGATCTAATGCTTTCTGTACTCACTTTACTAAACAAGAAGAAAGCTATTTTTGAAATTTTTATATTTATTCGTCAATGAGGATCATGAACACCATTTAAACATTTAAATATCACAGGATCATGAATACCATTTAAGCATTTATATAACACGTAGGTACTTTCCCAAAAGAAATAAATAGTGCAGGTTCATCAGAGACTTATTACCAGCCAACCCAGCACAGCTATCAGTGCTCTTCCTTTCAGCTGAGGTGCACCTCTCTTATTAGTGACATGCATTAACCATCTTCTTTTGGGATTTAGCACCACTTGAGTAACTGCAGGATGATAGTTAGTTTATATAATTAGCAAGAAGCAAAATATTCAGCATAATTAATTAGAAATGAATAGTTAATGTCTTCCATATACTTACAAGTTCATCCAGCTCTCATGCACTATAAATGCATGAGAATTTTAGAAATTTAACAGCCAAAGTGATATAAGTACATGATAGTTGAATGCTATTTTTATACTTTTTGTTCAAAATCCTGCTGTCTGCATGTCTTCCTGCTCTAAGGAACCATGGAGTCTTTGCCTATGACTAGTAAAACATTATTCATCAGGAACTGTAGTGGTAGGGCAAGGAATAATGGGTTCAAATAGAAACAGGGGAAATTTAGGTTAGATATCTAGAAGAAAGTCCTTACTGTGGGGATGGTGAGACACTGGCACAGTTTGCCCAGAGAAGTGGTGGGTGTCCCATCCCTGGAAGTGTTCAAGGCCAGGTTAGATGGGGCTTTGTGCAAACTGATCTGGTGGAAGAGGTCCCTGCCATGAAGTCATTCTATGATCCAGATGTGGATAGCACATATTTTGATAATCAGATATGCAAAGATAAAAGTAAATAAGGTATAACTTTTCTAAGAGTATAAAGATACTAGTTCTTTGTCCTTTTAGTAACTCAAATTCACATATATTTGGAATCAAGTGTATAATTTCCTTTGAAAAAACACTGAGAACTATCCTGTTTTTATTCATGTCTGAGGAGCCCTGTTGATTGATAGAAGTAGAGAGTTTCCAGGGAAAGCTAAGACTTACACAGTAATGAAAACAGCTACTTGGAATATAGATGATAAAAATGTCTCTGGTGAACAAAAAGCTAAAAATCACCTGCTATTAGATATTTCAGCAAATCCTTAGAGAAGATAGATCTTATATGTAAGTCTACTACAGGAATAGTTTCAATTTGAGCTCACACATTTCTTGACTCAGAAAACATCTTACCACAGGGCACAAATCAGAGGACAGGCTTCATTAGTTTCAGTTCTACAGTTTCATTGAACTACTTGTTTGCTTTTTGGTCTTTTTAATCTCAAATCCTTGGTGGTTTAATTCTACATAGTCTAATTTATTGGCCTATAATGGTAGTTTTGTTTTCAATTTATGAATGCTTTACCTTATTTTAATTGACATTCCTGGGCTGCTAAATTATTTCTGCACTGAACTCATTCTCAAAGGATTTAATTTGGATCTGTGTAAAAATTGATAAATGTACAGAGGAATGGGGAAGAATAAAAACAAAGAGCTGGATACAAATCTCACAACTCAAAAACAGCTCCCCAAAGGGAGATTCCTTCAAGCAGATCAGTGTCTTTCTGGCTGAAGTCAATGGAGCTACACTGGTTTACACCTCCTAGGGATCTGGATACACACCATTAATACCTGATTCAAAGCCCATAGAAACACTTTGTTTTTAGTATTGTGACTTTATGGCTGGAATAATCTGTTGGTATTTATGAGCCTCCTCCTTAATGAGTTCTGACATGTTTGTTAGGGAGCCTGTGGTTGTACCTTGCCCAGGGTAACTCTCTGAGGAGCAGCTTCTTTCCTGGGATGCTCTAGGAGTAGTGCTCACCTTCGTGATTGCTGGATATAAATAGATAACCCAGCTGCTGCTGTTGAGGAGATGCTGACTTTGTGAGGGGAGGGAGGGGATATTCTATGAAACTGTTCACTGTTTGTTTGTTTTCTGAAATACACTCCAGTCAATTTTTGGCTTCTAATACTAAGAACTGAAGTGGTTAATTTTGAAGCTCCTGTGAGAATAGTAAAGCCCAATGCTTAAAAGAGTTTGGTAAAATATACCACCCACTCATTTATAAGTAACAATATGTCTACTAGGAAATTTAGTCTTCTAACTACTTAGGCATTTAGGAAATATGTGTGTTTTGCACCTCAGGAACAGGTGGAGTTCTGTGCCTTGCATATATATATGAGAAAGTTCCCCTGAATCTTGGCTGAAATAGGTTTCAGAGCAGCAGAACTGCAGCATAAATATGGGTGAGGGATGACTTAGGAGCTGCTTGGTAGCGACTTCATTGGTTTTTATTTTCTTGAAATATGAACATTTCACAATTTTTCTTATTCCTTTCCTGCAGATCTTGCTTGAGAACCTCACGAGACCAGTAAGAATTTTATTATGAGGCTTCTGCACATTCTGTTTTTGAGTAGGTTTCATCTGTACTCTTTAGGCATTGTAGTTCTTGTCCCAGTACAGTCAGGTCTGGGCAACAATAAACAGTATCAGCACGCCAGACAGAGAGAGCTGGAGGAAATACAGATGCCTTTTCATCCAAAATGAGGTTTTTCTTTAATTCCAAAATTTTCTGCTAATTTTCTGTTTCATTCACTAGATGGTTTATCAATGAGATGTCTTATTCACTTGAGATAGCTCAGATGAATTCCTACCAAATATTTTCGGTGTTTTTTTGTAAAGTAGCAGATACTTTATTAAATTATTGCTGACACTTTGGGATGTTTACCAAAGGCAAGGAAAATATAATGCACATTGATGTATCTTAATATATAGGATGAAGTGTTTTCATCTCAGCTTATCAAGATGTAATGGCTATCTGTTGCTCCAACAAGAAAATATGAAATTGAAATCACTTGATAGATCTCAAAAAGCACATCTCATAAACTGATTATGGAAAGGATGATTTCACATTATATTTTGATTATTTTCCCTTATTTAATGTCATTCCTTGTTTAAATTTGCAGCTATCAATGCCATTAATATGCACTCAGATTGGTAAACACAGCTGACAAATCAAAAAATAGAACAATTAGAATTTTTTTCTTTTTCACTTGGGCAAAATACTTGCAGTTACTGCAGTGCTAATGACTTTGAAGCCTCTCATAGTTATGACAAAATTCTCATTTTTCCTGTAAGTTCAACATGACTAAATATGTTGAACACAGTCACTCTTAAAGCTAATTAAGAATAATAAATATTAGAAAAAAGGTAACTCTTAAATACACAGGAAATGTAAATAATGTGGTTTTAAACCTTTCTTTGTGCTTCAGACTTTTTGCTTGATGCCATTAGTTCTCTTTTAAGCTCTTTTCTTGACTCCTGTGCATTCATCCTGTTGCTCTTTGCCTCAAGTTGCATTACACCCATATCATAAACATGAGAGTTTTTGAGTGATTCATTTTACGTAAAACTTTAAAATAGCTGTTTACAAACTTTAAAAAGACATGTTTGTCTCCCAATTCAGAGCTGAAAATAGCTTTTCTTAGCTCTTTCAATGCATGGATATCATAATTCTCATTAAAGGAAAAATTATTTTCTCAGAGACAAAACTTTTGAGTAAATTCTTCTTGCCCCATTTGACAAGTATTGGGATAAAACCCACAAATTTCTGAGTCAAGCTTAGGTGTACAATGCTTAGGAGAGAATTTGAGGATCAATTATGCATTTTATGTTCATTCCTTTGGTCACACATTATCTGGTATTGGTAAGAAGTTGCATTTGGAGGGATGTGGAATGCTAGTACCAATTGTCAATAGAAAGTAAGATATCTTTTATGAATAGTTTTCTAACATTTCTGCTACTTAGTACCTGCAAAATCCTATCATACTCTGAGATTGGGAGGATCCATACACTGATGCTCAAATACTGAGAAGATAGTTTTCAAAGTTATAAACTTTAATGGGCTGGATACCTTTTGGGAAATTCTTTGGGAAAAGCAAAGGGTTTTCTCTGGGGTTTTCTGTATGTGTTCCCTGTATGTTGGTTCTAAACCTCTAGTTTAGCTAGACTTTTTTTATCAAGGAATAAGCAAGCTGTTGGAATGAACACTGAGTGATCTTCAATGTGAGCACAAAATCAGGTGACTATTAAAGTCATATTTACCTGTCTTTTTTCATGGTCAATCTGCTGATTCACAGATTGAATCAGAGAGAGAGGACTTCTGAACACTACAGAATTTGCTGTGATTACATTGCTTGGCTCTTTTTTCCATCTCTGTCATAATTTGATAACAGAGGCATCCAGTAATATGAATACATCAGTGCTGTTCATTGCTGCAATATTCCTTCTGCTATAGGGAGTACACACACTACTGAGTCACAAGATGCAAACCCTAAAAATATGCTCTTTTAGAATCCAATGTGACTGCATTATGACCCTAAAAATGGTAGCACAAAGTATCTTAGCACACGTGTTGTTTATTTGAAAATACAGTAACCTTAATACTACGTGTATTTACTGCCTGTGTCTTTTAAATAAAACTGGAGCTTTGAGAAAGCATCTAATACCTTTTGAGACTTAGACAATATATGCAATATTTATTTTATATGTTTAATCTCTCCCTCTCTTCCCTCTATCTCAAAGCAGTCTATCATTGGACAGCTAAGTTATACTAAGAAAGCTATGAAAGACTACTTCTATTTTTGTGGAAAATTGCCTTATTATCACACATCAGATATTTATAAAACTACTGCATTAAAAAAAAAAAGAAAAAGATTCTTTACAGAGAGCAGGAACAGTGAAAAAGATATATGCCTTGTAAAGCACACTGTAGATATGAAAATAAACACCCAGAATAAAGGCATGAGCTTACTAGAGAAATATAAATGATACAGATAATATTTTGCAGAGATCAACAAAATCCCAAATCTGATAAATATTGTATTAGAAGAAAGATTAAGGCAACAAAGGGCAAGAGTACATAGAAAAAACATTTCTTACATTTAAACTACTTGAAGAATTTCATAAACACTTCTTAGTGATTGACTTTCAAGTGTCCCAAGTTGGATAAAGGGCATATACAAAAGAAATCTTCTCTTTTTAACGATCTTAGCATTCTCCATCTATTTTATACCACAAAAAAATAAAATAAAAATATCCCTGGATGTATTTTTCTAGCATTGCTAGAGGTCACCTGCAACACTGCTGCTGAACATAGCCCCTCAATGGAATAATTTCCCACAGGCATGTATCTTGTTTCATCAGAGCTGTAGTAAAGTCATGTTTTCCAAAAGAAGATGTTTTTGATCATACTTAAGGTTTACACTACTTAGGTTTAGGAAGGCACTCTGAAACTGATGCTTCTTTTCCTTCAAACTATATAGATTTTTCCCTTTCCACATTTTCCACCCAGAAAGGGACTGAAAAGAAATATCTTTCCAAATTTTCCCTAATTAATTTTGCTTCTGCTGTGAACAAGGATGCTATAATATGAGCCATGCTCTGGAGAGCAGCACCTCAAACAAAAGAAGAATTATGTATCTGTTTCTGCATGAACATGTGCATTACTTCAGTCACCTAACATACCAAACCTCATAGAATTAGCATGATTTCAGCCTCTACAGCTGTTTCCTTAAAAAAAAAAAAAAAAAAAAAAAAAAAAAGGAAGTGGGAAAACATGTAGCTTTGATTAACAGTCTGGATTTGTGAGAAATTTCAAGCTGTCCTTCTCTGCATAATTCTGATTAGAGGGAACATGGCAGTGAACAATCTGTTTCTCCTGGACAGAGGCTAAAATCAGGGTAGAGGAAGAGTGGAGACACTTGCTTTTTTGGGTTTATGGGGAAGGAGAAATCACTCATATAGATGAAAAGACAGCCTGACATTTAAAGTTTCAAAATAATCTTGGGATATAAAGGCCCACAGAATGTGATGTGGGCTTTCCTTCATTAGAATTTTCCTTCCAGTTAAGTATTAATTTTTTTTTTAGATTAACCTAAGTACAGGATAAACACTGAATACACTAAAGGATGAAATGAAGGTTAATTAAAACATCTAAGTCTTTGATTACAAAAGTGATAATTGCAGTAGAATTAAGAACAAAACTCTATTGAATAGTTCCTTATTAGGTATGCTCAACCTTTTCTATCAGGTCCTCAAAGAGTTTTTAATACCCTTTTTGTCTCTTTATTCTTATACTCTTTGTTCCCTAGAAAGACAGAGACAAAAGAAGGAAATGAAAACTGAAAAGCAAGAAGAAGGGAGAAAAAAGGTCTTGTTACCTTTATGCAAAATACCTGTCCTTCAGTGGGTAGCCTGCTTCTAATGTGATATTTCCTTATTTTCCAAGATACACAAATATTTGCTGTTTACAAGAATTTGGCATAACAACTGTAGAAAAATAAAATCAACCCATCCTGATATATTGATATTAGTAATGTAAATTTTCTTTCAAAGGCTGAAAGTGGGAGGAGAACAAAATATTTTACCAGGACTAGGAGGAAATGTTACTTGTATAACTAGTAGTCTGTGCTGTCAGCTGCAGCTGTGACTTTCCAGGAAAAGGGCTATAACTGAGAAAGCCACATTTCTTTTTATCTTCCACTTTTTTATTCTCTTTTCCCCTTTATGAGTAGTCCATCTTATAAGAAGACTGGACTACAGTGTAGCAACAGGAGTAAAAGTACTGCCTCTGAAATATATTCCTTTCTTTTCTTAGCAAGGACACTTCGAGTTCTTGAGGATAATAGCTGAAAGGAAGAAGGAACAAGAAAGATTATTAAAATGGGGGTGTACTTAAGATGGTATTGAGGAGGTTCCCTGGGTGGCCCTGTCTCATATTGTCAAACACATTTTTTCTTCATGAATAATGTGCTCTCTGTTGGAGGGCTGCCTTAGTGACTTCCAGACCCAGTTTTTCTGAGGCAAGTATGGTTGGTAGGGCTGAACATACCCTTTGCCCAAACCATGCAGCTCTCAGGGAATGGATGCTCACTGTTCAGCTTTCTCTGTGAGGGGCCTCAGTGTCTGACTATTCAATAGCTACAGGGGAAGGACTTGTGCAAGTAAGCAAGGGATAAAGCACCACTGATGTCATGAACCTCTTCCCATAATCATGGCTTTGAACAGCAGGCTTAGCTGCTCTCACACAGCCAGCTTTGCTGGCGTGCTTATTTCACAGAACATCTTGATCAACTGCACTGTCTTGAGTTGGAGCAGCACACATAAAGCTGGGATCAATAGTTTGAAACAGGCAGAATTCATTACACTGTGAATTGAAGTGGGCTTACAGAGGTGTGCCAAGGACAGGCTCTTCCCATCTAGATGAGGACACAGGCACTGCCTAATGGCTGTGCTGCCAGGAAAGGCTGACCTGGAGCAGAGCTTAGACAGAGCAAAAGGAATAAAATAGGTATTTATGGAAAAGATACACTTTGGGTAGTGCAAGAGCCCAGCTGGAGCTACACCAAATCAAATCTAAGATAGATCCTGGTCATGATTTTACAATTTTATAAGTTTTGGTTCATCTACATATTGGGGTAAATCATCCAACCACAGCCCCAGGCTATGAAGTATCAGCCCCTGGCTTGCCCCCTTTCCTTTGCTGTTGTTTCTGCTTTTTGAGTACCAGTTGTCCTTGATTCTCTAGCTGGGAGGGGATTGTATTGTCTAACTACCCTGTGAAGAGAACTTACTAACTCCTAATATGAAGTTTCAGAATTACACACTAAGCAGCAGAGATTCTGAAAAATATAAAAGCTAAAACCCAAGGCATCAGCTGGTGTGCAGAGGCTGGGGTAGCCACAGACAGGGGCTTCCAGCCCTGTGGAGGGGAAGGAGAGGCTGCACTTGGGATGGATCCTGCCAGAGTGTACCTGAGGGAGATGGGTCTCTGGGTGCCAGCTGGGAAAGCCAAAAGCATCACCTACATATTTCCAGCTCACTGCCCATAAGACAGGCAGGTTTTGCTGCTCTGGCTGTTAGTGCTGGACACAGCCCCAAGGCCAGCTCAGTGACTTGTGCTGCTGGTCCCAGCCTGTCTGTGGGGCTGTGGGCTCAGCCACCTCCTCCGTGGCTCTGCCTGGATCCAGGGGCTGGCACACTGAGGGGTTCCTGCAGAGCTGCCTTGGCACCCCGGAGAACCCCACGGTTTTGTGCAGGGAGCTCAGGCTGAGATCCCAGACTTACAGAATAGTTCTGACAGCAGCCACAGAGTACTTCCTGCCTGAAGAAGTGGCTGAAGAGAAAAGGGCTTTTCTTGCACAAGTTTTGCAGTCCCCTCAAGGTGTCCCATTACCCTGCATACATCAGGGCAAGCCAAAGGGAGAAAAATGCCTGGTTCATGTTGGCAGCATGCACGTGTCTGCAGACACCATCATTTAAACCTCAGCCCATCCCCTACACTGCAAAATCACAAAGGCTTCAGCAAACACTCAAGGGATTGGGCTCAAGACCTTGGCTGTGATCAGGAACTGCAGCGGCCTTGGGCCCTTTCCTCTGTGGATACAGAAGAAATAAGCAGGAAAAGAAAAGAAATACTGTGTTTCTCACTTGCTTTTAGGCAGATGCTCCAAACACTACAGCTTGAGAAGTGCTACATTTAGCTGTCTTCATTGTAATTAGCTGTTATTCTTTCTTTGCTGAAAGGCTGGAAGTGCATTTTGGCAAAATGGGCTGGGAGCATTTTTCAGCTGTTTCTTTTGCTGTACCATACTCTTAGTCAATTAATTTTAGTCTTTCTGTATGTTACAGCTAATAGTACAATATTACTAGAATAACAGTGCTTTCTCTGATATCTTTAGTATGCTAAAATTAAAAATTATTAGAAACTGAAAGGGCATTTTCCATTAAATTCTTCATTATTTTTTGTAGAGACAAGTGAATTAATTTTGAAATTCATGGCTCTTATTACACAAATGAATACTTCATGCTGTTAGTAGGCAAACAGTTTTTCTTCTGTTTTCCTGTTAATTCCAATAAATCTGTCTTTGAATGTTCAAGTGGCTTTTTAATTTCACATTTAAATTATTATTTTGAATTGAAATTTTGAATTTCATCATTTTAAGGAAGATTTCTTCGATGTTTATGAAATTAGCTCTGTAAGATGGTGTTATGGATACAGATTTTTTAGATCATGGTTTGACATGGTGAGTTTGCAGAAAAGCAGCCCCTTTCTGCTTTTCTGGTGAATACAGCATGAAAACATGTTTGATTCTCTGACTCTGACAAGTTTAAAAATTGTTCTTGTGCTAACCGACTTCCTAAGTTTCTATAAGATGGACAGGTGCATATATATGTACACTTTTGACAATGTTTTAAATTGAAATTGCACCTACACTCAAGATTGCTTAACCAGACAGTAAAATAAAAAAGAAAACATTAATAACTTGGTTTTGCTTTACTTTACTTATCCTTTGCATTCTTTTGAATTTTGGTTATACAAAAATAGAGGGATGTGGTGATATTTTACTTTTCCCTTTCCCAGCTAAATTAGCTACTACACTAGATTAGTTATACATTAAAGAGCTTCCAAATTTATTTATTTTGCTGGGGAAAATAAAAAAAATGAAAGGCATTTAGCTCGATACTTTTTTTTACTTATCTTAAAAGATAAGGCAATTGGAATATATACATTTATTGCCTAATTTGCTACTTTTTAATTTAGTGAAAATTAGTTAGAGGTTTTTCTATCCTTAATTTTCTCTCAAGTATGGTTAAGAAATCTGTTTTCCCTGAAGTAAAACTATGTTCAGTACCCTTAAGTCAGTTCAATTCTTTCCCCCATAACAGATTCACAAACTTGAACTTTGTCTCTAACTTCAAGGGAATTTTTAGGAGAAATATATTTTCTAGTACTTTTTTTTTAAATGCATTTTTTAATTTTAAAATTCTGAATGATGGGTTTTTACTGTACATGAATACTCCCAAATTTTCTCTGACAGATAAAATCTCACAACATCCTTTTAAATTTTCTGCTAAATTTTAGCAAGACAAGTGGACTGTGCTCTTTTTCATTCTAATTTGATTTTGATTGGATACCCCTGCTTGTCTCAATATAAAGTATTAAAATCCTTCACTTATCCTTACGACAAAGTGCATGACCTTTCACTCTTCTTGCATTATTATTCACCCTTCTTTGATATCATTGGCATGTTATTTTCAGTGCTCTGACATTCCTGGCATTCTGCCATGTTCTTCATGCTTTTGACCCAGAAATGTTAGAAAGGGAAACACATTTCCAAAGAAGTTTGTTCCCACAGGAAAGGTAAATACATTGTTTTAAGGAAGCTACTTTTCTCCTGCCCTTTTTGCTCTTGTTTTCTTTTGTTATTCTTTTCCCTTTGAACAATTAACCTTGATGTATGTCTGTAGTCACCCGCCTTTGACAGATTGTGAGGTAAACTCATATCAAAAGTTTGGATATTGTGGTGTGGAGTATAAAACCCGTGTTAAATCAGATCCTGTGTTCTTCTATAGCACTCCAAGCAACAAAGTTATTGAGATTAGTAACATATAAAAATAATTTCACATCCAATTCTTCATATAAAAGTCCTTGATTTTTTGATATATGATAGACACAACTGAAAAAAACCTGGAAAGTATTTCTACAGTCTATGTTTTGGGTTTGTTTTTTTTTTTCCTTCTGCCAATAGAAAAACTTGGACTCTTTAGATAAGCCCAATGTGAACTGATTATTAACTGTGTACTTCAGATAGGCTTGTCAACACATATAAGTTAAATTGTTGTTAATATTTTTGATGCCTAGTTCCTGGAAAAGATGCTAAAACTCAGCAGTCCAGTTTTTCTTAATTCATGCCTGGAGATATGAAGTTGTTCAAGGAAGGAAATGCCATGAACTGGCAGAAGTTTGCACACAATTTCTCAACAGAGACATGTTGGCAGTTCTACCATATTTGGAGGTTTAGCCATCTTAGTTCTGAATCTATGTCCAGTCTATGCCTAAGTGTTCATGTCAGTAATAACCTTTGTCAGATGTGATAACTTGCACACTATAAAATTCCTGCTTAGGAGATGATGTGCATTGCTTGACTGTTTATAAATCTAGAGGCTGGAACATTTGCCCAGCTTGTGGGTGGTCCACATTAAACTGCCTCTAGATAAAAATATTGAATTTAAGACCCTATTTTTTCCCCCCTGCTCTGTGTCCTGTGTTACCTTTTCCATACTCTTTTTCTAACATCAGGAATTTTACATCCTTTGTGATTGAATGAGCCAGGTTGGACATACATGCTGTACACTGGTTCTGACCTGCCAGTTACTAAATTCCCTGGCAATATGTACTCCAAGACTTTAAATACTCACTGACTGAAATAACATGTGCTCTATTTTCTGAATGAGTTCATTTACTTCCGAGATAATTAAATGAGACAAAATGACAACATCTATTTTTGTGCCCATTTAGAGGACAAAATAATCTCAGGGATTCAGGTAAAGGTCTGGATAATATCTGGCTCTCAATGGGATTTATCAGTTTAAAGCTGTGTACGTGCACCTCAACCAGAGTTGTGGTGCACTCCTGAGCACTGAGGATCTGCAGGTGCAGAAGGCATCAGAGATTTATAAAGACTGACATACTGGTTCACATCTCCTCTGCAATTTCTGTGTAGTTCATCCTGAAAATATGTGAGCACTCCACTTTTAACCAGCTAATGCTGCCTGCCTTGCAGAGCAAGATTTAATACAACAGTCTTTCATCACATTTTCTCAAGACTTGAATGGCTAAATGAATGCTCAGGGTGAAAAATATTGTAAAGAAAACTCCAGTATCCAATACACAACTTTAACATAAGAGGGCTCATAAGAGGCCTTTTTAATGAATATTGAGGGAACAATTTGTAGTGCTTGAAAGAGAACTAAGCAAGTCTGACTTATGGCTCTATCTGGTTGCTTGAGAGAAAGAAATCAGAAATGTATGGCACACTTTATGATTAGCTGATTGATTCACTCAACTCATTTAAAGTAGTGGTCTAATATAGACCAGTAGGATAGAATTGACACTCTGTCATAAATTGTATGAAACCTTGTTCATTTTTCCATCTCTTCCTACTTTGTTAGCCTGGCTACAATTAGGGCATTGTTACTGAATTCCTCTTTACATTTAGAGAACATCTTTTTTGCAAGCTCAGTAAATGTCAAATGGTTTTCAAACGGAATTATTTTTTGCAAGATTGGCAAAATAAATCATATTCATTTTTTATTCAACAGTAAGAGTATCAGGATAATAAACCTAGGAGATTTATACAGGTTTTTATTAAACTGTTTTCCAATCCTCCCTTTGATTGATAGTTTAAAATTCATTTGTCTCAAGCTCCTTGCATTTGCAGATAACATGCACCAAGAAGTCCTACAGGAGGATTGTGACATACAGTGTTACCAACTCTTCTGACAGTAATTTATTGTCCCCACAGTTATGTGATTTGATTACTGTTTTACTGTGAGTATATCACTCAAGACACTTTAGCAATAAGGAGTCTACTAGAAGCAGTGTCTCTAAAGTGCTATTAAACACTCAGTTTCTTCCCCAGACTAAAAGGATAATTAAAGACTATACTGAAATCTTATAAAAACTAATTTATCATTCCTGACCACTTGAAGTAGATTTTGAATGTCCTGCAGTGAGCTGACTGGAAAATATCTGTAGGTATCATCCACCTTTTGGAAGCTGAGGAGTTGTTTCATATTCTATCAGTTAATTAAAAGAAGAATATGGCTGGACTACAGACTCTGATTTACAGATTTCAGAAACTGGAAAAAAAATTACAATCAATGTCAGCTGGTGAGCACACTGGGGTTCCCTCCTTTTTCTGCACTTTCTTAAAAGTGTTTCAAGTGAAAAATCCTATCTTGAGGTAATTTCAAACTTCTCTTCAGATTTTTCTCTCTTTTCTGTAGGTGATGCACTAGTTTAGGTTCTTGTCTTACCTTACACACAGAGAAAATTAACTTTTAAAAATAACTTAATTTTTAAGCAAGTACCAATTACTTCTGCATGATACTGTCTTGTCAGAACTATTGCAGAAAAAACAGAGCATATTTGACCCAATCTTTTTACCTATATGATGGCTCTGTATTAATTCTTGGGATCTTTTCTTCTGATGAAAAGTGCTGGTGCACCAGAGTAATGATAATCAAGAAAATGATGTTTTAGTGCTAACTGTGGGCTTGCACAAGATCTTACTGGTGACTCTCTATACCAGAGGTTTCTTCCATAAGGGTTTTGAATCTGAATGAATGCTGGTCTAACAGACCATGAAAATTTAGGCTTTTCTAACCAGGTGGCCATGGCATTCCCTTTTAAACAGGAAACTGAGACTACTTGTCTATGTTTAAATCTGGTACTTAACACATTGTCATTTCATCCCTAAATCCTTAACAATTCTTTTTCTTTTAAAATATATGTTCTGGGAGAAAGTATAAAAGGCTAAAGCATAATAAAAGCTTTGAAAGATTATAATTTATCACCTGACACTATATGTCATTTTCTCCAAAATTATGAAAATACTGTAATAAAACAGGAGATGACAATCCTAATACTGGCTTCAGGTAATGACTGATTTTAGCTGAAGATCTTCTTAGTTCTTCAGCTCTTTCAGATATATTGAATAACTGTATAGTAAAAATAAATTTAGATTTTGAGATCACTTAAATGACTTTGCATGTGTATTATTTCTTTAGTTAATAAAAACAGATTTCTTAACATTTTCTTTATGGAAACACCTGTGATAATAATAACATGAATTTAGTAAACTGAGTTGACTGTGTTGAAACTGAGAAAACAACTGAATTGATTTAAACAAAACTTGACATGAAAATATTTTACTTTGAAGCATTTTTCTTTCACATAGTAAAACAGAATTTTTGTAGATGACATTTTTATAGCATGACAAAATAAGTTTTGATGAACAAACTGGTTGGATTTCTGATAATGAGCCGACCCAGTCACTGAAGATTTCAGAGACAGCAAATCATGAAACAGTATATAAAGCAACAAGATACACACACACACACACATGCACAAAAATAAAACATATTATTGACCCATATGAATAAAATGGTTTATAAGGCTGAGAGCTTGACAGGTGAGGGAGAGGGATCACTCCCCAGAACACAGATTACCTTGGGTAAAAAAAATACATTGAATTTTTTTTGCATATGGCTTAACTATGATTTCCATCACATGCTTCTGCAGCTCCTAGGTTTATGACATGTCATTAGTGACAGCAATATTGATGACATTGCTTCTCTTTATACAGGGGGGGGTGTGATTATTACAATGACATTGTTATATTTTATATCAATTTTGCATGTTGTCTTGAAAATAGCTGCTCTTGAAGTCAACACTGTGCAGCTTCAGAATTCATCATTGTAAATCCATTACACTTCCTTTTTTCCAGTCAGTTTGATCTCTCTGGGAAAGTATGTCATGCATCTTTATAAACAACATGTTCTGCTCTGTGGAGATGTGTGCTAGTAAAAAAATCAACAAAACAGAAACAAAAGAAAACAAAAATCCAACATGAGTTTCCCATATAAAAATGTTTTCCCATTGGTGAGCCTTCTCCATAGTTATGCAAATTAAATTTGGCAAGATTTTTGTGACAGCAACAATGCATGTTGACAGTCATGTCAGGACTAGAATTTGAGGTAATTATACTGTAGATTTGACTATATGGTGCCATGTCTTGATCTGAGACACAAAGTCACTCACAGTGAAATCCACCTGCTTATAAATATTGATGTTCCCAACATGACTTGTCAGATTGGTGATGAGTACAAGCCCTTTCTTATAATCCAGCAAATTATTGAACAACATAAGTTCACTGTTGTTTATCTCGCCAGCTTTGTTGTGATCAATTGCTGTATACCAGATGTCAGCTGCCAAAGCAGCACATTGAAGTCATCTGTGATGAGCAGTTTGTCTGCCACAGGATCTTTGCCAGTGTTGTAGTGAAGGCTGTTGAACTTTTTATTTCCCTTACAGAATTTGAGCCTTTTTTTTCCAAGTTCCAGTGACAGCACGGTTGAACTTGCCACATGATGGTATCAGGACTGGTCTGAAATTTCTGCCTGGTCATGTTTGATTTTGGTGTGTTTTTATTTTTTTTTTTTTTTTTTTTTTTACTGGGCTTCATAACTCTGCAACTGCAAATTGTGCAAGGTTATTTGCATTGCCTGGGCATGATCTCTGTGTCTGGGTTCCAGAGATGATTAGTTCATCTGTTCTTTTCTGGATCCTCACGGCACTGGTATGGTTCTACAGTCTTCACAATACCCTTTGCTCCATTGACAGGGGTTTTTTGTTTTATCCTTCACTCATATTGTTGGGGGATGTTAGTATTGAATCATTTTAGCTATCACCAACTCTTCAGTTTTCCATAGGATCAGACACAGCTTTGGTGTAACTCTTACACCTGGTTTTCTTTTGCTCGTAAGGTAAGCTGGTTGAGCTTGATTCATGCCTTCTTTTAAAACATGCCTGAAATGTTAGCAGTTTCTGAATTCAAATTTTTGTTATTAAGTATGGGAAACAGTTTTGAAGATCTCAATTTAGTCTTATCTATTCTTCTATGTAAAACTGAAGCTGTAACTCATTTGAAGTGCAACTTGTGTTGCTCAGGAGCTGATGCACTTAATGTGATTGGAGATTTTAGGAATATATAAAGGTTAATAAAAGGTGGAGCAATACAATCGTAAGGAGCTGGGTTCATCGAGTTGAACAGTGGATAGTGAGATCTATCTCAATAAAGGGATGAGCAAAATGTGCTGAGTACTTCTCCAGAGCCATTCCTTCAACAAGTGCCATGATGAACATTTTAGCTGTCTCCTAGGTAATTTGAAATATTCCTCATTAGCACACAGACTCTTGAGGAAAGCTTCTGAATAAATCACCTGAGTTTTTCTGCTGCAAATCTCCATTGTTTTACTTGTCTGTACCACTGATAATTACTTGGATAAGCAATAAGAGGCTTCCTGCTCCTCCCTCAACTAGAAACAGAAGGAAAATCTGGCAGTAACAGAGGTGCATATGACTTTGTTAAGCCCTACCAGCTTTTAGAGAGATGTTGTACAGCACATTCAAACATTCCCTTCTAAACCAGGTCCTTTTTCTAAAATAGTTACTGGTGGCTCTATGAGGAATGAAATTAGGATGATGTAACTACAGAAAACTTATAGCACTACATTCCAAGTTTAGGCATCAAAATGTTCTAACTAGTCTGTTTTCTTGCCGTTTGTGTGAAGGGTTTCTTACAATAGCTGTTCTATTTTTTCAGTGAGCATTGCATGCTTAACCAATATATGTATATATATATATATATGTATGTATTTTCTGTGCATCTAATTTTCATATTGCATTCCTCATTAATAGGAAACACTGTGGTAACCAGTTTCTTGTTTTAAAAGGATATACAAATTGAACAGTGTTAGAGGGAGAAGGAAAACTCACTGAATCTTGAGCTAAGCGACCAGGGATTTTGACAAGTCATTTGGTAAAGTTCTCATGCTTAATATTTCTATAGTACTTCTGAAACACAGTAGTTCTATTTAAAATATATTGTTCTCTTTGTTGCTATATCAAATTTTCTTATTTTGAAATGACATGGAACTTTTAGTTTTAACAATTATGTGTTCATATGTTAAACATATATGTGTATGCATATTTATATTTGAAATAATTCAACTTCTACAAAGTTGAAACAAAAAGATAATGGCATTTCAATGTCATGCAACTGAACCAGTTCCTGTCCAGTGTGATGGGATAATAACTGAACAAAATAAATTTGTCAGAAATAAGACAAAAAATAAGTATGATATTAAACATAATTTTAAACCTTCCTGGCATCCTAAACTGCTAAGAGAAAATTAGATTCAATGTCACAAAACCTGTATCTGCTGGAAAAATTAAACACTTGTGCTTACATTTATGGGGAAATGAGCATTGAATTTAAAATCAATGGTGAAAATGTATATATACACCTGGAAGAGGATCAGTATCTGTTCCTATATTTTTCACATAAGGTACATGGGAACCCTAGACCAGAGACAAACTGTCTATTTAAACTGTCAGACTTAAATTATCAAGATAACATTTTCTGAAAGCAATATGAGAGTGTTTAACTATCCTCCCAGGGAAGAACTCGCTCCTGTTATCCAATCCAATGGGATAGAAAAGCAGGTGGGAGGCTCTGAGATCCAATTATGTAACATACGTTTATCTAAATTACTACTTGATGTCTGGAACAACAAATACAAACATTGGGCAAATTATTCAGAAAAAATAAATGTATAAAGGTGGAATGCCCTGCTAAGACAGCCCACAATCATACCCAGAACTTGGCCCTTGGCCCTTGGTAAAGTTGACAACCTTCAACAGAATGTGGTTAGTCATGCATATTTTATTTTTATTTCATGCTCAAATATTGTGTAACAGTTCTAAAGTTACTCTTTTTTTTTTTTTTTTTTTTTTTTCCCATTCGTTTTGCTTTAAATCAAACAGTATCCTGAAGAAAAATTCCTGGATACTGTCCATCATTGAATAGAAATAGAATAATATCTTGGAATATTTTCTTTATCTTTGGTCCTATCTCTAATTCTTAGTTGCTCACCTGTGCTTCCAAAAAGTTTATGACATTTTTATGTATAATAAATTATTCTGTATTTTTATCATTGATCTTAATATAATTATAAAAATACTATTTCATATAAAATCATAAAAATATTGTGTGATAGTTACATCTATCTGGTTACACTAAGATTCAGTTTTGATGTTGGACTTTCCCCTTGCCCATCTGTTTCTTTGGTTTTGAATGAGCTAACTTGCTCATCTGGTAGGGAAAATCTTATAAGTTGGTATCATAAGCCATTCTTTTGCAAATATAAATTTGCAAATCTTGTGTACATGGGTGATGGCATGTTCTCCAAAAAGAGGGAGCTGCACACTCAAAGGATATTGTCAAAATCGTGGCCATGAGAAATTCTGCAAGAATAATCAGCACAGGTAAAGTGAGGAAGGCAGACACCTCTGGTAGGCTCTGAGGACATATTAACCTTTTGTCCTTTGTGTGTTGAAGTAGGAAGTGCAAAATGCAGTTTCTATGATTGCTTTTTGCCATGGTTGTCCATCCCTGGACATGCACAAAGCTCTGTCCTGATCTGGGAGCAGGGGGAGGGAGGAAGGTTGCTATCTGCACACAGGAAAGTTGAAAGGCTTTGGCACATGTAAACACATAATCTGAAACCTGTGAACTACAAAAAGCATCAGGTTTGAATATGTTCCAGAAATACTTTGTGGTCTTGAGCCACTTGGTGGCATAATTTATCGAAATGTGAATTAGAGCAGAGTTGCAGTAGTAGCTCAGGTGCTCTGATCTGGATATATGAGTATGTTAGGCAAATGGCTGCATTATTTTGTACCTGATGGATTGCTTAAACAGTGGAATTTGCAGCTCCATGATCAGCTCATTTTCATTTTTCATTACTTTCCCTGACACTTTTGGGTAATGTGAAACAGTTTCCATTTACTGAAGCAGATTCAATAAGACGAAGTGCCTGAATCATTCTCATTGATTTATTTAATGAAATTTCAAATTAATATTTCCATTCAAGTATTTAGAGTTGAGCTTGAATCTCAGTTGAAGTTCTTTTCAATTGAAGCAACCAAATGCACAATGCACATGCTCTGACAAGACCATTTAGTGATAAATAAAGAACAGAATCATAACCTCCAGTTTGCCAAATATTAGGCTGCCTTATATTTCTCATTAGTATCTCCAGAATATTAGGAATATTTGCCTCAGAAATATAACTTGCTGAAATATCACAAATCCATAATATTTTCTTTTCTGACATCATAAGGCAAAATATGTCTAATAATAAAAATCTGTGAGGTAACAATTCCCAGTTTATGGAGTCAAAGTTTGTACAAAACATCTCAATACTTTTCCAGTAAAGTTTCTTAATAGTAGCAATTCATTTTAATTTTCAGAAGGTTAATTCCCAACCATAGCATTCTGAACATATGCATTTTAGAATTACTACGTGAATATCCTAAAACTAATTCTGAATCAGCCCTGATTGCACTTAGTTCAATAGAAGATAAAATCCCCTTAAAAAATCCAGGTGCAATTAATCACTGCTCTGATAGAATAGTCAATGTTTTATGATCTTTAGATGTTTTACAGTAAGGTAAAATCATCTCTACATTTTATGGAGATATATCATCCTCATTTACAAAGAATATAATGCAGTACTTTTTTCACCTGATTCGACTAAATCAGTTGAGTGATCCTGAAATTTAGGTTAATTGATTTATAAATGATCTTATATTGAAAAATGGTTTCTGTGGAATTGTGAGACTTGGTGTAGTGTCAGCATATTTTTGTGAATAAAAGGACTTTCTCTAAATGAAGACAAACTAGTCTTTGCACAACCATATTACAACCACGTTTTTGTTTGTTTGTCTCTTTTCTAATTGAAGCTATGTAAAGTTTTTTATTTATCCTATAATCAAGATTAAAAGATTCATAGTAGCTTTTGTGAAATTCATCACCATAGGAAAGAACAAAGATTATTAACCAGATTGTCTGACTTGTTTTTACAGAGATGCATAGGACAATTCTCTTCAGTTATATATCAGTTGATACTGACAAATACATGTCTAGATTTTAAATAGTTATGACATTTCATATTCCCTGTAATCCTTCAGTTGGTTTAGAAATCTACTTTTTGTCCAAAAAAAATGTGACCAAACTTATTAATCAGAAGATCATAAAGAACTTTATATTTTAGGGTGCTAATATGAGAACCTGAATATACATATGTAATAATACAAGTAATAGAAATTATTTGCAACAAGGGACTATAATTTATTTAAGACAATTTTCCAGTCTGCTCTGAAACAGAATTTAGTACATCAGTTGAATTCCACGTTCATGGAATTTTGTTGGTTCCAAACAATAAAACCACCTTGGAGATAGGAAGGTGTTTGGTTTATTTTTGCATCTATTAATATGTTCATCCAGAATCCTTCTGCTGTTTACTCTTTGTTCAAGTCCTAGCTGATGTTTAAAGCAACCAACCACTACATCCTGTGCAAAATGAAATCATATTATTGCACATCCTGGATGTTCTTGCTGTCATCAGGAGTGTTTCCAAATAGGAAACTGTAGGAAGGATATAATAATAAATTATGGCTTAGTTTCTTACAGAGGCCACCCTTGCATCACCCTTGCTACAAACACCTTGTCACCTACAAACTGCTCTAACATCTTTAAAAATTTCCTAGAGAGAAAGCATGCATATATAAAATATCTTCTAAAACTCAGTTCCCTAAGTCTGTGAAAGAATCTGGATAAGTTTCTCCAGCTTTCCAGATGAGTACTATAACCATTAGTCTGAGGGAAAAATGAATATTCTGCTTTCAGATATACTTTTAAAGTATGTCTGTTCTTCCAACACAGAATTATTCTTTCAATGCCTATTTTTAATAGAGGATTCATTGCTACGAATCCTGAACTCAAGATGGTACCAAAGTGCCTATTTTTGGCTAGAATTTAAGACAAATTCCTGTCAACAGTGTTTCCTCCAGATAGAAATATCTCTCCAGATTCCAGTCTGTTCTGGGATTGCTCTGGCCACTAATTTAGATGGCATAAAAAATCAGACTGAGACTGTGTCCTCCCATTTATTGTTCAGTCTGTAGGTCATTGAATGAAATCTAAAGTTTTTTGTCATTAATTCAATGGCATTGCTACAACTTGCACAAAAAGCTTTGACTTCTGGTCTATTTCTTAGTCTCTTCTAAGGCAAAAAATATAATATTATAAAAGGGCTGAGGCATTTATTTTATTTTAAGAAAATTTACTAGAAAAGTGTTGATAATTTTTTTTTTGTTCAACATGACCATATTGAGAATGCCCCACTTAGGCAGACCACTCATCCATCTAGCAGAGTATTCTGTGTCCAGAAGAAATGCAGGGATTCTCTTGCCCTCACACCCTGCCAGCAGTGACAATTGTTGTGTTAGGGATATTTGAGGCACTGTCCCACTAATCCTTTTTGCATTTGTTTGTTGTCCAATAATCTAATTCATATGTTAACCTGCTGTGTGCATGTGTCTTTGTGTCTACAAATTCTACCACCTGCTGTGGTGAAGAAATATTTTCTTTTATCTCTGTTCATCTGATCCCCAGCTACTTTTATCAAGGACACACTAGATCTTGTATGCAAGCACCAGCTGTGCATAAAATGCCTCTTGTCATCATGATTTTACAAATATTGGTCAACATTTCCTCTCCAAAGGAGCACCAACAATATTAGTCTTGTACAGCAGCTGCCCCATGCCTTTGATCTCCTTCTCTAATGCCAGTAGACTCTTCCAAAAATGGAGCACCAGAGCCACATGCAGTGTTCATAGATAGGTTTGGTTTTTTATGTAGCAACAGAATGAAAAATGTTGTGGTTTTCTCAATATTTACCATGTTGATGTACAACATGCCATTGGCTGCTTTGCCAAATCCTGAACATTCAGCTGATTAATTCCAAGGACTCTAAAAAATATGATTAAAAAAAATCTCTTCAAACAGCTAGTCTAATTTTTTGGAATATATTCTGCTTACATAATATCTCATATATTTTTCTCATAAACAAATAATTGGCAATTTGGGGCTCCTGCTAAAAAGAGTTATGAAAAAATATTTCAGTTGGTGTTCTTTCTTTATTCATTTTAAAGTAACCATAAAAAAATGGAGACAGAGTTACAGTGCCAGTACAACTCGGAGTAATAGTTTGGATACTTTCCTGAGAATTAATTTGAACAACTAGAGGATAATACAGTAGTAATTGTGCCTTGCTGAACTAAATTTTTTTGTTTATCTGTGAAAAAATAAATGAAGACTGGTCAAACATTCCAATTAACTGAAAAAAAAAAAAAGACTGGAAATGGTAAAAGAGAGACAGATTGCATTCTGAATGAAATAAAATATTGTATCACCAAGGAATTTTGTTAACCTTGCAAAGTAGGAAATAAGTGGATGAAAATTAGTGTATTGAAAACTATCTTCCAAGTGAAAAAAATAATAGAAAGGATGACTGTGGAACTCTGCTCCTTTTGAGGTCCTGTTTTGATTCTCATGTTCTCTCTTGGGGATTGTTTGAGTTCCTCCTGCAGAAGATGATATGGATTTTCAGCCTTTCCTTCTGTTACAATCCAATGTTAAAGTCCTCTGCCCAAATTAAGGCTCAAACAAGAACAAATACCAGCTCAGTCATAGTGACTTTATTTTGTAATATTAAATGCACACAGAAGAGGAGGGTGGGAAGAAGAGAGAAAAGGAATGAAATACTGTGAGTAAAAGATTAATGCAGTAGTGTCCAGTTGGTGTTCAGTGCCCTGGGCTTCTTTGGGGTGACAGACATCTGACCATATTTGTTAAAGAGATACTCAGAGGCCTGAGAAGACATAGAAGAAGACTTGTTTTATTTCACGGCAGGAAAAGACATGGCTCTTCACAATTCAGAATTTAGCAACAGAACATGTTCTCCTTTTTTTTTTTTTTTTTTTTTTTTTTTTTTTTTTTTTTTTTTTGGCTGTAATAAAAAACATGTAAAAAACATATGTGCTTGCAGAAAGAACTTTTCATTCAGTTTCTTAAAACTGAATATGGTGTTTCACTAAGTGTCAAAAGTGTCAGTGCCTCCTACCATGAAATTCAGCACAGCAGATGTCGTCTAAGACTAGGGCACTGTGATAAGTGGTAGATCTTTGTGTGTATTGATTGTACTAAAATGGATAATGTGGTACCTTTAAAATTTGTTCTGAATATTTCTGTAACATTTTGACTGTACTGACATAGTTTTTTTCTGTTTACTTCATGTTTCTTATATTTTTTCATTTATGAATAAAATATGCAGAAGGCTGTTAAACCCCATAGACTTTTTAGTGGAATTAAAATTGGGTTACTCAAGATCAGGTTCTCTACTGATTGATTCAGCTTCTTTGATGTACCAGGCATGGTGCCAGCTTCTGCCAGCAGAGAATTTTTTCCTCATTTAAGGTTCTACTAGCTCCTTGTATTGTGCCCTTTTCCATGTGCCTCTTCTAAATCCTCTTTCATTATGTGATCATGGAACATTATGTTACCTAGCATATATTAATACATTAATATCAAGGACTCATCCTCTTCTTTGACTGCAAATGTCTACAGACATGGCTTGTTTCTGTATGTACATAGTCCTTTGAGTGATAAAATAACCCTAGAGTGAGCACACATATTTCAGATAGCAATAGTTAGTATTTTCTTGCCTGAATTATCTTCAGTAATGCACTACTGCAGCTCCAATCTCTAAATATACTCAGCTTTATGTCTGTTTTTTATGTCTACTTTGCTCAACTTTTGATTTTTGACTTGATGGGGTTTTGAAACCTGTTATTAACCTTTCCTCATTGGTTATTTATTCTGTTCCTTCCAGATCATCTAGCATGTGAGGAGCAGAGAGAGTCAGAGGCTTGAATTCTCACAAAGATTCTCGTTCTTCGCACTAGAGTCAGTACAGGGCTCCTCTCTCTGTGACCTTTCTTCCTTTATTACAGTCTGTTCTGCTTCTCAGCAAGGTAGAAAGATGCTGTTGCAATGAGACATTAAATTGGCCTTGCTTTTATAGCCTGTCATCCATATATGCAAAGCTTTGTGAACTTATATTTCCAAATTTTCTCGTCTCTAACAGTCTGCTTTGCTGCATCTGTGCTTGCTCAATACTTATGAATTAAGGCATGCTGCCCTGAAGGGATTTGGTCAAAGTTATGATGTTGCTTTATTATTCCCCCTGCATGCAATTCTTTCTCAGTGTTACCATTATTTCATTGTAATACACCCCAAGGCCACTTTGGGCTGCTTCAAAGAGCCTTGAAAGACAACAGTATAAACATTAGCAATTCATGTGAACAAAACATTCTAATAGCTATGCTGGAAATCTTGAAATATTTACTGGAAAACAGTGAAGATGAAACACGTCCTTATAGATTCAGCACCAAAGAAAAATCAGTAGGCTGATACAGAGATCCTCTGAAAGAACCTAAAATGTATTGTTTGTTTTCTGTGGTGGTGGTACTATAGCAGCAATTAGAGAACAATGAAAAGAAAGCAGAAAGCAAGCCTGAAATGAAGTCTTTTAAACATTTTATTCCAAGTGAATCAAAATTAAGAAGCCATAAGAATCATATAGGCAAGAAGGTACAAAAATGAAAAAAATATATATTCATTTAACGGTCCTTATACAAACACATAATAATTCAAAATATAAGTGTCTGGGGAAATATCAAGGTTTTACTTGCTTTTTATGTGAGAGTTTGCCACAATTGAAAGTAATAGTTACAGATAGATATTCTCCACATTTTTAAGTGAGTGCTGACTGTCCTGCACAAAGTCTGTATCTTTCTTTTCCCCCCAGCTTCCCTACATAAGCAGAATATGGGAAAACTTATTATGCTTTTGTATACCTAATGTTTTCTGCAGCACATACTGCAGGATTGAAAAAAAGGCACACACACAAACAAAACCCAAACCCAAACCATCTTTGATAGGACTTGCAGTGCCAAGATTAGTTATCATGCTGTTAAGTGAATAAGTAGTATATCATCATGAATCAATACCTTATCAGAGCTATCCAAAAACCCTAGGATCAAATAGTATACACAGATGGCAGAGTATAAATCAGATTACTGGATTTCCAATAGACTGTTTTGTAGTTCATTTCCATTGGAGATGCAGATACATTCTTACTGTCTTACCCAGGGTTTTTTTTTTTACAAGGGTAGCCAAGCAAAATAAAGAACTATCAAGTTAAGTGTTGTGTAAGTTAGTTACACACGCACATTCTTCCTACAGTACATAAAGATTTAACTCAAATAATGACTGAGCCATTACTAATTATCTCTGAGGGGTTGTACAGGACAAAAAGGGAGTCTCAGGAAAGTGAAGATGGGAAAAGATAAATTACTACCTTAAAAAGAAAGTCAGGCCATAGGGAATTACAGGCCTGCTGCATTTGGCTAATAAGAAAGGTTCCAAACCAATCTGAGAAACGCTCTGTTTGTAAACACCTGGAAGGGAATAAATTAAAATTGATAAGAAACATGCCTGTTAGCCATCATAGAACTGGCTCAGTGAATGGAAAAGCAGATGACCCAATAGTTCTAAATTAATAAGTACTGCTCAATTCTTCAAATATTCAGGAAGTTGTTATAGACTCATTGGTCAATTGCCCCCAGGGGCAGAAAAAGAAGAATGATCAAGCTGATTTTATCATCACATATCTGTTTAGGTTGATAGAAGAACAGTTGTTTCCACACAGACAAATGGATTTTTCATTTGATTAGAAATTTTCAAGAATTGATAGACAGAAATATTTCAGAAATAATAGTAGTAGTCAGTCCTGCAATATAATTTGAAAGTAGATATATGACTCATGTTTTCATGCCCTTATATCTCTGCCTTGAAAGCAAATATATTTGACATTGTCAGGCCTCACAAATTTACAATGAAGTCAAGGAGCTCTACTTCCCACCTGTTTTTGAAGTGGTGCATCAGAAAAAAAAAAAAAAAAAAAAAGGAAGTATTATTTCATTGCTAAGTACATGTTATAGCAAATAATTACTTTTGAAAACAATGAAAGAAAACCCCTTTCATATGTGCTGTGTTTATATTTACAACATAACATTTTTTAAGGGTAATCAATTTGCTCTGGAATTCCAACAACAGTAAACAGAATCCTGTTATTTTGATTAAAAAATCAAAAAGCTGAGACAGCTGAGAGTTGAATATATGAAGCTTGTAGTTCTGTGTACTAGCTTCACTTGGGAGAACATTTGCAACAGTGATATCAGCTGTTGTGTTGTTCCTGTAACATTTCTGCCTGTCTAACCAAATATTTAATGTAGTGAATGACCCATCTCTCAAAGAGTATTATGGGACAACCTCGAATGGGAAGACAAATCATTTGCAGAGCTTCCTGCCAATGAAGAGAACAGCAGATGTTAACTCATCATTCATCTGCTTTGCCTCAGCTGAAAAAAAATACCACAACATAGCTAGATTCAGTGATCTTAAAAGTATTTTTCAACCTGATTTATTCTATGATTTTTTTTCCCCCACCTTTAATTCATGATAAAGGAGGATAATGTAAAGGTGCACAGAATACAGAGTAATTGCAGAAAGAAAGAGCAAAATGACAGAGAAAGAAAGAGCAAAGTGAGAGAGGGTTACAAAAAGTTCCTGAAAGAGAGGTGAATGCAACACAATAAATAATAGAGTTTCAGTTATTAAAAAATTGTTGTGGTCTCAAAATGAGTAAGGAGTGTGTTATATTTTGGGGATCTGCCTTTGCAGCCTTTTGTAGGCAAGCTCTGTTTGCACATCATAATAGCAGCATTATTGTTGTATCAGCAGAGTTAACATCATTGCCCATGTGCAGTTTGGCCTAAAGCATTTTTCTAGGGTTTCCTGGACATGAAACATATCCCTCTGAGCAACAGCACACCTTTCTTGAAATTTCTCTCTCTATGGAAAGCTCAGGCATCCATATTGCTGATCTCATCTTGTTTGCAAAATACACGGCTTACATAAAAGGAGAAGCTTGTATGGCAGGGTTTAAAATGAATAATCGAGTTACATAATTGAAAACAAAAGGTTACAAATAAAACCAAAATCAGTAACAGCTTGTTTGTTAGTTATATAAGTGGACTTTGGTCACTCAATCTGCCGCCTAAGTACAAAAAAAAACCCCAAAAACATGAATCTAGGATATTTGAGAGCCATCAGAAATGCTGAAGAAATGTGCTCTTCAAGGCAATGCCCACAACCTAAATAAAGCCTGGAAGACCTCTCTGCCTAGATATGAATAGTCTGTAATGGTCTTGGATTTCTGTAGCTCTAGAGAAAACGACTTGGGTTTCTTTTTCTTTTTCTTTCTTTCTTTCTTTCTTTCTTTCTTTCTTTCTTTCTTTCTTTCTTTCTTTCTTTCTTTCTTTCTTTCTTTCTTTCTTTCTTTCTTTCTTTCTTTCTTTCTTTCTTTCTTTCTTTCTTTCTTTCTTTCTTTCTTTTCTTTCTTTCTTTCTTTCTTTTCTTTTCTTTCTTTCTTCTTTCTTTCCTTCCTTCCTTCCTTCCTTCCTTCCTTCCTTCCTTCCTTCCTTCCTTCCTTCCTTCCTTCCTTCCTTCCTTCCTTCCTTCCTTCCTTCCTTCCTTCTTTTTTTTTGTTTGTTTGTTTGTTTGTTTGTTTGTTTGTTTGTTTGGGTTTTTTTGTGTTTTTCTTTTTTCTTTTTGTTTGTTTGGTTTTTTTTTAAATTTTCATATATAGAAACCCTGCTACAATCTCCTCAGTTCTAGATACCTTTTTCAAGCTTTTTTTTTTCTTTCATTTGAAACATCTGATATAGTCTTAATTGCTATGATTTCTATCATCCTTGGTTTTGAAAGTTGTGGTTGTAAAAATAGCATCACTGTTCTCAAAGGGGCTGTTCTGGTGTTATTATTCCTCTCCCACCCATACAAGAGCTCTCATGTGTGAGCCACACCTCTGCAAAACCCCTGCTGGTTGCTGTTCTGCCACTCTCCCTGGAATATCCATTTCACACTCCACAGACCTAAGTGTCAGCTGCTATTTTATTCATTCTCTATTAGGCACATTTATTCCATTACCTCAAAAGCTGTGGTGAGTTACCAGGTGTCAGTGGAGAGTGGCAGTGATGTGTCTATTAGCACATTGTCTTGATGGACCTGGCTGTGGGAGAAACTCATTCTTTATAACCCCCAAGCTCTTTGAATTGTGCTTGCTAAGATTGAATTTTTATTAAGTAGACATCATTACAATTAAAATAACTATTCAAGTCATTCTTCAGCAAAACTGTTAGTAGAATCAACCTCAAAACTAATTGGCCACTGGAGATCATTAGTGTTGTATGAAATCGTTGTTTGAAAATAATATTTTTGTTGTATGGTGAAAAGCAGACACAGCAGATTTAGGTAAGTGCAAGTTTTGCTTGGACTGTGACAATGCAATAAATAAACAGAAAGAAAAATTTCTTAAATTGCAAGATAGAACATTACAAATGCATAAAAAAGGAAAATAGTGAAGCATAAAAGGAAAGATGCAGAAAGAGGAAATGAAAATTAAATTGTATTGATTCCAGCTCGCTGCTATACCATCTTCTAGTAGGTATGAAAAAGTTTCTTATAATAACTTCAAATACGTTTTTTAATAAATAGAAAAATAAGAATATTATGCAAAATATCATCTCTATGTACAGCACTTGGATGAATAAATATCGTTCTAATGTTTCAAAAGCATTTGATAATCTATCTTTAGCATTTTTATGCTTACACTTCTGATTTTAAATTTCTGTGGACATTTCTGCTTTCCAGTCTATCATGCCACTATTATTTTTGCTGGATCTTGTTTATTTCATTGATAAAGGTAAAATTCTAAGGAAGTATTTAAATTAAAAATGCACCAGCAGTAGAATCTATGATAGAAATTATTGATTTGCCTCAACTTATGGAAAATCATACTTTCTTGGTATTACAGAAGAATATATTATTTTTGTAGGCATCTGCTAGTCATGTGCTTTAGTACACCTGGCTTGACTTCTTTAAAAAGTAAAAAGTAGTTACTCTAAAGAATATATTGCGTTGTATGAGAGAAAACTAACATAATTTAGTAATTATTTAGATTTAATTTTAAAAATAGTGGTTTAGGGAACTTCTCTAAACTGTTCAAGATCCCAAAAATAATTATGGGATCTCATGGCTTTTGAAGTTTCCTTATAGTTGTAATTGGCCATAAAACTCTGAGAATGGGAAAAGTCCAAAACAACAGGCAGGGTGCTGCTCCTCAGTATTTCACAGCATTTTGTTCTCTGACATTTTCTTGTGTGTTAACCAAGCTGCAGCAGGGAGACAATGTGCACATGTATGTGGTCCTAGAAGGAATTTGAAAAGCAGCTGCTGAGCATCTGCTGTCCTTGCACCAAGGACTTAGCAGAGGAGATAGAGGACTGCACAGGTGATACCTGCACATAAAGGGCTTATATAATCTAATTTTTTTTCCTTTAGGTCTGATTGTGTCTATGTTCAGATGCAATATCAGACTCTTTGAAGAAAGGGTAGGAGTGTTGTGATGCATTCTTTTAGGCAGTAACCTGGGACTAAAGCCCTCTCCATTCAGAGAAGAGAACTTTCCTTGTGAAGAAACTGCTACATTCTAGGAAGTTGCAAAACTTGTGAGAGTTTCTTGCTCATCTGCCAAACCCCTGCATTCAACTGCCAGAATTTGTCCTCAGTTACAAGAAAAAATTGGGACGGTTCTTCTCTTTCATGAACAGCTTAACTTTTCTTTTTACCAATTTCTTTTCATGATAATGATAATGAGATTTTTTTTTTCTGCTACTGATAAATGAACAAGAAAATGTAGGTGAATTTTTCTACTAGAGTAAGAGGACTTTTCTAAATATCTGAGTAAAGTAGTTTAAAGTTGGAAGGTACTTTTTGTCTTACCTTTTTGAAAGAATAGCAGTTAAAATAGTTTTATGTCTAAGGAAGCATTAATTCTTTAAGTGCAATATAAAAATATAAATTATTTATACATAAAATAAAACAATATAAAAATTATTATATGTTGGTTGGCAATTATAAAGTTGGAAAGGGCTACAGTATCCTAAGTTGTGGTATCTTGGTGAGACAGCAGAACTGTCACTCCTTAATCAGTAAGACTGTAGTGTTTTGTACCTTCTTGCCAGCAGCATTTCATAAATTTTGATGAACATGTTTTCATCATCTCTGGCTGGTGATGGCTTCTGTCTTTTTTTTATATGATAGGAACAGAAATAGAGTTTCACTACAGCAAAGATACGACCAGAATTTCTTGTATTTCAAAATAAGTTTTCATTCCCATCAGAAGGAGTGAATAACAAAAGAATATAGAAGTAAAATCATATGCTTCCTCCATGTATTTTTAGGATCTTAAATCTCTTTAGAATATTTCATACAGCAGAAAATATTCTCAACTGCAGTTTTATTTATTTTATCTTATTTTATTTTATTTCCAATGCCTAGTTTAAATGTAGTAATACTTTTGAAACATATTTTTGCTGGACTTCAGAGAAAGGGTCAGTATTATCTGGAAGAAAGTAAAGAAATCTGAAAACTGAGAGATTAAAAAATCTGAGAATCTTCAGAACTTCTGCATGTAATCTTGCCTCTTCCAGTGACTCATTGGGTATTTGAATGAACAACTCACTTCTTTATGTGCCAAATCAAGAAGTCAATGATTTTATAGGAATAGATAGAACTCCCAGACTCAACTTTTTTTCCAAAATTTGAGGAAAAAAGTTTCTTTAGTCCTGATAGAATTAATCATGATTCTATATTCTGCCAAGAACTGTAGGTTTCTGGTTGCAAGAAAAGTGATTCTCAAAACTTCTGCCCTCACCTGAAAATAAAACTTTGATGAGAAATCCAGTCTCCCACTGCCTTTTAATCTCACTATAGAGAGAGTTGCCATTACTTCTGAGACCACCTGTTTCCACTCTATTGTAACTGCATTGCTGAAACATCTTTAGAAAAACTGTAAAATTAAGACTCAAAGAAGAACTGTGTGAAATGTTGCAGAAGATAATACATTCAAGTCAAAAGATGGAAATCCATGCAAAACATAAAAGAAGCTAAAATGTACAGTGAAGAATGGCATGTTTGTAGGTCTTATGCAGTAATATATGAAATGGTTTTTAACACATTTAGATCATTTAATAAAATGTGGGATTTTTTTGTTTTTTTTTGAGTATCCAGTAAAAATACTTTAAAACCCTCTGATTTCTTTCTTTCTTTCTCGAAGAGTTCATGATTAGACCTTCAAGAAATCTCTCTTTAGAAAGATTGTATTATATAGCTTTGGAAAAAAAAAATAGAATCTGAAAATTTTAGATCAGTATTCCCAGGAAGCTGGCTATTAGCAGGAAGAGAATAATTAATGTTTCAGAGAAAAATGACAAGACTAACATTGACAGACTCTATTGCATCATCACAAATTGTCAACAATTTATGACATTTTTTTTTCTTGGTGGTTGGATTTTAGATCAGTTTGTGTGTTTATGTTTAATTTAATTGCACTAGAAATGCCATTCACTTTTGTGGGCTGTCCAACATAGAAAAATTTACTGATTTTTTAAATAAAAATTTTACTAATATTACTAATTCTTTTGTGTCTATAAAGGTTTTCCAGTGAAAATTTTGTTTCACTTGGTTAAATCTCATGGTTGTTTTTATGTTACTGTACCTGAATAAGTGAGAGTTTTAAAGTATCAAGCCAGTTCAGGTGAAAGTTAAGACCAAACCAAAAACTCGAGACTGGTCTTCATGGCACTGTGGTGACACAAAAAAAAGTTTCTGCTCATGAAGTCAGAAAATTTCATTTTCTTGGAGGGCTCCCAGTGTGACTGGAAAATCACAGATGAAGGCATCCTTTGTGCTTTGTTCTCTAATCACAGTCATCCACTTGTGAATTCCTAGTTCTCCTCTTGCTGGTAATAGTACAAAGCTGTGCTGAAGGTCAACAGGCAGTGACAAGAAAACTTTAGAATTGATTTTGGTAAATGTTACTGTTGCAAGATATGCCTTCTATTCCTCCCAAAAACTCTGATGTGGGACCAGTTACAGATAAAAATCTGTCTCAAGTATATTGGATGATTATCTTGCATTCTCTATAGACTTTGCTAAGAAGAGCTTATTCTTTGCCCTTGCTTCAAATTGCAGTTCTCAGTCAAGCAGAGATTTCTTTGTTGAATATTGTTCATAAGATGCTTCTCAAAGTATGTTTACTATTTTTTGTGTCAGAATTCTGATTCTCTTTGAGCTTATGCTTCATAATTTTCATATGACCTTCAAAGAGGACACAGAGCTGAGGCAGCATATGCAGCAATGCTGTTGAAACTTTGCTGAATAAAGATTGTTGTCAAACAATTTTTCTTTGCAAAATCTGATAATAAAACTTAGACTTCCTGTACATTAATCACCAGAAACATTTATATTCAGTACGTCTTCTCTGTGCATATTGTTATAAATATGTTAAAATATAGCTGATGGCTAGAAAATGCTGAAAGTACTCTTTTCTTTTTTTCTCTACCAAATAGAGTAGCTTTTTAAAAAGTCTTATGAAAAGTAAAGGGGGTTTGGATATTAGAAAAGAAGACATCTTTTACAATATATTTTATCTTATCTCAGATCATAGAAAACATGGATAGTTCCCAATTCCAGATAACTTGAGTCCCATATATATTACTAGAACTTTTGAAAAGTTATTTGTGATAAGGCATGGGATTCTTAATCTTAAAGAAGTAGGGTTTTGTTGCAAGATAGTATAACGTGATATAAATTCATAATTTTTCTATATGTTGCAGGTTTTTTTCTTTAAAGTAGAAGTGCTTAGAGAAGATGTCTGTTGTCTTGTTTATATACTTTAGATATAGAATATTTGGATATAGAAGTATCTAATGTAAATTTGGCATTACATTGCTTGTCAGTCATATCAAGAGCTTTTCTTTTATGGTATGAATATATAGGTATGAATATATAAAAATCTAGTCTTAAAAATGAAAACTCTTTTTTATCCACATATGCTGCTGCTATCCACTAGCTGCTGTTAAAAAGTAGTCTTCAGTTGAAGTATTTATTTTCTGTGTATAATGCAAGAATTTCAGTAAGTATGCAATTGAAATTTTGAGTATATTATAAATATATTCAACATCTCTTTGGTTTTTTTATTGGTCTAGTTGTAAAGAAATGCTTATCCCTTTGAATAAAATGTTAAAAGATATTGTTATTGGCATAGAAAAATGGCTTTTACTTTAGAAATTGATATAATATATTCCAAATTAACCTTTCTTCCAAAGTATTCCTTCTCAAGCAAACAGAATTACAGAGAAAATAAACAACAAACCATGACAAAATATATTTGTGTGTATCCTGAACTTTTCTTCTTGACCAGATGACTGGTAATGAAGAATTTGAAACAGAGAAAGTCTGAATCACAATTTCAGAATTACTTGAAATGGATTGAAATACCCATCAGCAAGAATAGCAAACTCATTTAAAACTAAGAAACTTTGAATGATTGCAATTGATTGTACATATTCCACATCAGTTTGCTTCTACTTGGACTTCATTGCATACTATTGAAGAAATGATTAAAAAAAAGAGATCAGCCTTTCCAATTCACAGGTATGGTCTGGATTTGAGTGTGTGCTCCAAATGTATTTCTATTTGACTGAGTAGCCACTAGATCCTGCTGTTTGCTTTCATTACCTATTTGACTTTTTTGTTTGTTTGTTTTCCAGTGAGACAAAACAGATTTTTAAAAGAAAAATGATACTTCACACAGTCTATTTTTTTTAGCTTCATTGAATAATCTTTCTTTTGATTGCCTCTAATAGTATAATTTTAAATAATCGTTCATTAGAATGATGTCCATATTAGAAATATTCATCAAACCATGCAAACCATAAAAGAGTTCAAATATTTTCAATGCCTATTGGCAGTTATGGTAAATATTTGGATATTAGAGAAAAAGGTTATTATGATCTTTTTTTCTTTACACTAATCATGTAAGCTTCCAGTTTGTGAAACAAAAGATATACATCATTGTTTCACTGTGTATAAAATTATTCTATGGATGATTTGTATAGAATTGAACACAAGTTTTATATGGTCCAAACTAATATAAACATATCTTGAAGCAAAGAGTATTTTCATAGCACATTACATAATAGACTAGGTGTGAAATTAGTTTTATGGTGAATGGAGACCCTGAAGGTTGTTAGCCTTTTATTATGTATGACTTCTTTTCTACAGCTACATTAATTTTTTTCATAGATAATAAACTATGCTCCAATGAGTTAATTAATCTTATAATGTACAGACAGATTCCCAACTATGTCCTGAGCTATTTTCACACTGTTATACTCATAACCAGATATAAATTTGCATCATCTACCTTGTTAAAAAATAGTAATATGCCAAGAAAAAGATGAAAATATGTTTTTGGTGAAGTTTGACATTTGTGTCAGTTCTATGGTTAGAGTTTCTCAATATTTGTCTGGTACATCATCTTAGTTATACTGAAAACATCAGGGATCAGGAAGAACTTTTAAGCCTTGTTCTTGTTACAGAGTTTTTCTAATGCTGTTATGGAACCTCACCAGTGCTTTTGCAAAGGCTTTGAATGTATCTCCCCAAGATTGTCAATCCCAAGAGAAATGCTTTTGTTGTCTATGCCATTCTGTAAAGCTGAATTTCAGTTGTAGACACGCATTAGGAACTTCCTATATACATTTTGAGTGTTTAATCTGGCTGCTCTTGTATGAGGTAGTTTCAGAAAAGATGATTTAATCTGATATTATGATTATATTACATAAAATCTTCGAAAAACTCAAAGCAGAACATTCCTCTCACAGAGCAAATCTGCTGATCAATGACATTTCTTGTCTTTCTGGAAAGTGTCTATTTCCTAGAACAGAATTAATCCCTGTAAGTACACTAATTACGATCTAAGTTTTTTGTTGTAGCACTACAGATCCCCAACAAATCTAATAATTCAATAATTGGAAATTTACCTGTTATGTAGGACACAAAAGGGTTGGTTTTTTTTATTTCTCCACCTTATTCATATCCTGGTATTAAGTGATAACTTATCCTGACTTCTGTCACTTCCTTTGTGCACTTCTCCCAGTTCTGATGTTACTCCAGAAGAACTGCTGCCTGCAAAATCTGTAAAGGAATAGATTCAGGTGTGTGTGTGTGTGTTTGTTCTGTGTGACCACAGAGAGCAGGACAGCCAGAGAAAAGTGGGCTGGAAAGGCAGTGATGCTGCAGCTGTCTGGAAAGAAGGAATCTGGGGTTGCCAAACTTGTCCTTTCTGCCTCAGTACTTTGAAGCATCTCACCACTCTGTGATTGAACTTGAAGTGGTTTGATGCTATTGTGATGGGAACACTTAAAACCTCAAATTCAACGGTAGATAATCATTTCTCATTGATTTCTGGTATGTGTTTTAGCTCCTTGACCTAGATTTATATCAAATTTCCAAGAGATGTCAATGCAAGTTGCTTCTGAAGAGTATGCACTCAGCATTTTAGAATGTTTCAGTATGGATTGGTAGAAAAGCATTAACTTTTCCTTAGCAGCTGCAAAATAGGTCACAGATAATAACTATAAACCATCACCATTTCTATTTAGGCCATGTACTTTTATTAAGGTGCTGGATGAGTGGTTTCATGGCATGTCTAATCTTTAATTGAAATATTTATTGTTAATTTGGGAGCATCTCTTGCTATAAGTTCTTTCATATTTCACATTCTTTCTGCAATCTCCCTATACTGACATAAATCTGATTACAGGAAAGTCCTGCAGAAAGTCCTCTGGGAAGACTGAAACAGTCAAAAGCAGCACAATTCTCTACCTAGAGAAAAATTGGAGAAGGCAAGACTGTCCAGAAAGCAAAAGTAGTTTAAACTTGTACTCAGTCAGTGCATACCTTTTGACAGTCTTTGCCTCAAGGGCTACTGTTAAGGCTCCATTGAAAATTAAATCTGACCCTGACCAGTGGAACTCCTAAGAAAAAAGAGACAGATTTGTCTTCTCTGTCTACAGAGTGATTTGGAGCTGAATTGCATTTGCACTTCTCACTACAAATTACAGGAAGTGCACCCCATGGTGTAAATGTCTGTTGGAGACTGAAGGTTATAATTTATGGCTTGAACATCTTTATGAAGACCTGCCTATTATAGCAAAAACTGTACAAAAGCTGCAGAGAAAAATTCTCACCAGGATTCTGAATAAACCCTTGGACTACTTGTTGATGAGGATAAGAATACATTCACAAAAGGATCAAATAAAATATACCAAGGTTTTTTGGCACCAACACCTAACCTCATTTGGTTTTAATCATATTATTTTGAGTATATTTCAAATCTTCCTGGGTTTGATTTGTTTTTTTTTTACTGAGGCTTAGATTACTTTGGCCTTTTAAACTGGTTTATTACAATGTCTCCATCCAAATATTACCTAAATCTGAATATTTGTGTGAATTAACTCTTCCTGTTATAAAGGAGCTTTCATGATGACTAAGGCAATCCACTAAACTCTAAGAATGTAAGGGTGATATTTCATATGAGCTTTTCATATGAAATGAGCCTTTCAAGAGATCTTTCACCATTCTACAGGGCAAGAGGTAGAACAAAACAAAAGAAAAAACCTAACTTTTAAAGTTTATTTGACAGGAAATTTGAATTACTTTTTTTCCCTGTAGGAGTGTCTGTAAGCTTCATAGAAATATAAAAAAAAAGCAAAAACAAAAAGAAAACAAAAAAAAGAAAAAAAAAAAAAAAAAAGAAAAAAAGCAAAAAAACCCCATTTAATCCCAGGACTGTGTAGCTACTTCTGAAATAAATAATACAATAGTTGTAAATACAAATCATCTTTATTAAAAAAAAAAAAAAAAGTAAAAAAATCTGTTTTAACTGATGCACTTGGAATAACCATTGAATACACTATGTAAGGAGATATGTTCACATTGTTAGAAAGGTCTGATGACATGGGGAGGAGATGTAGGGGAAGTTATTTTCATCCACAGTATACCTGTAGGAGCTGAAGTTGCCTTTTGAAGATTTAAAATCTCTAGTCAGAAACTTAAAAGGAAAAATAAACATTGCATTACAAGCTTTAATCAGAGAAGAAATAAAGCAAAAGGTCTGCAGGGACATGAAAGGTATTTATGAAATTTCTTTCAGGAGAAAAATTGTTTGTACAGATAAGAGTAATTAATTTGCTTAGTAGCCCAGGAGACTTGGTAAGTGTATAACAAAACACCTGGTAACACTGATCCCTCTGAGCAGCTGCACAGCTGGGGTGGGGTTTGCAGGTTGTGCTCCAGAGATGGTGCAGGCTGGGAAGAGAAATCAGTGTGGTCATTTGAAGGAAGAGGAGAACAATTCTGTGTTCTCTGATGGTTCAGGATGGAGCTGCCAGTGATCCTGTGAAGCTGTTTCTAATACCAAAATTTGATTCTCTGTTTTTGTATTGCAGTGTTGTTACATAAACATTTTAAGGGTAAGACTGATGCCTTTGTTGCTTGAAAAGAGTAGTGATTGGAAAGAAAGACCTATGAAGAATAAAGACTTAATGAGTTCACTTAAAGAAAAGGATAATAAATTTTCCTTTAAATAACTGGAAGGCAGCTAAACCAAACAAGTGATTCCAGAATTTAAAGTGTCATGGCACAAAAACAAAGAAGTAAAAATCAGGGAAAAGAGCATTCATAGCTAACAGGCAAAAACTAAACTAGAAATATTTTCTAGTTTCTAAATTTTTTTTTTTTCTAATTTTTTTCTAAAATTTTAGCAATTTTCTAATTTTCTAAAGAAATTCAATATAAATAAATCTTCTTATATGCTTCATAGTTTCTGATTTTGTTTTCATCCCGAGTAAGTCTCTGAGTTCTTTTACCATTAGTATATTGCACAAACAGTAATCCAGACCCAGCTAGACTAACTAGTATAACTTGTGATGCATCAATATTTAAATAAATTATGGCTATGATGGGTTGATAAAGCTGAAGGAGATTATATTTCTACACTTGCCACAAAGTTCTTCACCCTCTGCTTATTTTTAAACTTTTTTTTTTTTTCAAACTGATCTCTAATTGCAGCCCCCCAATGATTCATGTGTGTGCTCAGACTATTTGCCATATCTTTGTGACCAGTGGCACATTTTCTACTTCAGTGTAAGCTCTATCAGCCTGTCAGAGGAAAAACTTTCTCCATGCAAAGATGAAGAACACATCAGTAAACACCTTACTTCAGAGAGACTGGAACTACAAAAAATAGCAGTAGTCCATGCAGAGAGTAGCAATAAAAAAGGAGTAATGAGTGTATCCATAATCAGTTTTATTTTAGTAATTTGTGGTATGAATATTACATATATTGGATTATACAAAACAGTCTTTGATTTTAGATGGAAACTTCCTAAAGCAGCCACAGGAGGCATTTGATGAGATTCTGGTTCTGTTCCTTAGTTTGCCACTGGCTACCTCATGATTTTAAAATGTAAGATGTGGATTTATGAACTTCCACTATAAAGACAAAACCATATTTTATACATTTTCAGAAAATACATTATTCTCTGAAGTACTTTTTGAGTTAGATACCCACATACTGTGTTCATTACTTTGAACTCAGCCATTGCAGTGAGTTTAAAACTAGATTATAAATCATTAACTTTCACATCAGGCAGCTGATGCTTAGGATTTCTGAGAATTGGAAAGATTCTTACTTGCCTAAGGATGTCATCATTTAAGACAGCTCTTAGAAGGCAGAGGGCCATACTATGGGGAAGAGATTCATAAAAAACTTCACTCACAGGTCCAGGCATCACTGCAGAATTCAGCTTTTAACCATTTACTGAAACAAGTTATAGATATTTCCAGTTGTTGATTGAAATTTTCACTGCATGATTCATTGCACTTTAACCTACTTTTAGAATGTTCTTTTTAGGGCAAATATGGTTCTTTGGCCTGAAAAAGGCCAGAGATAGGGGAGGGAAAAGAGCACCAGAAATTCTAATTATGCTTTTGATAATTAGACTGATGACTTAATTTTCCCTAGGAGAACATTAATTGCATTTAAGTGTGAATATGTGTTATTCTATTAAAATGTACTGCATTTCATAGGGGAAGAACATTTAATAAATGCAAAATTTAATAATATTTGTGGTTCTGTGTGTTGTGAATCAGCAAGTCCTCAGGAAGAATCCTATCTTTAACAGAACTGGTAGAGCTAATGAGAAATTAAATAGTTGTAATTAATACATTGTAATTAATTCTGTCCAACTCTTTTTCATACTGAGATCACAAATTTGAGTGAAAATTTTGGATACATTTTTTTCTTTGTTTGCACAGTAAATAGAAAAACACATCCCACAAAGAAATTTGTAGGATTCCCTGAAAAAGAGCCCAAAAGAATGTGAATCTGATAGAAAACCCTGGCAATTTAATGCAAACTGTAGGCACTGTGTACTGAGCTGTGGAGTTCTACAGCTCAGCCTTTTCAGATATTCCCTGTGATCATCCCAGAAATTAAGGTGTGATTGATCTGAACAATGTGGGGCTACATAACCTACTAGTAAGTGAATATCATGCTTGTGCCCTCTCTACTTCACAAGCTAGAAAGCCTAGTTCAGTAATTTAAGCAAAATATCACTCCCAGCATCACTGTTGCTGGTTTAACCAAGCAGTTACTTATCACTTTTGTTAGACTCCATGCATGCTGCTACTGTGAAAAAACACAGGTTTGTTTCTGGGCTTTTTTCTTCCTTTGGTGTCATTTGGGTGCAAAAAGGTTATTCAGATCAAAACTCTGTTTGTTCTTTGTGCATGCAGCTGCTGGAATCTAAACTAGTGACTTCTAATAATGTGTAAGAACACATACTGAGAGATAGTTGAAGCCAGTCATGGGAGACTAAGGTTTTCAATAAAAATGCAGCACAGAATCCTCAATAGCACATCAGGAATAAGGGAGAGCAGAGAGAACTACTTTCTATGGTAGAGGAAATAATAATGATTAAGGTGACAGTTCTGCTGATAAATAATAAATCAACAAGAGAGTTCACTGATAATAATGCTATTAAGGAGTAGAAAAGAGACTCTTTCTGTAAAGTAAGGATTTTACACAACGTGAACAATTTAGCACAGCTCTGAAGATTTTGCTCTAGTTGATCAAAGAGAATTTAATGATCAAAGGTGCTTTTTAGAGATGTGAAGGAAGAGTGAGAAAATGACCTTTATTGAGTGAGCATAAACTCAATATGTAATTCATGACCTCTAACAGCATAAAATCCTATATCATGGACAAAGAAATATCAGTCTGTATCTACCTTAGCACATCCTAACAGGGAAAAAAAGCTCTTTTTTCTATTCTAAGAAGAAAGGGAATGGGACAGCCTTGGGAAAGATATATAAAAAAATATCTTTAAAGTGGCTAACAGATTTTGCAGGAAAGGAGAAAAGAGAAAGTTTGAGTTTTGTTTTATTTTGTTTTCTTCTTCCACATATGAGAATCCTTCAGAATTGGAAAGAGGGAGAATCTGTATAAGATCATCTGGTAGGAGCTCAGCTTTCCATTGTCATGGGTTAATAAGAACAAATAGTGCTGTTAGAATTGTAGAGAAATCACCAAATAAATAAGAATTACCTGGCTTCTCACTCATGAAGGTTCAGAGCTTGGCTGAGGATTCTTGGTGCAGCACTCTGTAAGGAAGTGCACTCTTCAACACCTCTCAAACAAGGAAGCTCAAAATGACTGAAATATTCTCAAAAAAATATGTTCTAGGATTTCATTTAGACTTATCCTAAAAGCAATCACTATCCAACAAGTAAAATAAATCTCAGATACTCTACTGATAAAATACACCCACAAAAAAATCATGGACCAGCAAGGATTTATTTTGAAAAAAATGAGAATGTGTCCATTGTGTTTACATAAGCTAGTGCTGATAGCCAGGTACAGGTAACAATAACTTATGTCATCCAAATATAATTCTGAAGAGACAAGGCTAGATTTAAACCTGCTGTACATATTAAAAGCAGCTGTGCTCACCATAAATTGGTGCTCCACTGCATTGCTGAGTTCCCCAGTTCCTGCCTGGCCTTTGTGCCTTTCACAGTAGGGTTATTCATACCCTGCTGTGGTCAGAGGGGTCCAAACCTGCTGGTTTTTGTTCCTGTACAGACTCTACTTCTGGAAAGAACTCCTCACACTGGGCTCTTGGCAGGTGGCAGGTGTTTGACTATGCAAAGAGAGAGACACACTTACTCCTCCTGCAGGCCTACTTCTGCTGCAATAATAAAACTAAATTAAAAAGCAAAAACAAAAACAAAAACAAAAAAACCAGAAAATGGCCCCCTTCCTCCTTTTGAAGCCACTTATTTAGCATTCATCACATGCTCAATACTATTCCATCATTGTTTCCTCAACTTCATTTATTAATGAGGTTTTGATGACATAGCTCCAAGTTGGAGCTAATATGAAAAAGAAAAGTTATTTTCTCAGCATACATACAGGCAGAACTTCTAGCTATTCCCATCCTTGTACAGATTTAGCTGACTGACACAGATCTAGTCTGTGAAACCATCTTAGTCTAAGAAACATTTCTTCATTAGTTTTCAACAGATAAGTTTTGAGAAGAGCTGATCCTCTTAAAAAAAAAAATCAAAGTAAGAACCTATGAATTTTGAGTGGCTGCTGCCAGAAGAGTACATAAAATATGATATTTTGTTTTCAAGGATATGGTAACAGTTAGCTGAATATAATATTTAAGACCACAGGCTGTCTCAAAAGGAGAATTCTAGGGATTTCAGTGTTTCAATGATTTAATATCTTACCAGCTAAAAGTTCAACATCACAAATTATCTAATAAAGAAACAATGTCCATTCTGATATGTGGAAGGCCATTAAATGCCAAAAATCTAATTTCAAAGGGGGTTTTGAATCATGGAAAGAAAAGCATCCTTATCAGCAGTGTGTGCAAACACACAGCACCCTTCTCCTGGACAAGTATGTGAGGGAGTAGAACAGGTGGAAGACTTGAGTCATTAGCAATTCCTGAATGAGAATCTAACACCTCAGATCTCACCTGCTTTCATGTAGATGAAAAGTGTATATATTAAAAAAACTGAAAAGAGAATTCAATATTTTTCTTTATGAAAAGGGTTCTGTCTTTGTTTTGTTATCTGTGGTATAAAAGCCTTTAGTACTCCATAAAAAAGCAACCATTTGCTAATGAAATAAGGTCAGTAGCTATTCTGTGTTAAAAATAATGTTACTCCAAAGCAGTTATTCTGAAATGTCTTAAAATCATCTCTATATTATAAAAGAATGGGAAAATAAAAATGAATTACAATAACTTGCAGTTAAAGTAAAATTGCCTGATGTTATAAACAGAGTCAATTTTCTTGTTTGCTCCACAGTTTATTTTCTCTTTTCATATGCTGGACAAAATAACTGAATAAATAATCCTGGAAGAAGGAACCAGAATTTTTCCACTCCATGTTAGGGCCCTCTTACAGAGTCATGCCCATTGTTCTACTCCCTCTCTTTCCAGCCCAATCATTTTCTCATTCTTTGTTCCATTTTGGAAGAGGGTGGAGAATGCTTCTGTACTTCTGTGGAGATCTTCTTTCCTTCTCTGTAAAATTCCATGAGCCTGGTAAGTCGAGCTCATGGCTCAATGCTGAGAGGAAAGAGAGAAAGAGACATTAGATATTCCTGGACTTTAAACCATTGAAATATATTGCTGTCTAACCATTAAAATCCTGTACAAACCCCCCTGCACTGTGGGATTGCAAAGCAGCTGGAGTTTCATTTTGTGAGGAGATTTTTCCAATTTGTTGTGTCCAGTGTGTTCTGGATGTAGCCTACTGTACCAGGAAAGAGAATCTTTTTTCCAGGTCTCATTCTAGAGAACCTAGACCTTTTATGTGTTCTTCAGGCCATTTTAGCTCAACAGTGAGATTTTAAAACACTGGACAGCATCACGTGCTTGAATAAGTTAGTAGGTTTGCAAGGCTTACCAAGGAACCCTGTGGAGCAAGATTTTTGTTCCACTTTTGCTGTTTACATTGCAGATTTTAGGAGGATGTAAAAGACCCAACTTCACTGCTATCATGGTTTTGGGGACAAGGATAATTCTCCTCTCCATCTCACCAGAAGCAGGGGCAAGGGGGAAGTGAGCTGAGCAAGCAGCCCAAAGTCTGGGATGCTTCAGTGGGGACACTAAATTGGGGAATGCCTTTCCTAAACTACAACAGCCACTGAATTTGAATCCACTGCAAAAATGAACTGGAATGTTCTTGAAGAAATGTGGCAAGTGCACACGAAAATGCTGTTGTTTGAAGACTGAAGGTAAAAATAATGCCTGAAAATTGATCAGTCAAAAGGATCTCTAATGGAAGCTGAGAGAGAAAAGATCTGCCAAGAAATCTAATAAAATTTTGATTTTGTGCTCATTTCTTCCGTTTTTGTTATCTCCCATTATTTCATCTTAAAGATGTAAAAGATGTAAGTTTGTAGTAGATCTGAGCTTGCTTATATTTATACTGAAATTTATCCCATTGTATCAACTCCTTGCATTCTCAATGTGTGTTTACCAAACCACCTATCAAGCTGAATATTTGTATATATCCAAAACCTCTGAAGATTTACAGTCCGATATTCATTATTTTTGTTCTAGGGGAATAAAACATGAAGAATTTGCAAGAATATGATTGTAAATTGAAAGTGATGGCTTTAATTAAACTTAAGGATGAGAGAGAAGGCTGAAGGAATTAAACAAATTTGAACTTATTACTGAAATGCCTACTCGAATATATTACTGAAATATCCATTCAAATCATCAGTTTGTTCTCAGAGATACTTTCATACTCTACTTGGTAGTAAAAGACTTGGAAAAGCAGCAGTAATATAGAAGCTATATAGAAAAAAATATAAAAGTACCAAAAAGCCATTGGCCAATATGGTAGCTCACAAGAGAAAGTCTGACTGCTTAAAACTACAAATATGCAGCTGTGACAGTGTTGGGAAAAACGCATTTCCATTCTTCCCAAGGCTCAATATTAGCATGCAAAGAGATTGAGGATGCCTTTCAAATCTTAAGGATTTATGGAGTGATGGAATGACTCCAGATCAGTTGGTTAGAGCAGAAGGTTAATAATGACAAGGTCACAGGTTCAATCCCTCTATGGGGCATTCATTGAAGGGTTGCACTTGATGATCCTCGTGGGTCCCTTCCCACTCAGAATATTCTGCGATTCTGTGACTCAAAGGCTCAAATCCTGCAAATGCTTCAGCTCTATAAAACTACAGGGGAAGTGAAATTACTCAATGAAGTATTAGAGGAGTGAGTCCACAAACTGAGCAGGCAAAGGACAGATGGAAATCCAAGGGCTGTGGAAGTTTAACTCCCCCTGCCCCAAAATGTCAATAATTTTCTTTTATTTGTGAGCAAGCAAGACAGAAACCAACCATTGGGTTAAGCATCAGCAGACAGTGGCTATTGACCAGTTAATTAATCTATAGCTCTGAGCTGAGCACTACTTCTCTGGTGACACAACTAATTTTAATAACACGGGTTAGGTTGGTGGTTTATTTGTAAGATTTCTTTCATAAAATTGTTGCTTTTCTCTTTACTCCTAGGTGAGTGATTTCAGATGAGACAAAACCTACTATTTTGGTCAGATACAAGTGTTCTTACTGGTGTGTTTTTCCCCACTTTTTTCCTCCTTTAAGGAAGAGTAAGATTTTAAGTAATTAATTGGAAATTGAGGCATTGATTTTCAAAAATGTAGATGCTCAAAGCATTTACTTTTTATCTGAAGATACTGGTTCACTTGCTTCTGAAATCCCTTCCTATAGGAACCTGCATCATAGTTATAGGAGAAATTTATCAGGTTATCACAAATTCATAAGTTAGCCTTTGTAGATTCACACAATCAATCAAAAATGTTTAATTCCAATCCCATAATCTCCTAAAATCTCATTGTGTATGAGTACTTTGTGCATAAAAGGGGGTACAAGTACTCAAAATATAATGTTTTCATGACCTCAAAGCATTTAAGTGAGATTATTCCTATATAATGTAGGGGGAAAACACCTGAGGTTGCATGTTAGCTCTGGCATAATATTTTCTGGCACACTTTCACAGAGATTGAGACTCTAGCTCTTGCTGGTGTGCTGTGCTGTCTCCATGTGCATATGCTGTATGCCTGATGTGCTGATGCTGTAGATTGAGGAGGAAGAGACAAGGTCTCTGTGCCAACCTTATTATTGTTCAATCCAGCAAAACCCTTTCAGCAGTGTTACCACTTTCTGATGGATCTTCCAAAGCTTTCTCAGCTGAGGGAAATGCAATTTTCGTAAACAATAAAATAAACTCAAACTTTATGAAAAAAAATCCCATGAAACTGACCTTTAAATGTTCTAAACACCAGTAGTTCCATGGCATTACAATTTATTTAACCTTTGAGAGACTGTTCATTTGAGTCACTCCAGCTTTATTGCATTTTAACTGCTCGAAAATGAATTATTCCACAAAAGGTGTTTTTGTTCTTATTGGATAACAAACTTCTTTGCATTTCATATTTTTAGTAAATAATTTACAGGACAAATCACTTGATATGCTGATAAGCGTGTCTCAAAGTTTCTTTGGTTTTTATTTAAAATACTGTTTTCAAAACTTCATTAACAATATTTGCTATGTGTTTTTCCTCGCTTCATAGCATTGCCCTCTCAGATTTCTAATCTAATGATGCAGTGCTTAATGAGACCAAGTGACTCTGCTATTAGGGCTTGTTTTATCTCTTAACATAAGATTAACCATAAATTTCAATCCTAACCGTGTTGCATGTCAGAATATTAAAACAATAAATACCAATAGTCAAAAGAATAGAGGACTTTTGAGTCAATCTACTGCATGCTTTTTTCTTTTTTGAAAATGGTCTGTTCTAATCTCCATTTCAAGAGCAGTGTTCAAAATGCCTTATTTCATGCACAGAATTTAACTCTTCTTTTGCTGTGTCTGAGACAAGTTCTTCTTGAAAAGCTAAATGATGTTTATTTTCTAGACAGAGAGCTTTTGGCCCAAAAATAAAAAAAAAAAAAGAAATAATAAAGAAAAAGAAAGGGGAAAGAGAGGACCATGGTGCTTTTTTGCTTTGAATGTATCATCCTTTTCTTCTGAACAGTAACAACTGGACCTTGGTTTTTAGCATACCACCCCTCTGGATACTTAGAAAAAATACAGTGCTATTCCACTTATTGTTCAGGTTTTAAATTGGAGGGGAAAAAAGGTGATCATTCTCATGAATGCAAGAACCAATTCAGATATGTTTACAGGTGTTGTGTCTGTGCACAAGAGTCCTCCCTCTGCTTTGGAGTCCTCCACAAGAGCCATCTACAGCATCGTTGGGAGCTTCTATCTGCTGATCTACATTTCAGCAAGATTTTGAAACTGAGACATACTGTCATCTTTCATAGTAAAGGTCACTGAGAGAGCCACACCAATTTGGGTCAGAAGCATTTAATAGCAAAAGTTGGTCTATTATTAAAGACAAGAAATCTCAAGGTAAATATTGAAGTGCTCTTCTGTCATTCATATGAATGGTTTGCTGTGAACAGAGATACTTGACTACCTGATCCTGCCCTTCTGCTGTTTCTCAGTCTGTGCAAGTGGCCTAATGTTTGACAAGATCCACTGAAATCACCAGAGACTTTGAAGCCAGTTAAGTCAGCTTCAGCATTTCTGTAAATCCATCTTTTCATGAGTAGAAAAATGTACGTGTCCAAAACTATCTTTGTCTTTTTTGTGTACCAGCCAGCCACATAATTCCTTTTCAAATATAGAAGTCTCTATGAACACATTGTCACTTTAACTTCTGTCAAATATTACACATATTCCATAAGTGTTTTGCCTAAATTGAAAGCTTTTAATAAAATATTAATTAATATTTAATGAACAGGGTTTATGGCACACTTTTAAATTTTGGCTTCATCTAATATATCTGAAATGACTCTGAAAATTTTGACTTTTAACAATGTTACACATTCAAACCATCAGTTATGTGCTGTAACCACCAGAATATAGTGCTCACCAGACAGAATTATATCAAATGAGAAGCATAATACAACTTTAAATGGTTAATAATGCTTCTGCATGATTAACTTTTGAGTATGTATGAGTCATATTTCCAACAAGAAGTATATTCGACTAGGTACTTTCACTCTATCAACTCTATGATTTTTTAAAATTAATTTTTTTTTAGAACTTCTGTTTTAATTATTAAAAAACAGTCCAAGTAAACAATCTCAGTTCCCTACCTACAATGTAATTCTGATATGACAAGTGAATTTATAATCACAAAACAGTTAAAAATATGTTTTCTTTCTTTATTAGAATTTATGACAATGTAATAACAAATATTACTTCATTGCTATTCCTTTCAGCTAAGTTTCTCAGAAAATCCAAGCATAAATTTCGTACTTGGATGGATACTTAAAGCTATTTCACAACATGATACAGCAATATTTTATATTCTGTATTTATATAAAGGACATAGAAGAATATAAGGCAGAAGTCTGTGTATCTATGCTATGAAGGCTTGGTGTATACCATGAAATATGAAAGCCTGCGAAGGGAGCAGGATACTTCTTTTTCCCTGAAAATAAAAACAAAAAAAAAAATGCTTAACAAACTTCTACATGTACCAGTTGAAAGATGGTGAATGATACAGCAGTACAGAAACCTTTGTATGTCTGAACTGCAATATTCCTGAGAGAGGCAAGAACAGAGAGATCTGATAGCTTTACCTCAGCTGTGACAGAAAAAGGCCTCAAAGATAACTCTGTGGATTGGTTTGAAAGTGCCTCCTGCCCTATCCAAATTCAATCAGGTGGGCCATTTTGGGTAACAGGATGGGATAAACAGATTGCTGCAGTGATTCTTCTATACTTGTCCTCTGAGCATCTCCTAGTGTAGATACACAGACATAGCTAAATTTCATTGTATGCAATGCTGCTTTCTCCTCTATGTTTTCCACTTTTAGGCTGGAGGGTTTTTCTTCTTTCACACAGACTATTCTAATCTCAGTGGGACTCTTTTACAAAGAGATTCTTGTTATTTCCTCATAGGTTTCCTAACATCTACAAGTTAAGGTTAATTCTCCCCAGTGCCAGGCTGTATCTGTACCTGCAGGGCCAATGTTTTGTTTAGGAAATGTAGATTGGATATGTAAAAAATAAAAGAATAAAATATATATTTCCTTTAGTTGACTTCTCAGTTTTTTTCATTGCCTGTTTTTAAGTCGTAGAATACCCTAAAATTGTCCATGGCATCTTCTGTTCCAATGCACTGATAGAATATCTTTCATTCTAAGTTATGCTTTCAAGGCCTAGTTAATATAAAGCATCTGAGATGTTTTGGGAGAGGAGATGTTTGCCCTAATGCAGCAGTATGACTAAGAAAAAAGTGCTTCAAAGAGACTTTTTTAATGTTTTAGAATTTCCAAGTTAAAAAGAAGCAGTTAAAATATTTGGAGGAGGGAATAACTTATTTTCTGCAAATGAGTCTATCAGTTAAAAGAAGCAATGTAATACAATTAAAATTAGGTGGCTAATATAGACAGAAGTTTCCATCTGGCATTGTATTATTAGAAGAAAAACAAGAACAATAAACAATTTCACTAGACTGATGGTTTCTTCCCTTCATTGAATCTCAATACTAAATGTAATTAGGATCTCTGAGCCCCAATGACTAATATAAATTTCTCTCTTCAACTTTCCTTTGTGCAGGCTAATGAAGTAAGTAAAATATCTTTTTTGTCTACTGGAGGAGTATTCTAGGCTTTAGTTTCATGTCAGGCATAAATCAAGCCTCATAGTACTTTATATCCTCAGAATATCCCAAGGAAAGAGAAATTCATCAAGAATAACACCATTAGTGAATGCCTGGAGGGCAGCCATCTTATTCTCTTAAACTAATGAATAAACTCATAGTATACAATCAGAGTTTTAATTAATTAATATTTGCACAGAAAAGGATAAAAACACTCTCATTATGTTTTTTTTAACAATTGAACAATAGTGACTCCAAACTTTTATCGCTGATATCTATCACATTTTTTATCCTGCTGTTTCTCACAAATATTTTGTTCCTAATTTCATGAGTTTACTTGCTCATCATATACTTAATAAAAATTAATAAAAAAAGATAAGCCTTTATACCAAAGAAGCATTTTAAAACATTTCAGGACATAAAAATACATTGCAGGATTAATGTTTGGGGGTTTTAGGGTGGTTTTTTTGTGGTATTGCATTAGAAATACTTCTATAATCTGTAACTAAAATTAAGATAAGAAAACGATGAACAAGTTAAGATGATTCATGTACTTCCACTTAGTTGTACTTTCTGTTTCAGTATCAAGATTGTTGGATGCCAAGCTCTGATTTGGGGATATTTTGGACCACAAACTCTTTCCTGAGATTCTGACTTCCATTAGATATATATATTTCTGCTCAGATACATCTGTATTTCTGGAGGCTTTTCCTCACTCCATTATTAAAGAAAAAACTACATAATACTGTAAGATGCAAAGCTGTCACAACTTTATTTTCAAGTTGACAGTGGGAAGATTTCTAATGCAATAATCTTGATTTTAATTAATCTATTTAAATATCTTAAAATAGTAATAAATTGCCTCATGTCAAGATTCATTTTCCTGTAACATTTTTTGGAATAAATGTAAGATTACAGTCAAATGGAATTCCTCCAGTATTATAATCCTACCTTCTACAAGGTACTTCCCTGTTATTTGATCCACAATACTTAAGGCATGCTCTTATTTACTTTTCCAAGAGAACTCAGATGCAGTGAGAATTCACACTTATGGAACACTGAGTCAAACCCTGTTTTTTTCTCCTTTTCAATGAGTTAATCACACGATTTTAAGAGACTTATTTTCAAACATCCTTTTGTGCAAGTTATTATAACAATGTGATCTAAGAGGATGAAAAATTCCATATTGCAAGATCCAAATCTGGATCTTTTAAGTAATTTTAAATCAAGATAACTGGTCAGAATTGAAGCCACCTACTTTTGTCAGGAAAGCTTTGAAAGCAAAAAGCACAAATAAAATGAATGGACACAAATAAAATTATCTATCAGTTAACAAAATGGTTACCATAGGATAAATTTTGTGGTTTTAAATTCAGATGGTGGTAAAATGTGTGTTGCTACCTTCCACTACACACTTGGCTCAGGAGTCAGTCAGGAGTCAGCTCAGTACTCTCTATTCTCACTTTTCTCTGGAAGTATATTTATTCCACTTCTCTCTGTTCTTTGGTTTCAAAGCAGTTGGTTTGATCATAAGCTAGTTTATCAAAAAGTGTTTCATTGGGACTGTGGGGACCATATATTGTCCAATACAAGGGGGCATGAGGAAAAGTAATCTGTAATATCTAGCTGTAATTACAGCAAAGTTTGTAGGTGCTACTATGCAAACAGATTAGATGTCCACACTTTAGACATGATTATGAACTGCCTTAATTAAAAGTAATATTTTAAAATGAATAGTGAAGAATGCAGGTGCCTTCACACAGCACTTCCTAACTGCTGGCAGTCCTACACTGTCTTTTTAAGGGAAAGAAATTGATCTCTTTCAAATGCCTATGGAGTATTGGCACTGTATTTTCCTCCCAACTGCTTGCAGTGGAATATATAAATTCATCTTGCTCTGAATGTTTAGTCTTATCATTGATACCTGCTGAAAGAGGGACACTTTATATTCCCTAGACTAATAAATTGGGATTTGGAGCAGTTCAGGCTTATTTGTTCCTGGAAAGATTAATCTTGCTACTCTAGGTCTCTATGCTTCATTAAATACAGGTCATGGACTTTAGTGCTGCCTCTTTCTACCAATTATATCCATATGTGCTTTTCTTCTCATATTTTACTACAGATTCATGAAAATAGACAATTTCACTATAAATGCTTGGAAAACCCAGGGAAATAGAGTTATTTAGGGTTGGAGAGAACTTAGAGATCTATTATAGGCAAATTATTTTAAAATCATCTTTCATTACACAGTCTCTCACTGTTTTCTTCAACTCCCTACATAGCCTGGGCAGCCAATATGAATGGCATTTAGAAGGCTTTTCCATGCTTCTCATAGAAATCGCTTACATAGCTGTAAGTAACATCTGAATAAACATGATTCTTCTTAGTAGTTTATTTTCTGCCTTTTTTAACTCTCTTTTTGAGTGTGGTTTCAAATTAAAATGGGAATTTTGGTTGCTACATGACTTCAGTTAATACATACATTTATTTTATTTCTGTGGTACTTAAAACTATTCCTAGTTTAAAATTCAAAATGGACTGAGGAAAGAGGATTGTTTCTAAAACCAGATCGATATACTGCTTTTTGAAGTAATTAAAATGATCTCTTTAATAGATCTTCTATCTTTAAAATGCAATTCAAATGTTCTTTGTTATGTATTTGCTGAATAAAAATTTAAATCCAAATGCTACTAAAGGTGCTTATTTGGGAAGTTTTTAAATACTTGTGGCAGTGGTAAGATCAAAATGAGTAACAGTCTAAGTACTATATAATTATTTCTTTCAACTTCTGAGACTTTCAGAAACACATCTCTCAAATTCTCTCCCTGATCTCTAGGATATCCAGCAGTCGAGATTCAAAGGACAAATGGGATTCTAATGGATACTCATTCCCATCAAATGGCATGCAAATACGATATTTCTTTCCTATATTCTTACTCTGCTAGCAAATTTTCTGTTCAGTCCTTTTGTTTCACTGTGAAAGCTGAAAGGCTGTAATGTGCAAGATTCTTGGTGAGCAATTTATTTGGAGTGGGAAATTCAAAGACCTCACAAGATCAAATTGATAACAGTCAAAGCAGGTGAAACCTGCATCTGTTACCTAACTTAACTTCTGCTTAGTGAAAATTAATTTTGTTCTCTCTGTGAATGCAGTGTTCTTTGGCCATAGTTACAGTATCTTGTCAAAGGAGAGGGGTTGTAATATTTTGGGGTTTATTCTATTCATTTAGAACCATTACAAAATCACTAGTTTTGTAATACTAGAAGGATAACATGGTGACTTTTTGCTGCCCTTAATATTAAGGAAAAGTCGACTTAAATTTTCAGAAAAAAATGTGCCGTGAAAGCTGTTAATTAAATTTGTTAAAAAATTGCACTGCATTGATTATTCAACCTTACTTACCCAAGACATGATTATACAAAATAGGGTAATCTTTTCCCTTGCTGTAACTTAGATAATAAAGTACCTAATAGGAGTTGCCATGGTAATCAAAGTTAGAAAAGTGCCTTTTCAGATAGGAATTCAGAAATTCAAGGGCTTCTAATGTTGTGATTTTTCTGGAGCAGAGGTCTGCTTCTGATGGTTTTAGAAGCTTGTCAGAAAAAGTAATGTGATCCTTAAAAACTTCACTTCTAACGTGTTCTTTACAGAAATACTTCTACATTTTATGCTAATTACCCCTTTCTTAAACTTCTGTGTTCCAGTTATCTTGAGTTTTGCTTGGCAAAGAGGAGCTAAAGGACAAAGGAGTAAGACAATGAACTATGAAGGAACCTAAAATTAGGGCACCTGCAGTTCTTACTCTCTTGCACTGAATTGCAAAAAACGAATTTAGGAATCTACAATTCTGTTTGGACTGACACTGGCAAGTTCACAAAGTGTAAGGAAAAGATGATTTTAAATTGCAGAGAGGCTATAGTGCTTTGTGGACAAATGAGCTGGGGCAGAGTCCATTCTGTAGATTTGTTATGTATCTAGGACAGGAATAATTTCTGAAAGAAAACAAAACCAAACAGAAGCCATCACATAGCAAACAAAGAAAAAATTACTCAGATGTAATAGTTATAGACACGATGCCACCATATCAAACTTTTGCAATTCTCCAGGTCTGTAGAAATTTATAATGCTGAAGGTAATTTATATATTATTTCTAAAGATAAAGGATTAATTTTCAACATTCTAAACATTTAAGAAATACCTACAGAATCATATAAACCCCATAATCATATTCCACAAGGGTAGGCAAGCATTTACAATAGTTTTTTAAATGACCAGTGTTATTATAAAATACATGCAATAATATTGCAGGTTCTTTTGTGCAAATGTTTCTGTGAAATGTAAGAGGCAATTACCAATAATCACTGTTACATTGGGAAAGTAATATTTTTATGTGGATGAATGAATGATAGATGTTAATTATTTTTTAATCTTTCTCTTAAAAGAATAGTTCGGCTTCTTGCTCTGCTTCAAAAATATTTTAATTTAGATATCAAATCTCATACAGAGACAGCAGCAAGAAAGAATGAATAGGAAAGAGAACAATTTATCAGGAACTCACTGCTAAAATTTGTTTGTCTGCATGATTTAAGCAAATATTAAAATCCAAAATGTGTTCACATCTGCTCCTGGGCAGAAAGTTGGATCAAATTCATCAGACTGCATTTGTAAGTAGAAATCCATCAAACCAATTAAAATTCACTAGAGTAGTATCACAGCATTATATTGTAATTAAATAAAAAGTAAAAATCTAAAACGTGAATCTTAAACATCTCCCCTTTTGCTTTACCAATGAAATTAATCATACTTCAAACTAAAAGTTTTCAATTTGCAGGATTTATTTCAATAAAGAAGTGATAAATAAATGTTTTATAATTACTGTAAAAGAGATATTAGGAGTGAAGGACTCAATACTTCAGGTCAGATTTCAGTGAAATAGCAAGAAGACATTTAAACACTCTGTGTGCCATATAACAAAATAATGGTTCAGAGGACAAATGCTTCACTTGCAATGGATCACTTTGAGGTCTCCAAGTTTCTATCCCATTAAAGAGTTTGCTTTTTAAGATGCACAGAAATATTTAAAATCTGATTCTCTTTAGCTTTATGCAGAGGTATGTTTGTACAGATAAATCAGACAAGTCTTGGAGAGCTCCTGGGGATCAGAGGCCACCTGACATGAGAGCCTCTCATGGGAATTATGTGAAGTCTCCAAAGAGGGGTGACTGCATCCAAAATGACTGTTAGATGTTCCTGGAACATTCTGCTAAAATAACACATCTATGAATCCATTGGGAAACCACTAATTGCCAAGGGGAGGGGTTGTAATATTTTGGATATAATATAAGAAGCCTGGATATAATAGAAAAGCTTTTACATTCCTGTCAGTTGGAAGTGCTGCTGGACACAATTTAATTCAGTAAAATAGGTAAACTGCAAGTTCTTATCTTAACTTTTTCTGTGGTAATTTTTTCTCAGGAATCCTAATCTAGGAATTCAAAATGGTGAGTAATGTCTGTCTTACAAAACATATAAACTTAAAGCTCAGGTATAAATAAATGCATACACTGTTTAAAATGTACTCCATTTGCTTTCCCCTCTGCAATGACTTAGTACATTGTTTAAAAAAAAATTAATTTAATTATTTATCTTTATACTGTAAAAGTATATCAAATTAGTAATTTTTTTTTAAAATCAAGATTTTTTTTATTAGGGGTAACTCAATTTTGTAGTCTGTTAATTGTGCATATATGAGCTTCTTTTTTTTTTTTTTTTTTTTGTAAAGTTTAACACTGAGAATACAGTACAAGGGGCTCTGTCACAATCTCTATAACCTAGAAAATGAGTTCAAGCCACTATTTAATTCTAAGAACTTTTACTTCATGCTTTGCTAATGCTTAAACCAGCTAAGAAATATTTGACTTACACTTTTATCAGGCATTAGTTCTTAAGTGTTGACCTTACACTCTTTGTAGTAACTAGAGATGCCATGCTTTTAAAATGTCAAAAAAATTTAAACTGCCTTCCTAAAAATTAAGGCCTTGTGATAAAATATAAGGAAAATTTAAAATAAGCTAAAAGTTCACAGCAGGTAGAGACATGTTAATCATTAATAAAATGAATGAAAATGTACTTAAAAATAGAACATATTCAAATAAAGCTTATGGTACAGCATATATTTATGTGCAGTTAAATAAAGTTTATATTACCATACAGTAATAGTATGTATATAATTCTTGAATAGGTGTTCAGTGTAAGGTTGTGCATTTGAAGCCAGACCTGGTTCTCACCAGTGGAAAGAGAAAAAAATATTTCTTTATTGTCTTTGATTGATTGTTTTTCTATTTATTTCAGGCCAGATCCTCAAGTCCTTAGCTAGTCTTTACAGAACTCACAGTATCAGAAATATTTGTCTTGATTTAAGAATGAGTTAAGTAAATTTTTCCATTATTCTGGTTAGTGAATGTGTCACTTGCTGCAAGGATATCCCAGTAGACATTACACAGGTCTCTCATATGTAGCACATAGTAAGGAAAACACATAGTGTGCTAATGAAAATATGGGATATAAACATTGTGTGTAACTGTGACTTTGGAGATTTAAACATTTAAGGCTTCATAAAGCCTTGAAGTTAATTTGACTTGAAATGTCAAGAAAATAACGAAAGTTCTGTTTTTTGTGTAAACACCTACAACCTGTAGAGCTAGGATAATCTTTTCCCACAATATTGACAAGAATTGAAGCAGGCAGTTCAGGGAGAAGTAGCAGCACTGGTGGGTGATCAAAACTCATTAAACTGATGAGATGAGGGGTGGGAGTGAGGAAGGCACAAGCATTAGTGCCATGCACACTGAAATACCGTGGGTTTTGAGCAGAAGAAAATATGTTTGAGTGGATCCTAATATCAGTTTTTGCAGTAAAGTCTTCCAGCATCCATGCTTTGAGCATATTTTAGGCATGATAATTTTTAGAGACATTTCCAGATGCTAAGTAGCTCCTGCAACTCTCCTAGTATCTTCTATTCTTACTAAGCTAATAAGGCTAAAAGACATTTAGAAATTTCAGTTCCTCCATGGGATTAAGCCAATTAAAAATACTGTTTATAATTCTAGAAGTCTGAGGCACCATAGCCAGTCCAAAATCCAAAATTATGTTTGCAAAGCAAGAAATAGGTAGGGAAGTGCTCTGGTAGTTTCCAGCTACTGTCACAGTATATATAGGCATTACAGAAACTGTCTTGGAAAGACAGAACTTCAGATAGATATATTGAGGTGCATAGATGAGGATTTTTTTATTCTCTTTGAAAATAACTGCACTGCAGCTGCACATCTGACTCGAGGGTCCCTGCCCCACTGAGCTGACCATGCTGACTTTGTGGTGGCCACTCCTGCATTGCTGTGAATATCCTGAGCTACCCTGCCAGGACACTGCATCTGCTGGGACACATAAATTGGGCACTAGGTCTTAGATGGATGTTTTAAGGGGTTTTGAAGATGTAAAGGACAATTAGGGGTGTTGCAGAAAACAAGGATTGGAGGGTACCTGAATTGATTTCAAGTGTTAGCAATTTGCAAACACTTTATATCAATTACCAAGCTGTTTCTAGGGCTTAGCTTTTGGCTGGAATAAATGAGATGGCATCTTTTTCAGTCAGGTATTTTGATTTAAATCCAAGGAAATATTTTGTTTTTTGGTAGAAGTGTATTTGTAGATGTAATTTTTCATAGCATAGGATAATAAAACTGGTGACATTAATAAAAAAATGCACAGAAGCAGGAGTAAAAATAGTAAGTGAGGGTATTTTCTCTATATTTATTTTCAGAAATATCCACTCTCTCATCCAAATAATTCTAATATTTCTAGTCAGAACGATAGTACTTATCAAATCTAGAACAATTTGCTTTACATCTGTTTCCTTGCATTACCTCTGCTTATAGAATTTATAACCCAGTCACATCCAAATATCTGTTTTTAAATCTGTCCAAAATACAAAACTTTCTGATACACCTGTTCTTCCATCTAATATGCTTCATAAATTTTCTCTCTTACTCTATCATTTATTTTACTTTGGAAGCTTACCCACTGCTCAAGAGTTGTTTCTACAAAGTTAGAGCTATGAAAGAAATATTGAATAAAGACTGTAATACAATTGTAAACATTTTAAATGAGTATTTCATCCAAAATCAAATCTACAGTTCTTATTGTATTTGGTTGCTGCACAGATTGCAAGACTCATGTTCTTTCCTAGCATAACATCAATAAGCTATTTTCTCCACCAGCTGCTCACATGTTTGGTTTGTTGTAACTATTAACCATAGAAAAGCTATCTCAGTATTGGATCTCACTGATAAAAAGACTCACAGCATCTTGATTTCTTGCAGTTATTGCTGGATATTTTCTAGTTAAAGGCACTCACAGTAATATCAAGTTCTTTGCCAATCTCTAACACCGATAATTCAAACAAGTTCCACAAACATTTTTATCTATGTTCATAAATATATGTGTAAATGTATATGACTGAATATATAAATATATATATACATACACTGTATTTTGATTTGTGTATTCCATGAATGTACTTGAAAAGTAAATCTTATAATTATCTACACAGTACAAGGTTGTGTCCAGGACAGAGTCACACTTACACAGGTTGTTCTCTGTTCTATAAAGGGTAAGGATCATCTGGCAGGCACAAAACAAAACTTGGAAGCAGCTGTAACTATTGCTAGTGCAGGGAATGTTACTGTGAAGGGATGAGAAGCACCTCAGAGTTTAACCAGTTTTGCCAGGTTCAATTACTATTAATACAGTGTGCCCAAGATATAACTTTTGTGTGAGGAATTTCAGTTAAATCCCCAGTGTTATTGTTCAGGGTGAGTGGCAGATACTGACTCCTAAATGCCCACTTTCCATGCTGATGTTGCAGCCATATGCTTGTGACAAGCTTTCCTTGCTGAACATTTCAGTTTTTTCTCCTGGCAGTACTCTAGCAAGTCCAAAGGCTGCAATGCTGTTTACTCAGACAGAGAAAAAGTTTTCATTGACCAGAGACACACTCCATATGACAATTCTAATTTCTCTTAAATTCCAAATGTTAATAGTTCCCCTTGGCTTCCTTATCATTTTAGTGCACAAGTGTATAAACCTAATCTTTTTTCCAAGCCTACCAAAGCAGCACTTATGATGTAGCACACATGGGTCTGCTGAAATAGAAGAAAATGTTAAACCCTGACAAAGTCTCTATATTGTCAGAGTTTCCTACTAATTAAAGAGTTCTTTATGATGAATATAAAACCACAAAGAAACTTGTCTTTTGCATGTGAGATGACCAATGTAATAATTACAGGCTACAAAGAGAAAGAAATGTTCTGCTGACAGAAAAATTTCCTTCCTGTATTCTAAGGTTTTGTTTGTTTTCATCAGTAATTTTATGGGAAACCTATAGACAAGTAGATGTACTAGGAAGAACTGGTTACAGAATGAACTTCTGTTTTTGAAAGCTGTGTCTCTGGCTATGGGTTTGTCAAAGAATGAAATTTCTTGCAATGTATTTGGAAAATGGGTCTTCTGAAACCAAACATATTTGCATTTTTGAATGTTATGGAAGTGTCTGTGAGTTGTCATCAGCTTATTGCTGAGAAACTCCTGGACCAGGAAGTATTGCAACAACCAAATATAATTTTAGACTCTCTTCAGCTAATAGGATTATTTTCCTTAAAAAATAATACAAAACTTTAAATATGCAATTTTTATTATCACAACTCACATACACAAATTAATTTTCTGACTTTAATAAACCACCCTTTCCTCCTGTGCTACAAATGCAGTTTTACAGATCAGAACAGATGGTGGTTTAGAGTGAAGATGTACTAAACTACTATAAAGGTAGAGTTACTGCAATACTGTGCAGCAACAGATGTTAGTTAGAGCTTATGAGTTTTGTCTTTTTTATATTTTCTTTATTGTAGCTTTATAGTATATTTCATGCAGTTTGAAGAAAAAATAATCCTATTTTCCTATCATTCCAATTTGTGTGTTGAATTTTTGCTTCATAAAAATTCTTGAATGTTGTTACAGTTTCAACTACCCTATTATTTAAATTTTCCTTTTCTAACAAGCATTTGAGTACAGAAATAAAATCTAATAATATATGTTTCTATATTTATTCTCCTAGAAAAAAACATGTTCAAAGGCAACAGTCAGAAGGGTTCCAATGAAGAGAAAAGTGTGAGAGTATGGAAATCTGTAGCATGCTCAACAGACTTGAAGTCTGCCAGAGCATATGGGAAAGAGAATCCTTAACTGACAAATCTTTACTGAGAATGAACCTGTTAACCAAAGCAATTTAAATCCAGGCAGTGTTCACTGGAGTGCTCCAGCTGACCTCAGCCTTTTTCTGATAGCAGAGGGAAGCTTTTAAGGGATTTTCACAACCAAGTGGAACTGAACCCATAAGTGCACAGGAAAATGATGCATTTCTTGCAGCTTATTTTTGCCTGAATCCAATTATGCCGAGTCAACAGCCAGCTGTTGCCTCAAAATAGACTAAGCTGGGAACTCTCTGCAGAAAAGTTGGAAAAATGAAAGCCAGATAGTTGTAAGAATGGATTAGAGCGGCGATTTTTGAATTTCTTTTTTTGCAGTTTCGTATTTTCCACTCTAACCTAGGATTGCTAGATCACTCTGATCTAGATGCCAAAATGGCACGGCCAACTGAGACTCTCTTGAGAGAATTCTTCAGGCAAGTAAGTGGATTACATCTCAAGCACTGTATTGTCTGCAGTTTTCAATTCTGTTAAGCTCTGGGAATTGCAGATAGCAGCTGAAAGAGCCCCCACTTTAAAGAGAGAGGTATAAGTGTCTGAAGCAGGGAAGGATTTTCTGGCTGTGAGATTTGCCCTGAGAAACTGAAGATGGGTTTCTAAGGAAAGGAAAACAAAGGAACTGTTTCAGAATCTTAGTGGACTGCAAATGGGAAATAGATTTAAGATGGTCTATATAGGCATCATAGGATTTGATGGATTGGAGAGGAAGATCAGGTGATTTTGTGGGACTGAAAACAGGAAACATATTCGAATTTATGAGTAAAGTGACAGCATAGAAAGAAACTCATTTTTATAATATAAAGAATAGTCTTATAAAGGAAAAAGCCTAACAAAAATCACAAGAAAATTAGTATGGAATGGAGTGATGAGAGATGATAGAATAAATTGAGGATAATTTTTAAATTAATGGGAGAACTGAGAATTAACTGTCTTTAAACATTATAAGTCAAGGTAGCTTGTTGTCTTTACATAAAGTTGAGAAATATTTAAGGCACTCAGTCATAAGAAATATCTCTAAAATGTTATCATTTATAACGATAACTTGAGTGTAAACACAGGTTTAGGGTTAAACACTAAATTACTGGAATTGTATTTTGCACTTATGTTGGTTGTAAGCTGACACTGATGGTATTATTGATATTGCTATTCAAAGCACTCATAAACTTATTCCTGTGTCTATGTTTCCTCAGGGAGACTGAAGCTTTGATTTTTTTGGCTAAGAACCAAAGAAGGACTGCAACAGAAAGTATTTAGTGAAGATTTAGGCAAAACCTGAGCAGTTTAACTAAGTATGTTCTTTCCAAATTAATCCACAGCCTCCAGATCTGGCACCCTGTCTACAGTGCAGACTTGCAATTGAATTCTTGATTAGCAGTTTGCAAAAGAAGCTCTTTGGAGGTATCTTAATGGACAGATTGCAATTCTACCTGTGTCCATGGTAAAAACTCATTAAGGGCCAGTAAATATGAGTGGAATGAGAGAAAGCAGAAAGATAAAGGGGTGATCATGATCTGATAGAGGAGAGGAGGTATTTTCATTCAGTGTGTAAACAAAATTTCAATTGCCCTTTGGGCGCTTATGTATCACTGGCAAATAAGCAGTCTGCAAGGAGAGCACTTTATATGAGAATACTGTAGCTTGGTGAGCACACAGGCAGTGGGTAACATGCAGCAGGTATTAAATGGATAAATATGTGTGAAGATTGTGTTTGGCTGGGCAAGAGACAGGAGCCTGGCAGAGGGGATCGTGGTGACACAACACAGCAAGCTCTGTGCGTCTTGTTGGATTAAAGACTAGATTTGTGTCTTAGCCAATATAATGTCATGTTGAGTTATGTAAATCCCATCACAGAAATGCAAACACAATGCAGCAGCAGCATTCTTTGGCATAGGCTCTTCAGCTGTTTTCCTGAAACCAATTTGATGTCTTGCTACAGATTGTTTCTCCCTTGTGGCTCAGCCACTCTGTTGAATTCAGCTCTTTTTTTTTTTTTTTCTGAATTATTATGATGTAAACCCTATAGTTTAACAATTGTAATATTTCTTTTTTCTTAAATGCAATACCTTAGGACAACTAAAAAGCTGATATCACAGTAAATGAAAATTATATTATACCATCGAGGAGATAAGCAACATTTAGCTAAAAATATTTAACGTTTAAGGAAAATTGATAGTAGGAAATAGTCATTCATATAATCAGTCAGAGACCAAAAAACAGTGAAGAAAAGCATTAACCAGTTACTGAGCTCAGTAATACCACCCCTCAAACAGTCAAAAATCATCTTATTTAGGGGCTCAGAGTGCATGGAGAAGGAAAAGCAGCACTCGGGCTTATTTCACCTCTTTCCATGAGTGGATGGCAAGGGGACAGAGCCAGCCAGGTGATGGAAGATGACATGCCAGTCCTCATTCCTGTGCAAGGCAACAAAAGAGGAATTCTTCCAGGGGAAAGAAAAGGGGTGAGGATGAGAGTAAAACAGCAGTTCAGAACAGCTGTGTGGGAGTGCAAACCTGTTTTTTCATGAGGTTTGCTATGACTTTCAATTTCTTCTTTGCCTAAGGCATCCTAATTATGGTTCTAATCTAGCCCCAGGTGCTGGAGCTGTAATACTAAAGATTCAGGCCTACTGCCCTGATAGTTTATACCAAATTCAAAAATCACTTTAGGGGTGAAAGTTCAGACTTAAAGCACAGCTTTTGAATGCAAGCTTAAATGATGCCCTCAAAATAAAATGCCTGCAGGTGCCCTCTTTTTACTTTGTAATATGTTAATATTAAGCCTAAAGTAGCTAACACATTAGGGAATTTTCCTTCACATCAGCTTTTATAGAGCCTCTGCTGTGTATGGTAGTACCTTGAACAAAATTGAAAAAGGTTTTTCTGAGCATATCAACTTTAAGAGGTGTGATGCATTCAAAACAGATTTAGAAAACATCAAGATTATAGCATAATGTTCTCGAATTATGTATGCTGGGGTTTATTTTCCTTCATAATACCTTTTAAGATAAATGTGACTCAGCATAGAAAAGTGAGCATGGCAGCATTTAGTTTGCTAACATTCTCTGACTTTATAGTTCCTACATTTAGCTCTTTGTTCAGTTGTATTGAATAGCTGTGTGTGGCATTTAAAATTTCTCTCTTCCAAACCCACTTCCACTTGATAGTAAGATAAAAAAAATCACAATGCTATTCTGTAAAAGCCAGCATTCCCTTTAGAGGTCTAGAAGTATTTCGCGACAGCACAATTATCCTCATGTCTTAAATCTTCCTTTCAGAATCCTTAGGTGCAGTAGGCTGGTTTGACACTAACCACATGTAACAGTTGTTTGCAAATGTGCAGCAGTGCTGTCTGTTGAGATCTGTAAAAGCACTAATAGCTCCCAGAGCCGTGTGCTGCAGCAGGAGCTGCTGACAGTGATGGAAACGGGCGTCAAGCTGAGACAGCCCACGCTTGTCCTGGAGCTGAAGGATTGTCCACCTTGAGAGCTAATTGGAATTAAAGGACTACCTCACCTAGAGAGCTAATTGGAATGCTGGATCAATGGCTGAGCTTTGGAGTCACTGGTTCAGGCCACAGGTGAGATGATTTGTCTTGCCTGTAGATATTGGTGCATGTGAACCCTGCACAATGTAGTGACCCACCACAAAATAATAATTTATGCCTGTGTCAGAGGTCTCATTTTGAGTTTATCAAAGCAATTCAAGGGTGTATTGACTCTATTTAGGAAATTATTAACACTTTATAAACAAACATTCACACTCCCTTACTATGAAAACCACTAGATATTTCTGCATATTTCATAATTTAAAGATTATATACACAGTAACATCTTCTCACCTCCTTCCTCAGCCTTTTGAAGTGAATGCATTCAAATAAAGGCTGTTCCATAATCTGAAAGCAGGTTTTTCCTTTAGCTGTAATGGTTGCAAGATATAGTATTACCTCTCTCAAGCCTACATGTCATTTAAACTACATGCCTACATTACTAATTTTAAACATAGAACTGACAACCAAACTGAATTTTCAATTTTAAAATATATTTTCAAAAGTTTATATTAAGTTTAAAATCAGTCTCTGTGTTAAAATTTGTAATTAAGTATAAAAATATAATAGTTGATGCACTAATTTTCAGGGAAACTGTTCTCAAGCAATGAAAGCAAAGCCAGAGAAATTCTCAGCATTCCTAAGTGGTTCAACTCCCACTAAGTATGGTAAATTTAATGATGTATCTATCAATTAAAAGGAAAAATCAAATTCAGAGAGACAATTCAGAGAGGCACTGTGCATCATACCTGTAACTCTGAGGCCATCCAAACAATTTTCCCCCTCGGTTTCTGAAACTGAGAAAAAAAAAAATCAAATTAATTTAATTTAGTTTTTTGAGGAATCAGAGTTATCAGTTGTATTTAGAGAACAACTACTGAAAACTTCATGGGGCATAACAGAGATATTCTTAGCTCTTGATATTTACTGCAGAAAAACACAACATAGGAGTTGAGCTGATGTTGAAAAGATAGAGTTGGGCCAGAATACTTGCACAGGTAAAACCACAGGCATTGAAGAGACCTAAATAAGTTCTCAGGTACTGTGAAATGTACCACCTGTGCTAGGTACAGCCTACAGGATTGCTGGTGTTATAATTAAGATTTAGATTCAAAAATAAAGTCCTCCTTTAGAAGTTTGAATCTTTTGTGTGAATTTAGTTGAATTTTTTATACCTCTAATATAGCAGCAGAGAGAAAAATTATAGAAGAAGGTAAGACCAGGACTACAAACTACAAAATATGTCAGAATAAAATCATAGAAGCTATTGCAGAAAGAAAATCGATTTTTCCCTTGCTTTATAATGACGCTTTAAAAAGGTAAGAAAATCCAGGGAAAAAACAGACATGAAAAAAAATCTCTTTTGCAAATTTTACTAGAAAATGGGTATATTATGATATTTTTATAGAAATTTCTTAAATTTTTATTTGACTTCTCAAGAAGAAATGTACCAAAGAGTAAAATAAAATAAATATAGGCTGTAAAAGTAAACAAACATATTCATAATAGCAGTTTAACTTATATTATTTGTAAATTAAAATACCAGTTGCACAAATGCAGGAAAAGTAACAGTGTTCAAGGACAGAAAAAGTAAAGATTGTCAATGTCACGAGCTTCACACATTTATGAAATATCACCGTTGGTTTTGGGTCATAAAAATGAGAGCTTCACTTGCAAAAGTGCAATGAATCCTATATAGTAGGCTTGGTGAAAAAAATGAGCTTTCATCTACACTTTACTGTATTATTAACCAGCAAAGTTATTGCATTATCTTGGAAAGCAACACTCCATCTGGAAGCTGCTCCATGGTTGAAGGAGCTGCGGATCTGTGCTTCAGTGGGAGGAATGCATTTATCTGAAAGCATCACACCTAATGCACGAGGCTCTAAGCTTTGATTTCATGCTCTCATGCAGACTGCACAAATATCTCTCAGTGCAGCTTTTACTAAGAAATGACAGGAAGGGATGAACAGGAGCTAGATATCCTGTAATTTCAGAATCTTACTAGCTGTGTTTTAATTCGCTCAGTTTTCTGGAAGTTTTATTCCTGATAGGATTAAATCCTTATTCTAAATAAAAACATAATGATAGCCTTGAATATTTACCTCAGAGTTGCCTTTGGTGAGGAGTGAATTTCATTTCCTTCAAAGCACAGACAGCACTTGGATGTTCTAAACTCTAGATATTTGAATCTCAGCATGAATGAAGAGAGCCATAAGTTGAACAGCTTTTTAAAAAAGCCAAATTAATTTGGGTCTATGGCATATACTGATAGGCACTGAGGGCAAAACTGAACTGAGAAAAGAGTTATTATCTGTTACTATCTCAGAGAGTGTACAAGGTAATACTTTCACTCAGCTCCCTCTCAAACACTAATCTTTAGTGTTTTGGTTAAACTTTGGATGACTTTTCAGAAGATGGACACAAGCTCCCTTTTGACATATTTCAGACAAACAGATAGCAAACCACTTCTCACGAAACTTATAGGACACTGTATGACTCTTCCACCAGAACCAAAGGATTCATATATATAGGAATATGTAGAAAATGAAGAATATAGGCTTATCCAAACAGCTAAACTTGGAAAAATTGCATGTAACCAAAAAAACCCCTTAAAAATGGGAACTGCTGCTGTACAGTGCTTTTCCTTATTTGTTTATTGTGGGTACTGCACAAATTTAGCAGAATAAAGGCATGCAGAAGCATTTCAGGACCAAAATCACCACTGTGGCACTGGCATGGTTCCAGTTCAGGATATACAGATCCACACTCTTATATCTCTTTTGTTCAAGCAAATGAAATCTTTGTGTGAAACAGTTAACACAGTGGGTAAACCATGCATTTAGTGCCTGTCTCACTTGACTGTTAACTAAAAATAAATCAGATACCAAAGTTATTCCTTTGTTCTTTTTGTAGAAATAAAAGCTAGGTATTGTTAAAACCTTGCTGTTGAAAAATGCTGCAACAAAGTCGTTGTTAGTGACATCACTGGCACAGGGTCCAGCACTCACCAATCTTGTGATATATCATTTTAAAAACTGTACCACACATTTCTTTAAACTCAGAGGAATGTTGCTTGAGTTACCTATTACAATATAATTTGATTTTTTCTTAGTAGGGAAAGAAGTTGAATTTGAATCTGTGGTCTTTATCTTACTTTCATATCAGCATTTTTCCTCAGAGTTGAAAGGGATGAATCTTAGTGTTCTGCCTTCCAGGAGATCAAATTCCATGTGGAGCCCAGGATAAAATCTGTAAATGTGCAGTGTACAAAAATACTAAAGTGTAGAGTTCAAAGGTTGGAGCTATTATCTTTCTAATTCTTTTGCTCAGAAAAGTAAAAATAGGAAAGTTTCAACAAAAGCAAATTCCTTTAAAAAATGTTATTAAATGAGTAATTGGGTAATAAGTCAATAAGTAATTGTGACTGTGATACTTTAAATGTTTCCTGTGAAATGTGTTGGAAGGTGTTTTTCTGGTCTTTTCCTGGCTTCTCTTTGCACTTCTTTATTTTAAGAAAAATATAATAATTATTCCAGTTATATTTGGAAAATATCATCTCCACTGTAGTTGAAAAGTCACAAATGGGTGGCAACTGTTCCTATCACGAAGTTGTATCTGGTTTCCTGCTGCTGAAATTGTGATTTAATATCTTAGTCTATCTGACTTGACTGAATCTAGTTAAAGATGGGCAATAGCTTTTAGTCAAATGCACACACTTCCTACAAAGGCTTTGTTGTCATAAATTCTTCTCTGTTTTTTCTATAAACATATGGTTATATCCTGCAATGTGTTGACTGTCACTTGGAATCGACATCTTTATAGGTTGTGCCAGCCATAAGATTTCTGAAAACTAGTGTTTCAGCTTTTATTAACATCACACAGGAGCACTGAAAATGTTTTTAGGGAAAATTATGGTATGAAAAATGTTTCAGTAGGAAAATTTAGGTATGAAAAGTGTTCAATCCTACAAGGAACATTTACTAAGAAAAAGTTAATAGGTATAATAAATCTTTTAAATGAAAAAAAAAAAAAAAAAGCCCAAAGAATAAAACAGTCTATGTCCTAAAACGCTACTGACTTTGCATAAATTTAATAATTTCTTGATATAAGGCAAGACTATAATTTCATATACCAAGCTAGCAGAACAAAGTGGCAAATACAGATTCTACCTGTGCTTGAACTAATCAATTGTTTTAAAAAAGCATAAAATTCTTGGTGTTAAAGGTATTAAATTACATATTGCTTAGACTAAAAAGATTGATATAGATCAGCTTTGTCTCTGCTTTCCTTATTCTTTCATAATACCATGAATTTTAGTTTTATTTTCTAATAAATACAGAGAATGACACAAGTCTAATAGATGGATTAAGTCTACTGGAAACTTTGTCAGATATGTTTCAGAAGTAGAAAAATAGAAGTAAACAATGTCAAGACTATATCACAATTACCATAATATTGTAATCACTTTCTGGGAGGCTTTTTTTTTCATAATATTTTCTGGTGTGTTATCATACCATGATTTTATTTTTATATTACATGAAGTAAGGCAAATAAGCAAAGAATGGGAGAGAGTGAATTTAAGATTACTTAATACTCTAAAAATACGTGAAATGAAATAAACACAACCATATAGAAATCCTACTCTGCAAGAACAAGTCATCCATATATTAATATTTTAATTTTTTAAATAATGTAAGTTATTGGGACAATAATTTCCAACCACATAAGAACTGAGGGTAGAGTTACCAAAAAACAATCAAGCATACAAAAGAAAGTTGCCTGTAATTTTAAAAAGGAAAATTAAAAGCCAGGAAGCTGAAATCAATGCTCCAGCTCTCTCTATGTACATAAGCATCAAAATTTAATTAATTACAATTAACTTTATTTTATATTGAATTGCTATTATTATTGTTATTAATAATAATAATCATAATACATATTCTTTTGAGTCAAATTAACATAATGCTCATATGTGAATAAACTTAAGGGGACAAGAGAGAAAATACCAAGGGAATTGTAGTGTTTCATTATTTTCTTTCCAAAGCTAGGCATCAAATTTCAAACATTGGCACTTTGAAAGATTCTAGCTGTGTTCATTTGTTTTGCATTATTTTTGACAGCAAATGTCAGTCCCATACTCGCTGGCCTTTTGAATGCAAAATGCTGTTTTATAGTTTCTCTTGTGAGGCCTCTTACAGCTGAAATAACTTAATAAACACCCACTTGTAGATATTTATTTATTAACTAGAGTGCATGGCTTGTGTTTTTTTCACACAATGCCTGCAACAGACAGTGAACCAAAATAATAAGCAATGAATTTAGACAGCTTCCCCTTCACCACTGTAATGGAGACATGGAGGAATCAACACAGTTTTTATAATTTCTACTTTTTAAGTACCATTGAAGGCATCTCAGCCTAAACTGGTTTTAGGAATAGCCAGAATATAAAGGCTTACAGAAGTAACCTGCATGGTAAGTAAGAGGAGCTCATCTCTTACATTTGGAAGAGAATCCACTAATTTCCTCAGCTGAATTAATCAGAAGTGTCCCTTCATCTTACCTCCTCTATTTTTCAGTCTTGGCTTAGTCTGATGTTTTGTTTTTGTGTGTGAATTGCCAGCTAGCATGGTGTGAAAACATATAGAGTAACACTGCAAACATTTTACCATAGTTTGATTTTTTTTTTTCCTTATGAGCAAGTGTTTACTGCAATTCTTTCTGCAGCCTTTCTGCCCACTCCTGGGGCACTTGCTGTCACTTGGAGTCCAACAGCTCCTTGTGTTGGCACACATGCAAAAGCAGCAGTGATGAAAATGTCCAGAGGCTGTGGACAGGATTATACATGTCATTAGAGTTTCTGATAATTTTTTTAAGATTAGGAGTTATGTTACATAAATACTCCATCATGCTTTCTGGAATCATTGAATTGGGTCTCAGATAAGTGCTATCATTTGTGTAATAAATAGGGTTCAGTAAGTAACATATATGTAATTTGAATGGAAATGCTCAAAGGAGAAAGCCTTGAGTTACTTTAAGACAGCTGCCATTATATAGCACTGTGAAAAAATAAGAAATGTCATTTCCCTGGGAGCCACTGAAGGGCCCTTAGCTCTCACCATAGGTGGGAGTTAGGGATGATGTAAGTGCTATATCCAGTAAGACAATGATTCAAAACCCTGACTTTGGTGACAAGAACATAGAGTGCATTTCAAGAGAGAATTTCTGTGAGTCTGCCACGTAGTTTTAAGACAATAGCTGTTGTATTAATCCATGAAAAGTCTGCTAGGTCATTCTTTCAAATTCCACTGAACCAAGGCAAAGTCTAGGGTCAGTGTTATGATTATGGGTAAATAGACTAAAACAGGAGCACTATCCAGGCATGACTGAACCTTGTCTTAGACCTTGCCTAGAGATAGCAGTAGAATGTCTAAACCAGGCACTGTGGTATGGCATGGAGACTGTTGTAAGGAAACATACTCCTAAATAGATTTCGTGTAGTATTCTTTAAATTTCTCAGGGAGATAAGGAATTGGGCTTTTCCCTTGTATTCAATTTCACTTTGAAGCTAAAAGTGTTCAAGTTTGTTAGAATATGAGGAGTGTGAGTAGGTGTAACTGTTCAGAAACCATCAGATTAGTCAGTTTGTGAATTCCAAATCCCATTTGAAGGAGTTATGCTTGAATTTTTTTCTCTGTTGTCAAATGGGAACAATCAACTGGCAGTATGGATCCCAAATTACTGCAGTCCCTGCTTTTCTAGGGGAGATTCTAAATGTACAGCTTCTCAGACTGGGGCAGATTTTAGGTCTACTCCTTGAAACACCTGTCTTTTTGGAGGGTTCCCACCACATCCAAAGCCCTTGGAGCATTCAGAAACGCTGGGAGATGGGCTGAACGGATTGTGGTTTGAGTGGGACAGACAGCACACAGGCTGCCTAACAGTCAGGAATTCTGCAGCAGACTGCAGAAATTCCTTTCTACACTGTTGTATCTCCATGTCCCATGGCAAGTAGAGGCCCGGGCACCATCCACCAAAGGAAATGCATCCTGTCTGTCAAATGCTTTCAGCTCTCCTCAGGGCACTTATCGCTGGCTGTGAAAGAGGACCCCATACAATGGCATATGGCTTAAGAGGATTTCTCTGAGCTTCAGACTGGAATGAAGGGTTCTGCTCCTTTGATGAGGCTTTGAACCTGCAACTTTATGTGTGCAAAGCCTGTGCTAGCACCCTCACCTCCTCCCCATGCTACGAGTGTTCTTCACGGAGAGATAATCCACGTTCTCATTCCATGAATTTAAAACTAAGGGGGCTTGCAGCAAGCATTAAACTTTATCTTAGGTAGTCAATACTAAAGGAGCATCCATATGTCACTCTGGTTTCAAAAGTAGATAAGGCACTCCACTGCATTCTTTAATGCAAATCCCTCTAAAACCTTATATGCTATTAGTAGTCTGCTAGTTATTTGATGAAAGAGAAAATTAACTTTTCAAAGAGCTAGGCAAAAAATAGAACCGAGCCTATTATGCCAACCAATCCAATATTCTGCACAATGAGATAGTGTTTCTTTCTACTCATTATGCCTAGCAAAAGCAATCAACAGAAGCCTGAAATGATAATTGTACAAAAATGCAATCTGATTAAAAGTAGAGATCGGCAGGTATTGGAAACAACCCACCTATCTCTCAGAGAAAATGCAAAGTCTCCATGGTGCAAGTAAGGATTGTTTTAGGTCAGCATCACAGGCTTGGTTTTCTTTCTAGATAAATTTGCCCTGTGTTAAGACAGCTGTGCTCATAATGGACATATGCCTGTTTAAAACTGAAGTAAGAAACATAAGAATTAAAGCCATAATCTTCATTCAATTTAAATGTACATTAATGCTGTGATCTCTTTGCCACTTATTTTGCCCCAAAGCATTCAGGAAAGCTACAGTAAATCAGAGCCTAATTCTGGGTCACACCAAGGTTAATTAGAGCATATGAAAATGGTACTGGACTTGTCCATAAAGTCTGTAGTAATAGTTATTAGCCATAAAATTACTAGATGACACCACAGTGTGACATTCAGGAACTTAAATTATATTTGCATTAAGTAAGGGGGAAAAATATATTTCAGATACTGTTATTTGAGAATTGCTGATGAGTTGCAAACTGTCAGGGAAAATGCTCCTTTAAGAATAAATTGGAATAGATGGGAAAGGATAAGTGTGAGACACTTGTGTGTACTTTCTCATATACCCACAAGCAGGCTGAGACTCAGCATATTCAAGATTAATTTGATAAATACCAGCTCCTTTTTCAGAACATGCTGCATTGAATGTGCTGGAAAAAGGAGGGATGAAGGCAAAAATTATCAAAGGGAGAAAAAACAAGAGAGTAGATCTAAAATATATCCACCTCCCATCTTGCATAATGCAGAGGATTTAAGTACACTCCATCTAAACTGTAATGCATGTCTCTTCCAGCACACTAACTGCATTTGGAAATTATTTTTATGTTCATATCCTTTTGAAGTCCTTGTTCAGCCTGCCTAGCCCTCTTCCTCTCTGTTTCATGCAAAGCAACACTTTATTTCTGGGATTCCTGCTGCCTTATTCCCACATTGCACAGGGATTAAATTCCAGTTTGCTTCCAGAGGGGGAGAGACCTGAGTGGAGGGTCTTCTTGAATTCAGCTGAGTTCTTCACCTGCTGTTCATAATCATTCTGGGACTGACCCAATCTCTATGTGGATGTAAGGGAAAACTGATACTGCTGATGTGCAGAAAAGGATACAACCCAGGTAACCTCTCTGCAGGACTAGGGAGACCTGATTTAGTACTGGCAGTACAGAATAAATACCTTCTTAAAAATATTTGCCTGAGAGAGGAGGTTGCACTAGGTCACTGCAGAGCACACCTGAACTGTGATATAACCAAGACAACTGTGACCACAAGTGTGTGATTGGTTTTTCTGGTAAGCAAGGAGTGTGTAATGGAAAGTATTCAGCTGAATCTCAACTTCAGGAAAACAGAAACTCAAAGTGAAGATGTTTCTGTTAAAGAGAAGAATAAAAATTGGAAAATGCTGCTTATGAAGGTAAAGAGACTGAGCTGCTTATTTTAAGAAAGGAAAAGGACAATTTTTATTATATATCTTATATTTTGGAGAAAGTACTGTGGAAGGTACAAATACCATAAGACTTCTCATTAGACAATGTTATTTACACCAAATGGGACAAGAGCTGTACATAATTACTCAGATGCAGGCAGGTTTCTGTAGTCTATAAGCTGCTAATAATTTCCAGGAAGCCACAATCTTTAATAATATTTATGTAAAGAAAGTGGTCGAGGAAAGCTGTGAACATAACTATAGTGGAAATCAACAGTAGAAATATTCCACAGAAAATCACCTTATCAGTGAACCTGCTGGAAGAACAGGAATAAAATCTAGATAAAGATGACAAGATGGGTTACAAACCTACAGATGACAGAAAAGTAGATAAAGCCACTGTTTTCAGACAGCCTTGGGGCAAGCAGAAATTTACCTGTGCAGACACTTCACATAGTTAACATACCTAAGGTCTCACAGTCCACTGGAAGTGCTGATTTTGGTGTACTGCCTTCTACCATCCCCACCTATCTGTTTCCCATCACAAAATCAGCCAAAATAGCAGAGTTTTTAATAATGAGAGGTGCTCTACAGAGTCAGACAAATAGTCTGCCAGTGGTGCAACCTGATTTTCTGCCTTTGACAGAATAAGGAAATGACAGTGAGAGAAAGGATATGCAAGTCATGCAACTACCTATCCTGAAAGGAGGTGCTTCCTTTAGTCTGTTTTGAACTGATCTCCTGCCAACAGTTGTTTTATTTTGGGACTTGGAAAGCAGCAGTGCTGTCTTCACTTTATCAAGCCATTGATAAAGGGTGCTGTTTTCATAGAAAGGAAGTCAGCTGGCAAGGAACAGTTCTAGTGGCAATGCCAGGCTTGCTCTACACACACAGCATTTCTGCTTTGCTATGTGCAGGAAGTGGTATAGTCTCAGAAATTTCAGGAAAGTTCCTTTTCCTTGGGCTCTGACTCCTCCTTGTTACCACAGTGGTACCCATCTCAACATTTTCCCACACAGACACTACTATTCTTTTATCCTAAGTCTGTTATGATAAACATTATTAATAGAAGCAATTTATTAATGCTTCTATACATTTAGATTACTTAATGTGCACACTAGAACTACTTTTTAATATTTCTATTCACTGTTCATTGAAATCTGCTCTTTGGAGCAGCTGCTTAAAACTGACATGCATTCAAAATATGGGAATTAGACATAGGAGAGAGAAGATAACATGGTGGGAAAGGGATGCCAGTGGTACAAAATAAATTCTGCTCCTTACAAAATTGCAGGAACTAAGGAATTTTTCCCATAAATATTTATTGAGGACCAAAATTGTGCAGTATTTCTGCCACAAGGGACTTGTATTCTAAAAGCAGAGTAGGAGGAGAAAGCTTCTATGCATTTTTTTTCCTTCCTCTTTCAGACTGTATATACTCACTATGACATCCATTGCTGCATTGCATTTAATTTACATATTTGACTGCTTCATCTGCATGAATCTCAATTACCCATCTTCTCTGTGATCACTTGCCTCATTCCAATTCTTCTAAGGAGCTATAATTTAAAGAAAGAAATAAATGGAGGGGGGGAAAAAGTGAATTAAGGTTCTAAAGTCCCAAACAGCAGACTAATCCTGATTTGACAGTCAGGGTTGACAATAATCTTACACAGGCTGTAATTTTAAGATTGTGCAGCTTGTGGTCTTTTGGCCCCTGAAGGTGAGGATTTTTATGTCTCTAAATAAGGTAGAGTCCTGTATAAGCTGCAATACATGTCTGTGTTTGGTACTGAGATGTTTACTATTCTACTCTCAGTACTATGTCATACCTACCATCCCAATTGCACCAGGTGCCTTGAGACAAACAGACATGCAAGGAGGTAGAAAACTTACTGTAAACTGGTTTTGAGGTTTAAAAGATAAGAACTTTAAAGGCTGAAAGACTTTCGCCTCCAAACATTTTGCTGAGTAAACCTCCCAGATTTAATATGTGTATTTTAATTTGTATTAATTTTGTGTGACTTATAGCTCTCTTTCTATGTGAGATCTGCTAAAATAAACCAACAGTAATTATTCTACCTGCTTTTTAAAAATGAAAATAATGGAGGAAAGACATCTCAGAAATTTTGTTAGGGAAAAAAAATATTCAGTGAAAAGAGCATAGAGCAACCCACAGACCAGCCTGCTGGCAGGTAATGCAAAAACAAAGCACTTTTAAGTCACCTCTTCTTATGGAAGATGCTGTGCCCCATTAAATGACACTCTAGAACTGAGAAAGTGGATAAATAAACAATTAAACACCTACCTAAGTAATCCCATCTTCCCATCCCACATTTATCTTTATATCTGGATAGAAGTTCAAAACACAAAAGTTGAAATTTTCATGCACCAATGTTCTGGCCAACTCTCTTAGCACTCTTAAATTTTAATTTGTTCCAATTTTCAGTGTATGCCCACAACTAGACAGATTCTAAATCCACGGCATGTTTTGTTAAAATAAGCATTTTCCAAGTTGTGGAAAATGCTTCCAAGCATTTTACTGGGTGCTTCAGAAAAAAAATTACTTTTTTTTTTTTTTTTTTTTCCTGTAGAAAACTGAAAGATGCAGCTTCTTACAGAGAGCTGCATTTTAATGTCACAGAGGTAGCCATCTGACAGCAAGGTCACAAACAGCCCATTCCAACTTGCCAGGCCAGTTGCCAGCTGCAGCAGATTTGTCTTTCATGGGATTAATGTTCTACAATCACTTGTGCTCGAAGCAGGTAATTGAAAAGAGTTTTTGGGTTTTTTTAACAATTATTTTGGCAACATGGGTTCCTATCCTAGTTTTATCAGGCTTGTGTACTATAAACATTTCATTTTTTGAATAACACAGCCAGGATTAAGTGAAAGTAAAATAAGTTTCTATGGCATTAAATCACAAATGGCCTTTGCTCGAAAAGCTGTGTAAATATTTCAGCAGAAATGTTTCCAGTGTAGGAATGGCACAGAAACAATGCATGGATTAATATGTTGTGTACTATTCTTCTTGCCAAAGAAGTTGGGGAAAGGTGATAAAAAGGGTAAACTTGGTTACTTTTCTGGTTATAGTTGTGATTGCTTCAGGTTAATGCACATGTTAAGATCTTCAGGCTTCTTTAAAAGAACATTGCCTCAGGAGTGCTGCAAAAGTGTACTTTATTTAGGCAGCATCCTGTACAATGAAAATATATCAGAAAATCTGCCTGTGTAGGCTGCATACTCTAAAAAATCTTGATTGCACTGTCTCTCTTCACTGACCACTCAAAGTTGAAAATAGCTTATGCAAAATCTTTTTTTGAGTACTTGGGGAAAAAAGTTAAATATGGTGAATCATATAGTCTTAGCAATTACTGTCAAAGTCTTGTCATTTTGAAAGATTAGAGATGTAAAATACTTGCTTAAATATAAAAATTAAAAAAAATAAAGAAAAAGGCATTTCAAAGTAGGTCCTATGAGAGCAAATAAAAAGAACACAGTTGCAAGAATAGTGATTGGGTTTTCTACCTTCATTTTGCTGTGAGAAGGTCCTTAGAGATTTAAACATGCCCTGACTCAGTCTCAAGGGGAAATCAAGGAGAAAAGATGAGTATTTCCAGGCAAAAGGTATAATTTCATCCTCCAGCTGCATGGTTGAGAGAGAGGAAGAGAACTGGGAGGACAGAGCAGGTGATATACAAGCTGTGGGTTTTACAGTTAATCTGTCATCTTGAACTTTCTATTTTCTACTGCAGCAATATATGTGCTCCTGAAATCCATGTGCACAATATTGCTCAGCTTCAGCTGTTCAGCATCAGAAGAGGTGATCATTACAAATAATAGGCATAAAACTATTTTGTTTGTTATTTTCCTTTGCTTATCCAGATCACTTTAGATGTGATTTTATTTTAATTTTTTTTAATTCTGCAGGTCATTACAACATAAAGTCTAATTCTGGTGACCTTGCACTGTTGTAGATTGGAATTAGGAGCATGAAATAATTTAAGTTTATAGGAAAAATCTGCAGATGAGATTAGCTACTAAAATCAGAGATGGAGAGAAGCTCGTACAGATACAACAAGATTTAAGTCAATAAAACAGCTTGACACACACTGGCTGAGGGGGAATAAAACCAAGGACATTTTTGTATCCCAGTAAACCCTATCATGGCAGCAGGAAAATCCTGAAAAAGCAAACAGGACCAGACACTAGCTAAGTCAAACTGGGAAGCCTCAGGTCACCTTATCCAGGGGCAGGCAGCTACTGTACTGCATGATGACAAGCAGTAAGGCTGTCAGTCTTCTTGATGTGGTGCTGAAAATAGCCACTCATGCAAAAACTGGATGCCCAAAGATCAGTCAGTGTGATGAGAATCTGAGAACCTAAAATTATTTGGAAATGTGCCAACGGGTATCAGTGCCACTCACATGAATGCATTTGTTACCCAGTGCTGACAGATCAGGAATACACAGGGCAGAGGACCTAGGGCACTCTGCATGTCCTGAAAGTGAATTGAAGCACAGGGAGAAGCACAGAAATTGTTGATAAAATATGGTTTAATGATCAAAAATCCATGTGAAGGAATACCTGTGGTCATATTCTCTTTGTTATATAAACATTCATCATCACAGTCAGAAACCATTCTTGGAAGAGGAGAAATGAAGGAGGAATGAGAAAGATACTTTTGTATTTTGAATTTGTATAAATAAATCTTTTTGGTAACAAAGCTCATGTTGTTAAGACTGAGAGAGGTAAAGCTAGGCCAGAAAATGTAAAATGTTGTCTTAGGCTCATGCAAGTGGTTGTGTGGTAATTGTAGGGTTTTGTCTTTTTTCCTAATTACCAGGCCTGCCCCAGTCTGGTGTATTATATTTTCTGGTTCTTCATCTGTGCATGCAACAGGTCCGTTTTTATGATTCAGGCAGGTATGATGTCTTGATAGAGGATCTCTTATTTTTCTCTGCTTTTTTGATTAGATATTATTAAAAGCATTTTTTTATAACGTGTCATTTGAATGACTATTGTCTATTTTATACAGTTACAAGTGATAGTTGTAAAAGGAAAGTTTTTTTATTTTGTGAAGTAACAATAGTTTGATCTTAATTTTTTTTCTTTTGTTATGAGTTATCTGTAAGGAAAACTGAAAATCATAATCTCATTTTCTCAAAGTATTTGATTTATGGAAGTAAATCTGCAATGCTCCAACCAATATTTTATGGTGTGTGATAAATTATTTATTAAACTTTCTATTTACCTTGAATGTTCTATTGCATTTTTATAAAGTGCTATGTATTGATTCTCCTGGCTCTAATTGATTCCTTCACTTTTTAATGATCCAGAATTAGTTGCATAATCTAAAATGGATCTAAAAGAGCTCTTCATTGCTCTTATCTTTGCACACTCTCAGATATAATATCTCAATCTATTAAAATGGTAATTTAATTTTTTGATTAAACACAGATGGAATGCTATACTGGGAAATGGAAGATGATAAAATATGGAATAAATTGATAAACCTCTATGTAAGGTAGAACAGTGAAGTTCTCTGTGCTCATTCACTTATTTTCAGCTGGATTTGGTGCTTGCAGTGACAATACTGGTGAATACTTCTTGACTTACTGAAAATTAAACTGCAGTGAAAGGAGTCCTTAATAGGGCTCTGCTCATAAGAATATTGAATTTGTGTTAAAAGGAGGAATGAATCTATATTAGGAGAAAATTATGTGAACTAGCTACAAGCTGAAACTTCAAATGTGTTTGTTAAATTACTTCTCAAACTTGGCAAGAAAAAATCTAGCTCTTCATTTTAATTTCTTTTACAGGGAATCCTCAGGAATATACATAAAATATTTGAAATATGAGACCTTTACTTTTTAAATACTTTAAGTCTTTATAAGAAACTGGAATAGTAGAAAAGGATTCATTTCTATGCAAAATGAACAAGAGAAGAAAACACTTTCAGTGGCAAATGCAACATTCATGATTATAAAATGCCTTTAAATTGGAATAAAATCATTATATGTCCATATTGAGATAACTCAACAATTAATTTGACTAAAATAATATTATGTTTTCTTTTTTCATAGCCATGCCATATATATGCTTCTAAAAATTTAAGTTTATCATGAACATTTTTGATGATATTTGCAGTTCCTTAAAACACTGAAAAACCGTGTTTCAATATACTGAATTTCCTTGTCATAAACAAATTATTATGTTCTGATTAACTATAGTATCAAGACAACATTCTTATTCAAGTGTGTATTATATTACAGTTGACCAACTCAGGAAAGCCTTTTGTTTCATAATTAGGTAGGTGGCCTGCTAACTTTTTAGGAAAAAAATATGCTAAAGAACCAGCTGCTGTAAACTCCTGTATGTGTTCTGGAAATTTGCTGCAGTTCCCAAGCTCTGGGAACCCACCAATGATCTGGAGTTGGACACAGCAGTGGAATCAAGCATTCCATGGAGCTCTGCTTCCTGCCTTGCTGCAGAGTCCACATCAGGAACAGAGGCTGGTGATGTTGAAAGAATTGAAATATACACAGAGTGATGTAAGGTTCTAAGACACAGCTACATCCATTAGCTACAGTGAATTATAAACCTCCTCATTGCAACTCTACTGGGGCTTCATGACAGAAATTCAAATGATGAAAAATGCAGCTTTTCAGATGGTAATGCTTACTGAACCTGCTGGAGGAACTAAGTTTATTTTTGTATCATTTAGGCATTTCAAAATTCAGAATATATCTGCAAATGATAATCTCAAAAGAGAGCAGTTTTTTTGGTTAATTTTATTTTTAATTAAAAAATATACATGTCATTACAGCTTGGAGAATATGGTCTTTGCATTATGAACGTCAAGCCAGAAATGACAACTAATTACATTAACCTAAGCTATTTATAAATATATTTAAATCAAGAAATAAATAAAAACATGCTTTCCTTTACTGAATATCAAGATTAAAGAATGCTGTGTCTCAGCTAAGACATCAAAGCCTTGAAAGAGTTTAGAGAAGAAATGGTGTGTTAATTCTTATTGAAAGCAAAAACATTCCTAAGGGAGACTATTCTAAACCATATGTCTTAGACATAAACTGGCAATAAAAGGGAAAACTACTGCTGAGAATTTCTGTGTAGAAATGCAGCTGAAATGTTTAGTTTTCAAACAATTTGACCTCATTGGGCATATTGCACATCCTTATTTTGAGGTTCATATAATCTGTTGGAATGAGCTTGGCACCATTCAAAGTCTTAGAAGAAATGGAATAATTTGGAATTAAGCTATAACAGTAAGACTATAGTATTGCTAAGTGGAATGGAACCATCAGCAGAGTTCACTTGGAGATTATTTGGCACCTATTGAAATGCAGGACTTGGGAGTATTGTGGTAGATTCCCAGATCTGGGTCCCTGTGTTTTGAGGTTTATTATGTGCAAATGTGGCACTTAGGGACACAGTTTAGTCGTGGGCTTGGCAGTGAGGATTAGGGTTGGACTCAGTGATCATAAAGATCTTTTCAAAGTTAATGGCTCTATGATTCTGTGTACTCCTACTCAGTACTGGGGTTGCTATTTGAAATATATAAATGTTTAGGGCTCTTTTCCAGACCTGTCCCATCGTTTGAAAGATGTGCAAGGCATGCTGTAGCCATGATGCTTTTCTGTTGGATGTACCCAGTCACTTGAGATTTTTTCCTCCAGTATACAGTGAGGATTGCCTCAATTTCTTGGTGATGGTATGATGCAAGAATTCCTTTTCTAGGTAATGCTTACTGCTCTCTCTAAAAAAAAAATGCACCTAGAAAATAACATGCAGAAAATGCAGTAAACAAAAACATGTATGAAATAAATATTTCTGTCAAAAAACTACAGAGCTGCAAATGGTGGATGTTTAACAGTTGAACCTGCATCACACAGTTAAGCTACCACATTTCTACTCCAAGATCTTTCCTCTTTATGTGTCTCTTCTAAGTTTTATTACAACATCTATTACCAATTATTAACTGTTCAGGATTGGGTTAGAACTAAAACATTGGCCATATGCATTTGCAGGTGAAGGAGACAACAATTGATAGATCTAAGGCAAAGCCTTAGCTCATTTCTAATTTCTGTGTGAAAAGGTCAGAGCAAATATATTTTTTACAGTATGCTTGCATTTTATTATAATGAAAATCCAGGTAAAATTCTCATCATTGTAGTATTTCTGCTGTCAGCATTCTAAGTCACTGGGTAAAATATAAAATCTTCATTGTTTCAAGAACCTAAAGACAATTTTTTTCTCCCACCCCATTAGAGAAATTCCATGACCAGTTTTGTTTATACTCTCACTTTCACCCACTGAAGCTTGAATTAATTTGTGCACAGCAGAATAACTTGGAGGAAATCAGATTATTCCTTCTCTCTTAGTAACCAACCCACAGCCTTTCAGTAAGGGTCTCATCTTAGAAATAAGATGAATACTGGAACTCAAACATACACTCAGTAGCCATGAGCTTTCTCTGTCTAGTCAGCATTGATTTTAGAAGGAAATGGCAGTTTTAACTTTGTTTTGCCTGGAGTTGATGCTGATGGGCATTCGTTGACAGTACCTATCACACTGACCTCCTTAGAGTATGTAAGTGTTCCTTAGCTTAATTTGTAAGAATTCAGGGATGGAATAATCTGATTTTTTTTTTTTTTTTTTTTTTTTTTTTGATATACAGTAGTTCTGCTCAGCAAATGAGCTGTAAGAGTATGACATACTTGTTTAAAATTTACAAATGCTCAATTTGCATATATTTAGGAAAGTGTACAAATTGAGGTCTGTACAAAAAGCTACTGACTGATTAGGACACCTAAAATATAGAGGTTGGTTTTTGTTTTTTTTTTTTTTAAATGGATTTCAAAATTCAGAATTTTCCAAAATCCAATCCTTTATAGAAAGGTACACAGTAATTGTGTTATAGAGGAGTTGAAATAAAAAAAAACAAAAAACTCATCCCCAGCTTTTCCTCTCCTACACCTCCTTTAGGATTCCATTTTTAAAGATGATGCTATAGAAGTCTTCTGGTAGCATTTCCCAAAGTTGTAATACTGAATTTTTATACTGTAATGATACTGAAAGATATATATACCTTGATTCTCAAGTCATTAAATTTCACAAGTGAAAATTGCTAAGCAAATGGATGTGTTATTCCTATACAATTTTGATATTTGAACCATATTCACTGGGCTAAATTCCTTATTTCTCAGACCAGCTCCCTAATACCTTATCTGATGATTGTGGGGAAGCCACAGTGTCTCCAATGGGCTATGAAATATTTAGATATAAATTAAAAAAAGTGAGAGAGAGAAAGGAAAAGCAGAACTATTTAATAACAATTTATTTTTTGCTGATAAAAAAAACTTTAACAATGCAAGAGTTCTTGTGGATTGTGGATTGTTCAGAGTTGACACTAGTTCCCTTTGAGTCCCCAGAAGGCCTGTTCCAAGAATTATAACCATGTGATGTTATTCCCAGTTAATAATTCTAACACAAATAATAACAAACACTTAAAAATATTTGGTCTGGATGAAAACCCTAAGCTCTCCCTGCATATTTTATTCTTTTCTTGAAAGCAAGGATGATTTCATAGACTCTAAATTCTGCAATGAGCCTTAAGGACAGAAGAAGCCAAACTCTTGAATGGTTATTTCAGTTGTTCCTGGTCATTATGCAATTAATGTCCATTTTTCATATAAATTTTATTTTTACTGATGATAGGCTTTTGTAATTTAGTAGTTACAGCTACTGATTAGAATTTAAATATCTGAGGGCTGCCATACCAGTCTGGCTATGGAAGAATGCCATGAAGTAGTGGAGAAAAAATGCTGGTGCATTTTCTGGTTTTTCAGTGTTATTTAGTGATAAAATTATGCTGCTTGATATTTTTTTTTCTTGTTTGTTATTGTTCTAGAATTTTTTCAGTTTTTTTCGTTTTTAGAACTTATATTCAGCATTTTAAAATATTGCAATATTGTTTTACAAAACTATATTTCAAAGGAACTACGATCTATTACTAATATTTCTTTTAGAATAAGCCAACATAATTTTCTTTGTAGCTTGAAATCTGTGTTCACATTACAGTAACTTTCAGCATATTAATTAAAAAAACATAATTCCCTTTACTACTCCACAGTCTTACACTTTCAACTGTTCCCAACAGTAAATTGAAGCCCAATGAAGTCTAATTGCCTGGTATGCAACCTGAGAGACATTTAAAGAGAAATTAGAAACTCTAATTATATGCTAACTTTCTTCCATTTATGTTACGTTTGCAAATTTAACTCCCCATACCTTTAATTTTCTGTCTGCTGCTTTAATTTTGGCTTTTCATTATTAGCAGCACTAAACTACTCTCTAGCTGCATCAATATACTCTTATATTTTCCTAAATGAGCACAGATCAGTTTGTGTTCCCTGATGTTTGTGTTGCAGTCTGAAGTCTCAGAAGTGGTTCATTGCATTTTGTTATAGAGAACTTTTGCACAAAAAGATCAATTTAAATGACCCAAGTTTTAATAGAACATGAAGGGACAAACTCTTTTTTTATGCACAATTGAAGGTGAGGGATTTTACCCTCAAACCCTGGCTGGCTCACTAGTCTTTTTACAGGAGAGAGTTCTATTTTTTTGCAGTTCATCACATTCAGCAGAGGGTGTTGATGACAGACAGCCCCTTATTCTACTTGGATTTAAATTTATTAAATTTGCCCATTATTTTACTTCTATTTTGAATATAAAGTGAGATATACAGTGAGCTTTTATTTTTCAATTAGCATGCCAGTGTTGTTTCCCAAGCATAGGAAACAATTTGAATTTTTAGTATCTTCAGTTTTAATCTTTTTAATATCTCCAGTATGTGTATATGTATGTATATAAGTGTGTGAGTATTGGGTTCTACAGAGCACTCAGAGCACTGAATTAAAGCAGTTTAAGCTTGTAAAGTCTAAACACAAGAACATGAAATTGTTAGTCCTGTGTCTAAAAGCAGACTACAGCAAATGCTTATGAAAGAATAAACAAAAGAATCTGGTAGTGCTTGTTCCTTCCTCCCTCCTGAAAAGTGAAATTCAGGTACCCACTAAGCCATAGATAACTCCCTTTAGCAGCCTTTGGTTTATTGCATAGAATCCTAGACTTCTAGAATCACTTAATTTAATGATTTAATGATTTAATGCTGAAGAGAAAAATCCATTATTGAACCAAATGCCCATACTTATGCATATAATAATATAAAGAAAATTATTAGTAACCATTATGTGTACACGGATGCCTGTATATGTTTCTTCTCCCCTCTGTTTTTGATGACCTTGAAATTTGTTTCTATATGAAGACTAAATATCTTGTGCTTTCTATGAGGTGTATAAGGTAGAGGAAATATGTAGAAAAAGTATTTATTTTTTAGGACTAAAATCTAGTTATGTCAGATGATATTACTGGAAGTACCATAATAGAAAGTAATGCCTTATTCTAAACAAATTATTTGTAAGTACTGAAATCTACAAATTGAAAAAAAATAGATTTTAAAGTGGTTTTGTTTCAAAATTACATTCTTTATATTCCACACATGAAGCCTTAAAGTAGGATTTCAAATTCTGCTCTCCTTTTTGTGCTCATACATGTTTTCCAAAAAGAATTGATTACATGACTGAGTGCTAGAAAGTTTGCTTGATTGTTCTCCATTATATCAGCTGGTCTAATAAAAGATATTGCCTCTGCCAACAAACCTCATTTCTTCCTTTTGAAACTCCTTTAGAAACTTCTCTGCTTGCTTGAAAAATATCAAAGAAATGATGATTATCCAGTAACCACTCAACTAAAAATAATGCACCTAAAGCTAGAAAATGCATCACACATGAAATATTCTGTAAGTTCACATCAATGATGGAACAACTTTACATCATTTAGCATCATAACTGATATGGTTTTTACAGCACAGTGATAGGAACTAAAGTGTTAATCATTAAAAATACATGCTAAAATTATTAAGAGACTTACTATGACCATTAAAATTAGAACCAGTTATACTTTAAGTGGAATGCCTTAGAAAATAAAAATGGATTTGATTTCTACTTAGGTGTATATTAGCTGTCAATTACCAGCAAATTGTGGGCTAATACAAACTTGATTACATTAATGTTGGAAGATTAATCCTGAACATACAATATGATATGAAATATGCTTTCAAAGGACCACTAAGATTTTCACTCAGAATTATTATATCTAACCAGTATTGGATACTAAATTAAAAGGACAAAATCTTGTGGTGAAAAAAACCCCAAAGTTGTAATAACTGGAGCTTGTAGACTGAGAGCTAAGTCTGGCCAAGGTAAAGTAGTTTAATTTTAATTTTCAGTAGGATCTGACTTTGATATCCTAAATTTTGATTCTGCAGACTTGTTTATTGAGTAAATATCCATCTCTAAGTATTTTGCATCTCTGTGTTGATATACATTTAGATGACATTAATAGACCTAGAACTCTGGGACAAACCTGAAAAAGATTTTAGATGTGTCTAACTTGTAGGCATTTTGTACTACTAGCAAACTAATTTATCAGCTTTGAAAAGCATCCCATGAGTGAGAAATGGTGTTGGATTGAGATCTGTGAATGTGTCCTGAAAACAAAGAAATGGCAGCAGCCATTCTCTTTTAACCAACAGTGTACTGGCAGAAAAAATTGTTCAAGGGCAGAGTCTGTTATTGACACCTTAATGCAGGGATGGGACCACTGTCGAGCTAAAAACAATTTATTACTCAGATAAACATCATTGTCAAAGGCTGTGAGATTTTAGAGGAGCAAGAAGTCAGCCATAGCTCAAAGTAGTCACAAGTTTCTTTGCTACAAGGCAATATATAACATTCTGAGCCAATGAAAAGTTGCCACAAAGTTTATTTTGGTTTTTTAACCAATCACCTTTACTTAATTCTGCTGCACTGCATATACTTTTATCCAATGGGTTATCACTACATGTGCTTTATTATAACATCTAAACTCTCAGCTTGCTCTATACAATTACATTACTGCACTATAAAACCCTTCACCATCTCACCCAATACAGTTTCTTACTTAAGGCATATTCTTACTTACACCTATAGAAACACAAGTTTATAATTCTTCTGCTTAATATCTGTACTTTCATTTTTACATCAATTCAAGCTTCTTCAGCCATATGGGAAAGAGTCACAGTTTTTATTCCATGAATCAAATTTGAATTTGAGTCGTTTTGACTGACATTCAAACTCCTTCTTTTGCCTTCTCATGAGGTTTGTTACATATTGTAATCTCAGGCAGTATCTGTCTCTAAGCTAATCATTCCAAGTGTCTGTTGTAATCAGCAGAGTTCTAATCAGTATCACTAAGATAATTACTTGCATCCTGAAGCAGACATCTAAAAGAAGCTGAATTAATTGCATCTTGAAAGTGGCTATTTCTTACCATTTCACCACGAGTGAAATACAAAATGACTACCTTAGTGTCCATACTATGCTTTATAGAACCCTAAAGTTAGCTGAGATTACTTGTATAGGCTTTGCTCTAAAACTAAAAACCATTTTTTTAAATGTAATTTTTTTGAAATGCTTTGAAACTGAATTTAGTAACAGCCCAAGTAATTATTGTTAATTCCTCTCGTGGACTCTGTAAGCCTCCATAGATGCCACAAAAGCATTTGACTTGTTTTTGGTTTTTGTTTTGTTTTGTTTTGTTTTTTTTTTTGTTTTGTTTTTTCGTTTTTTGTTTTGTTTTAATCATTATCAAAACCTAATTTTAAAGTTATTTGAGATTTCTGATATGAGACTGATTATAATAGTTCAGCTCATGTTGCAATTGCACCAATTTTACAACTCCTGGTATGGAACAATCAGCTGTCAGCTGGGACCTCCCCAGAAGAGTGATGCCCAGAATGATTCTTGGGTGTGCTCTGTTCCACCCAGCCTGTGATGATCTGACAGTATCATCAAGCAGCATCTCCCTTTTGCTTTCACTGGAGAACTTTGGTGTGCTTTGCTACTTGTTCCTGCCCTTTAGGCAGGCTGTGTGAGCACATTTTTAGTGGAAAATGAGCTCATCTGAGATTCTTTCTGCTCTTGTTTATACACAGGTTTAGATTTAATCTTTTGTGGCAATTAAGCCAGGTTCTCTCAACAAATGCTGTGCTACTACATTGTGATTATTTTTTTTGTTAAATAAAGGGCCTTGGGCTTTTTGATCTCTGAAAGCTCTGTGTTGGAATGCATGGCAGAGTGTTAAGGCACACAGAGCCTCACCTCAGCACAGTATATTTACATAAATCATAGCATGGTTTCTTGGTAGTGGAGTGTTTAAAGGTTAAATGCTGACTTCTAGCTTCCTATCGTGGGCTTCTTACAAAAAAACCAAACAAACAAACAAACAAAAAAAAAAACCCACCAAAACAAAGCAAACAAAAAAAGCCCCTCCATTTCCTTAAGAACAAAATGCTTTATTTTTCTACTTTAATTTTATTTACTTAGTACCTTTCCAAAAACCCATTACTGAGTGAGCAAACTCCTTTCCTGTTTAGAAGCAGCTAAACACTGACCTATATTAAATTGTTAGACACAAATTATTAAATTAAGACACAAAGGTGCTGTAGAAGCCAGCTGTTATTTCTTGAAGTCATGAGCTTGTTTAATTCTGAATCACAATCATCAGTAAAAAAATATAAGACCATAAATTTTAATGGTAACATCATCTCTTTTGTCTGCTTTAATTTTGATTTCATTTGCACAACTAAATGCTCCCTTTTGGGGGTCAGTCAGGGCATAACAGCCTGACCCTGTTTTGACATATGCACTCTGATTTTCCAGTTACTTGTGAACAGTTCTGTAAAGATACTCAATATGTTATTAGGTGAACAGAAAGGACCTTAAAATAATCAATATTGAAATTCACACAAACCAACATGTTTCTTCTGCCAAAGAATTTTTTTTTCTTAAAAGGCAAAGTATTTGTTGTAGAAATGAGAAAAAAATCCAGCTCCTTGGGCTAAAATAGCCCTTCTTCTGGAGTGATTCCTAGGACTCATTTTGGGATGTTTTAAATTCATATTTTGTAATTTTTTTTGAGTTTTTTAAGCTGAAAACTTGTACCAAAAATTACCTTCTCACAAAAAATGAAAAAAAACCAAAACAAAAACAATCCAATGATTAACTGATTCCAGGATAGAAAAAACAAAAGACTCAGGAGTCAGTTTGGAAGCCACTTCAGCACATTGACATCTGTTATCCAATAAAGTTTCCATAGATAAGGTATCAAGGTTTGCTCCTTGCTTCTGGTACTGTGTCTTGCAAGAGATGAGTAACAATTAAAAGTGGAAATTTTGCTCTACATTATAGACAAGTGATGTGCTGCATTGTCTGCAAGTTCAGAGACAGAAGATTATTTTTGGTTGCAAAGTGTATGCTGACTTCCTATGTTGTCCAGGTCCTCTTTTCTAGGAACTTCACAGCATGTGTGATTTTTTTTTCTTTTTTTTTCTTTTTTTTTTTTTTTTGTTTTTGCACAAGAGTATAGTAAATCTTTAGTCACCTCCTGAACTGTTCACAAACTTAGCAGCTAAGAAACTCTCAGACTATTCCTTCCCTTCTGCTCTGTTTAACCTAGAAACAGAGACAATATAAAAACTCAAATAGATAAATATATAGTGAGAGACAGATGTAGAAGGGATGACAGGGAAGTAATGTGCAGAGGGGCTTTCAAGTCTTCAGCTATACTCAAAACAAATATGAAATCTCTTAGGTTCGTTGACCTGGAGAAGCTTTTGAAAGGCTCTTCTGTTTGTTATAAGAATCTCATGTTTAGATTTTTGTTCTCCTTCTGTATTGAAAACAAATACACATACAAAGAATATTTCCTTTTTTTGTATTGTAACCAAGCCTTTGGTTATCTGTTTAAATATATAAAAATAAGATGTTGCTTCCTATTCTGAGATTAAGGCTGAGAATAACATATTGCTGCACAGGCTTTAAAAGAGTAAGTCTGATGAAGTGTTTTAAGTTTTTCTTGTTTTACATGACCTTGGACATGTCCTTCAATTTCCATAATTAAAAAACATGTGAGCAATACACTATCCTTTCACACTCAGCTTCTCAATTAAACTAGTATTCTTAACATCTGGAAAGATTAAGAAAAATTAAGCATAAAAGGAAATGATCCTAAGAGACTCTTACTAGACAGAGCTAAAATCAGGAAATTAAAAAGAACAATGCACAAGTGTCAAATCACTCATATTAAGCATAGATGGTTTTTTACAACTTGAGATTTGCAACCATACAGATATTTAATCCTGGCCACCATCTATCTCTTTCTCACTCTTTCAAAAAGCAATAAATAGGAAACCCATAAACAAGCAGTAGTTGTATGGTTAAGACACACTTACAGAGATATACAGATTTTGACTATAAGATTAAATTCAGGTCAAGGGTACTCCACCTCTGGGTTTTAAAGTACAAGTTTATTGATATCACTAATGTAAGATGAAGTTTGTTGATATAATTTCTCTAAGAATTGAATAATGAAAATTTTCCTAATACCTAACAAAGGTTAAATAAGCTGAGCTCCAGTCTCTTAACGACCCTCTGCACAGCAGAGTTTCACAGTGCAAGCAGATCTGCCTGAGTGCTGCAGAGCCTCAGGAGATGTGAGCCTGTCCTTGCACCCACTGCTAGATTAAGCCCTGGACATGAATGCAGTTTCCTCTTCAGCCTTGTCACACATCTTTCTTGGTCACAGCCATTTCTGCAGATGGGGCTGCTCTTGGGCTACAGGAGGGGAGCTGTGCTGTGTTTGCTGCTCTGGGCTCTTCATTGTACCCTGACAATGTCCTGTCCATGCTCCAACACAATGGGATGCCTCTAATAAATTGAAAGCTAATTTCCAGCCCTCCCACAAGCACCCCCCACCTCCCCATTTAATTACCTTTCTCTTTTAGATCAATCATAAATTGTATTTCTCAGGTGACTAAGCAAAGGGGTCCTTGCACTTTTGAGTACTCTTTCAGTACTTGGACTCAATATTTCTACTTGTAAAAAGGTGTTAATGACCCTTCTTTTATTTTGAAGCATATTGTGAGGCTTGTCTCATTATGTTCTCAAAGGACTATGATACTAGAGTGTTGAGTGCCTTAGAAATGCCTATGCATAAATATCTGAGGTAAGGCCTTGAGTGGGATCCAAGAGCCCTTGGATGCAATCCACAGAGAAGCCTGTACTGCCATAGGAAGGTTTATTTACTTCTCTAGCTCAGCATCTATGTGAATTATAATTTTATTATGAAGTATAAAACAAATAAATGTAGAGGCCTGGCTTTTGTATTGAGCAGAATGTGTTGGTTACCTGCAGTGACATCTCTCTGCCAACCACCTGCACAAGTTCCAAGCAATTTGGAAAACCTCACTGTTCTTTAAAGTGTAAATGGTTTCATGGCAGCTGGGACGAATCCATTGCAAATTTGAAATGAATACTCTCCAACCATGCCAATGGGAAAAATAAAATACAAATTACAGTACACCAGTTTATTAAACACGACCATCAGTTCCAAAAGCAGAATAAAAATGAGCCTTCTCTGATATTAGGGTGTAGACAACCAACAGATAAAAAAAAAAAATCCTAAAATTTTTTTTTCATGAATAGTACAATAATATTTTCTGTGAGGTTCTGAGAAATCATATCAGTTTGTGAAGTCCTTGGGAGCTTCTAGCTGAGGTGCTACTCAAGAATAGCAGGAGTTTTAAGAGTGTGGTTCATTTTGGTAGGTATTACAGGGAGGCAGTGATGACAGCTGCCTGTCTGGCATCACTTCCAAGGTTGATCCAATATTCTTGACCCCTCAGGAGCATACAGTTCTGGTTGTCACATAGAAAAGAGAAAACACAGATTCAAAGCTGGGGTGGGGTGGGGAACCTGACCCCTAAACACTGTGCTCTCCCAACACAAGATGTTTGGTCCTAAAGAACTCCAGGCTGTGGAGGGATCCGTGCTGGAGGAGGAAAATAAACACGTGAAGAGTGTTGGAAAGGACCACAGCCCCCTTTCCTCATCTTCCCTCTGCCACTTGGGGTGAAGGGAATGAAGGTATAAGGCTGAGATGAAATTGAGCCTGGAAAGAAGGGTTGGTGTGGGACCAAGGTGTTTTAGTTTTCATCCTTGCTTATCGCCATCCAATTCTGTTTAATTGGAAACAAGTTAATTGTCCTCAAGTCAAGTTCTGTTGTTTTTTTTTTTTTTGCTGTGATAGTGATTGGTAAATGATCTCCCTTTCTCTGCCTTCATCCATGAGCTTTCCCATTCATTTTGTATCCCTAGTGGGAAGGGAATGTGAGAGAGGGGCCATGTAGCTAAGGATAAGCTACAACAGTATCCCGAGGGAGAAATGGGGGGTTTGGTTAAGTTTCTTATTTATTATATTTCACTTCTGACATTGGATTCGGATGTTACTCAGTGTGTTTTCATTTGATTCATGAGTCTGCTTTGCCAAAGCAGAAAGATACACTGCTAGTCAGGACATAGAGAAAAGATACAGGTGTGGTTATTAAAACCAGAAAACTAAAACCAAACAGACAAAAAACAAAAACAAAAGAAAAGCAAAATGAAACAAAAACACCAAAACCAAATCAAACCAAACTAAAAAAAACAACAAAAACACCAAAAACAAACCAAAAAAACCCAAAAGCATAAACAAAAAAAAAAAAAAAGAAATCCAAACTAAAAACCTAACCCCTTCCATCCCCAGCAGTTTCCTTTTGAGTGGGTTTTGTGGCTTTTGCCTTTGTTTTATCTCCCTTTTCTTGAGATTAAGACCATAACCTGAAACTGTCAGGGACAGAAAATACATCTTAGTCAAAAGTACAATGATTCAGTAAATTTTATTTTTTTATAAGGTAGAGATTTTCTGTTATGTACGAATAAATGGGATTCCCTTATTGCAAGTCAATGAGTTGTCTTATTGTAGAAGAAGAAAAAATACATCTAATGTATTTTGATACATTAAAATTGATTTTTAGTATTCCTCTTGAATTTTATTAAACATTTTTTTTACTTGTATTCCAAAGATAAGATAATGGCTTTTTGCTTCCCAAACCTACTGAAATCAATTTACTTGTATGCTTTTAACCTTCCTTTTTCACTTAAGGTGTACAGTATGAATGTTGAGATGAGGTTTTTATCCTTGTTATCATAAAATTTGCCAGTTTGTCCACTCTTTTGCATTTGTTTTTGCAGAGACACAGTTATTCTTCTGATAGGTATTAATTAAGATGTTGCATGCACCCTTTGCAGTATAGCAAGGATGTATATTCACAACCCTAAAGGTCCTTTTAATATGCTCTATGGTAAGTAGAGAACATTTTTTTTAAAAAATCTCATTTAATATATGTCTGTGATTTCCAGCTATCTATAAAATCTTGCTCTGAACTTTCTCAACAGATATTTGTATATATCTATATCATACATATGTATATCTGTGAGAGAGTATATGAATATCTATCTCTATCTCTATGTCTATCCAAATCAGATTATTTTTGCCTCTTTTAGTAGAAATTATTTTCCAGAATGCTATGAAGAAGTTTATGAGGAAACTTCCATGTCCTAGGTATTCTTCCTTAGGATGGAGGCATCAGCTACCTTGCTGTGTGTTTAATGTGCAGTCAGATATTCATTATTAAGCACTGCGTGAAACATCATCACTGCAAACCAACCACATTATTTCAGTCTGGCTAAAATTAATGAATTTTCAGTTTTGGCCAAACAAAGATCAGTAAAATTAAGCTGGAGATGAACAACATTCCTTGCCCAGAGGAAAAGCAAAAAATTTACCTCCTTATTTCCATTTAATAGTACTGCAGAGCCACAATATATTTAAATATATTTCTGGCCATATTCCTTCCTCCTTAGGACAACTACTGGAAGAATTTACTGTTCATCAAAAGCAGAAAAAATATTTAAAGGTGGATAACTAATTTCCCATTTTTATGCTGAATTTGCACAAAACAAAACTTTGCACAGCTGCTCTTTGGAAGATAAAAAGGTTTCAAATTGCTGTAGCAGACTTGTGAGTAGAAATGTTTTCAGATTTTCAGGAAATCAAATTGCATGGGGAAAGGGCAAGCTTATTTTTTTTTCCCCCCTCTGGATTGTTTGCTTCTAGAAATATTTTATCCTTTACTTATGCTTAATTGATTAGCTCTTATGCAAGGATAGAGTATTTTTGCTACTGTAGGATGTGTGGAATGAAAGACAAACAAATAAAAAAGTTCACCTTGTAATCACTAGAAGAGACATCCAGAGTGAGAACTTTGCTAAGGCAACAATTAGAAAGGCTCACAGTTGTTTTGATAGTGATCCTGGTTTTATGTCCATGATTTACTTTAGTTGTCTAGGCAATTATAAAAATGCCCATCACCTTACACCAACGGGTCACACAGCCTTCTTTGTAATAAACCTGGGTGTGTAATAAAACCAGCATATAAGAATTTGCTATAGAAATAAATATTTCACAGTTAAAATAAACAGATACGATATCAAAGAAGTGTTTAACCAAAGGAAATTCAGCAAATGCATACAAGCAGAAAATAAGAGAACTAAGAAGGAAATCAGATTTTATTTAAAGGAGCTGTGGTTTTCTGTACAGAATCTATCCAATATACTATTTGAAATATTGAATTTTCTTCAAAATTGCTACCTTATTCTGGAATGAATGTAAAGCTAAGCTGAGTTTCTTCTCAGATTCTCCAAATCACTCATCACCTAGATTTTCTGGTGTCAGCATGATGGGGACTGTTTCAGGCATTTCTTCTCCCTGCTTGATTTACCAGGAGACATGTCATGAGACTCACCTGGCCTGCAAATCGGATCTGGAGAGGCAGAGGAGGACAATGACATGACTCCAGCAGCCAGCCATTCATTAAATAGAAACTCCCTTCAAAAAATCCCTGCCTGCCTCGGGGGAAATAGATGTCAAATTTGCCTGAAGGACGTGGATCAAAGAGTGCTGCCAACTCATGCTACACACTTCCAAACTGCCCACAGCTGAATTGCCCTTTTTCCTACTGAAGCAAAATATCTCCTTGTGTGGGTGTTGCATAAAATACATATTTTAATCAGCTAAAATGTATTTTAATTTTTTTTCACTGATCTCACCATTTCCTTTACAGAAGAAAAGTAAATATCATATAAGCTAATTCTCAGTGTTGGACCAATTCTTGCTCTCTCAGACCTGTGGAAACATAGGAGGGATTAATCAGTCTTTCAGTTTTTTTTAAGCTGGTCAATGAATTGTTTGGCAATAACTTGTACTTTCTAACTATTGTTACAGTTGGGAAAAAAGCCCTGTGGGGAGATTCTGCCTCTAGCAAAGCTGATCTCACCTACTTATTACCAGCAACTCATTTCCCTCTATTCTGCTGAGTGTTCCAGGCTCCTTGGGCACGATAGCAAAGGGAAATTCATCCCCTCACACTTCCAGTAACTGGATTCCAGATTTTCCAGCTGAATGTTTCAGGAGATCAATTCTGCTAAAAAATTTCTAATTTTGTCTTACTATTAGTAAGACATCAAAGGAGTACTGAATATTTACACTGTTTACCTGTTGTTAAAACAGGCTTCTCTTCATCCTCAGCCAGGTTACCAGGCAGGTGAAATCTCAGCCATGACAACTTTATCACAAATAGGCTGCTAAAGGGTTTTCAGACACATCTCTTGGATAACTTGGGTACACTGCTCCTAGAGCAGGGATTATTTCATCCTTGTGCTTCTGCTGCTTGCCAACAGAGGACAACTCTGTGCCACACCTGCCTTCTAATGCAGCATTTTCAGAAAAGTTCAGGTCATAATAAACAATATTGGATCCAGTGTATGGACCTCAATTTCTCTTTCCCTCTAGATGTTAACAAAAAACCACCAGAGTGCCTAAACACATCTAAGGTGCACCACAAAGAGTGCAAGAGGTGTATTGGATCATCCCTTGCCATGTTTCTCATTTTAAACAGATTTAGAATGGTTTTCCTGGTAAGAGGCTGCCAGACATAACATTGAATCTGCTTCCTAATTCAGGTAATTCATTGCCCAGTCATATTGGATTGATTACCTTACAAAACAACATATTTTTTACTAGCACAAAGAGCCTTTTCCCAAGTTCTTTACTGTATAACACTGACTTTTCTTTTCTTTTTTTTTTTTTCTTTCTTTTTCACCTCATAACATTAGAAAAATCAGGAATGGTAGAGCCCCACAGTTTCATGCAAAACTTCACAGTTCTTTATAAATAGAGATTTCTTTTGTGGTAAGAGAGATCAGAACACCCATGACCATTTTTAATACTTGTTGAAAAAAAGTAACAGTGAATGTGGGAGAAGTCTGTCCTAAAGCACTTCCTTTTGAATTTTGAGAGGATTTTTTTCCATTTATATTCTCATAGCTATTTCAACCAGTCATGATTATTGATTTATTGACAGAAAAAAAAAATCCTGTGCTGCATTTTGCCAGTTTCCAATGCCCTGTTCCCTTCTGCCAAGTAGGGAACATAAGAGAAAAATAGCTAGGTTCCTTAATTCCTCCAATAAAATCTCTTTTAAAACGAGGAATTTTAGGTAGAGAAGTTGTTTCATTGTTTTTGAAATGCTGCTCATGTATTGGAAGTAGAAAATTTTTCTTTCCTGAATTAGATAAGTGGTTCAAAGGGGAAGTGTTGAGGATTTCCAATGCTACTACTCTGAATGGTTATTCTGATTTTGGAAGGTGGGAGGGCTCTGCAGAGAGGTTGGACTTGATGATCTTAAAGCTCTCTTCCAACCTAGTGATTCTGTGATTAAAACCCAAAAGGATTATTTCCAGCTAGGAGTGCAACCATCATTGTGACAATGGCAGTTTCACACCACATTTCCCCAAGTTAGCACATGAAATACTTTAATTCTGTAAGATTTGAAGAATTTTGTTCTCAGACAATGAAGATAGCTGAAATAAAGTTTTAGATATAGATTTTTTGATGACTTCTTTTGTAACCACTGACCTCAGTGTAGGTGATCTTCAGAGTTAATGTTGGATCTTTTAAAAAAATATATTTTAATAACAAGTAAGAACTTTCTATTCATGGTTGGTACTTTTGGAAATTACAGCATTCTGATAGTTTTGAGGCCAGGACTAAAAAGATGGACTTTTCAGTCTTGGCTACTCTCTACACCACTGCCAAGGAGAGACAAAAGATGTGTCAGGGGCAGCCCTGACACTCCCTAGCCTTGCAGTTTCCTTGGACATGCATGGATGTGAAAGCTGGGAGAACTTTTGTCTCAGGGGCAAGAGTCCCATGATGTCCAACCAGGTGAAATTGCAATTTGTTTGCTGCACAGCAGGTAAGGACACGTCTGCCAAGTGTTTCCCATGTAGCATTGACCATGACTTATCCAAGGATTAGATGAACAAAAAGGAAAACCTTGCATTTCTTGAATTTAATTTTGTGGAGCTTAGCCATGATTCACTGTCTGACCTTTGTGTTTACAGGATTTTATTATATGAAAGTGCTACCCTTAGGAAAAGGTCTTAATAGAATTTAATAGAGATTAGTCCAAACAGCCAAACTGAATTATTCTAGCAAATCTTAATCTAGAGGAATTTTTTTTTCATGGATGTTCTTGAACCAGAAAAATCCTTTGTAAAGCATAGAAGCAAATTATGGATTTGAGCATTGTAGATATATGTGCAAATATAGGAAAGCTTGCAGATTTGACATAGGAAAATTAATGTCAGTTAACAGAATATAACAATGTGCAGCTTTAAAGAAAGTAATTGCATACTTTGAAAACTGTAGCATATCTAAATAACCATGAATATTACAGTTCATCAGCTTGGGGCATAAAGCTGTAGAAATCTAGGTATCTACATGTAATTTTACAGAAACTAGGAATGGCAGCACTAGCTACCTAAGAAAATTAAGCATGTTCAAATAAATATTAGAATAAACATAAACTTCAAATAAAAGGCAGTTTTGTAGTTAAGCAATTATTTGTTTTACCCCTTACTTGAAAAATATTTTTAAGTTTGTAGGGTGCCATGAGAAATAGAAAGGGTTTGAAGAGAGGGATCTGATAGTACCCTGCACTCTTAATGTCAACATGAGATTCATGCTGTGTGTGTTTGTATCTTATCCAATATGCCACCCTTAATGAGGTATTTCAATTTCATGATATTTTATTTCAAGTTATGCTAAACATTTTGTAAGTCTTTTCAGTAATTAAGGCACTCCTGCAATACAAAATACTTCTACATGCTGCAAAGGAGATCTAAGTTGAATAAATTAACACTGATGCCAAAATATGCAGAAAACAGGATATAATAATAACAAAAATTAATTACATAAGATAGCTTCAGTTAATTTTCAATACACACAAGCATACTTTTGACACCCAGTTTTAAATTCTAAATAGGTATGAAGAGAATCTAGGATAATTTTAATGATAGCTGTCCTATATTACAGGCAATCTTAAAATACAAAAAGCAAAGCTGCTGTCAGCTAGCTGACAGTAGGCAATGTTTTCTCAGGACAGCATATTGGTGACGATACCAGAGGCCTGAATGGCAGAAAGTGATGGATGAGTTTGTTTCTTGCCATACCAAAGCCAAAATAAGTGGGTTTGACATCATCTGCACAGTATCACGTCTAAGCTTGGGGGTGGAGGGGGAGAAACTTGCACAGGCAATCTGGCAGGGAAAGAGAGGGATGACACTCAGATCTACATATGCTTCCCACTGCCAAGGCAGCGTTTCTTCTGCTCTCCTTTGGATGAGAGGCTTTGATCATAAACATTCCCCTGAGGTTTTTGGGAAAGAGGCTTGGAGAGAGGTGCCCAGATGTTGTCTCTCTGTGCTCCCTTAGGTCAGACCCTGCCCATAGCCACAGCTCCCACTGCACCCTCTTCCACAAGAAGATCTTGCTAGAATATCCTCCTGAAAAGGTGAAATTTGCAGAATGATCCTAAAAAATATTATTTCTTATTCAGATCCACAAGTAACTGAAACTAGAGTTGTTTCTTCCCCAGTTGATGAAGGTTTAACACAAATCATTTTTTCCTGCTTCTTTATGGAGGTGTTTTGGTTTTGTTTTTTTTTCTTCCATCACATTAGTGGCTGATGCTATATTGAAGTTGGATGCTGGAAATAGGATAATTTAGTTAAAGCATGAAAACAATAAGTGTTCCATGTGCTTGCTAAAATGACTGGAAAATTCATATTACATGGTGTTTAGCAAGGCTTTAAGTTTTAATAGAGGCTCTTGGATTCACGAATTTATTAATTGTGGGGGTTTTGTTTTAATTTTTTTTAAATATACTTGTTGTAGCTATTAGTAATGTATTATTCACAAAGTGTTTCGTTCTGCATGTATATCCAGCCCAGTCTCTGAACAGCTAGGATTTGAATAAATGGAATGCACTTTTCATTCAAAAGGCCAATGAAAACCTGCAGTAAACTCTTCTTAAAATATCAGATTTAATAAGATTTTATTTACTCTATTCTTTCAATGCTTAAACAATACAAGGACCCCTATGAGAAGGTGATAACAGCTCTCACTAAAAATATTTTTCATTTTGTTTTAAGGCAGATGGATCAGTTTTGACCTTTTCACAGTACTTGTTAAAATCTATTGTTCTGCCGGCTTTGGCATTGCTGATGTCCAGTTTATTACCAAAAGTACCTTTGTTTTGTATAAAAATTTCAATCTTTCAATTTAATATCTTTTTCACTAGATGTTTATTTTTAAAACTGATTGGAATGTTTGGGGTTTGCCACTTTTCCCATTTGAATAACAGAGATATGATTGGTTTGGTTGTTGCTTGCTTTTATTTTTGGTAAATATACAAAGCTAATGCTATTTTCCAACCTTAATTTGATATGTAAATTTACTTACATAATGAAAGTTATTGTATTGGCAGGTTCCTTGTATTTTTTATATAGCCCAGTGGCACAGAAATCTCACATTATCATATCACTTCGTTGTTTAATCATCATTCCATTTGATGTTATTGATGTTTGGATATGAGTAGAAAAGGCCTATCAGTTTCAGAATCCACATGTTACACTGTGCATAGACATTGAGCTTTTGAAACTACTTGCCACAACCACAATTCAGTGCTTGATACTTTATTTCTCTAAATTATTATGCCACATTTTTTTGGTTACAAATTCTGTTTCTAAGGATACAGATGAATTGATGGATTGGTCTGTGGAAAAAGTAATGTAAAGTGAAATAGTGGGATTTTGTCCCCTTTCTGTTCAACAATACTGATCCTAACAGCCAGCTCTGTCTTTTTTTCTATAGAATCTTTTGGTGAGATTGGAAGATACTTTTTGTGCCACTTTGTCTACCCCACTATGCAATGTACTTTTTTTCTTTCTTTTTCTTCTTCAACACAAATCAGATGATGGGGTGGGTTGCTACATGGACATAGAATTTCATTAAAAGTGAGCTAAAATAAGTTTTATATGTACTTTGTGTCACCCTGGGTGATGATCCTCATGGAACAGGAAAGCTGGATGCATGGGTCAGCTTTGAAGAGACAGAGAAAGAAAGAGTGGCCAAAAGTGTAGGAGAAAGAGTGGCCAAAAGTGTTAATTTCCTCCTGGTGTAAGCCAGCAAAATCTGTGCAGCACCATGGGCAAAAATATGAGAAAAAAAGTCAAAATCACAAGGCTGAAGAAAGTGGCTTTGAATACACGTGTTTATTAATGTCTTGTATCCATCAGTAGGTAGGCAGTGAAATGAATAATGTGAAATGCTGAAAGAAGCTAACTATTTTATTTTTTTTTTGGCCAGTAAGACATTCAGCATCTGTAAAAGTGAGGTTTAATGCTACATGGAAAGATTTATTAATTCCCAAGGGTCTCATTATTCCTTACAGGACTAGGCATGTGTTAATTCCAGGACCAGAAAACTGTCACTGTTTAGCAGCTGGCTTAAATGACCTCACTCAAATTGTATTCATATTTCAGAACCCTCTGTCTGAGTTTTTCAAAGCAGAACCTGTATTCTTTTAGTGGAAGCCTAATCTTGTTTAACTTCATGGAGCAATTAGCATTGGCAAAAGGAAGAGCTCTTCTGCCTCAGTGAGAAACTTCTCTGTTTCACTGTAGATTGTTTCAGGACTTCAGCTAATTGGCTCTTATGTGAATGAAGGAAATTCCTGCAAAAATTATAAGGCTCAAATGACCTACTTCAGAAGTGATCCCAAACAGAGTTGCTTCCTTAAAGGGATGAAAGCTCTGCAATAGCAGATGGAATGAATGGCAGAAGCATAGTTTAGAGCAGCAGGTATCAGTGGCCCTTCCTCCAAACCCTTTGCCCTGAAGTTGTGACATGACCAGTAGTCTTTTTGCTGTATGCTGCCATATGATGTGTGTCAGAGCCAGAGTATGTGCCTGAGGACTCTATTCTTATTTCTCATTTTTCTCCTAACATTGGACAAACTTTTTCTTCAACCTAAAATAATTCAGAAGCTACAATAAGGTATATTTTAGATTTCAACTCTATTATTTAAAAGAACTAGAGTTGTGAACATTTGTCTTGCTTTGACATTTTTTAAAGGACAAACAACTGACCTAGAAATTGATCCAGTGGAGATGGTACTGAATATCTTCTATCACATTTTCTTTTCACAGTTTGTGGCGCTGCTGAGGAGGATTTTTCTGCATGCTACTGTATTTGACCTAACACAGATATTCCCATGTAAGACATAAGTCCTTTATGAGCACACTTGTCATCTCTACTTATACATGGAAAGAGCACTGCCATGATTTTCAAAGGGACATAACTCAGAGATATATTTTAGCAATTATATATGTAGATTAAATCAGCAGACCTTATTGTAAGCAGGTTGAGAAATTCTATACTTCATGCAAATTATTTAAAACAGAGAAAACAATTCCCCTTCCTTTTCATGTGGCTAAGGTAGTCAGAGCTGTTCTTGAATTTGAGGTTAAAGTAAAGCCAACACTTCCATTGTGGCCAGGTATTCTAATTCAATATGCATAAATGCTGAATGGAAATAATAAATAAATTGCATTAAGCTTAAATGTAACCTCACATTTGTAGTGCATCTATTTACAAAAAAAAATCAGTTTTAGTCTGGCATTCCTGTATTCTGAGACAGTCTAGTATCTAGTAACTAGTCTACTATAAAAATCATGTTCTAAATATTGGTCAAATACTGTACTAACCTGAATATTGACTCTGAGAGCAACTGATTTAAGTTTTCCTTTTTAATTTTGTCCTAAGCACTTTTTTTTTTTTTTTTTGAGTCTGTCTTGATTAGAAAGAACAAAGATTTCTGGCCTAATTAGTGGATGTGAAAGTTAACTTGAAATTTAAAAAAAAATAGTCTGCAATCTCACAACAGGATTCTGCAAAAAGGAATCCTTTAGTTATACTCTAGTAGTGGCAAGTGTCTTATGCATTATTTATTCTGTGGGTTTTGCATGGGAATTTATCATAATTGATTAGTTGTGCTGAAGAGTTATAATTTTTCTCCTATAATTATACTACCTTTCTAAAACCAGTGTAAAAAAAGAAATTAAAAGTTTATTGTAGTCTTTAAGTCATTATCATTAAAAATATAACTTGTGACAGCTCTGTACCTCCATGTCTTCAGGGAAGTAAAGTAATTATAGTTATCTTATCATACATGAATGATAAAATATTTTTCTATGTAAAGCTTAAGTGAAAAGGTGTTTGGTATTACTTATATATATAGCACTTCATGCTTATCTGAACATAATAAATATAATAAATATAATAAAACATCACTTTTTATGATAATAAAACATCCTTTTTACAACAGTATTTAATGTCAGAATCATATTTTCTTTACTTGTTAGTTTCTTTGAGCAGATTTTTCATAGTAAATAAAGAACTGATTTCAGTAATTTTTTTTTCATGAACTATAATGAAAGGTTTAGATAAAAAATTCAGTTACATGATGAAAATGTTCTGTAAAACACTTTCTGTAAAACACAAAAAATGCAAAGTACAAAAATGTTGTAAAACATTACAAATTCTCAAGCTATATTGATTCTTCACATAATCAAAACAGTATTAGTCAGGATCAAGGATTCTCTACTTATTTTCTCATCCCAGAAATTAAAATAGTTAAAGCAGGAACAGTTCACAATTTAGCTGCTGCTGTTCTTTAATGAAATGTACTGGGGCTTATTTCAAACTAATTCTTGTTACAATGGTAAATTATTCAGAATGGTTAATTACCTCATCCATGGTAGAAGTATCTAGTGCATCAATTGATTATGCTCGTTTGCATTTGGAACTTTTAGCTGGAATGTTTTTTGGTGTCTCTGCCAATCAGCGGCAGCACAAATCTGTAACTTGGTGTGTATGTACAACTCATTTACTTATTTATTTATTTTAAATAAACTATCTTTTTTCCTTTCCTTTATAGGACTGTTTTCCCTATCTTTTTTCCTACCTCATTATTTCCACTTAACATCTTGGGATGCAGATTTTATGCCAGTGTTTGGGGATGAATTCCCAACTCAGGCAATGTTAACAGAAGGTTGTGCTGCCTGGAGTCTTTACATTGTTCAGAGCAACGGAAGAACCATGAAGTAAGGTGTGATTAAACAAACTCATTCTCGTTTTGGCAGGTCTGCCTGACTCAGAGTGAGTGACCCAGGTGTCTGCAGGATGACAGGAGCCAGGAGCTCCTGCCAGGCTGCTGCACAGGAGGTAAATGCACTGCAGAGGCTTTTGTGGTCATGGCTAGCACCCTTCTCACAGTAACTGCAGCTTCATGGCTTTTGATTCACAGCTCCCTTTTTCCTGGTTGGCTAAGCATGCAAGCAAAATAGACAGATATTTCAAGAGACACTCTCAGTCACTTTGTCAGTTATTTTTAGAGTTTTATGTCCCTAAAGGTATATGAATATACATCTGAAAGCCTGTTCAGTGTCTCTGGAGTGCTGCTTTATTCCCTGCAAAAGCAGTGGCTCCAGCTATGCCAATTCATGTGCAATGCACATAGAAATCACTTGCTGTCCTTTGGTTTTCTTAAGGGCATGGAATCCACACTCTTGTCTCATATATTTGCCTGTGCCTTTCTAATAAAAGCTCTATAATAAAGTGCTTTATACTGCTTACTAACCTTTCTGTTTTAAGGACTGGAAAGATTATATAAGACTGGTTTTTTTCAAGTACTGGTACTGAAAAATTTAAAATTCATTTAAAAACTGTTCGTTTTGTCAGCAAAATTTCTGCTAGAAAATAACATTTTATTAAAACCAGCCAATTTTCTAAATTGAAATTTGAAATAAAAATCGTCTGCAATGATGATTAACCAGCAGTCATGACACAAATGAAAACTTAATTTCACAAGCTTGGTCAGTCTTCTGCCACCATCCCTATCACACTGCTATTTCCCTGGCAGCACTCTTTTGACTAGGACCAATGAGTAGTAAGGGGAACATGGTCTTCACAGAAGGATATTTTTCTACCACTCTTGTCTTTAACCTACCTGGAAGATCTTCAAGGTCTGCAATTCAACATGGTGTTCTAACTCTTAATGCTTTTAAGTTGCTGGTGGTGCCTTGCCTCAAACCTGTTACACATGCTTTAATTTCTGCAATTTGCTTAGTTAGCTGTGAAACCATCACCCTTGAACCTGGCACATCTGCCAAAATATAGATATGAAAACAACATCAGTGAAAACTTGCTGCTTAACTAGAGACACTTCTACACTATACTTAGCTATCTACCTAACATACTTATTTGCAGTACAAAAGATGAAAAGACCAAAGTAATTTTGATTTGAAAAAGGGGAGGGAAAAAACATCGATTTAAAATATTTTGTCATATTGTGTATCAGCTTTTTTTTTCAACCTATTGTATTATACTAGTTATCTAAAGAATGTAAATATCTGAAAACAAGTGTGTTTCCAAAAGTTTGCATTAAAAGCCATGCAAAGTTTTACATTTTCATTGCTAGAATGGAGAGCAATCACCTTGAAGTGGCACTTGGATGCAGAAATTTGAAAGAGAACTGAAAGCATTTAGAACTAATAAAAATGGATAGTTATGTAATACTAAATAAGAAATTGTACTCTGAGAATTACTGCTTGCTAACTATGTAACAACATGCATAAAAATCATTTGCTCTAGGTCACCACGGTTTTTTTTTCACTTACAGTGAATGCTTATGATTAACACTGCCATTTGTAAATGTGTGTCTGGACTGCTTTTAAGGAATAATTACCTGCCTGTGCTTTTACATTTTTCTTTCAGTGTTACATAATAATTTGTTATTAGAATAATCAGACACTGTTCATTTTCTTCAAGTAAGCTGAATATTTAAAGAAAGTGGTAAATGATTGATGCTAGGCTGTATCAGAAATTTTTCCCTTCTCTCAGTTTCTGTCATTGACTGCCAGTTCTCAGGAATATACACAAGTGTCCTAACAAAAACCATAAAGTCTATGTGTTAAAATGCACTTATGTGCTAATTTGCTGCAGTTAAAAACAAACAGAGAAGAAAAAAATTTATAAAGCAAAAAAGTAAACAAGGATCCAACTGCATTTGAGCTTGTGAGTTTAATTATGTAAAAACAGATCTTGGCATCCTTTTTTTCCCTGGATGTTTTATGCTCTTTTCAAGAATGTTTCAGGACATATAAAGATGAATGATGCAACTTTCAAACCTCTCTGACTGGTGCCTAACTTTATTCAAGCTTTAGGTGTTTAAGTGCTGGGCTTTGGCTTCTGATCCACTCCCATCAGGCTGGGGCTGAAGGTCCTGGCTGAAGTTTGTCTTGTTTCAATTTGCCTCCAAGGGAAATTAACAGGAAACTGCTGTGGACCAAGATTTGCATGTTACTAACCCTAAATTCACATTATAGCTTAGTGTACAATTTTCACACATTGTTCTCAATCCTGACAGTGTTCCCTGACCTGGAAGTCTATGTGTGGGTGCAGGTGAAGATGTAAAAAAGCAAAGAAATAGATGTGCATTGGATAATTTTATTAACTATTATTTATGATTTTATCCCTCTTCAAAAATTCTAGGAAAACCTGGTATTTAGGCCAGAAGTTATTTTGGGAGTATGCTTAAATGAGTTATCATTTGGATTCAACTTAGAAAGAGAAATTTCTAATATGTATAACTGCGATCTGCACTTTTAATATTGTGATAAAGGAAGGAATTTTTAGCTGAATAAAAGTCATATCAGCATGATATGCATTGCCACAGAGCAAATATTCCTAGAAAATAAATATTTTCTGTTAGTATCAAAAATTTATTTCCAAAGTTGTTAGGTGATGTGTGCACCTGGTGGAGTTCCTTGTTTGCTGAATGCTGCTGTATTATCATTGTAGGCAGCTCTGTGATCCAGAAACACTGATCAATGACCAGAATGAGACCATTCCAAAGCATATGATTTCTTGTAAATTTTCCTTGCCCTGAGAAATGTGCCTGTAGCACACATTCTATTAAATCAGCTTGTAGCTTCTGGCTGGTTGGCAGGCTAAAATCATGTTTGAGAGTTGTATCTTCTGATCTGAATGATCAGGCAAGCACAGATACAGGTGAGTCATTAAAAGAAGTTTTCTCAGGCTCCCAAAATGCCCATTCTCACTGGAATAACTAGCCAGAGCTGGGTTTCAGGGAGATGTTCATTCCCTGTGTCAGAGTTCTGTTCTTACTGCTGCAAAAATGACCTTGACTAAGCTGCATTCTGCAGTGTATGAGAATGTCTCTCCTCAGTTTGGTCCTTACTCCATGACTTTGTGCAGTACCTTTCTCCAGTCTCTGTTAATGATGTGTTTCCATGGATAGAAACTCAGGGTATACACAAAAAACCCTACAGCATTCAACAACTAGGCATACTTTTTTTTTTTTTTTTTTTTTTTTTTGATGAGTGGGAGACCAGAGTTTGGAGATAAATGCTACAGAGAACAACTATTAATTTTTTTTTTTTTTTTTTTTTTTTTACAAAGTCCAAAATGAGGTATCTACATTTTCCATGTGGTGTAGGAAGAAATAAGCTTATATGTGTTTTTCTGAAGATTTCAAGCTTGGATATTAGGACCAAAAAAGGCAGTGTTTAAACATTAAGACATGAATTTATTTTATTACCTAGTAAATCACTAAAACAAGCAGCACATGGGAGTTAAATAGAATAATTTGTTATTGTTCAGTATAGTCATCAGTCTGGACCCCATGGGACCTAGTAAAAAAAATATATTTAGTCCTGTGTAGCAGATGATTTCTCTTCACAAGATTATTTTACTGCAGGCAGATTTATTTGGGAGCTAAGCCTGTGCTCCAGATTTTTTATGTGTTTTCTTGATCATTTCTTGAACTGTTATTGGACCTACTGCTGAATCTTCATCTCCAGGATGCCTGAGACATCCTCACATGTCCTTGATGGTTCACTCAGTTAAAAGCTGCTCTGCTCTGGGGAGCAGACTCTAAAAGACACAGCCATGCACTCCTCAAGGGCTACTGAACATATTTTTGTCTTTAGTTTTCTATGAATGACAGAGTGACAGAAGAGCAGGGGGGAACTTAAGTGCTGATTAAAGTTCAAGTGCTCTGTCTTCTGTGGCTGGTGCTTTGGAATACATTATAAATTACTTTTGAAAAAAATTTAATTTCAGGGTAACAAATCAATACTTTTAGTTAAGTCAGGCATCACTTCTGCCTGAGTGACACATGTTAGGGCAATACATGAATAATCCCTTTCATGAGTAATTTCTAGGGCACACTATGCTTTTAAGTCAGTATATAATTATCAGTTGAATGCTACTGTAATTTTTATTTCTGCAGAGAATGGAGGAGAGGAGGAGACAAACTCTTTGTCCAAGAGCATACCTACTAATCTATCAATAATGCATTGATTCTACAGGAGACAGACAATTTATCAAGACTGGTGTGTCTGTATATGCATACAGGTATGTCTGTGCATACAGATTTAGCAACTTCTTTATAAGTGGGTTTCATAACAGACCAGTATCTTTTGAGGAAAAAAAAAAAAAAAAAAAGAAAACACTTCTAGTGCTTGACACACAAGGCACAGTGACAGGAATGGCAAGAGGGATGTTTGGGTAGGAGTAAATGTGTGAAGAAATGGAGAAAATTAAGGAGCTCAGGAGAACAGCAATGAAGACAAACAGGTTTCAGAGCCTTGCAGAGGTGAGGATTAAAAGCTTCAAATAAATGCAAACTGTGGGGGACTGTGTGTGTGGGTAATGAGAGAAGTGAGGAGCCATGTTGTGAAAAGAAGTTGAAGGGATGCTCATAGGGAGGGATTACTGGAGCCAGGACAGAACTATGTTCATTTACTTCTTCACCCTTTGGGTGAAATTCCCACCCTTCTGTGCAGAAATAAAATGGATAAAAAATAAAATATTGTGAATATGACCAGGCTAGGCAGCACCTGGTTTGGTTCTTTGTGGATTTTTGGTGTGTTAATTTAATTTCAACACAGCTTAGAGTTCTGGGTTTAAAGTTCAATATTTTTTTTATAAGAAGCATGAGGGTAATGTCTTGATTCTTCTAGATACATTACTTCTTATATTCTTCCTTATATTGAAATATTTCGATGGAAAAATAATATATATTGCTCAAAAAAAGGAAATAAAGCCCTAACAGTGATAGAGAGACCTTCCTAACCTCCTCAGTACCAATACAGACCATCTGAAAAAATCAGCAGAGCTTGTCCAGGATATCAGTCAGCATCTCATCTCAATTACATCCTTCAGTGCTCCTTCAAAAGACAGAGCATGTGCTTGGTATCTAAAAGGTAGAGAACAGTTTCAAACAGAAGGAATGGACCAATGCTTTCTCTATGAGAAATCAAGCTCCCCACATAATATATTGCACTAAAATTCTATTTTTCAAACCACTTTTTTATTTACTTCTATTTATGAAATCCCAAAGAATGAAATTGAAATGCTTTTCCTCTACTTTTTTTTGTTTTTTATTGACCAATACTTTTCTCTTGAAAGGTGATTTACAATCCTTTACTGATCTCTACTGTTGAGATTTTTAAAATAATTTTACCCATATGTATTATTAATCTGTGTAACTCAATTTCCAGCAACCTTAGCCACCATTTTTAGTTTGAGGTTAAGTAGAACTAACATTCTTTTATGTGACTTTTCCCTATATTGGTTTACTGTCTGAAAAATGAATTACATATGCAAATTTACATTTTTCCTTCTGGTTTGCTTTATGAAAAAGTCATAAAGTACTGCCATTCTTGCACCTAATTTTTGTGGGGGGTTTTTAGATGTCACTGAAATAAATGTTTATGCAGGAGACTAAATTCAGTTTCTGTAGCTTCATTCACACACTAAAAGATAGGCTTGGTCTAAGTAGTTACTTGGGTTGTTTTCAGCATAATGACAGATATTCCACCCCTTAAATTTTGTGCTTGCATTCTTAAGAGAACATAAAATTCCTTATTTTATATAGCTGAAGTTTTTAATAAAAGATCATTGAGTTTATGTTAGTTTAGTTATTACTTCTAAGCAGTATGTCATTTTCTGATGGGCCACAGAATAAGCCAGAGGCTTTTACATCTGCAAATGGGTCAGAAGCTTTTGGCATCACATTGAGAATCACTTTTGAGAACTTTGCATACACAGAGTGCACAGTCAGAGTTCATAAACAAAATGTTTACTGGACTGCCCTCTCTAGAAGAGTTTAAGGGATTTTTTTTCCAACAGTAATTTAATTTTTGACAAGCTAACCTTGTTCATCAGTTGTTTGCCCTGGGAGTCCTTTATCCTGCAAAAAAAGAAACACATTTCTTTTACTTTATATTCAAAAGCATGTAGCTCTGTTAGATTACATGCAAATGAATGAATCAAGGGCTCACTCTCACTACCCTGGAATAAACTGAATATATGCCATTGAATTTAAAAAGGGTAAGACTGAGTTTTAAAAATAATTATTCATAGAGTTTGTCATCATGGATGGTTTTAAAATATGCTCTTTTTTGGCAAGCCAATCATTTTCTATGATTTTATTTTAAGATGAACAGAGAAGATTCAGGAAAGAAAGAGGTAAATTCAAATTATGAAACTGAATGGTTATCTAATTAAATACTCAAGTCAAAACTGTTTTATGGTGAAATTCCCCTGAAAATTCCAAACCCTTCATATTGTTTCATTTTTTTTCTGCTATCTGAAAAATGTTTTCAAAGTTCTTTTTATTTTTACTGTGCCCATGCATTTTTAGATTGCAGTTGTGCATGATTTTGTATTACCATATTGGAGGTTTTGTCATCCAAACATAGATGAAAGTTAATCACTTTAACTACAATACTCAAGGAAGTATATGAGCATGCTTAGATATGTGTCTTATATGCTCTGATAAACCAGATATTGTACTTCCACAACTGAAAACCCCCCTCTGTAGATTGTGTTTGCATGCTGAAAATTAAAATTCACTGAAATGCAGAGAAGAAATTACCACTAAAACCAAACAATGTTTTGTTAGTATCAGAGAAGTGTGTCTTTTGGGCAGCTGTTCCTGGTTTGCTATTTTAGCATATACCACATGGACCCAGAAACATTAAGCTGGTAAATATTTACAAAGAAAAAAATATTGCAATTTGTGTATTTTGGGCAGAAGGTATCTTGATTGTGGAGACACTAGAGACTGGGAGAGTAGCCTGGAGAAGTTTCTCTGTGTGCATTCCAGGGTCTCTTCCAGTGGCCACTGTTGGGTGGTGGATTCAGCAGACCTTTGGTAAAACTATTCTTAGTCACATTTTAGGAAGAACAGAGCCAAATATCTCCACTGTGCCCAAGCACCAAAGGGTATGGATGCTGCTGTGGTTCAGCCCCATACACCTGTTTGAAGTGATAACACAGAATGGGAGAATTCTCAGGCAGCATTTCTGCCATTTTGTGACACATGTACACAAGTGACATGTCATTAGAATTTGGACCTCTCCAAACACTAAGATGCTGCATTCTCTGACATGTTTTATTAATGGCTTCATATTTTATGGGAATCAGTTGTATAGTACCTTGTCCTCTCTGTGCTTGTCTTAGTAAATAAAACAGAAATTTGAACAGATACTGAGATTGTGTTTGAGGACTTGAAAGAAGCAAATGGAAGCAGCTTTTTAAATGTGTAGGAAACACTGTTCTGTTTTTATGCCTATTATTCTTTCTGAATTCTTTCAAATGTCTTACTTGAACATCATGAAAGTGAACATATTGAACTTAACAATTGCCACCATGCCACAATGTTAATTTTACACATACTTGAGTTACAAGCAAATATCACCTTGGGTCTTATGTGTTCTATAAATCCTCCAAGATCATGACATATATGTCAGAATTTAACTCTGGCAGTGCTGCCACCTTTCTTGACATATTCATCCCTTTCTCTGATTTGTGTAACTGCAGAATCATATTTTTGGGAGCACCTACAAGAAGTACAACATTGTGCTTTGATTATGAACCCATAATATTTTACAATTAAAATTGATGGCATTAGTTATTCCATTTCCAAAACAGCCTCCATTTTAGTACAACCCAGATCTTAAAATAAAATGCCTGGCTTAACAATCCATATTAGTTTATATACATATGGATTTCCTTTTTTCATAAAATACAGGTACTTCAGAGAGACTTCCTTCATCCTTTTTGTTCCATTATAAAAATGCAGCTCTGTGAACTCAAAGTGAGCTACAGAAGCATTTGGCATTCTCTGGCATCAGAGATATTTTAATCAGAAACATCTTTTTGAAGTCTCTGCTATCAAAGGAAATGGTCTTTTATCTCATGTTACCTCCATACATAAAATTTCCAGCAGTGATCGATAAAAGAAAATTTGTGAAGATCCTTCCAGTGTCCCTTAGGCAGCATCTCTTAGACCACACCATAGGGAATGTTACAATCAGGATGTGACTGCCATAAAAATGTGATGTCAGACTATTTTCAGGCTTTTGGAACATCTCAATATTAACTGAAAAATTAAAAAAATATGGATAAAATTTCTTAAATTATGTCTATGTAATGTATACCACCACTCCCTTCTGTAGCTTCTGAACATATGTAGCACAGGAAACATATTAAACAAATGTAAGATATAAACCCAAGAATTTATTGAAAATATTTTAACTGAAACCTTAATATTCTACTGAAAGAATCATAACTAGTTCAGATATAATTACAAGTGAACAAGGAAGAAGTATCCATACAGAATATATTTCAGAAACGTGGTTTGTACTCATTTTCCTGGTGCTATGCTTATCCTTCTCCAGCTCCTCTGGGACCAAAATGTTGGAGGCTGGTAGACAGCAGCATGAAGGGACCATGTGAAGGGAACACATGAGGTTCTTCACTATGAGGTATATGATGTATGTTAGGGAATTGGTCTTCCTCTTTTCAGGATGCTCTAGGGATCATTTTTTCAGGTTCATTAACTTGTTTTTGCACCTAGCTCCTTCGTTTTTCCACAGCTCTGCATAATACCCAGATTTACTATACATGTTGCCTTGTGCTAATGTTGATGTGATTTCTTTGTTCCCTTTTTGTCCCTGATGCCAGGTGTGCCCAGGTCTGGGTAAGCCTGCAGGGTCGTTCGCAGCCAAGGGATCTGCCATGCCTGTGCTCCTCAGTGCTGTGCTCTGCATCCCCATGCCCCAAGGCTGATCTCCTGTGTTTCCCTGCAGTGCATCAGAGCCTCTGATATCCCACACTATGCAGAGTAACTCGCTGCTGCTGCTGGCTGCAGTTTTTGTGGGTTTGTGCAGCTCGTGGGAAGTTGGAGGGCAGCACTGATGAGTCACGGTGTAGGAACCCAAAAGAAGCTGCATGCCCGGGATGCTTTGTGTGCATTTTGTCATGCATCTTCACAGCCCCCTGCTTGGGTGTCATCAGCCCGTGCACCAGGCAGAACTGCTCTGAATGTCTGACAGATATTTTAATGGAGGGCAGCACAGAAAGGCTGGGGGGAGCTGCTGCTTCTGCACAGTGAGCCTGCAGCCACAGAGAGGGGAAGGCACACACTCTGCTCCAGAGTACTCAAACAAAAGAATTTACAGCACACAAAAATGATCATATGCACCAAGACATTTATGTCAAGGCAAGACTCAATTTTGCAGTCTCAGTGATGTATACAGAGACTGAAAGAAGACTGAGAGAAAAGAATGAGCTCGGACTCAGTGTTTGAGTCATAAGCATTAATTCTGTGATTTACCAGTATCTAAGGTTAGGTGCTTAAGCATGTATTTTTCTTGCTTTGTCTCTCTTAATTGTTTTCATTTTTTTCCATCAGTGATTAAAGGATGGCATTGAAACTTTGAATATACTGGCTTTAAAACCTCCTACCATATAGTGAAAACCAGAAATCTTTAAGAATACTTTAAAAACAACTTGAATGACCATTAATTTTAGAGATCACAACCTTGTAAGGTTTCAACATCTTGTGTAACTAGGGATGGCATAAGACATGAGTTATTGTGTTTGGATAATAAGGAATTATTTAAAGTTTAACAAAAAATTGAAAGTAAAATTAATGATCTAATGTAGAATTATAAAAGACAGGAAACAATGTCAAAATTCAAATTACTATTATGACTGAGGCAGATTCTAAAATCCTTCAAATTTATGATCTCAAGGAAAGAAAACAAATTAAGGATCCATTTTACCTTCATTTTTAATCTGATTATACCCTTTAGGTATACTCTTAACATTGTTTTGGCTTTAAATATTGATAGATATCTTATTGATTTGGAATTGAATACTGCTGCTTAAAAAAAACCAACATAGCTTTATCTTAGTTCAGACAGCTCTGCTGATATTAAGATTGCATTGTTTATAAAATGACATTTTGATTTAGAAAAAGTGGAAGGAAGCAGCTCAAATTACAATTCTTTTTTCTGTCTTGAGCACTTCTGCCTGCTAAAGTCGACTAAAATGTTCCTCTTTACCTGCAGGAAGCTAAAGTGGAGTTAGGGCTGAAAAAACACAAGGTTTTTGTGCAACCTTTGATTCATCTGTCAAATAAGTAATCTAAACAGGAAACTGCATGCCAAGTGAACACCCACATTTTCTCAAAATCTTGAAACAGAAGAAATTTGGGAAGGCTCATGCTCTGTCTCACTCTAAACTTCTGAACTGGCAATTTGAGTATTTCTTCTGCCCACAACCTCTATTCCTAAGACTGTAAGAAATGAATGCTTGGGACATTTATTTAAACTTTCTTCTTTATGTTGTAAAATAGCTTCAATTACAGAGTCAAAAGCTTTTGCTGCTGTAATGTGCTTCATTTTATCTAGTTCTTTACAGTAATTCTGCCACTGTCTTTCTAAGACTGAGGGTCAGTTCTTCAGGGCAAATATTTGTAGCCTCTCAGTTACACCGAGGGAACCAGAACAGTTTGAGATAATTCACTGAAAACATGATGACAAATGTGTGATTGTTTCACTGGAGATTATCAGTATTTTAGGGCTAATTTGAAGTTAAGACTGCTGGAGATCTCCTATATTAACTATCTGCATTTCATTACAGACATTAATGAGAAATCTTTCTCTGTCAGGTGAAGCTTGCAAACACATTTGCCCCTGCTATTTGAAAACAGCAAGAAATGACAAATTAGAGCTGTGAGGCACTTACTGCCCTTTTGAATATGTGCTAATGTAACATTTATTTCACATTTGATTTTTTTTTTCCACAAAATATATTCATTTGCACTCTGGGAAAAACTTCATGGTGGTTGCATGGTACCTGCTATCTGCAACAGCTGTGCTGTAACAATGGTTTGTGTCTTGAAATCAGAGAGTCCTTTGTAGCTGTCATTTGAGAATAAGGCTCTGTTTCAGCTCTGTAACAAATTTTCTCTCTCTACATCAGTCATATGAGTGTGATATGCAATATCTATTTAATGGGGTTCTGGTCTTGTTAGAAAAAAAAAAATTGCTGCTTTTTGCCAAATGCTGGGGGATTAAATCAGGTAGACTGGGAAGGACCATGTCATAGAGGTTGGAAAAAACCCTCTAACCACGTCCCTAAGTGCCACATATCCATGTATCTTAAATATCCCCTCAAATGGTGACTCCACCACATTCCTGGACAGCCTCTTCCAATACTTGACAGCCCTTTAAGTGACAGATTTTTTTTCCAAATTTCCAATCTAAACGTCATCTGGTGCAATTTGAGGCTTTTTACTTTCATTCTATCACCTAGTAACTTTAATTTTAATTTGGAAATGTTTATTTCTCATAAATAAGAAAGTGATAGAAATGCAATTTTAAAAGGGAAATACTCTTAACCAACATAATTCTAATCAATTTACCTATAGTGAAATAATGACATATTGAGAACAGTATTTTGCTGCTTCAGTGTGGAACGACTTCATATTTGCATACTCCTTTTCTTTCTATGTTGTTCAAAATACCTGCCTTTTAACTGTGTCTCTTCTGTTACCTTTGCACTTTAAAACCAGATTCTGCTCAAATTGAATCAGCTCAAAGACCTGAGTTCTGTAGTTCTTACTGAGTACCTGAAATACTGGAATGGAAAACTTAAGCTTGGACTGAGTATATCACTTTTAAGTTACATTAATAGCTTAGGTTTATTAATAGCTTGGGTTTATTCTCTCTTGTGCTGTATATGATCAAAAAAGTTTCTCATTAAAGTGTGACAGTGCTTTATATTGCCCGTACATAAAACCTCCATGGTTATTATACAAAAAGAAAAGGCAAATGACAGTTGGTGTCAACACTAAACAGCTTAGGGAAAACTATTTCCTCAATATGTATGTAATTTAATTGAAATGCAATATTTCATGAATATTAGAAAGTGAGGCTTTATTAAAAATGGCAAGGAAAGTGAAAGCATGACTGTTTAGAGTAACAAGCAGCACAAATTTATTCATTCAATACATCACTGAATTATTTAAAACTCAGCAAAGCACAAGGTCATGGAATAATTTTGGCAAGTACGCACTTTTGCATGATGCATTTCCATAATTCCACTACATCCATAAAGTTAATCACAGCTTTGGCATGCAAGCCTGCTTCATGTACTAAGCTGAGCCAGAAAAAGGCTCTGAATTAAAACTTAGGAACAAACCAAACAACTGACACTACAAATGATTTGTGATAGTTGAAAGCAGATGTGAGCTCCATAATGCTAGCAATTCTTACAAATATTTCATTTACTAAATCCCACATTTACTTGCAATCCACATTTACAAGTGGAAACCTGTCATTGGTCTGGATACACATCCAAATTAGTGTGCACACACACATTTTGATGTCACAAGTTCTTCTTGAGGAACTAATCATTCTGTAACAAGTGAGAGCTGACAAGAGGTGTTCTTTAGACCATGGGGGAGAGAGTGGTTGAGCTATCCTTGGAAAAAATCCATGGAAATTTAGTCAATTTTCTATTGTTGGCATTAGTACTCACCTGCCCTGAGTGCAGACTGACTGCTAACAACTTCTGCAGACTCCTAAACCAGAGAGGCTCAATGCATGCAATTTTCAGAACTGCATTGTCATTTCTGTGCTCCCAGAAAGGCAATGAAATATGGGAATTACATAGGCCTTAAAGCTTCTTCTCAGAGTATGTTTGAGATTCTAAGACAAAAATCAGGGTATTTTGAATTTTGCAATAGAATTGCACTCAGGATTTTGCATCCTGTTTCCATAAAACTCAATCAGTTAATTAAGGCATGAGTTTGAGTATGATTTTGAGGACTCCCATGATCACAATCTCCCAGTACCAACTTGAAGACAGTCTGTTCTATATGGATTCTGATATATGGCTAATTTATAACCAAGGAGCATTAGACATGTCTTGATAAATGTGGCTGAATTCCAGGCAGAGGGCTTCCTAATGTAACAACAGTAATCTACACACAGTGATCTCGTTTTCCTCTTTGCAGGTTTTGAAACATCTCAATGCTAGCTGGGAGCTGCTGAATATATTTGTGGTTTCCCTTACACTTCCTTCACACACACAACAGACAGAGGAAATTATGGATCAACTAGACTTTCAAAAAACATGATTTTCATTTGAAGGCTTGGTGGACCGTATTTTAATTTTCAATAATTTGCTCAATTTATTTATTGTTCAGCTCAGGTTTTTCCAAATTAGTCTTGAAATTGATGTAATTTCTCTCAATGTATTCTAAGAAAAGTGTGGAAGTGAAATGAAAGATACAGCATCCAAATTTCAAATGTTTGCAACACGCTGAGTATATTTTTTAAGCACCTTTAATCTTAAGTATTGCTGTGACATTTAAAAAAGAATGAAATATTTAAAGTTGCAATTTTTAAATTGGTACCCTGGTTCTATACAGGTTGTTTATTATTTGATTGACTTCCAAAGAATTCTCAGTTCTACTTTTCAAAAAGTAGATATTTTAATCTGGGTACCCTGTTCTACTCTTACAGTACTTCTGTATATTGCAATCAGTGAGTTTCTGTTGAGGTGATGCATATAGATAACTTATCCAATCACTTTGCTGCCTTTAAGAGAAATTGCTTTATAAATAGTTTTGGACCTCTCTGATTAATAAAAAGATCAATGAGATTTTTATTTTCTGTATGTAGATCTCAAAAACTCTACTGTATATAAAATTGCAAGTGTTTTAATAGTTACAAATTGCTAATAAAATCTGGAAAGACTTAACATTTGTAGAAGTTGCTGAAAGTTTCTTTTTGTTGCTAAATCTTGAAATAGCTTTCTTGCTGGTGAAGAAAACAGGGAAAATGCTGAAAATTAAGATGATATTTAGAGTATTTATTGCAAATAATAAGCAGTCATTTCAGCCACATTTTTGCACATACTGAACATTGTCTCTCAAGAAAATAGATACATTAGTCAATGACTTTAAGTGTTTTATGCGTGAGCTTCATTATAAATTTCATTTTACTATAAATTTGCAGTTTATTTAAAACTGAAATAGGAACTGCTTTAGAGCAACATCAAACAGCAAGAAGTTGCCACTTTGGTGAATTTGTGTGCACACAACCTATTCATATTCATCAGCTTCTAGTTGTAGTTCTGCAGAGGACAAGTTGCAAAACTATTTATAACCCCAGATTATTATATTTGTGTGAGCAAAGAAGACACATACCAATGATCTAAAGAACTTTCCTTAATATTTTAAGGATATTAAAGGATACCCTTATCTCAGGATATATTTCAAGGTGCTACCAGTTTGATCAGAAATTTTATATTCAGTGCCAAGACCCTAATTTCAAAAGTCAGTAGGACTACTTTTGTCAGACTCTGCTGCAGACAGAATGTCTTAAATTGGATTGCTTTTGATGAAGATAAATTAAGAGGTAACTCTTGTGGTCACATCAGTGTATGAACAGGTGGGTTTTAGGAAAAGAAAAACACCAGCAAAAAACACCTTTACATTTTTAGTTTCTAATTGTGGCATTTAGAACAACAACAACAACAACAACAACAACAACAACAAAAACAAAAAAAAAAACCAAAAAAACCAAGAAAAACCTCTGTACAATTGAAACTTGATACTGGCAGTCCAAAAAGCATTGTTGGAGCTCCAGCATGATTTTTAGTAAGAATTATTTGTGTCTTAGAAATGTCAAAAGTGCATTTGTTTCAGAACTTTGGAACAGTTAAATGGATATAATCTTCTGTCTAAATCTGTGATCAGCTTTTTGAAGATGATAGATAAACACCTTATGCATATAGTTCCACATCATGATAAAGAATAATATTCAGGAAGAAAATACCCATATAATTTTATTATTTTTCTCCCCATCAATCTAATCAAAACAAAAGCACTTTTGAAATGCTCAGCATTGTTGTTTTAAGTACCATGGTCATAATAATTAATCTGTTTATTGTATCATCTCCCACAGGTTTAAGACACATGAATAATAATTATAAAAATTATTATTAAAAAAGCTGCTATATAAAACCTCAATTAATATTGGAAGACAGCTCAACAAAATTCTGTGGAACATGAAATGGGTAAGTCTTGATTTGTCTTTAGCTGCATTACATGTTGTTGGCATTTAAAAACACTAATTTGGAGCTTTATGAGAGGATAGCAAGCATTTTCTGTTTGCTTTCAGCCTAGCAGTCTGTTGTTTACTTTCTGTATTAATTTAGCTGTAAGTACAATGAAACTGTCATCCTGATGTGACATTCTGACTTCAAATGTTAGAAAAACAGCAGATTCTGTCTACCAAACATGCAGAGCCCTTGCTGTCACAAGTTGTGCATTGTCTAAAGACAGATTCTTTTCACTGCATGGTTCCAGTAGGAAATTCAATGCAAAGACAGCTCTATAAGAATCTAATATATAAATCATGGGTTATTGGATTTTATTGCCCCTTTTACTCATGAGTCTTGCAAGCCAGACAGTTTGCAGGGAAGAGACCAAGAAAAGATCTGAAAAGATTATATTGTTCTTCTAAATTACTCTTTGCCTATGCTTAAGGGAATTTGTCTTATCCTTAAGCAACTGGTTTGATGCCATTCCCTGAAGGTTCTGCTGAAGTGGTTCTTGTGTGACCTAACAGATAATAGTGCTGGGGTTTTGAGATGCCTGTTCTTCTCACCCATAATTTAAGCAGTCTTAGGAGGAGCACAAACTGCACTTTTAATGTACATGGTTAAAACCTCTTTTTAAAGGTGAATCACAAACAGTACAGGTGCTCCATCTCAGATCATATCACCAGCAATTTATTTGTGTGTTTTCCTAACAACAATTCCCACTGCAGCAATTAACCCAGATAACCACCCTCCAGAATCAAAGATATGTTCTGCTGGCTCGATTTATCTGTTTTTCCAGGCTCTGCAGATCCCTGGAGAAAAGAAAACCACAAAGAGAAAGAGTAACAGAGCTGGTCTCAGAGGAGAAATCATCACCGTCCATCAGAAGCACACCTTGGGTGACGAGGATGGTGCAGGTTTCCCTGCTGAATTTTCTGCAGAGCTGTTCCACCTGTGCTCAGGTACAGCTCCTCTGGGTGGGCTATTGCTCACACAGGTCTGGAAGAACTGGCACTGCTTTGAACTGATAATGCTGGAATAGGATTGGATGGCTTTGATCTCAGACTCCTGGAAAGTGAATTCCTTTGGGGAATGGAACTTGCTGCCTCCCTGGCCACGGGGAGTTTTCCCCCTCAAGGGTCATGTTTGTTAAGACTCCTTCATATCTTTTTACAGAGCCTTGCCCACAGAACTGCTGTTCCCATGGATAATGACCAAGGAGTGTTCCTGGGAGTGAAGTCATGAAATGCTGGGAACTTCTGGGGAGACACAGCAGCTCTGCTACTGAATGATGGACAGGTCCATGAACTTTACTGTCTAATCTAAAGAATGCTCCTGTAAAGGGCTGTAAGCAGCTTGTTCAACTTCACAATAGATCAAAGATGTGACTTTAGTGTACCAAATGCAATTTTAAACATGACATCTAGGGTGTGAATGCTGCTATATTTAGTTCTGCAACAACATCCTACACATTAGTGAAAAGAAGCAATAGATTGATGGTCTTGTGCCAACACAGAATTGTTTTGCACATAGGTTTGCCAGATTCTATGAAATTAATAAAAAATGCTCATGTTAAATGTCTCCCCCAATATTCTGAAGCTACAGATATTTTTGTGAGATAAATTATTACAGAAACAGAGCAGGTATAGAGAGTGGTCTTGCTTGTTAAAATGTTATGCAAGATTAAGCTGTGAAAATCCTTTCTGTGACCTTGCTTTATGAATAAAGCACTGCTTGTTCCACTGGTGGGTGAAATTAGAAAATGCAGAAGAAAGGAAAATGACAGCTCTCAGTCCTTGTGAAGTTATGTCCCCGTTGCAAGCTCTGTGGGACAAATTGTAAACCATGTTATCCAAATGAAGACCATTTCAATTCTAATCACCACTATTAATATGCAAATTTCCTAAATACAAATATTCTCACTACAGTAAAGTACACATTTACTTTGGAGAGTAAAAGACATCCCATTTTTTAAAACCCCTTTTTGCCACTTGTACCTCAGAGGTCCTGCACCATAGTTCTTATGCTTACTGCTGATTTTAAAAATAGACTGATTTCTCCCTGAGCATGCCAATGACACTGCTTCAGTCAGCAAGATTTTGGATTCCCATTAGTGCTCTATTTCCCTCCTCAGGGATCTGTGGCCTCCTTGGCACTCTGCTACCACCAGACCATGTGTCTAGCTGCCTTATGATCATTCTACTCTCCATCAGATGGATTTTATGCCATGACAATGTATTAGTGCTCTTTATATCTTCACCTCTCTAAACAGCTAAGCTAGCTCACTGTGAATTTGGTTACAGCTTGCTTCTTTGGTGGGGTTTGGGTATTCTCAAGAGCCAAATGAAAAGAAAACGTGTTTAAATGTCATGGGCACCACAGTGGCTGCTGCAATGCAGTGGAGGGATGTAAAGAAATGTAAGGAAATTAAAGGAAATGTAAGGAAATCTTAGGAAATGCAGTTAACCTTCACACCATTTTACATGCAGTTCTGTTTGTGGCAAGTGGAGGTGATGTCATATCTTAAGTGAGAATATTGAACAGATGCATAACAACCTCATTATATGATATTCTAATAACCCTGAAATTGTTTTTAGAGGGACAATTGCCTTTCTCACTATTGTGTCACGCACAAAATTGAGGCAAGCCACAAAATTTTATTATTTTACTAAACATTACCTTATGTGAGAATTGTCCACAAAACAAGAACCCCAAAACATTCTCAAAATACCCAAATGTTCTGCTTTCTCTGCTCTATACAAATGAAAGTGAATCAGAGAGAACTAAACAAGGATATTTCTTCTCAATCTGTCAATTTAATTTTTAAAATAATGTTTCATCAGAGACTGCACTCCTGTTTTATTAGCATTAGCTACAACCTTGGAGTCTTAAAAGTCTCTTAGGGTTTCTATGTCTGTGTCATCTAAGCATTGGGCTGTGTTAATAAATTTAATAGCACTCCAAGCATGACATTTTTATTTTATCTACAGCAAAGCTCTTCTGCAAAATCTGAGGGTTAAAGTTAATTCACCTTCTGTCTAGAATTGTTTCTCAGCCCTTCCCTTTGTTAGAAAGAAAAATGGTTGTATATACCTGAGTAATAAAGCTGTAGGCTTGGGTAGATTTTCTAAAGATCATTTCTTGAAGGCATTATAAAATTATGCTGCCTAATGTAATGTAGATCAGTCAGCAAGATATTGTCTGTATCAATAATGGTACCACCATATGCAGTATATAAAAGATGTCTGATACACTTCCCCCAGGAATTAAAGAAAGAGGTCTATCAACAGTCATAGAACAGAAAATATGTTTTTTTTGTTTGTTTGTTTGTTTACAAAATATTTCCTGAAGATGTGATAAAAGTGTTAAAATATCATTTTTTTAAAATTGTTTTTTAGAGTTTTAAAACTCTTTTTTTGCCTGCAAGGTTAAAGTTTAGGAAGTTTGGTCTACCTCATACAAGAACAATAGAATAATCTGTGTATGTAAATACTTAATTGAAACTGGAATGAATCATATATAAACATAATTGCTTAAACTGGTTAACATGTATTATGAGCAGCAATTCTTTTTTTTCTCCAGAACCACATAGTAGGAGAAAGCCATGTTCACAAGCTTTAAATGGCAAGAAGGATGTTTTAATTATTTTGTTTTCAGTTGTTTTATCACCAAGTAAGAGTTGATGTCTTGCTTTGTTTTGCTTTTTTTTATTTTAATTAGCTGAAAAAGTGTGCAATTGTTTTACATTCTTGTAGCAAGAGAAGGACTAAAAAGAAAGCAGTAGGTGAGGTTCTTGTCTAATATATGGTTGTAAAACACTGACTCACTAATTCTGGCATTTGATAAATATCATAATGATTATTACTCATTAAAAATTATAATATTGCAGGAAAAAATACTTCATTTAGCAATTTTTAATAACACATTTGTAAATATGGATATTTTATAGTATCACTTAAATTCTTCTGAATTATCCAAAAGGTTCCAGGCTGTGTTGTGGAATTATCTCAGATTAGAAGTTCTGAAAAGTTTCCAACTTAAAAAGATTAAAAAAAATGTTGAAATACTTTTTTCCCCATTTATATCTGAATGGAACTTGGGTATTTTTATGTCATATACATGCTCTTCTAGTTCCTAAATGATTGCATTTTAGAGCTATCAACCATGAAGTCCCTTAGCAGCAATTAAAAGTATCTTTTTGCTCCAGGTTGTATGAAATGCACTAAAATTCATGTAGCTGTGGTTAATGGCATAGTCTGTAAAAAAGCAGACGTGACTGAGAAGATTTCTGTTGTGATATTTGATCAGGTGGAGCTCTGTTCTCCAAGAAATTGTACTCTGCAGTAGAGAAGAGACAACACCAGTAAATAAGAAGCTGGAGAGAAATTGGTGCTGTTTTCTTGAGCTAGGGGAAGGAAAGGCAGCCCTAGACAGGAGAGACTGTGTGAAACATTGATGAAAAATGGTACCAGCTGTTTTCATGCCTCAATATGCAAGGATTTGGGGAGGATGAAAAAAAAAAATATAACATATAAATGCCTTTGTCACTTCCTTATTACCAGATAATTTACACAAGCAGTCACCAACCCAGCTGAATGTCACTCAAGCTCTGTGCTTCAGGGCAGAACTGCAAAATTGAGGGAGTTTCTATTCTCAGTGGAACAGGAGCCAGTGGGAATTGGGGTGCCAACACTTGCAGGATCTTCCTGAATTACTCTGTGAGCACCATAAAAACTTTGCCTGCTACTGTCTGGTTTTGGAAGGAAGAAGGGTTTTGAGGTAAGTGGGAAAACATCACTGAAAATATCTTGCTGCTGTCTGTCCTCAACAGGATTGTACCCCTTTGGAAGAAGATAAATCAGGGTGATAAATTCTGTCTTCTACAAGCTTCAAAGCATAGAGTCTGTATCACACTAAATTAAGTAATACATTATAATCTCTTAGTATGAAGGCAGAAAGACTATTTAACATAATATGCCTACAAGAAATAGCATGAGGAGCCCATCAAAGCACTTCATAGAAAACAAAGAAAAATAAATTTGTCTCAGTGGCCAGTGCTCAAAATTATAAATCCAAAAGAAAAAAACACTGACAAAACACCCAAAAACTAGTGAGACTTCAAAATCAGAAGAAAGAAGACTAAAAATAACTTGAGACTGCCTAAGGCAATCATTAAAAGCAATCAGACACAAAATATTTGTGGAAATGTGAAGTACAACTCAAATTCGCTGAGACAAATAGTTAATTTAATTGCTGAGGTAAGCATCAGAACATCATTTATATTTTGAAAATTCTATGAGATTTTACTTTTAAATGAGTAAACTTTTCTAAACACAGAAGAGGGTAAAATTTGTATCTGATGTGTATCATAACTCTGTAAAATTAAGTAGGACTGAATGACCAAACACATTCAGAAAATACCAGCAAGGAAACAAGAATCGATAGGAAATTGCTTTTATTAGGTAAAAATCTTTCTTAAGGTTTTGTGTAATCTGAGGATCTGAACTCTGCTAGCATAGGCAACTCGTGAACTCCTACCTTGTAATCTGCACTCTTCAGTTGTTACTAAACATAGTCAACCAAAAAAACAAAATCACTGGAGCTATGGACAAAATTATTTGCCTGTCACCCTAATTTTTCTCTATTTTAAAACTATTGCTAATCTATGCCAGAGATTAAACCAAACTCTTTCAATTTTATCATTAGATAGATATTTCCTTTTGAAATAGGACGTTCTGGACTGATTCTGGATCTTTTTCAAGACAGTGGAAAATCTGAGCAGCTGCTCTGAAGGAGGTGAAAGGAGTCCAGATGCCCACCATCAGAAATCCCTCTACTGTTTTTTCATGTTTTCCCAGGAAATATTCAGCTGTCCAAACCACTAAGTCAACAATAATCAACAAACATTTCACAGCAACAAGTAGTGGGGTGCTATTTTATGGTGGCAAATGTGAGATTTCAAGTTAAGACAACATTTTCTCATTACCCAGTTGATTTTATTCTAGTGGAAAAATTACTGGGTTTGTGAGGAAATGCAATCCTCTGTCTAGTTATGAATTGGAAGCCTAAACTCTTAGAACTATTTACCACGTGAAAAATGTCAGCTTTTTCAAAAATACCCTAATGAATTGCGGCATAATCAAAATTGTGCAACAAGGAAGAGTGAAAACAACAGCTGCCTATTAAAAAAGTGAGCAAAATGGGGAATTGGCAAATTCATTTCAAATGACCCACTCTAGTGAAAGCATAATTTCATCCTCACTTTAATTAGACCAAACAAGATAATGTGCAATTAATTGCTTAAAACTGGATGGTGGATGGGAGAAAAGCAAGTAGAAATTCTAAATAGTTGTTTACTATGCAAGCAATAGGATTATTAGCTCTCATTTTAGTCCTCTAGGATAAAAAAATTTCCCAACTAGCCCCACCCTACTCAAAGCAGTCCTTGATCTCCCAATTACATTTTCAATGAGGAAAGTTTCATTGAAGTTAATGATTCTACACATAGTTGAGTATCCTTATATGTGTAAACTGAGGGTTTCAATTTACAGAGAACCAACCATTAAAATACTGCTTGGGTCATACTTCTACAATGATTATTATTCCCCCCTCTTTCTTTGTTTTTTTTCTTTTTTTTTAGAGTTTTTGGAAAAAAAATCAGAATTCAAAATGCTTCCAGTGAATTTGACTAATAACCTTTTGAACTCCAATGCTTTCCTTACAGTAAATGCAATAAAACGAAAACATTTATTACTTTGGAATAAAGCCAATATTCATTTTAAATAAAATACTATAGAAATCATGTTTTTTTCTGAGTACAGATGTGCCCTGAAAGCAAGCAGGTATTTCTCATCTCCTGGAGAATATTTGGCAAATACCTATTCAATTTCTAATGCCTGCCAGACCATGGATCTGCATGTTATGATGTGAGATTGCATACCTTGCCACAGAAATACAGATCCTGCAAGTCATGGCTCATTGGAAATCTCCACCTCTATGTAAGTAAAAAAATCATCTATAAAGGGACTTTGCCTGTGTAAATATAATTGTGTGATTACGTCCTAAAATGTTCTTCCTGTCCCATAAAACTTGATTACCTGAGAAAGCTCTGAAAAAGGATGGAGAGAGAAAGAAAGAAAAAAAAGGTGCAAAAATCATTGTGTTGCCTTAAAAATAATCAGAAAGAACAGCTGAAACAAGGTTGAGAGACTTCTTGCACTACAAAGAGGTTTCCTTTGGAAAAACCTCAGCCCTTTGTGGATTTCAGTCATAAGAGGATTGATTTTCTTCAGGAACATGTAAAATGGTACAGTTAGCTGACTCAGAAAATAGCTTTCAAAAAGAAATCTTTTCAATTTGGCATGTTTACATCAAAATGTTTTTTTTAATTCAATTGCAATTTATAAAGTTTGTTTATCTGCACCACAAAGAGTAAACTTTTTCTTATTGTTTTTTGTCTGGTATAACTGCTCTTGGAGTAAGTGAAAGAGAAAATGTAGTGGTAATTAAAGGATAAAACAAAAAATTACCCCCTAAAAATATCATATCACCTGGTGTGATTTAGACATAAGAAATGATGTCTTTCTAACCCAATTGAGCACCATACTGCAAACTGGGATTAGGATTTTACTAAAGCAGTGTGGATGCCACAGGGTTGGTACCAATGTTCAGTTCATGTGATAGAGAATTTCCTTTTAGACATCAGAACAGCAGGAGGAAGAGGAGGAGGGGGATGGGGAGGGGGCCTAACCCTAACCTTAACCCTAAAGCTAACCCTAACCCAGAACCCTAACCAGAATTCTTCCATACATCCAGCATTATGCTTGCAAGCCTGTCAAAGGGGATGACAATGTCATCTTAGTGTATCTGAGGAGTTTGTAATCCTCTTAATTGTTCTGGCAAACTCAGGGCTTTTGGCCATTCTTTGTTTCATATTTGCATTTCAAATATTTATGGAGTCATTTGTTGGAATAGTGAAATTAGCCATTACAGGGTTTGGACAATGCCTTTAATGACATGATTTAACTCTTGGACAGCCTTGAATTGGTCAGGTCATCCTAGTAAGTTCCTTACAACTGAATTATTCTATTCTATTCTATTCTATTCTATTCTATTCTATTCTATTCTATTCTATTCTATTCTATTCTATTCTATTCTATTCTATTCTATTCTATTCTATTCTAATTTGATGTCTGGTGGTAATAAGAAATTTCCAACCTGTCAAACAAACCCCATTTTGTTTATCTGCATTATTCTCTACCTATTAATGTGACATTTTTTTTCCAGAGGGTAAAACTTAATAACTGAGACAATCTGAGGAAAATAGGCACTGGATTTTTTTTGTGGCAGTGGGCCTTTGGATAGCTTAAGGTGTCTTAGGTTTGCCCTTTTTAAAATCCTGCTCTGTCAACAGCTCATTCTAACCCTGGGTGAGATAGCACACTGTTTTGTGTGGTTGAATATAGACATTCTTTAAGATTAAAAGAAATTGGAAAAAAAAATTGGGTTTTTTTTTCATTAAACTGATTTTTTTTTCCTTTTTCAGTCAAAATTTACATTGTCCCTTTGTCAGTGTGATAAAGATATGCTCAGTGACAGAGAAGTGGCTTAGGCCAACAGATAGCTGGGAACAGCTCCCTAAAGAATGCATTGAAATATGCCTTGATGCTGTGAGGAAAGGCTGCAGAGCCAGCACACTCAGGTTCCCTCATCTCCTCACCTCTAGTGACCCATGGCCTCCAAGCCTGGTTCCTATCTGAGACTCAGGCAGAATGATAAAGACAAAGGGCCAGCAAGTCAGTGCTTTCCTCCTGCCTGCCTGATTCTCCTGAGCCTGGCAGCTGTGAAATGCTCCCATTTTCTGCCATTAGCTCTCACCCTGTGCACCAAGCATGCCACAGTCACAGAGGAAATCTGTGGTGGAAATGGAAATGGGCTGTAGGTTTTTCAGGTGAATGGTTTGTAGCTGATTGAGAAATTCTTTGGCAGAAGGGAGTGTGAAGGGTCTGCAGACACAATATAGCCAGCTTTACATCACTGCACAGGCCACAGCTATGCTCTGAAAATCCCAGGCTGTCTGACTAAATTATTTCAGAGCAATCAGAATACTCTAAATTGCTTTGTAGGAGCAGACTGAGTCTTGCTAGTCTGAGATTCAGAGTTTAATATCTTGCTGAGTTTCATTGTACTTAAAGGTCCCCGAATAGTCACCCTACTACTTCTTTCACACAAATTTCTTTATTTCTAAGAACTTTGCATAATTTCTTATGTCCTTCACTTTTTTGACTCTTTGCATTTATTTATAATGTTTTTTCTTTTATTTTCATCTGCACGTTGTGGCTGTTACCTGATATAGCATTGTTACACATAAACATCCTTAACCTTTATAACTAATGAAATGTAAACAAGAAGAAGGTATAATTTCTGATCAAAGTTTAATTGTATTCATTTAGAAAGAAATGCATTTCTGTGTTATACAACATTCTTCTCAAACTTATTCTTTTAAATGACTTTTTTTGGGGATTTTCATTATTGATTTTTTTTCTTTTGTATTTATGCCTACCTGATGCAGTATCTCACATTTTTTAATAAGTCTTGAAATGCAGTCACCCCCCAATATAAAAAGTCTTTGGCAGCCATACTCTGCCTGCCTACTGTGTATGCATTTTTATAGACAGAGATACATAAAAAAATAAACCACTAGTCTTAGAAAGTAGATTTGATGAAAGAATACAAATTTATCTTCTTCCAGATAATGTCATATGAGATCATAAATTGATCTGAAGGGCTGCTGGCAGCTTGCTCTTTAACTGTATTAGGTTTGTCTGCATTAAATCAAAATGGAAACAGCTGGATGTATGTCTGAAAGATTCCCATTCAGCAGCAGAGAGACACAAAATCTGTGGGAATAAACATTCCTATCAAAGATGAGGATATTAAGTAAACAATAACAAAGAAAAAAAACAACCTCATGAACATCTCCCTTTCTAATTGTATTTAGTGTCAAATCAATATGGTATTAATGCTGCTGATTATATCAGTGATATCCTGCCCTATGTTATATTCTTCTATATCTTGCTGAGTAATGGTTAAAATACCATCATATATTATAGTCCTGAAAAGGATTTTTGCTCATTGAAACTAAGTGAAAATGCAGTTTTTATTCTTACCATGTCAGCTCCAGGAAGAGGATTATCATTTTCCAGTCTGCCCTCTCCATTTATCATCTTTCCAGTTGCTACATATATATTCTTCCTGACAAAATAAAAAACAAAAACAAAACAAAACAAAACAAAACAAAACAAAAAACAAACAAACAAACAAAAAAAACCCAAATCAATCAAACAACTGAAAACCCAACCAATTGAAGAAAACACAAAAAAAAAAAAACCCTACAAAATTCCAAACCCAGAATAATTTCCAAAATATGTATGTCTTATTTAATCTCCCCTATGTGTAATTCTTAGAAATCAGTTTAAAACATCACATACAGAATAAAATATAATGCTAACAGTAAGTCTGAAGGGATGAGCCATGAGTTTAGGGAAGAAATATGTGGGAAAGGTAACAGTGAAAGGAAAAGACAGGATAAGATTCTGACTGTAGAACACTGAGAAAGAACAATAATATGGAACTTATGTATTCTGAGTTCCAGTTACCTCAGAATCACAGCTGGGGATTTTGGACACAGGTTTTGTACAGTAGCATAGTGGAGAAAGGATGATTTCCCTGATGGCAGCAGCTGGTAATTGTTCCTGGATGATGGGATGTGCTGCAGTTTCTGCTACACTAACAGCTTAAACCAACTATATTGCATTTAGTGTTTTTGCTTTTTTAAATTGCCATTTATGATGCTAGGCATAATTAACACCATTTTCAATCTAATTTGCACCCTTTGTTCTTTCCCCTCAGTTGTGGGGTGTCTTTTTTTATTTTTTTTTAATGAAAGTTCTTTTCCTTTAGCAACTTTATATCTGCCTTTCTTAAAGGACTTGGAGCACATGCTTCAATTCCCTCTTTCTTTATCTGAGTCTTCCATTGATGCAGAACAATTTTACAGAAAAAGATACAGAGTGCACTTTTTTCCATTTATAAACCTGTATCTATGTAAATCAAGTATTTACATGCTGTTGACTAGTTCCATACAAAGACAAAGACAATGAAACGCTGCATTACAAAATTCAATTTTAGTTGCCCAACTGTTTCCTAAAATGTGTTTTTGGAGCTCATGCTCTCATAATCCTCTACACAGGGAATCTGAGTAGAATTCAAGTCAAGCAGCTCACTGGAGAGCCTTTGAAGGGACCTGGGAGACATCTCCCTGCTGCTGCTGGCATGTGTCCCTCAGCCAGCCAGTCCAGCTGCCCTTTAACCACTGGAATATTCACTGAAGGGTCCCCACAGCAGGATGCTGACAGACTGGTTGGGCACAAGGGTTTTGACTTTCCTGGGGCACTGACAGACTAATAAAACACAAAGGGTTTGAGAAAATCCCTGCTTTACACATGATGCCAACTTCCCTGTCTCACCTCATCTACAGCTATTTCCTCTGCTACCACCTAAATTCAAGGAGAATCTATAGAAATAGTAAAACTCTTGTTCATAGTGGTATTCTCTATAAGAGCAAGCAGAGAAAGGCCAGAGCACAAAATTAAATAAACTACCAGGGAACACAAAAGATAATAAATAATGCTATGAGTGCATTAGCAGTAAAAGGATAACTCAGGAAAGTGTTGTCTGATGCTAAGTGGTCTAGAAAGGCTCTTTGAAAAATAATGACAACAAAACTAATAAATGTTTTCATTCAAGTCTTGTCCAGCATTTGCTGCTGTACATTGTCAATATAAGTAACACAATTATTATTAACCACAAATATTTTCTATCAGACTACAGAAAGATGGATTTGGACACTTGAACAAATTGTGGTTTGAATTGCTAAATGAGATAAAATTGATTCAAAGGTTTCCAAAGTATGGTTGAAACAGTGTCAGAGGCTGACTGATTATCTCTAAAATATAACAGGAAAGGTTCCAGAAAAATGGAAAAAAACCCTCTTTTTGCTTAAAAGAACCACAAGGAAATTATAGTGGTGTCAAGATGATATAATTTATGATAATAATTAACTCCTTATCAGCACCTAGGACAAAAAAAATCTTATGAATAAGAGCTAGCAAGGAATATCTAGAAAAAAATCAAGTTAAACTTACTGTATTATAAGCAAAGGTAACTTCCCATGTTATACAGTTAGATGAGAAAAGTAGATACTTTATAAGTGATTTAAGTAATTTTTTTAAACTGTGTCTTGTTCAAGAAATGATATGTCATGAATTTCTAGAAAAAGCATTGAAATGAACCTGTATAATCCTTGTTTAAAACAATCCCATTCTACTTCCTTCAACAAAAAGATCTTTTCATTTTAGTGGGGGTTATTTAGTTGTGCCTTTGGTAATAATAGATGATCAATACAGAGTATTGTTGAAATCAGATATTAAAGATTAATCATGATTTTGGGAATCCAAGGTTATTGACTTGTTTTATAATAGTGTGTAGGAAACACATGAGATTCATTTGTCCAAACTTTTTAGATATTTCTGCAGAACTGTGAATACTAAAAGCATTTTCAAGACAGGCATCCTTATTCTAACAGTCAAGGCTTCAATAAAAGGCCCTCATTGCTCATGATTAAAGTGTTTTCAATAGTTTGTCTATTGCTTAATAGTATGTGAGTTTGGATGGAGTTGGACTAACATGAAGGTCTTTATCACAGAATTTAATGAACATCTAGGTTTCATTTACCAGGTTAAATTATTGAGGAGGAAGTACTGTTGCAAATTAAAGGAGTGATGGTGTAAAGGCATCATTACATGGTATCTACTTGAATTTTTTTTCCAGTTCATAGCAATTTTTTCAGGAAGCCAGAGCTAAAAGAGAATTCATAGATCTGAGCTCAAACAGAACTGGTAAGATTGCTTTCTTTAATGAAAGTCATCCTTGGTAGATCAGTTGTCAAAATTGTTTAAAACAGCCACTGAAATACTTCAAAAGATGGGGACTTAACTTTTCTACAATGTCATCTTCCTGATCTAGTGAAAAGTAATAAACAAACCTTGTTTATTTAAAATGGTGCTTTGATGAATCCTTACATATTCTAATTAAAATGTATACAAAACAATATTGCACAAAATAAATGTCAAAGAAATAATTTATAATTGTTTCAGGAAATATTCCTTTAAGTGACATTCTTATTGTAATTATGTCCATTCAGATGGAAAAAAAAAATCATACAATGACATTGAATCCAGTACAACCCGGACATTAAATTTGGATTTTTCAAAATAAGTAAATAATATTATTTCACTTCTGAATCAATGTATTCAACAATTTGCATTTGATTTTATAGGAAAAAAATCAAATCTGAAACAGCATAAATACAGCAGATTTCTTACTAGTGAGTGATTTGACAATGATATCAGATATAGAATATATATATCAATTAATTGAAAACTTTAATTTCTGAAAACCATTTCTTATGAGTCCAGCATGTCCAATCAGGTGCAATCCCTTATGTATCCAAATGTTGGTATTTCTGGAAGTTACCATAAGACAATATTATAACTATGAAAAGTTGCAAATATTTTGCATATAAATTAAAAATGTTGGGGAAAAAAAACCCTGAAGATTGTTTTTTGTAGTCTACCTGGTTTTATAATAAATTTCACAGCTCTTCAGGTGGGGACATATAACAGTGCTGTGCTAGCAGTATTCTGTTACTGATTATTCTTTCCTAGCAAATTATCTATCTTGAGATAAGTAAAATCTGATGAAACAGTAGGTGAAGAGATAATTTTACGTCAGAGAATGAAATAGTAATTCGAGGATATACTTCTATCACTGGAAAAATAAGGAAAAGTCTCTCTGCTAAAAGCCAAAAAAATACTGAAGACAGAATTCCTTTGAAACAAACCTACTCTCTTATGGGTGTATAATGTGAAAGAATCTTAAAGAAATATGGTGCAGATTTTGAGTTTCATGAAAATGAAGTCAGTTGCTCCTTGGTTCTTGATGTTGGTTGTATCAAAGCTGAGTATACCTAATAGAAAAAGGTTTCTTTTTGATTTAACAAATTGATTAAAAAAAATGCAATAATTCTCCTAAGCATTAGGCTTAGAAAAGTCCAAATTCTCCTAAGGTACTGAGAAAACCAATCAACAGCATGTAGCTTATTGCCTTGCCTTGGCATTGCATTAATCTCCCAGCACCCTGTATAATATAGTAATTCAGATAATGTCTTTCAAATGTTTCTCTGACATTTTTAAAAATTAGGCTGGAAAACAATCGGTTTTGTTGCTGTTAAGCAACAAATGCTTTAATTGATTACCTGCTTTGCTAAAGAGAAAACAAAATTCTGTCAATAAAGTCCAAAACTCTGGTCAAAAGTAAACACAAAATATGTAATTGATTGTTGCTCAGCTAGTGCTTTGAAAATGAAATTATCTTTAAAAGGTCTTCAAAATGGGAACCAGAATTAAAGTATACAATTGAGTGGAAAGACCAACACAACACACTGAATTATGCTGTTACCAGTGTTATACACCAATATTTAAGATGCAGACTCCCACAAGATGGAAAAGACATATTTAGAGCAAGACTCTGAAAAACTCCATTTAGGCTTGTCAGCACAATATACACAATCTGATTTTATGGTGCACACAAGACCTTAGAAAATATACAGGCTTCATCTAGCTAATTTTGACCATTTACATTTCTAACTTTCTACATTCTAACTCACTGGTTTTTTTCCCAAATAACTATTAACTTACTTAGTGACACTGTAAAATTTTATTATTTTTAGTAAAGGAAATAGATATCCAAATAATTTGCTACAAATAAATGAATAATATATAAAATTTTAAAACACTATATAGTAGCTTTATTCATTAGAAGAGGGAAAATGAGGAATTATACTTTTGATCAGGTAGTATGTATTTTTGTTGTTATAATGAGTTGTGGCTAATAAGTGCAAAATTAAATGCTAATAATGTAACCATTCCATCATGTTTATTGATGAATTTTGACATAAGTACAATTGAGTGGATTGTGTAAGCAGTAAGAGTTAAATATGTGTCATTCCTGGAGAAGATGATGATCATAGGTATGAAAGGCATAATTAAGGTGATTTTGCTACCCTGATCCAGTCATCTTCCATAGCCAAGTTTGAATGCTGGAACCATAATAAAGTGGAGATTATTTGTTTGGTCTGTTTTATACTTTGTGTTGTAGGTTGTTTAGATTTTTTAAGGATAGCTTTATCTATTGGCTTCCACTCAAATAAACCAATGTGACTAGATCTCTTTTATACAGTTGTTTTTTTCATCTTCAATATTGATTAAAGAGCTTTGCAGCCTGGTATCAATTATACACGTCACAAATATGCTATTCATTTCTTATTACAGGACTTTAAATATTAAAACAAATTTTGAAAGCCTCACACAAATGGCAAGACCTTTTTTCCCTTTTTCCAGTTTTTAGCACTACATCCTTTTAGCTGATTTTCTAACTACATGATTGTGTTCCTAATTAATAGAATTTGAATTAATTATCAGTCAATGCATAATTTCTGCACCACATCATTATAAAGAAATCTTAGTCTTATAGAGAAAACTGCAAGAAATAAATGTGCAGGTGCAAAGTTTGTGTTTGAAGACTGGGTAGCATTTCACATTGCCAAGGCACCCGAAGATTTAAAACTGGCTGCAGTATATTGTGTGATTTTGGATTTAAGAAAACACTGAAAACTGTATTCAATTCATTTTTTGAGATAGTTTTAATTGCATTAGTATTTAACTTACAAACCATATTAAATGACTTTGACATGAACTGCTTCTTGATTTCACTTAAATAAAACCAGGTGTTTTAGAGTCTTCAGTTATTCATAGAGTACAACTTCATAATTTTTTATCATTAAGAAAAAAAAAGCAAGTTATTCATGAACAGGAAAAAGTACAGAAATTTGAAAGGATATATGTAGTACTTATGCTGTAACATTGTGTTTTCAAAGCCACACTGCAGGTGTAAAAAGCAGGTGAGTAAATATTCTGGTATCTTTTAAGTGATGGAGAGGCTGAGTTGTAAAACGATTAAAAGAAGGGCTTAAGGCTATTCAGGAATTATTAACAAAACCAGGATTATCTCTCTAAATGCTCTGGCTTTTAGTCCAGCCTTTTTCCACCTTGTTCACACCACTCACGAACAGAATCAGATTAGTCTAAGAGATTAATTAACAGCATCTTAAGTCTTCTGTTATTTTCTTCCATGTAGTGTAAAGTCAAAATCACTCAATATGATCTACTGAAACATACTGAATCTAATTGCAGTTCAGCTATCCTTAGCAATTCCTACATTATCTTATTCTCTATGTATCTCATGTGGATCAGCACGGAGTTTGTTTAGCAGGAGTCAAAATAACAAGAGTTTTGGTATTTTTTTGAGGATATGGTGGTTTTACTTGAGGACATGGCTGTTATCACTGATTTTACAGGAACTTTCTAAACTGCTCATGATTGTTGAAGTTAGAAAGCTGCATCTGCTCTTTTCCTGGAAGAGAAATATTAAACATCTTAGTAATATTTAACTACTTGGAGGATAATCACAATGTTTTTAGTATATTAATTTTGTCCGAAGCTGCAAGATCTAAATTTATGTTTTCATTGACACAGGTAGGTGTATAGTTACATAGGGGTCTTTATATCCCCTGTATAACTTCTGTAATATTTAGGATATTTCCTAAGTCCTCTATTCCTGCCTCTAGAACCAGGAGAGATGTGGATGTTCAAATATAATATTGTTTTTAGCATATGCTGTCGGATCCTTTAGGGAATTCTCCTACCTCAGCAGTGTTAGTTAATGTAAGTACTAATCTTGGGGCACAGAGCTGTTAGGGGACACATTGTGAAATGGAGCTAGTTCAGCTGTGGACATTATGTTTTAGGTGCTTATTGGAGTTGGATTTGTTCCTGGCTAGACTGAATTCACCCCAATCCAAATCTGGCTTCTCCTTCTGCCAGGTTAAACAGGTAGGTAGCTTTTATCCTGTAATGTTTGTCCCAATCCTCCTGTTTTGCTGTGAGGGTAGATTCACACTAGTGCAAGAATCTACAATATAAGTTCTGATACTAGTAATGAATTCTTGAATGTTTCTCTGTAAGATCCAATTATCAACTGTTGAGGAGCACTCTAAGACACAAGCAAAAGCTATGTCCCATTATTTAAAAAGGCAACAAAAACTGGTGATGAACTACAATTACTCCTGCTCAGGAAAATCCTTGTTGCAAAGCTCATTGTTTAGGGGACACTGTGGGGTGTGAGTAAACATTATTTACTTTCAAATGGAGCATCAAGAATCTGACCAAATGCAATGTGGTTGGGAAGAAAAAATAGTATATATTTAATATGTGATTGTCATATACACTTAAAATCAGAAGAATGAAAAGCTCTTTGTGTTACACTTGTTCCTTTGCATGTCTTCTCACAGAAGCAGCACTGCCTCATCAGTGTCTCTGAAATGTCAGCCAGCTTCAAGATTCTCTTTTTTCTTGTCTAGGGCCTCTTATCTTTCAGGTCACAAATGAAAATCTTGTATAAGTCTTTAATGTCTCTCTTTCTACTCAATTAATTATTATTATTATATCCAGAAAATTGTATTAAAAAACTAAGGTCACAAAGTCAATCATTCAAATTAGAAAATGTTAAAATTAAAATTCCCCATGCAGTCTTCATTTGGCTTACTTGGACATCTGCATCATAATGGTCTTTAATTACATCACACAGAATTTTTTTTTATGGAATCCCTGGCTCCATCAGTCAGAGATGTTACTTCCTTAATCAGAAGTATTCAGTGTTTTGTTCTCCTGTCCTTGTTCACTGTGTGGACATGTCTTATTGGCTTCAAGCTATTCAGACAGCACTCTTTAAGCAGAAATTATTGATTTTTCTGTGCTATTTTCTAAATGGAACTCATTAATATAATGTCAGACATTACTTTATATTCTCAAAATCCTCATAAGGTTAAGGGATTTTATTATCTTCATTTTACAGATGGGCAATGGCCATGCAGGGAAATTAAGCTTAAGTATATTCAGGAGGTTTGGGTGTCCAGTTTGGGGTGTCTGTAACCTCTAGTTCTTCAGTGTGTTTGGCACAGTGTAATTCAGAAAAAACTCAGTATATGGACCATGTTGAATTCTCTATTTCTTCTAAATAGGTATGAATCTGGCTTGTGATCTGTAGTGCAAAAACCTCCAAAACAAATATTAAAAAGTAGACTTTAAAAATTCTATTTTTTTTTATTACAAATTTTGTAATAAAACTTTTTCTCAGAACTTCCATGGAAAAGACTAACATCTAATCCAAGTCTGCAGATACAGCTGCCTTTTAATATTACTGAAGCTCATTTTCTCTTTCCAGCATATTCAAAAAAAAGTAAATAAATTGTATAAAGATATATATGAATATGGAAGTGGAATAAAATAGTAAGAGGGATTCTGTGAAGTGAAGAAGGGAATATCAGTTGACAACAGCAAGTAGTTTTATAACAGATATAGGCAATGAAATTGCATTTTAGTTGGGAACATTATCTCAGTTTTACTGTCATTTTAAAATTAATTTTCAGCAGATCTTTGAGTAAGTTTATATGTTTGATTGGAAAAGAAAACGTTATTACATTTATGTTTATTTGGTATATTAATATCAAGTCACTGTGCAATGCATACATTTTGGACATATATTCAAAAAAGGAACATAAAAACATTCCCTCGTATCTCACAACCATCTAATCAGCACTGCTGGAGTCTTTAAATCCCTAAACCAGACCTCTGATGTTTGAACTATCAGAGCAGATGTTGAGCTGCCTACTCCATCCTCTGAGTGTATCAATACTTTGGCAGTCATAAATTGTAGATTTTGGATGAGTTCACATACCTTCCCTGCTGATGGAGGACATTGGAGTAACAGGTTTCACTTGGGAATCTGGAGGGATTTTCACAGTTATGAGAAGGTTGCAGCTTGTTTCATACTGACTCCATGATTTCCTCTGCTTCTCCTTACACAGCTTAGTTCTCCTACAGCCTACCTCAGTGCTCACCCATCAGTTCCCTGCTCCTTTCCTTTGTCTTCCATAGGATTGCTTCACATACATATCATTTATCTTTATGCCACTTTTCAGGATCAATTTTTTTGATTCTTTCCAGTTGAAGTGAACGACATCTTCCATTGTATGTTTGGATGCCAGCAGTGCCAGCACGAGCACATGCCAGACCTTTGAGATCATCTTATTTGGGACCTTGCCAAATGGGATAATAAGGAAAAACAGTTAAGCCATAAATAAAAGAACACAAACCTGCTGGACTAAGGTAGAGACAAAACCAAGAAGCAAGCCTTGATGGGCTATCAGGAGTATTGCAGCCCACAGGGATGGAAACCTGAGTGTTCAAAATGGGAAGGGGAGGAGCTCAGCAGAGCTAGACAAACTGATGAGGGAAAAGGCAAAGGAAGGGAATGGGGAGAAAAAAATGAGGAAAGTGAGATCAAAGGGCTGGTCCCACATGAATGGACTAAGCCCCTTGCCTGATCACCACAGTCTGTCCCATCTTTCCTTAATCCTTTCCTAACTGGGTCTCTGCATTTTCCCACTGCCTATCCCACCTGTGAGCACTGCAAAACTGGGTGCCATCCACTGGGGAAACTGGCTGTGAATGGATCTGAGCTGGTGGGTCCATGTTCAGCTTTGCTATGGGTTGAACCTGCAAGTGGGAAATCAGCAGCTGCCATGTCCCACAGCCTGGGACTGCCCTGCAAAGGAGGAAAACGTGGGCCAGGGCTGCTCCAACATCCCTTAGCAGACAGGTTTTCATTTGACAGAAATCATTCCAAAGATTAAATTGGGCAACATATCATTTTCAAACATTATAGCCATAATCCAACCTGATACTTGGTGCATATATAATGAAAAGGGTATTTTTTTAAATGTGCAGGGTTAATAATTCCATTTTTTAATAGCGAAGCTTTTTTGTAATATTTATTTCCTAGGTTACAATCTCTATACATGATAATATGTTTTAAAAAGTGTGATCATGAATAAGATGATGTAAAGTTTTGAGACAAAATGAATATGTGGCATTCTTCATCTTATTTAAATAAGGCTTGACTCAAACTCCTATTTAAGATCATAATATGGCAGAAAATTTCTCTTGCACTTATCCAGGCATGGATGAAATTAGAATCTATAAATATCAGTTGTTTCAAGGTTGTGCTGGGTTATGAATAATGTTCTTTGCTGTGTATCACTACAGCAGAAAAAGATAGCAGAATAATTTCTTTATGACTATTGAAAACAATGGGCAAAATCTCTCCCTCCCACATACTTTCATACATAGAGTTTTCCCCATTGCAACACTTGCTCAAAATATTATGGTTTAATATAAATTTGTTGTGTTGTTTTTTGGTTTTTGATTTTTTTTTCATTTTGTCCAATAAGCAGTGAAAATGATCTCTATAGTAACTAGTAGCTCAAGTACCAAGGTTGTTTGAGAAAATTGAATTGTGCTCAGGGGCAACTGTGCTTATGAAGTGTTTAGTGCATGTAAACAAACAGAAAACTATGCATATTCCCTCAGCAAAAGCTACTTACAGAGAGCAGAGGATGTCAGTAAGTAGGGATATGAGGGGGCTGTGGCAAATAGTGCAGAGACAGGAGGAAGGGCAGATGCTGTTATGCAATGACACTGCACTGAAGACCAGTGTGCAATGTTAAAATAAGCAGTTTTCCTGCTACAGCTGGCCATGCACAGCACAGTGTACACTCAGAATATATAATGTTGCAGCATCTGCTTCTCTGCAAGGGTTTAATTTTCTTCTTCAGAAAGCTGTAATCTCAAAGCTTTTGTTTGATAACTCAGATGTTCTTGGTTGGAGAAAAAAGGCTGCAGTGTTGTCTCAATCTCTAAGTCAATTCCTTTAGCAATGAAAGAGACCCCAGAAATTTTGTACAGTACACTACAATGAAAACACAAAAAGCAGTTGCTTTTCTGCCTGCTGCATTCCAGTCATTTGCTTTACTTGATGCAAGATGGAGTGCAGGTGACAAGTGCTAGTCTAAAAGGTAAAAAGAAATTTTAACCTCCTTTCACTGTTGGAGCACACCACAAAAGAATAGATGTTTTCAGAACTAAACTTTATTACTTTGTTCATATTTTTTCACTTTAAGGTATATAAATCTCTTTGTGAGATGTAAACCAAAACTGGTTTGCACAGATTCTCTTTTGTCACAGAAGCCTTGTTTGTTTATTTGTGTATTCAAAATTGCTTTCTTGGCCAATATTTTTTTAAGTTTCAAGCATTCTAACATTCAAGTATACTCTTTTACTATATATGCATGTGATTTTTGTTCCAGAAAAAGATAGCGTGACTTTTAATATATTGAAAGATAGTAAAGAAATTAAAAATTAAGGATGCAATTTAATACAGTTTTCATGCCTGCAGGTTTGACCCAATGAATAAACAGTGAAGCTTATTTAGTTTTCTGTGGTTTCAAACAGTCTTTCCAGCCTATGGAAGCTTAGTCTTTTTAATAATGTTACTTTGCCTTTGGATAAAATCCTGCTTCATCCACTGATTCCACAAATGAATGCACAAATATTAATAGGGGAAATGGATTTATACCTGAATATTGGATGGATCTAATTACACTGTAGGATCAAAAAATTCTGTATCTTGGGAATATAGAGCCCTAAATTCCATGTATAATTATATATCCGTTTTGAAAAAATAAACCAATTATGTCTCTGACATATTCACATAGAAAGTGTTTTTGAGGGTCACAGCATTTTGGTAAACATAAATGACCTGTTGAAAGGTACAGGATTTTTGCTTCCTTTTGCCAGGTTGTCTGCACACACCAATGATGACTCCCTCTGCATTTCTCCCTCTTCAAATCCTTTGCATACAATCTTTCCATCTCCACTTTTTTCAGGGAATCCTTGCAACCTTCCACACCCATCTCCTTTACTGAAATTTTCCTGAGTCCCTTCAGAGTACCAGACATTTCCTCCCTGATCTGTGTATAGTTCTCCCATCTCCACCAAAACACTCAGAATTTCTTTTTTTCTGCACCTTGTTAAAGGGCACGTGTTAGTGTGCTAATTCCATAAGGCTTAAATGTAACTCTAATTTCTTTTTATAATTAATCACTTACTCATATTCTACCCAGTGTAGAAACAAGCCTAAAAAACACTCCGGCAGAGTGATGCCTGAATGCAAAATATAAGTTGCTGTGCTACAGTGGTGAAGTGCAGGGTCAAAATCTCAGTAAACCAAGTATAGGTGAAAGAAGACAGACATTCCTTCCCAGGCAGGAAAATCTGGGATTTCCTCTGAAGAGGTTAGAAAAAAGTGGGACACATCATCTAAATAGGATGTAGCCCAAAGAATTCTATTTTTGTTATCTTGCAAGTCAGTGTTTTCAAAGAGGGTAATACTTGCTATCAACAAAACAACAGTTCTTTTGCCAGAACAGTACTCCATTATATTTTTCCTGTCTTGAACAATATGTTTACTTCTATCCTCCAGCTATCCTTTCTCATTTTGTCAGGTAGGACAGGAAAATCAAAACCTCTCTGAAAAAGAACCAAAAAACAAACAAAAAACCCAAACAAAAAATAACAAACAAAACCCCAAACCAAACCAAAACAGAAAAGAAGTTATTAACTCAGATAGGTTAACTAAGGTTATTTTCTTGCATTTCCTGCAGAGACATATTGCAAACCCAAGATGAATCAATCCTGAGCTGCAAAAGTATTGTTCTACCTTCCACAGTTTCTACAGATCTCTTATTCTATAACATCTGAAATTAGACTTGAAAAACATTAGGCTAGAGGCCATGTAGAAGAAACCTGCTTGAAATCAGCTCAGAGGAGGAGATTTCAAGCTGATGGCCTGTGCTCATTCCAATCCATCAATGGGGTAGAGCTGCATCAAAGGTGAGAGTAGAGAGTCAGAAATGTTAAGGAATCCAGAAAAAAAGTATTAACTGAAGCAAAACTGTGGAATATAAAAGGGGCTGGGGATGTTGAGGAGATAGAGTAAAAAAGGGTATTTTTGAGTTTTAATGATTAATAATAAAATATTGTGATTCTAAGACTTCAGTGCTTTATTAAATTAAACAGATGAATATTAGAGAAAGATCTAAGCATTCAGGAATCAGGAGAAACTTGTGTAGCAGAGAATTTTACAACTTCTTTATCACAGACTGGATAAGAAGGATTATTTTTGCTACAATAAGTTTATTTTTCAGCTTTTGACTCCTAAACTTCTTATATGAAAATCAGAATAAAAGCAATTCTGGAACAACTGTCGCTATCCTGAAAAACACTTACCAAATAAGCAAGTAGATGTTAGTAGATTTAGTAAAATAAACCTTTCTCTTATCAACTATGTGAAATTTTTTCTCCGTGCCAGGTAAACTGGATTCATTTGCAGGCAGAAAAAATGTAAGACTTCTGACAATACTTAATTAAAGGTACAACAGTAGACTTTAGTTTATCTGTTTTTCCAGAAAGCTTTATTTATGCACAATCCATGTTTGGAAGACAAAACAAAAAAATACACTAGAAAAAGATACATTTGCATTTTAACTCACTAAAGGCACTAATTTAGACCACAATTTTGTACCTGGTTTAGTCATAGAACAATTTTATTCTGCTGTTGGCTACACAATGCTGTAATTACTCTTCACATCACTTCTCTTTGATCTATATATGTGTGTTGTTTGAGAACTATTTGAACTATTTTTCTAACATATGTATTGAAGTCAGTGTATTTTTTATCATTAGTAAAACTGAGAAACATATTAATTACTGAAGCCTCTGAAAATGTGCTAGAATTAGGGGACTTATTTCATGAATGAATAATGAAGAATTATCCATTGTGTTCATCATTCCAAATTAAATCATTGTCTACACCTGAAATATGATATTAATATAACAATTAATGCAGGTACTCGATTTTATCACCTAGCAGAAATTTTCTATAAACTCATTTCAAATTCTTCGAGTTTATTGGGATTTTCATGTAAAGTTTATAGGCAGATTTTTTTTTTTTGCTTTAGTTGATGGATCTGGTTAGCTTATATATTTTCCTACTAATTTATTTTAAATGTTTTCCTATGAATTTTTCTATAGCTCAACTTCCTGAGATGCTTTCCATCCAAAGAACACCACAGAAAGTCATCAGAGATTTGGTCCTGACATGCATCCAGCAAGGCACTGTTCTGTGAGAGCAGATAATCACTGTCATTTGTACTCATGATCTGCTGTCTTTTATGAAGAAACTATGAAAGCATCAGGATCAGGATCAGGCTCTTACTTGGTGATGCCAGACAAAGTGTTTTTCAGGTTGTTCAGTCTAATTAACCAATTACAGATTTTCAGAGAACAGGAAGAAACTCCTGATAAACAGAAATTATGAAGGACTGCAGCACTCATTTCCCACTGCCAGTGTAAATAAGGTAGTGAAAAATCTGCAGATATCTGTACCTGCAGATATCTGTATGCAAGGCCAGCTGTAAGGTTTTCATGTCATACAATCCATCCACAAAAACTGGTGAGCTTCCATTTGGTAAACTCCTTGATGGTCAAGATTTCTTTTTCCAGGTTGATTTAACTCTTCTGCTGTTCGCCATTCATCTACACTGTAAAATATGAGGCAATAATATAGGTGAGCAATATAGAAAAAAGCAAGATGGTCTAAATTCAATAAATTCCCTTTGTATTGGCAAGGGTCTGAGGACACAGATAGTGAGAAAGACTGATCACCAGAAAGGAAAAATGGTTGAGGTTTTCCTTCAAATGAACTAGTAAGGGCTCCTTCTCAGAAGTCTGGCAAAGGATGATAAAGGTAATTTCCAGCAAAGACAGTGGACTTTGTCATATTTGATTATAAAAATGTAGGAAGACTTGCATTATTACTTCACTATCCCTGAAAATTAGTTTCTTTACTTGACTGTGTAAAGTAATTTTGGTAGAAGATGAGGTTACTGCTTCAGTGCTCAGGCTGAGGTCCATAAGAAGAGAAAGAGATGCACAATGATGCTACACAGATGGAAAACAGTGCTTGACATTATTTTTCTATTTGTAGCTGTGGCATATTCTAGTACATAGTAATTTATGGCTTTAGATATAATTCATAATATTGTCATTGATTCTAATTTTTACCTGTGCTTATTGTTATTTCTCATCTTCATTTATATTGTTGCTATTATAGTTTTCTTTCTCACTTGCTATATCTTTTGATAAATTAGAGGACAGGCTCCTTGGGGCAGTGCCTTATTTGCTGAATGCTCTCTGTGATGAAGCAAGTCCTGCTTTATTCTCAACGAGATGTTTGCTAACACTCTAAGAAAACAAGGCTTCAAAATGAACCGTGACTCCTGAAATAGCTGGAAGTAATGGCTTCATCTTGCATTTGGTGGAGGTGTTTCACTGTCTATTTATTTTGTGTCTAAAAATGGTGTATGGGGGAACTCATTTCAGTAAAAATAAAAGGAATTTCATGTCTTCCACTCTGTTTGTAATGAGACATCCAAAAATCTCACCATTTTTATCACGTTAGCTATTCCTTAGTTATTTAAGTCTACCATCATTAATACCAATATATGATTTTATACCCTTTTATATGAGAAAATTCTCCCTGGTTTAGATCTCATGTGTGTCCCAAGTGCCAAATATACTTGTCTGTCCTCCTGCTTTTTTCCTCTGCTGGAACCAGCAGATTGTATTTACTCAGCTGAGTCTCTTATGCCAGCAAACAGCAGGCATGCTGACATCTCACCACAGGTCACCAGGGATCCACTTTCTTGAATGTATTTAAATATTCTGTTGCCTGATCAAAATACTGATGTTGTCAAAAGTGAAATATGGATGTGCATGTTCTGCAGCTCTTGGTTATCATGGGATGCTTCACATGGAATGAAAAGCAGAGTTAGTCATGTGAGAATCTCTCCTGCTTTCTCTCCTTGCTTCACTGCCTCCTGTCTCTGTCTCTGAAAGCTACACACAGCCTTTGAACACCCAGGGCAGTGTGCTCAAATAATAAAAGATAAACTCTTAAATGAATGTATGGAAACAATCAGCAAGTTTGAAAACTTAATTTCATAAAGTATATGTTTAGATGGGATAGCTGGATTTTTTTAAAAAATTCTATATAGACAAATATTGATTTGTTGTTAATTTTTAGGAATGGAGGCAATATAAATGGCATTAAAAGAAAGCATTTATTAGTATGCTGTAAGGCACAATAATAAAAAATCTTCATGTCATTACAAAATAAAATTTTACTTATACTCATCTTCATTTAATTCCTTTGTCTATAATCCCAAAAATGTTGGAGAACTGAGTAGATGATGAATTGTCTAGGCTTGAGATCATAATAAAAAATAGGGGGCATAAAAATTTAGGAAATACTTTTGACAGGAGGTGTAGAGAGGATTTTTAAAGATGGGAAAGATAGTTATGCTGGAAAAAAGGGAAAGAAGGAATTTAGGAGGTTGTATTTGACCTATAATTTAATTTTTTGTTTGTTTGTTTGCATGTTGTATTGCTATTTATATGCAAGTCAGGATCTGGAAGAAGGGAGCTTTGAGATAAAGAACTAAGTTTCACTTGAAAATAATGAAAGAGAATACTCAAAAAAGTGTTTGAAAATGTAAAATTGATACTCAATATTTCATATTTTCCACATCCTCTTTTAAGCTATAACCAACAGAACTGAAGTTTGTGTCTGTGACATGACAGACATCATTTTAAACTCATCCAAGAGTTTTCATACTTTAGTTTTAGATACTAAGAAATGAATTAGTGTTTTTCCTGTACTTAATGAGTTGAATGAAATTAAAAACCAGTTATGCAGCTTCTGAAATTAGCAGGCCTAGACACACTTGTTTTCACACAGAGACTCATAATGAAAAGCAACGAAATTTCATATAGTGAATGAGATTCAACCTGTTATGTTTAATTGAAATATATTTCAATGACATAGCTAACAAAATTTTCAAACAGTGCCAGTTCAGTTTCATGTTATTGACTATTTTTAGCCACCATCACAAATTAATTTAATATTTTCAGGCAAATAATGGTGAATATTCGAAAGTGTTACATATACTTTAGAATAAATATATAATTTTCAAGTAAGTGTGGAGGATTCAATGTGAAATACTAAATATCAAGGCTAAACAAAATGGTATGGTTTTGTTTGATTACACTGTAAAGCTCAGTGGGTTGCTGGTGTTTTAGCCTTTCATGTTTTTAATGTTTTGGTTTGCTTTTTCTTATTGGCCTAATAGCTTCCTTTAGTCCTTAGCAGAGTCTGCTCAAAGTTCTAGAGCATAAACTGAACATCATTATTTCCCCCTGATGTATCATAGCAAATATTACATGTCATATTCCTATTTCTCCATATGCAGCCTGAGGTAATGAAGTCTGATTCTGACAAGCTTCTTCCTGTGCATCCCTTTGTTTATTAAAAAGCAGAGTTTATAGACTACCTGTTACTTAGTAGAAACCTCTTTGAAGAATGCTATTAAATAATATTAAATATAAAATCAAGAAGTTTGAGGCTGAAGAAGACACTCCAAAGAGATCTCTTACTGTCATTTGAATATGGTGAGGGAAACTCCTGATAACCAAACACAACTATGCCAGCTTTATAAATCTGTATGTTTACACCTTCTTTGCTTATTTTACATATATTATTTTGTTTGTGTTGCCTGACTTCCACAGATGAGCCTGTAGAATGCTCTTTTATCCACATCACCCAAAAATATTATAGGAGAAAATGTGATCAGATTTCTAGTACTAGAAATTCACATCATGCATAAATAAAAATTGATTTTATGACTCCACCACACCTTTCTGTTTGTTACTGATTTGCCTTTTATACAATAACTATCTAAAATACCTGGCCCTGTAATGAAGCTTATAAAGCAGTATATTACCATGGCTTCTGCAATAGTTTCATGAAAAGAATAACTGAATATTCCTCTTTCATTTAAATAAATACTTAGCAAATAATGACAAATTTCTGGGTATTTTGTGACTTAAATAATAATTATAAATTTGAAATTTTAATGCAGATCTATTAAAAATTCAAACAGCCAGCCTTGTGCATATTTTGCTTGAATTCCAATGTTATTTCTATCCTACAAACATGTCCATTTAACAGTATCACATTACTACTTTTGTTTATTTCCTTTTTCCTTAGCTTCTCTTTGCTCCCTCCACACTTACAGCCCACAATTGCAAAACAATAATAAAAGTAATAATAATAATAAAGAAAAATAGTCAAATGTCCTTGTATAAACTTCTTTGGAAGAATTGAAAAGTGAGCCCTTTTTTCTGCTATTTTAATTTGGAAGTGAGCCTTTTTCCTTCTTAATTTAATTCCATAAACTGAGTTGTGCTAAAGGTTTATCATAATGGGTTTTTAAATACCCGTTGTCAGAATGCCCTGTGGCAATCTGGTTGTGATGCTAAATGGCATCCAGCTGGACAGGAATGGCTGCATCAAGATGTACACCAAAATAAAATAATTTTTTTTTTTTTTTTGGCTTTGAAGTAAAAACCCTGTATTAATTTCATGAGTGATTCTCATCTGCATTCCATTTCCTTTTATGCAGGTTTTGGAAGGCTGTCTCTGGAAAAGTCATAGCCAAAGGAGGTGGGCTGACCTGGAACTTGAGGATCTCAGATACATACAATGGAAAAAATGTCAGAGGGACAAGAAGAAGAAAGCTTTAAATACTAATTAAGTTATAATTCTTGGTTTATCCCTGATAAGCTGAAAAGAGCAAGTAAAAATAGTTTTTTGATACATTTCTTCCCTTCATTATCTTTATGTTTTGTCTGGTACTAGTCACACAGTTGTTCCTACATGGAATAGTTCTTCCAACCTGGAATTAGCAATTTGCCAACATCACCATTCTGTAGAATGCCTTCTTGATGAATTTTAACATGGAGAGATTGGGAAGAGGCCATTTGAGCCCACAGGTGTTTATATCAAGGATTCAAGCAGCCTCATGAGGTGAAAAGACAAAAGAGTAGTGTTATGAATGCCTTTTAGAATCTTCAGTTTAAAAAAATAATTTCTATCTGCAGAAACACAATTATGCCACCCACACTTTTAAGTTGTGGAGGAATAAACAGTTTATTGGTTCATTAACTCAAATTAGTATTTTATCCCAGGATTTTCCAGATTTCTGTATTCAAATAATTCAAACATGGAATATGAACATGTCCCTATATTCAGAGCAGAAGGAAAGGAATTAATGAGCACACTGAGTATTTTGTGAGGAGGTTTCCACATCCATACTGGACCATAAATTTGATGGCTATTTATAAAACATGATTAACAATATGAGAGCCAGAGTGGCTGCTGTAACATGAGATTAATCCTCATTTTCACTTTTAATGGGGTTTGATAATTGATTATTGTTGTTTTATTTATCTGATGGCACAGATGAGAGTTTGATTGGCTCAGATGAACAAATCATGATAAATATCATTGCTGTGTGGGCAGTAAAACTGTTGCTTGTATTGGTGAAAGTGCAGACTTCTATTTTATCAAATACACAGCTGCAAGCAATAGTCCCATCCTATAATTCATGATAACATAGTTGTGGAAAGCAAAGAGATAACAATTATCAAGAATCTCTCCAGCCACACAAATAAAATGTCATATTCAGATTTAATAGGTAACAATTGTGATATCCCTGGGAAAAGTATGCATGAGCATATTGTAGACTTATACCCTGTCCTTTTTTATTGCAATAAAACTTGTGGCCAGCAAGTGTAAGGTAACTTCATAGTGCTGTATAAAAATTACTTTAGAAATTTTTACTAAGCAATACTTTAAAATTCATCAGAACTGGCAATAAATTGTCCTTTGCTAGTGCAAACCTGATTTTCAGACATTTGGTGCAAACAAACAAAGGGAAAAAAGCACTGCTCACCACCTTGGATCTTTAAAATTCACAGCTACTGACTCCAGAAAGAAAGATTTTGAAGACTTTTTGTTTTGGGGTTTTCCCTAGTCATTAGACCATTAAATGCATTTTTATTTCTCATCTATTCTTTTTTGCATCCTTTTCTTTGCTATTCCAGATTTCATTTTGTTTTTCATTCAAATTTAAATGCAATTTTTTCTTGCCATACATTCAATAATGCTTTGATCAGTACTCAGTGTCATCTTAAAATATCTCCATTTATTTTTTCCTGGCATTTATTTTTCACACAGAAATTTCTTTTCTCCTTCTCCTATTCTGGTCTTGTTTATTTGCTTTGGTTTGGTTTCTTTTGTTTGGTTGGTGGGTTTTGTTGGTTTTTTTGTTTTTTAAGTTTAGATTTGGTTTTGTTTTTGTTCACAAGCTCACTGAATAAACTGCTTTGACTTTCAAATGTCACAATCTCAAATTCTTTCCTGCTTATTCTCTTCCTTGGGACAGCTTTGAGATCAGTACATTCTGCTAAGGACCAAAGGCAAATTTGAACATATGGTAACATTCCTAAACTATGCAGATAATTTACTAACCTACTGTTTCTCCCCAAAAACACTTGCTTATCCCATTTATTTCTATTATATAGACTTGTTAAGAAGCATCAGTTTCCAAATTTACAAATTTACATTATTCTTTCATGACAAAAAACATACAACCCATTGTTCTGCATTGAAGTCTACAGTAAGGTTTTCTTTATGTTTATCCAAATTTTTAGCATGAGCTTAAATACTTGAAGCCTAAAATGGAAAAGGCTATTGAGCAATTATCATCAACTGTGGTTTTTTATTCAGCAGGTCATAAAATCTGAAACAAGGATATGCAGCTTGAACAATTAATAGGCTACCCCATAGGAGTTGTCTCCAATATTGGGTTTGAAGATTTATTTTAAATAACCATCAATGTCCTATTTGTCTCTTTATGAAAAACACAGATATTTTTAATTCAGCACAGAAATGTTGATTATCTGCCATATTTAAAAAAATAAAATATTTCAGATCAAATTTTACACAGTTAAATAGCTTTGACCTCATATATGATTGAAAATATTTTCCATAAAACAAAATTGCCTTTTAGTAATAGGCCTCTGATAAAAAACAGATTGTGTTGTATGAGAAAAAAGACTTTGATCTTTAAAATAAAGAATAACAATACCAATCACACATTCAATAAAAAAAAATTCCTTGATTTGGAGAGTGAACAAATTGAATCTATGATAAACAGCTCACTAAGCAAAGAAAAGGAATTGACTTTCCAGAAAATGTGTTTAGAATTTAAACTAATGGTGCAGGTAAAAACTCATTATATTTTCCATTGCTGTGCTATTAAAAAATTGCCTTTAACATAGCATAATAGTAGTTTTTCTTTTAGGAAGATATGTATTAGATGGTGAATAAATTAATGTTTATTATTTAGTTACTGCATTATATATGATTTTGTGGACACTGCTGGTAAAGAAAGGGTACAAAACACAATGGTCCTGCATAGAAATAACTTACTGTTCCAGCTGATAATGACAAATAACATATTGATAAACATACAGGTTCAGAGTATATTTATTGAAATGGATACCTTATAATTAAATTTAATGGGCATGCCATTTTCAGTGTTCAGAGTAAAATAAAGTACTTAAGAAATATACATTTTCTATAAATTATGTTTCCAAGATTGCACTTTGAAAGAGGCATAGTAGAAAATAAAGATGAAGAGATCTTAGTTATGATGAATTATTCATGTTGGAGCAACAGGACAATATTTATTCTCAGTAATGCACTTATACCCCTGGAGACCTGAAATGCATCAAAGCTTGTTTATGGTGGATTTATAATCAGACAAAATAAAAAATATTCTATCACCATAATTGTGGAAAATTTCTTTTAATAAAAAGTGGGGATTTTTTCTTTTTCCTAAAAGAACTCCATTGAAAGAAAATCAGGATTATGACAAAACAAAATACTAATCATGACCTACTTCTAGTTAGAGCTATTAAAAATTAAATTTCTCTGTTCTGAATACAAATTCTATAGCATGTTCTTCTTCTCTGAGCGAGAAAAAAAATACATTTGTGTTTGTTTGGGTTTTTAAAATTCCATATGTACTAAAAATAAATATTTTTTTAACCAATGGAACTTCTGTGAAATCTGACATAATTTTATGAGAGCAGTCTGGCTAAAGTTGACACAGGTATGCTTGCTAATGCTAGTGCAATAAGAGCTGCTGGATCGAGGGCTGTGACCATGAGGAGGAAATAACTGTGTGTATTTTGCACTGCTTCAGTGACTTTCAGGGTCTGTGGCTGCCTCTCTTGGCCAGTGACATGGAGAATGGCACTGACAGAGTCTCCTGCCTTTACAGAAGAGTAGGATGAAATTAGGAATACAGTCCATACTGTCTGCTCCCTGGCTTTCCTCATAAAGTCTCCCTTCTTGACTGCCACCTGCGCTGTTCTTCTGAGATGTCACATTTCTGCTGGGTGCTATAGCTCTAAATAGAGGTGTCCAAAAACCAAGATTAGGGTCCTGTGGTTGATTTATCCATCTCATCCCATCAGGACATATCATGCAGTAGATTGAGTGTGTGGAGGGGTCTTGATACCTCAGAAAAGTGGAAGTTCTTATCAAAAATTTGAAGGAGAGAAAAGCATTAAAACCTTGGCGTGGTTGACCTAGCGAGGAGGATTGATTGATTGTTGTATGTAAATGCAAAAGGGGTTACTCACTGATAAAGGGAAAGAATTAAATAAATTTTAAATAAAATAATAAATATATAGGAGGTGGCAGGGAGTGGTTTGGGACAGCCAGCACAGAGTCACCAAGGGCAAGTCCTGCCCGACCAACCCAGTGGTCTTGCACATTGGGGTGAGTCCATCAAAGGACAAAGGAAGGGTTACAGATGTTATCTTCCTGGACTTCTGTAAAATCCCCCTCAACATCATCCTTCTCTCTAAATTGGAAAGAGATGGATTTGATGGGTGTTAGATGGATTCTATGATAGTTATAAACTGTTCATGAATAAAAATAGCTAAGTTAGAATGCCCTTAATATCTTGCTTAAAATCCCTAGGAAGTTAAAGCTGGAAATACAGGAATTTGCAGGAAATAATAGAAGCTGGAATCTTTCTCTGGCAGTACAGGAAGTAAAAGGCAAATAATAAGAGGTTTCTAAGACAGGGGTCAATAGTTTTATGAAGGCAATTTTGTGACATGTGCATCTGATGTGACCGAGTAACTCCAAGCATCCATTTCTGTTCAAGATGCTTTTGTTCTTCTGTGCTCCTTGCTGTAAGGGTGAACGAGTTAACCTCCACCCCGAGTTTACCAGTGAGGAAACAATTTTCCAAGGCAGTGTAAAGTCCTAGAACTGGATATAAGAATTCAGGCTTGGAAGGGGGCTGGGAGATATAAGAATGCAATTCCCCGAGGGGAAGTGCAGAGATTAGCTCCTCACGGATGCAGCAAAAACATGTTTGAAAATAAAGTCCTCCAGAACAGGAGACTGTTCAGCTGAGGGTTTCTAAGGGATTCTCATCCGACCATCTCCATCCTGCAGCATGTCTTAGCAGCTCTGTTTGTGTGACTGCACTGTGAGCCAGCTTGGGAAAGCAGCTCAGCTGAAAACGTGGGGAGGTTGGGGTGCAGTGGTGGAGTGTCTGCCTTGGTGGGGTAAAGTGACAGTTTTCATCCAGAAATACTCCTAGAGCTGTCATCCTACCAAGTCACGGTGGCATTTGTGGTGACAAAAAGGTGATGATGGTTATGTGAAGCTGAGAGTCCTACATCAGCTGGGTAGACTAAAATCTGTCTAAATTTCTGGGGGAAAAGGCAATGAGGAAAAGCTGCAGCAGGGTGAGTGATAGCTCCTGTCCATCTCGCTGCTGCAAACAGAGTTGGATTTGGTCTGCTGCACAGTACATGACAAGTACTGGGTCTCACTGCAGCCTCTTTTGGCCACCTATATTTCTGTTCAAAGCCCTCCTCAGGAGCTAAGCATATTCAGGTTCATGGTGGGACTACCAGGTTAAAACTACTGTTGAATTTTGAGGAATAGAAAATCTTACAATGAAAGCACTCGAGCATTTTAAAAGTTCGTATCTGAGGTTTCTTAAAAAAAAAATCACCTTTGAAAAGCTTCTCAAAGCAACCCAGGGAAAAATTCAATGTGTGGTGTTCTCATTTTTTATATGAAGTTTATGAGCTAGGCCATACATACACAACATAGACTCTCAAGATTTCAAGCACACAAATGAGATTTTCTTCAAGGCATATGGACAAGATTTTTCAGCATCAGAATGCATCACTGAGTAATCATGGCTAGAAAACTACAGAATTGAAATTAACACGTTGAAGGAAGGAGATTAAAGTGATATGTATTTACTCAGTAGAAATCTGGTGCTCAAAACATTCCTATTATTTGGTACTTTCTGCTCTGATCTTTTGCTGAGTTGACAAAACTAAAGTAAGCTGTTAGAAGGCTTTAGTGAAATTTGACTAATATGTGCATTTGAAGTTGTCAGTACAATATAAGTAGCCAAACCATTACCAAATTGGCTCCAAAATGATGAAACAGGGAATGTTAAGTTTGAAAACTATTTTTCATAATTGACAGGAAGCTGATGCTGATACAACCAGGACTCCTGAATTCCTAATTTAAAAAAAAAAAAAAAAAAAAAATAAAAAAAAATCTAACGTTTCTTCTTCATGTTCATCACCAGTAAAACCCTGATTTCAGGAAAATTACTGTGTGATATGAAATCTGGACAGTCATTTCAATGCTTTATATGTAATATGTATAATATGTGGAAATAATGTGCATTTACCATGTAAAAGGAGAGCAAAGTGAGATAATTTTTAAGGTGTTCAGCATTCATAAATTTATAAAAGTCTGGAGAAGAAAAGGAAGGGGCAGTCACATCAAAATTCAATTACATATGTTTTCTTTCAGGATTTGAATGAAACACAATTAGCTGATTCTGGATTATTTTTGGGGGGTTGTATTTATTATTATTATTCTTATTACTATTATACTAGTACCCAAGGCATCATTGTACATGGGGCAAGAGAACAGGAGAAGATGAAATGTAATTTAGGGCTGCACTCAAAAAGGTTCTTAATGGACTAAAAGGACACAGAAAATTTTGTCCAAAAATCAATAAATTGACTTAAGAGCAGAGGCTGGAAATATTTTAACTTACACCTTCACATAGATACACACTAAAACAGTGTTGAAATGATAGAAGAATCTATTGTGTGAGCTTTTCTCTTATTCTGATAACATAAAGTAGGAATATTAAACCAAGAATGCTTAAATGCATAAATGCACTGTCTTACTGATTAAATTAGATCAAGAAGAATGACAGACATAAGAACACAATTGTAAGAAGGCAAAGATGTGTCTAAACCCATGGGCAAGCTGTAGAAAAAAAAAAGTTAATCTTATTTCTAAAGAAAAGGTCCCAAAAAACAAACCAGAGCAAGAAAAAACTTAGAAAAAAAGATGCAGAGGGCTGTCTGTAGTGATGGCATATATTAACAAGAAATAAGCATTGTTTCTTTGCATATCAGTGCCAAGAATACAAGCCATGTGGGCTCATATCCTAAGGATATCTCAAATGAATTAAATGAACAAAGCAAAGTGGGATAACTTCTGCATCTAAATGAGGCTGATGGAAATAATGTAAATGTTGGTCTTACACACCAAGTACCATGAACAGCTTTTCTAAAGAAAATAAATAACTACAGCACTGCCCTATCCAACCCCCAGTTATGAAGCATGTAATTTTATCTCTGGCCAATGTGTGTCCTGAAACCTTCTGAGCTTGGCAATCAGAGGATTCTCAGATTTAAAGTCTTGAACACTTAAGCATCAGGAAGACATGTATGTGGTTCATAAAAAAAGTACATGCTAGATAAGAAATGTTTGTCATGTGAACGAAATACAACAATAAAATGTACTCTGAAATACACTATTCTTAGAAAGAAGATGTTTTAAAATTAGAAAAATTATTTAGAAACCCAAGAAGTAATTATTTTTCCCTAGATAAAACAACTTTGGAAAAATCACACTTACTAAAGGAAATTATTATCTACTTAGAACAAATTAACAGGGATGGAGTAAGCTTTGTGTTTTTCCACAATCTCATTTCTGCAACATCCTCACAACAGCTTTCATTTTATATTGGTATTTTTGGGGCTGTTGTCATATTTCTGTTGTCCATGGAACTTGTGCTTGCAGTGGAAATGAGTGTCAAAATGTTTTTGATTAAGGGGTCAAGAAAACATTCATGCTAAATCTCAATTATGCTTACATTTCATTTTTTTTCTCTCCCTGTGGTATTACTAAATAAGAAAAATACTGATGAGAAAAGGAATATCAGTATTACTTTACTTGACTTCTCAGAGTATTACCAGCCCTTTTAGAAATTTTTGTCTAATGAGGTGGAAGAAAAAAAATTCTTTTCTTGAAAGATGAATCTCAAGGAAAGCCCTGTGAAGAAATAGTTTCCTGTTATTCTAAATCAAGTTCTGAGGTGTGGCTTTTCAAACCTATTTAAAGAATAACCAGCAGTCATAGAAACCACACTGTGCAAATAAGGAATTTAATTTGCAATCCTAAATTAGATATTCTTCTAACAGTTGAAAAAACAACAAATTATTCTTTTGGTAAATCTGCCAAACATTTTAAATTGTGTGAAATTTCATATTTATGTTTTCTTGGGTTCCTTATTGTTTCTCTATCTGTTTTCTCTGGTTCTACTGGATTTCAATGACAAGTGAATAAAACTGTGAAAATCTGTGAAATAATTGTTTTTGCACAGCTGGCATTTGGAGAATTTCAAATTGTAATGTGATTATTTGATATGTTCCACATTACTCACATTGGTGTTGTCATATATGATTTCTCAGAGCCCTGGTCTCTTCACAGATATTGTTACCTGAAGAGTTGGGCAGAAATTAATCATCCAAAACTCCATTGGAATGCTTAACTTAAAAGGAGAGGCAATTGCTCTAGAAAAAGGGAAATACCTGAAAGCAACCCCTGGGTATTTATAAATCTTTAATTTTATGAAATAGCTTTTTCTTTTTTTTTTTTTTTTTTTTTTTTTTTACAATGGGACCAATTTATATTTTGCATTTAAAGAGAAACAAACCAAACAAAAAGGTCACTAATTTAATTATTTCAGATGTGGTCTGCCTTAAACCACAAAATTTAAATTTCATGTAGCAACACAATTTATAATAAATTTGCTTCTCCTACCACAGACTCCTTAGGCATAGCACTTGGTCCATACCACCTAAAAAACCCTGATGGGCACCTTCATGACTAAAGGCTGCCTGTAGAAACTGATGAAATTTGGGAAGGAGAGGATCAGGGGACTAATGTTGAACTACCCTGTGGTAACAGAGTCAAGTGTGATAGGAGGACAAGGAAGGAAAGACAAAGAAAATAAAACTGCAAAATTTCTGTTGCATTTTTTGCATTTTGTTGCAACATGACAAGTGATCATGTCTTTATGGAGGGTAATAATGAGGTAGTGGGACAGGGATCCTGTGAAGAAAATTAGAAAAGCAAATCATGATGCTCTCATACATTGCATGAAACACTTCTGCCACTGTAAAATCATTAGAGAAGAATAGTACTTCAAAAACAAATCTTGTCCATTGTACAGTTAATGTTTGAAAAGTTCTGAGTAGGTTGAACTGAATCCTACATTGTGCAACTCATATTTTCAAGAGAAAATAAGGAGTTAGTGGAGGTAGGGATTTATGCCTCTTACAGGGGATTTATTGTCTGAATAAACTAAGGGTTATGAGGTTTTTGAAAGCATATAGTAAAACTTCAAGTGAGCAACTCTGTGAGAAGAAGAGCCACTGGTCTCTGAATTTTACACTTCATCAAAATATTTTTTGTTTCTTCAATTACCCATCTGCAATCTACGCTGTCAATGTGTCCTGTCTACTACCAAATAAAATGAACAGGGAGTTTTAAATTATTAAAGAGAAGATGAGAAATATGGTCTCTACTTCAAATGACACTTAAATGGGATTTTTTTTTCACATCAGTTTTCATGAATTGAAAACAAAGCAATAGCTCACAAAATGTGAAAAGAATCCAACTATGTAATTCTTAGGAATTTTACTTCTATACATTCTTACTTATGTTGTTATCAAATAGATTTTTTTGTACTAAAACATTTTTTTTCTAGGATTAAGAAATGAGAGAAGGCCTAGGTCCCTTAGTGAGTAATTTTATTTGCTGTATGAAGTTGGAATTTAATTTTGTCTTTCAGCTTGAGGGATCTCTGACAAGAAACATTTGATTAGCCAGTTATTGCACAAATGCAAACAAAACATAGTCTCTACTGTCTTACTGCACAAATTAAATCACAAAAGATTACCCTTTACCTGGTGAAAAAGAGCAGTTTGAGTATCAAACTTCTATTCTTTGAAATGGAGCTTGTTTTAAAAGTCATGTAAGGTAAGCAATTTGTATTTTTTTTTTGCTCACATTCCTAAACTCCTCCTAGCCCTGCAACTTCTGTCTAGTAAATTTTTGTTAGATATTTCTTTATGGCAGAGATTATATGTTTGTAGTGTAGTTAGTAGAATAGAATCCTATGCTTAATGGAGCCTAGGTATTGGTAGCTGCCAAGATGTAAAGGTAGCAATGTAGTTTTAATATTTTATTTCACACACACAGTGAGAATTTACATCATCTCTGAACAGCCACAAGTATTATAAACTGAAAAGATACACCATAGAATGAGGGAGTATATATATTTATTTTTAAAATCACCACCTGAAAAAATCCCAGATTGTTCTAACACAGTCTCAGAATCTTCTTCGTGAAATTAAAAGGAAATGAAATGACTGAACTGCAAAGAGAAATCTTAAGGAATGCAAAAGTATTATTAAACTTATACTGTTCATGGTACTGAGTGTTATAAAATTTGTGAGTTTTTTCAGTGTAAGCAGCTCAGGCAAAGACAACAAGCCTCTGTGAGTTTCTGAATAAGAAATTTCAATCAATGCAAATTAAATTACAGTTCTTTTTAATTTAAAAGTATCTGGGTTAGTTACATCCATGGCTAACAAAAGTGTCACAGCACAGTATGGGAATCTGCTCCTTGGACATTACATCTGAGTCAGTCAAGACAAATTAACTAATCAAATGTACTGGATATTTCTTGATTAGATGAACTCAAACTTGATATTAATTTCCAAAATATTAATTGTTTCTACATCTTCTATTGGTTACTTTTTTATTTACTTAGAATTCTGTTGAAAACAAAGGTGAAACTTCCCTAGTTTCAAATTTTTGTATAGGTAATTTTTTTAGATGTATGAAATTCATATATGTGCATACAAGTGTGCAAACCTCCATGCACATAACATCTATAAATTTATAAATATCAAAACCAAGTATGGATTTAGGAGACTATTTTAAGATTTTAAAATTATGGTCTGTACTTTCAAGATTAAAAATAACTCTAATGTGGGCAGATAAAGAAAAGGATATCACTAATATTTTTTTAATTGAAGTGAGCAAAGAGAGAGTGTTTGTATGAAGATCATTGTAAAACATTCTTCTCACTGTAAAAAAATTCTTACCTCTGTGTTATAAGGGTATCTCTGACATCTATTCTATACATCCGAGATCCAGGATACATTTATTGCACTCTAATAGAGGCACAGAAAAATAGTGGCAGGTATGTCATTTAACAAGTTTGAAAAATGGACAATAAATAAGAGATTTTTACTCCCACTTTCATTGGTCAAAATAAAGTGGAGTAATTTATGCCTTACTCCCCTGTCGAGCTCTTCCTGCTGCACTTCATCCATCTCAAATCAGCCTTCAATCATACAAAAAGACTGTAATTTAATTTGAGAAAAATGATACCTTCGTCAGACTGATTGTATGTTCATTCTTGTTTAATTTCTTATTTCATGTTTATGACAGGGTGAAAAAAAAGTAGATATTTATTGTTTGGCAGAAGTACATTCCCCCTGCCCTCAAATAATTCAATATAATTATGATTAACCCAATATCCTGAAGAACTCAACATTTTAAGGCTCTTGTGTGTTTGAAGATAGGGAGTATGGTGGATTGTTTAAAGGGGGAAAAAAACCCCTGGATTAAACAGTAACACATTAATCATGATAGACACTTACAGAATGTGTTCCTAAGAGATACATTTGATTTTTCTGAAAGTGAGATCTTATTGCTTGCATCACTGTCAGTACAAAGGGAATTCAATTCATTGTTCTAGAATGAAGCATCACTTTCTAAAATAATTATTAGTAAGGAATAGCATTAGGATACAATACTTCTTCAGGGCTTGCTTCAAAGAGATTAAATGAGAAAGATTTACATTACATGCATAGGGAGAAAACATAAACATAAAGAATGATTTTTTTCTTCTATCTGATGAATAAGTGTGTCAATTAAATTTAACAATTAAGAGGAATAATTATGCCAACTATGTCTTATAGATCAACAGTTCCAAATGAGTGAGAAGAAATCTGCCTGATCTGTATCTATGGCTGAATGTTTAGGTAATTCTTTATGGGAGCACTATACACTAGTCACAGCCACGTGATGGTTCACAGGTAGCCAGGTAGGGAAGGCAACAAAATCTGCTGTGCTTGTGGAGCAACCCAGGAAAGAAAGTAAATTAACCTTGTGGGCCCAGAAGCTCACTTTTGGCACAATGCTCTTTTCGGTGGTGAACTCTATAAGAGAACAGAGGAGTGTTACTCTGACTTCACCTGCTGAGTTTGGTGGGTTAGTGAATATATACAAAGGCAGAAGGGAAGATTCATTATGGCACTACACTGCTCTTAGCCTTGTGCTCCTCTTTTGTTTGGGCAATAAATATAAAGTTGTCCCCTAAACCAGAAATAAAACGCAAAAAAAAGCAGAAAAAAAGGGGGCATCTCCCACTTCACATCCCCATTTTCTTGCATGGGTGTGTTTTATTTCTTTTTTAAACAAGCTATGGTTCTTCATTTCTTTTAGAGCTAAGAAAAAGCCTTGTCTCAAGACTCATAACCTTTAGTTTCACCTACTAAGTAGTTGATCATAATTAATTTGCCCTTCCTAGGTAAGAATCTCCTGCCATTTTGCACCATCTCATAAATGCATGAAGGTAATCTAAAAGTGGAATTCTCAAAGAACATTGTAATGAGAAAAAAGAAAAGAAGTGAAAGAATAATTTTCCCTCATTTTTAATTGATCAAATAACTTGAAGCTGGGATTTTTTTCTTACATTCTTTATTTTGTTCCTAATCTTTACAATTCCTCTGTATTAAAAACAAGGGGCCATTTAAGTGCTATCAAATAGTCTTTAAAGTACATTCCATCCAAGATGCAAAGATAATTCTGAAGAAGCAGACCTGGTCTCTAAATCAAGCATGGGAAAATGCTTGCAGTCTTGTGCTGTTTGTGAGCCTCTTTCTTTGACTGCTGGTCTGCTCTACAACTCATTAGAAAAGCAAAAATGCAAAGTGTATGGATATGGAAAAGTCCAGAAGAACTGTCAAAAAAGAGCCTAGCAGTATGTATGAAGCAGAGCTCCTTTCTATTACTAGGAAAACAAAGAAAAAAAATCAAGGCTCACATCTACATCTGCATGTGCATTTGAGAAATTCCCTGCTCTTTCTTATTCCTCATTTTCTTACATACAGGTATTGTGGAAAGGCTTGAACTTTAAGAATACTTCAAATTTTAGGCAAATATATTTTGCCTAAAGAAAGATTTTGGAAGCTTGCCTAGGAAGTGTAACTCCTGAGTCATTTCTGAAGGTCAGCTCTGAATTCATAAATGGACTAACATGTAACAGAATTTCAGAAAGGGAGACTGTCTGATATCTTGTATACTGATTTAGTAAATATCTTGAAGATCCTAGTTACAGATATTGCTGTTGAAATACTGTTTTGAGAAGGCAAAGGTCAACCTGAAATGGAAGAGAAGGAAATATTAAGTGAAATTAAGTATAGTATATTAAGTAAGTATAGTATATTCTGCTGAAATGGACAAACAAATCCATGAGACATTTACTGGACTTAGAGAACCTACACTATGGGAAAGAAGTTCACAAATTAGAAATCATTTGGAAGGGACGTGGTGGAAGCCATCAGAATGATCAAACAATCAGAAAATCTGATGACAAAATTTTGAAGAGCTTAATTCTTTTACTCTGCTTCATCTGTCCACAGTTATTTTGCAAAGTTATCTATTCATGGTAGATTAACACGAGCATGAGGAAAAAAGACTTTTGAATACAGATAGATGTTTATTCTGAAGAAAAAGGTTGTAACAAAATCAAGACTGACAACCAGCAGTTTTCTGGTTAAAACTGGAACTATTATTAAAGTGTTTTTCCAGTCATGGTAATAGATCACAAAATTAATTCCCCACTAAGGAAAATCCTAATCTGGGAAATGTATCTTTCTAGAGGTTGTAAATTCAATCAAAAATTTGATGCAATGTTTATTTTACATGCACTAAAGAGAAGCACAATATTTAATTTAATCACCCCTATGAGGCCTAGAACATACAAATCTTTATATAAAGTATAATACCATGATTCTGTGCCTATCTACAGTTAATACAATGTATATAGATGAATTATATTAATTAAGGTCAATCATGAAGATAAAATTAAAAACAAGTAGAGCAACTCCAAAGCCCTATATATTAGTCAACGACTTGATAATATCTGAATTCATCTGTATATGATGCTACAAGCATAAGTTGAAAAAATATTGTAACACTCCAGGGACTTATTACAGCTGGATAACATTTACAGTACTGTGGAAAAACAGATTTAAGTGGGGATTTTAAACTAATGCTGAATCTTGGGAACTGGGGACATGAACAAGCAATGAAAGCAGGCAAAAAGGGCAACTCAGGAAAGAAAAAATTAGGAAAAGTTGAAAAAAATTCTAGAAAAGTGTCCAGCCTTTATATTATAAGGCAGGGGTAGAAGAAATTAGCACATTGTTTATTTGTATATTTGACAAATAAGAAGGAAGCTGATAGTGGATGCATTACCCAGAAAAATATTTTCAATTTACTTCTCTTTCTTATCATTGTTTAAGATGATGGATTCAACACACTGTATTTAGTTAAACAATTCAGTGATACTTCTGAAAATAGGGAGCCTGGTTGTGATAACCTGCACAAGCTCTCAGGATGAAGGTGACATTTTATATTACATATTTATATAACCCTTATCAGGTGGAAAGAAGAAAACCAGGAAACTACTGATAATTCTTAACACATCTGCATAACTAAGAAGATTTGCAATCCAAAGTGTCATATTTTCTTTCTAAAATTTTTCTTGGGAGTAAATTTGAATTCCCTCTTTATGCAGAGTTAATTTCCCTTGCTAAAATTTATTTTGTATTTATAAGAAAAAAAAATCCATTGAAAAATTAAGATAGATAGAGTTAAAGAAACTACTTAGGATTGTAATTTTGAATAAATACTGTGGTACAAATGAGTACAAAGATGCAACCTAAAGACAGCATATTCAAAAAGATTCATCATCCTCTCAGCAAAAAGAATTTTATTTTGATGTGGGTTAATTTCTTCAAAGGCAATCTTTGTATAACTGCATGGTGACAAAAGCAGTGGAAAAAATGCCAACTCTTTGGAATAACCACCTTTCCAAAAATATATTAAATGGAATAACAAAGTAATTCTTTCTGAATTGAACAGGAATTAATATCAGCTTTAATTTTCCTGTCTGGGTAACGGTTTTTTAATGGAATTTTTTGGAGAATGCAGACTATGATTTCAGCTGAGGATTAGTCAGGCATATTTTGACTACATGAAACTTCAGTAGAGGTAGCATTGTGATTATATTCTTTATTTTACCTTTGAGGAACAGTACTGGTTCCCTAATGATGAAAGTGTGAGGACACAGGGAGAAAAAAACTACAAAAAAATACAAAAATCCCCACTACAAAGGCTTAGGATGTTGTTTCTTTGTCTCTTTCAGACTCATAATCTGACCTTTTTAATACTGAGGGAAGACACCTAAGGCAAAACAGCACATGATATAGTTGCAGAGGTGTCAGGGTTTATATTTTTTTTGGTTAAGTTGTTTCTTCCATCACCACTTCTATATCTGTGTGCTCACAGTTGTATCAAAAAAACACCCTAGAATTTCAATCCTATCTGATGAAACCAGATGACTAAAACATAACTAAAAAAAAACTTAAAAAAATACAAAAACCAAAACAAAGAAACACAACAACAACAACAAAACAAACAAGCAAACAAAACCCTAAGAAAGATAAATAAGGAGTTTTCAGGGAAAAGGGAAAAATAGTCATGTGAATATTGCAGCAGTGATGTTTGCATTTGTTCTCAGCCTGGTAGAGGTTACTACCAGACCATAAAATATCATGAGTCATCTTTATTTCTCAAACCTCATTGGGAATATCAATATACTTTTGCTCTATCAATAAGCAATAAAGAAAACGTGATATATTTGGGGTTTAATTATTCAGTGTAGTTTCAGAATTGCCAGAACAGACACATCCTTTTCCTTGCCAATAACACCTTTTATTTGCTTTTAAATGTATTTTGTGAGAGGAATTAATGTGCAAATCTGGAACAGTAGGTAATTATTCCATATATTACCTCTTCATTACTCTTATTTACGGGCTGTTGCAGATGATCTGAGCAACAAAATGACAAAAATCAGAGATTTAGAATTATGTTGTTTGTGAAAGTGGTGGGTGATGAACACTGAGAAAGCCATGGTGATTGTAGAAGAGCTTGTTCAGATACAACTGGAAGAGAAGAGATCTTGGAGCTCTGGGTACCTCACTGTCATCAGGCACTTGCTGTCAAGGAAAGAAGACACTGTGAGCACCACAAATTTTAGTTGGTTATTCTGGGATTCCTTTTGTCCACTCTAAAAAATTTAACGAGGAATTTAATTGAGTTTCTTTCAACATTTTAATAAGGTCTCTGCTCACTGATGATTGAAAACTCAAGGTGAATTTGCAACTATTTTGAAAATATGGATTTTAGCCAGACTGTGGCTAGTTATCAAAACTACCGGTATATTTGCAGGTTTTAGAGCTTCCTGAAATTAATATATTTTAGACAAAATGTGCTTTAGATAAGGGATGATGGGCAGGAGGAGGAAGAAGAAGGGAAAAGAGGCTTTAAAAGCCACATAGCTCTTTGTTTCAAAATGCCTTCCATGACCTAAATGTTTTTCACTTCCCACTGAACAGGTCACTTTTTAAAGCCCATGGAAGTCTGGAGCTCTTTAATTAATACTTTAATATTTCACATTAGGAAATTTGTTTACTTATGGCTAAGATTTCCTGCTGAAATCATCCACCTTGACTGAAATTTATATTGAACCATTTTCTACAGATTCAATTGGTTTGGTTGTTCAAGTTTGGGGTTTTATTCAGTCAAAGGAAGTTAGAATCAAGATTGCTCATATTGTGAAAAAAAAAATACAGGAGGAACAAGATGCAACTATCTCATTGATTTTCATAGGACTCAGCCCCATTTCTCTTTGTAGATTTTTATCACTGAAATTTCAAGAGCCAATGTTGAAAATCCAGAAGGAATCAAAAGGCTATCAAGTGTTTCTCTATCTGAAGGTCAGACTTGTGGTTCTGCTTCATTTCATTTTGGTTTAGAGATTTTGTAGCTCAGTAAAAACTACTTACAGAAATGTAAAAAGACAAAATGCAAATTCATTGCTTGATGATGAAGGATGAACAAGTAAGTTCTTAATTTTTTAATCATCCATATTAATAATCTTCATTTGGCATGCATATAATGGCATTTATCAAAGCATGTGAAAATACTTGACAGATTCCTTTATTGAGCCTCTTAACACTTCATAGGACTAAATCTGTCTTCCAGATAAATTTACTAGTACTAATAATAATGTGATAAATACTTCTTTTTACTTCTTTCTAAAGCAATAATCAAGATTCTGTACTCAATCTGAAAAGAATAAATCGCTTCTGGTGGTCCCTGTTTAAAGACATCTGAAGTGAAATGTGGAGATACAGTTAGTAGATAAGATTTGAATAGATGACACTTTTTGTGCAACAAATGAAAATTAATTCACTTTGTGACCTATTTATAGAGCTCACTGTGTGGAAGGATCAAAGGTTAGGGAGATGGGGTTGTAAGCAGTAGGGGTGGGAGCAACAGTGAATCAGATTGTCAGCTCAGGTAGAGAAATTCTTTTGTGTTGGAAAACAGAATATTGCAATGGAATAGACAAATATTCTAGGGGATAAATTAAGGGGACTAGACTAAAGGGGACTAAACTAAACTAAGTGGAAAGCTGAAAAATAATTATTGCAAGAGGGATTCTTTTGGTGACATCTTGAGAAATTTGCTTGCACCTTTTTCGTTCAGGGATCCCTGGTAATGGGCCTTGCCCATTCCTAGTTGTAGACTACTTGATGTTTTATTGCTGCTAATGTGATCATAACAATAAGCTTTTCATATGCTGAAACTGTTTAATCCTTTTTTTAGCAGTTCATTGAGCAGGGGTGACTGAGGAACAGGCTTGAAACACTTTTCTGAGTTGTAATCTCTGTGAATATACTGTGTGTCAGTAAGTCAATCCTTTAATGCTAGCCAGAATACTAAAGCAAATTCTCAGAGAGGTGAAACAGTTTGCTTACTTGAGGCAGAATAGAGTCAGGGTTAAGACAACAGAAGGAAAAGACCCAGAATCCTGCACTGACTGCAGATCACAGAATTAGAGTGGTGAATGGGACTTTGGAGAAACTGTGGCCAGCATTCAAAGAGTGGATCCTGTTCTAAGGAATGAGAATGTATTGGCTGTGTGTGGCCAGGTTTTGGGAGCAGGATAGCTGCCAGGAGATTCTGCTATGTCTGATGGAGCCAGTGCCAGCCAGCTCTAGGATGGACCTGCCCCTGGACAAGGCTGAGTCCATCAGCCATGGATGGTGGTGGCACCTCCAAGGGTGACAGATTTAAAAGGAGAAAAGGATACTTTGCAAGAGAAACTTGCAGCCAGAGAAGAAAAGAGTGAAATTACATCAGAAGAAGAGCTGGGTAGACACCAAGATCAGTGAAGAAGAAGGGGCAGGAGGGGCTCCAGGAGCTGGAGCTGGGAGTTCCCCTGCAGGCTGTGGTGAGGAATCTGTGTCCCTGCAGCCCATGGAGACCTTGGGGATGCAGAGATCCACCTGCAGCCTCTGGAGAAGCTCTATTTTATCTTTGCTGCTCAGTTGAGGAGGAAAGTGATAAAGCTTTGGTGGGCACTTGACATCCAGCCAAGCTCAGAACATGACAGGGATTCCTTTAATTGCTTTGGATAATTATTTTTAACATATTAGATATGAACAAGTTCTTCAAATTGTGGAGGCCAGTTAGTTATCTCAGGAGTGACTTAGGTGCCCAGTGATCTAATGCTCACTGCACACTTAAGGGGGAGCAGATTGAGCATGTGAAAGCTGAAAGGCAACTGACAAGAAATAATTGCTGAATGATGCAGATCACAACTTCAGGAAATGAAAAGAAGCAAGAACAACAGAATGGGGAAAATTCACTTAAAAATATTTCAACACTGTCTTGAGAATTTTAACTGGGGTAGCACCCTCTCAGAACTACTCCACAGAAATGTTGTCTTCCTAATACCCATCAGCACAATGCTCACTTGTTAAAACTGTGTGCTTTTAGAGAAATTGGTGTGGAAAGTGAAAAGGAAATGGTGGTTACAGGAGACAGTTCAACAGACCAAGGGAAGCACTAAGGTCTCTTTCAGAATCTGACAAGGAAACCCAAGGATCATGTAGAAGCAGACACAAATGAAATATGCCTGAGTATGAAAATTAAGCCTAGCATAACTATGTGAGGATAACCAGAAGTCTAGGAAACAATACAAAGTAAAATCAGCAAATAACTTTAAAACAACAGGAGAGCTCACACAGATACGTGAGAAACTAAAGGAAGATCAAAGAGATGTATTTTTACTGCTCAATATGAACCAACATAGATAACAAGAGAAACAGGAGCACTGAAAGGCAGGTTGAATGAATTTAAAAAGTATAGTAAGGTGAGTTCCTTAATTCAGCTTTGAGTATTTAAGGAAGTAACCTAAGATTTTATTATGAGATATATAATTCAGTTATATTTGACAGAAGTGATAGATTAATATACTGGCAGTATTACTTTTCCTTCTCTGTGACAATTTGGATGGAAGATCATCTTTTGAGCACCTCAGTTTTAAGAAAGAGAAGGATGAAGAAGATAATCATACTTATACCAAAGGTATTCTCACTTTACTCCTGGAATTCTTAAATTTTCTCTCTGCATTAAATGGCACCTGGGAATTGTTGAGATTTGTTCCCACAATAAATATTTTCCTTCTTGTACCTAAAGTGGGCACTACTGGTGTTGGAGGCAGCTGTTCTACCACATGTCAAAAACTGTCTGCAGGCTCAGAAAGCTTGAGCTTTTTGGGGAATTTAGAATACTTTAAAAGAGAAAGAAGGGATATATGAGTATTCTCATTTTTCTTCTGTCTCCAAGAAACTTCGGGTTTGACAAAATAGGTTTGATTTGTAGGCAAGATGATTTACATTATATGTCAGGGAAAACCTTTTTTGGGAAAAGGGGTAATTAAGCAGGAGGAAATGGCTTCCCTTGGGAAGTGATGAAATCTTGTCTTTAATAAAGTCTTTTGGAAACAAACATCTGTCGAACATCTGTCAGAGGTAGTCTGAACCTGTCTAACCACACTTCAGTGGGCGATAGACTGTCTCAGTTTCCAAATCAGTTCCAGCCTTACTCCTGTGATTCTGTGACATCACGGAGGATTTTTCTCCCTGACTGCACAAAAGCATCAGAGAGCCCCAAGCTGTAATTAAAACATCTGTTGAGCAAAAAAGGGTTGTAAATCTCAACTCATAGGAGGCACACAATTAATGCTATCAAAGTGCCAGTCGCCTTCCACTTCAAACTCCTTCTGAGAAGAGTTTGTGGTACAGCATCTTAGAAATCAATAATGGATTTCTAATAATATTTTATTGGTTTAATATTTGCCCACTAATATAAAGATCACATCTTGCCCTTTGGCAAATAAGTCATATAAGAACCCCAGTTATTCTCAAATAGATGTGTCATTCTGACCTAGTTATTTTGATTCCTTACTGATTTACTTAGTAGTTATACAAATGGGATTTTCATACAAATGTAATCCCTTTCTATTGTTATGCAAAAATTGATTTTTACACTCAGTTATATTTGCCTGGCTTAGTGTCTAATAGTTATGTGCCCACCAACCTCTGAATCTGCTGTTATTTCAATCCTTTTCATTTTCTCTCTGCTCTGTATGCAAAGGTAAAATCTCTGATGCCACCTGGATGAGGCACTGCAGAATTCATTTCTTCTTGCCTCACAGACTGCTCATGTTTCCTTTGATCAGAAGAACAGTGAAATGGTCTATACTTTTATTAAAAATACAAAAGTAATATTTTAAAATGACACGGTGTCAGTCCCACAATTTACATGAGTAACTTTCAATAAAACATTATGAAAATAATCAGTAGAGTGATCATCTATCATTTATACTTTGCTGTAGAGTGTGATGTTTCTGTGAAAACATAATCTTAAAAGTTATGTTTCCCCATTTGCCTCTTTCAGGAAGACATTCAATTCTGAGAGAAAAATGACATGGTTTTCAGTATGTTTGATCATTCACATTATTCAATCCACAAGTGTTCTACATTGACAGTGGAAAAGTTAAGCATTGAAAGGAAAAGGAAAAGGAAAAAGAAAGACAAAGATGTAGAGCAATTGGGAGGAATGAGGAGAGGAAGAGAAAGAAAGAAAGAAAGAAAGAAAGAAAGAAAGAAAGAAAGAAAGAAAGAAAGAAAGAAAGAAAGAAAGAAAGAAAGAAAGAAAGAAAGAAAGAAAGAAAGAAAGAAAGAAAGAAAGAAAGAAAGAAAAGAAAAGAAAAGAAAAGAAAAGAAAAGAAAGAAAGAAAGAAAGAAAGAAAGAAAGAAAGAAAGAAAGAAAGAAAGAAAGAAAGAAAGAAAGAAAGAAAAGAAAAGAAAGAGAGAAAGAAAGAGAAAAGGAGAGAGAAAGAAAAAAAAAAGATTCTTCTCAATCCCAGCAAAATACTAGGGTATTACAAAGATTCTTATCTCATCAAATTCAATATTTAGGTATTGAGCCTCGCTACATAGTGATCATGGTGATGATGATTGTGGTGATAATAACAGTAATAATAATAAATAATTAAGGATGAGCTTTCAAATTGGTTGTGTTGGTTTAACAATGGAGATTTATACTGACTTTCATGGGATCAGAATGTAGTCAACAGTGAGCTCCTGTGTAAACATATTTCTAATTGAGAAAGATTAAGAGCTCACAATACAGTATTGCTGTACGTGTCTAATACAGTATTTGCTTTACTCCTAGTAGAATATTTGATAATACTTGCAGAAAAAGGGATCCCACAATCAAAAGAATTGAAATATGTGCTACATCTCAACTCTTGCACAAGCTTCTGGAATACTCTATTTTTCTATTGCCAGGTGGAAATAATCTGATTTTTTATTACTAAATTTAGTAAGTGTCTTACCTTAATATTTCCTACCCTCATTTAAAGCATTGTACATTGGGGATTTTTTCATCCCCACAAAGATTGCAGCTTATAGAAACAAGTCATGGAAGACAAGGAGAACTGACTCCTGAGGAATCCTGCATGTGAACTAGGATTACTTAGTTCCTTAACATGCTTTCTGCAAATATTTGGCTCTGAAACTAAGTGTTGGCAATCACAGCCATCTTGCATGCTCGAAGTTTATTGTCTGTAAAGACACAGCAAAGAAAATATTCTCATGACTCATGATTTCCAGCTGTTATTCTCAGTACTATCAGACCTGAATATGACCAAACACACCATCCAGGTGACAATCTGTGTGCCCTGTCTCCAGCATATATCAATTCTTTCCTGTTAAATTAAAAGACACAAAGGTCTCTCCTGCAGCTGATGAATTTGCCTATCTTTTCTGGGACCCTGTGAAATACTCGGAAAAATATTTTAAAAAACCTGCTTCTGTAACCAAACACAGCTTTGTTTTCTAACCCCATTATTCTAATTAATCCTCACCAGGGACATCTTACACCTACATGCAAATGTCCATGATCACAAAATACATGAAAATGAGTCATAAATTTTCTGTTGGCACCAGAAACTTTCTGGTAAAAATATTTTTACATCTAGGCAATCTTTGGGACAAGCAGGTTTTTTGCACTATGCTAGCTAATGCAAATTGCATTATTTGATGCTTGCAAAATGTCCAACAAGCTGGTAAAAGGCTTTTCACTACCTACCTCATATTTTGGAAGGGAAGAAGATTCTCAGAATCCTACATTTGGCCAAGCAAGGATGTAATGATCTTCCTGAGAGATATTTGTATTATTTTCCAGTGGAGCCCTTGTACCAAAACATCAGGAGAGGCAATGAAATTTGAAAAGGAAGAAACTCCTGGTAATCTTCCTTCTATGCTTTTAACTAGAAAGCTATGAAAATAATAGAAATTGAAAAGTAGTCTGGGTTTCTTTTTCTTCTACTGTTATTTACCCAAAATCTTCTGTCTCTTCCACATAGCATAATAAATTCATTGCAAGAGGGAAAGAGATTTTTATAAAAAACCCCTTAGGATCAATTTTATTTATTGCATTTTGCAATTGAGATGAACATAGAACTTAGATTTCACCAAGAAAAAAAAAAAAAAAGTTAAAGGCAGCAAATGAGAGCACTTTTGGGTGTAATTGTTTCAGCACACTTTTCTCAAAATGAATTATTTAATGTTAAACTTCATAACCTGCAAACAGAAATTGGTATCAAATTAGTATGCTGTTTGTTTATCATAAACAGCTGAGTGAATTTTATTTGCTTTAGTAAAGCTCCCTGTATCAATTTTATGTGTCAAGGCATTTAAACACAAAAATGTTGTTTGTCTTTTAAAAGTGTATTCTGTCACATATTTCTTCTAGAGAGAATAGATATCACTATAGAAACATGTAAGTTTGATATTTATTGCACTTTCCTCCTTAAAAATATCTTTTAATGTCCCTTTCAGTTCAAAGAAAATAATTTCTTAGCTTTTACTTCTGGGAACAGCTTGCTTCCTATGATCAAAAAGACATATTTATATATTTTGAGTTAGTTGTTCTTTCAAAATAACAATGTAAGAGATCATTCAAGAACTGTAAGCAAGTCTTGTTTTGCATATGAAAATACTCTTCTATGGAGAAAATAAGACAAAAAACTTAGTCATTTAAAAGACATTTAAGTTTTTTATTGGACTTCTATTTGCAATCATTGCTAAACAAAATCTGTTAAATGTAGATATTTTGATAAAACTGATAAGAATATGAATTTAGGGGACCAAAATAAACTATGACTGATGATGGTAAAAGAAGTTGAGAATTCAAAAATAAATGAAAAATCTCTTTTAAAGAAGTGAAGCAAATAGGAACGAAATGATATATTAAAAAGTGTTCCAAAATAGTATAGGACAAATTTTGACCCTGGAAGCATAAGGAGATCTCCTGTTGAGCTCAGTGATGCATGTGAGGGCAAAATTTGACTTAATGTGTCTGAAATGTGGAAAAGAAAGTTTAAGAAAGGGCATTAACTTTGCTAATCTACAAGGCCATCACTCTGTTCACCTTTCTTGCTCATGAAGGGCAAGGTCTGAGAACAAAACTTCTTGCCCTGTGCTACTTATTTCAATGAGATTTTTCATCCTTCTTTTGTTCAGGAATTATTATACTGGATTATGTACATATTTAATGCTATTTAACTGCATGAAACTTATGTAGTAGAAACTTATTCAACACTTGTCAGAGTATGAATATCCTACTTATGAAAGATGTGATAATCTGTATTTTTTATAGATTCAATGAGTACCCATTAATAAAAGATCTAAAATCTGACAAAAAAATGTTTACCTGAATTCTACATTTTTGGCTGTAGTCCATGTGGCATAGAAAAAAACTTTAGGTAGTGGAAATTGAGTAAATATTCAACAAGAAGGACATGTAGCTCATTCTTTTATTGTTCAGCAACACTTTTTCCTTTCTGAAAGAAGTTCTGCTAAAAAAACCAAGCAATAAAGTTCTATTGATTTATGAGAGCTGAAAACCTAAAAGTAGAAGAGGAAAAGTGCCTCACCTTTGCTGTACAGTATCAGGGCAGAGTTTATATGGGATGTGGAATTTTATCCATTTTGAAATCTTGGGACTCTTCTTGATAGTCTGGATACAAAGTCTGATCAAGTAAGAGGAGCCCTCTTGTTCTTGTAAAGGAAATTTCACCTTTATAAGAGTAATTATGTATATTTGTTCAGAGAGACACTGAAACATAATGGGTAAGAATAAATCCAGGTCCTAAGATAATTTTAAGTTAAATTTTATTCTGTTTTTTTTTAAATTTACAAATATTAGGCTTCTTAGCACAAGATATTTATATCCACAGCAAGAGGGAAGTGAGAAAAAGAAAGGAAAGTTCTAAAGTGGTAGTTTAAAGGAAGAAAAGTGAAAAGCATCTTATTTAAGGCATGGAGGAGGGTTGTAGCCCATAACACCAATAGACCATTGTCTGAAATGTGGAACATGTAAATATGAAGGTCAGGATCAAGAATCCATAGGTATTAAAGTTGTCACCTGTGATGCATGTGCCATATGACAGGGATTCAATTGCCTGCCTCCTTCCACTGCCTGAGGTACCTGAACGTCCCAGGTGAGGGGTGAGACCTCATCAGGCAGGAGCATCCCTGCAGCCTCAGGATGTCCCATTGTGCTGAAATCAGGAAGGCATTTCAAAGAGCAGAGAGAGCCAAGTCTGCTCATCCCTATTGAATCAGCCTTTTGAAATCTGCAATGCCCATTATGTGTGCACACACAACAAAAGGTTGGAGCAGAAGGGAAGGACAAGGAGACTGAATTCATCAGTCTTCTCTTTTGTGGCTTTTTAAGAGCTTTTTAAACAAAAAAAGAGAAGGAGGAGATAGAAGAGGCAGAAAAAATGAGCGAGGAAGATTAATACTTCAAATGTAAATTATAGATTAAATACTTCATAGGTACTTATGGGAACATGAATTTTACTTGCATAATTTTTTAAGCTTTGAAGAAGTCAATTCATAGCAGAGCTTGTTTTTTAAAGAAGATTCATGAGAGGAGTGTTGTGGAATAACTATTCTGAAGTTATGTTCTCACTACTAACACATTTCTTCCTCACACTTTCTCCTTGTTTTGAAATAATGTACAATGCCATAAAATAACTTGCAAAAAAGAAAAAAGAAATTGGTGAAACAAATAGACAACAAAAAAGTTCATTCTCAAAATGGAAGAAAAAAAAAGAATGAAGAGAGGGAGTTCTACAGTCATTTAACAAATTGTTGCATTGAGAAATAGATTATTTACAATTGAATTTTTCATTATTAATCTTGTACACAAGGGAGCAAACTTTACGTTACTCTTCTATTCTTCTAGCAAATATTGTCCCCACTGCAGATGCTACTAAAAGTATTATTAATCATTATAAAATATCCTACATTAGTTGTTTTACTTTAAAATTGTGGTAGCTTTGTTACCATCATAGGATTTCATACTGATGGCAGGAAGAGAGCTGAACAAATTACCATAATTAACTTAATGTTGAGTCAGCTATAAATGTTCCCTGTGCATGATGAGGGTTGCAGATTATCAGGATTTTTTAAAGTATTACACGTAGTGCTGCATGTTTAAGATGACAATAGGTTATTTGACACCTCCCTTATTCCTCTTCAGTCTGGAACTGGTCTACTTTATAAGAGAAATAATAGCATTAATTTCCTTTCCTGTTACAATATATAAATATTTGTTGCTCTTAGAAATATACTGATCCTTCCTATTAGTTTAAATAAGAAGCTTCCACATGATTCTTATGTTTTTCCTCTCTTCTTGTTTAAGTGCTGTATAAGTGACATGCAAACAAATAAAGTTTGCAATTATATTAGTAGTGGGGATGATTGGTTGGGACAGAGTGAAGTTGAATTTCATTTTCAAGCATCTGAAATATGCATGACCAACATAACTATTCAATAGAGATTTAGATCATGGGTGTAGATTTAATAAAGTAAAATGATGGCCATATATAAAGACATGTTATTTTATTGATGCAATAACATGTTCTGTACTGCACAAATTATCATTTTTATTTCTATTTATTTCATCCTCTCCTATTAAAAATGTCAAATGTATGGATTTTTACAATTCTACTTATATCTGAAAAATAAAAAAGGCTTTTTTTCAGATATAGTAAACGCAAACATTAAATGTGACAAAGAAATTACATTTTGATTTAAAAAGAAAAAATCATTTACTGTTATAAAATTGTAACCTTATTTCTTATTCTCTTCCTTTAAAAATCCATGTCTTACCTACTTTGTATTATGATATGTCTACTTTTACATTATGTCAGCTGTTTGAATAATCTAAATAAATAGAACACACTTGTGTTCTCAAGACAAACTAATATGTTCCCAATTCAATCCATCCCAAAACCAAATGTGATGAAATTTAAGTTCCACAAATTATAATTAAAGGTGAGTAGGCAAATCTAAAATTTCAGTGCTAACACATTATAAAGAAAATAATTGTTTCATAATAAATATTTCATATAGCTGGTATTCTTACTGCTAGAATATACCTAGATAGCATTTATTTCCTAAATAGGAAATATTCCTATTTCCCATAGGAAAAAATATCTTTTACCTTCTTAGCTAGTACGTCTTCACTCTAGAGGCAGCAACTAAATCTTTTCCCAAAAGACAGCTTAAGTGAATGGTAATAGATTAAAAGGCAATTAACTTCTTGGTTAAAGACCAATACAAAATTGGCATGGCTAAAATTTCCACCACCTGTTTATTTTATTTTTTTTTTTTATTAAATGATTACAATGGACTCATTCCAACTCCCCTAAAAACAGTGTCTGTATCAGAAATATCATCATAACTGGCATTAATTATCATGGGTTTTGGCAGTTCCAGGCAAAAGTTACCTGGCATGAAGACTGAACTATCACTCCATACAGAAAAAACTTACTTTAAAGCTGGAGTTTACTATCTCTCTATAAAAATAAAAAATAGATTTTTGCTTAAAATGGTGTCTACAGAGACAAAACAGAAGCCATAAACATAAACTGTAAAAATAAGATCACTGGCAGCCACCATTTGGACGCATAGATTAAAATAAGGAAAAGCCACAGGGCCAACATCAAATATTTAATAAGAGTATGAGAGAAGATACATCTAGTTTTAGGAAAAAAAAAAAAACAAACATAAAATAAGAAATGAAAGAATAAAATAACAAGCAATAGAGAAGACTCAGTGTTGTTTTTCCTAATAGGTTCATTTATTGAATAGTATAAGGACAATTTACCCTTTTCTCATGATACTTCTGTTCAGAGTTAGAAGAGTCTGTTCAGATGTAGCAGACAATATGAAACTATTAGGCTTTATAGATTTTCTTGTTGAGTGGTAGGGGACATTGGAATTAAGGCACGATGTATAAATCAGAGAGTCATAAATTATGAAACTGGTGTAGTCACAATGATCCAATTAGAGCTTCTGAACATCATGGGCCATAGGATTCCTCCTAATGTTTTTATGTTTCAAGATCTTTTAGAGGAAGAAGTCAATTTTTTGTCATGAATTTAAGAAAATAAATGAAAATGCAGCAAGACATATCCTAGTTCAGACTTTGAGGAACAATTTTAATAGGTGATTATTAGTGCTTTTACAGTTAATTAAGTTTTGGATTGGAAAAGATAAAGAAAAAAAACTGAATCCAAATCACAAATGTTCAGTTTAATCTTAGAATGAAGTACATGCTGTTTCTGTATCTGTATTGAAGAAAAGAAGGCTGAAAGCTGCCAGAAATGTATAATCTGTATTTTGGTCCTTGGCTAAAAAATAACCCTGGGGGCTGATTTCAGCCTTTTTGCTGCTGCTCATCTAGCAGCCGGATCACAGAAGCAGGCAGGAGGAGAGGATAAAGAAGATTTTCTCTTGATCCTTCCTTGCCTCTTTGTCTTGATTTTCCTTTCTGTCCTTAGGCTTGTTGCCATTGCTTTCATTGTTTCTCTCAATGGTGCATGGTTGGGATTCTCTCCTAAGTCTTGATTAATTTCTCATAAGCACCCTAACAACTCTCATGTGGCAGACTTGTATCTAAACCAAAGTGAGAGCAACATGTCCCAGCCAAAGGAGGAATAGGGATCTGTTCCACAAAGGCACAGCAGATTCCATTCTCTTACAAATTCTGTGGCAGACCAGCTGAATGCCTTGGAGATTTCTTTTCTTATCTGATGTCACAGGGTTTTAGTCTTCTATATAGTTTCTTTTTTTTTTCCAAAGAGAATGTACCTATCTGCTAGAGATGAAATGAAACTCAATGACCTACAATAGATGTGTGTGCATAGAATTGTCATCACCTCCTTGTGCATTACTACTTTTTTAACTGCCAATCCTATTAAATTTCACATGCATTCTGATATAAAAAGGAAATTCAGTTAAAGGATATTTTAGGAGACACTGCAGAAAACTGAAATGAAGGTGGAAAGGAAGATAAAATCAAATAGAAGAAAACTAACCTAAGAAAATTCAGAGGGCAAATCTAATGCAGAGCCAAAATTAAAAGTCAGAAGGGATGATGAAATATGAAACAGGTCCACACTCATGCTTCATCCAGGAACTGGGATTGTGAGGAGTATTGCAAAACACTACAGCTTCAACAATGGGAACCTGACTGGGAATTTTCCTCAGCCCTATAAGCCAGAAGGAATGTCTAGCCTAAATTAAGTGAAATCAAATTACAGCAAACAGAACCAATCTTTAAACAATCTTTGTTCATTTCCTTTCTTTCTGTAATTTTAGATGATTTGAATTTGTAAATGTTGAATTAAACTATAATTTTAAAATCTTTCAGACACTACATGCATGTATTAGAAACACTATCTTCTCAACTTTTTTTTTTAAATCCATATTCCTGGCATTTGCAGATATTTTTATGCAGAAGTGTCTTAGTTCAACACTCTATTGGACTGGTTGAGTTACAGTATTCAGGGGGAACTTTTTAGCTGAGAAAAAAAAAAAGCTGAGAAAAGACAACATCAAGACTTACAAAATTGGAATGGTGGTAAATGCAGAACTGCTGTTTGCTGAATTTCACAGAATTAAAACTAGAGGAGTACCACTGAAACTACTAAAGGACATGAGTAAATCAGAAAAAAAACCCCCAACAATTTTTTTTGTTTTGTTTTTTGTTTTTTTTTTCTCAGTGGACAATAAACTTTGTGGCCAAAGCAAGTTGAAGAGAAAACTCTATCAGTAGATTTAAAGCAGTGTGAAGTTTGGAGTGGTACTTGCAGGAGCAGGCAAATGTGTAACTTTTCTGTCCCTAATTCAATGTGAATTCCAAGGAATACAAGGGGAATGGATACATACAATGGCCATGTTTTATATCCTTCCTAAATGGCTTTCATTTCTCTCCCTCTTTAAACCAATGACCTTAAGCTCTTTTCAAAACAGAGCAGAAAATATAAATTATTCATAAATTTACCTGGATTTCTCACCAAACACAGTCAAAAGTCAAAATCAAATTTTATGGGGCTTTATGGATTTAAAGTGTAGCCAGAAAACAAAAGAAAAGAAAGCAAAGAAATATTAAATTTTATTGTCTATGTTTCTTCCAGACATTACTGGAAATAACAGGAATGAAAAACAGGTCTTTCAAATAACTGTCTTAAGTTTTCAACTAACATAATAAAATATTTAGGTAATTCAGTTTTCTTTTAGTTCTGATTACTCCCAGTCTAGATTCTTCTTTTGTCATCATATAAAACTTGGAGGAAACTTATAACTAAATTTGAGTTACTTTTCTGGTTGTTTTAACATTCAAGTCTCCATTAAAAAAGGCAGCTCTGACAGGCACATGAAATTCTCTTTTAAGTAAGAAGAGAATTACAGGGTCAATAATGCTGCAAACCTCCCAAATCTCTGTCTGTGCCTACTTGTAGGTATAAAAAAATCATTCATTTGCTTTGGTTGTTGGTTTTTTTTGTGTTTTTTGTGAGGTTTTTTTTGCCATTTGGCACTACATGAGAGAAACTAGATAGGCAATATATCAGAATGGTAAATCAAGATTTTAAAATTATATTCCTCTGAAGTTATTTCTGAGAAAGTAAGCACAAATCATAAAACTGCTCAGCTACCCAAGTCCCTCACAAAACAGTTAAAAAAGTTAAATTTCTGAGAGCTTCCTGAGAATGTAAAGGGATATACTTCTCAAAATATGTATTGAAAGCTCCATTATGCTTGTCATTTAAAAAACTTCTAAAATTGCTTTAACATGAGACAAAACAATTAGAGAATATGAATTCTTCATTGCTGGAATAAAATTCCAAATTCAAGAGACAGAAAATACATGAAATCTTACAATATTTTTTTATATGAAATAGTATCAAAAGCCTATGTGACTTGAAGATTTTTAAAATAAAAATTAGATACACAGTTGCTCTTACTTGACAAATCTTGTTGTACAGACAAGACTTAATCATTCCCATAGGCAGAAACAAAAAATATACCACATGTGTAAACTTTATCTTAATTTTTGCTCTTATTAGTCAAGTTGTCCAGAAGGGGTCTCAGACTTCTGCTTCCTCACATGTTTTATCTTCTGGCTATCTCATGGATTTATTGCTTTTTCTGTTACATCAGCTGTAACCTGGACAATATTGTCAATTGTGACTCAATAAATCAGTGCAGCAAGCAGCAGACTTGTGAAAAAGGGTTCAGATGTAGAAAGTGAAACAAATGGGATGGAAAATGGTGATTTCATGTTTGTCCATCTATCTTCTCTATAGATTTGGATTGTGTTACTAAGGGAAAGAATATAAGAATATTTTAAATATTATTTAGGTAATTCTTTTTCAGAAATTTAGGCTTTCATTTAGCACCATCATAACAGAGGCTGAGATACTGTGTTGTAATCAGAAAACTTTTGAATCTATTTTAGATTTGTATAGAGCCTTTTGAATGAGATTTAAAGATTGATAAAGATCTCAAAAAGCTGGGAAGAAACTCAGTATATTGTTTTTTAATTTGGCATTATATCAAAGGGTTTGCATTTGCATCAGAGATGGGGACTGTGATTCTGGGAAGTGAAGTCATCTTACACAGACAACTGCAATATAGCATGCATTTTGAAGGTACAAGTGTTGTGAATTATGCTGCCAGTTTTTTCAAAAGGAAAGAAAATTCTGTGGAATTCTTTACTCTTTTTTTTTATTATACCAGAACTTGCCATTTGCTGTCTAAAAATCTCCATTTTTAAGTGATCCTTCCCCTAAAGTGATTAGATTAAACATTCTTACAAAGATTTTATCTTCCACTCTCATACAAAGCTCTACAATGTGAATAAAATGGTATGATTAGAACAACATATGTTTGCAGAAAAATAAATGCTACTTCCATGTTTGTTACAAATTTGCAGCCTAGATTCTTAACTTGTAATTATTAATGAGGATATTTGGTTTAGAATCTTTGATTATTGTTCCCAATCACAATTAAGAAAAAATGTATCATGTTTCAGATTGAATACCAATAAAACAATGTTTAGGACATTACAGAAAATCTCTATTTCACGAGGCAGACACAGATTTTTAAGTGAATTTCTTGAGACACAGATTTTCCAAGATATACCCTTATATTTAGGTTCTTAAACTATTGTAAAAACCTATTTTTAGTTATTTCAAGGGAAAACATAAAAGAAAATAACCTGGCACTCACATAATGATTTCCATCCCTCTGGCAAAAATAATATTGATAGTGAATTAATAGTCCATTTGTTCACCATGTTTTGTTTGGTCTTCTTGCTCTTAATTAAATAGTTCAGTTCACCACTGTGAAGTAGAAAGTGAATTATTTTAATAGTGTTAAAATAGGAAATTTTAAAAAAGTCCAGCTGATATTTTATCTCCCATCCTGGTTTTCCATCACATTAGAACTCGTAACATTAAATTTTATCTCTGTAAATTCTAGGAGTGTTTTTCAGCTGTGAGATAGATGGTGCTGAAGATGCAGGAGTTGTAAACTACTTGGAGCATCTTTCTTGGGTTGTTGTGCCTGCTGGAAGCTCTCTGGAGTGGGCTGACCCTGGCTGGACTCCAGGCACCCCTAAAAGGATGCCAGGCACCCTCTCTCACTCCCCTCTGCAGCTGGAGAGATGAGAGAAAATACAACAAAGGGTTCTTGAGGTGAGACAAGGACTGGGAGAGATCACTCACAGGCAAAACAGACTCAAATTAGAGACATTTACTGAACTTATTGCTAACAAAATCAGAGCAGGGTAATGAGAAGTAAAATAAAAACTTCTGCTGGTATGAAAAGCAAAGAAGGCCTCGGCTCAGCAATAACAAAAACATCTCTGTGTTACCAACTCTGTGTTCAGCACAAATCCAAAACAACCCCACACCAGCCACTGGAAAGGAAATCAACTCTACCCCAGCCAAAACCAGCACAGAAGTTCCTTACTGATTTATCTTGTGGACAAGCTGTCATTTGCTTTGTTTGCACACTTTGTTTGTGTTTATATAAAGACAATGTATTTGCAATCTGATCTGAAATAGTCCGTCATGCATTAGAATAAATCTTACATAAAATGAAATCCTTCAACAAAGGAACATTGTGAAATATAGGAGAAATTTCATAAATTGCTGTCTGTTTTTTTCTGAATAAATAAAATAGTTTCTTTTGTTCTCTTTCGTCACTTCAGAAGAAACTTGTTAAATTCTGAGGATAATAGAATATGGTTGGTTGGTTGGTTGGGTTCAGTTTTGGTTTTTTCTTTTTTTTTGCTTTTGTGGTTGAGTTTATATGGGAGACATATGGGAGACACTGATATTTTATGCTGGCTAAATTTGTTCTGCATTCATTTCTGAGAACCAAAAGAAGTTCTAGGTGGATCAGACTGTATCTAAAAAAAAGTATTTAAAAAAAAATAAACCAGAAAGAACATACATTTCTTTCTCTTCAAGGTCAATTGCTTAATCTGTTTTCTCAGATTATACAAATTCATCAGTGCCCAGTGGGGCTGCCTGTCATTGCCCTAAACCTCCATTTGGCTTGTAAAAAATAAGTGAAAAGACATATAAAATTCTATAAAATCAGAACTGCCTTCTTTTTCATCAGTTCTATTATGGCAAAAAGAACTACTTAAATTACAGCAGAAAGGGAGGTTTTTTTTCATCCTGCCATTTGATGCAAGGTAGAGCTTTGATATAAATTCAGCAGTTCCTTTCCATTTTTTGTTTGTTTGTATGAAAGACTTGAGGTTTTCAGGAGAAACACTAATCTGAAGTGTTAGAACCTGCAAGGCTCTGTCTGAGTCATGCTGACAGGTGAGAGTAAACAAGTATAAAAATGGAAAGTGTTTCTCTCCAGACAGGGGGGGAGTTTACAGCTAAGTGTGGAAAACAGGGCTATCTTCTGATGCTTTGTAAATGTTTAATCTGAATTTTGGCTGAACCTTCCTTTAGCCAATTATTTAAATTTATTCGGTAAATGGGCACTTTTCACAGAGAAATTCCTAGATGACTGAAATCTACAAGCAAAACTTGTGCTGAACTAATTTGTCTAAAAAGGATCCTTTTAACACAAAATTCTGCAACTTTTTTTGTCGTTGAAACATAAAGTGTCTTAATGATATAATGATATAATTCTATAAATACTTTGTATAAAACTAGTCATTTCTAAACAATTTATGGGGTTTTTTTGCTATTAAATATCCTAGGATAATCCTTCCTTGCAAGTAGAAGAAATCACTGAAGGGTTGTAAGGGACCTCTGGAGATCACCCAGTCTGACCCTACAACCAAGGCAAGGTCACCTAGGTCAGGTTATGCAGGGATGTGTCCAGGGGGGACTTGAATATCTCCAGAGAGGGACACCTCCCTGGGCAGCCTGTTCCAGTGCCCTGGCACCCCAGTGCAAAGGTTTTCCTCATGCTGAGGTGGAACTTCTTGTGTTTTAGTTCATGGCTGTTGCTCCTCACCCTGTGGCCATTGCCCTAGCTGGGCACCACTGAAAAGAGTAGAGCACCATTGTCCTGTCACCTGCCTTGGAGGAATTTATATTTGTTATAGAGATCCTCTCTGTCTTCTCTTCTTTAGATTAAATGGGTCCAGCTCCCACAGTCTCTCCTCATAAGAGAGATTCTCCAGACCTCAAATCATCTGGACCCTCTCAGGTAGCTCCATATCCTTCTTGAACTGTGAATACCTGAATTGAACAGAAGGATGGATGTGGCCTCACCAGGACCTTATGGAGAGACAGGAACACCTGTCTTGACCTGCTGGACACACTCTTCTTCTGATGCACCCCAGGATATTGGTGGAACTGAGAGAACAATCATAATTGGGATCATCTTACCAACTTTGTTTTTTTTTTCTTTCCTTTGTAGCGTCCAAACCATAAATCAATTCCACTTATTCTGTAATGCAACTTGTAATCTTGATACGCAGGAGAAGCAGAATGTACCTTGCAAATCAATTGTCAGCCCAAGTGAAGTGGAAAGGCAGATCCCCAACACGAGCTCGGGTCCTTGACCTGCTTTGATTGATGGATACGCGTGACTGATGCAGTGGCAGGCTCAGCAAGCCATGAAGCAGTTTTATTTAACCAGGGAATTGTCTGTGTCTGAGAGTGCTACTTATATGGGGTGTGTCTCTGAATAAATATTTTTCAAGTTTGTGTGATAATGGTGCCTTTCCAGCTGAGCTGAAGCTCTTGCCAAGAGCAGTGCCTGATATCTGTGTGCTGAACAGGATGTTGAAGGGAGTGTAGGAAGGGCTGATGGAAATTCATTTGAACACATAACCTGACCAAACTCAGTGTAAAAATAAACAAAAAAACAGCCTTGTTTGGAGGACAATGCTGTGTTATCTTTGGTGATAAATGAGGTATCTCCTACTCTCTCCATTACAATGAGGCTTTTTTAGATTTTGGGGGTTTTGGGTTTTCAAGGAGTTTCATCAGGCTCTACCTTCTGTCCATTAGGAGGAAGAAATTTAACTGGGCACAGCTTGAGCATTGTGTTTGGAAAGAGTGGATTTCTCCCAGTAGTGGATCCTGTAGCATTATCCTAGCTAATCCCCCCAAAATCCCTTTCCTCTTGTACATGCTGCATGGTGGTATTTCAGGCTTATCCTGTGCCATTAAGGTGATTAGGGTACCTGCTATTGAAAAGTAGTGCTCAGAGGATGCAGTAACCTGAGAGGAAAGAGGCAGTGAAACTGAGCAGAGAAGCCAAACCATTCCTTATCATAGCATTTACAATATAGCAGATGAGTTCTTAAAATATTTAAGATTTTAGATAGCTGCTGCACCTCAGCTCTGAAATACTGCTCCTTGACTGAAGTGTTATAATTGTGTGAGAATTCTGTTGAATTAATGTAGGGCTGGCAAGTTTTGTACAAGGCTATTTTTACCTTTTAGAAGATATGTTAGGAGTGCTTGCTGTTGGTTATTATCTTCTGTCTTAGGGTGAGTCATTTGGACATGCACTTATGATGTAGCTGAGGGGAGGTTTAATGAAGTGCTTTTTTATATCAGCAAATTAATGCTTGCTCAGCTTAATCCTTCCTCTACCTAATTGTATGTGTGCAATACACTTAAGAGGCTAATAGTTTAATACCTCATATTTTATGGCTATTTTGATGATATTTCTAAGTGTTACTATTTGAAATACCTTAGTAATACTTATTATTAATGCTATTTGAATGAAAATATGCAGGTAAGGGCAAGTCCATGATAGAGCTGTCACTGCAGATTTTTTCTGAATATTTTTCCCACGATCTGGATAAATATCCTTTTCTCCAAAATTTTTTCTCTATGCTGAGTGTGATTAGTGTCCTCATAGGAAGAAATTCCCTCATCTGTAGCTCCTAATCCTGCACTAGCCAGCATCTGTGTGTGGAAATATGCTAATGTTGGCTGTCCTGTCTCCACCTTTTGCACCTCTTCCAATACTCTCACCTTTTCTGATTATCTTTGCTGTCTCCACAACCAGTTTGGATTTTTCTGGGCTGCCTTTTGCCCTGCTGCTGCCTCTCTGCAGGACCTGCCTGTGCTCTGCTCACACATCACTTTATTGTCTCAGTATTAACATCATTTGGAACTGCAATGCTGTCTGAAGTTACAGTCTTCACTGGCCAATCTATCAGGATGAGGGATAAAGATTGCTTGGCAAAAGCTGTGACCTTTATAATGATAAATATTTTGTCCTACTCATCACAATAAATATAAAGCATTTTCCTACTAGGACAATTCATTCTCTATGAAGAGTAGTGTTATTCCATGTCTGCTATTTCTATGTGTGCAGGGCCTTTATTTAAGAATTAAATAGAAATAAACACAACCATGAAGCTGAATAAGACAGATTAATGTAATTTAAGATAAGTTATTAAAACACCACAGACAGGAAAATTTATTTCTATTAAAATAATTTTAGAAATCGTTTTCCTATACTAAAGCTATAATTTGTATTTTTATGGCTTGATTAATACACTGTGATGAAATTCTAAAGCTGCAGAGAATTAATTGTCATAGAACTAAGACTAAAACCTAATATTTTAATTCTAATGGGTTCAGTGCATCTTAATGGTGCTCAGTTCTCCATATTTCTGTGTGTTTTAAGCAGCAGAAAAATTCTTTGATATTAAGAAAGATAAATTATTTTAAATTTCAGCAGGCTCACTGAGTAGGGCACAGGACTGTGATTTAGAATATCTGGAGTCCAAATTTGGCACATTTTCACTGTTCTCTAACATGATCTACATCAATTTCTAATCCTCATTTTACCTTGAGTATTTTCTGTAGTTTCAGTGACCTCTACAGTTGTTGTCCTTTCAACCTCTTTATAAGATTTCAACCACCTTGGTGCCCAGACCTTTACAACCTTTTAGAAATATGAGAAAAATAATAACACTATGCAGAAACACGAATTTTTTATAAAAATAAGATACTGATATCTCTTCACTATGTACTCATGATACTTCTCTTTTCTTCAGTCCCAAATTTTATATCCTTAAAGGTTTCCACTATGCAGTTTAAATATTTTGCAGACATCACAAGAAAGAGGGAAATATCCTGTGCATGTAATTTTGGTTTTTGACAGTGCAATTGAAACTGTCTCTAAGATTCATGAACAAAAATGAATCAATGAATAAAAAATATTACATTTGCTGGCAGTTGAATATCTACCACAACATGACTAAAAATGGCAATTATATTCTGTGAAAAAACAGTCACCCCAACATTGCAACTACTTTGTGCTTTGAAAGTAGCCCAATGATCAGATTGCCATTAATGTCTTTTCTGGGTCTACCCACTAAAGACAGAGGTGCTTCATGGTAAAGAAAACAGAATTCATGCATATAATGAAGAAATTTTGGGCTGAAATCTAATCAGGAGTATTATAATGAGAGATTAGACTAGATTGTAACATTGTTTTATTCTGATTTTAAAAACTGAGTAACCAAGCTGATTATATCCTCTTTTATGCTCAAAGAAACATCACTTTATGATCCCTTGCTTCTGAAATTAAAAGGTTTCCAGTGCACTTAAAATCCAGGAAATTTTAAAAGTAGGATTTTGTTTTGTTCCCTTTTCTCCAGTATACTTGTAATACAGAGTTATCAGTTTCCAGTGGAACATTTGGAATTCATCCTCCTTTTTTGTGGTTTCAACCCAAATTTGCCAAATGGAACCTTTGTGATATTATGAAATAGTGTAATGGTATTTTCTTTTTACTTCATAAGTTTTATCTTCTTGTCTCAACTATGACACTTGCCACAAAAATTATTGGGGGAAAAGATACGGGTTTTTTCAATGTTATTTTTTCCTCTTAGTTTTAGTAGGATGTGTTAGGTTTTGGGGGCAGGTTTGGTGGTTTATTTTGGAAAAGGAAAATCACATTTTAAACAGGCTACAGATACTTTTATATATTGTATGCTATATGTTTTTATATACAGTATACTGTATACTTTTATATACAGTATACTATATACTGAGATACTTTTATTAGGTGTAGTTTACTCTAAATTAGTAAACAGGTGGCTGTAGCAGCACCCGTTTGTCTTTTTTCTTTTAATAAATCAATCTTTCCAAGCTTTATTTTTGCTGCTTAAACGTGTGGAAGTGTTTAATGTTCACTTAGAACTTGCTTCAGGCAGTGTCTGTGAGTTTATCTGCTCGTGTGAAGAACAAGAGAGTATTTCAAACAAGCAGTGCTGCTGTAGTGTTCGATGCAGAAGAGTTTCAGCTGCATGTATCTCTATCTATAGACCTTCAGTTTCCCCTGGAGCTTCCATCAGATAAGTTATGTTTGGGAAAAAATTAGATGGAAGAATAAAAACTCAAAAAAGCACAGTTTTTGAGTTTTTGATCAAGTCCAGTGATATTTGGTCCTTAAAGGTTTAACTAACTCTGATTTTCTTTGAAACTGGGAAGAAATTGTGCTAATTTTTCCTGACAGCTACTTGATGACATAAGTCTTTTCTTTGGCTTTATTAGGAAATATTTTATAACTGAATTGCCCTGAAGTATTTTCCCTTCTCTTATACCTCAAAATTGCGCCATAAAAAAAAGAGCATTCAGGTTAATGAAAAATATTTCAGTTGTTTACCAGTCTCTTCCTAACACAGATGCATTCAAATTATGAAAATAGTTTACTAAGAGGCTTTATCTGGAGCTACTATCAGTTTGATGAAGGCTGAACAGAATACTGCTGCAGGTATAAACACTCAATTACCTGAGCAGACTTTTTCCACCATTATTTTCAATTTGAGCTAGAAACCCTGTCCCTGATAACTCATAACCCATCGCCCAGTCTCTTTAGTTATACTGACCTGAGGGTAGAAATCAAATCTCTGCTGAAAGGTTAAAAAAAGGTACAAAAATATTCTTTTTGACTAGTATGTAGTCCAGGAAAATTTTCTCACTCTGCTGGAACTTCATTGCTATGAACCTTTTGACCAAATTTATCAGGCTGATGGAGATTTGGTAAAGCTTTAGAGAGTGCCATTAAATTCCCTATCCATTGAAATGAAAATTACTTTCCCTTCTTGCACAGAAAGTGAATGCAAAGTTGATAATAAAAGTGCCTTCTATTAAAGAAGATTGCTTATGTCAAAAATGTGCACTTTAATCTGTCTGCCTTTGAGCTCATTAGGTTTTATCAAACTTGAATATATTGGAAGCTGAAGAAAAAATGAATTTTAAAATGAAGCCTAACACTGAGATGAAGTGCAAAAAAATGGTAGCCAGGATGAATCTGTACAAAAGTTGTGTGTTCCAGAACCAAATAAAAAATGGCTTTAAGGTTAGAAAATGATTTGAAGGAGAGTGATTAAATGCTAAAGATGGTGAGATTTGAAATTGACTTAAGTGATTTCATATTATTGAAATCTGCCACCTCTGTTGTGCTTTCTCATGGGTGCAGTAACAGAATTGGAAGCAAAGGAAAATATATTTCCAATCAGGAATAACTTCTCAGTGCGGTTGGTTTCACCTGTTTTGGCTCATATCAGGTACAAAGTCCCAACCAACCTGGCCTTGAATGTTTCCAGGGATGGGGCAGCTACAACTTCTCTTGGAAATTGTTCCAGTGTCTCACCACCTTCATAGCAAAGAATTTATTCGTGACATCTCATCTAAACCTATTCTTTCTGAATCCATTCCTTCTTGTTCTGTCACTCCAAGTCCCTGTAAAAAGCTTCTCTCCATCTTTATTGGCTCCTGTTTTTGTGATAAAAGAAAGAAATAAGATATTTTCCTTGCTGTTCTAACAATTTTTGGTTTTCTTCAAAAAGCCCTCCATGACTATTGCTGCTACATCCCACTAGCCCCTCAAAAAAAAGGTTTTGAAGAAAAATTTTATTGTTTCAAGCAAATATATTTAGGAAGTAAACAATGACAGAAGCAGATAAAAGCAACCAGAATTCTTTGTCCATTATGCCACCAAGAATATAAATTTTGATCTGTTAAAATATAAATGACAGAGGATTGTTGTCCCCTTCTCTCCCCAAGGGTGAAAGTATTGATATCTGTGTATGTACACACAGTATACATGCTAAAACAAAGCAAAAACCCCTTCTCCTATTCCAGAATCTCATAAAATAAAAGACATAGTGAAAATAATAATAAAATTTCAGTAAAACAAGGATGAATTCAAATTTGTTTTGAGATTTATTCTCCTTCATCAGCTGGAAAATATACAACTAATACACACAAAATAAGAAGTAGGTCTTTTTATAAATCCTTTGGTGCCTCAAGCAAAGACAGTGTGAATGGGAGACTTAAAGCTATATTTCATTTGCTGGTGGAATCCACTCATATTTTAGAATACTATGACTTGTGTTAAAAATCAATGCTTTTGATCTTCTGTACTGTAGAAGGTGAGAAAATCTCTTAACTCCTGAGCAACATTTGCTGAGTTTAGGTTTGTGTTGGACATCCCTGTTCTTGGAAACAGTTTTTCATGTTGCACTCATATTCAGTTTATGGGTAGCTTTTTTTTTAAATCCCAGATGGTTTAATAACATTTCTTTAAATGAGCAATCATCTAAGTGTGTTTGAGAAGACTTTGTGAAACAGACTTTTTAATATCATTTTTAAAAGCCCCATAAGTCTGTGCTATAAGAAATGTGAAGTCTCCTAATTGTGTCATTTATTCACAGTGGAATGTATATATTAATTCACCTGTGAGAGTTGAAATGTAGGCACAACATGCAGTGGAAAATGTGGATTGGCAGAGTGGGAAAGGAGGAGAACTATGAGATAATGAGACTCTGAAGGGGCTTTTGACAGAGAGAGGCATGTGGCAATTAATAAGCATACAGCTCACGTTCCAAAAGGGCTTGGATATCATCTGCAACAAGCTTCATATTTCTCTGAGACACCACTTCATTCATGTTTTGTTTATTTATGGTTATGGTAATTGATATTTATACATAGCATGGATAAAACAATCTCTTTCTTGATTTTTCTGAAATAGGATTGATTTCTCCCTAAAATAGAATTGAGCCAATAAAGAGAAAATCTTATATTTCTGGCAGGTCTGGTAAAAATCCTCAGAATGCTATAGATGTGTATGACCTGGATAAAAATAGTAAGTGCATATATAGTTTTTATCACTTAAGTCCTTTGAGCATCTCCCAGAGATAAGAAACATTTGTCACATTTTTGAAGGGGTTTTCATTGACAAAGGCTTCAATCATGCAGAAAGCTGTTTTCAGATTTCCATAAAACAAAGAGGACACCATTTACATGATAAATTGCTCCTAGACAACAATCTTAGCTGACTACCCAAGTGCTACCCTGTGATTCTGTTATCACTGATTTGTCCTTCAGTTTTCAGTAGAAAGAAAATGAAGGACTTGCAACTAATTGTGCTATGAAAACAGAGCTAATTTGTTCATGCTGGAAAAAAAAAAGAAGATTCTAAGCCATTAGGGTAGAGTATAAATCATATCATATGCAATAACAAAACATTATTAATGACTGTACTGTCCTACAAAGAGCCTGAGAGTGATATTTTGTAGTAAAATTACTTCCTGAAAGGTCTAATGCATTTTTTAAAAGCATGAAGCCATGTATTTCTAAATGTCTCTGAAAATTACGTGCCTTCCAACAAAAGCTATGAATCTTTGTTATTCTTTATCAGTGCTGATCAAGAGGAGAAAATAAATTTTAGATATATATAAAATATATTCTGGACTCCTGTTATTATCAAATTTTACTCCCATGAAAATATCTAGTTTCTGATATTTTTTTTAGTTTTAATCTATTAAAATGCAAAGGAAGAAAGTAATGGATACTTTAGCTATTGTCACACTGAACTACTAGTCTGCTCTGAGTACTCTGTTTTATCTATTCCCACCCAGACTGACAGTTCAGAATATAACATTTCTTACCAAAGGAGAAAACCTGACCTCAACTGAGAGTTCAAGAATTCTCTTCTTTAAGATGCCTTTTTTTTTTTTTTTTTTTTGAAACCCTTTTGGAATAAGATTAAAGGAGATGTGACACCATGTAGACACTTTTAGCTATTTTGGTCTCCATAGAATATACTTCCTGTAAGCAAATATCATCCCTAATGTTATTTGTGCCTTTTGTTCTATGATTATCTGCTCTTACACTTTCATCTTCCACACTTTTATTTTTCAGGAGTCCACTTCTTACTGTGATTTTTATTTAAGAAAAAAACAAAAAAACAAAAATACAACAAAAAACAAGCCATTTTCTGCATCCTGAACTACCATAATTTTGTCTGTTGTAGTTTCTGTTATTGTAACATTAGGACAATAGTTTTGCAGATGAGGAAATACTGCTTTTAACTTTGAGGTGATCAGTGTAATTTAGGTCTGCATAGTCTTGGTTTTAAATTAGTTTTGTATTCAATTGCTGACCAAAAGATTTGAAACAGATTGATGTTGTGGGCTGTGGGCTTGTCTGGAAAAAAAAAAAAAAAAAAGGCAGAAAATAAATATGATGGAAGTGGGAGAACTAAAAGAACAAAGAAAAGATATAATTTCCTAACTTTATGTTTTAAACCACTGGTTCCAAGTCATCTGCTAATATTCCAGTCTGTTTCACTGTGCAGCTACTACAGCTTGACTGTCATCAGGAATACAGACCTTGAGAAGTGGTACTTTTAAAAGCAGCAGGATGAGGCCATAGTTGATGTTTTATTGTTTATATAGGGAAGATTGTTTCGTGCATTTTTTTTTCTTTCAAATTTGCAAAACCTAAGAAAAGAATAGTCTCTTTTTGGACTTTTAAATGAAACTGGCATAAATCCAAAGAGAAATAGAAGAAGGTTAGAGATTCAGGTTTGGTTATTTATTTAATGCCAGCACTTCTAGAGAGACCAGAGCACAGACCTTCCTTGATCTGCATTCAATAGCAGCAAAGCTGCCCCATTAATTTGCTAAAGTTATTCCATCACTATATCTTCAGATTATGGGACTAAGAAAAGTGTATTCCCTGACTCTGTGACTGTTTAATGTTTTTTGATTTTATGTGTGTGTGTGTGGTTTTTTTGTTTTCTTGTTTTGTTTTGGGTTGTTTTGAGGAGGAGTGGGGCACAGAGAGACTGAAACGAGATCCCACTTCATTCTATCTTCCTCGTACCATTATGAAAATTTCATAGGTGAGAAAACTTTTAAAGGTCAGGAGAAAATCTCACTCTGCAACCCACAAAATTGCAGTCTGATTGTGTGCTTGACCAGGGCATGATGAGAGTTGAACATTTCCAGAGTTTGGATCTTTTTTTTTCTATATAGGAGTTAGAGAACTGGAAAAAATTCTACACTGATGTTTCCAAATTCATTTACATGACTTTGATTAGACTATATTACTTAATTTTCTTTCTTATTTTAATTTGGTGATGCCACATTCCAAATGTTTTGGGTTTTTTTTAATTATTTGAAAAGTCATGCTCTATTTCCCTTTGTCTATCCTTCCTTAGGCTGTTGTCCTACATGCCAATGTGATGGTAAAGTCTTCAGACTTGCTCTACATTAAAAAGTACAAGGAATTAGAAAACTTAAGTTCTTGATATTAGTTCTTCCATATATGAAAAAGTTTTATGTGTTTGAAAATTTTTGGCATGTTTTTACTCAGATCTATTTGGAAATGGATGTCTAGAATTGAAAGTTAGAATATATTGCACTATAGATGTAAAAAAAAGAATGCTTAGGGGTAAAAATACAAATTAAAAGAATTAAGAGAAAGCAGAGACTTCTAATGATAAAGGATACTCCTATGGATTTTCCATTTGCCATGATTCTCAGAATGCCTTCTGTAGAGCACTTCTGGGGAGTCTGAGGAGTTACTTTTCTCAAAATTGTGCAGTAGTGATGACAAAATTGAAATACAGGGTCAACCCACTCTGAAAGAAAATTTCACTTGAGTCTGCTTCAAGGAGTATTGCCACTGTTCCCTCATATTTTGCTGTTTTATGGACATAAAATGAAATTCACCTCTTGTTCTTTAATATTTTTGTGATTTGAGGACAGCTGAATTTAATATGCTGCTGATACTAAAAACTGGATGGGAAAGACAAAATAAAGTAAGCTGAATAGCAAAATCATCTGGAACCATATAATTTATCTTTCTAAATAATATGTACATAATACAATCAGATGAGTAGAAATATTATTACATTAAATAATATGTTATTTTACTGGGGCATAGGAAATGGAATAAATAAATGATTTCTCCTCAGAAAAATGAGAATAAGAGGTTCAGCTCTCATGTTATACTCCATAATATTGTGGTAACAGCATTTCTCATGTAACTGCAGGATGTTGCACTGCAAAATATCCATATATTTATGCATATAAATTACTGGAGAGCAGCTGCTATACAGGAAGGAGAGAGAGGAAGGCTCCTTGATTATAAAAAGAGATTTCCTTTCTATGCAAATAAAACACCAGCTGAAATGTATTGCAAAAGTCAAATAGGATTATGTTCTTAGTGCAAAGACAGTTTCCTTTCAGGTGAATTAAATCTGATGGTGAGGCACTCCGATTATAGGAAAGAATAAATTGTATTGCAGCCTAAGATACACAGGATAACAAAAGAGAAAAACATTATGACAATGGAAGATGTTAAGAAACCTCCTTAACAGAGACTTTGAAAATATTTATTTTGTGGAAAAGAAATTAGATGACTACAGGGGAAATTATTAAATATTGAAAGAAAGAATGCAGCAGCCATAGCTATCAAATGTTTCAATTAGCCAATTTTTTCAGGTGTGATAAATTTCGTTCTGCATGTTAGACTAGAAAGTTTTCATAGTAAGCTTTTTAATGTATATTATATATTCTTTGAATTGTGTCATCTTAATGGTGCATTTCTCTGTTTTTCTCTTTTGTTTCTGCATTGTTCCTCCATCCCAATACTCAACTTGGAAAAGAATGTTTAACTTTTTTATTACTCTGAAATTAGAGAAAATTTCCTCTCTTTAACTTTCACAACACGTGGAAAAATTGCATTGATGCTGAAAAATAGGGTAAGACAGCACCTATTCCTGTTTCTTGGTAACTTCAAAGCAAGAGATGGCACTGTTTGGATTAAAACAAGCAAGAGAAAAACATCAAAAATCTGAAACCTTAAGGGCTGTTTATTTCAGTTCCTGAGAAAGTGGCCATGCAACCTCACTGCCAGTAGTGGCAGCTTCAGCAATGGAAGCAAGATTTGCTCTAACCTGTTTTCAAGCATTCCCCACTGCTACATCTCAACAGTGTCTCAGTAAATTTTTAGAATATAATGCTCCAGTCTTGAAATAAATGTTTTTCTTGAGTCTATGCATGTTTTTCTTTTTCCAAGCAGCATTTTTTTCCCTCAAATTTGTCATTACTTTGCTTTCATTACATTTGCCTTCACTACTTATTTTGCAGTTTGAGCAGTTTGTCATCTCATGTACACATACCAAATGCTTCTGTCCTTCCATCCATTCTTTATTTAGTTGAGGAATTGTTGTAGCTGCTTTTCAGTGATGTTGTGGTTTAACCCCAACAGGCAACTAAGCCCCACACAGTCATTTCACTCATTCCTGGTGGGAGGATAGAAGGATAAAATTAAAAAAATTATGGGTTGAGATAAAGACAGTTTAATAATTGCAATAAAATAATTTAATAATAAATTATTAAAAAGCAAATTTTAAAAAGAAAGATGAACAAAACCAAAACAAGTGATTTAACAGCAATCACTACCTTCCATGTGTAAACTGTTGCTGAATCAATTTCCAAGAAAAGTTGGCTAACTCTTTTAAAACCCTTGTCTTCTCTATTATTGCAGAGCATAATTTCATAGAGATTTTTCCATAGGTTTTTTTTTTTTTCAGGCTATGAGGATAGTTTTGGTACATGCACCCACATATACATGTCTTTATCTCTTTTACATGCAACGCTTGTAAAAGCTTCATGTACATTTTTGTAACATCCAAAATTCCTTTATAATGGCTTGGATTCTCTGCCCTTCTCTGGCAAAGGTCTAAGTGATTTGTTTTATCTCCCTTATAAGCAGTGTAAAATAATTGTCAGTTTTCTCTGACACATAAGCAGAACTCACCTATCGTTCAAGTACAATTTAAAATAAAAAACCAAAAACCTCGTTCTCCTGAACTTTCTCAGTGTTAGAAAAGTAGAGGCACAAAAGAATTTGAAGCAAAGGAAATAAGGAAAGGACAGAAGACATAAGGCCTTGCCTGAGTTAAATGATGAGTTTCAGCTATGGTCTGGAGGTGATTTTCTCCACTCATTACCACTCTAACCAGCTGCATAGATGGCCTCTGAAATCTGCATAAAGGCAAGAGTTCAAAGGTTAGGAAATAATGAAAAGATGATGCCTACAGTCAAGTAAAATTATAGCTTTTTCCTATTGAGGGAAATGGCTACAATCAGAAATCCAGAAATTGCAAGAAGATGTTTAAATAACTGTTTTAAGTAACGCTAAAGGGCAGAAAATTAGAGAAGATCACATGAAGGTTATAGAAAATTATGTCTATTAGCATCATTTGTGGTTGCAGCACTAAGTAAACTGTTCTTATTAGCAGTTTGTTCTAAAAGTCCTTCTACTGTGAAGTCAAATGCAATGTTTCCTTGATCTCCTTGCTCCTTGCATCCCATCTCTCCTCTGGAAACAGGGAATGCAGCTGGTCACACTTCCAGTCTCCTTTCTTTTCTCCTACCTGGGTGACAGTGGTAGCCCTCTGGGATTCTTTGAAATGTGGCTGGTGAGGAAGATATTTTGCTGTTTACAATGACTAGCAATGCTTGCAAGCATACAGAGAGCTTAATTAGTTTTTCTTTATCTCTGTTTCAGCGTGCCTCAAAGTCTCTCAGTGCTGAAATATATACTCTCTCTCACACACACAGAGGAGAGAGAAGCACATGGAGAACGAGCTCATTTTGAGCATCACCTTATGGTTTTAGCAGCTCTGCTGGCTCTGCTTGGAGCAGTGAGAAATGTTTGGCAGCTCTGTTGCACGATTTTCTATGTGCTCATCAGTTTGATCCAAATGGGTGAACAGCTGGGATCTCACCATCTTGAAGACAATTGCTGCTGGAGTTCATTTCTCTGGCAGACATTCTGCTGCAATCTTGCTGAAAGGTGCTTTGCTATTTTCCTTTCTTTCCCTTTTGCCTAATGAAAAGAATATTGAAGTGCAACCAGAGGGTCTTTATTATCTCTGGTTAATTAATTTTACAGGGAAGAGCATACTATTTTATTTCCAAAAAATCAGAGAAGGCATGACAAATAAGTTTTTTTGGACATATTTTATGTGGCTTTTTCCCACTGAGAATACAAATAAATTGTTTTTTCTTATTTGAAAAAATACCCAAACATATCAGTAAACTTCAGTAATTATATGCAGAAGGCCCACATATGGTCCCATTGAGATAATAACTATTTATATTTAGAAAAGATGTCAGAAATCTTGATTTTCCCCAAGGGAAGGGAAGAAAGTTAAGGTAATAGGGCAAAGATTCTTGAAGTATTCCTGGTTGGTTGTTTTGTATGTTTGTGGAAGTTTTGAAGCTTTTTTTGTTGTTTTTGATTGTTTGTTTGTTTGTTTGTTTGTTTTGTTTTGTTTTGTGGTTTTTTTTAATTGATTGGTTGATTTCTTTTTTTTAAGGCCATAAAATATTTTAATAGAAGTGAGGTTTCCCCCTCCCTCCAAAACACAAATTGATAGAGTGTTGTTGATTGAAGGACATGCATCTCCCTGCCACCAAATAGATGCAAAGATTTAAACAAAATTTGATATCTCAGTTTTTTGTTATTATATGTTTGATTGCAGGCATCAAATGATTTTACTTTTCTCTTTTTAAACCTCTTTTCCCCCAATAAACGTATACTAAGGTTCTATTCTTCTGTAAAAGAACACTAAATGTATTAAAGTCTGGGAAACTACATACCACTCAAGGAGGAACCTTAGCTGTTCAGGTATCCTGGTTCTTTACAGAGGAAGTAAATTGTCCTTTTCTCAGTTTTCATGGCAGAGGAGACTGAGGTAAAGCAGGTAAAGTGAATCATCCAGTGTTCACATAGTTAGAAAATACTTGACCCAATTTTACTTTTAGAAGTAATAGACAGATGTTAATTTTCTGGATGGCTGCTGGTTATTTGCAGTCAGCTGATCTGATTAACCTTAATATTAAACATTATAACCTCTCTGCATAGTTGTCTCTAGAGGAGAAGGAACTATTTGTCTACATCTAATGACAAATTGGAATAAGAAGCACAATGGATTCTTGGTGTAATTTGTTTTGCTTAATACAAGACTTAATTTCTGGTGTGACAAAACATTATTGTTACTATGTGCCTCTTTGGACAACAGTTATATATTTAATCTATTCAGATTTAGGGTTTAATTATGGCTGCAATCTCTGTTATAGTCCCCTGAGTAATGCAGATAAAGAAGATACAAAGACTGTCATGACTCTTAACCCTCCTCAGGGCTGTGGTGGAGCCACTGGTGGTTTTGAAGACAACTGGCCTTGGCTTAGGAGAGGTTTGTGACTTGTGAGTTTGCAGTCAGCAGAAAGCTGAGGGCTTTCTTCCTCTCCTCCTACTTTATATGTCTCTGGCATTCCCATAGATCCAAAATCATTCAGTCTGAATTAAAGCAGTATCTAAGGTGCCTTAGAAGAGAGAGGCAGTGTGTTGAGGGTGAGCAGGGATGGGTCTAAACTGGTAGTGGATAGTGGAGATCTACCTGGACACCTTGGGTGATGTAAAAGAAGGGCAAATCATCATGGGAAAAAAATATCCCTGAAAAAACCACTTAGTTGGATATAAAGGGTCACTTCACAAGCTGCTGCTGAAATAGGCTGGGTGCACACTGATGACTTTGTGATTCGTTTTCAAGGTTTTTTCCTTCTTTTTTTTTTTTTTTTTTATTCTAAACTTGCTAGTTCTCTCAGAAAAATTGTTCTGTTTGGAGCATGTAAAAACATTTAAGTTTCTTCTTTTCCCAAAAACTTTGTTTGATCTATTTTAAAAGAAGTCAGTAAATATTTGAACCTAGCCTTTCTTTACCATAGGAAAAAAAAAAAAAAAAAAAAAGCTGGCAGAGAGATTGTGTATGCATTCTCAGTCCATCTAGGAATAGCATTTTCAATTAATAATTTTCTTCTCACAGCCTGTTCTCTGTTAGTCCAATCCAGAATGTAATTCTCTGGAAATGTTAGCTTTCCAAGAGAAACAAACAATAAATCTCTACAAGCTGCTTGGAGCGAATACTTATTCCTATATAGGAGAATTAGGAGCATAGAAAATTTCTACTTCCAGGTGCTGCTATCTCTTGAATCCTTCCTTAAAAAAGAAATTAAAAAAAAAAAAAAAAGTTTTTGTTCTTATATTCAATATTTAATCTAGAACATAGCTATATTTTGTAAAATCTAAATATCCCAGTGATGAAAGATGCAACATGGCTTTTAGGCTTTGAGCAGAAATCCTCTTCAAGTGTAGCTCTTTGGGTAGAAAAGGTCACACTTTTCTGTCAATGGAGTGGATAGTGTGCCAAATTAACTTTGCTAACTTATCCTAAAGAAAATTAGCTAGAAATCACCTGAACTGATTTGTGACAGTCCTATATGTATAAGTCTGATAGTCATAAATGTAAACCACTTTAAATAAATTAAATACAAAAATTGCAAAAACTGACAAACCATATGGATGGTTATTTGAATGAAAATATCTAGTTTTAACAAGGTGATGTAGCAGTATTTTTTGGACAAGCTCAAAAGACAAACTTAGAGAAGTTAGAAAAGTTTCTTTCCCTTCGTTTGAAGGAAGAAGCCTGCAAGCTCAATCTTTTTTTAGAGATATAACAACTCTCAAAGAAGCATATGTTTAAATTAGTGTACCTGTTAGAAGTGGTGAGATTTGTGCTATAGATATTCTACCTAATTGACCAGACACTGAAAAAAAACTGAAATGGGATGACAGAAGCTTGATCTCACTTGGGGACTTTCCTGTCCAGTGTGTGTCATGCTGCAAATCTAGCTCAGGTCTTCCTCCACTAGTAACAAGCTCCTCTAAATTAAATGCCTGATATTGTTTGTCCCCACATGACTTGCTTTGCACCAGTTTTGACAAGAATAATAATTTTGTCTTTATTTAGGATTGTTTGGAATTACTGCATTTTTAATCTTCTCCAAGTACAAAACAAAATCCTAAAATATGTTATGACCATTCTAAGAATTTAGGGAATGTTCTAAGAAATAGCATAAGATGGATGAAAGTGAGAAAGGGAAAAAGGTTAAATCCTTTCCTGGGAAAGCCTGTGCTGAAATGCCATTGCAGCTGGGGCAGCTCCTGTGTTACAAGGTGACAAGATGCCATCCATGACTGTGAAGAAACATTCAGAGCTGCTTCAGACTTCTACAGTTTGTCACATTTCTGGCAACCATAATGTTCTGCTGTCAAGTGTTTCTGGTTTTGTAATAGTGAGTTTTGGTCTATGAGTAAAAATGTATAGGTGTAGCTTTCAATTCTCTAAAATATAGCATGAGAGGTAAAAGAAATCTTACTTCACCAAATATATGATGAGTTTTTATTGTACAGTCTTTTATTGTAATGTTAAATGATGGGTGGCAGAGGTCCTTTTCCAAAATAAGAGCTTTGAAAATACATTTCATACAAGTGAATGTATTTTTAATGAAAACAAGAAATATTGTTTGAAGTTTGTAAGCAGGAAAACAAACAAACAAACAAAAAAATAGAATTAAGATTAAACTGGCACTGTTGTAATATTTGAGGTTGTATCTGTATCTGAAATGTGACAAAATTATGTCCAGTCAAGAGAATTTGAAGCTGTCTGCAGGTTTGGATGAATAAATTATGTCTATAGCATGATTATTATGTTGTGAAATGAAATACAAAATTCTACCATGTTGAATGTGTTCATTAAGTCAGCCAAATATTTCTGTAATTTCTGCCCGGAAAAACCGCCCAAAGTAGTTAGACAAAGATTTTTAGTTGAGCCAGGACCTTGGAACAGGCAGTGTGATGTAAGAAAAAAACTTGCTTCAAATAGCTAATCCAAAATCAAGATTCAAAATGTTTCCTGAATTTATTAATGGCTGGTAGTCACCTGGCAATTGGTGAACTATAAATTCAGGATCCATAGCAGCAATAGAATAAGTAAACTGAAATATTGGGGACTTGCAAAATGTTAATGAAACTGAAACTTTCTATCTCCTGATCTACAACTAAGTCTGAAGTTACTATTCTCTGTGTAGTGTAATATATCTTCACTTACCCCTCCCAGCCCCTTGGGTGAGCAGCACCCACCCCACTCTTGGAGAAACCTTGGGAAAGAGGGATAAAGAAAGATATCTGGACAGAGTGAAGCAATTCTCATTCTTTCAATTAAATCTGAAATTAGAGTAGGATAAAATATTTTTCTATCCCCTTAAGATTATGACAAGCTTGAAAATAAAAGTGGGAATAATGTAATGTGATGTATTTACAATCAGGTTTCCAGGTTTTTCGATTTAGGAAACACTGTAGGTGTGATATGGACACTGCTTCTTTCCTTGTGCTTGGACACACAAAAATGATGCCTTTGTGGAAGCAAATAGTTCAAGAAATTGACTGTTGCAATGTCAAGTCAGCTTGCTACAAAAGAGTTTGGAATCATTTGCTTCAACCTGCAGGAGACTAATTCCTTGAAAACAATTTACAATACATCAACAGACTGCATATATGACATTCTTCAGAAATACAGGTGGCAAGCAGTGGCAGCTGATCTCCACATGACTATAAGCTGCTCTCAAAGGTCTGGATGCTCAAAACTGTGCTTGCTGTGCAAATATCTGTGAGACTCACAGAATCAGGGTCTCTTTCTAGCAAGGAAGTTGGGTATCATTTTATCCAACTCATTTAGAGAGGAGTTTTTTCCCCATGAAGATATACTAGGAAGGAAGTGGATAATATTTCTGCAATAAGATTAAATATATGTTGAGCTAATGTTTCTCCCAAATCATATATACATGGTTTCCACTAAAGGCTCTACAATATGAAGTTTTTCTGTATTGCCATGTGGCTGACACTGAAGTTGTGGTTGTTATTGAGGTAGCTGTTTTGTATCTCTGTTTCTCCATTTGATTCCCTTACTCTGCTTGAGATATATTCATTAAATTTGTGTCATTACAGTTAATTAACATGGTTTTTCCAGGTAACTTCCTACTGTCAGGCTGGCTTCAATACCAGTCTCATTATTTCTAGCCACTTTTTATCCATTTACTTTATGCTGTTTGAATCAGCTCAATTTAGTCCTGTAGTGCTCCCTCTCACTCCTCTTGTTTCTGCCTTATTCAATGCTTTTACCTGCTGACAGTTTTTGTAAACTTACTTTAGCTGGAGCAGAAAACTTGGATGGCTCAGTTGTGTGAATCACTACTGGCTGCCATCGGTTTTCCATATATTTTACACGATTTAATATGTTCTGGATGATTTCTTAAAAAACAGGGTTTTCTTTGGTTTTGATATAAATTTTCAGACTTCCTGGCACCCAAACCTTTTCACTTTGTTGTCGAACTGCAGCAGTGCTGGAACAAAAAGCCCATGCTGGCTTTGATTTCCATGCTGGTATCTTTGAGATAAAGTGAATCCCATCGGATAATACAGGTGTTGATGAACATTTGTGGGAATGAAGGGGAATGTTTGCAGCTAAATCTGCTGTAAGGAAGCAGTGACAAGCTAATGGTGGAAAGAAAGCATGTATAATATTTAAGAGATTTTGATTTCAGTTCTTTGTAGCCCTCAGAAGACTGAAGAAATTTTGTAGACTCAGTGCAGAGCAGCTGCTGTGCATGGTGCCTCAGCATTTCTGTGAATGCTTTGTGTGGAACCTGAAGCTCATAAAACACAAATTATTTTCCTTATTTTCTAGCAGCTGCAACTCCTTAACAATCTTTAAAGATAATTCCTCCTTTTAAGTTTTTATTGATCACTCATTTTCAAGAAAGTGATAACTTTCAGCCAACCTCTAGGGGTCAAAAGAGTTCTCGTTTCCTGTATTAAAGTATTTCTTCTCTTAAGCCTTTTTAATTAAGTCATTCTTACAGGGAATCCTGGGAGTTAATCCCTGCTTGAAGACTGGGTAGCTTTGATTGTCCAGAATAGCTGAAATAAATTATTGCCCAACAATATTAAAAGATTCCTTATCAAATTCTGAAAGATAACTAATTAATCACAGAAATAAAACTAAGATCTCTAAGTTTAAACTGTTCTCTTAACTGAGTTACTTGTCTGAAGTGTGTCAAGTGACCTTACTGTGACTGTCTATAAAATCCTTTATTTTCCTCTAGTTGAGGAGTATTGAACTCATCTCTGGTTAAAAAGATATTAGATCCTGCTAAACCTTTGAAGGGAATATATATATATCAATCTTTATATTGAAAAATGAATGTGAAGAACCAGTACTTTCCATGTCCATATGTACACATATATGTATAATGGACATGAAGATACAGATTACATTTATGCTTTACCTTCAGAGTTGAAAAAACTGTTGTTTATTCTTAACTTATCTTTTTCTAAAGAAATGGGAGACAGTCTGCTTGTATGACTTCACAGCTCTGATAAGATCATAAGCACCACTGACTCTGAAACTGGGAAGATGGATTAAATTGGAATATAGATTAAATGGATGACTGCAATTTTATTTCAACTGCATTTAAACCCTGCACCGGTCAAATAGGTCAAACAGAAGCCTGAATAAGCTTTTGCTTTTTTTGGTGATCTAAGGAGTTGTGTGTCACATAACACATGCCTTGGAGCCTGGCAAATATCTTGCTTCACCTAGTCTGAGGAAACAATTTGACAATCTGCTTCAGAATTCAGTATTTACCATCTTTTATATGTTTTATTTTTTATTTTCTTCCTTTTTTCTATTTTTGATATAGTTTACCTTGCCTCAGATGCAACTAAATGTTTTCCAGTGTAGGCAAAACTGAATTTTTGTCACTCTATGTATGAAGGGCCAAAACTTGTCTTTACTCCTATAATAAGAGGAGCAGAACTTTGATTCAGCCATTCTTGATGCTGTCATCTTGTCTCCCATCCATTCAGTATCACAACCATTTTCTGGAAGGAGTTTTCCCCTATCATAACTTTGGAATATGAAGACATATAAAAGTCATGTACACAGAATTATCTTGAAATGTGATATTGTTTTATGCATAACAGAAAATATATCCTCAATTTAAGTCATCATTTATTCTAACAAAAAAGAATTTAACAGTTTGGGTGTAGAATAAATCTGTAATTTTTTTTCTGAAGATTGTTCTGCTAATTCTGGCTCAAGTGAGTTAGCTGGGGAAGAAAGAGTTAAATGATTAATCAGAATCTGAAAGACAGTGAACCAAAAATATGCTGATGCTTCTTAGATTACAACATTTGAAAATATACAAAGGTGTTTTCAGGCTTGAAACTGTCCTGCAACTGTAGCTGTCATAGATCCACTCAAATGAAACCTGTACAGGTCAATTAATTTAATGTTTTTCTAGTATATGAGGAAAAACAGCGCATCAATGCTTCCTGAAAATGAAGAATTTTAAATCTAGGTTTTGCATGAGTGATCAAGGATGTCTAGCTGTGACACATAAGGCAGGTTAAGTAAAACAAAGCAAAATTGCAAAGCAGAGGTTTCATACTGCTCCAGATACACACATATTTTAAAGGACTGTATTTTTAAATGGGATTAAGTCTTATGTGCAATACCTTTAGTCCATGTCCATTCATTTGAAGCCATATTTTACTCTAATTAAGAAGGTGGAATCTCTTCTGAAATGCAAATTGATGTGGCAAAGAATAGCTGTGAGTGGCTTCCATCAATCACCCAGTCCATCCATCTGCCTCTGGACAGATAATTTCTGCTTTATATAGTTCATAACACCTGCTTGTGAAGAAGTCTTCAGAACATCTCCTAGATAACTTTTAGCATTTTGTATCCTCTTCTCTTCAAGTTTTACTTATATTTTCCACCCTCCTGTTTAAAAAGGAAGTTTTCAACTGGACATGGAGATCCATATTTCCTAATGTCTATGTGAAAAAGGAAGGAAAGGGGTTTGGAGGAAAATAGAAGAATATATTGCTCAATCAAATAAATAAATACAAGCAGACAGGAGCACTAAATAGATGTGTAAAATGTATGTATTATGAAAAAGGACAGCAAGCTCAAATAATTAAAAGGTGTATCTTTTTAAAAAGATTACACAGCTCTGTATGGGTTTATGCCAATATATTAATTTTCTACTATTTTACTCTATTATAATGCAGAAATTGTAGTTATTGCAGTTGTGTACTTAAATTATAACAGGTCAGGTTTTAAGAGCATTGTAATATTTCCCTGAAGGTATATTCAGCAGTTTGGTAGCACTTGGGTTTTGGGGAGGATTTTGTGGATTTTTGTTGGTTTTTTTTTTTTTTTTTAGTTTGCTTTATGGGGTTTTTTTGCCTTTTTTTTTTTTTTTTCAGGATGGGGTGATCTGTTTTCCTTTTTTTTGGTCTTTTGTTGAGGGGTTTTTGGTTGGTTGGTTGGTTGGTTGGTTGGTTGGTTGGTTGGTTGGTTGGTTGATTTTTGGTTTTTGTTTTGCTTTTCTGGTGTTGGTGGTGCTTTTTTGGTTTTTGGAGTTCTTTGGTTCGATTTTTTCGGGGTATGGGTCTCTCATTTCTATTTTTATCTTTCTTTTTATTCCATTTAAATATTATGTGATAGGCTTTTCATTTTGAAAAATCTGTGGCACCTTGGAGTTTTAGGATGTACAAAAACCCCCCAGATTTTTAACTTGTGATGGGTGAGTATCAAGTGAGAATTTAAGTCTTTATCTACATTTGTGTCACACTGCAAGCAAATATCAATCTATACTTTCTATTTTAACATATAGGCTGTAGATAAAGTAGATATTTTATCTGCATGTAAATTACATTTGACTTTATGAATATAGTTCCTGTTATAACATATTATTATCTGAATTATGCCATTAAGCATGCAGCGTTTTTCAACATCAATTTAAACAGAACAAAATGTGTCCTCTTGAACACAGTAATTGCATCCTAGCATCCCTTTTTATTTAAAAATAATTCATTTTACAGACAATAATATAGTTTATCTTCTAATATAAATTCTTCAGGGCACAGATAATGCATTATTCTCTATTTGGAAGACAGGCACATCATGGGAACTACAAGAAATGAAGGATAGTAATTACATTCCTTAAGGGGAGAGGGAGAAGCTTAGTTTAAATTTTAGGGGAGATATAAATGAACACTGTACAGAATGAATTTCAAGTCAGATGAGCAAAACCTTTGTCTATATATTTAAAAAGAAAAGAAGCATTAAAAAGAATTAAAGTTTCAGGCTGTTTTGAAAAAAATTAACTTGAAAATATGCTGATTGTTAGGTTTGAATGTATTTCTGTCAGATAAAATGAATTGTTATTATTCTATAACATTCTGGAATTAAAGGTAGCTCATCTTTTGTCTTAAAAGAAAAATGCAGTGAAGACTTATTTTCTTCATCACTTGTTTTCTTCTGACAATAAAAAATCAGTCAAAGAGACAAAAAACACATTCTAACACTTAGGGTTCGTGAATAAATTTTCATAACCTTTTAGTAAGCCTTTCTAATGAGGACAAACAAAAATTAAGCAGGTCTGTCTGTCCAAGCTGACAGTGATTATCTTATGCCAATGAAGTTTGTCCTTGTTAATGGATGTATAATCAGTGTGTCAAACTCTATGATAATTGAAAAATGCAGCAGTTAACAAAGAATCAGAAAAATGAAAGGAAAAAGTAATGCCTGTTTCATTTCTAACCTCTGCACGCTACAGCCATTCAAATGATACTATTTTGGATGGATGAACACTAAAATCAGAGATTATTGACCAAATTTTCTCTATTTCTCTAAAACTGCAAAACAAAGAATGGGATTTTTAATTTATTGTCATTATTCTGGTCTCCTAGGAACTCCTCATCGTTCTTATAGGAACAATCAAATTTATTTTCTAAGGATCCACATTCATGTCCTTCTTCCCATGTTTGCCATAAAGTCTTTTACCCAGATTTTTTCACTAACACTTGTGCTATATGACTAAAATAAACCTGAAAAGAAGGTTACTTGCATAGTCCTAAAATTGCTCCATTCTTAAATGACAGACAGTTTGAGGTACCTTATAATCATCATTGGCCACTGTGGATAACAGCTCCACCTTCCAGGGCCTTTTTTAGCCTGGGGAGCCCAGTGTGCTCTGTGCATTTCCTTCACAGGGGATGCATTCATTACTGGGCCCTCTGTGTGTGTAAGGAGAAACTGGAACTGAACTTGGTTGTTTAAGGAAACAAGATCAGAAGCACCTGAGGCGTGCAAATTATTGTTTTGGGCAGAGACGTGGCTGTGCACAATTCCACAGTAAGACAATGCAAGAGCTCTACAGCTGCCTGGGTCATAACAGCAAAGAAAAAGGATCAGATTTACTGTTTGTCTTCAGATTGAAAAACATCCACTTATGCTCGAAATAGAGAATGTTTCATGACTAGATCAATGGCAGGATGAACCCTTCCTGGGTTCCAAAGCTGCATGTACTGCAGGGGATCATTTTTTCCATTTGTATTGAATTCTTTGTATGAGCCAGACTCTGAGTAGTACAGACTTTTGCAAGTAAAATTCACTTTTTAAATTTTTTTTTTTGTTGTTATTTTTCAGTATTACAAAAAATATAAATGTCGCTTTAATTTTTTGATTGGATTTTTTTAAATGGTCTGATAATGTAAGTTATAAATACTTCTTCCTTTAAACAATTTTAACTTTTTATTTTTCTGCAAAATTATTGATATTTTGTTATTTTCTATTTGTTTAGAAAGAGCAAATTTTATTTAACTAATACATATAATAAAGGCAGAAACTTGGTTGGGTGAAAATAGTGGAGTATAAATTGTTATTATTAAACAATTGCAATGTAAACGTTGGTTCTTGCCCTTGCAAGGAAATTAAATAGTTAACCTAGAATATAAATTCTTGCTTTCAATACAAGTATTTCAGACACCTTTTTGCATTTTAATGCAAGAGCTATTTTCTAATTCATTTAAATGTAATCACTATTCTTAAGGTTGCATTTTATGACAAGTTTGACAATCAGTCACTGTAGGAAAATTTTTCAAACCATAAGGCCTTGAATATATTAACAAAACAAAGGTAGTTTTGTTATCAGAGAAACTGATAATGCTGAAAGCAAGCCAAGGCATGTAAAAAAAAAAAAAAAAAAAAAAAAGGAAGAAAAAAAAAAGAGAGAAAAAATTCTTTCAAGGTTTCAACCTTTAGAGATCAGTTCATCTGAAAGATTTCTGTCCTGGTTGTGTTTTAAAGCGTGCACACACAGGGACACAGAAGCACACACAGAAATTCAGTGGTGCCCTCAGGGTGCCCCCGTTTGTATTACAGGGCAGCTCATTCTCAGCTCAGCCAGGAGAGAACTGCTCAGCTTCCCTTTGTGCTCTCAAAGCCACCTATAATAATACAAACAGAAGTACCCTCAGGGCACTGCATACAATGAGCCTAGAAATGCCACAGATCCTTTGGGGTATGGAGAAAGCATAAAATTTAAAAAAAAAAAAAAAAGTAACGAGAAATAATTTGCTTTCCTCCATGGTAAATCAACATCAACTATTTGGTGATTTGTATTTTTGAAGCCAAGCTTGTCATTTTCTAAAAAGTTGAGGTTTTGTAGTATCTTTTAATTTCAAGAGCCAAACAATTGGTCACATCCTGAGGGATGTAGGTTGTTCCCTGGGAGATTTGCCTGTTCCTGTACACAGAGATCACTTTCAGAGCAATTTACATTTTCTTTAATAAGAAACTAGAAGCTTCAAAATAAAAAGGCTAAGCAGAACCAAGAGTCATGGCTGAAATTCTGCATGATGCAGACTCCCTTTACAAACTAAGATTGAATACTACTAATGTGCTTGGGTTTTTTTTCACAGCAAATAATATACTTCTTTTTTAAAATCTGAAAAAGCTACTTCAAAGCTTTGCATTTTATCAGTTACTCCTTATCTTGTCTAGCATATTAAAAAAACCCAAACCACTGAAAAACCCCAGGAAACTTTATCCAGTCACACTACCTCCTTTTATCTTAGGGTAAATTAACATTAATATCTTTGATATAGTGTAATAAAGTTTTCATTGTAATTAAACAGAATTGTATTGAAAACAATTTTACTCTTTTATTTTACAAAAAATGTGTAGAAGAGGGTGTTTTTGTCCTCTCCAAATTTCTGGAGCATTGAATAAATACAGGGGGCATGTTTTGTGCTTAAGACTAGAGAGAGTCTCAGTCACAGTTTGAATCAAGGTCCTTTTGTGGACTTACCTCATGGTTTGGATTTTTACTGCCATTTTAAAGGGCTGATTTTAGAGAAAGGGTATAAATGAACCTGATAGCTATTTCCAGTGATGAAGTAATTTAAGTGTCCTGCAAATTGTGCTATCCAGATTCCCCTGCTGCAGTGGAGGGTTTCATTTCCACCACAACCAAGACTACTCTTAGGCTTGCTCAAGAGTGTGGTTCTACAGTTTTACTCTTTAGTTATTGAATATTTCATAAAGGTGTTCATCTTTCATGCTGCATTTTGCTTTTATGTTTCTACACTGCTACTTTACCACCAGCACATTATGTGTTTCACTTTTTCAGTTTCCCTTATGCATAAATTTTAATATATCTATTTACTAGGATTTTTTTTCGCACTTTACCTCAGGTACAGTTGTAATTCTGAAAAGTGTCTTTCCAGCTACAGTTTCCTAGCAGACCATGGAATCATAGATCCATTTAGCTTGTAAAGCACCACCAGGATCATTGAGTCCAACCACTGCCAGGTTCACCACTGAATGTCCCCAATGCCACAACTACTTGTCTCTCTGAAGTCTGGCACTTTTGGCTGCACTGCTTTTTTTGGGTGGAGGCAAATATCCCCCTTGTTTCCTAAGCCAACCACAAGCCAGAAGAAAACTGCAACTGTAAGGAAAGAAAACTAATTCAATCCAATTTTGAAGAAGATTGGAAAGCTGTCATCAAGAGGAAAACAACTTGAAGAAAGACAAGTATTTGCTGTCAAGCACCGTTATCTTTTAAAAGGGCTGCTCCCAGGTTCTAGCAGTTTCTTGACAACTAAATAAAATCAGAAAGCCAAAATACATTTTTTGGCAATGCAGGGATTTTGTTGTTGGTGGTGGTGTTGTTTGATATCACCTCTAGAGTCAAGAAACAGCATGATGTATGTTTTCTTGGTTCCAATCACTAACATGTCTGAAATTGGTAAGAAAAGCCATAAGAAACTTCTTTTCCCCCAGCTTAAGCATGCTTTTCAAAGTATAAAATTTCTATTTGCACTCGGTTTTGCTTCAGGCTTAAAAAGAAAGGAAACAGTGTTGTTTGAAAACTTCAATTCTTTTTGCAGAAGAGTATCCCTTGATTAAATACTGCTAGAGTAATTAAGCTATTTCTACCTTGACTGTAGTGATTTCTCCTTCAAACACTGAAAAATCTAACCCTTACCTGTGAGCAGAGAGTCAATAGTGAACATAGTTTTTAAATATTTCAGAGTTTTCCCTATGCTCTGTAAAAAATGTAATAAAATGTGCTTTCCAAGAGGTATTGCCAGTTGCCCTTTACCAAAATGAATTTTCTTCCCTACTGTAACTGATTTTTTGAACTTGCCATGATTTCAAATACATCAAGATGCAGGACTAGATTACTTTTTCACCCCTTGTTTCCATTTTATTCCATGTTCTGTTGAAAGTTCTTTATTTTCATTTTTCATGCTATGTGCAGTGACATGCATCAATTTTTTTTGGATGACAAAAATGGATAATGAAGAACAAACACCTTACTGACCTGGTCAGGATTTTCTGTATATGTGTGGTCATCATTAGATGATGAGCTTGAGGAGTGGTGAGGGATTGAGGAAAAACAAAGTTTATTTATTATAAAATACACTTTGGTACCCCTCATAAGCCACAAACTGTCTGAAGCAAATCAACCCATCATTGTGGGTCAAACAAATTTCCTGTGGGTGAAAGGAAAGTGATGAGCTGATGGTATGAAGTTAAAAGCAGCACAGACATTTGAAAAAATAAAATTGTACAAATATTGCCTCTGTGTGTTGAGGCACCTTTAATAAGTGAAATTAACCTTTTTTCCTTATATTGTTCAGGAGTTTGGAATTTAATGTAACCTGGAAAACTTTTTAAGTGTTAAAGCATGATTTGGACTTCACTACAAATTACATAATGATGATGGTATTAGCTGGAGCACAACACAGAAACCTAATCTGTCTGTGTTTCTTACAGGTGTTTACAGAAACTCAGTGTCATCCAAACTATTCCCAGTTCAAGTTTTGATCCTTGGAGAAATGCTTATTTGCACAGAGGTCAAGTCAACAGCTTTATGACTTAGTCCCTTTCACAGCAGTAAAACCATATTTACAAACTCCACAGTCCATCTGGCTTTTAATTTATCATTCTTCAGGTACACAAACGCAGTGCTTTAACCTAGCAAAAATATTATTTTCCCTCAGGGAAAAGTCCTGAACCCAGTCCCTGAAGCAATTCCTGTGCTTCTGCCTCTGTGATTAAATAGTAAACAGAGACTTGGCTGCTTTGGAATTTCTCCTGTGTTTGTTTGTCCACTCTTGGATTCTGAAATAAGAGGGTGGGGCTGATGGAGTGGAGGGGAGGTTGCTGTACAAACACTGAAAGATTTATCTATGGATACCACTGAGATCTAAGATGCTTATGCTTACTAGGGATCTCTGTAGAGAGAAGAAAACACAGTCCCAAAATCTTTGATGTACAAATAGGGTTTTTATTTTAGTTAAAGCACTATTCCATTTATGGTAAGGGATAAATTAATATTCTTCTTAGTTGCTAAGGGGTTTTTTGGTGAGTCATAAGTCATTTTACAGACAATTTCAAGCTCAAAAAGACAACATATACCTTACATTTCTGAAGGTGTTTCTTTTGTGGGAATAATCCTCCATGAGTCATTGGCTTGGACAATCACTGTGAGTTGTCATCCTCTTGGATGTTCAACATTAATTAATGCATGGTTGGGCTGGCTAATTAGGGTCTTTGTCTTCCACATTTTCCACAACACTAAGCTGTGGCCAGATTCAGTTGGCTTGGTTTGATTTGAGGTTTTGGGGTTGTTTGCTGTTTTGACTGTTTTTTTATTAGTTTTGGTTTTTTTACATTTATTTCCCTTTTTTTATTTCTGTTCCGAATTTGCAAATATACATAGGTTGACTTTGCTAGGGTTAAAAGAAAGAGAGAAATGTTTCCACGTTTCAGCCTTGATTTTACTGGAGACAATGTTGATGTGAATCCAGAATGTAAGTATATTCTATGGCAATCATGTTTTATATGAGTATATACTGATTTTTTCGTTTGTTTCTTTCTTCCCAATTCAAGGCAAAGCTTCTGACAGAAAGGCAAACCCCTTACTCTGTGAGTTAGATTATTTTAAGCTACCAACAGTGATAAATTTAAAAAAAGTGGTTTAGCAGCAGTATTTCCAAAGTTATTACAAAGAAATGACCCAAGGTTTCTGGGACTTTGAATTTCCTGTCTCTGCATCTTACAGGAATTATGTTCCCTTTTTTTCCTTGCTCATTCATCACCAGCAAGACCTGCTTTGCTTAAGTGCCTGTAATTTGGTAACATTGGGGGGCTAGAGAAACAGAATGGACCAAAAACTGAAGTAAAATATTTCTGGTATAAATAGCTTGAAGCTCCTTTCCCTCTCTTGCCACTATTACTGCTTGGCCTAAGACATTCTGCAGGCTTTCAATCTTTGTTGGATTTCACCAGGACAGAATATTTCTGCTGGAAAGCCTCTATTTTGTATACTTTGTCTCCTTTCTGAGGTTACAGGTTACAACAATTTTCAGTCCAAATCTCTGAAAGGAAAACTCACTATACGGCTTAAAATTGTAGGACCATCTCCTACAGGAACCTAATGGAAAAGCATTCATTTTGCTGAAAAGGCCAAGGCTTTATGCTAGGCTTGTGCCAGATTTTCAGATATTCTTTTCTATATGTTTGTTCATATTGTCCTTTCTAGGTCCTCAAGCAATTAGTTTTTATTTGCATGCATCATTTCACTTTGCTCCCAGGATACAGTCCTTGCTTTCTGGCTGTCCTATGGTTTTTTTCCTTTCATCATTCCATTTGGGCTTTTCACTCATTTTGTTCAGGCTTCTATTTGAATTCCATATCCTCAGGGCTTTTTTTTTTTTTTTTCCTTCCTATTTTCTTCCCCTACTCCTCAATTCTAGATTTTTATTTACTGACAGGTTGTGCTGCTTATCTAAACAATGACACCAGTAACTTATGTGTCTTTCCCTCAATGAACATTGTTTTTTTTTTTTTTAATTGTCCTTTATTATTCATTAACTGTTTTGAGTTTGGTTCTTCATTCTCAAAAATTCTACATAGAGGAATAAACAGTAAAAACCACTACCTATTTAGAAATATTGATTGGTTTTTAGTTTTGTCAGGACTGATCCTGGCATTTTGTAATTAGACATTAAGTTCTTCAGAAACTGATATGACTGGGGAATTGTCATATTCAGAGGCAAATTTTAAAAAGAATAATTGGAAAGCCCTAAAATATATTAAAGGACTGGTTTTTAAAAATGAGTTGGTTCTTTTCAATATCTATATTTTGTTAGCATTTATGCAGTCTTTCACATTATCATATTTCATTGATTCCAACTATTTTCTACAAACAGTAATCGAAATCAAATTATGTTCTATACATTTATTCTGTAATTTCAACTATTTAAATAAAAATATTTAAATAAAATATGAGATATATTTTATTCTATCTTTATATTTAAGCAAATATTTCAAAACAATAACATTTTATTTATTGAATTGTATTATATTTGATAAGTATTTTAGAAATAATGTGGTAAGTATTAGTGATTAGGTTCGTTTTCTCCTGCTTTGAAGTAATTCTCTGTATGCGAGTTGTTCCCTTTAGAGTCCCTTTAGATGTTCATGCATATAAATAATTGCAATACAAAATTTCTGGCTTGGATTTTTCTGCTTAGGGGATTTGCTGTAGGAAATATTTGGCCTCAGGTGAGCAGCTCTCTTCTCTCTTTGGGGTTGCCCTGTCCTTATCACTGCACAAGTATGTTAATGTTTGCAGAATTAGAAGGTTTTTTTTAAATTTTAAACTTTTAAGTTCACTCCTGTCTTGCTTGAGCTAAAATTTGTGAGGATTGTGCTACAATTAGAAATGAAGAAAAAAAGAAGATGATTGAGCATTTATAAAAACCTAAAGGTTTTTTTAAATTGTTCCCAGTAGTGAATAAATTTACTGGTACTGTATTAATGACAATTAGTACAATTAGTGAGTTATGTATTGTGGAGGAAGTGAGAGAATACAGAAAATATCAAATATAAAGAGTAATTTTTTCCGCTTCTATATATACTCTATTCTTTAAGCATTCAGTTATTTAATTTCAAGGTTTTATTTAACTTCAGAAGGTTCATGTCCTTTGACCTCTACAGTCCTCTCAACACCAGCTGGATCTAAAAAATGTATTTGCAGGACAAATAGGCATGAAAAGAACAAAGAATTGGATGCAAGGTGAGAACAGGACATTCTGGTGCTATACTTGGGCTGTAAAATATCTTTTGAAAGTAGAAACCTGATGTTCAAATGCAGCAAAATTTTTAATGGTGAAGCTTCCTGCTACCTGAATTTATTTTTTTAAAATTCCTTGGAAAAGCTAACTCATGACATTAAGTGCTATTTGAAGCATTTTTTGGTTGAGGAAGAATGCAATATGTTAATTAAAATGTACTTTCCCAATTTTTTTGTTCTGAGGATCTATTTAATGAATATCAGGACCTTGACTGTTGATCTCGTCTTTGTGCTGTGTTTGATCCTCTTTTCCCCTCAATATTATACACAAGTAATTACATTTTTCCTGTTAATGTTGCTCAGGAGCTGTAGCACTGGGCAGGATAGAGGGATCAATGTCATTAAAATGTACAATTGAGAAAATAAGAGTTATTGGTGTAAATTAAATGGTCATTACCTGGCATAATCATGTTCGTGGCAAAATCTCTATTTTTTCCATTTTAACTTCTGCAATTATTGAGAATAGAAGCACTCAGCTGTGTAGTCATGTACAAATTAAAAGTGACATTGAAAAACCCCAAACACAGATAAATTAGTCTTAGAGATGGTAAATGAGGGGTACAATACTTCCTTCCATTGTCTTGATAACTATTGAATTGCTACTCAATTTTCACTATTAGCAATGATCTGTTAAAAAAAAACCAAACAAAAAACCAAACAAAAACCAAACAAAAAACAATGCCTTATTTTGGAAATAAATTATTCTTTAGTTTTGCATTAGGATTGCATTCTAAGAGAGATTATTTGTGAGACTTTTGGTGATTTCACATTTTTAAATTTATTTTAAATTGTTGATTTTCAGGCTCTTTAAACATTTTACGTGACAAAAATATGGTCAACTTCTGATCTTTGAGTTTCTAAAGAGGCTGGTGATAGTGTTATTTGTGTGAAGTCTTTGACCTGCAGTGTGCTTACTGTCATTCTGTGTATTTATACTGCATTACACTGTGTGCATCTATTGGATAAAATGGGCTTAAATTGGGATGCTGAGGCAGTGTCTGCCCACACAGTAAAAACACTCTGTCTTTCCTTTACTTTCATTGACTGATAAGTTAATCTGCATCCATTTTTCAAGAAAGTAAGGAATAATCTCTTATGTTTTTCATAGTAAATTCACACAAAAAACCCAGAAGACTTATATTTGTCAAGCTGACCATCACTTTTTATTATTTCCTTGTCTGCAAAGTTCCCAGGTAAAAAAACCAAAGTTATCCTGGTGTCACAGTGTGTGTGATCAGCAGCTCTTGAAAATTCATCTTCATATGGGTAAGGATAAGGTTACCTGTATTTAAAAATAAGCTAAGTTAGAGCTAAATACAGAAATGTTTAAAAGAATGTATAAACCTGTTTAAATAACTAGACACAGTAGTATGAGTTAAAGCTTCATCAGGATAATCCAGTTTGGTCTCTGATGGTTGTATTCATGGATAGAAATAAAAAGCCTTTAGCTTTTATATTATGTTAAATTGCTAAATGACCCCCAAGACATGTTCAGCCAGAAAACATTGAAGATTTGTAAATGTTGTGCATTTATCTCAGATCACATTTTTTGTCTTTTTTCTTCTCTCTTCCATTTTCCTTGGTTAAAAAATTGCTTGAATACTGACAGAAGTTGAGAATAAAATTGAGCATATTAACATGTTAATGTATATTACAGAAAGGCCTTTTCAGTGAAGTGCTGATAACAGATGTGTTTTTAGAGACTAGTCTGCTGAGTTGAGGTACAGCAGCAGCCTTTGTGTTTGGCAGCTTGGGAACCATAGGAATTACAAATGGTATGTAGGTGTTCCTCTGCATATCCTTAGTGCATCAATTCAAATGGAATTATTGTCTCTTTAGTGTATTTGTAAAATGGCATATTTTATTATAATATCTTTCTTTTTTATTATTACAGAAAAGAGAATAATTAATACACTACATGAATTCTTCTGCAATTATTTCACATGTCTGTTGTGCTTGAAAAATATTTATGAGTGAGAAATTTTAACACAATTATTAGAAAGGATTTTATGAGCTGTGTAAGGTTAGACACTGTAGATTCCTCCTTTTGTCAGTGAATCCTACACAGTTTCACCTCTGCAGCTTAATCTCTCTCCATGCCTTACACAAATCAAATCAAATAATGAAAGTCACTGTTACCCATTTAGAATATTAAATACATTATCACATTATTTTAATCTGGCATTCCAAACATTTAGGATTCAGTGAAGCAGGAAAATAAAATGTTTCTTAGTCAACATGTTTCAGTCCTGGTGTTCACCCCCAGTAATCTTATGGGACAGCTGATGAGGGATTGCTTCAGGTTTTGTGGATATGGGGCAAATTGCCTGATGGCCACTCCTGGAAATGTTTTGGTCCTTACTTAACCTGGATCCTCCCCTGGAGATGTCTTCCATCTCTGTTTTGAGAGTTAGTGTTTTGTCATCTCATAGCAGAAGCTCACTGAACAAAGGTTGAGACGCTGGCGTCTCTTCCTCCTTTCTGCCCACCTTCTGCTGGGTGAATTTCTTTGATGTTACTGTTACATCTGTAAAGAACAAGTTTCAGTAATACTTTTGAATCTATTACTTTTTTTTCTTAATCAGAAAAAAAAAGAAAATCTGTTAATTTAGATTTGATCTTTCTATGTTTTCTTGCTCATTGAAACTTCTCAGAATTGTATGGAGCAGATTTGGGTTTTCATAGGCTTCTGTTTGTTTTCTTTTTTAATAATAAGTCAAACAATTAAAAACAGATAAACAAATAAAAAACTTTTCGAGCCTTAAATTAGATAATGGTGTTGGAACTAGGAATTGTTCAAAATCATAGCGGAAAAAAATATTTTTTCTTAATAAAAATAATCGACAAAAACTAAAAGGAGCTAGTGGAATATCATGATAACTTTCATGGCTATTCAGGTTTTTTGCCTGCCAAGGAAAATGAGAATATCTGATTGAGAATTTGTTGAGACAGAAAAACGGTTAGGCTGTAAGAGTAAATTTGCAATCTCCTTAGATTATTGCTCTGTACTGATAAAGAAGAAACAAAAAAATACCTTATTCAGATAAAAAAAAAGAAATGGGTTTTCAAGTACTGATGGTAATCCCATGTTGTTCTCATAACTATAATGAACAGTTTGACAAATCATGAAAAAAAAAAAGAGGTTTTTGAGATACCCAGGTGGAAAGTTCTCTGGCCAATGCCCATATTCCAGTACAGGGCAAGATCATAAGTCAAACTCCAGAATTAAGCTTCACTTCATGCAGACCAATGAACATTTATTATTGTTGCTTGACCATTAATTCATAATATGATTTTTACAGACATATCAAACCTGCTCTTTAACTACTTTGAATAAATTGTGATGGAAATAAATGATCCAAATAAAATTAGTAGATTTGAGGACTGCTGGATCATGCTGTATGATGGGTTTTACATAATTCAATCCTTAATGTGTATCCAATATGCTTAAATCGTATTTCTAATTTTCCTTTAAATAGTTTGCATTACTAATTTGCTTCTAAGAGATTTCTGCCAATCAAGTTAAATACTTTCTGCAAACTGCTTACATTCCTGTCAAAGTGTACTTGTTATACTAAACACCCACATTCTGTTCTAGTTCCATTTTAGTTACTGTATTATTATTATTTTAATCTTTCCTCCCACAGAGTGTTAGCGGCTTCGCATTGACGGGCATCCGGGAAGCTGAACACAATATTTATTTTTAAAATATATTCATTGAATCATTGCAGATCTAGATGGTGCCTAAAAAGGCAAATTCCAGGTTTTGAAAGCTGTGTGTGGGTGCACCAGCAGTTCTGCCAGTTTTGCTGTGAGGAGCAGGGCACACCAAAACCAGCAGCACTGCTAGGTTCCTCTTGAATTCCACTCTGCAAAGATTCCCCTCCAGTGTTTTGCTTTCCAGGTATCAAAAAGTGTCCAGTAAACAGCTGAGTGTGAGCAATTCATAAACCCACAAGAGAATAAATGGTCTTTGGACAGTGTACTTGCATTGGAGATGTAGGGTGAGGAATATTCTCTTTTCTCTTAGCAGGTAGCACATCCTTATTAGAGTGTGCATTATGTTAGTGTATGGTAATTCATTATCCTGTGTAAACACTGTATTGGGATAATAAGAACGTTGTGAATGCTTTAAAAGCATTCTTTACATCTCATTCACGGAAACATTAAGAGATTTTAGCTTTGACAAGCAGCATTTTCCTCTTGGGAACCACAGTTTTGAAAGAAAGATAACTCAGCTAGTTTGTCCACCGCAGTAATTTAAGGCTAACATAATATATTAATTCAAAATAGCAGCACTAAGAGAATTTATAAATTTTCAGGCAGGTCTTCATTCTGTTCAGAGTTCATAATGTGTGTTCAGAATGCAAAATATGCAAACCAAGGAAGGCAGTATTTTTTTTTGGCAGTGAAGGACCTAATAAGAAGAGAAGGTGTTGACCCACAATTCATTTCTTATTTAAATTCTCCTTAGTCAAGTAAAATTCCCTTTTGAAATTCATCACTTGGCTTCCATTGACCTGTTAATAAAAGAAATTCTGTATTTGCAATGGAAAACTTTATTTTTCCTTTCCTCACGCTTTCTAAAAGGATCTTTATGTATATTATATAATATTACATATGTGTTATCAGTTAGGTTTACTGCAATTCCCTCAACTGCAGCTTTCACCGGGTAATTTCCTATTCATCCTTTCAGCTGGTGAAGCAGCTTTTAGGGACTTATAAATGTGTATTTTGTGGCAATTTTAGAAAATTTCAGGTGCCAACTTGTATTAAAAGGCTCATCCTCAGTTACAGTTTCCCTGATTCTTCATATTTTAAAGTATCAGTGGTAGGAGTTAGTCTGTAATGTAACTAAGAAGTTATTTTGTCCTGTCTCTTAGACTTTGCTTCCAGTGACTTAAAGGAGAGTTGCATCTCAGTAAATGGGAACAGAATTTTACCACAGAGGACTCAGATTCTTTCCTGACTGTTTGGATCATGTATATCATAGAGGTGTTATACAGACAGAGACATTATTTGAATTGTCTTTTATTTTTTAACCTTTGCCTTCTTATTTTTAATGGATGTGATATTCCCCTTATGTTCTGTTGAGATTTTGTTAGACTTTTCTTAATTTATTTTGGATTAATGACTTTTTATCTCTTTGAGTTTTTTTAACCCTAACTCCTAGAGCCCTTGACTTTCATGGACCTTTTAAACAGACAAAAAGCCCTTACTTGTATTTTTGACAATATTCACTTTAAAATAAAACTCAAATACTGAGGTTAAATTATTTCAGTTTATTTCTCTGTAAGCTTTGTTGGGTAATTTGTCAAAGGTCTGCCTCATTCCTTGTTTGAGTTCTCTTCCATTCAGTTTCTTCTCTATCCACAACTGTTTCCATCAGCTCTTATGCAAGGATTTAAACTGCAGATCTATATAATATATAGTTAGTGTTTAATGGATATTATTTAAGCTTACACTAATTATATTTATAACTTGCCATTCCATTTCAGAATCCAGGAATTATTATGTTCTTTAGTACTGAGTGCTCAGAAGGCACATTTAGCTAGCTGGCCACCTAGATCCCTTGTATCAAATACAGAAAATAAATGAATAAACAGGAGGTTGTTAGGATTATGACCTGTGCAGTGCTCACCAGAAAGAAAGGAGTGTTAGAGCTTCTGTTGATTAGATATTCAAAAAGTCTAGTGAAAAATCTGTTGGAATCTTGGGGACACAATGATTCTTGGTGTTCCCCAGGAATATGCATCAGCCTCTTAGGTGTGGTTTGTTTGTTTGTTTTGCTTGTTTTTGAGTCTTGGCAGATGTTGTTTTTTGTTGGGGTTTTTAGTGTGATATGTAGTTATTTTGTTAGCTTGTTTGCTTGTTGCACTCTTTGAGTGGTTTGGTGGTGAGATTTTTTTGTTCCTGTATCTAACTTTGTATAAGAAAGTCATAATTTGAAGAGTTCTTGTTCTCTAGACCAACGACCAAAACACCTTCAGCCAATTATATGTGAGACATAATAGATAATCATTTCAAGAAATCAACTAACTGCAGCTGGTTTGGGCAAGTCTTGGTTACTAAGCTTATTTTCTAATTTAAGCCATCCCATATTTGCCTTCTATTTTACCTCCTGGGACAAACAAATTCAACTCTTGATCTTACAGAAGAACATGCTACTAGATTTTCAAATGTGATAGGTGTTTTTGCTCCATTTCCTTAGCCTGTTCTTTAAGTCACAATGTCTAATGCTCACAGCACAAGAGCCAAGCCCTTACTATGAAAAGTAGTAAAACTTATGAAAGTAGATTTATTCATAAGGGCTCTATAGCCATGCAAAATTAATGACTTCAGAAGTTCTAGTAAGGGCTTGATGCATTCATTTTTCTTGGTATCCAGAATATCTTTGGAGAACTATTTAGAGTGCTTTGTTTCCCTAAACATGAATAACAAGGTCATCACTCCTGATTGCTTTTGCTTTTGAAGAACACAACCATTGGTATGTGTGGTTTTGAATTGCAATGCATGTAACTTAGAGTGCAATTTAAATCAAATTCTGATACATTACAGTGGTTATTTCCATAGCCTGCTGTCTTCCCCCTGCCAATCTCACTGAGTAATACTCTAGACAAAATTAAGTCCTGATCTGTAGTATTGGTATGGGAAGTGTTAGTACATTACAGAGAGTTGCAAAATATCCTTCCTGTTGTCTATTTTTAAAGATGTTGAAATTCAGATGCATTTTAATTGTTCACAAAAAAAAAAAAAAAAAAAAAAAAAGCATTGTTACTATGAATTTAAAATCTGTAGGGACATGTCTAATATTTTAGTTTAGATTTTTAATGTTTAATTAAATCTGCTTTAGTCAGCTGAGGTCCATTGAATGTGTGTTTTGCCTCAGAGTCATAACTCTCATGGTTTCTGTGATTCTGTTTGTTGTTTTGTATGGCTTCAGAACAAGAGATTTAAGACTATTTATAATTATTGAAGTTGAAATTTATCTTGGTCCTGAATCTTCCATGTTTTAGTGGAATCTGCAATAGAAACAAAAATTTAAATCTAGGAGAATCTCTGGTGATCTTTTTTCTAGTATATGAAATATTGAGTTTGATAAACTTTTTGTAATAATTTACTGCAGACAGGTCATATGAGATACTTTACCTTCATATAATTACATTTCTTGTGAACACAAGCACTTCAATTAAAAAGTTAAAGTAATTTTAATTTCTGACTAATTGTATTCTTGATATGTAGGTAGTGACACTGCTTGAACCATATGATCCTTGACTACTCTTGATTCCTAAATATATAGGTTTTGGTGTCCACTTTTGGTGCTAGACAAGCAATTCAACAGTGATTTTTGGATAGTACATTTTGTATTTTCCTAAACAAGTTATGGAAAAGAGAGGGACTTCTTAATGGTGGTTTTTTGGTGCTTCTCTTCTTTTGTATTCATATAAATAGTAAGCTTTTTATGCTATCTTAAAGAAGGTCTTATAAGTGCCGTGGTTTTTTAGCAGCTTTTATAGTAATATTACAGGTTTTACAATTTATAGGGAAACTATAATTTGCTGAGTGATCTCCTAAGTAAAATTGGGCTGGTTTTCTTTCACATGCTTCATGTGAGTGGGTACACATTTCTTTTGAAAGTCACTAAAAGTATAATGAATGGGGGCTGTGGGTAAAAATGAAACAAGGATTAAAGAAACTGCCATTCTAAAGATTTTTATGAAAACCTGAGAACTTCTTTTCAAAACTCACTGCATCTTTTCAGTTTTTCTTTCAAAATAATTAATTTCAGAGCACGTGAAAAGAAAAACAACAAAACCCTTCACAACTAAAAGCTTTTTTGTATTGTTGGATGTATTTAGGCAGCTGTAGATTTTCTCAAGCACAAATGTAACAAGAGGTTTAGCAGGCCCAAGAACTCTTACAAAAAGAAATTTTTTTTGTTTGTGAACAATAAAATCCCACATATGCAACAGTTTTAGTCTATCTGCATATGAAAGGGCATGGGCTTAGATCTTTGATTTGTGCCTATTAGCTCCTAAAGTTTTCAATTTACTGAAAAAGTGGGTTTGAAACCTGAAATAAATAACTTCACTCAAGCTCCTCACTTAGTATTCTCAGATGAGTGCATTGCATCTTTCACAGAAGGAATATGACTACTGGATATTTAACTTTTGAAACAACTTTCTGAGACCCAGTCACACAGTTTGAAAAATTTCTTAGCAAAATCTGGAATAATTTCTTGTACCTTTAGGTACAGCAGAATCATTATTCAGTTTGTTAAAAAGAGCATACTAGTAGTGACAATGTTATGTGTTCCACGTGTTTTACTGCACAAATAAAATTATTTAAGGATATATAAAATATTATAGAAACATACAGGTTTAGTAAAATAATTCAAGCTCTTTGTTAGAGCATTTTATAAAAAAAAAATTTGGCCTTTTCAAGGTGCTAAATTTAGAGTTTCTAAAGTAGCAGACAGGGATACTCTCTTAAACAGTAATCAGCCACATTTTGCATTTAAGCACTTCAACCAGAAACTTTATGCACACATTTAATTGATAATTATTATTAATAATAATCCCTAACATAAAGAAATTAATAATTTAGCTTATTTGCTCAAGGGATGCATTTCTTTTTGAATAGAAGATATTAGCAAGTTAATATCTTCCCACTGTGGTAGAAAATGAGTGAAAATTAATGGAGATAATAGGATTTACTTAGATAATTTCATTATTGTCAGAGCTCTACCTGCCCTGTTTTATGACTGCCTTATTGTCTGTAGTGAAATTATTATCTTAGCTCCACCAGAATTACATTACAAAGCTAAAAGGGATCAAATTACATAAATTAAGTATTTTTGCACCTTGTTGTTTTCATTAATTGCTTATGCATGTTGAGGGTTTGTTGGGGTTTTTTGTTTGTTTGTTTGTATTTTTTAATGTGGCTTTCCTGATGTTGGCAGAAGTAGGGGAGGGATGTTTTTATTTTTAAGTACAGTCTGGATATCTACATTCCAATATAAGTTTCTATCTGTGGGCTCTGCTGATTCCTCATTTTTCAATGGACTGTGTGACTGTAGAGAGAAGTGAAGATCCCAAACCAGGAATTGAAACCTTTTCCTTTCTTAGATGATTGGCTCCTCAGGGACACATCTCTGAAGGACATCAAGTTTATTTGTCTTCAGTAGGACATGGGAGTAAATATGGTGACATCTCCCTAAATATTTGTTCACTGGAGTACTGAAAACTGCATGCCCCACTTTGTTTTGATTTCCTTCTTAAATATGTCATCACAGAGGCATTACCATCAGGGATTGGCTCTGCCAGACATGGTAGAAGCTTCCAGCAGCTTCTCACAGGAGCCACCTCTGTAGCACCCCCCCACTCCTGCTACCAAAAACCAGGCTGGGCAAAACTGACAAAATTTTCCACCATTGAACAGATAATGGGATCATTTAGACAAAAAAAAAAAAAAAAAAAAAAAAAAAAAAAAAAAAAAGAAAAAAAAAAAAAAAATTAAAATCCCTATGGGAAATGTTTTTATGGGAAATTCATTGTAGGAATTGAAAAAGCTCTTTGAGCATAAAACTCTTGCTAACTCTCTGGGGCAGGCTGTTAAACCTTTCTTGGTTTTGCTGTTGTATTAGTTCAATAAAAACCAGTAATTTCAACACATCTACCAGATTTTTCTGTGTGACATGAAATGCTCCCTTAACACTTGAATCAAGTAGCATCACTACTGCTGGTAGTAGCCAGGCCTGCCAGAAAGCACATGTTTTTCTATTTAGCTTGCTAGGCATATTTGCTTTTCCTTCAGCTCTTCTTTTCTGTGTGACATGCCAGTATTTCTTCGTTCCATCACATCCTTATGCTTGCTTTCAGTATTCATTTTTTTCTAGTGCCAATTTTTTTGCCAAATGTTCTGTTGCTTCTGTGGATGTGTTTGCAGCAGGCTCCCTCTGAGTGCTTGTGTTTCATATTTGAACAGCTCATCAGCAGGCATATCAATTCTCTTGCTGGGAATTTGTTTTCTTCCTCAAAGAGATCTTTGCAGCTTGATGTTGACAGCTTTTGTCTTCCCCTGAGGCAGTCTTCTTTAGGGTCTCTGGGTAGTCTGTCATCTGCTTTTGTAGAAATAAAAAGGCAAACAACTATGCTAATTACCCCAAATATGGCTCACATATAAAAATTGCTACTAGTGGCAAAAACCTTGATTTGACCCTTTTTTCTGGACATAATCATTCAGGCTGTGTATGCCTTTCCATACTTTGAAAGTATCTATGTTTCTTTAAAAAAACCCACTAAATTGTGACAACTGTAATATACACTATCTTTTGAACACTTCATAAACCTCGCAGCATCTGTTGCTTTGAAACAGCCCTTTAACCAGGCTGAAAATGGAAATATTTCCGCTTATATTCCCTTGTCCTCTTCCTGAGCCTCCTAGCAGCTGAGTGACAAGCACGGGCACGGGAGGGAGGGAAGGAGGGAGGATGCTGAGCTCGCTGAGAGCCCTGGATCCCTCTCTGCTGGCAGAGCAGCAGGGAAAGCTCCGCTCAGAGCTCTTTGACTTCCTCTCGACATTGGAGGAGGTGTGATGTGGCAGGTGGCAATGCAACACTCTTGCAGGAGCCAGTCAGGAGTAATGGGCTGGAAAATCCAAGGTCACCAGAGCAGTATCATCCTGGTGCTTGCTGTTGCATCCTTGGTGCTTGGTGTTGCACAAAGCACCGGCTCGGATTGTTTAAAGCTCAATTGGAGGGGGGAAGCAAAAGGTGGAGGGGAGGATGAGGTGCAGCAAGGTGTTCTTTTTTGCAGAGACTCTGTTTTTTAGGTGAGACTTGTTTTATTTTTTATTTTAAAGGCAGATGCTCGTTTGATCCTTCATTTGACAGCTGGGCACTATTATACATGGCAAATGTCACCTTTTCCTGAAGTCCTGCAGGCTTTGGTGCTGGGTAATGTGGAATGCAGCCCAGCTTCTGTTAAACTAGATCAGTTTTTAATATTTTTTTTCCCAACTTAAATTCAGAAGGAAGTGCCTTTTTTTTTTTTTTTTTTTTTTTTAGTGAGATTATAAAGGATAACCAAGTGTTAGCAGCAAGAAGTACTGCCCAGTGAGTTTTTGACAACCAGCACTAGGTGGCCCTGCTTGAGCAGGGGATTTGGACCAGATGACATCCAGATGTCCCACCTAACCTCTATCATTCTATGAAGTCCAACATCCCAAAGGATTGAAGGCATTATTTTAGTGACTAAATCTTTTTCTTCCATCTGAGCACAGTGAACTGCTTACTCTTAACTTGCTCCCACACTCTTGTGTAGGCTCAAATGTCACTGCAGCATGATATCTTAGTGTGTTTCTGGAGACTGATGTAGGATGTCTGACTAAAAAGAGGGAAGTGATCTTTGCTGCAAGAGAAGTATTTTTGCTTTTTTAGTTGAAGAGCTAGTCATACAACAATTTCAAAATTTTACCTAACTATAATGGGTGATATTTGCAAATTCTAGCAGTAGATTACATAAACCATCATCTTAACTGTTCAAGCAGCTCAGAATATGATTTTGTTTGGGTGGGATTTTTGGGGCTTTTTTTCCTTTTTTTTTTTTTTTTTTTTTTTTAACAGCCTAATCAGTTTTATCTTCTTATAGGAAGACTGACAAAGGAAAACAAGGATCAATTTGCAGCAGAGCTGTCAAAATAAAAATTGTTTCTACTTTGCACATGTGAGGGTTTTGAGGGCCAAGGAGTACTGGTTTCAGACTGAATCTGAGAAATAGCACATCTGAGTTCTCTGACAAATAAGAACTTTCTGTGCCTTTAGATTTTTAGTTGAAACTGATGTTCTTGTCAGCATCCCAGATGATACCAGTAATGAAACTGCCAACATTGTCAACTCCATTGGGCTAGCTGCCTGTTTCTCTCAAGGGCTGGAGATGCAGGACAGCCAAGCTAGCAGACTCCCTGGGGCTATTGCTCTGCAGCTTCAGGAGTGTCTGGCTCTGAGGGAGCCTTAATTATGTCTGACTTATAACAAAAGGTGCACTTTCTCTGGTCCTTGGGCAGGTACATCAGGAATCCAGGTAAAAGATTAAACAAAGCTGGTGGTGCCTAAACAAAATGTTTAAGGATATCAGATTTTCTTTGAATAAACTTTGCTTCATACAAATATCCCTGACTAGTTCTGCCTTTCAAACCAGAACAGACATATCTGGTAGGGGCTGTGCAGCACAAGATGTATAGTAGCTGTGTATAGCAAAAGAGGAGATAAGATGCCCAAGCCTATCAAACTGGTGCATTTTTATGTTTCAAATCATACCAATGCAGCATGGTAGGTATTTGAAGCACAGAGACCCTGTCCACATTTTGAAGCTTATGCAATTCAAACGAATTTTTCCTATATTTGAGAGATCTTGACTTTTCATCATCTTCTACCCTGAGTCAGGGAGGGCACCATGAGCTCACCACATCATTCTGCCTTTTATGTTCTCCTCTGTGGTTTTCCTTATTCTCACCTGAATCTATGCACTCAGAAGTTGAGACAAAGTTTTCCCACAAACCATCTCTTTGGATCAAAGGATGGATTTTTTTTTTTTTAAACTTAATCCTCCCCCTGCATTATACAGCCTGCCAGCCTCACCACTACCTCTTTTTGAGTGCAGTCCATTGTCTTTTACCCCCACATTCATCCTGTAGATTTCATAATCTCTCTTATCCCACCTTTTCAGAATTTTCTTGCTTATAACCAGTAAGTTTCCAGAAAAAAATTCCTACCAGCTACATTTTCCTGTTCTCCCATCTTTAGTACCTAAAAATAGATTATTTTAAGAGCCATTCTTTAAAGAAATTGAGAATAACTGCTCTGGAAGTTAGCACAGTTTTCTTGAGGAAGTTCAATTGCTATTGAATTCTGAGACACAGCATGGAGTTCTCTTGTGCTGTCTGTGCCTTGTCTTGGCTGAATGTGCCATCCAACATAATCATGTGTGTTTAAAATTAAAAAGTAAGTGTTTTATTTCTTCAGCAGAAAATTAGAGGAGCTGAGACAGCTCACTTGGCATGACAGCATTCTACTGAGCCAAGAGGTAATTTCCAGAGACTGCATGTTTGGTAAGTATTCCTGCTGCAGTGGGGCAGTGATTTTAATGCACATTGCAGCATTTTAATATCCAATTGAGATGACTATTAAGATATAGCATTGTCCATTAACATCACTGCTGCTCAGACAGTGGCTGGTGGCTGCTCCTCAGCTGACAGCTCCCTGCATTCTGCTTCATAGCAGTGGTTTTCTTAGCAGCTCCTCTGATCTCCAGAAAAAGGAATAAAAAAACATTATCTAGTTAATATGTCACACTGTGTTGGGCATAGAGATCCCAGGGGGGAGAAGCAGTAGTGCTGCTGAGTACAGGGACTGTGAGGCAGGGGAGGAAAGAGTGTGAGAGAGGAAATCCCTCTGTGAAAGGATCATTCCTTGGTTTTCATCTACTTGGCTCACTTTGGCTCAGGGGAAACGTGGTTCACAAACCCTGAGGCTTGGGATACAGTGCTTAGGGGAGGATTGTGTAGCAGAAGTAGCTTGTGTAGCTAAAAGGCAGTAAGATGCTGAAATTGGTGAGGCCTTGAGAAATGTGAAACTTCCAGGAAAAAAAAAAGTATAGCTGAAAAACTGCATACATTGAAAATTTTAAGAATTATTTAATATAATCATTCAACTTTTTGCTCTTAAAAGAAACCAAAGGACAGTGATCCATGACTACTACATTTTAGGCATCTTCTTGACTATAGTTCTGTTCTGATGTGAAAAAAGTTTTGCTTGCTGTCAGATTGCACCTAAACAACCTCCTTTGCAGAAATCGAAAAAATTAAGGAAAAGTGCCTGTGACATTGCAAGCTTACATCTCTGACAGTAATTGTGAAATGGCTTTCAGAATTAGGAAAAAAAAAGAAAAAATAATCATTGTAATATCCTTCTCTGCCCTAGCTGTCTGTCCACAGCATGTGTGGATTAAGTCTGCAGATAGCCTAGGATAAAGAAGGATGCTGTTTCAAAATGTTGTGTAACAGAGGGAAAGATGTGTTCAGAAGCTCCCTTGAATGGCCTTACTGTATCCTTTGATCTCTGCATTTTCTTTGGAAATGAGCTACAGCAATTATGTATTCTTAGGACTTAGATTCTGAAAATTTGCTTGAAGCAGATCTGTGGAGGCCACTGACTGAGATCAGTAGCTTCTCCTTTCAAATTCTGTTAGATAGAAATGTTTATGAGTGCATTTCCAGTTAAAAAAACTTTTAAAAACATGATATGAAATCTTTCCTGGAAATTATGAGTTACTACTGAAAAAGAAATTAGTATCTATGAATACTCATAGCATTCTTTCCAAAGATACATGGAACTGCAGGATGGAATTACAGCCTAAAACTAAAACTTCAACCTATAAGCGTTGATAGTTTTACTAAACATTTGTGAAGACAAAATCAAGAAGCTATGTAGAAATAAAAATATCAAAGCAATTTAAGCAAAAATACAAAATAGATTTAAGAGAAGGTACACAGAAAGGTACCTCTGTAATATTTAACCTGCTAAATAATGTATTGGTCTTTAATTTTCTACATGTCTGTTCTTTGTAGTGTAGCAGTAAATCCCATCACCTGTGTATGAGCCTTCTTAGAATTCTCTGGGTTATGAGATGCCATATGTAAGAATAAAGTCAAATTGGTATTATAAAATTTTATTTTGATGTTTTGCTTGTTAAGAATTGATTTATCAAGCACCATCTTTTAAAAAAAATATTTCACAAGTATAATTATAAAAGTGTTTTTTAACATGAAAGGAATAATTCAGGCTGAAAAATATCTACTGTGTAAGCACTTTCTCTATGGACAATCAGATTTATTTTCTCTTTCAGTATTCACAGTATTCCCAAAGAATTAGCAACTTGCAGTTCCAGCAGGCCAAAGCCCACCAGTGTACAGTGATCAAAAGACTGGGAGAGAGAAAACAGTGTTAAATAGAAAAAAAATTGAATATTTTAAAAACTATTCTCATGTAATCAGGTTGGCTTCAGGAATTTTTTTTTCTTTCTTACCAAGCAAAAAGTGATGAACCATTTACATTTGCTGTGTACTGTATTCTCTTGTTCCTAATTCAGAAGATCCAGTTTGAATGTGTGTTTATTTTTCTATCATGTTATATTTAAAACTCTGAGGAAACAGAGCAGCAGTTCATCATTTCCATGCTGTTATGCACCACTAGAGGCCATCATACACCTCCTTAAATATTAGATAGTTATGCAAATTATTCCAGAGGTAATGTGAATAGCTGCTGAATGTAAGAGTATGTGAAAGGGCATGGGGAAGCTTACTTGAGGGAAGGCTTTAACATAAGTGATTCCTGTGAACACCATGTGTTTTAAGGCTAATTCTAATTGATCCAGAGCACCTCTGTCCTCTGGTACATTCCTGGGTAACCTCTGAACAGGTATTGGAGTGTTTATGACAAGTGAACCCTGGAGATGGCAGCTGATCCTTTGCACATGATCTAAGTCAGTAAATACAGCCAAGCTTAGCAGGAATCTTTTAGACTGATTTTTGCATGCTTGGATTCGAAATTAAATTATTTTCCCCCTTTATCTTCACATCTAGAAAATGGGGTATCATTCTTGATCCCCCACAGACTACTCATTGAGTCATTAAGGAGCTAACTTATAGTTACTACTCTGAGTAAGTGCCTGATACATAAAATAGATTCTGTGTTACACAGTTGTACTCTTTTGAATTGTGGAAACAAATGGCTGAAATTATAGAGGAATTACAGGTAGCATGATTTGAACTGTGAAAAAAATCAAATTAGCATTCATCTCATACAATCAGGAGGTGCTACCAAGAGTAGTAACACAAGAAGGTGGTAAAAAAAAATGAATTAGTTTCACAATGGGTTTGGCTGACTTTCTGAAAGGGCTATGGTGTGACATGGACTTTATCCAGGAGATCTTTTCTACTGCCCTGGTTTTCAGTTTCACTTCTTGTAGCAAACTAACCATTTGAAGAAAAAAATCTTATTTTACTTTTCTTTTTGAAGACTTGCTGATTTAGTTGGGTTTTTTTTGGTTTTTTTTTATGCTACAGCTTGTTAATATGTTGAAACCTTGCATGTGTTTTTGGGAAGCAAAAAGTTAGGGAAGTATTGCTTTATCTGAATCAGCATGGAATGCAGTATTTTGTCATTGAAACATTGAAGAGATCAAGATAGATAAACCAGTGTCAAGTACTGCTGTAGAACAGCCAAACTACTTTTGTGATAATTAAAGCAACAATCTGCATGTTCTATACTATATTCAAGTTGTTGTTTTTTTTAATAAGAAGAGGGTTTTATGTCATATGAAGGAAAAAAAAAAGAATAGCAAAAGATTATATATAAGTGTATTTGTCACAGTCAGTCCATGCTGATTCCTGGGATAATTTTTTGTTTTATTTTCTTGGGTTTTGGTTTCTTTTAGAGGGAGGGAAGGAGGGGAATTTATTTCATAGCTCTTAGTCATTTTATGAAAATGACCTTGTTCTTCAAAATTATAATGGAGGACTTCTGTAAATTATTGCAAAAATCTCAAGATATCCTGAGGTTCTCAGCAAAAAGATGTCATGCTCAAGAAAGCACTGTGGAATTTTCTTTTCCCCACTAGATTTTTGGAAAAACATATGCAAATTTTACAACGCTCAAGATCATTAATTTCCTGACAAAAGAAATACAATTTAATATTATGTTAATCAGATGAAAGAAGAAAGGATAAGAGACCAACAAAACATTATAATAGCTCAGTATGCAATAACCTCTCAACAGATAAATAACATTGAATGTTATTCATTCAATAAATAAATGCAAGTTTAAGTGAGAAGGCTGTCACTTATAAATACAATATAATTTTACCTCAAAAAGACAAGAAAAATCTCTCATTTTTGTTATAATAAATAAGGTCATTTCAGAAACATTCTTCCTCAGATGAAATGAAATTGCATGCAATTGGCCTACTCTACCATATTATTTTTGAAATATGTAAGATGTTCTTAGGTTGAAACAGATATTAGCAAAATGAGGCATAATATATAATTTGGCTTCACTTTCACATCTTTGCTGTGATGAAAATAGGGGTTTTCTGCCCACACTTTGGTGTCCAGATCCACAGTATTGCTGAGAAGATGAGTCTGTAAAAAAGGTGTGCTGCACTCCTTGGGGACAAGCAACACCACAAGGAAAAGCAAGTGGCTTTTAAAGAAATCTACTTGATTGAGTCTTGAAAAAATTATATTTCTGCATTTTCTGCTTTTCATGGGCACCTGTTCAGTGCATTCAGGCCACCCATACCAAACAGAAAAGAGAGTGTGGTGTGGAGCACTGCCTTGGCCACTCTGCAAGTGCCCTAAAGCAAAGCTTGCTCCCAGGGCTTCTTTGAGCCAAAATGGGACATGTCTGGTCTGCAGGGCTTCTGCACACAGACTGGCACACCAGTGTGTCTTTCTGCTGTGTCAATTTATCAGTTTAATGTTTGCTAACTCCAAAAGGACCCAACCATGCTTCACTGTATGGTGTAGACAAGTGATTTTGAGTGTGTTGCTTTCCATCTTTGTGACTCAATTTCCCACCTGGGAGATGGTGATAACAATGCTAATGTGTCTCATTATTGTCTTGCCTATTTAAACTGTAAGCTCTTCAGGGCAAGGGCTGTCTCATACCATATGTCTTCACAGAGACAGGCAGAATGAGGCACTGATTGCATTTGGGGTCTCCTGGTGCCACAATAATTAAAAGAGAGACAATAATATTAAAAAGGAAAAAAAGGGAGAAGGTAGGTCTGGTGTCAAGAGGCTTTCAGATTTCCTGGTAGCAACCCAAGAGCAAGAGAAGAGTTTATCTCTGAGGAGATCCCTTGCTTTCTCAGCTTTCTCAGCTCTAAATGTCATATTGGTTTTCAGAGATGTTCTGTAGGGAAGCTTTGCAAGCAGATGATCCAGAAGCTAATGGACATCCAGACTGGAAGAGAAGGATTAGTCTTTTGAGTCACTGCAAGTGGATGGGTTGGAGAACAGATCAAATTTTTGGCAGGAGAGCACCTAGAAAATTAGTCTTGCCTCCTTCCTCATTAGAGAATGAGCAGATGTTTCTGAGTGTGGATGAGATGTTTGCAGTCATGAGAGGAGAAACTGAAGTGATGGATACTCATCCACATTCTGCTGGAGTACATCAGTTGCTGACAGAGTCATATTCTGTCCCAGGCAATGGGAAGAATCTTTTACCACTCATTTTATCCAGTAAGATAGAAGACTAATGAAAGTGGTTACTAGAGATGACTGCTGAAATATAGCCATGCATGCCAGTAACTTCTGCTTTGAGATTGCTAAATATGGGCTTTATTTGGAAATGTTTGTAAGATTTGAGTTGAATACCCATTTTTCATGTCAGTTGAGGATGGCTGTGATGACTAAATGTCCCTTCATTCATGTCTTGATGAAATATACCATACACAACAAACTCCTATTTACTCTTTGCCCTTCTTGTGAAAGTGTTCAGATTGCTTCATCACAGTCTCTTTTACCACTAGTAGATATTTCTGTAGCTAATTGGATAGATTCTGTACAGTGAGCAACAAACTGGGATTTGCTTTAAAGTCATTTATGAATTTCTGTCTACAACCAAGGTTTGAACTCCTGGCACAGAAAGTGATAAAAATATATCATAAAAACTTAACTAGTCCATGAAGTTTGTCTTTTAGGTTCTTATTTAATACCCAGATATTCCAACAATACCCCCACAATGTTTGCAGAAAGTATTAGGGTAGTAGTTATAAAGATATCCTGTGCTGAAGTGACAGAGATTACAAAAGTCTAAGTTTCTCATTATTATGTCCCTTTTGACTACTCATAAAAATCCATATACTTAGATCAGAATTTTCAGAAGCTTCCAGACTGAAATTTAAAATAGACTGCTGACTCTGAATTTATATTTTTTTTAAATAGGGTTATGGGGTTAAGTACAGTAATGAGTAGATTCTTATTTGTTCCCCTGAACCCTATTTACACAGAATTGAGAAATTCCAAATTTGTTTTCTAGAAAAATGCAGACCTCAAGGTTTGGAGAGGAAGACCTCTTAACAAAGTAGGATACCTTATGTATCTGAGATGAAAATTGAAGCAGCCAGTGATATAGAAAGCTTACCTGAAAGAAAATTTATGTAAGTATCTTTGGGTTTATTTCCCTTCTTTTTCTTTGTGTATTGAGTCTTATGAGTGGGAGGAAATATTTGTTCTCTGTCAGAAACTTTATATGGTATTGATATTCACTTTATCTTAACATCTTCATCTGACTTTGTGTCCTTTTCACTGAAGTGAGAACTTTGATTACAGGCCATCAGAAATATCCAGAGCAAGGTGAATTCTGCTTTTTTTCCCTTAACTTAGATAGAAAATTATTGTTAGTAGAAACAATTATTAAAGAGATTATGCTTAACAGAGAGAGCTGTAGAGCTGTCCCTGTTCCCTACTGGGGGTGTGATTTCTTAAAGCAGTGAGGTTCTATGAGGGTTCTGGTCTTTCCTTCCCAGTGGTGCCTGGGCAGGCAGCATGAACTTCTGCATCCTGCAATACTTTGCAGCATAGATTTTAGCTTTGAGGGTGTTGGTATGTAGCTGGTTTCACACCCCTCTCTGCTCACAATTTGTCTTTTTTTCTGAAAACTCTGCTTTAGCTGGCTCCAGCAATGGCTCCATGATTTATGTTAACTTATTTAAGAAATACCTCCATGACTCTGGGAATTTATAAGTTTTTATTTGTCTCTACAACATATTTTTTCATTTTTAATTTTTTTTTCTTTTCTTTTAGGCTTTGGTCTCACACTAGTGAGACACAAATGCTAGAGTTGCAAATTATAAGCAAATTTGGTTTCTCCATAAAAAGTTTTATTATAATGTTTGGCACCTACTCAAGAAGTAAAATATTTATTTCTATTGAGAGCAACTTCTATTCATTAACCATTTGGATCCAAACAATAGATTTGTTGATTAGCACTAGAAACTCTCCTCAAATCTTTCATGTTATACCATTTCCTCCTTATCTTAAAGAAATTTTCTTCTTAGGAAAGAAATTTCTACTTATTTTAGTAGAAAGCTATAACTGAGAAATAAAAGCAAAACATATGTTGAGTGGGAAGGGAAGAGATACAGTATAGAAAAGTTGTGCCTTTTTTTGTCCCCACACTTACAGTAAGGATGACAAGCCTTAGCAAGTGGAGTGGATGTAGGCTGGGAAGCAAATCTTTAGTCACATGCATGTTCTGTTTGTTTATCTATATGTTTTGCTTTGGGTATCTCATCTCTGTTATTTGGGAATCTTATTGATACTTCTTTTTATCAGTGATAATATATGAATTTTTATTCGTGACTGTAGAAAGAGAATTCTTGATGTCAAGTTATATGAGACTATAGATTTAACAAAGCACAGGAAGAGCATTGCTGGCTCCACTAGCCATGACTAAGATATTGCTCTGGATTTCACAGTTCATGGGGGCACTAACTGGTAGAGATCTGATTTGTTAACCTGCAGCTGCAGCAAGAAATACCAGCTATTTGCTGACTCCTTTCTTTTGTAATTTATCTCCTTCTCTAGATCATTATGGCTTGTTAATTTTCAAGATAGGTTTCAAATGAAAACTATGGTCCAACTTTTTCACAGATTCTAAACACATCAAGTTAATACTTTACTTTTATGGGAATTTCTATTGATTTTTGTAGAACTACTTATTATGCCCAAAGGTGAATGTTTTCTGGGTCAAGGGCTAGTATCACATAATTCTTAGGAAAAGGACCACATTTATTATGTTCTCTCTATTTAATAAGCCTTAGTTAAAATGTATCTATGAATTTTAGATTAGCAGGCAGATTCAAATTTCCCCAGCAATTGGGATTCAGAAGTTTTGTTGGTGATCATCTGTGAAATAAATTTAAATTTTTAAAAGCATCTATTAACATGCACATATATTTATCTAAAAAGATCCTCTTTAAACCTGTAAGAGCTTAATGTAATAATTGCTTTTAATGTCTTGGCCAAATGTGAATTAACAAAACTCACTGGAAAATGTGATTATCTGCATCCCGAATTGCAGGGTGACTCCTCTTTGAGAATTCCAAATCACCCCATTATGTTCAAGTCCTATACAGATATTACCACTGGGCAAAGTATTATGGATGTCCTATAATAACAACAATAATTAATAATAATTAATAAAGAAGATGGACTGGGCAGCTTGGGATGTTGCCAAGGCAATTCTGTTGTATTTACAGGGATTATTTTTTCCATATTTATCATAATATATCTTCTGTGCTTAATTGTTACATTATATTTTATCACATGATAGTAGGTAGATAGACTTTGACAGCATGTCCATCTCGTGTGAGAAAAATTCCAGCTAAATCTATAGAATGAAAAATTAGGGCATGAAGGACATAGGAAAGCATCAGCATCTGGCTTTCTTTACTCCATTTAATCAAATTTCTTTCTCTAATGACTCCTTGATTATCCTAATAGGCTTTCACTGATTGACTGGGAAGCCAGGATATGAACCTGCACGGGTCAAGACCAAGAATTTATGAAACTCAGGTTTTTGAAACACAGTCCTGGGTTCTGTTCTGGTCCTATTCAAACATTTACTCCAAATCAGTGATAGATTTTTACCAAAAAGCACTATTTGTTATCCAATTTTATGGATTTTTATCCAGCCCACTATAAGAATTTTAACACCAGCTTTGGGGATCAATACTCTAGGAGTGTTGTTAAATGCTTGGCATCCTGATAACTTGTTCAAGCTGGACCTGGAGCACATCATAGCTGTCCCCCACCCTCCTAGTCTGTATGAGCTTTCTTCTCTTGAAAACTCAGGTTTAGCAGAGAGCCAGGGGGAGATTTGGTAATTCTGGTAATCCTCCTTGCTCTAAAACAGAAATTCATTCATGATACAGGAAGGATAAATGCCTATGACTGGGTGCTCATGTCCTTTCAGTTGTATCCAGACATCAGTGACCTTCAGGGAAAATTACTGGGTTTTTGTGAGTTATAGTCAGCAGCTAAATGCCACACTAACTAATTAATTTTTAAAAGAATCATCAGGAAGAGCAAGTGACTGTTAGGGGTGGAGAACTGCAATAAGCAAGGGTAACATTAACGTGTTTAACTATGAAAATTACCAAAGCAATTTACCCAGAAACTGTAGCCATTATCAGAATTCTTAACACTCCGATTTCTCATTCCCTTTTGTAAGCATTAATCATATTTTATTTTTAACCAGAAACCTCAAAGCAGTATTAAATTAAGTGAAACTTTAATAATGAAATTGCATGCAGTACTATTCAGAAGTTATGCAGAGAAGCTTTAATATACTCCATTAGGCAGAGAAAAATGTTGAAAGGACATGGTTAATGTTCATCTGCATTCAGTTTCTCTTTTTATTGCAAGAATTTTGCTATTGACTTCAATGGCAGGAAAACCAGCTTCTGCTGAGGTGGTGTGATAGTGTGGGTTAGTCTCCTGGGAAAGCACTACAAAATAAAGCCACACTGAAGAATGGTGCCTTATATCCCACAGGAAAGAAGATATTTGTTAAAAAGGTCAGGTGGATGGTTATAGGGGCTGAAATGGGGCCAGCAGAGGGGGCAGGCAATGGGGATGGGCACTCAAAATCTTGTGTCAGCTCTGCCAGCCCCAAGGAGGGTGTAGTGAGGGCACCACTCCCTCCAAATATCAGGTGAAAATAAAGGTGGTGGAGAGGCTGGGTTTAGCCTCTCTTCTCTGCACAGTGTTCTATGGAAAGGGAAAGAGGAGGAAATGGGTAGAAAAAAATAAACACAGAATGAGTTTTCTTGCTTTTCTGATGGTTCATTAAAACTTTGGGCTTGGTAAAATCTCAATGCTATTGGAAGAACAGGGATCAGCAAGAAGCTCCAAGAAGCTTTGTGTCTGTGGAAAACAGATATGCTACTCTTTTATTTACCTTTTATTTTGTTTGTTTATGTGTTTATCTGGCTATTGCTGAATCTCATATAGAATCCATCAAAGCAGAAAGGGTACAGGAAGAAACCACAGGGAAATGCCACGCACAGCCCACCCTTCCAGCAGAGTCTTCCAGAAATCTGCATTTGGGGCTGAGACAATGATAGAGCTGCTCTTCAGGGTAGACAAAGATGCTGTCTCCTGCCCTCTGATTTCTCACTGCAAAGCAGAGATATGACAGTGCAAAGATGACTTTAAAAGAGGATGAAAAGGAGGAGATTAGCAAGATTTTGAAAGAGTACATTTTGCAAGAGAAAGAAGGTTCTCCATGGCTGCTGTGTGAAAATCTAGGGAAGAAGTCAGCCCTGTTTGCAGCTGCAGAGCACTGGAAGGACTGGGACAGCACATTTCCCAGCATTAGTGCAGCACAGCAAGAGGTGAATGTCTCAATGAGGGACAGGTGACACCTTCTCACTGAGTTGTTACTGTCAGAATTCCTTACTTTCCCACTTTCTAATAAAAGAAGCTGAGACCAGTAAAATCCCAGAAGTTTAAAAACTGGGGAAAATGTGATCTAAGCAAGAAATCTGGGCAACTTTCAGTTGTACTGGCAAGACAGTAAAATTTAGGGAAATCTGAGTGTGTGTGCAAGGTGTTCCTCAAATTTCAAAGATTTTATGAAAACCATTAAAAATATGTAGATTTCACTCTTTCCCCGTCTCAAAAAAATCCTTTAAAATAGTACAAATTTTGTAAGGCATTTCTGTTCCCATCACATCGATGAATAAAATTGGTGTTCTGATGTTCAGAATGGCACAGCTCTAATCACTCTCTTTCTCTGTTATAATTCTAGTTTCCCCAGCTGCTGGTTTCCACTCCTTTCACTCTGAGTGTGATATTAATAAAAAAAATTTGGAGCTGTTCTGTGACAACTAAAGAATTAACAAAGCCCCTAAGAGGTAGAATTCACAAGTCAGCTTGAAATGAACAGGAAAATCTGACTTTCCCAATAACATATGAGTCTGTTTTCCTCCAAATTAATTGAAATCAGTGTAAAGGAAAAACGACTGCCTTGGAACAAGTAGGCAAGAACGCTTCATTTTCATATGAAATATTGCTACTGTCAATGACCCAAGCAGTGATCAAGACAGGATGTTGGAACTGGGAAGAAGCCCAAAAAGAGCTAGAGCAACATTTCTGTGGAAAACGAGATAAATGAATCATAGAAAGTAGGCTATAACACAATGATACAAGGGCAAAAAAAATTGTTGATGTTCCTGTTAAACAAATTGGTAATGTCACTATAGTAGTTACAGTACTGTACCTTATATTGCTATTAAACTTACTAATAACTCCCTGCAATGTCTCTCACTAAGTTCTGTCTTTAAATGGTACCTTAGGCTGCATGTGTATAAATTCTGTACCCCATGAGAACCATTTCTTTTATTAAGTTAAAATGAAACATCATATTCTCGAAGCAAAGAACGTGTTGGCTTAAAACATTCCTTTTTGTTCAAATGAGATAAATTGCTTAAATAACACCCTTGAACTATTAAACTGCAAAGGTTTACTTTGAAGCTATACAGTGGAAGAAAAAGTACCATCTTTCTATCTCTCTCTGAAGTTTTAAATACTTATTTTCACATACAAAGACTGAGATTCCTTGTTGGCATCAGGACAGTAACCTTGTCATATTTCAAATATGCAATATATAGAGGAGCTCTTTTTTTCAAATGGTTTATAGCTGTGACTTTCCAGATACAGCTGTGATTTAACACATCAGCTGTTGCACAGATGTCTCATGAAAGGTAAGTGTCATTGCTGGGGTTGAAGGTTAAGTGTCTTTGAAGTCCCAAACAGCAGTAATAGTGGTCAAATAATACATGCCTTGTGAGACCTCATTCTTTTTTCTATATAGCTTGATAAAAATTTGGACTTCTATACAAATAGTGCTGCAATATGAAAGTATGAAGAAGTCATCTTGCAAGAAGTTCTGCATTTCTATTGTGGAGTCCTCACATTTATGATAACATGCAGCTGGTCTCCTTAATATGGCATTAACAGATACTGACTACTTTATTTGTGTCCAGAATTTTTTAGACATGTTTCAAGGTTACAATAAAGATATATAATGTAAACTGAGTCATTCAGCATGTATTCCACAGGACGTGGGAGGAGACCATTAAAGTAAATGAACTTTTGGAGTTGAATAAACCTAGAGAGAAGTATTTGGACTGAAAATTTAAGTAAAAGTGGTTTTAACACTGGTGGAAATTGAATTCCTGGGACAAAATTATTAATGTGCAGATTTTGCTGAAATCATTGACCTTGTTGAAGAATTTTTTTGCTGAAACTGTTCCATTAAATTGGAATTTTTACTTTGGCTTTATTTGGTAGTTTGGGGTTTTTCTCCTGAAAATTGATGAGAAAAAGCTTTTTTTTCTTGTGCCAAGTTGTAAAATATGAGGACAGAGAGGCATCTGTTAAAGCTGTCATTGCTCCAGAGAATTCTTTGGAGCTGCAGTGGTGCCTGGGTTTGTCACATTGCCTCTTTCCACCGGTAGTTAGGGGTTTCTGTAACGATCAATTAGTGTCCATGCAATATGTGTGATCTGGCACCTGCCCCATGTGGAATTATGCCTGGCTTATCCTGCAGATTGCCCTAGAGTTGTCTTCTGAACTCTGAAGCTCATTTTTTGGCAGTCAGAATTGTAGGTTTCTGATGTTACAAATAAATGCAAAGTTCTAAGGACCAGCACTGCACATTTTTATCTTTTTTTTTTTTCTTTTTTTTTTTTTTTTTAACAGTGAGTTTAAAGAATGACTCCTTTCAATTGCCCATCTGGAAAATATTGATTTGCATCACTGAGAGTACAGTTTTCTACCAACAGTCTCAATTTTCTGTATGATCAAAAGAGCAAAGGCAGTTAAAATGATCTTCAATAAGATGAAAGTCTTGAAATGCTGAAACAAAAAAGGAGAAATTCCTTCAATCACATGTGTAAAGGAGAGAAGCATATTCACACAGGTACACACAGAGATTACAGACACAAGGTTATCTCTATTGGTCACCTCTAGTGTATCAAAAGGTGTAATTAATTTTTAATTACATTAGTGTCATAATAAGTCTGTATTTCTCTGCTGACATTTAAAGTAGGACTTCATATCACTGAAATGTATTTCTTACTGGTGTTTTTTTTAATTCACATTCTTCTTGTGGTTCTTTCGTTTGTTGTTTTGTTTTCTTTTTCCAAGAGTGAATGTGATATCTTTACTTTTGATGATTTTTAACATGAGCAACGTGAAATATACAAAAAAATACCATAGGCTTTTTAAATCTTTCTTGCTTTCTTTAGAAAGAAAAGCACATTTGAATGCATACATGCTTCCTGTTTAAACACCACTGTGTTTGAGAACAATTGGGAATACTACAGAAGGTCTAAGTTTTGGGAGCAAATTAAAGTTGACCTTTAATCATTGCCCTCTAAAGTTTAGTACTTTCTACTGACAGTTCATTAAAAGTTTAATTTCTGTGCCTGGTTTCCCAGAGTAGGGACCATACTCTCAGATGTTTGAAGAGGTTTCCCTGCCCTGATCTTCATGATTCTACACCTGCTACAAGTTGCAACCGTGCTTTTTCTTAAAAATGTTTTCTGGCATTTAATGTGTCCTTGCACATACACATACATGGACTCAAGATTAAGAGATTGTAATAGTGGTTTTCACCATACCACAACAAATCAAGCTAGAACTGTATTCTTGGTGTGTGTGCCTTTTTTCTGTCTTTGGCACCTGAGTTCTCATGTGTGTTTAAAAAAATTGTATTTTTATTTATTTTGTTATCCTTGTCCTCATAAATCTCTATATGGACGTGTCTATAGTCAGAGCAGTCATCTTAAATACCATTTGCTGAACAGGAAAGCTTTTCAGCTGCAGAACTTTGCAGTATTTCTTTGGGTATCTTTCAGAGTCACAGCAGGATAAGTTTGTCCCATTATGGATTTTCCATCAGCAAACTCTCACCCACAAATAGATGCTGCTCTGGCATAGAGGACTGTGAGCTCAGTTGCCATCTGCTCTCCTGCTGTCCAAGCAGCTTCATCTCTGGCACCTCTTCCATCAGAAGTTTGTGGAGTCTTAGAAAACATCTAGAAACTATGTTCTTCATCCAGAAGTTCTTTCATGATTGGTTACTCCCTGGAGAAGAGGATGAGCCATTCTTTTGTATCACAGGAGGCAAAAACTCTGTGAAGAGCTCTGTGGAACACACTGTGGAATGGTGGGATACAGTGTGTGTTAGAAGGATGAAGAAGATTTAGGGAAAATATGAAAACTTGCAAAACTGTACAATCATACATAACTATACTAAACACAATAATTTGATTTTTTTCTCTTTATTTTTACCATGCTTTAAAAAAAGTCAGCCTTTCATTACCATTGGCTCTGCAGCACATATGTGGTATATGTACAAAAAATACCCCAAGCAAGCAATCCTCAAAATAATTTATTGTCAAACTAGTGCCCAGAAAACTATTAAATCAATCTTAAAATGCAGTTATCTAAGAAAGGTCCTAAATGACTTCTACATTCAAAAATGGAACAGTGCAATGCTTAGCTGTTACATGTGCTACATTTGTTTTTAGGTACACAGGAATTTTGACAGAATCTACTAAAGGCGTGAAAATATAAATGGCTTTGTAAGTAGGTTTGAATAAAAAAAAAGTGATGAAAGTGGAAAGGTTCTGTCAAAAGGGAAATAAATAAGAGAAGTATTCTATTCCTCTAGCTTGCAAAAAGAAGCTAAATTGTAGTTAACGAGTTCCTATTTACCTCACAAACATACATTAATGTGTTTTTGAGGAGATTTTAGTTCCTTAGTTTGCAATAAGAAGTACTTTATATCACTGGCAGCCATCAGAGATTATTTTTTATACTGTTTAGATGCCATATAGCTGTGATTTTGAGGTCCTCCTTGCCTTGCTCTGTTATGACTAAAATGTAGTGTAGAAATAATTCAAGGGTTACTACCTATCCAGATAAGTTAATGAGCACTTTAATAGCAAATCAGTGAAGAAGCACTTGAAAAAACACTAGAAGAGAGGGGTGAGGATATAAAGAGAAAAATATTTTGAAATAAATTGGAATTCAGTGTGATTATGTGTGGAAAATCTCTTAGAAAATGCAGCAGTTGAGAGTCAATTTCCTGGATGATGGGGAGAAACCACTCTACAGTTCTACCCAGCTGTAGGGCCAATGTAGCAGTGACAAAAATTCACTTTACTTATCCACAGTTCCATGTCCCTGCTGGCTTTCTCAAGGAAACTATGGAGTCTGAGAATTGACATAAAAGTAGGTTTGAACTTTAGGAAGTACCAGATCTAGACTGAATAGAGCTTTCCTTTAATGATAGATAGTTCCCCTTCTCATTAGCTCACAGCATTACCTTTTAAGCTCTGACAGACTTCTACCAGCCAGTGGCTCAGACTGGTTCTTCTGAAAAAAAAAAAAAAAAAAACCAAACCAATAAACCTACAGAAAAATATTTGGAAAACAATTCCATGGGTTCATTTAATATTGCTATGACATCTCTAGATGGTGAAATGGCTACAAATGATACAGTTAGACCTGAAATGTGTCCGAACCAGAAGAACAGGTTCTAATTCAGATTCTGGAAAAGACTGCCTTAAAAACAAGCCCTTTCCTCAGAACTAAACGCCTCAAGAATAGTAACTTTCCTTCCAAAGTGGTATAGCACATATGATGTCATTAGTGACTTAACCCCTCCAATCTCCAGGACCTTAACAAATCCAGTGCAAAAAATTGAAGACTACTTTTTATTTTGATTTTTTTTTAATATATTTTTTAAAATTAAATCCAGTGAAGAGTAGCACTAGGAGGCAGAATGGTTGGCTTTAAAACATGCTTCCTCTTCAGAAACACAGAAATCAGAAAGGGCTCTGGGATTACTGAATTCATAGACATCCATGTCAGAAAACATTTCTCATAACCTATTTCTAATCCATCATAGAAATAAAATGAGGGATATTTGTTATTTTCTCATATGAGTGATCATACTGAATCCCACATCTCTGAGGGAGCATAGCATTTCCTCCAAGACTTCTGCCATGAGACCTCTGTGGTAGGCTACAACTTTGTGCCTTCAGATCCCCAGGATGGTCAGAGACTTGGAGCACCTCTTGCATGAGGAAAGGCTGAGAAAATTGAGCTTGTTCAGCCTGGAAAGGAGAAGGATTTGGAGGAACCTAATTGTGGCCCTCCTGGGCCTGAAGAAACCTACAAGGAAATTGGAGAGGGAATTTTCACCAGGGGTATGTAGAGACAGGACAAGGGGAGATGACTTTGAACTGGAAGAAGGCAGGTTTGATAAAATACTAGGAAAAAAGAAATTCTTTACTTTTGAAGGTGGTGAGGCCATGGCACAGGTTGCCCTGAGAAGCTGTGGATGCTTCATTCCTGGAAATGTTCAAGGCCAGATTGGATGGGGCTTGGGGCAACCTGGTCTAGTTTTGAACTAGAGGATCTTTAACATCCCTTTTGACCCAAACCATTCTATTATTCTGTGATATTTTTAGGTCTGGAAATTCTGCTGTACATCCTTAAGAAATCCCTTCTGAACAACAACAACCACAACAGTAAAAAAAGAAAAGAAAATAAGGCATCAAACCTTTTATGATAGTTCTTCAAGAAAAATATAAGTCAAAAAAGTGTGATAGTTTGTGGAGAAAAATATAGTACTTCATACATTAATATTTTAATATTTGTAGTTCCAGGCCAAAGAAAATAAAATAGAGAGCACAACTGTTTTGTTGATTAAAACCCATCAAACCAGCAGATGTTCAGGTCCAGATTTACGTGCTCTCAAGTTTATAGGTACTTGTCTGAATAAAGGGTGCTTATTTCTACCTGTAAGTTGAAAATGGAAAAGGCTTGATGACCTTGAACAGACCAGGAAAGGCTTCCATTAAAATCTGAGTAAAAAAAAATATTGATTTTCTTTTTTAAAATTTTTTTTAATATCTGATTTAATCTATTATAAAAAATAACATTGAGTTAATTACAGATCCTGTTTTTCCATTTTTCATAACGCAAGAATTGAAAACAACATGAGAACAACTGAGGCAGTCCTCAAATTATGTTCTATTTTCTAAATGGATAAAGCACTGAGAGCATTGTTTCTTCATTTTCCTATATGTCACACAAAAATTAATCATATTTTTACCAGATTGTTTGTATTTTCTTTTTGTTTCAATGTCCCAAATCCAAATGTGGACTCAAATACCGAGTAGCAATATTCCAAAATTAGCATGAAAGGAAAGTGATAGTTAATTATCTGCTCTGTTTCCAAAAAGCTTGCAAGAAATAGATTTTCTCTTTAGGACATCATAGTTTTAGAAAGCAGGAAGAAGCTGGAAAACAGCCATACACATGACATAATTCCCTCAAAGACTGGAGGGTGTCCAGATACGAACATCAAGAGGCTTTTAGTGCTGTTAAATCAGAATTAATTTCCCTTCTGGGAGGGGGCTAATTTGCAAGCAGAAAAGAAAAACAAGCTGCAGTAGAGATTATACCTACTAGGTATGGCATAGCTGATTACTGAATTTCTCCCTTTCCAACCCTTCTCAAGATATCACTGCTCTGAAATAAAAATGAATAAATCTTTAATTAAACCATTTTTGTTTGGTTTTTTTGTTTATTTCTTGCCCCAGAAGTTAAACTTACACAACATAATAAAAATGGCAATAATTATAATAAGCTTTCCTCAAGTATATTCAGTTAACTACTTCATGTGGATCCAGGGGCATATCTTAGAATCAAGGAAAAAGATGTTTCCAGAAAGACTTTTAGTGGAATCAAAACATAATATGTATTTTCATTGCAGAGTATAAAGGCTAAAAGGTTTCCTTCCACACCTGAAGGATGGGATGGCAGCCAGAGAGACCTAGACAAGTTCAGGAGGTGGCCCATGGGAATCTCCTGAGGTTTAACAGGACCAAGTGCTGGAGCTGCCCCTGGATGAGGGCAATCCTGACATCAATCCAGGCTGGGGATGAGCAGATGGAGATCAGCCCTGCCCAGAAGGATTTGGGGGTGCTGGTGGAGGAGAGGCTGCACATGACCCAGCCATGGCACTCACAGCCCAGAGAGCCAAACGTGTCCTGGGCTCATCCAGCAGGGCAGGGAGGGGATTCTGCCCCTCTGCTCTGCTCTGGTGAGAGCCCACCTGGAGCACTGCACCAGCTCTGGGCTCCCAGCACAGGGGTGACCCATTTGTGGCCTTCCAGAACCCTGAGGGAAGCTACAAGAATCATGGAGAGGGACTATTTGCAAGAGCATGTAGTGACAGGGCAAGAGGAAATGGTTTCAGACCGAAAGAGCCTAGATTTAGATTAAATATCAGGAAAAAAACTCTTTCCTGTGAGGATGGTGAGGCACTGGAACAGGTTTGCCCAGGGAAGTTGTGGGTGTTCCATCCCTGGAAGGGTTCTCAGCCAGGTTGGATGGAGCTTTGAGCAAAAAACCACTGGTCTAGTGGACTGTGTCCCTGCCCATGGCAGGGTGGTTGGATCAATGTGGTCTTGAAGGTTCATTCCAACCCACACCATTCTGTGATTCTGTGAAATGCTGGCAAACTAGCCATGAGAGTCTCAGTTTTTGTGCCTGCTAGCTAAAGCCTGACTGGTGCATTTTGAACCATGCAATAGCTGAGAATGGAGCAAACCAGATGATTGTAATCAAAATTCTCCAGGATATTATGGTCTTTATTAAATTATTCTCCTGTCCCCAAACCTCTAACATCTTTCAAAAGTGTAAGAATGAAACGGAAAAAATAAGATTCCTAATTATATCCATTTCTCCTGCTTTTATTCCAATAAATTACTTAACCAAAGATGAAGGTCTATATATTGATAATGTTTTGTACAGCTTTGTATGGTTTCAGTTACCATCTGTCACCTTAATTTCTTGATATAATTTACTTGAGGTGCAAAACCAGATGTTGGCCTGTCCAACATGTGACCACATATTGCCCCAAAATGCAATCTGACTCTGGTTTCTCATGTCACCATCTTCAACATTAATAATAATGGGTCTGTATATTAAATGATGTGGTTTTGTTTTAAAAACTCTTCCTTAAATTTATGCTTTTATCCACTCATGAAAATCTGTCTGCCTCCAGCATAATTTTGTGGGTAAAAATTGAAAGTTTAAATAGAGGCTGACATGATTTTTCTAAATGTACTTGTTGATGCAGGGCAATACAGCATCCTGTATTTGGCAGGTGTGAATGATGAGTAAAAAGGATATCTATGCAGTAAATATCAGAAAGTGTATTACTCTATAAAATTTACTTCTGTGCAACTATTGATTTGATTACTTGTGTTATTTAGATCCAGGAACTGAGTAACTTACTATTCAATAAAAGAATCAGATGCTTAGAAATGTTTTTGATTGTGAATAACGGCAGCACTGTGTTTTAAAGGCTGTCTGAAGGAGATGGGTGAAATAAGAAAATAAAAACCAAAAGTAGAAATCAATGTGGATGAAAAAAAGAATGTCCTTGCTCTCATCAGCAGCTAATAAGGAATTAAATTTACTTTCTTGATTTACAAACAGTCAGAATGTCACATGTGTAAAGAAAAAGACAAACAGCCCCAGCCCTCAATCTCTACATAAAATTACTCTGTGTTGAGATGAAAGAAGAGGGGGCTTCTACATCAAAAATCTATTACACATCATACCTGATGTCTTACAAAACCAAGTTCTCTAATTACAAAGCAGAAAGTTATGTTTTCAAAGATCCTTCCTTTATTTTTTCCTTTCAGTCAAAACTGAAAGGATGAGAAGATGACCCTGGAAGCCTTCAAGCACGGCTCCTAAGTAGAACAAGACTTACATTTGGGTAAATAGGATCTGTCCTTCAAAATTCACTTCTCAAAGCCAGGTGGATATTGAAATGAGCAGGTTGACAATATGCAGTTTATCGAGTAGTGTCTGATATTTTTCTGCAGAGGTAATGGCTGGGAAATCTGTCTCTATCACAGAGCCCATCCTCAGGATAACCAAAATTATCTGAGACAGGGCACATAATGTTTAATGCTAGAAATTAACTCCATCCATTTGGAAAATACCTATCAGCTCTGTATTTTGTTGCATACTGTAATTACAAAGTTAATTTTGCAAATCTCATAAGCTGAACACTTTGAAGATTCATTTGAATTCTTTAAATGCTGGGCCTAATAATGCTGCAGATATTTTGAACAACTTTATTAAACTGAAGAAAATTATTCTAAAGACCTCAGAGACAGAAAAAAAAAGAGAAACTATTTCTACTTTTCTGTCTAAGAAGAAATAGATCTAGGGATAAAAATAATAAAATTTTGAAGGAAATTAATTCTATCTAAAATTGATAATACATTAATGGATCTTAGAATTCCTATTGTCTACCTCTTGTTTAATGTAATAGAAAATAGTTTAGAATCTATGTTGTTTTCATTCTTAACCCTAGACAGAACTGAGAAATGTTGCTGAAGGTTCTTGGAAGCAAGAAAAGATGATTTACCTTCCATCCTTGGAAAGAATGGGATGTGAAAACATGAGTCATGCAGCCAGAGGAGATTAGGATGTCAGGTTTAGCATTGACCACCTGGGTCCTGGTACCAAAGCCACTGAAAGGAATGCAATGACTGAAAATGGGTGACAATATCTGGGATGAAACCTGCATCTATGCACAAGAAGATGAAAGGCTGTTTCCTTTAGCTGCTGTTCAGGAAGTCTTCAAGATTTAGGTGACATATATGTGGGCAGAGAGGTATCCAGGTTAAGAAATAAAGCCTGAACATAATCTCTAAGTCTATGCTAAAAATATCTTTTTATTGACAGAGATTCTCAAGTACTGGTTGAGAAATCAATACTTGTGTTAGTAGCACCCATAATATTAATATATGAGCAGAATTAAAAATGAACTTTTAAAAGTCGTATATTTTAAGTGACATGAAATTATTCCTAAATTGAAATAACTACTTGAATCTAGTAGGTCTGCATGCATTTTCACTGGAATTCCACAGCTAGCAGCTGTAACATTTTCTGATTTATTATGTCTTGCCTTGTAGTGTATAAGATGGAATTTTAGATCTGTGGAGAAGCTTAGTATCTCAAGTGTATTACTATCAGAAGCAGAATTTATGAGGATACTTGAAAAGCCATATAAAGGATGTTACAGAGGAGCTTTGAAGGTTTTCCTCCAGCCTTGCTCATGCAAGAGTGGCCCCAAAAAACTGGCTATTGAAGCACCATAAAGCTGCACAGGAATCAAAGCTGAGAATTTAATCTTCAGATGGAGCTGTCGATTTCTGACCAGAGATATTCAAAGAACACATAATTAGGAAAATGTTGATTTCTGTCATGTTGGTTTTCACTAACCACCAGAAGACTTGATGAGGATGATAAGAGTGTGAAGGAGGAGCTGTTGAAGGAGACAATAGCTGAATTAAATGAAAAACCTTTTCCCAGTCAAATGTTATGACCTCTGGGCAACGAGGAATCTTTTGTCAGAGCGAATTTTAGGAGGATTTTTTATTTTTTGTTGTAATGAACTGTGACCCCAAATTTCACAGTGTTTGCTGTTGTCTTTTGAGAATCATGATTTTTTTTTAATTTTTTTTTTTTTTTTTTTTTTTTTTTTTTTAATGCTTTAAAGACAGGTTCTAATCTTTCAGCACATTGGACCATTATGGCATGGTAGACCATGAGTAATGCTTTGCATCGTAATATTCCTCTGTTCATCCCTTTCCTAGTGGAGATTTCACAGCTTCTGGGATTTATATGCCATGCAGGAAATAAGAATGAAAGAAACACAGAGGGTTTGAGATTTTTGGACAGTATCAATATTCCTGCGGTTGTAAATCAAGGAGGTCTAGCCATCTTTAAAATTTTTTTTTCTGAGGTAGTAATCTCTTCTATAACTTCATATATCATCTGTATCTATATCCATATCTATATCCATATCTATATAATCTATATCTATATCTATCTATCTATCTATTTATCTATCTATTATCTATATCTATATATCTATATATATCTATATCTCTGTCTATATCTATATCTCTATATCTATATCATCTATATCTATATCTATATCTATCATCTATCTATATCTATATCTAATCTATCTATCTATATCTATATCATCTATATCATCTATATCTTTATCTAATCTATATCAATATATATATAGATATATATGTATGTTTTTGTGCAGACCTCTCTCAGAGCTGAGACATGCAGAGATTTTTTTATTCTGTCTGTTGTGGTCATGTGGACTTGCAAGGAAATATGGCATGAGCAAAGCAACACAGCCACTTGCAGCCAAGCTGGAGAGATCTCTAAACCTCAGAGGCACAGTTGGAGCACCAGAACTAAATCAAACAGAGCCATGTGGGCATTGTTATCCACTAAGAACCTGGTGATTCTGTCATGATATTGGGAAAAGGCTGTTGCTAATTTTTTTTGGCTAAGAGTACATGAGATGCACAGCTGTAGAAGAGCTGTGTGCCAAAGACATGGGGTTTCACTAAACAGGTATTTAAATAAATACTGCAAATCTCTTACTTATGCAGGTTTATACAACAGCTTTTTACCACTTCCTCTCAATTTTTTCTTCTTTTACTTTTTTCCCTCCAAATCCTGTCTTTTTGAAGTTCTTTCATGAATGGTGCTGCAGTTCTGTAAGAATTTTGAAGTACACCTTCTTTCCTGAATTTCAAATTTGGTTGGCAAGGGATAAAAAGCTCCCTAAAAAATAAAAAAATAAATAAGATAAATACCTGCCACTCTGCTTTGCTAGATCAATTTTAATTTAAAGGTACCAAACAGTGTTGTACTTCAGACTTCAAAGGAAGTTAATTTTTAAACATGTTCAGCTCAACATTCCTCTCTCTCTAAGAATTCAATTACAGATATTGTCAGGCCAAAGCATTCTTTCCTGACAAAATCTTGCTTTAGTGTAAATCTAATTTTCATTCTCACAGTGAAGGAAGGCAGCATTGCATGTTGTCCCAAATGGAGATGAACATGTGACAAGCTGGGAAATAAAACCAATTTTTCCCTATTAGTGTCAAATTAAAAGCAAAGTAAGCTGTAGAGTTTGCAGTAGCAGAAGTGACAATTGAAACAAGTGTTCTGAACAAACAAACAAGACCAATTTTAATTCTGTTTGGTAAGGGAACCTTTGGTGGTGGTGATCTTAAAATGCACAAAGGAGTGTCTATTCAAATTCCCAACCAGCAGCCAAAATTTGAGGCTAAAAATATAAAAATAATGAAAATTAAAGGAAACTTATTTTTACAGAATTTGAACTGTTAATACAAGCCTTTATAAATGTCATTAATATTTTCATTTGAGGGTATCAGTAAAAAATATTGCTGTCTTTTTTGCTTTAATTTGTTCTCTTTTTACAAATTCAAAGTATTTACATGAAAAAGAAATAGCATAGAAATCTGATTTCTTTCTTTTTCTTTCTTTTTTTCACTTTCCCCAACTTCTTTTTCCTTGTTGCAATTCTCTTAATTCCCTCTATGTGCCTTGAGGACTTAAAACATCCTTTTTTAGCCTTCTCTTACTGCTTTTCTCTGGATCTTTCCCTGTCTGTGGTGCCTGATGCTCTCTCTCCCTACCTTAATTTCTCTTAGTTGAGTGCTTTCTGCACTGTGGCTCATGGTTCTGGCTGATGCCTTCAGTCTTTTACTGAAAAATGACAAAAATTAATTTCCTGGCTTTACTGAATCCTTAACTAATTTAATATATAACATATTCACAACGTATTCTTTCAAAACTATAGAGAAGATTGGACCAGTGGTTCTTCACTTTTAATCTACTTACCTCCCCTCCATTATGCCTAAAACAGAAAAAAATGACAACATTTGCAAAGCAAAATGTTAAAAAATAGGGACATTTTGAAAATGCTGTTGATGACTGAAGAAAGTTTTCCACTATAAACATAGTTGTTGCATAATTAACATAAACTGACATAACCAACATTTTGTAATTAGATTCTTTATTAATAAATTCTAATTGTAAAAACACATGGATTTAATTGACATTTAACATGTTAGCTATTGCAAGCTTGATATCAATTAACACACTTATCAAATGTCAATTACCAGTTTTTCAGTTTTAATTGCTGTGAAATTGACTTGCCATGGGCTACCTTTTTAAATGTTAATGTATTAGCAGTGTTCACAGATTTGGTGTAATAAATACAACATCTACTGTGCACTTATTGCTTATGTAATTTGACTACAGTATATGAAAAGTTAAGTGCATTTTCTTCATACTTATTAAACAGCAGTAAGAAGCCTTTTTACTCATTAATTTAATATACAATTAAACTTTTGCCACTTAGAAATAATTATCTCACAGTATTCAGCATAGTTAGCCAAATAGGCAGGTCACCATTTTAAACCAGCATTAGATTAGAACTATTATTAGAACTATTTCTGAACAGTGTGCTGTGCTGCCAACTTACTTTTTAATAGAGAATGCTCCATGCACCTCCTGTATTTCCTTGTGCTACCTGTATGAATTAAGACTGGGTTATTCTCTGTGTAGAATAAAGGGAAAAAGAAGCCTGCTAGTCCAGCTACCGATGATGATCCTGTCAAGTGAGCTGGATAAATGTGTCCCTTCCCTTACTTATGGTCCTGCTGATGGCACTGGGCCATAGTGCTGATATAAGATTTTGGCTGCCAGGAGCAGTTTTGGCTTGACAGCTTTGTCATTGGCATCATCTTAAAGGATGAAATTTCCATGGTGTATAGAATCATTGTGCTAAGCCCATCCATAGCATTTCATTTTAATCTGTAGAACTGACATGCTTTATGAAGCTAGGCACTATCCTCATTTTAATGGAGAGGAAAGTGAGATGCAGCAAGGTCAAGTGGTTTGCCTAGAGTCCTGAAACTTGGCAGTAGCAGAAGCAGGGAAAATAAGTTCTGGTTCAAGTTACATTTTTTGGAGCGGCGAGCGGATCAGGCTTTCCCAAAGGCAGTGTGGAGTGGTGATGGATGAAAGGAGCGTTAATCACAGGCCTCCTGGAAAGGAGGGCTGCTTATTTAGCAGAATAGAATGAATATTTAAAAAGGCCTTTCAGAGTATTGTAGAATAAATGCATATATCTGTAAGTTATTATGGCTTAAGGGCTAGCTATTAAGTGAAAGGATCAATGCATCAAATAGTAAATGCAGAACTTTTTGGGACTAGAGCTGTGTGAATCATGATCTCCCAGTCTGCTAATGAAACACAAAGTCAGGGATCAAACTTTTGCATCAGACTAAGCTGGGGGATTGAAGATCTCTTCCTTCCCTTCTCCCCCCAAATAGGAATGATCTGCACTGCTGGAGAAGAAATATTTAATTATTAATGGAAACTAACTCCCTCCTCATCCAGCACCAGCAGGAGCAGCTGGCCCTCAGCACGCCCTGAAAACCATGATCAAAATGTGATGTTTTTCAGGGGTCAGGAGGAGCATTTATAGCAGCACTTGGCCAAAAGAAGTTGCTTCAGGGCTCTCTCCTGAGTATGAATTTGCTGAAGGGTTCTGGTTCCTTCATGGGTTGTAGCTCTGTTCAGATAAAATAAGATAAAAATCCCATTTTAAGCACCATATATGAGTTGGTGGTTCTGCTGGATCCAATAAAGATGCTTCTCTGTAAGAGTCAGAAAGCAATCTTGTTCAAACATATTTTTAACTGCCAAAAACTAATAATATGCAAAAAATGCATAAATGTTAGCCTCATCGTTTCTTCATACATTTTTTTTTTTTTCCTGCAGGGCCAGGAAACTTATTCCCTCTTCTTTTTGTGAGGATGGAGTCGTTGGGGTGAGTCTGCAATAACTGATGATATCTCCTTGTAGACTTCCAGGCTGTTGCCCCTGCTGACAGGAGGATCCCACCACTGCACTTCCCATTAAAACCCAGAACTGGTCTGCTAAACTGCTGACAGATCATCTCTCCTGCAGTGCTTCCCAGTGAGAGCCAACCTCCACCATTCCCACTAAAGAAGGCATCTGGGGGCATATAAGGCTTCAAATACAAAAAAGAAAAAGGGAGGGAATTGGAGGTAACAGAAGTGATATTTATAATGCCTTCCTAAAGATCAACAACTTCCCCCTCTACAGATAAAATAATATCTTAAATTATCCCCCTGTTTTCTCACCTGTTGCTTTTACATGTGCTGTACTGTGACTCCATGTGAGCATTATGAAAGAGGAATGCAATGAATTAATGAAAGAATATATCCTAAATTAATATATGGTCTCCTTGCACTCTTAGGAATTTCTGGGTGCTAAAAGAGTTTCATTATATCTATTAGTTTACTACAGCAGTTTGATTACTATTGCTTTATTAAATACATTTCAGGGGAAAAAAGTATTCCCCAACAGTGTCAGGTCAAAGAATAATATTAAAACCCAGTTCTATAGTGCTCTTGTGTCTCTGATTATTAAGAATCATGTTTCATCTGAACTATTTTAGTGGAGTTATGGAAGTGAAAATGTTGAATTGCCGTTGACAACGAGTACATTTAATTAGAATGTCCCACTTTCCCTGTTCCTTCCAAAAATGTCTCAAAGACTAGTATCATTTAAGATTTTATTTCAAGATAATACAATAGAAAGAGTGGAGGGCACTACAATAGAGTTACTGGCTGAAAAAAGGATTGCATATCAGGCAAGAATTCATGACAAATGCATATAGTGTAAGATGATATTTGGCATTTCAGTGGTTTATGTGGTATTTTTGTCTTAAATATTTTCATCAGGAAAGAAGAAAACAAGACTGTCTTTTCATGAAACATACCATGATCCTAAGTATTCATACTGCATTCATGACAGTAATATGAAAGGAAACATTTCATATCTATATATCACCTACATATTGATACATATACTGAACTCTCTCTATCCAGCTCTTTACATATATCTATATATCTATATCTATATCTATATCTATATCTATATCTATATCTATATCTATATCTATCTATCTATCTATATATATATATATATATATAGATATATTATGATGCAGGATTTTAAAAACAATTGCAACTAGCAAATGACATGCTGGGAAGCTTTGATAAGTTCTCAGAGCTTATAGGGTAAACCACTTATAATGTGAACTTTTGATTGACTCCCTGGCATTCTATCATCTAATCCATCTCTCCTGAGACTTAATTTCACGCTCCAAACACTGAGCAGCTTCAGACAGCTGCCATTTAAAAATAAATGAACATAAATAAGCCATCAGTAACAAAGTCTTTTTCCTTTCTAGACCACCACACATAAGCTCACCCTGTTGAGGAAACATCTGTTTTTTCCTTTGTAGACAGAATTTCTTTCCAAATGTAAGCAAAATCCAGGCATATAATAAATATCTTCTGCTCATCTCATCACTATGGTCTGTCACTTAAAATGGTGCATAAGTTTCTCTGTTCCATACTGGATCTGTGTAGGGCTGCAGATTGGTGAGACTCACTCCTAGGAAAGGAAGATACTGACAAAGGCAACCATGAGTGATCCCTGCTACTTCTCAGACTGCTAACATCTTCAGAAGGTCTTAATTCACTGTTCAGCTCACCAATATTCTGATCCTCACCTGCAGCTTCTTTTCATCCTTCCTCCTCTCCTCATTTTTTCTATCACATGTTGACACGTACAGATTGTGACCCATAAAATGTGCTACAGAGGAGGCTCCAGGTTTCTGGTAAGGCAAACAGCCCTTGCCCATGAAGTCATCTGAGGTGCCTTTCTGTAAGTCTGACACAATTGTAGAAGCTGGTTTTTATTTCCTTGGGGAGGGTCAGTGAGTTTCACTGCTCACTCATGCTGGGTCAAGGATAGCCATACAAATCAGAGTTGCAATGACCTTTTGGGATTTCATGGCACAGTGGGTGACTTGGAGGAAAGAGTGTCATTGCCAGATGTACTGAATTCCCTGTAAAACCTGAAATATGTGATGGTTAACAAAATATTACTCTAACAGCATCTCTTATGGCAGGTATGAGTATCCACCCATTTCAGGATGAACTTTTAAAAATGTGCTGCAATAGAAATGTTTCTATCAGCACTAATTAAAGAGAATAAACATCTTTGCTTTTTGTCCCTGGACTAAGAATGAATAAATGTCATAAAACACAATTTTCTCCCTGAACTTGATTTGCATATAAACATTAGACACCTGAAAGCCTGTTGGATATGCAGGCATGGGGTGCCTCCTACCTCTGAAATTTCTGTAATCAAGTGAATATAGGCACAACACAGTTCTGTTGTACTTATGCTGAAAAAGGAGTTAAAGTATATATGGTTCACCTGCTATATGGAATCTGCATATATTCAGGAAAAATCAGCTTCTGATTCCAAGATGCTTTTATTCAGCCAAAATTTCTTCTCCTTTCTTTTCCCAGTGAAAAGAGGACATCATTTTAAAGGATGTTTGGAAACTGCCATCTTCCTTTTCTCCTACACAATTTTCTTTCTATTTTACACAATTACAGACAGGCTAATACAAGCTGTCTATTCATGTTCATAAAAAAACCCAGATTTTTCTTTGCCTGTTCTCAGTATTTGTAGTTAGAATGGCTTGTAGAAGATACAATCCTTAAATTCCTGGCCTTAGCACCAAACCAGATGAAGTAATTTTATCCATTCCTTCTGTGAATTTTTATATACCAAATAAGAAGTGCATAAATTTTGTTTTCCTGAAGATATAATCATAGCTATAAAAAATTTATCACAAGACTCAGTAACATAGTCCAAAGTGCTGGGACTAGAGAAACCAATAATTTACAAGCAACCCTTCCCTCCTTTTACTATTTATTAATATTCTTGTTTAAGTACTCCTGGTAATTTTATTGGAAATAGAGCTATAAGAATGGCAGAATATTAAAGTGAAAGAAAGCAGAAGTTTATACTTTACTTGTGAGTATAATCTTGGGCATAATGGAGCATCAGGTTATGGAAATAATAATAACAACCAAGCATCTCAAATATTTTTTTAATTGAGGGCTTAACTTTTCTACTGAGAAATAATTTTTTTAGAAAATGCAATGGTATGTACAAAGCTTTTAATTTGACTTGTTAAAAGATATTTACCTACTCAAGTGTTGAGCAAGAAATAAAATAGTGATGGACTCTAATAAAAGATGTCTTAAGTGGAGAAAATGCAGATGTTGTAGAGAATGCTGACTCCTGATATTTTGAAAGAAATTTTTTTGCTTATGGTTGAAATAATTTTTCTAAGAGGTCAATATGTAATGACACTAAGTGTTACAGTTTCTGTTAATGATCAATCTTTGAACTATATTTTCTGGCTTATGTACTATTTTTTATATCCCTGCCAGTGAGAAAAATACCAGAAAATGAAGAATCCTTTATAAAAATTGTATTTATAGAAAAATTAGAAATGTTTTGATATTTCATTTCATGTAATTTTCACGAAAATAAGGGGATTTGGGGGAGTTACCAGAAAAGGAGTATATATTTTTAATGAACACAGATGTAGCTAACACAGCTGTGTTAAAGCAACAGAATTGTTTGAAAATGGAAATGACTGATCTTATTCCCCTCACAGTAACAATGAAAGCAAGGGTGAAGCATTATTATGTACTTGCTGCTGCCCAAAGGCAGACCAAGCAGAGGCTTTGCTGCAAGTCTGGGAACATTCTATTTCAGTGCTAGAAAACTCTGTGTGTCTACATATTTATGAGTAGTGTCCAAAATCCAGAGAATTCAGCATGGGCTGCAATATTTAAATGATAATAGAGAGATGCTCTTAAAAATTATGTACTAAGAATTGGTTTAAACTTTTCATATACACAAGTAAGAAAATAGATATGTTAGCATTTGCATCTAAATTGTAAATATTTGTTATGATTATTTAATTTCTGTTTGTATTTAGATAATGGTTATTTTTCTTCAATTTTTCAATCACTTTCTGCATCTTCTTCCACCCTTATTTTAGTACTGCATGCATACAATCCAAGTGTGGATAAAGGAAGTAGAAACATGAAAGAAAATGTAAATAACACAAGAGAAAAACTTCCTTAATCTAAAACATTCATGACAGAAATCCATGCATTTTTTTCTGAATGTGTGTCTTCATTTGCATGAATTCTGGGTTATTCCCATGTAACAATCAAAAATTCATTGTGATAGACAAGCAGAGTGAGCAGAGGCCATTACCTCATTTGACAGGTGTGTAATTACAGGGCACCAGTGTCCAGCTTGAGGAAAATAAAAATATGCTTCTGACCATGTTTATCAGATAGAGTAATACCTGATGTTATTTTACCTTTTCAATATCTTACCTACTACAAAACACTGCAGGTATCTTAGTGGTGAGCTGGCAGAAAATTTCAGAATTAGCATTGATCAGTATAAAGAAGAGGAAATAAAAGAGACTTAGTGGTTCCAAGAAAACTTGCTCCATTCACTATTTGTTAGTACAAAGCTATTAGAGTCCCAACTTGATGGAGGAGAAGGAGACACACACAACAGCTATTGTGTATTCTGGACTCAGGCTACCTTTGTGCTGACAAGTCCAGGATCCCCTCCCAGGTATTGAAATTAATGTGGCATTAATTAATAAATTAATTAATAAGCTGCCAGACCCACGTGGCTCTGTGCAGACTGGCAGTGGGTGTGCAGCCTGCATTGCTCAGGCATTGAAACAGGGCCAGGAGAACTCTGGCAGACAGGAGCCAATTCTACACTGGGGGTTTCTCACAGTCCCAGTGGGACTTGCTTTCCCGTGCTCAGCAGCAGGAATGACCTAGGAGTGACTTAGGAATGGTGACTGGCTAGTGTGCCAAAATCTTCATGCAGTATCCATGACACATCCACCCATGTGGGATCCTGAAATTGTTTCTGTATAAAATGTTGTGATTGTGCCAGTCAAACTCATGCAGCACTCTTATGCCATCCTTTTAGTCCTTATTTAACAACAGTCTTTCAGTCACAGCAGACACATATCAAGCACTTTCTTTCAAGCTTGTTGTTAATAGACTTACTCTTTTTTTGCACCTCCTTTTTAGGGTGATAGCCTGAAATACATTATGGCACCAATAAATAAAGTCTAAAAGACCATGAATATAAAGGAAAAGGATTCAATTTGAAGTTAAATTTAGCAGATCATTGTTTGGGCTTGTTATTTTTTTTTTCCATTTAAGTTCACTTTTCCATCATTCCATAAATATTCCATTTCCCTTTCCTTCTCTGTTCTCCCCTTTTCTCCCAAATATGCTCTGATCATCACCCACTGCAAATTTGTCTTACAAATTTCTAACACATTGGCTTCTAATCTTCTTCTATAGACATAATAATTCCATTTCAGTTCTTGTTCTCTGCTCTCTTTCTTAATACTTCTTTGAGTTAATGCTGCTAATTTAGAGTCAAATCATCTATTTCTTCCAGAAGAAAATGAATTATTTCCACACAAAACTGACTGATGTCTTTAGGAAGAGATTGCTTTTTAATGTTGCATTTATTAATGTCTCTAAACATAATTGTTTTATTCAACTATTTTTTCTTTATAGTGAAAGAGTTCAGGATTTTCATGCTATTTCAACATAAACAGATTAACAGATATTATTAACAGATATCTTAGGGAAAAATATCCCATCTCTTGCCCAGCAGCTGCCAAATTTCTCCTATTGTTTAATAGTACTCAGGAAGCACCTGCTGACACCAATAACATTCTTTGTTCTCCCTGTCAGTCTCAGACTTAATTTTTTGATGTTCCTCTGTCAGTGTCAAAACTGGCAGACACAGCAGAGTGGTCTGATAACCCTGGAAGTCAGAATTTAGGGGAGCACTACCTTAGGGTGCCTTCACATTTCATGCTGCTGCTTCCAAATACCAGAGAATTTGTTAATTTAAGATTTTCTTGTAGTGTAAGCTTCAGCAGCAAGTGAAAATCCCCTCTAGAAGCTGTAATGTGTAATGAACAATTACACTTACCTGTCTTTATTAGGCTGCTTTGCCTTCTCCTGCTGTGATGAAAACTGGGAGAGATCTGCCAAATCAGTACTGTAAATCTCAAAGGTAATTAAAACTCAGTTTTTGCTAACAATTTGTACTAGTCAAAAAATAACACAGTGAAGTTTTCTTCACACAGCGCTGTGTATTGAATGCTCTCGCCCAGAAAATCTTGATAGACAAAATGCTCTTTAACATTTTCCAGCAACTTTTAGATTGCAATTGGAAATGCTTCCATGCAGAAAGTGTTGGTACTTTAAATATGTAGCATTTGTTGTTTTCTTCTTTTGTCATGAAATTTGTTTTGAACTCTACAGGTGCCTCACTGATAGCTGTGAAATATCCTAACAGTCACCAAAAGCAAAAAGGGTTATATTTAAGAAGGGATGTGGGCCTGAAAACAACCCAATGAGAAGGTGGTAAATAAATAACAGGCTTTGCTGGAGAAATGAAATGGGGATTGCAATAACAGTGTAATTGTCCCTCCTGGCATTTATATCAGATTACAGTGATATAAGGGAATATTATTGGAATCCAACAAGCCAGTCTAGTAAGTTTTATTTTGCTTTTGATGTCCAAGTTCTAGTACAAATAAAAAGATATCTCAGCCACAAGACACACCAAACTCCTAACATTGTTTATAGCAAAGTCTGTAAAAAATATTTAATGAGGTTATATAATGTTCATATAAAGGATACAGCTGTCCATGTTAGTGCTTTCTTCAATATGTTATGTTTATTTATATCTACATGTTTTGTTCTCTCCCTTTCATATCGATTGTCTTCTTCCATTCTAGGTTTCATTATAGTTCAACACATTTTCTCAAATCAAGGTTATTGATATATATGGAGACAATCAATCCTAATAGTACCCAACACAGTGCTACATCCCTCAAATAAAACCATTTCCATTCAGGACCAGCCTCTGCAAGTGAAGCCTTTTTTTCATAAACTGAGGTTATGACCCTGATTCAATTTCTACCCATTCATGGGACAAAAGCAAATATGTGGCCTTGTTTTGATAATTTTGTTTGTTGTTTAGGGTTTTTTTTGGTAACCAGGGAAACATTCTCTGTGGCAAATGGATATTTTTCTGCCAGATTTATCAATAAATACCCCATATTGTTTTGGGCTACAGAGAAAGCAAAATCTGTACAAGAGACAATATTTAGTGGTCTAGTGCTGTGTAAATATCCTGCTTCCTTGTGGAAACAAACATAGAAACATAGAAGAAGATGCTACTCTGAAATATTTTGTCATTAGCACTGAAGGAACCAGGGATAAGTGAAACAACATGATCTGTGCACTTGTCAATGAAACTTTTATATGCAAAATATATACTGCTTAAACAATTTGGCAAATATTTCTTATATATGTATACAAGAGAATACCAAGCAAGCCACAGGAGAAAATATTTTTATTCAAGTATTTTGAATTTGGAAGCTCTGTTTTTCATGAAGAAAAGTTCTCCCCCATTGGTGGCCTGGAAGCATTAGTCACCTGATGTTCAGCTTGTGCATTTATAGCTGCTTTTCAGTGTTCATAAATCCTTTTTTAGATAGTCATTTATATATAGCTTATAAAATTAAGTAACAAATAAAATCCTGTAAATGGAAAAAAGACACAACATTGGTTTTGTTTATCTTAAAAAAACCACAAATACACATTTATAAATAACTGTTTGGAACAACTTTACAACAAAATTAGTTTTCATTTTTACATGACACTGTGAAATAAAATGTAAAATTATTGTATTTCATTTTAGCATTTAATTTTTACCTGTAGAAAACTGTTTTTTTTTTAAATAAAGAAAAGATTGGTATTTTTTTTTCTAAGCTACAGTATGAAGTTATTATTTTTGGTTATTTATCTTCTGGTTTTATATAATTTATTCTTCTGTCCCTGATTTTCTTACCTGCAAAGCAAGATCATGAGGGGAAATAGTAAACACAGTAGCTGTGATTGTGTCAATGTTTATAGTGGGGGGTTACATTACAATGGAAAAATATAAGCATAGCTTTTCATTGCTTTAGGGTTTGTGGCAAAAAGGAAGATATTAATAAAAATGTATATATTCATAGAGATCATAAGATTTCTAATATTAATTATTAAAAAATTAAATCCACACATTTATATATTGTCTGATTTTATATTTCTTATGGCATCTGAAGAAACTGGAATGGAAACTGTCATGACACCTTATTGTGTTATTCCAAACAGATTTTGACAGTCTTAATAACAGTTCTAATACAGCCAGCAGGTTTTCTGGTTTTGACAAAACATGCAATGTGTTCTATTCCTGGCTTTATATGACTCCTATTTATTAGGACAGTCCAACACTTATTTAACACAAAATTAATTTCCAGCCCGTGATTTTCTCATTTCCAGATATTCAAAAATATATTTCTTTTATGCCTGGTACGTTTTGAGAAAGTCAGATTTCAATTTCAGCTTCATTCATCCTTATAATGAGTAGGACTGTGTGGAGAGAAGTTCTTTCCATCCCTTCTAGTTACAGTGCAGAGAAACTGGAGAAGGGGACCAAAAGAATTTGTTCAAGCTGAAGAAAATCTGTAAGCTCTGCAAGAAAGGCAGTGTCATTATCCATCCTTATTACTTCCAATGTCTGGAAATACTCAGGGAAGGACTTTAACTTCCTCAGTGAAATACATGATATCTACTCATCTTTGTGACAGAAATAAATGTTCCAAGGGAGATGTGTTATGCATTTTCAGAACTGTGGCTGTAAAGGTTTCTTTAAAGGTAAGAGATTCTTTCAAATGCTAATAAGTAAATTCTTTGGAGAGTCAGGATTAAGTAACATGGTGATGTATTTCAAGCTCCTACTGAAAAGTTTAGTGGGAAATGCCAGAGATGATTTAGACAGAGGTTTCTGAAGTTGTCTGACAACTGTTTTAAAGGCAGATATACCTGAATGAAAATCAAATGCCAAGAATATCAATGAGTTTTCTGCACCACACCTTTTGTTTAGATGTTGGGTTTTTACCATTTAAACACACAGAAGGAGTTATTTCTCTCTGTAGGACTCTGTGGAGTGGGAGAATCATGCAGGTGAGAATTGGGATGATGAAAAAGTAACATGCAAACAGTATAATGGGGCCTTTTTCTTGCACATAGGTGAAATCTAGCAGTTAATAAAGAATATGGGGTTTTTTCAATAGTAGGGAGTAACTCAGAGAAACCACAAATTGATTGGTTGGTTGCTGGGTTGGGAATTTTTTTTTTTCCCCAGTCAAGGTTTGTTGTTTTTTGTGGGGGTATTTTTTTGGTACAGATGCTACTCCAAGGATCAGAAGATACTGGTTTACTTTTCAGTCTCATAACTTATCTTTGAGTTTTCAGAAGGGAAACAAAATATTCCTCTCATTCCTTTGTCTTTTAGAAGCACATAGTAGATGAAATAATTTTAATGATAACAGCAATTTTATTTTGATTTTCACTATATTTTTCAAAATGTTTTATAACATGAGGATACATGAAGCTTTGTAGCTGAGGTCCAGTGAGATTACCCAGCAATACACACGGTTAATGCCTAAACAAGACTTAAAATTTTGGCTCTTATTCAGCTGTTTGATACTTTGCACATGAGCCTACATGGTGACAGGTTCAGTAAAAAAGGAATTTCCATGTCTCCTTCACCATTTTCAGCTTCAATTTTCACATGGCACCTGTGTTTTTTCAGGTGTGATGAGCCAGGTGCTTCAGCCTGTTTTTCAATGTAATGCCATGGTAGATGGGGAAAATGAAAAAAAAATGGGAAGAAAAAAGAAAAAAAATCAGTGCTAAGAATGTGTGGAAGTTTCCAGCTTATCAGAATAAACACAATTTATCAGGAAATGAGAGAGATGTATAAAACCTTGTTTAGTGCTATCAGTATAAACAGGATGTTCAAAGAAACAAGAATGTATTTACATGTTATTCTCTAAGTAAAAAAAAAGAAAAGAAAATCTCTCCAAAGCACCTGCAGAACTTGAGCAAAGCTGTTGATAAGTATTTATGCTAAATCTGCAAGGAATGAGCCTTAATCTTGGTGCTCTGTGGGAAATAAACAGAAAAGTAGCCAGGTTCTGTATCCTGACCTGGAAGAGCTCCAGGTCTTGGGGCTCTGTTTGTGCAAAAGTTCCCCAGACAGTGCTGGCATTTCATTTCTCACAGGTAATGACTCACCTGCTCACAATGAACATTTCTCAGCCCAAATTCAGGTTTGGGTACCCCTCACAGTCTGCATCATTTCTCTAAGAACTATTCAAACCATTTTGCATAAATTCCTTCCATTGTTAAAGGCCTCTGGTGAGACTATCAACAGTTTGTAGCAGAGGAAGAAGAGAAAAAAGATATAGCAAGGTGATGAGATGGGAAGAAAATTCAGACTAGTTGATTAGAGCTTGAGCCTAATTGTTTAAAGACATGTCTATGTAGAGATGATTTGATATTCTCTGCAAAATCTGATATTCTATATAAAATTAATTTAATCGTGCTTTCTTCTGCTTTTCATGATAAGAATCAGTTTTGTTATTTTTTAACAGGTGTCTAAGTGGGTTGAAATATTGACCATTAATTTATCTGCTCTTTTAGAGATTCAAGAGCAAAATGTGAATTTTTTTTTCCTGTACATCCTGTGTGCTTGTACATAATTTGCATAAAAATACATTTTTATTCCAAAAACATGTACCTTAATATATTTTTACCCTTCTTTTTTCCTTTCTTTTTTTTAAACTAATTCTCTAAAGCAGATGATGCAGCTGTTTCAAATAGTAAAAGCAGATCAAAGAATGGTTATCTATCAAAAGATAGATTCATTTATTTCAACAGATAAATGTGTATCTCTAGAACAAGTTTTTTAATACTCCTTTTTTTTTATGAAATTTTAATAAAGTAAGAAGGAGCTCTCTTCTCTGATTAAACTCTTGGCATCAAATAAATTTAAATACAGATTGTTTTCCCCATCCTGTTTTAATGAATCATCTTCAGCTTTCCCAAAGGATCTGCAAAATGCCTAATAACAAGTTTTGATTAGCTGCTTGTTAAAATGTATTTCTATTTTTGAGTAATATTTATAATTTTTTATTTTATTTGGATATGGTTTAGCACTGTTTTCTGTGATCCATGTCACCCACGTAAAAGTAGAAAATGTGGCTTCCAAATAACTCTCTGGCATAAAATATTGATGCCCAATGTCCAATCTCAAGTGTCTTATGTAAGGAGTTAAAAAAAGCAAGAAAAAGTAAAATGTAAGTCTGCATTTCTTCCAGATCACTGTAACAGAGCACTTCACTATTTAATATAGTATCTCTTCAGCCTGGGTGAAATTAAAGATGACTCCAATTATTTCTAGGGAGAAAGTCAAAATGTCAAGTTATTTTTTCAAGGCTATTTTTTCTTTGTTGCATTCTGTGCTCCTGTTTCTGTGAGCTAAGCAGAAAGACTCTATCTAATAATGTCTGGAAGTATGAAAAGAGCAGAGCACAAAGTATTCTAAATTGGGTGATTTGGAGAGCAGCTCGCTGTGCTGTATTTAGGAGGAATGTTGCAGCTCCTGGCTGTGAGCTGGTGGCTCCAGTAAGGGCTGATTCACAGGAAAATAAGGAAATAAGCATTTTATTTCAGTCTGAAAGTATCTGATATCAGAGCACAGCCCTAATTCTCTTACTCACTGTGTGAAATGCTGTCCTAGGACCCTCCAGCCCACAGACTTGGTCCTCTTGGGTGGATGATGCCAGGATGAAATCCCATCATAGTGTGATGTCTGACCAAATTTAATTTGAATGGTCTGTGAAACTTGAAATCCAGTCTGAAATTTCTGATACAAACTCTGCTTTTGATTTATACCCAACAAAGAAAAAAATTAGCTTTCCCAAGTCTCACCTTAAGTAACACACACATATCTATATATAAAGTATATATAGATATCTGTATAAGAGGAAGATATGATTGGAATTATGTAAGTTATGGTTTTAATGGCTCCCTAAGGAATTTGGTGGGGTTTTTTTTCAGACTTTAAACAAGTATTTTTCAGGTCAGCTTAAAATAAAATAAGTCAGGTATGCCATATGTCTTAAAACATTGACATGACAATTAATATCCAGAATTCTTACTTTTGTAACTCTCAGTGAATCCTGGACTTCTTGTTCATAAGTATTAGTGGGAATGACATACAATATTAAGGATATGTATGATAGAGTTTCTACATATTTTTAGAACTTTTGAGAAGTTAGACACCCTTTATCAGTAATAGGGGTATTTTCATGCATTTATTTTGTCATGGGGTTTATGTGGCTGCAGTTTACAAGTTTCACAAAAGGAATTTGGGTATGTGTGCTTCCTTGTAACCTGGGTGTGAACTTTCTATTATAGCTACATTGCAAACCTCTTTTCATGGTGCATAATCATGTGCCAATGTTAGAAACTCCTTATCAAAAATATCTTTCTATTCCTCTCTTTAATGGAATTGTTTTATCCTTTTCTTGGTAATCTGGCATGAAGAGGGAACAGATTTATCACAGCAGCTCATCTGCTAAATTAAGCTCTTGGACATTTAACGCTGTGTGAACTAACAAAATTTGACTTCTTGACAAACTTTTGTCCCCTTAAAGTCAAATTTCACTTACAGAGTCTGATCCTGATGTAAAACTATTTCCTGTTTGCTGTCCCTGCTCAGTGCTGGAATGTTTGCCCTATTCCATGTTACTCACTTTCACCTAATAAGTCTGGGGAAAGGAACTGATAACACCTCTTTGAATCCAATCTACTAATAAGGCAACACAATCAAGTGTTTCACTCAATTTCAGCTGCAGTTATTGATAACACCACATTTTAAGTGACATCCTCATGAATGGGGATTCTGAGCTGTAAGAAACATCCATAAAAGCAGGGTTACACACAGGGTTCTGCTTTGTGCATTGTGTTTTGATATCAGCCTTACTTTTTCTCCTGCTATATGTAAAAATAGCCAGGATATTTCTAGAAAAACTGCAAACATGACTGTCCTATCCTGAAAGACTTTATACCAAGCAGCAACCTACAGCAAACTTATTGTTCAGAAATACAATTTTGGAAACAGGACTGAATTTAAAGATATCCCTCCTTGGCTATTAAGGCACAGACAAGATGAGAGCTAAAGGTTACTGATTTTCCTGAGAGGTGGTGGGCAGCAGAGTTAAAAAGCCTCTCTAAATGTGTTGTGTGGGAACTTGATTTTTGAAATAAAATTTATAGGAGCTCTACAAGCTGTTTTCCCCTCGGGAGTCTGTGGAGCATTTCATTAGAAATGAAAGGTTATAGGCAAGCCAGTGTTCACTCCACTGACCTTTCCCTAGATGGATTTCTAAAGCAGTGTTGAATGTCTCTAAAGGATGCAAATGTATTTTCTTCAAAGCACAGCAACTCTGAGCCTTACATGAAAGCAGTCTAATTTAGAGAATTACAGGATTGTTGAGTTCAGTCCACTGTATTGAAGAGCTCTGTAAAAAGAAGTTTACCTTTTCTAATTCTGACATGGCTTTTTCATCCCTCTCTTTGCCCTTTACATCAATAGTGTTCCTCTTTCTTACTTTAACTTCTCAGTGTGGGTTAAGGGGACTGAAGCTGAGAAAGCGAGAGAAGTTTTCATCAAACATCTCCTTTTGGTATTGATTGCTGGTTTGAGTTATAGATGATGCCTTAGTGGGTGAAAGACTCCAGCTGGTCCCCCTGTTTAGGGGGCAAAGAGAATTAAAAATAAAAGGTTTCTGCAGAGTTTCTATCTGTCTGTATATTGACACCTCAGAATTTGTTAATGCTTTCAGAGAACACCACCTTGGTTTTTTAGGTAAGCACTGAATATGTTTAATGAGCAACAGCATCATTTCCTTCTCAGGGGCTGAGAGAATTTGGAGAGGATTTTATGTTTTTCCTGGATATTAACACTTAGAGGTACTGGACGGGAATGTGGGATAAAACTATATAAGTCATATCTTTCCTGCATCTCCTGTCTGCAATTGTTCCATTTCAAGAAAACAGAGGTTAAATATTTATTGTGAGATAAAAAGAATGACTTTATAGGTTTGCAGCTCAGAGGAAGCAGATATCCAGAGCTCCCAGCTAAATGTTCATCACAGAATCACAGAATCAACTGGGTTGGAAAAGACCTTTAAGATCGTTGAGTCCAACCTAGTTACTGAATGGATGGGCCCCCCAGGAGATCAGAGTGTCAACTTTATTTAAAAAAGGTAGGAGTTTCAGTGTGAACCTGAGTGTCAACATGGTGCTTACATCAGGATATAGAGAGTCATAAACATTAGATCAAAAAAACACAAATCACTAATTAAAATATCTTTTGTGTAGTAATCATAAATCTTAATTACTTCGTTTGGTTTTATGTACTTGTACAGAGATTTTTACAATAATTAATTATTTAAAAACCACAGATTTACTCAGTGTATAAGCTCAGCTTGTCTCCAAAATGGATACAATTATATATTAGACCTTGGCAATGGTGCCTTCTCTCAAGTTTGCAGCAGAAGTACTGACATGACATTTGGAATCACAACTGTCTCTTTTATGAAGCAATCCATTTAGGAAAAAAAAAAAAAAAAAAAGCAAATCAATATTCATAGACTATTGAATGTATCACAAAATGTCTATATCCATTTGCATTTGTCTTCAATACTGCTTATTATAAAATGATATGCTGTATTAATTAAGATAAAACATTATGAACTTACTGGACTAAACCAGTCTGCTTAAATTGAATGTAGGAAGTCCAATGCTTGCTACTTAGCTTTATGTAAATGTTTTTTTTTGAGAATACTTGGCCTTTGGAAAATATTAAAAGAATGAATTCTGCTCTGTGTCACACTAAATTTGCCATCTGACCTTAATAATGTCATTAATTTACTTAAAAATGTCTCTGAAATAAGATTTTTCTTTTTTCATCTTGTACTAATCTTGCTGCTTATCATTTTGACTTTCTTATAAGAACAGGTGTGAGGGAAACCAGCCAAAATGGGATATTTCTTTATACTTTCTCAGGGAATATCTTTAGTTGGAATTTCATGAATCTCTGATTTACTAATAATTTTATAATTTTGAAGGCACTGGATGTCTAGGAATGATAGCAGTTCTTGTTCAAGTGTGAGACCTAAATTGCCAGGTGTTTATTCAATGATTAAAAATTGATTTTCCGAGGCTCTGGAAGACATTCTCCATTTAAAGATAAAAGTAAAGATACAGAGACCTAAGTAGCAATGCATGGCAAGGTCTTCCAAAACCTCTAAGATTTGTGTTTGTTTATGATCTGTATGCTGGGTTCAGTGACTACTGTATTGGCTCAATTTATTTAATTTAGTAAATTACATAGCTGTTCAACATGATTTAGTTTAATATCGATATGCTCTTTGGATGGTACATTTCATTCAATCTCTGATGTATTTGATGTAGCAGGTGCAGTGATTTTGATTCAATATATTAAGTATCTGATTAGATAGGTTATGTATCTGATTTGGAATATGGCTTATTTAATAGACTGCACATTTTTTTTCTGTGTAAGCTGCAGTAAATTCTCAATTTATTTAATCCAGTATGTGATATATCTACAATATATGTAGTTGTAGTTAATGTTTTTATGGGAGTCTGCAATCCATCTGCAATATTTCTGAATTTTGAATAAATTGTAACTCATATATATCCTCAGAGGCTAGAAGGGGACTTTAAATCATAATGTGGAGAATACTGAGCAAGCTCATTTGTGGTGAATATCACTGGATGCAATCACACTTTATAAATGTTGCCATTTGTGAAGCATCTTGAATTCCAAATGGCCTTCACAGTGCCCACAGCACTGTACTTCAGATTGCATGTTCCAAAATTATTGACTAGACAAAAACAATCTATTAGAGACACCTGACAGCAATACTGAAACCCTCTTGGAAGACATATTTGCAACACTTCTTTTCATAACCCTAAGAATTTATAGTGAAGAAAACAAACACAACAAAATTCAGAAGAGCCAGGCCAAGATCTGGGCATGTTGCTTGCTGTGCATCCATAATTCTGTTAACTGAATTCTGGAGGTGTATGATGTGTCAGTATCTTCATATGGTTCATAAGGTAAGCCCTAAATGAATGTTTGACCTCTTCAATGTGTAGGAAGCTGAAAAAAAAGGCATTTCAAATTTCATAACTCTAATATTAACATCGATTTTTCAGGTGATAGTATAGAAAAAAAAATTAAAATAGTCCAAAAGCCCTGTTTAGGACACTGCATTTGTAAATAAATATTTATGTTTCCAAGAAAAAAACTTTGTCTCTCAGACCTGTTGATCACCCAGATTTGTTAATTGTATACAAATACTGGGTCAGATATTTAACAGAAGAGCCAGTTATAAAAGTGATGAATAATTTCATTTAAATTTAACCCTTTAAGTTATAGAATAAGGTAAGAAAAAAAGATCATCTGAAACCTAATGAGACAGTGAGGCAAAACCACAATATTTAGTGCTGAAATTGGATCATCTTGTGGATTCCATCCTATATGTTAGTCAGGGGAATTACTGGAGTTCTTTTCTTAAATGCATGGTTGTGTTTAAACAGCCAAACAGATTTAGAAAATTGTAATTTTTCCATAAAGAAGAAATTTACATATTCTCAATCAGATGTGAAGTTGGAAAATTATACAAATGGTTATCTTTTTCAATTAAATTTAAAAAAATCCTAAGGGAAATAGGTAGAATCATTGCAGTGACTCAAAACCAGAATTCCATCTTTCCATTTACACTTGCCAAGAATATTTTCTATTTCACCATCTCTTACTGTGTAGAAGGAAAAAAAAGAAAACCACCTTCAATTTTATAATTCTTTTTTGTCTGTTGGGAGGAAATATTTAATCAGTTCCAGATTTGATCTTTTTCTCTCCTGAAAAAATCCAGTCCTCTCTGTCACTTGCTGTGAATGGCACTACACGTCTACTTGATGTAACTTATGAAAGTAGGAAATGCAATTCCACCTTTTAAAGGGTAAAAATCCCTACCTACTCCTCCAGTCAGTTGATAGGATACTGAAGTGGTTTTAGTGTGTCAAGTACATAAATTTATCTCCATCTACATTTCATGCCAATATAGAAAAACAGATAGCTAGCAGATAATTAATTCTACTTCACAACTAATAGATGCATTCTAAACAGAACAGTGACAAATGAGTACTACTTTCTACTTTGCTTTGCAATCCTAAAATAGTGGCACAATGTTTAAATGTTTGCAATGAAAAAAATGTGTAAAGTTATTTAAATATTGGCTGGCTTGTAGAGAAGAGGTTTAATATTTTGTAGTCTTTAAAATAAAAAGCTAGATGTGGAGGGAGATGGGAGGGAAAACAACAAATTCCTGGTAAAAAGTCCAGAAACTCCCTTCCCTTCATCCAGGCTAACTGGATTGCTGCAAGAAATTAATTCATTGTACTTTTGTGACCAAAATTTATAAAATTTCACTTCACTAAAACTGGAGTTTTAAGAGTGTCCTGCCCACATTTGTGTGTATGTGCCCACCACCCCTCAGAATGGGGTGGCACAGTCAGAGGCAGGCATGGAGCTCACAGTGCACCATTCTCACAAATGCCTGTCATAGCTGAAAAGGGATTGCTGAGGACTCACTGGTGATGAAAATTCCAATTATCCCCCTTCTCCTCCAGGTATTTCTGTAGAGCAGAATGTGAAAGACACAGAAGCTGTACCTTTAACCACAATTAGGTAATCCCAATTTTGTGAACCAGCCTCCAGGGAGCTGCTGATGCCATCTGACCCAACGTTAAGGCAAATCTAAAGATAGGTGTGCTGTAAAACTCGCCAGCATGGCTCTGGCAGAGGTCTGATGAGTTATCCCTGACCAACGTGGAGCTGCTGGCAGAAGATAAATTTAGATGTAGTTAAAGACAACTGAAGAACCCAGACTGACTTTCTCTGGTAAAACTTCATATGCCCCAGGAGGACTAGAATAACTATTTATAAAATAATAATTCTGCTGATGGATGTTAGGTGTAAAAGGAGGGTGGCAGTTCTCTTGTCTGGTGATTGACATCCAAAAATTGCTGTCAAATTCTGAGACACTTGCTCAAGAGTCTTTTTAGAGTCAACAGGGAGAAATAGGCACCATCAGGTAATAATTCTAGATATCTGAGATTATTAACTAACTGTTAAACTTTTAGCCTTACATGAGAAGAAATTCATCTTAGTGACATTTTGCTAACAGAGCATTTCAGAATCAAAGTATTGATAATAAATTACAAGGGTATGTAAGGCCTAATTTCAATTAGTTCAAAGCACAGCTGACATTTTTATTGTCACAAATCATCCAAAATAATTCCAATCACCCTCCATTTTGTAGTTTGAGGATTTTGTTATGAAGATTGAAACAAGTCTTGTTTTACATTTTGTTTCAGTAGTTTCTGTCATGGGTACAGTGCTATAAATTCCTTCAAGTTCTAAGGAACACCTCAGCAAACACCTCAAGCAACAAGTCAATTTATTATAGTATGAGTTTACACAAGATTCTGGTGGAGATTTTTTTTGTTGTTGTTTTTGTTTCAGTGTTTTTGCAAATAATTAATTTGTTTTTAAATTCTTATTTGTACTGTAAAAGCACTCTGCATCCACTGTTCATTCCTGGGAATTTGGGTAAGAATGAGGCCTCTTGGCTGTCAGACATTGCCTGCAAACAGATAACTTCTTGTTACTGTTCCTATCATAATCAGGGTAGTGCTTCCTTATCAAATTCAAAATTAATATAATGTAAAATTTAATGCTAAATAAAAAACCACATTTCATAAAATGTTTATGTAAATATATCAAGTGTAATTTTAAATTTATTTTCTTTTAAATATCATTTTGTGATTTTTCATAAGAGATGATTTGACAGCTACAAGCTCTGATAAACCAACAGATATATCTGAAATTCAGTTTCAATGCATTTGCTCAACTAAAATTTCCTTCAGGTCATTTCTGCTCAATCTTTTGGCATCTAACATGAATCTTAGTTGAACCCTTAAAAATCCCAGGAGTTGCTCTGTTGGTTCACTTATAGTTTTCAACAACTGCCCTGAAAGTTCACACAAAAACCTGTACTACAAGAAATCAAATATTACCTCTTGAAGACTTAGAAAAGTCTAAAGTGGATTCTGCAGACCTATTCAAATAAATGGAAAATTAGTAACTTTCAAAGTGTTAGCAGAGCATGCTTAAAATTATAATCAGCTTAATTCAGAATTCTGTCAGCTAGTTTTATTTTAAGAGCCTGGTGAATTAGGCAAGCGTATTTCGTTAGTATTTTTTCAGATTTATGTGATGCTATACTTCAACAAAGGTGCAGATACAGATTTTAGTTATTACCTGCCACCAGTAATGACAGTGTTTAATGTTTATCCTCTCCAGGCTGTGATGCCTTCTGACTTTGCAGAGCCACGGGTATAATGTCATTGAAAATCCAAGTACTTACACAGATGACTGCAATTAATGTTAAAGGGAACTGGAGATTTATACGTGCCACTGCCATTATCACTAATGGAAATTTCACATGTAAATTGCCATGCATGGAAATAATATGCTTCTTAGTAGGCTTTATCTAAAAGTCATCTGTGCAAGCAGTCAATTTAAATCATTAATTCAGTGCTCTTACACCATGGCAAATACTTCTTTTTAAAAACTCAGGTTACTGATTTTAATGTTAAGGATTGTCGTTATGCTATTTAAATTATTGAAAATTAAAGGTTAGTGTATGCACAACTGTGGTATCAGCTCTCATTGATTTCTTGAGATCATAGCAAAACACAGCCTTAAACCAAACAACTGAGAATTCACATCTTCCACACCTTCCTTGGTGTACCTGCTCCCAGCAAACTGGTTTCCTGTGAGGGATGGGCATCAAGAATAGCTGAGCTTCTAAAGAAAATTGCTAACCCATCAGCACCAAAGTGATTCCTTGGAGTGGTACACAGATGGGGCATCACTGAAAGCCACTCATGAATAAAAAACAACCTCATTGATTTGAGAATATGAGGGTGAGATCTTATCTGGACGATGTTATTCTTTCCTCTGGAAATAATGCTGGCAATGAAAGGTAAAGAAGTCAAATTATAACAAACAACAATCTCTATTGTCTGGGAAAAATGCAAATATACTTGCAACTGTGAATGGCACGCAGTCCCATGACAGAGGGATAAAAGTTGTATCACTTAACTCTCATCATATAGAAATGCAAGTCAGCTGATTTAGGCTACTCTTTGTCTCAGTTGCTTTCACAAGACAAAAAAGAGATGTTAGTGCAGAGTTCAAAATGTCATCTGAGATGCACACGAGGGGGTTTGCATGGAAAAGCAAAAGGAGAGTGAAATAATTGTAGAGATCAAGTCCAAGACTGCCAAACTGCAGTGCAGGAGTAACTGAACTGATCAAAAAACAAATAAGCCACTTGCATGGCTAAACTTATGGCTGAACTGACCAGGAATATCAAATGTAGTATAGATAGACATAGCTATTGAGAAGAGACATCTAGGGCAATGAAACTGGGTGACAGGTGGCTGAAAGATCTGAAAAGGAAGGTTTCAATATTAATGGAGATATTTCTGGTTTGCAGTCTTCCTCCCAGAACCTTCCCAGTATTTTCTGCAATGCTGCACTTAATCTTTTCCACATTTGTGCATTACTTATCCAGTTCTGCCATTTCCCCACTCCTCTCTCAGGTGCTCCTCTTGTTTATGATTTTCTGTTGCATTTCACTGTGGTACAGCTTTTGAAAGCATGAATTAGTTTCTTTCAGAAGTATTCAAACTGCCTTAGAATTCTGCATACAGAAACAGTACAACCATGTGTAGCTACTTTTACAGTTTCCTTTTCCTTCATCTCTGTGTGACAGAGATGAACACATTTAAGGTCTTGCTCTGACCAGGATTCTTATGTGACATTTGACTGCTTTAGTGCCCTCATTTCTCTTTTGTTCTGAGAGTGGTGAGCTCTGTGATTTGCAATTCTTTTTTATTGTTGTTTTATTAGGAATTTCATGGACTGCAGTTTTCCTTGATTACATTATATAGTGCCATATATCACTATAAAATGTAAACCATTATGAGAGTCTAAACTAAATGTTCATTTAATTTCTCAAGCTAAAGTGAAGCCATATAAGACTAAGAACCACATTTTCAGTGTTGTAGTGTGTAATGTAAACATAATAATGTATTTATATGTTCTGAAGTGCTATAGGTAAAATTTAATGGACAAAGTAGGCTGTACTTAATTCCTTAAGCACATTTATGAAGACATTATCTTTGATCTACAGTGGACGTAAGTAACTCAAACCAGATTTTTTAAAGTTTAAATAATTCCATAGTCAGGAATAGTTAGTAATTGCAGGCAGACCCATATCTTTATCCTTTCTGCCTTTCAGGCAGTTGGTGCCTTTGGATGTTCAGAAAATTTTAAAATTCTGACACTGCTGTCTCAGGATTAGGTGATACAGTTAATTGTTCTGTGTACTTTCTCCACGTCAACATGCTGACAGCAGTATTAAAGTAAAATCCTCTGGTCAAGTTATTCTGTTACTTTAGTGAAGTAAAAATCATGTTTGTTTGGTTTACACAAAAAAATATTACAAAAAAAATCACTCATCTTTCTGTATTATATTTCACATAACTCCTAAATTGGCATAGAATTTTTAATGTATGTCACTCATAAAGTAGATAAAGCTTAGAAAAGTATTCTTAGAAAAGTTCTTTTGGAATGAAAAGCCATTTCTTTTGTCCTAATCTGCTTTCTGGTTAGCCAAGCACGTGTAGAAATTGCAGCTTTTTACACAGATTTATTTCAGCCTAGTGAAACAATTTAATTAGGCAAATTATATGGTTATCAATTGATATTTTCAACATTTAATTTAATCCAAGTGTTTCATATGCAGTCTTTCTGGATGCTGTATGAGGAAGCTTTGCAATTTTTGGATACAAAGATGCTATACTCAGTTACTGCTTAGAGGTATGAAGATACACAGTTTGTAAATCTAGCCTTTCTTTTAGTCTTCCGTGTCAAAGGTGCAGTGAAGGAACATAAACCTCATGAGATGATGATGACGGTGAAAGCAAGACATAAAAAATAATAAAAAGCCACGAGTTGCATTCCTAAATCTCTCCTACTGTCAAAATCTGAGAGATTAGGTAGAAAAATAATGCTATTTACTCAATATCCTTCTCGGGAAAAAGATCTATATCGTAGGTTTTGAGTTTGTTTTACACTGCTTTGAATCTTCCCTCATGCTCATTTTATCAGAGGTTATGATGAAAATGAAATGTTTGTGCTTTGTTTTTATTTCCCCTGGGACAGAAAAAATATTTATTTGTGTGTCCTGTGTATTTTCACAGTTACATTCAATTATTTTCACAGCAAACCTTCTCTTTCAAGCGTAGAAAGGAACAGATGACTGAACACAACAAAAAACAATCAGTAAGGGAAGCCATTTGGAATTTTGAGGACCCAAAGTGTTTCTTGCCCAATGGACTTAGCGTTTATTGAGGACAGTCATAAATAACTTTAAAATATTCCAGTGTGATAGGATGGAGCTGCAGATTAGGTCATGGTGGAATTATAGTTCCCTTGCTTAATGATTTTACAAAATTGCCTGGCAATCCAACAAAGAGAAGGAGCACAATGTGGTGAATGCCGGGCTAATTAAACCAATAATTGCTTCTTCTTGTGTTCCCAGATAATTTGCCCCTGATAATTTTAAATGAAGTTTTGAAGTTGACTTCTTGAACGGAACGCTGTGCTAGTTAGAGCTGTGCTGACTCTCTGTGTGCACAGAAATTGCCCTACTTCTCGAGGTCCCTGGCTCTGCTCTGGCAAGCTCTGCACGAGGAATTGCTGTCCTGCACGGCTGCTAACGGAGCCCTGGATCCCTCTGTTCTCCCTCTCTGAGATATTGTGACTAGATCATCTGATTTCCCCCAGCAATTCCGAAATTAGAGGCTGCAAATTGAGACTTTGATGTTTTTTTCATAAGATGCAAACTTCTGTGTATCTCAGGAATGCTGGTGTAAATCTAGAGTAACTCCATGGAGACTTAGGGGGACTTTTTTTAGTTATATCTGTGTCAAATGCAAGTACATGGCTGTTGACTGGCAGCTATGTTTAGAACTTGGGAAATATTTCACAAAGTCCCCAAGACTTTCAAGGTGATCTTCAAAGAGTGACAAGCAATAATTTTGAAAGTTTTAATGTTAAGCTTAGAGGAAGATTCTTTATTAGTCAATCAGGTAAAAGGACTTCTGCAGGTGAATTGTAAGTATGAGCTCTGCTATGATCTACATGTTCATCATGCTATCTCACATCCATGTATCAATACATGTTGTTAAATAATAAGAATTTTTATAGTTTGACAGAACATCCTTTCTAAAACAAATTACAACTTTAAGAAACCAGAGAAGTGAAGGATCTACCTCTTTATTCAATACTATTTGATACTAAACAATCTTGGGTAAATATGTTTCTTTTTTTCCAATGATGCTTAAGGATTTTAAGGACTTTTACTAAAATATCAAACTACTGTGCTTTTGGGTTTTTTTGTGGGTTTTTTGTTGTTTTTTTTTTTTTTTTCCCTCAGTTATTCTTTCATTATCTGGGTGGAAAGACATAAAAAAAACAGATAGCTTTTCAAAATTCTCAACTATTATCATGTGGACTGTCAAAATTAGACAAAGTATCTTACAGTGAATTGATTATGTTTCAATGTAAGAGGATTGTGTGATTAGATTAATCTGAAAAATGCAGTGTGTGTTTTTTGGATGTATGATTGCATTTTAAGCATTACCCAAAACTACATCTGCAGGGAACTAAACAAATGAAATAAAAACATGAATTATTTTCTAGTACTGAGAACCTATGTAAAACAACGGCTTCTAGAATTATGAATAGAGAGAGAATTATCCATTAGTAGTGGTATCTATCATATCATAGAATGCACATATGATGTGTGCTCTGAAATCTGCTGTAATAGCCTTTAAAAAAATGTCAGGGTCTGTTAGATCTCATGAGCAGAAATTCCCATTGGTGTTCACAAAATAGCAGAGGCAAATCTGGCAGCAGATCATGCCAGTAGTCACTTTTCCATTAATTCTTACAGTAAATGCTCATGACTGAAATCTATAACTACACAGTTCACAAGCTCACTCCTAGAATTTTTAGTCTTGTAAATTGATAAGTATACACTCAGGAATTGTGAAACTGCATCTTTTTGTTGGCTTTTTAGATAGAGATAGGTTCAATATATCTTAGTTGGCAGCAACTGGGCAATGAAAAACAATATTGGTAGTGAGGGTTTTATTTTTGTTTGCTCTGTGTCTTGTTAAGCTTTACTGATATAAAACCATCTGTTTAAAAAGCTGTAAAAAACAGACTGCCAACACATAAAAGCTAAACACAACAAAATAGTCTTAATATCTACTGGCTGATAGCACAGTGCAGTGTTAAAATTGCTGAAGATGGAGGCATGGATGGAGAGGAAGACAACTAATTTTATGTAGGGACAAACCATAGTTTCCAAATAAAGGACTTCACTATTTATGTTGATGATGATGATTTATTTTTAGTGAATATCTATTTGCACTCTGATATTATACTCATATTGAATTTTCTGTAAATATTTTAACTACCACATACAAACATCAGGTTTAACTCTGTTGGATTATACAGAACCAAATGTAATGCAAGCAAGAAACAAACTGATAATGCAAGCATTGTAAGGAGGTACATGTAAGAGCAATGATATCAACCATACCAAAACAATGAAAATCTCAGCGTTTTTTAGGGTGAACCATCATTTGACTGACTGTTATCCCTACCTAAGAAACAAGCTGAAAAAAATTTGTCATCAGTTTCTCAAGGAAAAGATTTTCCAATGTCTTCACTCCCAATATATATTGGCAAAATTAATGAGGTTCTCTGAAGTTATATGCATGACTTTATTTAAGTGAGTACTTTATTTAAGTCTCATTGTAAATTGAAAAATTATTGGTACTGCCTGTTAAGCTTTATCCCATGACATAGACCTGTTTCAAAAAGCCATAAATAGATAAGAAAGCATTGTATTATAATTGTAAAATCATAATGCAAATGCATTATAGTCATGCAACAATTACACAAAATTAAAATTTATCCTATGCATATGCTAAATATAGAAAAGAAATTCATTCCACATGAGAAGATGATTTATTAATTTACTGAATTGATTAGAGTGATCGCTAGGACACAAAATAATCCATAAGCAATAAAGTTTCCAAAATTAACAAAGTACAAATCTAGATTCTTCTCTCTTCACCTGGAGCTCATCAAGATGTAATAAGTAACTTTTTTGAGACTCAAGTAAAATATACATTTGGATTTTTCCAAAATACTAAGTATTATGTCAGGAAATGTGATGTCTATAACTAAACTATTTGTGCAGATGTGTGAAAAAATATAGACACCCTTCATTAATAAAATCAATAATTGATCAATAATATGGACTGTTAAAGAGGTCTTTATATGATCTCCCCAAACAATTTCATTGCTGTAATTTAAAAGAGGACAACACACCAATTAAGAGAGGAAACAACAAAAACAATAAAACAAAAGGAGGGAAATCATGGTACAAATAATTGTCAGAAACTACAGAAAAAAAATTTCAAGCTAAAACTTACGAGGTGGGAAAATTTAATTTGAGAATAGGTCATGATTAAAAGATTTTAAAATTAAGCAAAGATACCCAATAAAGGACATATTTTCAATGCAGGGAGAAATTAACAGCAAAAATAATGCATAAATGGTGTTGGGAAAAAAAATATACCTGAGCAGAGCTTTGAGATATAATTATATGAGTATTAGAGTGACTACTGGTGGCAATACATCATGAACAACAGAGATTTTCAGATAAAAAGAGCTACATGAATGATTCAGTCTGTAAAATATGTTTTGCACTAAAAAGATCAGTCCATTTCCTTTTTTCCTGAGAGAAAATGAAGTGATTTGACAGCCTATAACTACCTTTCTCAGACTTCTGAGAGTAGCTTTCTTATAATTCTAATAGAAAAGGCAGAATGAGACGTGGAGTCAGACTAAAATATAGTGACAAAAGTTGAGGTAATTAAGCATTAAACATTTGGATGTTTATTTGTAGGTAACAGGATTTAGGGACTTTATGGGTACAGACCTTAATCTTGTGTTTAATTTTAACTGTATTGATTTTAAATACATTTGTTTTTAATACCATCAAAATAAAGTTGAGTGGAGTGTTATTAATTCCATTTACTTTGTATCTCTTATTTTAAAAGGTACACTTAAAACCACTGAATATACACACACTTGCTTTCCAGCCAGGCTTTAATATTTACTTGTATTTATTTTTAATGGCTAAGTAGCAGATGGTAACTCTTAAAGCACCAATCCCCTGGAGATTTAAAATGGGCAAAGATATGAGAAGAAATCAAAGGGAAAAGAGCAAAACAGATGTTGTGAAGCTGCTGCTGATGGTGAGACATGGGAGGATAAGCAGATGCCTTCCAACTTCAGCAATCAGTTCTGCAAAGGTGTTGACCACTTGTGAGAGATTAGAAGATGGTGTTTGTGTCTCTGAACATGGATGAAATATTTCTCTAGGCTTTGAATGCAAATTGAAAGGAATCTGGCTCACTGGCCCTTTTTTATTCCATCTTGAAACTGCATTAAAAAGACTCCCACCTATAGTTCCAAATATATTTTATATCTACAAACAAGCCTTCTTGCATGCTTCTTTGGAAATTGTCTCTTCTCAAAACTGCCAGAAATTCCTCGGACTTTTAAGAGTATTTTTAATCAGACCACGACTGATAAATAGCACATAATAATAACAAATAGTTATGACAGTTTTGGTGTACTAAATGAGGATATTTGATAGACAGCACAGATTAATGTGCTGGCTCCTATGAACTCATAACTAGAATGTATAGCTAGTTTTGGGCAGTTGCTTGTTTATTTCAGTGACATGTAATGTTTGGTGGTGTTTAAGCCAAATCTTGAATTTATTTGAAGAATTCATTATACTAAATTAAACCAAAATATCAATAGACTTTCCAGTGAGGGCACAATCTCTGTTTTGTAGCTCCAGGAAGGCAAATGACCTCTTCCACCTAATAAGAAAGTGATATCATGCTACCACACAAGACAGCAATGAGGATCATCAAGGATGGTGATTAGTTTTGCAGTAGTCATCATAATTTCAGTGAGAGTATTTTTCCTGAAGTCATACACTGTGTTTTGTACTCCAAAGCATTACATTGCCATCTTTCCATTGTTTGTAATAAAATAAACTTTCTGTGTGATCTGTTACAGTTCATGTGATTTGAAGGTGAATATATTTTAAAATAACTAAACCACAGTAAATGCTTTTCAGTCAAATGTTTTGTACAGCTATTGGTAGAAAGTTAGAAATATCAGCAGGCTAAGGTGAATGTATTCACCATTGCTTAAAACTTGTTAATTTTTTTAATCCATTATGTATTCTGAATACATTCTAATCAACCTACACTTTTCTCCAACATCCATTCATAAGTATTTTTCCTAACTGCTGAAGTACTGCAATCTGTTCTATAGAGCTCATAGATTAGTGAACTCTTCTTAATAATGTTTTTTTTTTCTAGGAAAGCTTTAAGTCAGAATTGAACATGGCCCACTGAATTATATCCTTTCTGGACTCTTTAAATGTCAAATTTAGGACACATTCTAAAGCTTTGTCATTCAGTCATATACTGTGCATACAGAACAAAACCATAATAAATTTTTTATAACTTCTCTGAACTGCCATTGAAGATAAATTCTGGCTTCTGGCCTTTCCTGCTCCCTGTATCTGCAGTTAAAGCAACTTCTGCAGCAGCATTTGCATTTTTCAAATCCATCACCTCCAAGGATCTTGTGTCACTTCACTTTGTGCACAACAAAGAGACCTTAGAGCTAAACAATAGATGCTTTGAGGAACATTATCACCCTGCTGTAATTAGTAATTTACAATTAGCTCTACCAATGTTACAAAACAAAAGGTACATCAGAGACATTCTTAGGCAGCTCCAGTTTTTTTTTGGAGGAGAAATTATCTTTGCAATTTACCTACTGGATGATTTTGATGGCTTGGATGGGCAAATCCAAGGCTGATCTGAACTGCTGTTGATCAGAGCACAGGTTTATATTCCCAATCCCTGTTTCTGTATTACACAAATTATTTTATTAGTATGTAAATCCAGCATTGTAATTTTTCTCAAGAATTTTAATAAGGTTGTATCTTTTAGAAATAGAAACAGTTATTGATTTTTAGAACACGAAAGATTTAAATTTTTATATTCATGGGTCCAAAATTAAATATAATTTGTCTGTGAACTTTAGAATGCAGAAAAACCCCCAAAACCCAAAAAAACTCCAAACCAAACTAATACCCCCAAAAACCAAAACAACCAAAAAAAAAAAAAAAAAAAAGAAAAAAAACCCCCATGAAACTAGTCTTCTAAGATTATGACAGCTAAATTTTTTGCCATTTCTACAAGAGTAAAATCTTGTGCCAAAAACGTTATGTTCTCTGCAGAAAGACAAGGATATACTTAGCTTTGTACTTATTATACAACAAAAAAAAGACAAGTAGAAAATAGGTCCAGGGTGGTTCTTTCATTATTTTCAGTTTTTCATCTTCGCTTACCCAAACCACTCCAGGAAAAATCTTCTCAATATTTATGCATCCTCACCTCCCCCACTCTTTTTTTTTTTTTTTTTTTTTTTTTTTTTTCCTGGTGTAAGTATGAAAACGAATGTGTCATCATTAGATTTTTTTGAGGGTAAAGTGCTGATTCTGTTTTGACTGTATGGGCATGAAAAGATGGGTGACTCAACATCCAATAATACACATTCGTGCTCAGCAAAATTTTGCAGGTGTAATTTTTTTAAAATATATTTCAGACCCTTGAGGGATAGCTTTTTTTTCTGCTTCTTGTACTCTGCAAAAGTACTACACTTCTATGCCATCTATTTTTCTTTGGTATTCAATTCTACATAGTTAAATCAATAGTATTGAGTATACATAATGCAGAGTCTTCCATAAATTTTTAAAATCTATTGATGTCCAATAGATTTCTTTTCAGTCCCACCTAGTTAGGAAACAAAATAATAAATATGAACTCAATTTATTGGGAAACAGACTATTTTTATATAAAATAGAGAAACAGAAGTCTGATTAGTTGTGTAATCATAGAATTAATTTTAATGTAATAAGTTACTTTTTTTTCTAAAGAAATCAGTTTAAGATTATTCACGTCATCAGTCATCATTCAGTTCTACTTTTTAAGGAAATGCAGTGCACTATTTCTTGAATGGTCATATTATTTTAAATTGCAAAGGAAAATTTTATATATGCCACCAAGTATGGAGACCTTGCTTGCTTTTGTTAAATAATAAGTTGTAGGTTTTGTAGGCAAGAATACAGTTTATAAGATTTATAGCTTCTACAGGGAAAAAAATACATTTGCTGGTTTATATTATCCATGGTGGTTTCCTATACAAAGGTTCAATAAATATCTCTGGCCTTTCATTTAGTCTATAAAAGTCCAAGCTAAGACTTAATCTATTTAGTTGATAAATAATAGATAACTGCAATGTCAGTCACAAGTTATGGGAAGAAATGATTACACAAGACTCTTAGCTTCATTTTTTCCCATTTTTCTCATTCCACAGTAATATTAAGGAAAAATAAGAATTTCCCATTTCAGGGATTTTTCAGTGTTTGCTTTTCTTCTGCACTGGAATATAAGTGAAAAACAAACAAAACAAGCAAAAGACCTCTCCAATGAATGGGCAGTGAAATGAAACTTAGAGTTTCAGTGGAGCCTTGACTTTATGGCAGCAGCTATTATGAATGACACAAATTAAGGATATTCTCCCTTTGGAGATGCAAGGTACACTAGAGTACTCTGCAGTTCTGATATAGGAAAAATGCAGAAAAAAGCATGGGTTATTCTCACTTACCAAGAAAATACTTGTGTGTCTATGAGTCTTTTCCAACCTAATTGGTTTTGTATGGTTCTGTGAGGAAAAAAAAACAAACAAAAACAACCCTACTGAATTATTCCTAAGTAATAATATAGAAAAAATAGTTTTCTGGAAATCCTTAGTTTTGTCTGACCTTTCTAGTCATAGCTTCATAATGCCATTATCATCCTTATCTTCTAAAGAGAAAAAGACTGAGAAGGTAAAAGGTGAAGCTGTGGTTTTAAGGGAAAAGGAATTCAGCTAGTCATCTTTTTCATTAAATTTCTTTCTTACTTCATCCCTTACAATGACAATAAAACAATTTTTTATTCAGTTATATCAAGTAGAATTTTCCAAATTTAATGATCCTATTAACTCTCAGATGAAATCCACGATGTATTCCTCATTTTTAGTTTGCCAAAGTAAATGGAAATAGTACTTTAAAATTTAATGCAGGGTAAGTTTAATGATCTACACCATTCTTATTACTGGTTAATCCTGAAATAGTAGCATGTATAATATATAAAATATTCAGAAGGTAAGCCACTACCATTAACAACAACAACAAAAATTCAATAAATCAGAATCCTTGATTTAATAACTAGCAGCTTTGTTTAATTACAGTTGGGTAGGGTTCACTGGGCTGAGAATGCAATTATGTGTCTTGCTGCAGCATTAGTAGGTCAGAATAAAAGGCCTCTTCTTTTTGTATCATTTCCTTAAATAATAAATATTCTTAATTTCCTGAATCATCAGGAAATATTGGACCATTGTCTGTTGTAGCTGGCTTATCCTGGAAAAGAACCTTCACTTAAATGTGAATGTTGTGACTGAAAGAAAGAATCCAAAGGCCATGGACACATATTTTCTTCACAGGGGTTCCTGAACATTAGGCTATAAAGTTGGTCATAACATTTATATGTTATACATGTGGAGATTTGCTGATCAAATGCTTGGTACAGCCAAGGATTAATAAGGTTGATTATCAGTGATATTCATAGGCCAGTTTTTATTGGACTGCCAATGTAAGTGCATACTTAAAATACATGTAAATGAAGCTTGCTTTAATTAAACATTATATACCTTAAATAAAATCAAATTAAAGTAACTGTGAAAGCAGAAACTTGATATGTCTGAGCTTTGCTCGAAACATCTACAATTGCCTTAAAATGGTTGTGGATTCTTTGCTAGGGAGGGAGGATTGATTTAATGCACAATATTTTAATGAAACTTTAGAATTAGTAAACTATAAAGGGATGCCTGTGAAGGCAAAAGACAAATTACCTCCTTTCAGTTTGCATGTTAAAAGCCAATTTGAAGGAAGTGTCAAGAAATTGATGTATTGTCTTCTGTGCTGAAAATTTTGCAATTATTTAAGTGAAAGTGATTTTTTTTTGGTGTCTTTGCTTTTGGGATGGGGTAGCTATTTTGATTTCTAGCCAAATGTGTTGAATTATAATTATGCTCTGTCTCAGTATAGAAAATGTGCTTTGAATAGCCTGTATTTACTCTGGCATCCAAGTAAGAAAAGGAGCTGTGTCATAATTCTCTTTGAAGAAATTTCATGGCAAGTATGATGGTTCTCCCACAAATGAAAAAACAGTCTGCTAGCTGCAATTGTGTATGGTAAATTGATATAAAAGTGACTGATATATATTGGAAATGCATATTTTCACACATAACCCTCTGTGTCATGGCAATGTGTTTTAAAATATATGGTATTTTGGCTTTTTCCTGATGGCAGCAATATCTAGTGCCTGTAAGTCTGTAAATCCTAAAGAGAAATGTTAAAATTGTGAGTGGATAATGTAGAGGAGAGAAAAAAAAGTCAGACAGAATCATATGAATCACAAAAATTGGCAGAAAAAAAAGATATATATACCTTTTATAACTTTTTTTTTTTTTTTTGTGGTGGAAAATGTGAGATTTTTAAATGTTTAGAATTTTATAATCTAGAAATTCAATATAATTTGGGTTTGGATTATAGCTTTATTACCTTTAAAATTACCTTCAACATTCAGACACATACCTTCATACTTAGATACGGCTTGAGATAGACTTAATAAAAATAATAATACTACCAATAAATACTGTCAGTAACTACTAATCAAAAATTGGCAGTTTCTGATTCTAGATATGCACAAAATAGACAAGTAGCTCCTAGCATTAACATCATTGCTTTACTAACATATTATTTTCCTAGTATCTTCTCGACATTTAAGGAAGAATATGGTCATTGGTCTAGTGAGGTGTTTCAACCCAAAAATATTTCTTTTTTTACAGTATGATGTTCTCATAAAGTCAATTTAAGCTTATAAACAATGAAAAGAAAAACTCCAGTGTTCCAGTGTAAGTAGACATTTTGATTTTCTAAGCTATTTTAATTTTACACATATTCTATACTACTTACAGAATCACTGCATCTTGTCAGAAAGCTCTGGTCTATCAGTATGCAGCAGGACAAAAAGGAAAGATGAATACAGCTCAGAAATATTTGATTAAATTATCTTCAGTAGAAAATACTGTCTTGTTAAGTTCCCACAGGAAAACTTTTTTTCAATTAGTTTTGATTAAATTCTGTGATGAGAGCTTTTCAAGTTAGGATGGAATCGTTTGTGGAAACCAAAAAAGAAATTTAATTCAGAAGAAATCAAAGCCTTGTGGGTTAAATACCTGCCTAAGCCTCCAGAAATCCAATTTCATGTATCTGAAGTAAACTGAAAAAAAAAAAAAATCTAACAGGATGAACAGGTGCATTAATATCTGAGCTGTTGTTTATCTTGATGTCTCAAGGCTTTAGTACAGAAAAGAAATGTAGTCAACATTTTTGCATTGATGAAGAAGAAAAACACAGAATGTAATATTGTTCTAGAAAAGATTTAGAAATACTTTATATATGAGAAATTGTAGCTGTTATCACAAACACTTGTTCACCACTAAAGTCTTTGTTTGTGCCTGGTAAATTGTATTTTATATGTGGTAAAAAGAAAAATCTATTTGCAGATTAAAGAGAACACAGAATCACTATTTCTATGAGCAGTTTTTTGTAATATTACTTCACAATTATAATTTATATTGTCTCCATACTGTTTTAAGATACATTTTTCACAAATATAATATGATGATGATAATGAAATGATACAGTGAGCTAGTTGTGCTGAACTCATTATAGAAAATCTAATAAACACTTTTTATAAACAATGCTATGCCAATTTTGCATATTTATGCATAATTTGTTAACAGAGTCTGATCAGAATCATAAAGATGCAGGGACATAAAGATGCATGGTAATGCATGAGAAAAAACACTCAAAATTTAAAATCATTGCTTTGGCACAAGGTTATTGTGTTTACCTCTTTTATTTGGGAGGACACTTTATTTCTTAGGATTTTGTGTTTGTAGAAAAGTTCTTAGATTCAGGAATTAAGGATTTTTTCCCATTTATTTTGTTCAGTTTCTACAATAGACTGCTTGAATCTGTGGTCCTTTGATGTGGAGGGCATTCAATTTATTTTTTAAATGTAAAAGAAAATCAATCCCCAAGGCAGGACTTTCCATACTTAACATTAGTGTTGTGCATGTTATTTATATTTCAGCTGTGCACATATTATTCCAGATATTGGCCCAAAACAACACAGAGTTCTTTTGTCTTCTTCCTAAAAATATGCACCCTAGTGATGTGTTTGCAAACATTGTTAGGCCTTTTGAAGTCATTAAACATATTACCTGCAAAAAGATGTGTTGGTTGCACAGTTAAAACCTTAGCCTGCAAATATTTGCATCATCCAATTTGTATCCATGCAAAAAAATAAAGATATATTTACAAAAAAGCAGGAGTGAAAGCAAAAATTCAGCTGGAGAATAAATTCTGTAATAAGCCCAGTAAAAGATGAAAATAAGTAGCTGGAAGGTCAGGTGAAGCAGGTGTGTCTGTGTGAAACAGACTTCCTGCCTTGGAGATCATTACCTGTACTGCAGAAACTCTTAGAGGATTCATGAGAGCTTCATGCTTCATATTTTCATTGATATATCAACATTGTCTAAAAGTCTCTATTCCCTTAACACTATTAAACTAGAGAGAGAAAAATGAAATGATTGGAGAGCCTGTGCATTGATTTTTTTTTCTGCATCAATGTGTATTACTGTGAAAGCATTTTAAGGTTTTTCCCATGGTTAACCTTGTAGAAAAGTATAAGAAACCCTTAACATCCATTTCTAGTAAAAAAAAAAGATTGTTTGACCTGGAAATCTGTACACACATCCACAAATTTTGATTTGTGTGTTCAGCTGAGAGCACAGCAAAGGCCTGGGCAAATTAAAGGTTAATCCCTCATCTCAAGTGCAGAAGAGTTTCCTCCTGCCTCCAGGTGGGAGATGAATATGCTAATGAAGCAAGCCTGACTCTGCAGTGATTTGCAGGTGAAAATGTAACTTGTGATAATTAAAGGCTAATTACTTTTAGCTAGCAAGTGGGAACCAGGTGCTCTAAAGCAAAAGATGATTTATTTTTTTTTTTTGGTCCTGTTAAGACTTTTGGAGGGGGAAAATGAGAAATTACTATGATTGTATTTCTTTTTTCTTGTCTTGAATTTTTTTTGTTTTAGTAAATTAGAAGGCAGAAATGAAATGTTTAGGTGTAACATGCACTTTTCATAGGTTTTGGGGTTTTTTTTTAAATTTATTTTTATCATGTTTTCCTTAAGAGAGGGCCAAACAGAGTTGGGCAGGGATTCTGGAAATGCTTTTGCTGTTTAGATGTTAGTGGCATTGCCACCACAGGCAATATGTCTTGTTTCAAAGCCTGTTTTAAAAACATGACATCTCAGCTCCTTCTGAGATGCTCACAAAAAAAATCCCTTTCAAAAGTTTCTCTCAAGTACTGCTTTCAAAGGCACCCCCAGGAGTGAGCACTCAGACAGATTAGAGCTTCCCACATATTTCCATCTTGCCTTTGTGGTAGGATGTGTTAACTTTCCCAGTTAGTCCTCCCTTTGAAGGCCCGTGGATCCAGGGAAGTTCAGGCATTTACACCCACATTCCTTTCCTGTTTTTCAAGACAGCCTGGTTACTATCAGAAGGAGCCTCATGAAGATATTTCTATGTTAGATGAAGTGCCATATCACTTGTTTGGAAAGTAAACAACTCAGCATCACAAGGGAATAAATATAATTTCTTTGGTGACTGCTTGGATATCTACTCTTTTACTACTCATGCACTGTATATTTTGAAGTAGTTTTGCAGTTCTAAAAATAATCAATTTTCTGCTTAGGCTGTTATATGTAATTATTTACTGTTTGGGTCTACATATCATGATAAATAATCACTTTGAATAGTGGGTGATGAATCTATAAACTCATTTCCTTAATGAACTTAGATTTTCTTGTAACAAGCTAGAGCTGCACAGGTATCTACAGTAAGCACACAAGTTTTGCCATCACCCAGTACATCTGCACTTAGGTCTGGGTTATTTATAGTACCTACAGGGTTGTTGATCCTTTTCTTGGGCAGGTTTTAGAGGTACTAAAACCCTAAAGTACTAGCCAAGTAAGTAGCTGATTTATTTTTAAGACCTACACTTCTTATTTGTGGCTTCCTTTGGCCTTGTTATCCTTTTCACCTGGTTTGTAGACATGTTACATCAAATCTAACACAGACAGAGGAAAGACCAATGGTACTAGTATTTAAGTTTTAAGCAATAATTCAGGCCTTAATATCTGTTTGTGGGCTAGGTAGTGTGAGAATTTCCCCAGGTTAGAAAAATCAGCTTTGAACTGAAATGAGCAGAGAGACATCTTGATTTCATTTTCCATGTTAGAATATTAAAATCTATCAGCAGCTAATTTGTATTTTAAAAAAACCAAACAAAACAATTCTCCTCAAATGAGCAATTTCTTTTAACTCTCCAGGTTAATATTTCTTCTGAAAGACTTTTTTGATTGAGTGGAAGTGCAGACTGCCCAGTTACCAGCTGGAGGTCTGGGGGTGTTTCCTTCAGAGGTCAATTCAATTTCCAGCAAGTTTGTTGTTTTGTAGTAATGGACAGACCTTTAGGGGCAATTGGCTAGGACAAACTTGGGCAGCAAAAGCCTGTCTGGACAGGCAGGTAGGCCAGCTACTCTTCTTGGTTTTGCTTTTAAAATGTCAAGAGAATTGATGTGTCCTTTTGAACTCTTTTATTCTACTGCATCAGCATCTTTTGCACAAAAATGTTCCAGTGGTGTATTTTTTTTTATATTTTCGATCTAGTTGTAATTCTGATTTCCTTTAGGAAGTGATTGTATGTTCTCATAGCTGTACTTTGAGATGAAGGGAATTATAATGAGTCTTTCATTTTTACAGATGAATATGTAAATTGAGTGGTAGAATCCAATATTGTATAATTACATTGATCACTAGTTCTGATTTGGTTTTGTTCCTGTAAGTCTCTCCTGAAGTATTTTTCAGAAAGGAGGATAAGAAAATTGTTAGCTAAAAGAAGCAGACAAGGATATTTTAAATGAATTTACTTATTAGAGCATTGAAACAGCCAGGTCAAATGGGCTCCCAGGCTGCAAGGAGGACATCAATTACCTTCCTCATATTGTAAATACCTTACCCTATAAAGTGCAATTGCTGTAATTAGTAGAGCAAATTATGAAGAAAAGCATTTTGTGAAGAATTTGTGCCATTCTTCAGCAGCTCCAGAACACATGTGTAAGTTTTATCTTGTCCTAGAGATGTTTTATTAGTTTGTTCCAACACCCTCTTTTTGGACCCCTTATCTCTGGAAACACCCATGAGAAGAAAGAGAATAGGTGTTTATTTCTCACTAGCATTCTGTTCAGTAAACAATGAGTCAAATAGCTATTCATCCACAATTTCCCAACTCTGCTTTATATCACAAGACATGGTTTGGTGCTGAATTCCCCAAAGCAAGAACTCTCCCACAATCCCAGAATTTGTGCTTGGTGCCTTTGCATCCCCTGGGCTGATAGACAAGGATGTTTAGAAATTATTTTAGATTTTTTTTTTTATTTTCTGTAGAGCCTTTAAAGATGCATGAATTTTCATCCTGTTGTTTTGCTCTATCATAGTCTTACTGGGATTTCTGTTTCAGGATGATACCTTCTTGGTTTAGATAATCTTTTGCATTTAATTATATTTTAGCTCTTTTTATTCTATAGTATCTCCCTCTTTCCCACCTCTCATTTCCTTGGGGATTACTCATCTTTGATATGTGCATGAAGAACAGGTAATGAGGAAAACTGAAAGAGTTGGAAATAATTTTAAGAAGTATTTTTTCCTTCTGTAGTACAGTTAACAAAATTCAAATATATTATTGTACCATAATAGTAGTATTATGGAAATATAATTAATAGCAATATAGAAACTAATAAATAAATATTTGTTTTCATTTTATCAGCTAATATTCAGAAAATTGTAAGGACAGAAATCTTTCTTCTTCCTCTGATATGTATGGATGTCCTTGAATTTCACTGATACTGAAAAACTAGTTTATCACACCTCAGTAAGTTCCTTATGTCCTTGTTTTCCAGCAGTGATAACTTAATTTTCTCAGTGAAGTGGTGGAAAATACAACATTTCACAAAACAAATTGTAGCAGAGAAACAGAAAGCAATAAAGAGGATCTTTCCTTTGCCTTCTTTACAAAAATCATTTTTTTATTATTGATGTTAAAAAAAAAAAACAAAACTGAAATTTGAAGAGGGTTCTTTTGGTTTTGTTTAATATTTTTTATCCTCAGGTAAGAATAGAAAAGGAGAAATAAGCTTTGGCAGTTCAGTAGGTGTCTCACAGAGCTCAGTTGAACTGATTAAAACAGCAAGGTGGGGCTAGAGAAAGGGAAGAGCTGTTCTCTAATAAAATGATTTTGTTATTCCTTGATTACAGTTTGGTAAAATTTTTTAAATAATCCCAGTAGGCAGCTGCACTCTTTGTCTGTAAAGAGATGCAGCTTTGATAGCTGGTGTGTGCATTTACCATCTCTTGCCCAGAACTCCAATGAGAAAATTCTGTAGGTGCATGCAGGAGAAAGACAGGAGAAAGACCTGGCTCATAAGGGAGGGAGGAAGGGTTAAAAAAGCCTCTCAGCTTTTGGCAGTGGTGGATCTGTTTTGGAGATGGCTCTGCTCAGGATTGGGGGGCTCTTCTGGTCCATTCTTTCAGAGGTCACCCCTACAGCCATCCCCCCTGCACCAAAACCTTGTCAGGTAAATCAGATACCATAGATAACAAGCATGAAGTAAACCCCAAACAAACAGCTTCTTTGATTTATTTATTTATTTTTTTTTTTAATGTGTGTGTTTATGAAGTGTATCAAATAGATGTCAACTTGACAGGGACAAGCTTTGCTCCATGCACTAGTTGGCTGGTGTGCTGCAATGAGACACTCATTTACATGGCTGATCAGGCACCTTGAGGAAAGCTGTCCAGTCCATGCAGTATAAAGCAGATCAGAGTGACTTCATCAACAAGAACACAAAATAAAGACAAAACAGTTACTGGAAAAATTGGTGTATGTGAAAGGCTGTGCAGTGGGGGACTTGAATGACTTGAATGTTCCTTCACTAGGAAAATTTTGTCCGAATAACAACATTTTCATCAATAAAATAGTTTGATTTAGAACACAGAAGTAAAAAAATTAGTCTAGATTTATGTGTGTTGCTTTTAATCTGAAAAAATTTAGCCACAACCAAAGGAATTTTCTATATGTCCATGAGTATGAAACTGGGCTGAGTGGTTTTTAATGCATTCTTTAGCAATGCTGTTATCTTTTTGTTTTTCAGTAATGCAATGATTTCTGAGTTGTCTTCTATTTGTCCATGATCACCTATGTGTGTGAGGATGTTTTCCTCCTCTCCTGACAAGGCAGTAGCATAAATTAGAGACTCAAACCCAAGCAGAGCTCGACTGCTGCACCACAAACCCACAAAGCTGTGCACAAGCTGATGGGTGAGGGCAAGGGCATGGCATTCCTTGAACAAGGAAAGATTCAAGAATGTCGAGTTTCTGAGGTCTCAGGAGCTCCTTAGGTAAGCAGGGTACTTAAACAGCTCCCTGACTCTCTCTGCAGCATCTCTGCCCTCTGGGCAGCACATGAATGTGTGTGAGCAAACTTGTGCTGCAGATGTGGCTCACTCAGAACCTGCTGCCCTTGGGCACATTCTGCTCAACGTGGCATCACAAGGTCAGGTTGGTGTGTTTAGGAAAAAAAAACAAACCAGCAAACCTGTTGTGTGTGCTCACAAGAGTCAGGGTTTCCCAGTGAATGCTGACATTGATCTCTTTGGTGTTTACCCTCTCTGCTGCTTTAATCCTGACACTCACAGACTCCCCACCAGGCACTTGGCCTTTGTTGCAGACAGGTCAGAACTCACCAGTAGTGGCAGATGATGTCTTTTCCACGTTCCCATAGGTTGTCCCTGTTCCTCAAGGTCTCCATCCCTTGTGTATGCTGCCAAAGGAGTTTACATAGCTCTGCTATCAATAATCAGTTTCACCTTTAAAGGGAAAAAGTGCTACTTAAAAATAAAAAAATAAAATTAATAAAAAGCACCTGAAAAACAAGTCTAATTGGACAAAATGAACCAAAACAAATTAACAAAGCCAACAAAATCTACCACAAACAAGCAACCCTCCCAGTATGTTTGCAGAAGTTAGGCAGTAGAAAAAGGGGGTGAAAAGTGTTTTTGTTGGTGTAGCCACACACTTTCTAAAATTTTTCACATTTGAAGGTGCAGTCTGTAGCAAAAGAGTGAAAACATCTCTGATTTCTCTGAGCTTTACTAGCTAACCCTCAGAAGGCTATGAGCATTAGAATGTGATGTCATCTTTTTTATGCAAAAAATTTATTCCTAATTGATTCCAAAGAAATAACCTTTTACTTCTAGGACGTGAGAAAACACAGTCCTTTATTTCAGCCTTTATTTCTTTCTTGAAAGAAGGGGAAAAGTTTTAATAGCTGACATCAGAATCATGTTCTAATTATGAGTCTGTTAATTCTGTCAGCTAAAGCCAAACCATGTTTATAATTGAAGGTACAACTAAGCAAATCCCTTTTAATCTGATAAAAAATCTGAAAAAAAATTAAGTACAATAGCTCCTGAATTTCTGTCTAAATAGTCAAGTTTTATCAGGTTACCTATTTCCTTCTTATTCTTTAGAGTCTTTCTCTTCCTTTGGTTCTTTTTTCCTTGAGACAGCTTTCATGCTGCTGATTCATCTATGTGATTTCTGACTGACCTCACAAAGTGCTTTTTCTTTAGCTCACTAATTTTTGTCAGTTCCAGTAAGAATATCTGAATAGTTTATATATGAATTAACTCTAGTTCTTGGTGTCTAGGGACATTCATTACAGTTTTCAGTACCCACGAACAGTCATAAAAGCATTTAACATTAATGCAAATTTAAATTTAGTTGACTAGGTAATAAATCACTCTGTTTCAGTTTCCCTTCATTTTATCTTTTAGATCTCTATTGCATTCCATTTACAGCAGGGACACATTTTATTTCCTGTTGCCATTCCTCCTTGATTCAGCTGCAGCAAACCTATTTGTTTTCATATTAATAACATTTTTTTTCATATTAATAACCTATGATCTGGTGATCAAAATACTTGATCTAAGCACATCTTTATTATTATTGTTGTTGATATATGAAGAGACCATCTCAAAGACTTTTTTTCTGGTTACACTTTTGACATCTTTAAAACAGATTGATTTGCTTCTGAGTGTACTCCTAATATTTTGCATTTGGGAACATTCCTTTGCAAAACAGATGTGCCAGTTCCTGAGGGACACAAGCTAGATGAAGGTCTTTTTTGCCAGGCAGCTAGCCTGGGAGAGAGCAAGAGAATAGCTGTGCCAAAGGAGGTTCAGGTTGGACATCAGGAAGAATTTCTTCCCTGAAATAGTGTTTAACCATTGGAATGGGCTGCCTGGGGAGACAGGGGACTCGCCCATCCCTGGAAGGTCCAAGGAAAAACTGGATGTGGCAGTTCATGCACTGTGTGGCATCTAGTTGACATGGTGGTGTTTGGTCAGAGTTTGGTCTTGATCTTGGAGGTTCTTTACAAATCAAATTATTTTATCTGTCTGAGGAACCGTTTTGTTCACTGTACAGGAACAGGATGAGGAAGACAAATTCCAGTTTGCTCCTTTCCTTCTCCCATGACCACTGAAACTGGGAAATGTTTATTCTGGATCAAGAATGAACCCTACCCTGAAGGTAATATGTTAGGAAAGCTCAGGCCAATGCAACACTAATGACAGTGAGGTCCCATGTGCACATCAGCATTCTGGGAAAATATTTTGCTGGCTGATTGCTGTCCCCTGCTCTGAGTGATGCCCTCCATGCAGCACTGTGGCTTTTCTTTCAAAGATGCTTCCAGAAGGTTCTCTGTAACTGGGTTCAAGCTTTCCCTTTTCACTTTATACACACTATGAGCTCTTCATAGCAGGAACTCCTCTAAACACTTCTACAGCAGTGGCCACACTTTAGTGGATTTATTTTTGATAGGCACTATTTCAGTACACATGTTAATTAAGTGACTTTGAGCTTCTAATAAACCATGCCTGGATAGTACTTATTCACAGAAGAAATACTGTTTACCTCATCTTCTTCTAGACCACAGGCTGCTGTAGAAGATAGTGGAGATCCCTGACAATCCCCTTAAAACTTCTGTGGCTGGTCATTTGAGTCAAGTAAATAACATTTCTAGCAGCTTCCACACAGAAGTGTTTCATTATGTTGTCAGGCATGAAAATTGTATTGTCACTACATACAAATGTTTTTGGAAGAATTGACAGCTTTTTGATTCATGTGTCTAAGAGTCTAGCTGATGCTGGTGATGATATGTGACACCCGAGAGGAGAAGAGCTTTTGTGCTGTGAGAACTAAGGAAGAAAAAACACTCTTTGTTGCTTCTCACAATCCAAATTAAGCTTTGTGTTGGGCAATGAGATATCTTAAGACTTCACAGAAAGAAAGCCTTTTTACAGAACCATCCAAATATGACACATCCTATTTAAGATAAATATTCAAGCTGTACTTAAAGGCTAGTTTTAGCTTCTTTGAACATGTACATGCTTGTGTTGAAAAGACTGATAAGTAGAGAGTGATTTTAGGATCCAAATTCTTTCCAGAAAAACTCCTGCTTTGGGGAAAGAGGAAAGAGAAATAAACCTCTTATTTACATGAGCTATTGTAATGTGTTCTATGACATTTCCAGGGCTGATTAGATGAACAAAAAGGAATAATAATAAAAGCTATAGAGAAAAACTATTTCCATAAAAGTTTGAAGGGTTTTAAAGTATGAATTTGGATATACACTCACTATTTGAAGTTATTAATCTCTTTTATCAATTTTCTTTCTGATGTTCTAGATTCTTTTCTTGCTGGGCTGTTTTTTTTATAACTAAAACTTTTCACATTCATCAGTGATAAATTCATAAATTCATACATTTGCTCTATGGGATGATTAAAATATCCCAGCAACTTTTCAGTCTTTTATGTACTTTTCTTTAGTTTCAAATGTGTGTAATCTGTAAGGGAAAGGAAGCTAGAAATGTATTTTCCTGGTTCCAGGGAAAGACAGATCTCAAACCAGAACTTTATAGTTTTATGTTTTTTCTCTGAAACAGTTATAAATCCTTAAAAATATAATAGGAAATACTGAAAAATATTTTTGGAATTTTTGTGTGAAAACCTTTTAATCACAGGACATACTATGTCACTGATACTGATGACAAAACAACATATCATCTTGTGAGTCACAAATTATTTGTGAGATAAAGTCTGACTAACCTGAACTGGTAAAAAAAAAGTTCAATAAGCTAAACCAACCTCATTCAGTAAGTAAACTTGTGGCTGTACTTTCCTTTAAAACTAAGAATTTATTTATGCTAAAAGGACTGTGAAACAGAAAGACTTTGAATGACTTCTGAAGTGAAATATTTTCCTTCCTTAATGTAAGACACATTCAGGTAAACAGTAGATGTTAAAATTGTCAGATGTTTAAGACATCAAAGTTTTTCTTCCAGTAACATGTAGAGGAGATTTAAATAATATCTCATTTTAAAATCAGCAGGAAATACCTGGGAAACACCCAGCAGAAAGAAATTGGGAGCTGGCCCAGTACAATCTAGTCAATAAAGAACTGTATGCCAACAATAGAGGAGCAAGACTGATATCTGAGAGTTTCAGCAGAGTATCTGGTCAATGCCTAAATCCAGAGAGTTCTCTTTGATTTTCAATTTTGGTTTTAAATTAAATATTAGTTGTGAAAAATATATATATACATCTCCTGACTGGAGAATTTAGAATCTAACACCAAGAGTGTCCCTTTCTGCCTAAGACATCACTAGCCTCCTATTCCCCAATTCGTCTCATACCCTCTGCTAGGAAAAAAAAAAAAAAAAAAAAAAGAAACACTAAAGAGATTGAGTCTTGTTTGAAACAATTCAATTGGGAAAGTATTTACCTTGTCTCCTGGTGCACTGTTCTTTTTTGTCCACAAGGTTAATTACCTAAGCTGCTTAAAGTTTGCAGTGAATCAGAGTACAGCTTATCAGAAGAACACAGATCTCTGCTGCTTGTACTTTCTTTGCTGTCCCTTACATGTATTTTTTTCATAAGCTGATTTTAAAGAATGGACCAGAAAGACAGGAACAAACATATGCTTATTTCTTCTTAGGACCTACCATTTGATCTTTTATTTCCTTTTAGTGGTGTAGAGAGCCAGTTAAGAGTCTTGCCATTCAGAAGTTGGTCCCATTGATCTTTGGGAAGAGTGCTGGCCTGACCCTGCAGCTCCCAGCCAGACTTTGGCATCACGCTGATTGCTTCTGTGCTGCGAAATGAATTTGTCACAGCGGTGTCCATAAAGAGTCTTTTCCTGAAAATAAAAAGACACATCTTCACCCCACATCCCCTCCCCAAAAAGGGGAGTTAAAGGGGAAAGAAGAAGCAAAAACTAGACTGAAAGAGACACTGCCAAACTCTGTGGGAAGGAGAGAAGTAGGAAATAAAGTGGGAAGAAAATTTGTTAAATGCGGTGCTTATATAACAGCAACAACTTCCCTGTGTGACAATATAGAGCAAGATAAAAAGCTCCTGGAAATTCACACAATTTTTCAAAATTAAAAACAATGTAAACCAAAAGCTGATGTTTCCCTAAAAATGCAGATTTACAATGACTGTCTTATGGGGATATATGTATGGTAATAAATATATGCTGCATTTTTAAGAAGTCACACCACAATCACAGAGGGATTTCTGTTTAAATGCCTAGTTTCTAGCTTTCATGTGAGAATATGTATAACCCATTTCCTTTATACTGCCACTCTTCTTAGAAGCACATGGATAATTACAATTGTAAATAAGCATTATATAATTAAAATATAAATCAGCATTAAAATTTTTAAAATTAGTTTTCCTTTGAATGCTTTCATTTCTGCTCTATTATAAATGATGGATTAATTTTCATTCACCACTTCTGAATACCTTTGAGCAAATGCAATAATTTCAGTGCTAAAAACCCTAACTTCCTACAGGAATGTACTTTTTCTTACTACTTAATTATGGGTGCAGTATGAATTATCATATCTTATAGTAAAACTTTATTTTCATAACATGAAGTCCTTGTAAATCCTTTAGCTCAAACTTTTGGTTTTTTGCCTTATGCATTAGAAAAGATCAATAGTAGATAGAGATTAAAGCATGCTCTAAGATTCTGAAGTTCTCACCCCTCCTTAATGAAAAGTTTTAAGTCAGACAAGATAACTGTAATGTAACAAAACCTGGATTTAGTGTTGAAAGACTCTATGCTCATAGGACATTTTGTCTGAAATTTTGCTCTTCACAATGCTGTTGTATCACAAATTGGCCCTGCAGAGTGCCACGGGTGAGCAAATTTATCTCAGAAATAAAAAACATGGGATATTGCATCAGGAAGAGCAAAGGGAATGCTGAGAATGTCTAAACTAAATAATATTCTTTGAGCTGCAGCCAAGCAAGAGTTGAAAGAAGGGAGCCAACGTGTTTCTACAATGCATGTACACATTCCTCCAGGCCTGTACATGCTTTGTGTGTGGTACCAACAGTTCTGTTATTGTGATTTGAGTAAACTTTCCCATCAAGGACTTGAGACTCATTTAGCAAGGCCACTACTCAAATGTGTGTACATCCATGTGCAGCATGCAATCTGTTTTCTGAAGTTCCTCTTCTCCAAAATACTTTTAGTGTAGCATCCTGCAAAAGATGTGGTTTAGATTTGTTTCCTTTAGGGGTCTATTTTGGTCCTCTGGAGAGAGATGTTACCAGAGATGACCTTCCATACAGAATGGACTGATCTTTATTGCCACTACAAAGATTTTCAGAGCAGGCAGAAATTCAATATAATAAATATTGACTTAATATCAAGATGTCTTTGAGATTTCTTGTTCAGATAGTTCAGTCTATCTTACTCAGGATGAGCTTTCAAAGGCACTGCACTCAAAGGTACACAGAACATTTCAACTTTTCAATCACTTCAGTAATTGATAAATTATTTTCTACACTATGGAAGACATTTTACTTTCTAATTACTCCATCTTCTAACAAATCCAAAGTGATAAGTGCTATATATTACTGATGAGCACTACAGGCTCAAAAAGAGGAAGCTCCTGGGAGACCTTACAGCACCTTTCAGTGCCTAAAGGTGCTACAAGAGATCTGGATAAAGACTTTTAAAAAGCACATGTAGTGGCAGGAAAAAGGGAAATGGTTTTAAATTGAAAGAGGGCAGGTTAAATTACATGTTAGGAAGAAATTCTTCCCTGTGAGGGTGGTGCAGCATTCTGCCCCACTCCCTCCACTGTAGTGGCATGGCCAGAGAATTGGGAAAGTAGAAGTTGGAAAACTCTTGGTTTGATGTAAAGACAGTGAAGCAGAAGCTGCACACACAAGCAAAGCAAAACAAGGCATTAATTCACCACTTCCCATGGGCAGGCAGGTGTTCAGCCATTCCCAGGAAAGCAGGGCTCCAACATGCATTACAGAGACATGGGGACAGACTTTCAGCAGAGCTGGTGGAAAAAAGGACAAAAAGTAATGTTTTTAAACTGACATAGATTCAGAGTATGTGCAAAGACCAAATATTTTACAGTGAAACTGGTAAAACTGGCCCAGGTGCCCCTGGAAGTGTTTAAGGTTGGGGGCCCTGAGCCCTGAGTGGAAAATATCCATGGGAATTTCAAGGATGACCAGATAAAGCAGCACAGATTGGTGGCCAAGCTCATCCTGCTGTGAGCAGCCAGTTGGGGTAGAGACTTCCAGAGGTCCCTTCCCACCTGAATTTCCCCATCATCCTTTGAAGAGTCAGTTCAGCTCTGTCATGAAGAGTTTTTGAGGTTTGTTAATAAAATAAGAAGAGAGCAACGAAAAAGTACAAAATCTGTTTCAAAGATTTAAACCTTTTTTTTTTAAAGGAAAAAAAAATTCTATGACTTCATGTGGTTTATTTGTAAATAGGAAATTTAAATAGTAATTTGATCAGAGTATGTCTGTGCTCACCACATGGGAAGCTGATAATGTATTCTTCAGTCCAGCAGACAGAAATATGAGTGGAGTCTGGAAGCAGTTCATAGGTGCAGCGAAATCAGATATTAGATGTTCCTAAAAGCAAAATAAAATTAAAATGAGGTCATTTAACTGGAAAGCCAACTAAGTGGTTTGGTTGATTGGCCATCACTGGTAATTTTAAAATCAGGTTTAGATGTTATTTCTAAATGAGGCAGTCTGATTCAAATGGAGCCAAATCAGAAAAATCATATGACTTGTGTTATGCAAAAAGATGAATTAGATGAGTACACTGAGTACCTCCAGTCCTCTAATTTATGGAAATAAAAAATAATTTAGTCTAAAATGATAGTGATGTCAACCAACACAGCAGTTTCTTTGCCTTGGAATAATTTAGAAAAAAAAAGATAATTTCCTTCCTCGAAGAAACAAGTTATTTAAGCAAGTGGGATGTCCAGCTATGAAGTTTTAATGCTAAAATGCATAGTGTTGCACTACATCCATGGCAGTGACACCAGCACACACAGAATAAGAATCTAGCTGCAAATATGCAGGAAAAAAGGGAGGGGGGAAAAACAGTTTTCTCTCTATCAAGAGACAGTGTGAACTAAACACATCAAATAACAGTGAAGAGCATTTAATTCCTTTCCTTCCTCAATCTAGGCTACTTTTTTTTTTTAGTTCTTAGAGCTCAGATCAGTAGTAACCTGATGGTTTCAGAAATTTAATATCTTCTCAAAGAAAAGAAATAATTCCTACCCAATTTATCTGGAACTATCAGAGCATATAGAATTTTTCAGAAAGTTGCAGACATTCCAAGCTTCTTGCTTGGAAGCACAGTAGTACAGTTTATGCCAACACTTAGAAGTATTTTGACCAGTTATCTGAACCACTGAAATCAAACTTGACCAAAGAGATCCCAGATGGCCCAAATTAGCAAGGCAGAAACACTAAAAGAAGCTGCTTCAGAACTTGTGCAATTCTTTTTATATGTGTGGCTCCATCATCTGACAGTCTCAGGATATGCCTCAGTTGTTGAAAGCTCTGATTCACAGACATTCAGGTCCTGGTCAATAGTTGATAGCTGCCTGCAAATAGGGTATATGGATTTTGCAACCTGAAGAAAAGAATTGGTTCTAAGAATTTAAAAGACACTCAATTGCTTTCTTCCAAATATAGACGAGTTAAAAAATACTAAAAAAAAAAAACCGAGTGAGACATATGGGGTTTCTGCTTTCTTTTGAATATTTGTGTCTTTTTGTCTCCATTTTACAGATACCACATTCATGAAAGTACCACCTACATCTCATAAAAAGATTTAGTCCTAGAAACTTAAAAGAATGAAAGAAGTAGGCGTGGGTGAGAGGGAAACAAGCAGAGGGTTCTGCCTGTGCTGCCTTGCTGCATTAACACCAACATCCACAGTTTTTAGTGGGTGTTCAGTGAAACCCTTCTTGCCATGACTGTCGTGGCTCTGGAGCCATCAGAGCTTTGGGTAATTGCACAAATGTTAAACAAGCAGGAAAAGGGGGCACTGAACCCCGTTTGTTTATCCTATATTCCTCTGTAAAAGCAAACCACCATAAACAACTTTTATTCCCCTGAATGAGGCTGCTACTTGTGCATAAACTGATACAACCTCTGCCATTGATAGGGCTGAGTGGGCTATAGTATCACATGCAAATGAAAAGCTGTAAGAGTGAAAAGAAATTGTATGAATCTCACTATCATTAATATAGCAGTACAGCAGCACTTAACAACTTCACAATCATATTTTCTGATGGGAAGATGAACACTTAATCTTATTTAAACTCAGTTTTTTTTTCTTTTTTGTTTTTTTTTCCAATCCCGTTAGAAAAAATGAGTTTACATGCTGTGTCCCCCAAAAGAAAAAAAACCTAGATATTCTATTCAAAGTGGGCATACTGCTATGGCTGTCTTTGAGACCATGTACTATGGTTTTCCATCTTCACATGAAGTCAGGGTAAAACTATTCTAGGCTTAAATATCATAATTTACATTGTAATATGCATGATAATATATTTTAAAAGTTATTATTTCAGTGTTTTAGGCATTCATCATCTGCTTCAATTGCACTAAAAGTTGGAGCTTCCAGGGGAAATATAGGTAGATTTTGATTTCAGTCTTTTGATTAAATGAGCTGGAAGTTCCTGATGAGCCAAGTAACAAAATCCCCTGCTCCAGATTTATTTATTTACTTATATATTTTTCCATGATGACCAAAAGAATGAGCATGTAGCCACTCCTTGAGAGCAGGGCAGGACACTGAAGCTGGAGTGATGGGACCAGCAGGAGAGTGGAAGCAGCAGCTGATTTAGCATGGCCAGAAATCTAAGTCTGCCTCAGATGGTTTCAAACACAGAGGCTTACCAAACTCCCACCTGGTGCCTACTGCCTTCAGGGAGAATCAGCACTGACAACAGCCTTCTGAAAAAAGGATAAGCAATCTCAGTAGGCATGAGCATAGCCTAAAAACATGTGTGCAGACAGGTTAGCCAAGGAGCTTTGCAGCCTGCTGGTTTTCACATGGTGTGGGTCACTCCAAGGGATGTGCAACAGATGTTAAACATCATCCTTCTGTACCTCCCCAGCAGCCAGTATCAAATTGCATCTAAAAACTGACAGGATTTCTGGAAGGGAAAAGGGATTAAAGTGTGCCTCCAAGGCTGAGGTTTTCAGTATGGGGAAACAACCTAAACCCCAGAAGACAGTGAGTTTTAACAGGACAAGTAATCAGTGTATTTACCTGTGGAGACATTTGGAAGGTCTAAAGGAGGATTAGGATGGAAGGAGAGGAGTGAGAAGAAGCTGCTGAACAGTACAAGCAGTGCAAGATTAGAGGTAGGTTTCATATATCTGAGTCCTATCTTTCCCAATTTTTGCCCTGGAATGTGTATAATCCGTTCCTGTGGTCTGTCTAGGCTTTCCCTTGCTGACCTTTGGCTTGAGCTAATGGCATTTTTCAAGTGGAGAATCTTTTCCCAGGCCCCAGTAGGGAGTTACTGCTGAGGCTTGTCAGGGCACAAGGACTGGGAGGCAAGGAGAACAGAATGCCTTGAGTCATGTAGGAAAATATAAAAGAACATTTTTAGCCATTTTTTTGGGGCTCTAATCATTACTTGGCTGTAGCATCTGACCAATCTTTCTACAACTTGCATTCAACCCTAACTTGATATTAGTTTACAACTTCTGGATTTCTTGAATCAAAGCTGTTGCCTAGAGAAAATCTGCATCAGAGGAGATTTCACTTCTTCAGAGATGGATGTGTCTGTCTCTTCCTTTCAAAATAAACTTTAGTTTATTATAGAGAGCTTGAAATACAGCAGAGGGCTTATTCAGTGTTCCTGTGTGTAATACTGTGCTAGGAAAGAAAAAAAAGGCTTAAAACTCTTCTATGACTGATTGTTAATGACCCCAGCTGAAATAAAATAATCAATAAATATCCATACTAATTTGGAAGTTTAATGCATTCTTGTGCTCAATTTTCAACATGCAGTACATTAAAGGAGAAAAGCCTAAAGCTGTACTTAACATGACCTATTGGTGATGACAACAATGAAATGAAAATCTTTAGTAGGTTTATTATACACTGTGGAGGTTAATAATTAGTACTCATTCTGTAAAGTAGGTAAGAAAGATTTTTCTCTCTCTTTTTTTCCCTTGACTGCTAGTTTATAGGCTCCTTTCTCTACACCCATTTACGGGTTCCTTTGCCTACATCCACTCTGAACACATTTAGATACATAATACTTGGTATTTTCAATATTTTCATTTATATGTAGCCATGTAAAATGGAGTACCATAGCATGGGTAATTTATACCCACAAGTAAATACGTGTCCCAGAGTTGCATTTGTGAGTTTATAATCTGTCTTCCTTTTAAAATAAGGTTGGTTTTCATGAAATACACTTTTAATTGTGCCCCCAAGCATTCATAGCTTGTTGTTCTGTTCTGGAAACTCCAAGAAGAAAACCACAAATCCTTTCTATTGACAAAGTGTGTGAAGTTATGTTAGAATGAAGCCCTACTGAGACCTAATCTTTTCAGGCTCCTTTTGGAACCACAGCTTATTTGCAGATAAGTAGATCATACTGTGATTTTCTAAGATTCTGAAAATAGACGAGTCCTTAGCTTTGAAATTTGTATAAGTGGAATGTACAGAAGCAGGGGTTTGTTCTGGCTGAGGATATGGCAGATGCTATTAATAATTGCAGTTGGTCCTTTTTGTTGTTGCAGCAACATTGTTTATGAAACAGGAATGCCTAAGCAATGCCCTTAATTTCTTTGAGATCTATAGCCTTTAATGAAATGTACTTATCCAAAAACATTTTCTAATGACTAATTTCTTTTTTTCTTATCTAATTCTTTTGTAGCTGCTGCAATGATTTCTTGTTCATACTGTTTCAGTAATACTGTGTAGGAGAAGACAAAAGTGACTAAACCCTTGACAAGTTAAGGGTCACATTTGTAATAGAGAGGAAGAAAACAGGCATCAGTAGATGAATCTCCTCTTTTCCCAGTATTATTGATCAGCAGTAGGAAAAATTACTCTTTAGAAAAAAATAGCTTGAGAAAAATATCTTGAGTTTTCTAAAGTGCTTTTTTTTTCTTTTTCTTTTTTGTTTAAATCACTGAGTTTTATTAAGTTGAATACTAGGAAAGTGACCTTTTCAGAGGTCTTCTCACACTGTGAAGCTATTTGGTACCCACCAGTTTTGCTAATTTTCATATAAGACTTACCTAATTTTCTCAAAGTAATTTTTGTATGTGAAGAAAACCAGGGGAAAGGTTTTTGCCTCTGTGTTACACACTACCTCTTTTGTCATCTGTAATCAAGATTTCTCAGTTGACATCTTTTTTTTGTCATGCTTACTAGCACTTCCCATGTATCAACAATAAGAACTATAGCCTCACATATTAACAAATTCTGTGCAAGTTTTGTATTCCTGGTTTTATGTTTATTTCTTTATATTTGGACAGAAATATTTTATGCATGAGCTAATCTAAATATGTTATGATATTTCAGAAAGTAAGTCCATCAGTAATTCAAATTTCACAATTAGTTCTGTAGTATAGATTATCTATTTCTCTTACCTGTAAAATGGCTGGAATTATAATTCCTTTTTGTCATTTGTTATTCCTATTCATAGAGTCATAGAAGAGATTGGGTTGGAAAAGATTTCCTGAGATGCTTGAGCCCAACCATTAATTCACCACCAAGCCACGGCCGCAGGGGTCACATCCACACATTATTTGGACACTTCCAGGGATGGTGATTTCACCACTCCCCTGGCAGCCTACTGCAATGCCTGATCACCTTTTCAGTGAATAAATATCCTAATATCCAATCTACAGCTTCCTGGAACAACTTGAGTCTGTTTCCTCTTGTGCTGTCACTGGTTGACTGGGAGAAGAGGTTGACTCCCATCCCACTCCAACCTCTTTTAATCTAGATAAAACTCTCTGATCTAATTTTACCTTGACTTGTTCAGTCTTGTTAAAGTTGCAGGCATTTAAGTTAGGGTAGGTGGCACCTGCTGTCCTATAATAATTTCTGGGCTGGTTCTTGATAGAACAGAGCTCTAATTGCTGCTTTTCCTTGGACCAGGAGTGATCCTTTAAGTCTGATTTCATTAATAATAATGCATTTATCCTGGGATAACTGGCTGAAGCTCTCTGCCTGCCCATTTGTGAAATGGTGATGAGTCTTTAATGAATTCTCTCATGGAGGCCCAAATAGTTATGGTTTATAGGTTTAAAGTATAATTGAGTGCTTTAAAAATTGAAAACCATTTGTAAGTATCAGTGGAAGGCTCTGTTTCTGACTGCACAAGGAATAAACTAACCTGCTGTGCCCTCTGCTCAGCATTGAATTGGATAGGAGTTCCTGGTGCATTTTGGACCATATAGAAGGATATTATGTCCCTGCATACATTTATGTATAAATATATACATGTGTGTAACTGTGTAAATATATATATTTTTAAAAATTTATTCTAGGATGGCATATAATATGTCCTGTCCATTAATATTCCAAATCCAGAAATATTAAATGTATCAAAAATATGCTGTTATGTACCTGTTTAAGTTGCCCTTGTGGCTTATGGAAAAACTGATAAAAGTTGGGAAGCATATTCCATAAAATCTCACTGAATTTTGAATGAAGGTTCTGCAAATTCCCATGTAAAATGAGTCTATGTGAGCTAACAGAAAAATCAAAGACCAAGTATGTGTTTATGAAGGAGAATTCTCAAAGAAACTACTTTTGAAAGAGAACAACAGCAAAGTAGAAATTCCCCAGTAGTGGGTAACACTTATCAAATGGCTTATGCAACAATAGGAAAGGATCAGAGCAACAGTCAAGGTAAAAACTGCTTCCTAAGGAAGAGGTGACACTCTGGTCATGAACTGCCTGGCGTGGCATTTATTATCTTTCAGTATTACTTAACTTTTGCTCTCATTTGAGTGAAGAATGACAGCAATGGTCATTTTGATTCTAAAATACAATCCTGTAGGTTGTTCACGTTATTTTGTAAGGATGATGTTTTCCAGAAGGACAAATATGAGTATTTGTTCACTCAATGTGGCAGCTAGTACGTGGCTACTTGTGTAAGACAAGTACTGGAAAACAGGAGTAGGAAAGGGCACATTTGGGGAGCTGGAAGCTGAAACTGGGAATTCAAATCTAAATACCCACCCAAAAGAAGACAGAGGTATTTAAGCAAAGAACTGCCTCAAAATCTTATTGGGCTGAATATAAATATTTCTCTTCTTCCTGACCAAAGCTGGGAACCTGCCATGCAGTGAAGCTATTGCTGCAATGTTAGCATACGTATAAAAGAATACATTGGCAAATTTCACAAGGGATATTGGATTCATTTCTCTTGATTCTCTGAGTTGACCATGTAATATGAGTAAAATTTCCTTTTTTAAATAAGCACTGTTTAGTAAAAAGCCAGCAACAGTATTTCCTGAAACATTTATTTCTTTCAGTTGCTAACCTAGAAGGATAATGAAACAATTTAAATGCAATATTTTGAGGACAAAATACATCCACAACAAGAAATTGCAAGTTGAGAATCATCCTAGTATGGTTTAAAATAGCTGAATTACAAACCACTTGCAAAAACCAGACTGATGATGGCAATGGGCACAGAATTTTAAATACGATGGTGTTGCCAGATTGATATTGAATTGCTACAATTGTGACAGCAAATATACTCAAGCTTTCATTCAACATAATATTATTTGCCTGAAATCTGCAAGACATTTTGTGATACCCACAAAAGAGTCAGTCACAAAAGGCTTGAGCAATATTATAATTAAAGGTGTTGACCTTGGCAAGCAAGGGGCTGAGTTTGGCAATGGTGCGTCCACACGCCCACCTGCAGCACCCCAACTCAGCAGCACTCGCTGCTTTTCCAAGGAGCTTCCTTCAGCAGAGGCATGATCAAAGCCCTCCCAAAACAGGTGTGCTTTTCACGGGTCAAATTTTAGCTCTTGTTTTGGATCTGCAAAGTTACAAGTGTGATTTTAGTCTCTAAACAACCACAGGAGGTTTCTACCATTGATGCGAGTGGTCTTCAGATAAGACTGTGTGCATCAACACATTCCATGCAGCATGTAAAATTCATTTTAGCTTAAAGTTTATGCATAATTTACACTGAGAGACACCCTGGTAGCTGGCATGTTATTTATTTTTATCTTCTGTTCCACTCATCCTCATCTGTGGTCTGTGCCTCTGTTTTTCATATTTTTTTCCCAGGAATTTTCTTTCTTCTCTCATGCATAATTGTCTTGTTTCTTTTTTGTTGTTGTTGCTGGTTTTAGCATCCTTCTTAATCCACTTATCCGCTCTCCACTTTTCTCTTAAATGACTGTTCTCTTTATTATCAAACTATTTTCTTTTCTGTATTTTCTAATAAATGGTTCTTCCCCACTTCCCTCTCATGCCTAACTTAGCACAACACCTCTCCCATATCTTTTCATCTCATATATTGTGTTGCACCAGTTTTCCACATCTCTGAAGCTTAGAGTCCTGTCATCTTCTTATAGAATCTTATTATTTGCCTCTTCTCTGTATCTACATTCAGGTTTTCGTTTACTTTTCCAAATCCATCTCAATTTTTAATTCAAAATTTTGGATAAAATAAAAATTTCTATACTTGTATAAAGCCCAAAGTCTGTAAGTCTCCCATATAAAAAATACTAATTTAGTTTCTTCTAAATTCTGCCCCACCAATTCTTCCTCCTCCTTTTGAACACATTTGCCTCTATTTTCCTTTACTTCAGTCTACTGTTAACTCTTTGTTTAAAGACAATTTCCATTAAATTCCTAGTTCTTTGGAACATCATTGGAAATTTTTTCCTAGCAGGAAGGACTGCCAGTCTGAGGCAAATAATGCAGGCATTTATACATAGGTTTGTCTAGAAGGATATTAAAAAATTATGCAGTACTTTTAATTGTTTACATCCCAGATAAACATCCACAGCTATATAATACTCACAAGATGAAAGTCAGTAGTAATCACAGAAAATTCTCTTCCAATTACCAAACAGTGTTTTCTTAAACAAGATTAGATATGTGTCATTACATAGAATACCCAGAAACACCCAGTGATAATGCAGAGCTCCAGAATGTCAGCACTTTGAAAACAATTCAGTTAGCATATTTAAGCAGACTTGATTAGGGACTGAGACCCACTTTCTCAAAGGTGATTAACTACATAACTCCCACTGAAATCAATTTACTTATATATGAATTTAAAATGGCTACAGAGATGTATTTTGATATAAAATTAATTTTAAGTGTTTGCTCACCACCGTAGCAAGTATAGCAAGGTTAAACTCTGTTACCATAAAATATTTAAAGGTTTTCTTAAATATGTTATATCAGCATTAAAAAAAAACCCAAACCCCAAGCCTACTTAAGGATGCCTGTCATTTTTATGATATCAAATTTATACCACATTTCTGATATTTTATTAAATGATCTTGCATATTTAACTTCTAGGTATCCAGATATTAACATAGCAATAATTATAGTCACTTGGCAATTTCCAACCTTGTCATTCTTTTCTCAAGCAGCAATCTTAGTTGGAACTGTGGAATAATTTAGCTGAGAAGTCATAAAATCAGTACAAAAACTTTAATGCACATTTATTTTTTCAATTATTCCAGACTTCCTAAATCATTCTGTTAACCTGATGTTTTCCAAGTAGAATTGTTACAAAGGACTTTTAATATTTACTGATGAATTGCAACAGAAATAGCCTCTTCTCTATCCTTGGCTTGCAGGTTTTCCTTACTCTGCTGTGGCAATTAGCACTGTGTATATTGAACAGCTGCTATGAAAGAGCAAATGAAAAGTGAAGACACTGTATGAGAACCGCAGCACACACACAATGAATTTTGCTGGTTTTCTGTTTTATTTTTTCAACTATAAATCCAGCACCCAGAGTGACTGTTCAGTGCTTCACCTTGCTTTAAACATTTTGTACAAAAGAAGTAAAAGGGAGAGCTCCCTCCACTTGCAAGAGTTAAATATTTATGTCCTCTTACTTTTCTATCTTTTGGGCTAGTGTTTACTCTGTGAGGATATTTTCTATGATACCAAGGCTGTTTACTTTAGTTAAATTCCTTGGTGAAGGACTCCCTGAAATTTTGTGGAATGGTCTACCAATGAGGTGATGCCATATGCCAGCTGTAAAGAGTTGCAGGGCTTCGTGGGAAAATGGGACCTGGAAAAAAGAAATGGCTGAGGAAATAAATGTCTCTAGAAGTATTAGATAAAGCACCTGGGAAAAATAAAGGTAACTTCAAGTGCAAAAAATGAGCTTTGAGGCCAGCATAATCACTCAGGAGCAGTGTCAAGACAAAGGACATGATGCATGTGACATTACAGGTTGACAGGATTTTACCTGAGAACCTTTGAGGTGACTGATTTTAACTTGCTTTTTCAATGGAGCTCCTAAAACTGCATATAATTATCTTGAACATGTGAAAGCAGTTTTACCATTTTTGTATTTTTTTTTAATTGCCTGAAAACTCTCAGCTTCTCACTGTAGTAGAGGGCATTTCACATTCATTTAACAGCAAGGAGCTGTCTTACAGGGGTGCAGATCCCACACACACTTTCTAGAGCATAAACTTAATTTCTCAGCTTTGCCCATCTCTGCTACATCCCCAAACGCTGGACAGGGAGGACGAGGGGAGTGGAGGTGAGAAATAAATATTAAAATCATGTAGCTTAGTATTAAGCAAGGCTTAATGAGGACTTGGAGTTATACTGCTGGAAACAGTTTCAAAGAGAGTGATTCAGCTCCCCAAATCCAGACATTCAAAAGCTTAATCGTCCAGCTTAAGCTAATCACCTTATGTTTCTGTTACCTGGCTCATTGATTAATTTGGGTGAATATCTCCTGGCTTTCCAAATGAATTCAAGAACTGAGGAACTATGTAGGAAGGGAACCATTGATAAGTGTGATGGATAAGACTGTTTTAAGCTCTATTTCTCTTTGAAGGCGTTTTCCAGCAGTCCATAAGGCAGAGTGCCCCATTTTGCAATTATCCTGAGGATCTTTGTACTTGATATCATACATGCAAGCTGCATTATCTCCATAGCTGTGCTAATCTGCATCCAGTCTCTCAGATTTGATTCTTTCCTCTTTTTGGTGACAGAGGAAGAAAAGCTGATTTAATACAGAGGCAAATTGAAAATAAATTAAATTTTTAAAAAATATATGCCACTTCTCCTTCTCTCAAGTACAACAGAGATATAAAAGTATGTGAAATGACATTGCATTGCTATCCATTCCTGAGGTCTATTCCACCTTGTCAAGCCAAGGTAAAAGGTTTATCATATTATGAAGAAAAAGTTGAGTGGGGTTTTGCTTCTTATTTGTTATCTCTCTCTGTTCATTTTGACCTCCAGGACATGGACATTTAGCCATAGTATTCAGAATTTAAGATGAAGAATACCAAGGAAAATGCTGCTTATGAGAGTTAGTAATTTTCTCAGCATAAGGATAACTGATAGTAGTAGAATAACTTACTTTGATAATAAGTCATGGCTGAAATGCCTACATTAGTAATTAGTTTAAATATATGCTTTCTTTGCAGACAGAATTGGGCATTGCAGTCAATTCAAAAGAATGTGTTTCAAGAGAAAATGTGAACACAATGTTTTTCCTAATCTAAGGAGCTGTATAGTGGGAAGAATAACAATAAAATAGAAAATAGAGATATATATTCAAAAGAAAAAAGTTATTTATCCTTACTCCATGTTTTCACATCTTCTAGATAATTATTTATCCCAAACTCAAGAGAAAATGTATTTTCAGTAAATTCTTATAATATCTGAGAATGGACAAGCTTAAATTAAAACAAGTTTCTATCCTTATGGTTACACTGAAATTTTTTGAGACTTTTTGGAGAACCAAGTATGTCTAGGTACTTATTTGAGAAGCACATGTAAAAATTTCTATTATTGGAAATAAAGTTTTCCTTCAACAAAATATGTTTTAGTCACTAGAGAAAGCTTTATTTTCATTTAGGTATGCATTAGAAATGAAAGGATTATGATGCTTACTTGCTGTTTTTGCTGAAATCTAGATTGTTAATTAAAACACAAATAGAATAATTGTCTTTTATACTCCTAAATCTTGTGTCCTTGGCTGCTTGAATTTCAAAGACTACAACAGAGATAAGTAGTTAATTTAATTTTTACAATTGACTGCTATGATTGTTACTTAAGCTGCAAAATAGCATCAGTTTTGGGATTATTGGGGAATGAGCTAAAAGGTTATGAAATACTGAGTAGTTACATGAATTTATGCAGGTGGATCTCCTTCACACATACATTTAAATCCATTTTGAAACAAGATATATGGATACAATACATGGGGAAATCTTCAAAGCAAATCTCAAAAAATAACTCTATAGTCTTGCCATTTTCTACTATCTTTTTTATCAGTTTCCTACTCCTCTCATTGCTTTTGCCATTGCTTAGACATTGGTACTATTACATCTGAATCTATGACAGCATCTCAATTTTAGGGTAAAACGATGATGAACTGCTTTAAAATTTTACAGAAGTAAAAACAAGACTTTCTAATTTCTATTTCTCAACTAAAAATTAAAAATATGTATCTTGATCAAAACTTTAGACACTATTATTAACTACATGGAGATGACTAAAATCAAATGTACAAAACAATTATGAAAAGCCCTGATTCTAAGGGATTATAAAAGCTGGGAAAATCTTTCCTAAAATCTTCTTTTTATTAGTTTCTCCTTTCATTCATTTTCTCAGTCAAGATGCATAATGATGAATGATTAATTCTGCCTGCTTTCCAAAATATAAGCATGTTTCTAAAGGAGCATAACTAGCTAAAGTCAATAGATTTCCATGATGCTTCAGATTTTTTTAACTTAAGGCACATATTTATGAGCTTGGCTAAATTTAGATGCTGGTTTTTTGTACAAGATTATCCTCTTTAAATTTGATAGGGAAGACAGGATATGTTACATCACTCACATGTAATTGCAAGTGCACAGTAAAATAGGCAAATTCTTTGATCAATAAGGCTCTTTATCATTACACAGCCTCTTATGGACACATGCTCATTAGGAAAGTCATGAATTCAAGAGTTTTATGAGACCTTCATTGGTACAAAGTATATATTTCAAGGACCAGTATCTCCAATTATCATTCTGAAGCAGTCCAGCAGTGCTGGAAATTACTGCCAATCATGAGATTTCCTTTGAACTTCCAGAAATGCAGAGCTGGAGCAGAGTATACTTCTGAACTTCAGACTAGTTTAGGGACATTCTTTGCATACTGTACAGTGAAAGTCTTTGACTCTGCCATGAATAATGGCAGGAAGCTTGAAAATCAATCACTTTTAAATACAGAACACAGAAACTTTTTCTATTTCTTATCTAAAGCACCTGGAACACACAGTGTTTAAGTGCACTTTAAAAGATATGCAAATGTTGTTAAAGATGCCAAAATGAAAATATATTGCCTATTCCCACTTTTGTAGAGTCACTGTTAGCTTCCTGCCTTGCTGAGGTTGCTGTCTGCAGCCAGCACACTGCAGGTTTCACATTTCTGTTGGGGTTGGCTCTTGGGCTGTGTGCAAGTCGAATAGGTCAAGTTGTCTGGTTTATGAACTGTGCTTACACTCATGGTGCCACAGTAAGATGTAAAAATGCCAAAAAATCTCCTTTAAACACATGTCTGGACTTCACCAGCAGAAGCCCAGAAGAAACCAGGGGAAAGTAGAAGCCAGTTGCCCTCTGGATACAGCAGCACCTTCATCTGCCCCTGCCTTCCAGGGCAGGATGTATTTACAGCACTGGATCCATAGCATCGAGTTTGAAGCTATATCCTTTTGTCAGCCTGTTTCAGGGTATTTTGGTGAGGAGATGGGATAGAACATACAGTGAATGCCAATTTTTTCTGCCTTTAGGCTCTGGAATAAGTGCCTTTTACACCACAGAGAGAACTGCAGTAAGCAGTGAATCAAAAATTCGTGCAGACTGAAGCTGGTCAGTGAAAACTGAGTTCTTTTTTCTGTCCCTGAGAAGGAATCCACATCAGATCCACATATTGTCCCAAGGCTTGCTTAGTCAAGGCTCTCACTCCTTTTTTTGACTGCCTCTTCAGCAGCATGTATCCATAAAAAAGAGAAAAAGTTGTTGGCACTGAAAACGCTGTAAAACAACAAGGGAAACTAGAGATACCAGAGCCAAAAGCTAAAGTGGAGACTTCCCTTGCCCAGGTACAAATGCCATTGTCTAGTGTCTGTGGCTGGTCCTGATCTTCAAAGTGAAAACTATAAGAAATGTCCTGTCAGGTCAGGAACACTTTGCTGGCCATGTTAAAAAGAGGCTTCAAGAAGAGGTGTGCAAAACAAGGTATTTATTTATAGTATAAACTTCCACTGGTCAAGTATAAGCTCAGGGAAATTCATCTTTATTAAAATAACTATCTTTACAGCTGCTATGGAATGGGTGACAGGATTTCCTTTTTAAAAGTCTCGGTTTGTGCTTTGTTAAGATTTTTGAATTATGTAAAGAGACTTCAAATTGTTTTTCTGGCTGGATAATCTAATCTCCATTTCTCTGCAAATCAAGAGTTTAACCAATTTTATATTCTACAAATATTCACATCCTATTGCTTGGAGTATATCTGGGTTATTAGGGAAAATTTTAGTGTTGGTAGTAAAGACTGAAACAGAAAGATGCACATTTTTATGTGCTTAATTCAAACATGTCACTTGTTCAATAATTTAGAATAAGGGTCTGTGTAGGGAAAAGTAAATATTATTTATTCTTCTGTGAGAGTCTTTTACAGCCATCACCCTTATGGTGGCTGAGCTCCAGAAATCAATATTTATTTCCGGCATATTTAAGCTTCTTATATAACCAGAACATTAAGTTTAAAGAGCTATGTAAAATATCTGATTTTAAGACTGTGACAAGTGTTTAATGTGATACAAATATATTTGCACAGTAAATGTTATCCCCTGGTGAATATATTGCTTGAAAACAGTTGTGAGAGGTGAATACAACACTTTATAGAAAATCACACCCTTTTCTCTAGTTCTGCTATAGGAAATATCAGAGAATTAAGTCCATCACAAAGCTTCAGCCATTTCTGCAGAGGTTCATTGAAATCTCAAATTTAATACTTAACATTTGAACCACAATAATTTTTTTATTCACTGTTTGATGTTGTACAGCTGGAAGGAGACAGAAATAATGAAGGATAATCTGACTGCTTATAGGTTTGATTACTTGGACCAGCCATTTTCAAACTTCCTGGTCTTCTTAAATCGTGTTCATATTTATCTCTAAGGGATGGGCAAATACAGTGAAATTTGTATATTTTACATCTCCTGAAAGCTGAGACTCCAAATTATGTTTTTATAGTCACAATGTTCTTTAAGAGCTGCAGCTGGTGATGCAGTTTTATGTGTTGAAGTTGTATTGTCTGAATCACACCTAAATTTCAGGTAAGTGTAAGTACTTCCTCTGAAGGAAGTGCTTGATAGTTAAGCTCTCATTATTTTGTTTCCTGCCACTAATATTCTTTTCCATGGTTTTGCTCAGAATTGACCTTTCTCTTTTAGTTCTCACTAGGTTAGAATGAAGTGGATGTTTTACAGCCAGGCTTGGACATATAGAGCAAGCCTGTCACTCAAGTCTGATTTTGTCTTGTTCAGTACAATCCTTTTGCTCTTATGTTTCCTGACTATATCAAAGCTGCATCACATTTTATAAATGTGTTGTTGTTCTGGCTCTTGATTCTCATTTCTTTTTCCCTAAAGCTCACAGTTTCTTTCAATCACTACAGCTTAATCTCTGGCCTTTACCTTTCTTTCCCCTCTATTAGAGAGAAAAAAAAATATAGGGAAACCAGAAATAAAGAAGAAATGAAATACATGTTTTGCACATTCTCTATAAATAATAATAATGTATTTATTGATAGATTGAATTTTAGCTAAATTCTAACTATGACAGTTTCTAAGATCATTTCCCCTAACTTTCTGATACTTTTAGATGTCTTGTTACTGCATTTTTCTATATGACCTGACACTATATACCTTAACTATGCATCAAACCCTTATAGAAAGCTAGTGTGTAATGGACTATTTTGGTGAATAATCCTGCTTATTCTTAAAACAAAGTTTTTTTCCTGTGTGTCTGATGGCTGTAAAGTTAGAGACTTCATTTGTATTGATTTGAAATTTGAAGATCTTCTGTTCATAATTTGAAGTGCACTAATAAATGTATATAATTCTACATAGTTTACATTCTATAAACAACAGTAAAGAAGGATAATTCAAAAGATGTAGTAATTCAAGTGCAGTTGGAGTGCTGGCCATTTTCTTTTCATCTATTACTTCTCCAAATGTTAGATTAAGTGAGTAAAGTCTCTCCATTAAAAAAACCACGTTCTTGCTTTGTTTTATCAGGTGTTCCTTGATGGATTTAAAGGAGGGAGAGTGAAAAAAATAACCCCAAAAATGTTTTGTATTCAAGAAGACTTATGGCCTATTTTGCTTTTTCCCTGATAATTTGAAAAGGTCAGTTGCCATATTAATTTGGTAACACATTGATTTTATTTATAGATATAGATTTCTTTAAATTAAGATAGCCTTCTTTGAGAGACAATTTTTTTCTTTAATTATTTTAATTTAGATCTTATTTCAGTTTAAGGCTAAGACCCTTTTAATAGCAGTTAAAGAAAAAAATGGAATTATAATAAAAAGCATGACCCTCTTTAACCAAACCTTTACTTTAGGTGTCTATAAATACATAAAAGAGTTAAATAGCAGGTCAGAACTCTCACCATGAAACATTACTGCATACAGGTTTAGGGTAGGGAAATTTAGTTAAACATTAAAAGGTCCTCTTGCTAATTCTAAATATAATATTCATTATATGGATGGTCATTAGTCTAAGATATATTCTAAAAGATTCTGTTTTCAAATATCTTAATCTCTCCAAAATAAGACATTTTAGTAGATGGGACATTTTCTCAATTAAAAATCAAATTCTATTTGATGACAATCATTGATGAGCTGGCACAGATGCTGACATGAAGATGACTTTTCAATTAAAAAGTGGGTGCATAGGAATTTCACCTTTGAAAGTAAGTCCTGCATTTTTCCTGAGACATCAAGAGGTTTCTCTGTCCCTCTGAAATCTCTGGGCTTTGAAGAGACCTGTGCTCTGTGAGCTAAACATTTCTCTGTGGATCTTCTGTCAATCCCTATGAATTTGTTAGGTTTATAATGATTTTTCCCAATCTCCTCTGCCAGTGGCAGAGTTTTAGTTTTTTCTAGAGGTTTTTCTTTCAAGAAATTGTACAAAATCAGGGAAGGAATGATCTTTACAGTGACAAATTTAGCCTGAGAAGAATAGTGATAACAGTGATAATAATATCAGTGAGGATGAGGATAATGATAATAATAATAAATATTCAAATTTTATTTTCATTGTGGACAAGAGACATATCAGGGTTATGTAATCAAGAGACATCTTTCAGGTTTTATATTCTCATTTGCATTGATATTAATTTAATTGATACCACAATTAAGGATAACATTACTATCATGGGAGTAAAGGATGTTGTGGCACAAGGATAACTAAAAATTTAATCACAGGAGCAAGACAAAACTAAGTGAGAAGAAAACTTGACATGTGATCACAAACTGATAAAATTGTTTTGATCATGTCCTACTAAGAAATCAGTAACTGTAAAGCTCAACCTAGGCGACTTAACTACCTAGAAATAACTATTTAATAATTATAATTTCATAGGACATTACAGGACTATGTGAGACTTACCATACACAATGGACAAGGTGCTTGCTACTTTCCAAAGTAATTTTAGCTTGGTGAATGTACTGAAAAATGCAAAGCTTGAGATATTGCAGGCTCTTTTAATGTAAAACATAGCTAAATATGTTATATGATTTTTTTAAATTTCCATAAGGAATGAAGGGACATATAGGGCACTCTGAGGGATCTAGAGAGTAAGTCCTATGAGGAGAAGCTGAGGGTGTTTATTCTTGAGAAAAGGAGGTTCAGGGGAGAACTTATCACTCTACAAATCCCTCAAAAGTGTTTGTAGCATGATGGGGATGAGTGTCTTCTCCCAGGTAAAAAGTGACAGGACAAGAAGAAAGGAGCTCAAGGTGAACAAGAGGAGGTTCAGATTGTGCATCAGGAGGAATTTCTTCACTGAAATGGTGTTTAACCATTGGAACAGGGAAGTGGTGAAGCTGCCATCCCTGCAAGACTTCAAGAAATGCCTGGGTGTGGCACTCCTTGCTATGGCTTAGTTGGCTTGGTAGTGTTTGGTCAAAGGTTGGACTCAACGACTTTGGACATCTCTTCCAGCCTGTAATGATCCCGATTCTATGACTATGATTCTGCAATTCTGTGATTCTGTGAATAGAAAGATGCAGCCAACAACTTCCCTACAGCTTTTTGGAACAAATTTATTGGAAAAGCCATGTGGAAGGTGCTGTGAGAGGTGTGCAGAGAGGCACATAGAGAAGGGATGATGAGCCCATGGCAATGCCACTGCACAGGGGGGGTTATCAGACAGCTGGGGCTCCCAAAAGCCCTGCCTTCAGCTCTCAGCCCCTGGAAAAACACTCCTGAGTGAAAATTAGAGCTTACAGCTTCTATTTATGAAGAGGAGGCCTTGACAGAAATGGCAGTAATTCAGGTCTTGGTCAACAGCTTTAGTGCCTTGAACAAAAGGGACATAATATTTTCATTAGTATCTAGCCTGAGGTGGTGTTTGGCATAAATTAATTCAAATTGTTGTTTATATACTTTTGCTCTCTGTGCTTTAATATCATTCAAGCATTTTCTCCTGCCTGTCCTGTTCCTCTTTGTACAAAAGAGACAGGGAGGTTGAAGAGCCAGCTACCTTGCTTAACTCCTTGATCATCTCTTGCTGGTTCTCCTGCCCGTAAAAACCAGTGCCCCAGAGTATATTTTTGGTTTGATTTACATGTTTGAAAGCCTCTTTTGGAGGAATACTGAACAGATAACCTAATAAAATCTGCTGCCTCTAACGACACCTAGATGCAAATAATGATAATTTTATTTTTGCAATCAGATTTTGTTTTTTAAAACCCACATTACTGTTGGATTATGTGAGTGACATTTTCTCTGTTTTCATTGAATTCCTTGGATTTCTGTGGGAATTAATACAGGCTCTGGCTTTATATCTGTAAATTCAGTGCTTCATATCTGTGAAGGGCTGCCTGAAAATCCTTTCTGACATTTTTATAGCCATCTTCTAAGCAGAACAGCATTTTGAGATTTTACTGTCACAGTATTATTGTACAGAACAAAGTAATTTCCTGATTAAATGAGTGTGATTTCACTTCTGTGCATTGTGCCCCATTTTACTAGCTTGTGCTTTTAAAATTCAAGTATTTCAAAGAAATGACTGATTTTTAGACAAATTTCACTCTTCTAGATCATGACATAATTTTGCACTGCTCTTAAAAGATTATTCTTATGTATGTCTACTTATCATGGCAGGTGTCTGAAGTTACTCAATATTAATAATTTATTTACACACTTAATTCTCATATTTTCTCTGACTTTATAGACAGGTATGTCAGTTCATCAGAGCAATAAATAATTTGATAAACAAAAGAGATAAAAATCTTTTAAACACATTTGCAAAGAGAACAGAAAGGACAACCATCTTTGAAGACAGCAACTTTCTGATTTGGATAGGTCAATCAGTTTAGACAGATTTTAAAAAGTGAATACTACTAAGTTAAATGCAGTTTTCTGATTCAGATATGTGGTAAGGACACAGAAAGAATATAGAGTGACTATATTGAAAAATGGTGATCTACTTCAGCCAGTTACTTATTTTATATATATTTAATCCAAATTTATCAATTGCAACTAAGAATTAATAGGTGGTATTCTAAAATATCAATTATGTGGTCTCAATTGCTTATATTTCACCTTACATACAGGTTTTCAGTTGCATGAAAATGTTACATCCCATTGCTTTTGCTTTTTACTTGTGATTATTTTATCTTTTCAAGCAGAAAAATTCAGCCAGCAATGTCCTTATTTGAGGGTGAAAATGAAAATTAAAATGACAATGAAAGAAAGCTCACTACAAGCAAAAATTTTAATAAAAATACTGAATTTTAATTCATTGATAATTACTATTCAAAACACTAGATAATGTCACTCAGCCTATCAGAATGCATTTCTTTATGTAGATGAACTAGGCAATGTCTTTCTATTTTTGTTACACAAGTTTTGAATTTCCTTTCATGTTACTGTTAATTCCACATGAAAAAGAATTTAGAAATTCTCTTTCCTCCTTTCTTGCTTGTAGACCTAGTATGTTTTAACATAATCATTGAATTAATTTATTCCACTATAAATCTGCACCTATTTTGCAATTAGCCTTTCTCCTTTAATCCATATTCTTAAACTTAAAAGCAATGCATATTTAGGTTTTTATTTTAAATCTTAAAATATTTCTCAAATATGCTTCTATGCCTGATTTAATAAAAATCTGCATCTGCAAGGGACTGTGCAAGGTCACAGCTGAATGAATACAAACAGATTTGTAGTACAATGGAAGTGACTAGAAAGCCCTAAAAAATTTGATATAATTTTCATTATTTATTTATTTAACCTAAAGCTTATTCTTTTTTTTTTTCTTGATGTTTCTTGTACCTTTCTCCCTATCCCCAAGTAACTATCATTTCATAACTTCTCATTTTATTTGGATTTTTTGTTTATTAATTTTTTGGGGAAAAAAAGTCATTGCAATTAGAAAAGATCTCTTAGGACAGAAAGCAAAGCCCTGCAAATACAAAACTGTAACATATATTATGGTCCCCTGTGTTTTACCCATTTCATTTTAATTGTTTTGAGGAAGATCTAGCACACTGTAGAATACCCTCAAGGGAAAAAAGTGGAAGTACCCTTTCTCACTTACAGTAAGTCATTCTTCAAATTCAGATTACATTGTCCTTTCCTCAATTTGATCTCATTATTTCTAGCTATATCCCATTTGTCTTCTTAAATAATTACTCTTGCCCCTTGGTGTTTACCTCCTCATTGCTTTTGACAGATATATCTTTTCCCTCTCCCCACTTAATTGTTGGTTAGTCAAGCTGTACATATTTAATATTTCTAAGCTTTCTTATGCATCATCCCTTCCAACCCATTAAGCCCCTCTTTGCTCTGAATCCTTTTCAGTGTGTCAAAGCACAAAAGTTGGAGCTGATTGCACTTGTCAAGTGGTCTCCAGCTCAAATTTGAAAGGACAGTCTGGTCTTTGTTGACTTGCAAAGAAATGACAGCTCAGTCCCTTGTTAATGCTAAGGTCCAGTTTCTACACTCTGTGACAATGCAAAAATATCTTCATAGAGATGCTGATTTCCTTGCTGCTACTCTAAAATAGCCTAAGAGCACCAAGGAGCCATATGATGTTTTATCAACTTAGTTTAAAAATAATCCAAATTTTCAAGAGGTTTTTTTGTTGTGCTAATGATACCTCTGCATATGTAGGGGTTAATATTAAAGAGCCAGCAGGAATGGAAGTATTTTCATGCTGTTGCTTGAGAACTTGTCACATTTGAAGGGACATGGTGAGACTGAATGCACATGGGGTTATGAGGATAAAGTTAGTGATTTAGCCTGGAAACCAGTGTTGATCTCCAGTCATGATCTGCAAAAGGGATTCTAACTCTCAGACTACAACAGAAAACACAGACTATGCTAGAACAGCTTGTGATGGGAGAGATTGATGAAAGTATCAGAATTATCAGACTGACAATATTTGCCAACACCTCAATGCCTGTGAATTTTTTCTAGTGCTGTTTTTACAATTAAATGGTCTCCACTTAAAAAGTTTGGATTAAGTTAGCAGGGTATATCTGAATTCCTATCTGTCTGTAGGGTTTATCTGGGACCACAGCTTTATTGGCAGGTGATATTTCAGAGGCAGATGAGCAGCTCTTGCTGTTTCTCTGACGCCAGTGGCTTCTTATGCAATCTAAATAAATTACTGAGAATGGCTCTGCAAATCAGGGATCTGTATTGACCAGCCTTGAAAGAAATAACATGTGAAAGACCCAAGCTGGGAAGAAGATGGGAGATGAATTTTCTCACTAAATCAAACAAATAAAACAAACAAAAAATCCCCGCAAGGTAAATGCATTTGTAACTAACCATAGAGATTATGTATTATATCCATTTTCCTGTGCTTGTAGGCATATTTCAATTTCTAAAGAGATCTCTCATGCTTACTGGAGTGGCTTGATTTCAAAGAGGAGAAAAAGATCCCAAACCATAAAACTATACTTATAGATATAAATGTAATGTGCTTAAATCTGTATATATTGAAAAAATTAAATTAATATAAACAAAAATATTTATATCAACATATTTTCTTCTGTTGATGCATGAACATCTTGATGAAAGCTTTATCCAAATGTCTGATTGCAGACTCTGATACCCTGCCATCATTACTCTTTAATGTTTAAAAAAAGTCATTAAAACTATTGTATTCACATTTAAACCAGGTCTAAGCATTCAATTTTAGTCCAAAATATTTAAGTAACCTCTGATTGCATGAATAAATGTGAGAAGGAAAAAAATGAGGAATACTCCATCCAATAAAAAAATAAAATCTCTTTTAAAATAAGGTGCTTCTTTGAAAATAAGAAGATAAATTACATAAATTATATATCCTGGAGGTACCTTGTCAAATATATTCACTTGCCTGTGGATTTTAGTTTTTGAGATGGCTTAGTTCTGAATCTTTTCTTAATTTCTTTTAAAAATATTTCTAGATCTCTGGTTTAATTTCCACTTGACTCTCTCTGCTCACTAACTCCTTAAGCTTTCTACTTCTGACAGATTACAAGGGTATCATTAAGTAATGCAAGTTCATGTCTTATTAGTAGGCAATCCTGTTGACCTTCATTCTCCCCTGTCCCATCTTGCATCCCATTTTAATGCTGGCACTCTCATTTTTACTTTGTCTTTTAGCTCTGCACTTATAAAACAAGCACAGAAAGACATGAGCTCTTTGGTGCCCTGATCTCACCTTGGAACTGTGGTTTTTTAAGGCAAGCTAAAGGATAATGATTGCCATTTTTTTTTATTTTCCTATTATTTATATTTGCATGACAGTGTTTTAGTGGAAATTACTCCTTTCTGAAAAGTGTGAAGGGGAGTTTGTGCTCTTGTTGTCATTAACTCTAAGTCAAGGCATGAGAATTATTTCAAAGTCTCACCATTCTTCAGCCCTATCACCTGGTCCATTCCCTGGCTTTGATAGTGAAGTTCCCTTGTGGAGCTAATGTGGTCACACATGCATTAACCTGTGACTTTAATACCTGATGGCAGAGCTTTGCTGAAGCTTCTCTGTGGTGCTTCTCCTTCTGTGCACAGCTCACCTTGACCTGGCTTTAATATGCATGATTTGATTGACCCCTGGCCAGTAATGAGTAAAGCCCTGAAAAAAAAATAAGGTCTGGTAATGATACTAATCACACTCTAAATCTCTGTGAAACAAGCTGGTATGAAAAGGACACAGGGAATTTAATGCCAGTGATGTTGTTTTCTAGGCAGAAGGGTATTAGGCAAGCTTTTCCAAAGTACATATTGTACTGCCCTTTCATTTCAAGTCAAAGAAGGAAGCAAAGGCATCATCTGTCATGGGGGTGAAAAGCTGCCAGGTACCTCAAAACCTCATCTTTCATCTTCAAGAAGGAAAACTGAAATTAACACTGCTGATATGAAGGCAGGCATAAAATCATGAGTTCAAGATGTGGATCTAGATATAGACATTCACCCTAAAATATGAAAAAGGGGGAAAGTAGAACTATGCATCTGGGTAAATGTTAGTAGTTCCATATTTATGAAAAGCAGCATCATAACTGTAAAGCACAGGGGGAAAAAAAATCTGTGTTCTATACTGAAATTTACCTTTTCAATGTCAAATTCACTTGCTTTAGAATAGTTTTAATGGAGATACTTATTTTACCCCATTTGGAACCTTTATTCAGCTAGCTAATATAAACTAGATGAAGCATTTGCATTTTGGGTTAAAGAAAATTGCCTGTAGTACATCATAAAAGTTGTAAACAGTCATGAGCCATTACCAATTGTTTGGTCAATACCCACATACAAATTTTCCCCTTTTATTATGTGCAGCACATTTATTCAAAGTGCTTACACAAAATACAGTATTTCACAATAATTTTATCTTGTTTTCTAAGTACTACCTCTAAAACACCTTTTGATAACATGTAAGCTAAACATTTGTGAAGCTTAGCTTTCTACCTGGCCTAATTGTATTCTTCTGAAGGAAAGTTTTCCATCAGGTGTTTTCCATCTGTCCTACTTGTCTGGAACTAGACATCCTGAAATATGGAGCAGCTTAGTGGGTGCAGGATTTTTGCATGCTTTATGTAAAATTGCTGACAACCACTTGAGGACAACAAAAGCTTTGTCCCAACCAAGTCTGCATTGCTTCCTTGCTGGCAGAAAAGATACAGCAAGTTTGTTCTTTCCTGTGATTTATATTTGAATAGTCACTTCTGTTTGACATGGAAGTGGGTTTTTCTCATAATAGTAAAACTGATCAACTGTGTAACAAGAATTGTGTTATGATCTGGAACAGGCTTTACAAAAGGTACAAAAGAGTGCTAGAGTGAGGACTGATTTGAAGTGTTTTTTAATACCTCTCTCTCCTTCAAATGGGACCTTTCTTTCTGTTGCATCTAGTAATTACTGAATTAATGAAATCCATTATAAGGCAGACAAATTTGTCATAAGTAAATTTCTCTGAGGTCTGAACTTTTTGTAAAAAAATTACTATTGATAGCCTTGGGACACCTGATGTGACAGAACAGTTTTGGAATGATGTGACAGAATAGTTTTGGAATGATGTGGCAATAGACTTTAATTTCCTTGCTTAGTAGACACAGCAATGAATAAATATGGGGTTTATTCAATTTCTAAAAATATATTCCTTAAAAAACCCCAAAAAATAACAGGCAATCTAGGAAATATCAAGTAATACAAATCCAGATTTCTTATACCCTTACTCTAGAGAAATCTGTAGTTTTATATCATTCAAAGATCTCTCACAACCATCTGAACAATTTATTTTTACTATGCTTTTATCAAACATAAACAATATTAAAGGAAGTGCTGGTTCGTTTTTTTTTTCCTGAATTATGAAATATAATGTAGAAATCAACTCATATAATTAAACAACAAATAGTGTTTTTTCTTCAGTGAAGTGATTTAATTTTACCAATACATGAAAAAATTATTTTCCCTAACATAAAATTATTTTCTCTCCAAGATTCTCCCTTAGCAGTTTTTTTGACTTCGTCCACAAAAGAACTGGTTGATATCAGGTACAAAACCTAATTTTTGTTGTGACAATGAATATCTGCAGGTTTAGATATTGAAGATGTGGCTCCAGCCACTTTAAATGAGGGTGTATTTGGAGAGAGGATCTGAAAAAACCCCTGCAGAAAGGCAATTAAGATTTTCCAGCTTTTTCAGATTATGTGCATCTGCAGCAGGCAGGCTCCAAAGGTGTGTCTCTGGACATACAGGAAGAAAGACAGGTTTAATTAGTAACAGAAATGATGAAGTCCTTTGAAAATTTTTGGTGATTAGCTTGTATGGATAAAGTTGTCATTCTTCTCTTGCCCAGGGGACACTGGTCTGTGACTGGAACCCTGTGCAGCTTTGCAGAAAGTAAAAAGGCAGCAAAGAGAGAACACTTCTTCTTGCCAAACCACTGTTAATAGAAATAGAAACCCTAGTCACAGGAGGATTGAGAAGAAATTTATTAAAAAATAAATGTAAAGAAAAAAAACAAACCAAGAAATAAGGAATATGTGGTTCTTTGCTATTTCTAGGAATGAGTACATGATAACTTATGTCCCAAAGAAGATGGAACCATCAGAATTGTGAGATTATTTTGTATTTGTTTGATGGTAAAGGACTGACCAAAGAAGAGACGTGGAGCAAGCAGTATCATCAGAAGATCCCAGTGCTTATTTGCACAGAAAAATGTGATGTTGACTGTAGTTGCACTTTAATTATTTATTATAGCAGGTAAGACTAAAAAGTGGGATATCAGGATCCTATGAAAGAGGGAGCAGGAATGTTGATGTTACTATATTGTCTTTGGTATGTTCCATAGGGTGGAATTCAGAGAACTGTTTCTAAATATCAGAATAGTTAGCAATATGGCAATTAGTACAGTATTGTTTTGTATTGTATTGACCTGTAGTTATCCAGAAGGAATGAACAAGTCAACCTAGAAATCTCCTCAGGGGCTACAAATATAATTCTGAACTGCTGGATAAGATGAAGTCAAAATCAGCAGTGCTTCTGTTCTGCTTCATTTCAAGAAGCTCGATTGTTGAATGTTGCTCTTTGAATGATTGTTTTTTCTCATTCTGGCAAGGAAAAAATCAAACGAAATAATTAAAATTTGATCCAGCCCTTATCTGTTTTCTCCTAACTAAGCATAGCTGCCTCTTAACAAGTAAATAATCCTTCCTACCCTTGTAGCTGTTGTGAGTTGTTTTAAATTAATCATTTTACTTGATTGGCAAACTAAGACACTTACATCTTCTTTTTTTTTAGGACATAACTCTGTCCTTCACTCACAAAACATAATTATGTGATCGTGTTGGAAACTCCAGGAAAAATGTTAGCCCAAGAGTTAAGCCTGACTGTTAAACAAAACCCAGACTATCAGTATTATAACCTCTGAGTAAAAATTAGCATGCCAGCTCCCTAGGCAATCAAAGCACACACAAAGCACAAAGGATCAGGACTTCATCCTAACAGATGTGTTATTGAGAAAATGGCCACTTTTGGCTCTGTGATTATTTGCTCAGATGTTTAATCTCCTCAAGATAGCAGAGCTCGAAGAAACTAGCTGCAAAGCTGTTTACCCATGTCTGGAGCCAAGAGCAGGACGTGCACTGGGTGAAACAGTGGCCAGCTGAGCACAGTGCCCTGGCAATGGGGCAGCCACCAGAGCTCAGGTTCAGCACTTTGGCCTCCTCATGCCAGATGGACCATTCCCAGTCACAGAGCCTCAGGGCACGCTTGCTTTCCCCTGTGCAGCACGGCACAGGAGATTTGCATGAACCAGCTCCAGCCCTGAGCCATGCTCTACTGCTCTTGGTCCAGGCATTAGATAACCCACAACAGATCAATGAGGGTGTGGGATGGAAGGGCTCCCTGCAAAATCTGGGCTTCAGAGCAGAGTCTCTTCCCTTGAGGTGTGACACTTCTGGAGCCAAATCTGCCTTCGGCTCCCCTTTGGGAACCAGATGTTGGAAGGAATACTTTTCAAGCATATCACATTTTCAAGATAACTACCCTGATTAATCATACTGTGACAGCATTTAGTAAGTGTCCCACCCTGAGAATCTGCAAAAATGATGAAAAGACAGGGTTTGGCACTGATGTGCATCTGCCAGGTTGGTGAGCTTAAGCCAATGCCAGTAGAAGGAAAAAGACTGCATATATGAAATGTTTCTCTACCCTAAAACTGGCTATGTCACTAAATTTTCCTACTAATAGCTGGATATATAAACTATTTAGACTCACTAGTTCAGGTCATTTCAAGGCTGGGAATTAATTTTCATCTTTTCTTGATATGCCATTAGAGACAAGTGCTGCCTTCTCATCTGCCTTCCACTCTGATATGGTCTCAGTTTAGGAGGGTTGGAACAGTTCCTTTATTTAAAAATTCTTGTGGTTTTTTCACACACTGGGACAGTTGTGAAATAAACACCAGGATGGATTTGTCAGCAGAAGGAGGTTTTTCTAGCCCCATCTCTCAATATAGACACAGTGTGCAGGAGCTTTAGCAAAGAAATCCGTGACAATGCTCAAATGAAAATGAGATCTTGCCATTTGCACAACAAAGCAACTTTTAATCTGCAACTTTTTAATTATGTGATTTGGCCTCCAGTAACTGTACACTTAAAACATACTGTGGAATAAAACATGCATCTCAGAGTGCTATGCATTGCCTCCACAAATTCTAAAAGAGAGCCTTCAGATTAGGAGACAAGCAACACAAATCACAGCAGTGAGATATGCTTGCAAACATGTAAAGCAATGTAGGTAATAAATACATCCAGCATTTATATATAATTTACTGTTAGGTGATTAAATATCAGTGCAAATGTTTCTTAAAGTTACTCCTACATATTTTAACCTTTATTTATGTTTGATACATGCCAATGTAACTATCTCTGGGCTTAATTCTTTATCACACATTGGTTTACTCACATTTGTTTTATTACTTTTACTTTTTATTTACTCCAAAGTTACTGAGGGGGTGGTTCAGGTCCTTCATATCTGGACACAATAGTACATCTCAAAGACAACTCAGAAATACTGAGAAGAAATGGCTTCCAGAAACAGATATAATAACTTAAAGGAAATAGTGACAATCTGTAATACCATTGTTTGGTACATTTTCAGCTGTTTCATAACGTTCACAGGCAATTTCTTAGTTACAGATTTTAATGTGTAATCTGCATATTAAATTAGGACTCAGAAGTATTCCAATCAAGTAGATTGGGTTTCATTTCATTCCCATTTCCAAATTCCAGCAACCATATTCCTGAAAATTGTCACGATGCCTCAGAGACAGGGGTTACCTTTCCTGGTGATTATAGTGCATGAATTTGAGTGACAGAAAGGGCAAGAGAGTATGGACAGAAAAGATCAGTGTATAACTCTGGCAAGGACAAATACTGTGAACCTTAAGAAAGACAACTTTGTGGAGACATATCTGGCCAAACTATATGAAATTAATACAGAAAATTATGTTGGATTTTAGATCATTACCAATCCAATAGCTGATTGCAGGACATTACATCATGGAAATTCAGCTGTTGGATGAAGAAAAGGCAACCTTGTGCATGAGGGCTTATGCCAACAAACTGGAAGTCCAGTCAACAGGACAGACCAGAAAAATCAGGTACCAGCTCTGCAGCACCCATAAGGCATCAGGGCAGAATAACACAGTTTCAAAATATTCCAAGTTTGATCTGGGGATTTCATGGGATGCCATCTTTTCCTAGATAGTGGAAATTATGTGTTTAAAAGAACAATCCATTCACTGACAGATAATTTCTTTTTATGAAAATTCAAGCTGGAACACTTTGAGCAAGTCCTAGGTATATTTTTTACCCAACAGTACTCCTATAAAATAATTTTTAATCCAATAACCTGATAATGTAATTTCTAATTCATTAGAAAAAGTGTAATAGAATCCATCTCATTTTAAGAAGAAAGAAAAATTTATTTTGCCATCCAGAGGTGGAATTTAGATAACTTATCATGAAAATTTGTTGATAAAATCATCAAAGGGAAAATTCCTTTTCTCTGTCTGCTGTATTCTTTTTCTCAACTCCACCAAAAGAGGGAACAGATTTTGGATTTTCTTTAGCTCAATGAGAATTCTAATTAATGGTGGCAAGTATAGCAATTACTATGTGAACAAATATAGTACAAGCATGTTTAATTGTTATTTTGTTTTGGTAATCATTTATCTTTCCCCACATTTAAAGCTTTGCACAGTTAATGAATGACTTTCATCTAAATTCCATAATTCCCCATTCTATATATTGCTAATTAATTTCAGTGAAGACTGGAGGAGAGAATATTACTATCTGCATCTCAAAAAAACCCCAAAAAGTCCTACTCTGAGAAAAGCTGTTCTGTAGGGAAACTAAATATTGCAATATCAGTATTTTTCCAAAATTTAAAAATGAATGCACTTCTTAGGTCACACACTGAAACGAGGAAAAATTTATTTTAAATTTTTATGGGTGATATAATAACAGAATGTTCCTAAATTATTTTCTGGGTATTTCCTTCTGGTAAAAAGACATTGATAATGACTTTGACTTTTAAGTGTTTTCCTGTATATTTTTTTACATTTTTTTCCTATACACACACAAATACACAAACACACAGTTTTTCTTATACATATACATAGGAAAACGAGCAAAATATGTACGTGCTTGTAAATATATGTAAATAGTACAAAACCACATGTGTTCTTGCAGGTTTTTTTGCATATGTTTTCAGGGTGGGACTTACTGATTCTGCCCTGTCTAAAAAACACCTTCTGCTCTCCACCACCAGAGAGTGCAGTGACTTGTCTGCCAGACTTGGGTGGCCTGTGTCTCTGACCTATATTATTCCTGTGCACAAAGAAAAGGCAAGAAAACTCAATTTTCTGCAATTGGCTGCTCTTGCAAGCAATGAATATAAGGTACTTACATTCCAGTGCACAGAAACAAGTATGTTGCAGAAGAGATTTTGCATATTTATAATCAAAGGCTAAAGGCAGTATGAACCCAAAGGAAAAAGCCTGTGAACCACCACTGTGTTTTCACTTCATTCACAAAAAAAAAGCAAGGCAAAAAGTTAATCCCTTCTTTATTTTTTTTCATCTAGTTGCTCTACTGATTTATTTTAAATATTATGGTTTTAAAGAAGATGCATTGTTTATTATTTAATTTGCTTTTTGATGTATGCTCCACTCCAGATGTGTATTGGTTCATAGGATGCCCCCAACACGCTGGAAGTTTGGAGAAGAGCAAGGAAACTTCTGCATTTCAGTCTAAACTGATTTTGGGGTAGTAAGTCAGAGATAAAACTTAGAAGAATTTTTTTTTCCCCTGCATATTTTCACCTTCTCCATGCCAATGCATTTAAATAAACCTTCACTACAGTAGCAGTGTTTTGGTCATGACCTGCTACTCTTTATGTTGCACAACAGCTTTCCTTAGTTGTTCTTTGGTCTTGGAAACGTTCATCATTCAGGCTGAAACTTTTCATTCTCTACCTGGGGCTGAACTTCAAAGGCAGGTTTGGGCAAAAGCATTTGTGCCAATTGTCAATGAGGAGACAGTGAATACAGAAAGAACTCTTTTAATTGCAAAATTATTGCTTCTGACTAGCTCGATTTTTTTGTTTGTTTGGTTTTTTGTCTTTTGTTTAATCTGAAGTGCAACATTTCAGAAGTAATTTTCTTTTGCCAGTTACTAATGTGTGGACACTGAATTGCATTCCTGAGGACTGCTGCAATTTTCTGTACTTAATACTCCTATTATAGTGCAAATTCATATACATTAGCTACGAGGAAAAGAACTGGGAGGGGAAGGTCTTGTCAGAAAAGCAATGAAGCAAAACTTAGGATATGTGGATTTAACTTTTAACACAGCTGTGCATGTCTTGAATGGCCAAGCTGCTCAGGGACAGATCTTTTAAAAGCACCTGAAGATTTTCCAAGTGCAATTCACTTGCTTTTTGGAAATCAAAACTCAGTTTTCTTCTCACAGCAAACTGTCAATGTATATTGGGTAACTCCCAAGGATGAGGAGCATGTAATAGATTTTCATAAATTCCACTGAAATTATTTTGTACAAACAGAGATGATAATGCTTCCTTTTTTAATTGTATCTTGTTACTTTGTGAAAGAAGCTGCATTTTATTGTGTTTGCTTAGCACAATGAAGCTGGGAGCTGAATAGTAATCTGCTGAATAATGATGGTGATACTATGGACAAATTTATACTTCCTATGCTGTCCATTTCACAGTCTGAAGGAACAGGGCCACAAATAGGAAATTTCTCAAATTTCTCAAGGCTAAAAGTCACAGGAGGAATAGAAGGCTGAGTATTTCCACAGACCATTGAAACTCAGCCAATTTAATAAATAGAAGGGACTGCATTAATTATGGACTTGATTTAAATCATGACCCTAAAGTTCCAATTAAGAAAACATTTGAAAACATGCTTAAGTCCCATCACAGGCCATAACTGCATTTCAGCTTTTCACTAGAACTTCATCTGGCATTTAAAATTAAATAAGAATTAAAGGATAATTTTTCTATAAATTTTTTTTATCTCTCAAAGTCAATCTTTCAGTAACTTGTAGATGTTTGAAAGCAGTTTCATATCTGTGAAATGTCGATACAATTGCAATTTCAGCAGTCACTGCCATTCTGCATGTACACCCATGTGAAAAAATATTTTCATATTCACATTGCTGAGAAAATTCAGTGTTATAAATGTAAAATAAAACCCATATGAGCTTTTCCTAAGTTATTTACATACTCTATACTGCAGAGTAGGAGTATAGAAAATTACTTTCCTAATAAGAAAAGATAAAATAAATTATTAATTAATAATTTAATTTTTTTCTTCATACCAGGAATTTAAAATGAATTCTGATTAGTCCTGATTTTTCCTAGCAATTAATGGAAATTATACTGTAGATCCACAGGTACTAGACCTTGCTGTTCCATACACTTCTGAAATCAGTTTGTGCTGTTACATATGCATTATTAAAATCTTTATTCAGGATTTCCAGATATTTTCAGGCATGGGGGGGGCAACAGTTTCTAAGTGTTAACTGAGTGTGATCTGGCTTTGAATAATTTCAGTGATTGAAATACCTCTGACACCTTTGGATCAATTATCAGTGAATTCAGACAATAATTGGGGGGAGTAGGGGAATGTAATGCTAAGAGATAATTATGAAAATTCAAAACAAGATATCAAAAATTCAAAACAAGGTATCAAAAATTTCCTGCTTTTTCCTCACAAATTGTACTCCAAACAGTTAATAATATTAAGATGATTAAAATAACTATTCAGATATACGTAGGAAAGCAACATAATTTTCTCATCCAATTAACACAACCAGGAGTGATGTTTCTCATGGTGTTATTTTCTATTTTGCTTAAGGTTGCTTAAGGTAAGAGTCTTAGTCTTTTATGTTTAAAAAATCACTGAGTTAATGTGTAGAATTGTCTTATTTAAAATGTATGGCATGCTGCTTTTCCTTCTGGATCAAGCACCTGGATTCAGGGGAAGAAAGGACAGCATGGACAGAAAGTGTTGCTGACACAGTATTGTGGGTACTGGAAAAAGGCACCCCAGGAAACACTGCTAGTCCTGCATTTCTCCAGGCATCCAAGGGATATGTCAAGGGACTCAAAGGCATCTTTCATGCTGCAGGAGATGGATCTGGCAGAGGGGACTGGGGTCTGGCTCCTGGTCGCTGTGCAGCTTGTGTCCTGGGCAGGGATGTGCAGACTGCCCCATCACAGGGTACCAGGCCATCCAAACTGGCCTTTGCAGCAACTTTTGCAGGCATATCTTACACTGGCATCTACACTGAGTTCTTTGGTCTTGTAATAAATCACATCTGGTTCAGGGGGATCACTGTGAGACCTGTCCAAGCACAGGTCAGAATAATCTGATTTTTGGCAGGTGTGTGATGGGGGCAGGAGCCCTCCTAGTGGGTTTAGTTGATAGGACTTGGATGGCTGTGTTTGTTCCAGCTCAGTTCACTGGGAAAATTATCATCCTTGTGAAGTGACTTCCTTGAAACCATCACTTGTATTTCCCACCCTCTGTGAAGTCCCTATTTGTCTCTCTCAGTGTTGCCTCTCCCCTGAAAAAAGCTGCTTACTTGCAGATAAATTTCCATACTCTCTTCATTCTTCCAAATGACTCATATCTCTCCCAGTCTCTCCTCCTGAACAGAATAATAGGATCCTTCTTGCTGTCATTTATCTCTGTGAACACCCTGAATTATAATAGTCAAGCAAATAAGATTCAAACAAATGCTTTAAATTATGGTGGTTTTGGTCTATTACATTTGCATATGATTAAATTATACGACCTTTATGATAGTCCCAAATGAAGTGCACAAAGTGGAATTGGTAGAAAAGAGGAACTTTTCAAAGGTTCTTTCCATCACTGGATATAACCAGACCTATTATTTTTTCTCCTGAAAATGGCTCCCAAGTTGGCCAAAATTACAAATGCATTCTTTAAGGAACATAATTGGAGAGTGTTTTCAGATTTGGTTGTTTCTGAGGAAGTTTTGCACCTTTAATTCATTCTTTATAATAATGGGGTAGTTACTCACTGTGTCATTATAAATTATGATAGAGATCCAGCTGAGTCCTTGGAATTGAGTGTAAATTTAGTATTAGCGTTTCTTGGGAATGTAGAACTTAATGAATAGGAAATTTATAAACGATTGTATTCTACTGAAGCAATCTGCTTGTAAGCTCTTTGTTCTGAATCCCATCCCTTGTGCACAGCCTCAAAAAATCCCTTTGGGAGTGATGAGTAATGCACCAGAGTGAACAGGGGCTGGATTTGGAGAGAAGTCAAGATGTTTCTGATCACTTTGGAAAGAGACAATGTCATTATACTAAGTGAACACCAAAGAGAGCTATGGGGTGGAAATTGCAAAATAAAGCCAAGGGGGCTATTTTTAGTCCATCATCCACATGCTTTAGACCCTTTAGAAAGACCGTGCTAGTTTTACAGAATGTTGTACTTAAAATAAATATATTTTTGGAGATATTAAAAATCACTGTGGCTTTAGGTAATGTTTTTAATGTTCAGATCTATCTGACACATCTGTCTGGAGCCATGGGAAAATTGCAAATTAAAAAGATCCACAAGATAAGCACACACCAGTGTCTGCGGGAGACTAGTCATTTGGGTAGACCCTTTTTTTTGCATACTCTGACCCAAATAGCTTATTTTTCCCCTTTGATTTAGAACACAGAAGTTATTTGCTATTTGCAGATCAGGTTATTTGGGTCAAAGCACTGGAGTAAGCCTAAAGTATCTGAACAGTTGGGGGCTTTCTTTTCTTTTTTTTTTTTCCCCCTTGGTTTCCTTTTCTTATTTTTTTTGTTTGTTCTTTGTTTTTTTTCTTTCCTTTTTTTTTCTTTCATCAGCTTTGTTCTACTTCACTGCTGCTCCACATTTTAGCATCAGCAACCAGTGCCAGCTCCCTGATCCCAGAACAGCAAAACTCCATCTGGGTCGGGGTGCAGGTGGGATAAATATGCCTTGCAGGTGTGTGTGGTGAGGACATAACTTTTCAAACAGAATTAAATATTAGTTTGCAAAATATGTGAGCTGCATGCAATACACACACTCTTTAATAAGCCACTTGGTGCAGCATTTCTGAACTGAAAATATAATTCAAAAATTTATCTTGATTGAGAAATCAGCTGTTAGGCAATAAAAAGTAGAAGGTATTAATCAAAAATACTGTAGCCAGCAGAGATGAAGAAATCACCTCTTAGTCCAGTTGTCCTTAACATCTGCAGAAGAGCAGGAGTAGCAAATTACTATTTTGGAGTGGATAACTAGCTGGGAAATGTTGAAAATACCCATACAGATAAAAAAATGAGAGGGCTGGAGTGCATTTGGGAAGAAAAGATAAAAACTGCGGCTTTGAAAATTATCTGAAACAAGGACAATGTGGGGAAACATGATAATGATACAGACTTCAGAAGTGCAAGAGAAGAGATTATTAGATGTCATAGTAATAGACAAAAATCAGTTTGGGTTTATATATGCAGAATTAATGAGCCACGAAAGAAAGAAACCACAGTGAGAGAGAACACAGTATGCATACACCCTCCAAGTACACTTGATGAGTCTGATAAATTTCCTTGCAACTCAGCAGGGAGTCACAGAGAGGACATCTCTCAGATGGGGAGAAGGCCTTTGTTTTAGATTTGGTCCTCAGAAGTAGGTGTCTGAAATTTAAGTCTGAAAAATCGTTGCAGTTTATGCCCCAGCAAGCAGTCTCTTGTCTGTCCTGAATGTTTTTATTTACTTTACAGCCTTTGGTTCTGTCAGTACCTGAATATTAGTTGAATTTACTGCTCATCCTTCAGTAGTCATTGGAGGGGCTGACTCCAAGAATGTTTGGCAAATGTTATTTGATGTGTTGTTTAAACCTTTGAAGAGTAGGTTTGAAGTTCTGCTAATCTGGATCTTTACTAGGTTTTGGGTTTCTGGATTTAATCTGTAGTCAATACACTTTTATACCCATTTCTTAACGAGATTACAAGTAATAACACAACAATTTTGCATGAATTAGTGCAGGAAAGAGAGAAACTTTTTATAAGGGCATGTAATGACAGGAAAAGGGAGAATGGCAGAAGGAAGATTTAGATTAGAGATGAGGAAGAAATTGTTCTCTGTGTGCACAGTGAGACCTGGCAAGGTTGCCCAGAGAAGTTGTTCCCTGGAAGTGCTCAAGGCCAGTTTGGATGGGGCTCTGAAAAACCTGATCTGATGGAAAGAGGTCCCTGCCCATGGCAAGGGGGTTAGAACTTGATTTTTAAATCCTTCTGACCCAAACCATTCTGAAATTCTATGATTTTTTAAAGATCTCCATAGCAGCTGCATCCTGCAGGCACATGTGAATATTCTCTTCCATAATTCACTGTGTTGGGATAGTAGCAGAATGGTGAGCCACTCTTTAGCAAGCCTTTCCCCAAGAGAACTCAAAATATTTTTGTGGGTCTGTTCCATTGCACTTTTTAAGCTCTTTAAACACCTGGAATAGAGCTACAGTTCTTTGCTGGTTTCCCTGCAGAGTGACCTGTTTAATAAGGAAAACACCACTTCCAGTTGCAGTGTTTTGGTGTCAGGCATGGAACAATGCTCCAGTAGAATCTGCTCCAAAACTTAATACCCTCAGAGAGCACATCCAATCTGCTTAACAGTCAAAAATGTCATGGATTTAGACAAAAGATAAATTTTTGCTGGGAACCCGAGGAAAAATGCTTGTGTAAAATCCTCACCAGGGCTTTTGACATGCACTTTTCACAACATTTAGATTTGCAAAAACATTCAGACTACTAAGTTTCATAATTAAATTCGCAAAGTATGTGCATTTCAGCTACAACTTTGCATTGCAATTTTGCTGATTTTACCCATTTATGAAAATCTGTGGTGCTATGATCAATGAAAAATATTTCTAAAATTAATGAAAAGTCCAACCTCACTGCTATCAATAGATTAAAAAATAGCTGAAGAAAAATACCCACGAAATTAAAGGTTTTCCTCACAGGTCCTTGCATTGTTACATGAAGATCCTAAATGAATCTGTGCTGTACATGGCTGTTGCATGATTCAGTGAATGATGAAATTACCTTCAATGGCACTCTTTTACCAGGAGCTCTTTCACATGCTTTTCCATTAGAAAGAACAAAGTGCTTGGTATTAAGATGAGAGTGCTCTTTAGTGGCCTCAGTAGCTGGCTCATTCAACAATTCTGACTGTCAATATGCCAGATATTTCTATGGAGTGTTCCCATTTAATGTTTTAATCAAGAAAAACTACTGTAATAGCACCAAATTGGGCATATAATTAAAACAGAAAAATTTCATATTTTCCCTTTCATGTAACTGTACTAATTCTCTAATAAATTTCATAAAGTTGACTCATATTTCTGCTTTGGCATTCTGACAAAAGAACAGAATTCTTTGCAAGTGTTTGCTTAATTTCCATTTTTCAAAACTAATTTCAATTTTTATTGCTTCACTTTAAATTTATTGATTAAAGTAATATTAAGTCTTGCGAAGCTTTGCCAAAGAAAATGAAAGAATGAAATTATGTATATTTAATTAGCTACAGCTCTTATTTAGGAACAACCTATTCTTTCTCTTTTAAGGGTGATTTCTTATCAAGTAAACTGATTCACTCATAACACATTAGTCATGAGAAAGATGAGGGGTAAGAGGGCTGAAAAAGCCCTTTCATATTTAAAACCTGTTCATTTAAGAAAGTATATATATATATTACTTATATACATATATATTTATATATATACATATATATACATATATATTTTTATATATATAGGCACATATACATATACATACATATTTATATATATATATATAATTTAAAGAAAATTCAGAAAGCTATTTTATAAAATAAGAGGCCTCTGTCTTCCTCAAATCTCCACAAGATTTATATTTTGATCTTGTACTGCTCCAGTGTTGGCCTCAACATTGCTACTTACAGGTCACAGATTTCTGGAGAAAGAAAGAATGGAACATGGTAACATATGAAGAAGGAAAAAAATAGAGTTGAACTTCTGAAATTCCTGAGTGTTCATTTCAGTTTAAGATTTATGTTTTAGGTATGGATTCCATTAAAATGAGGAAGTATTGCTGTTGTTTATTGGCTTTGAAGAAACTTCAAAATGTTAACTACATAGGTAGTTTTCTTCTTTATTAACAGAGGTTTTGATTTCATGCTCAAATGTTTTTATTAAATTGGGATTATGCTCTGCACCTTCACAAAGAAGTCCTAAATGATCAAGCCACATTAAACAATGACATGTGGCACATTACAGCAATAACAGTGAACAATAAATCAGCTAATCAAACGTGTGACAAAAGTAATTTTGGGGTGAAAATTAAAATTGATTTTTATTATAAAGGAAAAAAATAGAACTTACAATTCAGCATCATACTTATGCAGAACTAAGGCCATGAATTTAATATAACCTTGTTTATAGGAACTAATATTGAAAATGGCAATCTCTGAAAATTGAAATAGTAAGGTTCTTCTTATGATAGCTTTTCTTTAATTCTGTAGAGAAGAATACAAAAATTTAAAATGCTCTCTTTTCCCCAGACCAGGGAAACATGTTCCAGTGGAGCACTCGACAAAAAACATTCCCACTCACAAGCAACCTTCATAAAAGAAAAAATCAGGGATTAAAGCAAAACACACTGGTAAAACAAATCAGCAAAACTGAATAATCTACCAAATCTGAGAATGAGAACACTTTGAAATTACTTCTTCTGCTGCAATTGTAGAGTAGCTGATGATGTAGTTGTTCTTTCCCTTCTTCTCCTGGATAAGCTCTTAGATTTTTTTCATCCAAACTCCCCAAAACATGCAGTTTTCAGGTAGTCAGTCACTTAAACTCCAGCCACATAACCACTGATATATTTTCTGTTAGACAGACAAATCCCAAAAATCATGAATAACACCAACCTCTTGTCTTTGAACTTATGTTTGATTTCTCCTTGCCCCAGGCTCTATTGCATTTTTCACCATTTTATATAAAAACTAACTCCTAAGCAACGGAGTTTTTTTTCTTTCCCTCTGTTCTTCCCTTTCTTCTCTCTCTCCTCTTCCCCATTTATGGCTCCTTCATTTCACTGTGGGGGGCTGCAGTCAGGATGGCACACATGCAAATCAATTTGGGCATCATTTTTAACTATTCCAGTATGAAGAGTAGTGGCATATGCATGCTAATATCAGATTCTAATGTTGTAACATTTCTATCCTAACACTTTAAAGGTTTCCAGAGAACTGGTCTGTAATACACAACAAGGTTAGGCATGGTCCATACTGACAGTTTCTTTGTACCAAAGCAAGCAAACAAAAATATATTTCTTTATTAGGACATCTATTAGGACCCAGGGGATTCTGGTTTGCTCCTATGATTTCTTTTGGGTGTCAAAAAAAAAAAAAATCCTGTCTTCTAAGGTTTGACCACAGACTAACTTACAGCAATAAATGTCCTTTACTATGTGTGCAGTGCTTCTCTGTGCAGCTTTTCTAGTTATCCATCATTTGTTTAGCTGTTTTAGCTTAAAATATATTATAGTAACCACAGGAGCAAGGGAAGAAAACTTCTGGGTACAAAGGGCTACTGTGCTTTAAAATTCTGTGGTTTTCCCATTTAATTAGATTTTGATGTAGCACTGGGAACAGCCTGTTCCCTGTGTTCTACTGGTGGGAATGTTCTCGAGGTACATGTCATGTAAAGTACATATTGCCAGATTGGTTTTGCTTAGTACATGTTTAACAAGAGTGTCCCAACCCACTAATTAGAACAAGTAACCCAGAGGTCCATTATAAATTGCTAAAAGGACACATATGATAACCCTAGGAAAGAAATACGATTGCCTTTATTTATTATTAATCATTGCTATAGTTAACCAATTAACAAATAATTTTATTCTTCCAGGCTTCTAAGGAAAGGCAAATTTCTTTGTTAATTATCACTACTCAGTTATTAATACTATAGAATAAAAGAATTAAACATTTTAATGTTACTTTGCTCTAAGCAAACAACAACCCTTAAGAATTGTAACCTCCAACCCCGTTAGTAATTTATTTAAATAGCGAAATAATTAATTTTCTAAACTATATAGCCATTTTTACTCTTCAAGCCCATTCTTCTAGGTGAGTGGGTAAATATGCTGTTCCCACATGTTATTCCAGCTCAGAGTACACTGATAGGAAGCCCATGCTGGCTCTGCTCTGTGGTTGCTCCATTGACTTGCTGGAGTCCCACTGGCAATTTTCAGTTTGGCGTGAAGAGGCTCAACAAAACATTTCATGTGCATGTCTAAAATAAATACTCTTGTGCCTAAGGAAAGAGGATGTGTCCTATTTCCTTTGATTGTGTAGAGCATTTCACTCTCCTGAGAGCAAATATTGTAGTTCTTGTTTCCTTGATTACCATGTCAAGGTTTTCAGTGGAGCAAGAACTGGATTTGTGACTCTTCATCTTAAGGGAGGTACCCATAGCCCTTGGCTAAGGAATTGCTCTCAACTTTAGAGGTTTTTTGGTGCACTGAATATTTAATTAGTTATTGCAAAGTGGAACAGCTTTCAGGCTGAAATAGGAGGGGGGAAATATTTTCCTCCCTCATGAATATCTTATGGGATATTCTCCTGGAAGGTAAGAATTCAGATCTTCTCAAGCAGAGAAGAGAGTGAACCCAGGTCCCTTACATTCAAGCTCGGGGCACAGGCTTGGAATTAAATTAACTAGAAAGCTGTCTAGTTATAAATGGGTCAGCCTGTGTGTGAGTAAAAATAGTCCAGGTAAGTTAAGTCACCTTGCTTCTGCTCCTGTGAATCCTAATTATGGAGAGGGGTCTGCCTCTGACATGATCCATATCTGAAGCACATCTTTCCACTCCTTAAGCATATGCACTGAATTTTTGTGAATCCTGCTATAATCCCACTGTTAGAAATTAAATTATTCTCCTGAGATGTGTATGAACCTCCAAGCCAAAGCAAGGGTGGACATTTGATTTGGTAGCTACACCATAGAAAGTCATTGTTTTGTCTAAGTTTTGAAATGTGTGAACCCTTACTGGAGCCAAAACCTACATATACCATGGTCCCTGCATAAAGCAAAGGGACCACCTCACATGCCAGGGTAGCTGTATCCTATCCTGATAGATACACTGAAAAAAAAAGTTCAAGAAATGATTGAATTCTGCCAGCAAAGTCTGCTTGAACTGAGCACAAACACCTTGAGGAATTAAAGATTAGATTTGGTATTAAGTTTAACTTTGATATGACTTTATTATTTTCTTTTTCCTTTCTTTGGGGGGTGAATTATCTTTATTTGAAATTATTTAGCATCTATAATTACTACAAAAATAAGGTTAATAAGTAAAAAGGTCTAAAATGCTTGCCCAGCTAAGATTCATAGAAAATGGAAATCACAGTATGTTCCTCAATAACTTTGCACTATATTCTAACCTAGATATTCCTTTTTGCTTCTGAAAAATCATAAGACCTTTATAGATAGCCTGGGTGTTCTATCACTTTTCTTTGTTAAATATTTAAACACTCAGCTGGGTTCTTCTTTTTGTGTTCATATACCAAGTGAAAGAAAAAATAGAAATATTAGCAAGCATTTTGCTAAATAAAAATTATTTCAGTTTGAGGTTAATTCTCACATTGTGGCTATGTTGCCACTCAACATACTTTTATCATTCAGTCAGCAAATACATTTTGGGGTCCCATTTATAACCAGATCTCTGAAAGGAAGATTTTTCTGAGAAAACATCCTAGCAGCTCCAAATTACAGCAGTTAATAATGATGTGAAGCAACATTTTTGTAAATTGATGATGAATGATTTTTTTAAAATAACTGAGAATTCCTTCACTCCCACTAAACCCCTTTTTCCTAGTAAATAAATACTCTGCACAATTTGTAGGCATTCTTGCTTTCCAATCTAAATTTAAGCCACAACAGAAAGTTTTTCTTTAGTCAAAGCTTTTTGCATTTTAAAGGACACCTACAGAATATTTCTACTACAAAGGCATATGTGGGTAAGAAAGAAGAATGGAGTAGATGAAGTTGATTTCACTTGGCCTTTTTCACTTATAGTTACTTGATGAAACCTGCCAAATTTGATTTTGGAGTGTGCAAGTACAGCATATATTAAAGGAGCTAGTAAATTTTCAGAAAGGGAAATCAATAGAATAATTCAACGTGAAAAGCTCATTCTTAACTGATAGATTAGTCGAGGTTTCATGGCTCACTGTACATTTTAAAAGCAACATTCTAGGCTGTTACTGATTATAGGAAAGAGTTCATCTTAAGAGGAAATGTATATGTTGAGGAATGTTGACTTCATAATATACTTTCTATCCAGAAGGTCACAAATACCTGAAGGCAGTGCTAGAAAAAATCCTAAATATTAAATCTTAATAATAAAGTCCCTAAAGTATGAATTAAATATATTTTATTATTCTCTTTCTTTTGTTCGAATGAAGGTTGAGAGAGATGAACTGATTCAACTGAGGTCAACACTGCAAGTCCACAAAAAAAAATCCCTGGGGTGAGTGATCCATTTCAAGCCTGAAAAAGTATTTTTTTTAATTCCTCTCCCTTTTTCAGTCACATAAAATTCTACAGCTCAAAGACAAGCTATCTTTCCACACTCTTCATGTAATCAATCTGTGTTGTTAATAGCTCACCAGTGAGATGATGGGTCCACATCACCAACCCTTTTGATGGACAGCTTTTTATCAGTAAGTTCCAGAAGCTATAGAGTAACAAATTCCAAACTTTCTCTTTTGTAGAACAAAAATGTATTTATACTGCCACAGGCAGAGTTCTACACTACAAAATTGAGAAGTATACACATTTCCTTAGAACCCCACTTAAATTGATACATTTTAAAAAATATATATTTTTATTCTTATTGGTTCAAATTAGTTTTTTACCTCCTAATGAGTTCTTCCTCTTCCCTTTTCTCCCTCCTCTGTCTCTCTCTATCAGTATCTCTTCAGTATCCCTAGAATCTTGATCAAAACATTAAGGGTTATTGAATGCAGCAGATTGTCTTCTCAGCACTGAAATTAATCTAGAGATTTACTAAATATTATAAACGCAAAAGAATATGGATATAATTGAAAAAAAAAATCCAAAATTTCTCTTCTGTTTTGTACATGTGTACAAAAAGCCCCCCAACAATCTTGAGCAGACCAATGTTTGTTAATTTGTCTCACTTCAGCAGTGACCTTTATTCTTCAATTGGGTAAAAAAACACTGCCTTATCAAGCCAAAACTTCCAATTATGGAAAAAAAATTCCATTGTGAGGATTGATCAGAAGTCTTTTCCAGGGCAGAAAAGTTATGAAGACCCTCATTCTATTAACTGTCTGGTAGATGAAGTGATAGCTTATATACAAATTCATGTACAGAAAACATTTAAATACCTGTTGTGAAAAATTTAATGATTTTGATGGCAAACAAGGGAAATAAACCTTTTTACTGATTCTTTCTATCTGAAAAAGAATTGGGAAGAAATAATTCTTGCTATGAACCTGCAGAGAGGAGAAACAAACACCTAGCAGGTAAGAAATCTATTCAGATTTGCTGAAGCTCATCAAAAAAAGAGAAATGTAGAAGCTAACAGCTCTTTTCTGAGCTGACTACACCTAAAAACAGTTCATTTGGGGTTTGCATAAACTATATTTTGGGTTTTATATCCCTAACTTTTATTTTCAGCTTAATATCCCACGCTTCTGGTGAATTTCTTCAAACAGCTGGAAGAATACATATCAGCCTGCTATCTGTTGTGTACATTGTGCACAATGCTCGTGATTTACATGACCTCTAAGTGGTTTGTTAGGTAAAAATGTTTTTAAAATTCTTAGCATGGACTGTGTTTTCATCAAAAGGATATCAAAAACTCTGCTTCCAAAAAAAACATGCAAGCCTGAATGGTCCCTGCAGTAGTGACTTTTAAGGACTGAGTGATGATGTGCCATAAGTCTTCCCTTTCACTGAAGTTTGAGGATGTGGAGAAGTTTTATAATTTCTAGTTATTATCTACGTGTTGAAAGGGATCCCTTCATGTTCCATAAGCTCTTCTGTAACATTTTTAGGTACTTAAAATATTTGAATTGAACTCAGGACTGCAATGTAAATGTGAGGTGAACTTTGCAGCATCTCTTAAGACAGTTATTTGACCACAATGAGTTTGTAGATTCAAAGTAGTTTTGAAGTTTCAAAAAAAGATCATAAAGAGCTAGAAAAACAATAATTCTAGACTGTTCATTATTTAATTGAATTATAAAATGGGGAGAAATAGTAATGAAGTTATAAGAAGAGTAATGAAATTGAACTGTGCTGTAAGATGAAAAGCAGCAGTAATAATTGCTAAATTATTTTCCTTAGTCAAAGACGAGATTTAAATGAATGCAAGCAACTCAGTTCCTTCAAGACAAAAATAGGAATGGGAAAAGGCTTTTATTTTTGCCTCTAGGGACTATAGGTGCTGAAGGAAAAGACAAAATATATCAAACACAGGGTGACTCACAGGGGGTGAGTACTGAAATTTAGCATATCTTTATTTAATCTGTTCAGCTTTCTCCTGAACACAAGAGAAACAGTTTTACCTTTAATACTGAGAGTTATACAACCAACCAAAGGTTTTTAGCTTTCTGTAAATTCAGCCTCTTTTGTGTCAATATCACGATAAATAAACCTCGGGGGTTTACTGAAATTTTGTTATTGGTTTTCCATACTCTGTTATATGCTGTATCAAAAATACCTCGTGCTGAATGTTAGTCTTAATAGCCATTTCACAATGGCTTTTTGCTTTTTTTCTGGCCCGTCATGTTTAATAATAACCAAAAGTTTTGATTGAGTTTGCTGCAGTTTATTTTCAGAGTGACTTTCAAATGCACTGTTTATCTGCATGTTGAACCAAAAATGAAAGCAGTATTAGTGACAAGCATATTTTGCTTTTTTCCAGATTTCAAACATTTTCTAAGGTCATGTGGGTATTGCTGGCCAAGCATCAGTAGTTTATTTATTGCTTGATTACAAGTGGAATTATAAATGGAATAAAATAAGATGGATATGGAGGATTACCAACTGCTGTTGGCACACCACCGCACGCTTAAAGATGTCTTCATTCATTAACAGACTCTTTCAGCTTGCCAAGGTTGGGAAATGAAATGCAAGTCACAGCTTGTGCATTTATCACTGTGAGGAAAGCCTCCTGCCAGTACTGGTTAGGCAAAGTGTACTTGCAGCCATTAGTAGTCCAGTCTGATTACTGGGCTCAATCTGTTACTAATGGCAACCAGCACCACTGCCAACGCAGCCACAGCATTGTTTCCATCTGTGCCTGCAGGAAAAACTTTAAATCTCGCAGCTTAAAATTCTCAAACCACCTTACAGACACATTTTTCATTATTTAATTTTCTTAGGGTTTTTTTTTTGGTTTTTTTTTTCAGCTGGTGTGCCTGCAACAAGCAAGCTGACCCTTACCTTCTGTAGAAGACAAATAGCAATCGGCCAGTAGCACCTCAGTTATCACTCGTGCCATGAATTGGTGCCTCAGGTCTGTGCTCTTAAACCACCTGCAGTTCTCCTTCCCAGCACTGCAGTAAATGCCTGTGCAGCTTCTCCTTCCCAGAGAGAGCTGGTGAGTGCTCGTCAGCAAAGCTAAAGGGAGAATTGCTTGTGGGGAGGTAATACGGGAGAAAAGTGAGATGGGGTGTGTGGGGAATGGAGGGCAGTAGGGAATACAAGCAGGATGTAGGGGATAGTGGTGGAAGATTGTTGCTTGGTCCTGGGAAAAAAAAATATTGGACAATATATATGAAAACAAAGCATTTGCATACAGCCCTATGTTTATTTCTGCTGCTGCATTATGTCTTGTACAACAAATTTTGATCACATAGATGTCATGCTGTGAGTTACATCAGCTTTGCTAACTCAAACACTTTATAAAATTTCTCTCTGTAGCACGCAGTGATACTTCTCCTTTGCTGAATAACTGCTTTAAGTCTGGAAATTTGCATCAGAACCTGAGTGTATCTAAGCATTTTCTTGTGTTTTAAATGTGTCTGATGCAGTAGAACTTTTTAATCTCAGCAGCCTTTTTGCAGTTTACCTTGGAGGTCAGGAATAATAGGTAAACAAGCAATCAATTATTTCAAGTATAGGCATAATAATGCAAGAAGGTAAATAGAAGGTGCCAGGTTTGCTTCAGTTCTTACCAAACTAAAATATGCCTACCTTTTGATCAGATATATTTTTAAAATCTCTTTCTTCTTTATCCTGAATAGGCCACAGTAAATTTACAACTGGTATTCATCCTCATCAAAGTTTTATTACACTATAGAAGAAACAGCCAGGACAGTCTAAGATATGACTGACTCTTGTCTGTCTCTACTGAAATTTATTGATCTTCCAACACAGCTGGTGAAACAAATTCATAGTTGATATATTGCCAGTTTCTTAAGAGAAAACCTGCTAGCAGCAGCATGTGTCACATTTAAAGTGGCCTGGCTGACTTGGAGATGAAACAGGCCAGCTGGGATGGATGGGCTCCCTGGCAAACTCCAGAAGAAGCAAGATGCCAGGCTGGTCCTCAACATTTCTGCCCTAAATTGAGAACAGGGATCTCTAGCTGGCACCTTTGTCCCAGGAGCAAGGCCAGTTTATCAGCCCTTTTCCATTCTCCAAAAGGATAATAAGGAAATAGTTTGTTCTCCCACGGAATATGTGAGGATGGTCACAAGTGTTAGAGCATCTCTGTAACTGGATGATGACCATTTCACTGCTGGTTAGTACAAAAAGTGCAAATTAATATGAGAGCTTACACTGTGAGGCTAAAAAGTCAATCTTAGTATAGGAAAAAGTGTGATTTCCACAAGGGCATGGGAACAATGGAGCTGATTTTAAATAAAAGCAAACAAGAAGATAGAGGGCAAGGCAATGCACCCAGGGTGCAAAGCCAAGACAATAAAACTGTAGCAAAAGAAAGCAAAATCAAGATTAACTGTTGTGAGGAAAACAGTGTTTTCATAGCTCTGGCTATAACAGGATGGTAAGTATTTAATAAAGCAATTCCACAAAAATAGGAAAGACTGCATGCGTGTATTTTTTGTTCCTGAACATCTTTCTCAATCTGTGAGCAATATCTGATAAATTGTGAAGTTTGTTAAAAAGAAAAAGAGAATCAAAACCCCCTGACAAAACCAAGCAACTGAATCACAGGGACTTGTATCAAACCTGTTTTAAAGTCTGACCATATTCCTTTATGCAAATTTCCTAAATAGCTAATAAACTGAAGCAAAGGCCAAAAGCCTTTGACATATAGGTGGAAAATATCTGAGAACTGGGTACATTAAAGGAGAAATCATTGAGCCAAAGCTTGGGTGTCTTTTTCATCCAAATTTTTCCATGATTTGTCAGTTTCTGCTGTGCACATTCTGTTTCAGAGATAGTAATTTAACACAAGTCCCTTCTCCAAAAACGAAATCCAGCGTCCTTGACTGGTACTGAGAGAAAAATGGGCAGAAAAAAGTGATAATTATCTTCCAGGATCCAGAGAATAGTAAGAGAAACTCACATAAAACAAGGGCTCGTTCTCTGGAGGTGAGGGTGCGATTAATATATTTCAAGATATTAAAGGCCAGAGGGATGTTGTGAACAAATAAGCATAATTTAATTCTTAATGAATTATTAAAAAAAAAAGCCTCCCAAATGACTAGAAGCAAAAATTGAGTTACTAAAATCTAATTTTAGCTTAATTCTGTTTCAAGCATTCCTAATATCTAAAAAATGAAATGAAATTGTGTTAATTGTCTGATTTTTGAACAATGTAATAATTAAGCTGCGATAAACAGGAAAGCAGGTGAAAGAGCTCAGTTATAGTTACAATAAACCAGGGTTTAGAATATCTAAAATTGATGTCATGTGGGAAATAACTGAGCAGTCACTCTTTCATTTCTATGGAGATGTGCTAAGACTGAGACAGCAGCAATGTTTGAAGAAGTTAGAAGACAGTGGGGAAAACTCTGAATCCTGAGGTGGTTATAGAGCAACAGATTAGACAAAATGCATTTCCCAAGGTAAAACAAATGTTGAAATAAGGACACTTTACAGATTCTTTCTTATTCAGTCCCAGAGTCTGCTTCATGTGCTGTAGTTTTAATGAAAGTACATTGGAGAGAAAGAACACAGAGGCAAGTTTCTGATTTGATTATAGCTGCAGTCTAAAACAAGGACGTGGAATCATCCAAGTTAGGAGAAAAAAGACACAGAGGAAAATGCGATGAGAAACACAAATGCTAAGGAGGGGAGGGGAGGGTAGAGGTGGGTGCTTGAGAAGGGTTCCTGGGAAGGTGGCTGGCAGCCTTCAAGGGAGCAGATTAATACACCACAGAATCATAGAATGGCTTGGGTTGGATTAAACATCATCTCATTCAAACCCCCACAGCCATCTTATCTAGTTTATGATGTGCTGAATCTTACCTTAAACACACACATTAAAAATTATTTCATTTACTCATATGGGAAACTAAACAGACCAGCTGAAATGCAGCCACACCCATCACAGGAATGCTGCTCTCTGTCCCTGTATTGCCTGCTGATATGAAAATGTTTCAAGAAGGTAATACTTCTGAAATATATGGTATACATTCAGAAAGAAGTATATAATATTACTGCTAAAGATGCTGTCATAAAAATTGGAAGAAAGTTGTCAACTCTCCATGGCTGTTGCACTAGGAGTTCATTGTCTCAGCAATACTCCATATCACACTCTTGTTTGAAAGAACATACAATGACTATGACTCAGTTAAATAATACTCAAAGTTCAACCAGTAGAAAAAATATTTCATATTCATTTGACACCTTTTTTGTTTTATTTTTCCTCCTTCACCAATGGCAACAGATTAACATTTTCCTTATTATCAAAATAACACAGAATAAAAAACACACAAAAAGTGTTATAAATTAGCATAATAGTAACTTTGACACATTTATTGATTGATGCAGAAATCAAAGAATTAAAAAGCTAATAAAGAAAAATATTCACCCCCCTTCCCACGTCTACATCTCTGTCAAATCACAAATATACTCAAAATATCAAGCGGGTTAAAATAGAAACATAAGCTTGGCGATATTAAAATTAATTTGAAAGCATGAAATAATCACTGTTGAAAATTATGCTATTAAAAAAATTCAATTAAGATTCGTGACTCACTTCAGTTTTTGATTTTATCCCTTCTGCTCTGGAAAGTTGCAAACTGCACATCAAGTGTCCGGTGGGCTTTGAGAGGCAATGACGAATATTCATTTCAAGACATTTCTTTTGGATTCAGGCAGCACTGACTGGGTGACAAAGGGATGGAGATATCTCACTGAATTTCCTGCATATTGTAACAGTATTGCATCTGACCTGATTTTCTTCTTTAGACAATGCTTGTGATTTGGTTTACAATGTTTTGAGAAGGAAATGTTATTGATTTTTTTTTCCAGGAACATAACATTGTGGGATTTTTCATTTAAAATGCATTTTTAGTAAAATCTTTATTTTGAAAAGAGCAGCAGCATGTTTCTAATTTTCTAATTTTACTGCATCTTCTAGGGTTAGCTGCAATAGAAAATCCAGAACTGGTGAATCTCTGCACTGACATTGGCACAAACTGTTCAGCAGTGGAGAAGTGAGACGTTGTTATATCCATTCATCTCATTTTAGCAGTTACAGTATTTCTGCTGCTTTTATGGCACGGCCTCTCACGACCAGCTGAGCTCATGAGAAACCTCCCAACATGGCACCTTAACCTAGAACTGGTCTGGCTTATGTCAGCATTATGCCAGTCCATGAGGATGCCCCTGCCCCACCTCCCAAAATATTGAAGGAAAATAAGTTTTCTGTATGGGGCTTATGTTTTTATGGATGAGTATCTACATCTGTATGAAGAAGGGGAAGAAAGGAAGCAAAACAAAAAGAAGTTTCAGTACTTAAGGAAACCTTAGTATCTCAAATAAAACTCTCTGGCAGGTGTGAGAGAACTCTGAGACAATCACAGTCCAATGCTAGATGACCTTCTCCTATATAATTCTCAAGTTATCTTGGAGTTAACTGAGATGATGACATAACCCAGACGAATTATTTAGGCTCCATTACAGATGACAGAGGAAGATTTGTACTTAGGGACAGCATTCCATCTTGCCCATATTAGAGCACAGAAAAATGTGGTCACAGCAGCAGTGAAGCAGAGGAGGAGGATACAATCTCAACAGGAAAGTGAGACGACCAGCCACAGGAAGAATGCACAGAGAATTGTTGCATTATGATAATGGTGCTTTATTGATTTTACAATATCCTGTAAAGGAATCATAGCAAGATTTTTAGGAGAAAGCTATAATATGTGTTGCCCCTCCAACATAAATTTAATCATTAGTTTTGAAAGGCAACCTCACACGAAGTAGTAAACACTGTCTTTGCATAATTCTGAGCATAATAGGAATACAAAATGTGGTGTAAAATTAATTTAGATGTAATGAAATAATTGAAGAAACTCTCTCTCTTGTGGTCTATCAGGACAGCTCCAGAGGTGCCAGTTGGCTTAAGAGGCAATTTAGCCTGACTGCTTCAGTTTATCAGTATTACTCTACAAAAAGCACTGCTTATGGTGGGGATTAGTTGCTGTCTCATCTCACGTCATGTTCTGAATAATTAATGCTTATGCATGTTGTCTTCAATATGATTTGTCATATAAATGCTACATAATTTAGTTATTAAGATAAGATACTATGTGACAATATTTATATAGCAGTCTCCTCCCAGTCACTCAACTGCTTCTAAATGCTAAGGGCCAATTAGATGATTTTTGCTTCTGAGATCTGGTAATCATTTGTTGACAGATATTTAATGATTTGTATAAACACATTAAACTATTTTTCTACCATGAAATAAACACCATTTTTCTTTTCTTTTTTTAATCTCTTTTCCTTTTAATGAATGCAGTGGTTAATTAAAGCTCTATACGTTCAGAGCACCCAACATTTGAATTGTACTCCACATCACCTCAAAACTACAAGCACTTAATTTATAGCATATTTTTAAAATTAATTGCAAGTCCTACTACCAACATTGTAGTTTTCTCCATGAGGAGTGTTTTACTATCCAGCTGCTTTGTTCTTTGTAGCACCTACCAAAAGCCAACTCATCAGAGAGAACATATTGCAACCCAGTTTCTATGGCAAATGTCTTCTGCTGAGAACATCTAGTGCTACACAGTGTAGCACTTCCACAAAAGCTCCCCAAGTCTGCTCCTTTCCTTGGGGCCAGAAACACAGCATTCCCAAAGCAGGAGCAGGGCTTGTAGCTGGAGTGGCTCTCAGCACCACTCATGAATTCCATCATCTGTTACCAAGGCTTTTCTCCCACATCTACCTATTGGTTTCTTGTCTGAAAAAGTGAAGTTGGTGAGTTCTCATTTCATTTATATAAAAGGATAAAAAAAAGTCATTTTAATGAAGCCTCAATGTATTGCAGTTTATGAATTGCATCCAGCATAATCCAAGGCAGAGATTCGACCTTGAAGTATTATACCCAGTAAGGTTTGAGGCAGAGCTGGAAATAAATTGGCAGAAAATGTGAATAAATCTGCTACAGTAGTTTCTTTGAAGTCTGTATTTACTACAAGCTCATGGGCTAATTACATTATCATAGTTTTGCATTGGCTTATATGATATATAAGCCAGCACAGTAATTTCTAGTTTTTCTGCTAAACCAGTGCAGAGGCATCTTGTCAGGCTAGCTGGGTACACCAGAGAGGCAACTTATCTTCACTTAAGAGAACTGCACAGCAACATCATGAAATTTCTAACATGATAAGCCAGTGGTTCTAGTGGCAGATACTCATGAGCTGAGTTTGGGGCTGCCATTACCTTCAGTGAAGAGCAGAGGTGGTCTGAGTGTGAGCCAGCCTGGAGCCTGCCCCATGTCTCACCAGAGCAGCTCAGCATGTGACGTGTGCTGCCTTTCCACTGGCAATCACAAGGTAACTCCTCGGTTTGGAGTGGGAAAGCCACGAGCCACTCAATTTCTGCAGCTCTGTGGGGATGTCCTCTCACTAAGTGCACGTAGTGCCTGGTGGTTAATCCTGCCTAAAAACCACAACACAGCATTTAATGAGCCAGGGCAAAAACCCCCTTCCCTTTCAATATTATGCATTTTGAAGAGTCTTCTCTCCTTTTCATATGTTCAGAAGGAATTAAAATATATTACCAAGACATTATGGAATCATAAAAGAGAATTATGTGGTGGATGCGAGCAAGGCTATTCTGGTTGTTTCAAGTTTTGGGTGTGGTTTGGTCCTTTTTCAAGCTAGTGCTGCTTCAGGTATCAGGCAACAACAGAGTACAAGTTAAAAATACAAAATTTCTATCAAGTATAAGATTTTCATAATGTTGATACCCATCTTTTATCAGGTAGATATTTTTCAATCAGTAGATTCATATATATACACACATGTGTGAATAAGGTACATGCATATATATATGTGTATGACTATTGTCTCAATTTAAATTATTTTCTATTTGCTGTATGTTTCTTTTCTCTTCTTCACAGAAGGGACTTAGTAAACAAAATGCAATGCATAATATTCTTGCCTTGCCTAATTTACATAGGTTTTCTTTTAATATTATCCATTCGCTTTTCAAACATAGATGTGTTTATTATACTTGGGCATTTCTATATGTAAAAGAATCTGTCTTTCAATGTCATCACATGACTTGCTGCTTCCTAATGATTTACAGTTAACTGCAGGGAAACTTTTCCTAGTTTAAAAACAAAGGAAAGAAGGAATAAGAAAAAACCCCACAAACTCAGGTTCTTTCTTGCAAATATAAACATACCATATTTTATTTTTAATTTGCATCAAAACCCACAGAGAAATTGGAGGTGAATTTAGACCCTCACCAGATTTTTTGCACTTTTTGCTGGCACATTTAATTTCCTCTGTTTAGCCCCAGCTATTTGCAATGCCTCCCACACTCGTTGGAGCAGGCATCCTGTTAACTAACTTCTTGTTTAAATGAAGGGCTATGCTGACAATTAAATGTAGGATTGTGCATGCTTCAGTGCCGTGCCTTATTATAATCAACGTGAGTAGAAGCAGAGTGCTGAAATTATGGGTTTTAGTCTGCATCTGCATGGCATTATTATGCTTATCAAGGTGAAAATGTCAACGCTGAAGAATGTAATTGTGTACCTTAAGCTGCAGCAATAGTTAAACTGAACTCCTGCCCCGACTATTAATGCATCAGAGTGCTACTCTTAAGAGGCACTATAACTCTTTGTGTGGGCAGAGCTTTCAAATCATGAATTTATTTCCTCCCTTTCTATTTTTTGGGGTGTTTTTTTTTAAAGACTTTCAGACATGAGGTTTTTCTGTTTGGTTACAGCTCCAATATGGATTTTCTGGTGCAGTTTTTCCTCTCCAGCAAAGTCCAGGAGCAGAAAGCACAGCGTAGGTTTGTGCAGGGCTCCTGCCCTCCGGGAGGTCAAGTGTGAAATGAGCTGAGAGACACATTGACAGCCCATGCGTGAGCCAGAGCTGCTCAGGCTAGTTATCAGTAATTCAGATCTGTGCCTCTAGTCTGGGCTCTTATTATAGCAAATCAAACCAAATAATCAAATAATTCAATGAATTATCTGTGTTTACGAGATTATCATTTTGATCTGAGCATCGTCTCATACCAATTATGCATGTTTTATTTGTTGATTTTAATGTTTAGTCATCCTGAATATTTTGATTTGTTGTTTATTTGTACTGAAAACCAAATGCAATTGTCTTAATGCAGTATATTACTTTGTTGGGTTTCATACACTTGCACTGCTTATAAGTCAGTCACTTGTAAGTTATCTGTAGGTAGGGGAATATCACTTCTCTTTACACAAAGACACAGGGAATGTTTTCACCTCCAGTCACAGTGATTCTTTTGAGCTGCTTACAACACATATGCCAAAATACATCCCCATGTCTGCACGTTTGTAAGTATTTTCCCAATTATAATACTGAAAATTCTGTTAGTTCTCCTTTTAATTTCTTTCTTTATTTTCTGCCGTCCCTCCATGATTTCCCTGTACAACAGATTTGGCAGGAAGACAGAGTAGATATGCTAATACAATAAACAATTTTTCTGGAATAACTTCAGTCTCTTTCAATTTCTAAAAAAAACCAAACAAACAAAGAAAAAAAGAAATAAAGAAAAATAAGAAATTGCACAAGCTTCAGTATTTTATGAGTCATTATTTTAAACTGATTTATTTTGTGCTAAGATGTTATTTTTCTACTCTTGATCTGATTTTTTCCATGAAGAGAAATACAGCAGACACTCAAGGATCTGAGGATTACACACATGATTAAAGTTTGCTTTTCTACTCCTTTGTGTCAAAGGAAGAAAATAGCCAGAAAATATTTGTATTTAGGAATTATTTGTGAATTTCCTTAAAGATCAAATTAATCTTAGCAACACAGAGAGAAGATTTCACTTCTTTTGTTGGAACACTTGGTAGCCTAATAGAAAGAGCAGCCCCCCTGTGCTTCTGAGCAGCTCTGAGGAGCTCAGTGCAGAGCTGAAGGAGGGCTGTGGCTGCACATTAGGCAGAGGGAGAGACTGAGAAGATGAATGCTTCCAGATTTACTCCTTTATCATTTGTGGAAGTGAAGAAGTTACTCATACCACTCAAAATCAGTAAGAAAAATTATTTTGCCTTTGGAGCACTGAACCTTGGCGTGTTTTCCAGCTGCCATGCACCAGATTTCTGCTCATCCTTATATGTGGACTGCTGGCATCTGGACTTACAGAAATTACAGGTGATGGCATGCTTATGCTGCAGGGAGAAGACAAGGTATAAGGCTGAGAGGGTCAGATTTCTATTAAATGCTAAATAGCATTAAAAGTGATTAAAATATTTCACTGGCTTTTACTAAAAAAAGTGCATTTTCTGCTACTGAACTAGGAAAAGAAAATAGCTACGTTGCTTGGAGCAGTAGTGGATCAGTCTGAGAATCAGAAATTTTTTAATAATAAATACAAAAGTTGCAGATGTTGAGGTCGTTTCTAATCTTGCTTGCATCAATATAAATCTAGAAAAGCTGCTCAAAACCAATGAAGTAAAACTAATACAAATCAGTATTTTAAAATGAGACAGTCAGGCACTTTTTACACATTACTGTCAGAGCTGTATATCTCCACTGATTTTATTAGAGTTATATATCAAGATCAGACTTTTAAATCATTCTGCAATCAAACCTCCTGTTGCAATGACAGGTGAGCCCTTTCTATTGCATACATCAGAATGTATGTGAGAGGCCATTATCAATTCTGCAGCTGGAAAGCAGAGTCTGTGTTTCTGGCTTTTTCCCCTTGCTCCCCATGTGGAGTCCTCTATTGCAGGCCAATATTCCTGTACAGGTGGAACTTTTACTAATCTCCAGGAGCAGTGAGCCCTTTGAGAGAGAATCCCAGACTGACCCAGGCTGGAAGGGACCTCTGGAGCCCACCTAGCCCTCTCCTCTCAGCACTGACACATGATCAGCATGTCCAAGTGGCTTCTGAGCATCTCCAAGGACAGGGACTCTGCCACCTCTCCCTGCTGCCCCAGCACAGAGTAAAGAAGGGCAATGTCATGTAGCTGGAGAGAGAGTTTGTGCTGCTTGTGCCTGCAAGTCGAGTGGGAAGGAGGGGAGACAGGGGAATAGGCTGTGGCATGACTTTGCTTTGAAGCTCCTATCAAGTGCAAATAAGGCTCATAATAAATAAGTCCCTGCTAGGGAGTTGTACATTTTTATTTGCAGTGTTTAGCTTGCAACCAAAAATCTGTTTTGGTTCAATTCTTGCAGCATTCAGAAAAGCACTGAAATGACAATTTACTTCTAGTTCAAGCAAAACAATGGTTTGCATGATTATCAGTTCAGCTTCATGGTCTGATTACAGAAAGCTTTGATTTTAAAACATTGAGTTTAACTCTGTCAAAGGATCAGACCTCATAATTTTTTATCTAAACCTGACATTTTCCTCATGCATATAACCCCTTTCTGGCCTTCCTCTTTCTCTCTTGCTAATAAATGGCTGACAAGCCATGTTTGATTGTCTTGTGAAGGCAAGGAGATCAAATACATACCGAATATTAACAAAACACAAAGGATATCCTTAGGGAGGAAAAAAATACGTTACTTGTTCTGCTGGAAAGAGTTGTCAGTGAAAAACCATCCTGCCAGGGTGAGGGAGCATCCCTCAGCATCCACACAGGGACTCCTTTGGAGAGCTCTGCTCGCCCCTGTCAGTCCTGGGCTGGGCTCAGGGAGGCAGCAAGGAAAGGAGGGGTGCTGCTCCCAGCTGACCTCACAAGTGGAGAGTAAAAATTCCTGCTCAGGACTCAAAAACAAGACCCTTCCCCAGCAGCACTGTGTCTGTTTTGTGCTTGTTTATTCTTTTTCCTTTTTTTTTTTTTTTTCTTTGTTGTTGTTGGTTTTTTTGTTTATTTGGTTTTTTTTTGTTTGTTTGTTTTTATTTTTGTTTGATTGCAGCATTTTTTTGTCTAGTTAGTTCTACTCTGTGGAGAATGAAATAACCCAAGATTTATGTCTGGAATTAGGGCCACGTGAGTGATTGCTTGGAAAGCAGTAAGGGACTTGGCTTACAAATTTAGCACAACCAGTGATTCCCACAGATTAGAGAATCACAGACTCTTCTTAGTAGCAAGGGACACATGAGGGTCATCGAGTCCCACTCTTGGCCCAGCACAGGATATCCCAAGAACCATGTCCATCCCAGTCTACCTAACAAAAATGTTAATTTACCTCTAGCCTTAGACTAGATCCTGTCCTCTCCTCCATAATCCAGCCAGAACACAAAGGCAGCACTGAACAGGAAAAAAAAAAAAAATCCACAAAGGAAATATTAAACAAAAGAACTAGAAAGAGATGGAAAAAAAAAGTGAAACTCTTTTTGAGCAAAAGAACAAGAAAAAGAGGTCAATACCTTGAATTATTTACAGAGGGCCAGTAACTCAGGTTCTTTCTGCCCAGTATACAAGCAGTCTGTTTATTCTGATAAAGCAACAGCTTTTTATGTATATCAAACAACAAATTCAGAAAGCTTACAAAGAAAACTCCATAGCCCCAAAGACAAATGGTTATCTGGAACATGGAGGAAAAGAAACTCTGGAAGTTAATGTTTGTGCCTGTCTATCTGCACCAGCACCTCTTGAATAAAAACATTCTTATTTTCATCATGAGTTAAGATACACACATTAAAAAAATATGTATACATACATGCACACACACAAACACATATTGAATCTCATATTTTCAAGCTGAATAATGCAGCAATTTATTTTGAAATGAATGAAACTGTGACTTATGCTTGACTTGAGATTAATTTGAAAAAAATATCCAGCACCATGGACGGACTGCAGCTTCCTAGCTTGACCTACTTGACAGGTAAATCAGGTACAGCTTTGTTCCTCCAAGGTTATCCATTCCAGGGATAGGTTTTCTGTTTGGTATGCAGGCTTGCAAAACCACCCTTTGAAGATGTGGAGTTGTCTTTCTCTCTCTAGATGTTAAGCTTCCTTTAAACTGTGATGAAGTTTAGGGAAAAGAGTTCTAATCACCAAAGAAATCCTTTAAAGCATTGATGTTTTCAGCTGTTAGATCACCTTGTAACAGCAGCAATGGAGAATTAAAACTTGTGTCCAGTTGTGTGAGAAGCCTTAGCTCTGCACACAGGCCTCAATGTGACAATAACAGGAAGCAAACACTGGATTGTAGCTGCTCTTGTGTCAGTCACTGTAAAAAAAAAAAATCTAGTGCTAATTTACTTAATGTTGCAACCTAATCTATTACTGATGGAGCAATGCAAAGTTAGAAAACAAAATATTTTATTATGTGCAAGTTTCTTATTAGAATAGAATAATCCAGCCAGAAACACTCTGAGATAGTAAATATTTGTAAGTTTGGATAATATGCTTGTCCTCATAATTGGCAGAATTGATCCTGCTGAGTGCTCACTTCACAGTTCAGAATTATCCCTCACTGTCTCATATATACAGATCTCTTTCCTTTTCAGATTTATACAGGCAAGTAGCTGGTATAAAATACAAATTCACTGTAGGTTAATTTAAAATTTATTAGAAAAGAAGGTGAGGCTTGAGGTGGGAAAAAAACCCCAAATTAATTCCCAATCCTCTTTTCTGGGACTATGCCTATTTGTTGCATAGACTCAATAAATATGATAATGACATTATATTGTTAGCATCTTAACAGAAATTCTATTTTTTAAGCAACTCTCTAATGCAGAAATTCCTAAATTTATTTAGCATACTTGGTATCTGCTCCAAGAGGAATTTTAAAATCATTTCACGAGATGTAAACTGAACAGTTTCTCTCATTTCACAGCTCATTCAAGTTTGCTTTGTGTTCTGCTGCCACTTCCACCTCTGAAAAGCAAGTGTTACAACCTCGAGTGGAAAGGTGGCCCTCCAGGCTTTCTGTGGGCACTGCAATCCACACAGACACGAGACAGATGTTTTAGTCTGGTCAAATGTCTTATGAGCTATTGTGCTTGTTCATCAAAACACCTGTCAAGTAATGGCAGAGGAGTGTGAGTGATGATAGAACAGACCTTTCAGGTCTATTGCACATACCAAGGGCTGCTTCAGATGTGCTCCAGCCACTCAAGTTTTGTGCATTATGAGACATCAGTTGAATAAATCAAGATTATGCTGTATGGAATAGTAAAGGAAAAATTTAGGACTAAAAAATTACTTCAATTTATATTATAGTTCTGCTGACATTTCAGCGTTTTTGATCTCTACTCATCTGGGAAATTATTTTGCCTTGATTTGGCTTATCTCCCCAGAGGTCTGGTGTCAGAGCAGAGGGACTTGGATGTGCAGTGCAGAGCAAAGTCTTCCAGTAAACTTATTTTGGTGATTCATGGGCATGATTCTAGTCAAAACATACCATTATTCCTTTTCCAGAGCCGGGAAACTTTGGAGCACATCATCTGTTTTACTGATGGAGTGCAAAGTCACATACTAACCACAAAAGTCAAATACAGCATCTATTCCAGATGATTTATATTGAAGGAAGTATTTAACCAAATGCCATGTAAGGACAAGAACTTACTCAATTTAAGTGAAAGCCTTACAAATATTTTTAAAATACTACGTGGTATAGTGAAATAATACTTTTCACTTTTTGGAGGAACTTCTAAACAATACATTTTACTCAGCTTGGTACTAAAAACTGTTTAGAGTCCAAACATCAAGAAGCCAGGTGCAAGCAGCAGCTTGCTTACCCATCAGCATAAGCTTCAAATAATCCATTTGGCCACTCAATGAAATAAAGCAGGAGTGAGTATTTTTTATTTCACTCAGTGAAGTAAAAAATAATTCCTAGTCGACCACAACCAGTGACATGAGTTTTAGGAAGTGGTGTCCCTCAGCTGAACTCTTGTGACTGGCTGTGTTAGGGTGGTTAATTCTTTCACTGCCCTGCAGCAAGAAGATGTGTACATAGTTGCACAAAAAGAATTCAGTTTTGTCACTTTCTCAATACTTCTGGCTGTATTAAGCAGATTAATTAAGTGAATTAAGACATTTCATATGTGAATATAAATTATGCCACTGCAATACTGCAATTTTATGGCTCTGTCGTCATCCCTTACCCTTAATGGTCATCTTAAACTGAAATAAGGATGGGTATCTGCTTAGAAAGGCATCTACCTTCTCTCCACTGTCCTCAGGTACACTCAAGGCCACGATAAATCTCCCCACATAATTCCACTAGCACAGCTCTGGGGTGCAGAGAAGGATGAAAATGTCAGTGTAAGGAATAGAAACAGTCCTGTTATGCATCAATGAGAGTTTCCACTATCATTCCACTGCAGCCCAGAACAAGAAAGGTGGAACTACTACCACTACTATCTCCAAAACAATCTCCTTTTCACTGGCAAAGAAATACAACTTCTGGAGTGCAAAAAGCTTAGAATTTCATTCCAAAGTATATTTAACAAAGCAATTCACAACAACAACCATTTCGTTGTTCTGTATTCACCACTCAGTAATTACCACTTTAAAAAAGTATAATGGTTCTTTTATGTGAACTCCTGACAGCAAAAGTACAGGGAAACTAACATATGAAGTTGTCTTTGGCTTTACTGATTTTCCTGGCAAAATATATAGTGTGGGCTTGAGTGATCATGAAGGGGAGCTGCAAAGAAGCCTACACATAAAAGAGAACAAGCATAACATGGAAAACTACAGGAAAGAGCTTGCAACAGTGTACCATGGCTGAGACTGCACAGGAGAGCTACAGCAGGTGTAAAATACTCACGTGCTAAAGAAAAGAGAGAAAAAAAAACATTGAGAGAAAGATAAACAAAAGGAAGATGTGATAATAATAGAGGAAGTCAATAATAAAGAATAAAGGAAGGGCAGGAAGTGAAATGGCAAAGTGAGAAGCAGGAAAAAAAAAGGCTGCAACTCTGTAGTATCCTGTAATGGAATAAAGATGAAATGAAAAATGAAATTTTAAAACCTGCAATTAAAACTAATGCATACATTTACTTTCCTATTGAGATGAAAATGATTGCTTAAGCCTAGTTTCCTCTTAGATGTTGCTGTGTGAAACCGAATTTCCTTTGCAATTATTTTTTTACTTCTTTTTGGTTTTCTTAAAAATTGAGATTTTTATAATAGTCTTCAAATATTATTTAAATGCTTATCATGTATATCTGAAGCAACCAATAGAGATAATAACTAAGAGCTTCTTAAATTTTCTGACATTTAACAGTGCACATAATGCAGAGGCTTTATGGAATGCTGATGAATTTCCTTGACCTACAGCTGAAATTTGAATAAACATATCATTATGGGCTTTGAAATGGGGTTTTTATGTATAGTGGCACATTAGGACCTGATGTGGTAGGTTTTAAGTAGCCTATTAGAAAATCTTCCAGCTTGCAGACAATTCCAGCTATTGTGGGGTCACTGAGGGTTAGTAATTTATTTCTGAAATGAATGGGAGTTTTGTCATTGATTTAACAGAATGGGCAAAGACATTTTGCTTTTTCATTTTTTAACAGTTCTACAGGACAGCACAGTGTGATACACATACAGTGTTCATACAGCACACTGTATGAACAGAAGTCTCAATCCCACTGGAAATCTAGCTCTGGGACAGCAAAGCCAACACTTAATGGATTTCTGCCCCCACAAGCCCTGGGAACACAGTGTGATCCATGTCCAAAGTTTGTCCACATCTTTTGCCTCAGACAAACACATAGGTGAATTCAGTGAAAGAGAGAAAACCAGAGAACATCAAATTCCACTAGGAACAGGTACTAGCAGAGAGCATTTCCACTTCCAAGCAAGGAATCAAAGCACCTCAGTCACTTCAAACAGCCAAAGTGTGATGGCATCCACTTCCAAGCCACCCAAGGGTAGGAACACCCAATAAATAACTTTTAGCCATATATAAGTAAGTAGGGATCTGATATTTTAGGAATCATAAAAAGAAACTGGTTAGTTTTGGTAAAGGAGTTCATTATCATTTATAACTGTATATTGGGGACAAGTATAATTTTATTAGATCTTGCTCTTCTGACATCTTACACTCCTCTGAAATTGCAAAAAGAAATAGTAGGCAAGAATATGGTTGCACTAAACCAGTGAAATGATAGTCCAATTTGTACTTTAATAGTTATTTTGTTGTCAACTTTTAAATTTTTGTGATTCTGACAGATTTTATCTATAATAGCATAACACAGCATATAATTAACATACAATAAAATCCAAAATTGCTGCATACTATAACATAAATTGAGAATTGATTCCAAATCTGAGGTAATGATTAGATGTTCTTTGCAGTCCCATGGCAAAGACATGTCTCCTTACTAGAGAATTTGAGAGGTGATCTGCAGGGTTAGCTGGCAGTGTGGCAGCAGTAATGTTTACTCAGAAAGGGCTATTACACACTTAAAAGGTCATGAAGGGGATTGATATGGAATAACAAACATGTTCACTTCCTCATTTACTTCATTGTCACTTCAGAAATAATCCTTAGCAGGTAAATACAGCCAAATCTCCTACAGAAGTAGCAAAAGTATGAATTAAAATATGGAGTAATGGTGGAGAATAGGAATGGATTGGAATGAGACACAAGAGTGGTTAAGTGTTTTACTGAAATGGAAGCTTTGACAGAAAAGACAGATAAAAATCTGACTGAATCATGAAACTAAGCTCACTGACAGCCTCAGGGTGGGTTTTACCTAACCCATGTGTAAGATAAATAGGGCCTGTCCCAATAGCCTCATCTTCCAAAGTGAAGCACTTTCCTACATGGACTTGTTCATAGTCAGACTTTCTGTTCCCAGAGTTGAATGGTGCCAGATTCTACCATATGTATTTTTCTCTCTACAATTAATATATTCATGATATTATGTTAATATGTTTATGATTATATCAATTACAATATGCCAATCATATAATATATCATATATAATATAATTAATTATATCATATTACAATGCATTTTTGCAATACATATATTTTGGATTGCAACCTGCCTTGTTACACTCACAACCGTTCTCCATATCATCCCTTAGCTGTGGTTAAAACAAATTATTAATTTGGCATTTTCTGGAAAGAAAATAATTTGTCAGAAAATGAGACTCAAAATGCATAAAGCACAAAAATCCAAGAAATCTACCAGGAAATCCATAATTCCGTGAAGTTTGAATGTTGATTTGCAAAATTTACTTTTGCTTTTTAAAATAATGTTAGATTTACTTTTTTTTATCTTTTAATTTAAGAGCCTGAGAGAAAAAGTTGACCCTTTCTTCTGGACATTGTAATAACTGATAGCACTCAACTTATGTACAATAATTTACTTGGTCATAAATAAAAACCTGACCATTGTTTTCGACACAATGAGAAAAATGTGCTAATAAAGAAACTTTCAGAAGCCACATATATTTATTCAAAGACATTTATTTAAACTGTGAAAAAAAATTGAAAAGTACTGAGTGTGTACCACAATTGTTTTATTCAAGGGGGTCATAATAGGCTCTTTTTGAAATGTGTCTTAAAGACACTCTATATGATAAAAGGTAAAAAAAATCAGCTTTAGAAATTTTCTGTGGTGCCTTATCCTTGGACCGAAATTCTGTACAAATTTAGGTATAGGCAGTCATCAGATATATAAAATAGATGCATGATGGTGCAGTAATCTAACAAAAGGGAGTCATCTATTGTGCATTAGTACTTTATAATTGTTAAGGAGAAATTATAAAATCTTTTAAACAAGTGCTTCTTGAACAGTTTACATCTTTTGCTATTGGATACTGGTAATTTCACTGTGCAGCCTACTTAAAGAATGGGGAATCTTGTGAAAGAAAGTCAACTTTTTTCCCAGTTTGAAGAAGCTGTTGGTAGGTGTTTATAATGCAGGATTAATCACAACTGATTTGCTTAGAATACAAAATGAAATAAACAGTTTTTCTTGCACTGCTTTTCATTCTACTTACCTTTGCTTTATATTTGAAACATGAAAGTTTTCCAAGTAAAAATTTTGTTGCTCAATTGTCTTTTGGGATGCTTTTAATATTATTGTCTAATTTAGAATGTGAAACTTCACTCTTCTTTTTAGCATCTATGGAACATTTTTAAAAGTCAGTACAGTATCTGCTTGTCTGTGCATGCAAACAGAAATAACTGTCTGGGGAACATAATCATGGCAAAAGGTCATGTTTGCCCTTTATTTGAAATACTTTTAGACTATCAAGTGGTTTAGAAGTCACTCAATCAATACCAGAAGTCAAGGAGAGCAGTTTGTTTTATCAACATGAGGATATTTTGAGTTTTCTAAGATGGAATGGTGTTTCCTTCTGCATTTTAATTGAGATTTCACAAAAATCACTGTTTTAATGTATCTGCAAGGGTGTTTAAGTTGCACTACACCACAACAGCCACCTGAGACACAAATGTTTAAAAATCTGAAAGACCCACATGAGGCCCCTTCTTTTCCTCTTTCCCCTTCTGTCTTCAAAAGGCAAATCATCATGAAAGCTGAGACTATAAACACCTTCATATACATGTAAAAACAGTGAGGGGATGCTGAGAGATATACATTTAACCCATATGCACCATGGATCAGTTTGAATTTTCATGCTGTGTGCTCTATTAATACAAGAGGAACTTTAAGGTTGGATGTGGATACACATTGCAGGCATATTTCCTATAAACAAATGTTTTTTTTGTAAAAAACAGAGGTGATTAAAAAAAAAAAAAAAAAGCCTGTCTGAGGTTCAGAGGCTTTGGAATAGATATTATCAAAGCATTTTACTATCCAGTCCATATGTCTGTAACCTATTGTCTAGTAAAAAGACCCCATAAACCAGTTTGTTTTCATGTAAACGATTATATTGAAAAGTCCCTTATAAATCAGATCCCCAAATCTGCCTGAATCTTTGAAGAAAAAAAAAAGGCAGGTCAAAAATAACTTATTTTTGAAGGACTGATGAAAATCATACCATACAAGATTGGATGAACACAGACAAGTTGATAATAAAAAAGTATTAAAATAGTATTGCTTTTGGTAAATTCCACATATCTCTTTTCAATCTAACAACTGAAAATTGTCAATTGAATAATGAAATGGAAGATTAATATGTCTTGAAACTGTAGAAGGAGCAAGAGTCCAGAGGGACCAGCATTAATACAAGCTACCAGAGCTGGTGAGCCATGAATGATTAGCTGAGTGAATTATAAGTGCAAACTGGAAAATTATAGTTAATATGGGGAGATGGCCTACAAGAATATGGAGAATTGGGTCCATGTCTAAGGTTTTGCACTTTATTTGAGACTGGATTTCTGGAAAAAACATGCTACATATTGAATTTTGATGCACACTAAAAAATCAGTGACTTTAGTTACTCAAAGAAACTTAATAATTATTAAACCCCAGTTCTTTGACTATGCCTTTCCAGTGCTTTATTTTAGTGGGGGAAAAAATAATCTGAAATGTTATGCTAAGAAATATGTGTATTCAAATATAAGAAAACTCCGTTAGAAAAAAATGTAAATGTTCAGCCTGGGTGAGCATTTTCTTAGAGAGTCATTATCTCAAAATTAGTATAAAGACTGAAAAACTAAAATAGCTTATTAATGGACTGAGACTCCTTAAACTTTTCATAATGTGAGTCAGGTGTACAGAATCTTTTGAAAAACCTCACTAAGTAACTATCTGCTTCTTTAGGCACTTAAATGTCTTTCCCTATTGTGCTCTTGTCAATTGATTTAAATTAGGGTGCTAGAATTTAGAAATTTTTTTTATTTCTTCTCAGATATAAGAACAGTGTCAGGCACAGCTTCTGCCAACAAGGTCCACAGGGGCAGAGGTACACCCTGTCCCTGGGTGGATACTGCCATGGATATAGCACACAGAGGATTCTGCTGGACAGGGTGCTGGGTCACCTTGCCTAGACTGCTTTTGGTAAGGAAGTTGGGACCAGATGACCTTTGAGAACTCCTTCCAACATGGTATTGCATGATTCAATGATTCTGTGAAGAGATTGCTTCAAACACACTTGAAGATATGTGGGAATTTTGTGGGTAAAATCTAATTTTTAGTGAGAGAACCTACTTCAGGTTGCAAAGTTGGTGTTTCACTTCTATGAAGCTTTTTAAGTTAGGGGGGCCCAATTTCATGAAAGGGAAAGTCTAGAATATCCTTATTGTTGTTTTGAAAGCATAAAGGGACATGAAGCAAAGGGCAAAGCTGAAGCAGAGATCCTGGTGGTATTCCCCAGATGTGCTACAGGTGATATAAGCTACTGCATTAGCTGGGAACAAAGCACTGAAAGGATGGGAAGCAAGCCATGGTTCTTGCCCCTTGTAATGGGGCAGCACCATCTATGTGTCATGAAGGTACATGATATTGTTATTTGGGCTCAGCACAGATTTTGGGTCCAGTGGATCCCAATGCCTGAGCAACAGCTTCATTCCAACAATACCATGAACATTATTAGCAGGACAGGCTCTTTTGCTGCACTTTATGAGGAAAATTCACTTTATCTGCCTATTTTTCTTTTCCTTTTTCTCCACCTTTCCTGAAAAAAAAAAAAATCCCAGTTTTAAACTCCTATCTAAAGTTTCATCCTTAAGGATTTCGTACTTGTAAACAAAACGACTGAAAGCTGACAGTTGGAAATGTCATGTCTGCTGTCAACCATTCATGAATAATTGACACCAAGATTACCCAGGGAAAGCTGCAATTATCCTGACTCATTAACATATGAACTAAGCCTGGTTTTGTTCTGTAGTTGTAGGATTTTCCTTTAACTCCTTGATGTAGAAGGTAAAAAAACCCCAGCGGGAGTTTGCTATACAAAGAATAAGTCTGAATGAATAAACAAAACCTCAGAACTATGAAGACATATTAGAATTTCAAGTAGTGTTTTGTTTAATCTTGTACACACCATTTTGCTACTCTGCTATTTTACAGGGGATATCACTGTGACAGATTTGTGTGCTTGCCTAAGGCCTGGAGAACAGCTTTTTGCAAATAGAGGTGTCAATAGGAAGATCTTCTTAACCATGTTCATATTTTTGTACCCACCCAGCTGAAGGGGTCTAATCAGAAAGCTGAAATGGGTTGATGTTCAATCAGAATTTAAGCAAGCTAAGTTGCCTGGATGATAGCAGCTTTAACAGAGGGAAAAATATTTTTTTATGGAAAAATAAAAGAAAAAAGAGATCTTAACTTGATTTTAAAGCTAAGTTTAGCAAATCAGCATTAACCATTGAAACAAGCAGGCAAAGAAAGTAGCCAGAAATTTGAAAAGCTGTGAAAAACACGTAAAGAAAAAAACTCACAATATTTACAAAGATAATGGAAATTAATTACTCCCAAGCATGGTAAATGCTTTCTCCCAACCTGTACAATAGGACAGACGCAAAATTTTTTGCTGCTGTGAAAAGCTGTAGGGCAGCCTGGAGGTCTAGGAGAGGATCTGAATTAAAAGTTCTTTTCCTTGATAAAAAGCCCTTTGAACTGTAAGTTGAAGCCATGAAGCCATTTTCCACAAGTAATTACCATTTTGGATGCCCCTCACTGCTGGTTCTACTGCCTTCAGAAGCACAGCATAGATTGGAGGCCATCATATCAATCTGTGGAGTTGAATTATAACTTCTTTGATATAAGGAGCTCTCTTTGACAGTCACACACAAAGTCATTGTTCAGAAAGGATAATCAAGCTACTGCCTCTCAAGTGTAATGCACTTCATTAAAATGCAAGTCATTTCTTAAAATGCACATTCACTGAACTCCAACCCTTCATAAATCTTGTAACATTTCATTTCTTGTTCACAGCTCTGAAATCTTTAAATCTGGGCCTCTGGTAACCTCCTGCATAACCTTAAAATGTGTAAATTTCTCACTTTCGAATTTTTCTTCTTTTTTTGTACAAAAATTGCAAGAGAAAATGACAAATAGTTTGGAATCTCTTGCCTACATGATCTTTGCAGCACACCTGTCAAAAGCACTTATTTAGACATTAGGTCTTCTCATGCTGTTGAAGACTACCTGACATCCACCCAAATTTCTCATCCTTTAATTCCATATCTTTGTTCTGGGTGATAATCTCTTAAGAAAAGAGAAAAAAAAATCTAGGTTTATAGGTAATTTTTTTTTTATGTGATTTTCATTCCTTCTTAGTAAATCCAGCATTATCCATCTCAATGGAAAGATAAAATAAACAAAAGATGTCTATGTGTATAAAGGAGAATAGAGGAATCATGAAGAAACAGAGGCCAGTCCCTGAAGTTCCCTCTCCATTTTTACAAACACAGTATTTGGAACTGACTACCAAAAAAATAGCAATGACAATGATGGTTGTGTCCAAGGCCAGCCTTGCTGGGGCTCTGAGCAACCTGGTCTGGTGGAAAGTCTCTACAAACAGCAGGGCAGCTGGAATGAGGTGATCTTTAAGATCCCTCCTGATCCAAATCATTCTTTGACTCTGTGATAGCTATATCATCTTCTCCAACAATTTTACATTTTTATCCAAATCCTTTTTAATCTTTGAGTATTTATGGGGTATTTTTACTTCTTGTTCTGTATACAGTTCCTTGGTATCACATAAAATAGCCTAATTTAGTCTATAGTCTTTTCAAACTACAATGTGAATCTGATAATAGATGACTGCTGCTCAAATTTTCTTGAGAGGATTCAGCATTAAACAATACAATACATATTACTGTAGTGTTAAAATTGTCTATACTGTATTGCGTTCAGTATCAACAATTCCCAAGGAGCAAGGCAAGCCTATTTAAAAAAATTTAATATTTAAATTTACTCCCACTGACACATAATCCTGCAGTGATCTCCAGAACCTGTCAAATAATAATCACTTTATATAGCTGAATACAATCATGCATCCTTTTTGCCATAATCAACAGGATTAAATCAATTGCATACAAATATACATAAAAATCACCTGTGTAAGTTATAAACAAAAAATAAAATGTTTTCAAGCAGATTATATGTATAATCCATTTGATCTCTCAGTGTTTTTCTTATACTCAATAAGAAAAAAAACAAAGCCTCAGCAGACATTTCTCAGAAATACCTAAATTTGCCTTTTATTGTGACTGATTATTGCATATGTACAGGAATACTTGCACCTACAAACTCAGTGTGCAGGTTTCAGCAACCCGAGGGTTGGCTTTCCAACCTCTGGAATTTAAATGCCTCTCTCTGTGGAGACTCAGAGCAAGGTGAGAACTCTAACTGAAGATTAAAGTGGAGCACAAGCCTTGCACACAGAGGCATCACTTATTCATGAGCACTTACACATGTGATGCTCTAAGTGGGCAGAGCGAGTGCGTTTTACTGCACCAGCCCTATGTCAGTAGAGCTTAGTTTCTCTTATTTCTTAAGAGCCAGACACTGAATCCCACTTCTTAAAGTGGTGATTTGCATATAGTCTAACTGTCCTCTTTAAATAAATAGATAGCAAACCTTTTATGGGGTAACACTGACTAACATCACCCAATTTAAGGGATGTTTTTTGCAATGCAGAGGCAGCGATTTACACAAACAGCAGTCACCGGCTTTTATTTAGCAGGAGAGGATATTAAGAGAAAAGCAACAGAAAGCAGAGTGTAAGGTTCTACCTGGAGGCTACAGTAAAGCTGACAGTACAGTAGAAAAGACTAATCAGTACATAAGAGATTCAAGGTTGCTAGCAATTAATTCCAACAGCAACTGAGCATATTAAGGGGTCTCGGTCAAATCCTAAGAGTTTTGAAAAAATTTAACTTAATCTTTGCTTTCCACTGAGAGTTGGCCAGGGTCCAGACCAGCATTGTATGGGGAGAATATAAAATCCCCTTGCACTATTTTTTGTAACTTATTAAGCATATGCTAGACACTTATGGGGAGAAAAATAATTAAAAAAAAAAAAAAAAAGGAAAAAAACCTATTGAGCACATTCTGTTTCTTCATGGAAGAAGAACTTATTCTTCTTGTCACCCCCCATTTTTTCAGGTGGTTTAGCTCCCTCTTGTCTTAGTCATTTTCTCAGATACTGGAAAACTCAAGATGTCAAACATCACTTCAATTTTGTCATGCTAGCACATTTGCAGCTATGTTCCTGTCACTTTTGAATTCCAGCTTTCAATCAGGAACACTACTGATTACTTCCCAACAGCATAATTTTACAGGCTCAGTAAAAAACCTAATTCCAAACCAAAATGATAGTACACAGCATTTCTCAGAGAATTATCATTTTTACTGGCTTCAGTGGCACATGAAGATACATATCTTGTGTTCAAGAAGATTACGTTATGAAGGCAAATTAATTTGAGTAATAGCTAACAATATTTCAGTTGTAACTTGTGAAAAGAACTTGAGCAACTCCATCAGTGCCCTTCCTTTTAGTGCACTGAAATGGGCAGAGCTACAGAGACCCTTTCACTGGTCACAGGACAGCTAGAAATTATTGCTGATCTTCACCATAGAATCACAGAAATTTTGAGTAGGAAGGAACCTTAAAGATCATCCAATTCCAACCCCACTGCTGTGGGTGGGGACACATCCTGCTAGACCAGCTTGATCAAAGCCCCAACCAACCTGGCCTTGAACACTTCAAGGGATGAGATTAAAAAATATAAAAATTTATTTTAAATTTTGAAGGTTGTGTGATCACCTGACAATGACAGAAAGGAAAGCAATGATCTCCTGTGTATCCAGACAAGCTGTTTCCCATTTGTTACTCCTTTCCCTGTTCCTTTCCATTTGTTTGAAGTTTATGCCTTGCTCCTCAAAACCCAAAGAGATCTTTAACATAATATACTGGCTCTCACTAAAAGAAATGAAAAGGAGTTGTGTAGTTAAAAAAGACATTGTACATTTTATTCCAAGCACTATTACTCCTTCGTAATTCCTTCTAGAATACACATGGAATAATAAGTTATATGAGAATGGGGCTTTTGTTGTTTTTGTGGGTGTTTTTGGCTTTGTTGGTTTTTTGGGTTTTCATTAAATACCTTTCTGGATATGAAGAAGAGGATGAGTTTTCCTACTATCTTTCTGTATAAAGTGTCAATTTCTTGCAAATTTTAGTGTCTCCATACTGTTAGAAGCAGCAGGTGTTGAGCACCCTTTTTCCTAGACCTAGAATTCTTAATTTACTCAATGTTACCTTTTAGACACTTTCTTTTAATCATTTCTTTCCCTTCCTTTATTCTGCAGGCTCTGTTCAGTTAGCCTGGATGATTCCAGCTCTCCAAAGGGAGAGCACAGTGAAATCACAGATGCTGGACAGACCTAGGACACCCTGGGCTGAGAGGAGCCTTGGGGGTGGTCTCCAGTCCCACCTGCTGCTTAAAGCCCTGTATCAAGACTGGATAAGCGTGTGTGCCCACTCAGGTTCCCAAAATCTCTGAGCACCCCTGGGTAACACTGATGAGGACCTGTGAGCCTGCCAGCACCTGACTCAAATTTCCAGCAACTTGTTTCTAATTACAGCTTTAGATTTTTCTCCTTTTAATCAACAGTAACTGCACTGACTAGGCACATTTTTAGTGGGAACTGAAAACTAGATAATCAACTTCCCTTGGCATTGCTGTCTCAACTACTAGACCAACATTTTCTTTCCCTTTCTTCTAATAGCAATAGAGAGTGCTTGCTGTTAATCCTAGTATCTTTTGGGATCTGCAGTTTCTGTATAACTTTATTTTTCTTATTTAAATAGAGGTTACAAATTTTATATTTTCTATGTGCTTATTCAACTCAATGTAAGATAAAAAAACAAAATGCATTTATTTTTTCCATATATTCTCTATTTTACAGATCTGCAGTTATCTGCAGAACTGTGGATGAAAGGATTTATCAAGTAGCAAAAAGTCTGAGTAATGTTTGATATATCAAAAAATAAAAATCAGTTTTCTCCTTCTTGCTCTGACTGCAAAATGGAATACACATTAATGTGTTACAATCTAATTTATTTTCTTTTTAAATTATAATCAGGTTCCAGGGTTAGTTTTTCATAGTATAGATTTGAAAAAGAAAATAATTCACGACTCCAATTTCCCTTTATCTTATTATATTGATAGTGGAGAGATGGGGCTGCTCAAGCATTACAAAGTCATTTTATGTTATTTTGCTGAGGTTATTGTTGTTTTATTATTAAATTATTTCTTCTACTGAGTTTTCTTAAATATGATGATCCATAATACACAAAAGGGTCACTGTATAGAAATATCTGACCAGAGCCACAAGACTGAATTATGTATGAACAGATGAAGACACAGCTTAAGTACACAGAAGAGACTCAATGCACAGCATAAGTATAAAGAATTTTTTTTAAAAATAATAGTCTTAAGGATATTAGAGATCCCAGGTCTTATTTGCCTAAGCTATAGGGATTCTAGGTCATACTAAAATTGCAAAATAGTAATAAAAATTGCCTTGTTATACTTAGAGGGAAACATCAATATTTTAGAAATATCTAACATGTAAAATATATAGGATTTTCCAGTACTGGTAAAAAACAAGACCAAAATCTAATTGAGGCCTCTTTACAGGTTGCAAAAGAAATATCTGTCCAAGTAGTTTAACATTTCTCTCCTTTTTATCAGTTAAAGGACCTTTGATTTTTTTAAACCAGATAGAAATGCATCTGAAGATTGTCTTTTCGGCCATGTAATGCCAACAGCATCAAACATCAAATATGGAGAGCTTTATTAGTGTTATTATTAAAGGGAATAGGACTTGGATGGAGATGGTGAAGAGGCCATAACCAGCAGTTGTGGGAAGTAAAAGTAGTATTGCTTCCCGCTGAAATGCAAGCACCTCTCTTTTAAGTTATTTCATTTTCCAGCATTTATTATGCAAGTTTGTGTATAGTAAGTTACTGCATAGTGGTTGGTCAGACAAAAGATACAGAATTATTTCATTTCCTTTGAGACAAATTTGTTTGTTAAGGGCCCTTTTCCTTTGCATAGGTTTGTGTGATTGCAGCAAAAAGGATCCACAAAAATAAGAACCAGTCTTTTATGCACTTGTGGTGCATCATTCCTGAAAACCTGGAGCTGATAATAAGCCAATCTTACTTCTGAAATCAGAAGGGTAAATAAATGATGCGTATAGAAAACCATGTGAAAAACTCTGATACTGCAAATGTCTAATCACATGGTTTCAGCAGGAGGTAAGGAATATAAATAGGAGTTAAGAACCCCTGCTGAACCTGGAGCCTGGTTAACTTTATATACTTGAGTAATATTTAAATCAATGGGAATTCAATATAATATTAAGTAATCTTATATTTAAAGGAATAAAGCTGAGATTATTCTTCTTGGTTATGTGCAGTTACTTGCACATCATTTGATATCCTTTTATATTCATATACTTTAAATTCACATTTCAGTTTTCTGTATGGTTTGATGAACTGCATAAATGTTTGGTTTATTGATATTTTGTGAATAATGAGGTCCACTGGTACATTCTTGTAACTGATAAAATACCTGCAAGCTCCACATTTATTCAGCACAATATATCCTTTGGATTCTGACTTGCTAAATGCAAAAAAAATTGATCCTAATGATATTTGAAAATTATGAGATCACTCAGTAATCTCAATTAATTGTAATAAGTAGGAGGATTTGTTTGACACGCCACACTATTATTTTTTTAGTGGTATAAATCCATCTTATTTTGCCAATTCACTTATAATGGTATGGTCATAATATATATAAATAGTTCCCATTTCAAAATGTATATTTTTATTATCATATTTTTATCACTCATTTTTAATAAATAAAACATTGTTGCTGTTTGACTATTTTATATTCACATATATTACTACTATATTTTAACATACACTAATTACAGTCATATATAAACAAATGCAGGAAACCTCTAACCTGTTATGAGAAAGGAGAAAAAGCCTCACTGCTTTAATCCTAGCCAGACTAAGTAAGGATGTCCATCATTCTGAATCCTGAACAGGAAATACAAGCTTCAGGTAAATTCAGGTTTCTGAAGTCAGCTACCTCTAGATCAGTATAATCACTGGGTGATATTTTTGGTGAATAATCTCTAGTAACTAAGTATACCAAGCATGTTTTATACATGAAAAGTAAAAGCATCATCAGAGCTACTTTAATTTGAGAAGGTTTGATAGAAATAAAGTTCTTCCAGATTTAAGACTGCTGCACATTCTAGTTTGAAGAGTCCTACAGGGCTGAATCACTGATATCAAGAGCCTGTTCAAGCCACCATTGAAACTGAAAAAAAAAAGAGTCTGATCTGTTTGCTACTGATAAGTGATGCTTTTCATGTGTGTGTGTGTGTATTTACTCTCAATTTTGATTTCCTATTTTCTGTATTAAACTTTAATATGTGACAAACCAGGTTGTTTCACAAACACTTAACCTGTGGACAAAGGAAACAATAAAGGAAATTACATGGCACAGTTATAGCATGACATATTAAAGTCTCTTTTAACTTACAACTTTCAATTTTACACTTGTAAAAAAATTCATTTCATTTTGCACTTTGTATAATATTATCTTATGGAAAGATGCAATGAATACGCAGATTGTGACTATCATATTTCAGATATGAGGTTTCTTGCAGAACGTATGTTTCTTTAGTAGTCTATAAAACTTTTAAAATATTTAATCTGGGCAGACATGGTTGTCTAAAGTTACCCTTTTTTTGTCCAAATCATCCTCTTAGTCAATAAAAAAAAAACCCTGTTTTTTCTGTCACTTTGAAGGTTTCAAAATCTTACACTGAATCTTATGGTATAGAAACATACCAAGGCAGGTGACACACTGCTTTTCAAAGGAAGAAAATTTACATTTATAATTATAGTTTCTAACCCGTTTTGCCTATAAAATGTCACAGATAAGTGAGAAATGGCATTTTAGTCTATTCTAAATCAATCAGGATTTAAGGCACCTGAAGGCTACTACTGGTGTTTGATCTTGTCAGGAATAAAGTGGACAATCTGTAACAGCTGTGGCATTACAATTTTAAATACATCTGCATTTTCACTCAAACCTAAAGCATGTAATAACTTCTCTAGCAGTTAATTAAGACAGTATCATTATGACCCACTAACCTTTGGTATACCTGATAGCATTAAAACAAGAATGTTATCAAGGCTGCACCAGAGACTTCATTTTGTAACCTTTAGGTAGAAAATAATAGAAGATTGGTGTGGCTTTACTATTGATTTTAAGCCCCACATATCCAGGACATGTTAGAATTAGGAGATCTACAGTGCTGGCAATCTCAGAATGGTTAAAGAAATGATCTGATTTGTATTCAGTGCAATAATAATGTTTCTTTATGTGTTTTAGTCAGTGTTGTCCTTTCATTTGCAACACAACTTTAATTCTGATCTGTCAGTTTAAATCTCTTATCAAAAAAGTTTAGCACTGCATCATCCATGTATAATTTCGAATGTCACAACCATTTCAGGACCAAAAAGGTATAGTCATCCCTATTGATTTTATTTTGACCTTTTCAGAGAAATTTGGGACAAACTAAGAAAAAAGCTCTTAATTCTAATCCATAATTATTCTCAAGTATTAACAAAGCTACTTAACTGTAATAAAGTTCAAATATATTAAAAAAGCTCTTAGCCATCAGAACTAAAGAACTAATATGAGGAAAAGAACTGATTTAACAGAAATCAGACCAGAAGTCCATTAATAATTCCTGTTTTCAAATGTGCCTATAAACATAAAACCCAGTAAAATGCTACTGTACAAACCGTAACAGAAGATAAGCAAGAAGAATATAAAAAGAAAGTTCACATAACAGAGAAGATAAGCAAGAAGAATATCAAAAGAAGGTTCACATAATGGGAATATTTTTCTCAAAAGTGTTTATTAGTTTAGTTTTCACTATTACCACTTTCAATGGTGAGTCATAACATCAAGTACAGCAAAAATGCATATAAAAGAAAAATTAATATAATTTCAGGCCAATTGAATATATCAATGTAGTTATCCAATATCAAACTACAAATAACATTTCTCAAAATCATCAACTTTCATAACTTTGAGTCAGATTGCCAGAGCAGTACTTTTCACCCAATCTCATTTTTCTCTTACAATTATTGTTAATCTTAGAGAGGCGTTTCTCTTCATTTTTTGGTTCAGGATATTGTATTTTTTAAACAAGGTAGAGCTACATGATATGGAATCTTGCCAGTTTCCGATTAACAATAAAAATGTTAAGAGTATTGGACTGTAATATAATGATAAGATTAAACTGTGAAACAGGTTTGATTATAAAAGACCTCATCTGAAAAAAAGGTAATCCTGATGTGAAATGTTATATATTATGGCTGACAAGAAATAATAAACTAACTTATGCATATACTAAAAGTTAAAATATTCAATTATATTTTAGAAGACATTCTTATCAGTGAAACACACTTGCTCTACCAAAATAAAAGTTGCATAATTGGAAATGAAAAAGTTATAGCTGTGTCCTTCAACTTTTTCCAAGGTGGTGCTTGTTGATTTTTTTCTGGAAGAACACTTATCTTATTTCAGGGGGAGGAAAAAGAAACCAACTTCTATTTCATTCAGTTGTATTCCTGTAAACATCTCCCATGTAGATCATATTTTAGGGTAAGTATTAAACCAGCAACCCATGGACCTGCATGAACATTTGCTTATTAATTTTGGCTATGGAAACAATGCAGCACACAGCTTTTCTTTACACATCTCTTACTGTACTTTTTGGTTTGATTAATCAGCCTGTTCTGAAGATGTGAGCTTTATGCTTTTGGTAAAATGTGGTTTCAGGTATCAGGGTCCTTTTATTCAGGCTTTTATAGAGATATTGCTGCCTCCTAATTCAGTTTCCAATACAAACACAACATATTAGCTTCTTAAGAATGATCAAATACAATGGCTGTTTGAATTAGATAAAATCAAAACATTAAATTTGCTGAAAGATACAAATATTTGACTGGCAATTCATTTACTCATCTCAGATTCAGAAAAGGTTTTGTAAAACCCCTCTCAAGCCTAGAACAAACTTTAGGACTTAATCCCACTAATCCTCCAAAGCCGAAAAACATAAAAAATATCAAATTAGTTTTGCAGCATGTCCTGTTGGTCATGCAGGTCAGCAGACTGAGGCTGCAGAAAACAAAGTGGCAGGTCAGACTGAAAGCTGGCATGCATTTTATTGTGTCCCAGGATCTAACCAGGTCATTGCTCATCAAGGGATTGGAAAGAGCTGAGCATCACGGCTCAGAGGTGTCACTGCTTCAGTGCATTGGTAACTCCATGCTGGCACCCCCTCCCTCCTGTGACCTTCACCTGGCATCAAATTAACAAATCCATCTCATCAGCACTTTTTAATTCTGTTACATTAAGGAAGTGTCCTGTTTTTCTGCAGAAGTTCTTATTCTTTAGGCACCTAAGAACATTGCAATGGATCCAGCTATAATTCACCAACACTAGGTTAGAGCATACAGAGACTTATTTTAAAAAAAAAAAAAAAAGGTCATTGAAGGAAATGTGAAGTTAGGAGATGGGAGCCAAAAGTTCACTGTGCAGTCCTGTGATTCTTTGGACCATAAGAATAAACCACTTGTTGCTGTGAACTTGCAGACATTACTACTTCCATCAAAAGTAAGATTACATCCTATTAGATGAATGGTAGGAGATACCATTATAAAAGCCACAATCTTAATGAAAATATCTAATTGCATGTTCTGCTGCTGCCACAATTTTCAGGATTTTGGAAAAATATTTTTGTTTCTACTCTAATTTTATGTTGAAGATATTGTATTGGAGATTTTCATTTAGATAATGTGCATACCCTCTTATTTGAAATTAAAATATTCATAGATTTTCTAGATCACTAGGGAAAATAATTATATTACCTGCTGGTATGCTGTTGATCCTTTATAGATGTTTAAGCAGCACTCAGCATTTATTTTCCATTTTGCTTTCTGTATCTAATGAGGAATTCTTTAGTGGATTTCACTGTGAAGTGCAGCAGAATACAGAGAATATTGAAAACATAGAGAAACGTGGAGAATATGTTTCATACTGTCTCAAGTTTATTCTTCTAGACATGCTATTTTACATGAAATAACCCAGATATGACTGCAGCTTTCTTTCTCCATGGACAACTCTTCTAGTTCAACAACAGTTGGTTTCTATGTGAGACTATAATGGTTCTGTTGCTGTTAAGAAAGCAGAAGTAAGCTAAGCTTTAAACTTCTTTCAAGGAAGCAGCATGTGTATGACACTCCATTTTCCCCACATGTACAATGAACACAGACAGGTACTATTTGTTAAAAAACAAAAACAAAAGGAAAATAAAAAGCAAAAACAAAAACAAAAAAACCACTAAAGGTTCAGCAGACCTTGATTTTGGAAGAAGACTCTTCATAAAGACTTTGATGAATAACTTCACAGTTAACTGAAAATATGCTAGTACAGCATCTTTACAGGTTATTGTTACATGGCTTGCAAAAGTCTAAAGCTATTCCAAATGTCAACATAAATGCTAAGAATACCTTCAGGCTAGGAAAAATCCCACTGAGTCTGGGCTCATTTCATTTCATTTCATTTCATTTAATTTAATTTCATTTCATTTCATTTCATTTCATCAGACTTCACTCAAAGCAACTAAAAATATAAATTTAACTCTCACATGTTAAAAAAATATTTTTGTTTTATCAACTGGCAGCTGAATTTTGTATTATTTTCCTTACTTGCCCATCTATGTAGCACTACAGTCTTGGGGAAGAGCTACTGGAAAGCTGCCCAGTGGACAAGATGGTTGACTGGCTGAACATGAGCATGTGTCCAGGTGGCCAAGAAGGACAATAGTGTGGCCAGCAGGACCAGGGCAGTGACCACCCTTCTGTACTTAGCACAGGGGAGCCCACACCAGTTTTGGGCTTCTCACGATAAAAAGGACATTGAGGTGCAGGAACATGTTCAGAGAAGGACAATGGAGCTGGTGAAGGAGCTGGAGCTGTTTAGCCTGGAAAAAGAGAGCTCAGGAAAGACTCACTGTAACTCCCTGGAAGGGTGTTGCCTGGTGGGGACAAGGCTCCAGAGAGGATGGAAGGAAATTGCCTTAAGTTAACACAGGGAAAATTTAGATTGGATGTTAAGAAAAGTTTACTCACCAAAAGAGTTGCCAGGTACTGGAGCAGGCTGCCCTGGGAAGTGGTAAAGTCACCACCCCTGGAGGTATTTAAAAGGAGGGTAGGTGTGGCACTCAGGGACATGGGTTAGTGGTGACTCAACAGTGTTGGGTTAATGGTAGGACTCGATGATCTTAGAGATCATCCAACCTAAATAATTCTTTGATAGGAAGATCCCTCCATTAAAAAAAAAAAAAAAAAATTGAGTTATTGCATTTTAGCAAAACAAGTCAACTAAACATCACCTTTATAGCCAAAATGCTGTAGTGAGCATTTTTTGTACCATAATTAAATGTATCTTTTCCTCCCTATTGAACTTCAATATTTTTGCTGCAGCCATTTTGGAATTTTGCTAATGTGCTTCTTAACAGCATGTTGTAGTAAAAGTTCTGCTCCTGATTCTTGAAGAGGAGTCTTGTAAAACACAGAAGTTTTGATGCATATGGAAGCTAATAGACTTATTTCCACCATGTGTATGTGCTGGAAATCAGATTCAATCACCTGTCCAGTGCATTTTAAATTTGGCAATCTTTCCACCCAATTGAGATCAGCAGATTGTTGAAAATTCATGGGTCAGAAATTTTTATTAGAAGACCCTGATGTTATGCTCTTGCTTAAAACAATTCATCATTGCCCTTTCCATCTGAAGAACTTTTGAGAGTTAATTTACTATATAATGTTTCATTTGATAGGCTCTGAACCTTCTGCTCACAAGTTACTTAACATCACATTTTTCCTACACTTTAAGTTTCAAAATCATGGTTGATTTCCTTGTAATGAATAATTAAGAAAGTTAACTGTTCTGCTGGATGAATTAGGAAGGAAAGAGAATAGCTAAATAGCTTTTTCCCTTCATAGTTGGGGTACAAAAGTGTTATTGCTAAAGAAGGGTATGAATAGATGCATAAATGTTTGACTCTTTCCCAGACCAGTGGCTCTCTGGACACATCCAGCCAAATTTAGTCACAGGGCACACTCCCTCTGTCATTCAGTATCATACAAGCACTGTACATTGGAGCCAGGGCAATGTATTTGATCATGGTCATATTATCTATATGTAATAAAAAAAAACCTCCCAGGCTTTTGGTACAGATAAACATTCAAAAACTGAATTTTAAGGCTTTATATAAGGAAAAATCCAAACCAAATACCTGACCTGATAAAGTGCATTATTTCTCCATTAGCATTGTAAAATCTTAGTTCTTCTGGGTTTTCCTAACATAAATTGAATTGCTATACTAAGTGATCATCACAAAAATTAAAAAGCAAAGCAACAAGTAACAGCAATAAGAGAACATCTGCACTGCAAATGCTAGCAGAAACTAAGCATGCAGCTTTTGTAATGAATTACTCTACAGTGGCTGATGACAACAGAAAGCATTGTAGTTAAGCTTCAGCATGTTCCAGAGCAAATCTGCTGAAGTCTCTACTGTCTCTTGAAATCCCTATCTTCTATTCCTACATCCCAGAAGAAAAACACATTGTCATGTTCAGAAATGGCATACAAACTTTCATTAAGCATACAAACACTTCAGTTGAATTAAAACAGAAGCAACAACAGCAAATTTTACATCAGAAGATGGAAGATACATGAATTTTTAATATATTGGAATCACCTTTCCTACAAGAATGTCAAGGATTCCTACATAAACAAATATCCAGCACACATCATGTTTCTTAGATATAGTGAATTCCATTTTGCTCCTACAAATTCCACAAGAAATTTCTTTACCCTTTTCTTTGGATTAAAAATCAGTTTCTCAGAGGAGTAAAAACTGCACTTCTCTTTACTCTAAGCTAATAACAGCTCCTGAATGAATCTCTGCCATAATTTAAGAAGCCTAAGGGTGTAATTATACAAATGAATTATTGAAAGGTAATTTTACTCTATTTTGGCCATTCTGTTCAAAGCCTACATATTTATGCTCATTCTCTGAGGTAACTGATTTGGAAAACATAAATGTAAAGTTTTATGCAACAAATGATGGTGCTCTACTTACGAGATTATTAATATTTTCTTTCTTACATTAAAAAGAAAAAAGAAAAGTACAGAATATTAATTTCCAAATCAGTAGGAGAAATTTCTCATTAGGAAAAATAATCCCTTTAAAAAACCCCACTCTTCCCTAACATTGCATTACCAAAAACTGTAAGCTAACATTTTAAATTTTCTTTTTATTGTTTGCCTCTGAGTTCTGAGCCTGGCAGGGCATTTCTTGATCACCTTTCATAATCAAGAAAGAGATTTTCTCTATATGAATTCTGAAATAAGCATGGGCTCATATAGCTCCCATTTAATTGCAGTTGTAGTGGTACTTCTGATTAAAAGTCCCAGACCATGCAGGGAGAAAACTGTGAATGTTTCAATGCAAGGAACATTCTCAAGAAGAAATCTCAGTGACCTGAGAGTGCTTTTTTCACTGAATATGATCCTATTAGTCCAGTGTTCCTTCAGTTTTTCCACATTAGAAACTATCTAGCATGTTCTAAGTAGAATTCTTTCTTTTTAATATTGCAAAGGCATAGTTGCTGTGATAGATAGAAACAGAAAAGTGCATTTGGAAAAATCAATAGGAGCAAAGGTGTGAAGGATCTTGTTCTTTGTCACTGTAGTTTGGTTATTAAGATGAACAAAAAACTTACAGAACAATGATATGCCAAAAGCTGATCAGAAAATCAAAGGCAAGCCTTTCCAAGAAATATCATCTCTACAAAATTAAGAGTTTTCTGGTGAATAAACAAAAACCAAAGAAAAATTCCCTTTGGTCTTTGGATAAAAAAATTATAAGTTATGATCTTCAATTAAGAGAGTGCTACATCTTGTACGTTGTAATTATAATTCTGAGCAATGTTTCCCTCTTTTATGTGCCAGAGTGAATTGTTAGATTTTATGTGGATATCTCATGGTTTCCCTTTGAAGTTTATGGTCACTTCATGATGATGATGATACACAAGGCGAGTTCAAGCCTCAAGAAGGAGCCTCATGGAGGCTATGATGGCAAATGGAAAGTAATGGGAACATTCTCACCTAATTATTCACCTACTTCAGCCTGAGGGCTTGTTTGTTCTGATGTTCAGTTCCAAAATATTTCTGAATCTATCAGCAATAAAACCCTTCATATTCTCTGAAATACTTCAGATGGGTATGAAAAATGTGTTTAGCTTCATATTGTAGATAGATAGAAATACACTGACAATATATTTAGTCCATCTTTACATATTATAAAATTTAAAAAGCAACATTTCTCTCCTCACTGTCACTCATGGTGCAGCTAAGTATCAAAATAACAAAAAAACATTCCAGTATCAGTAGTACAGAAGGTAAACTATCACTACTTCCAATTCACACGTGCCTACTTAATTTTAGTCTTCAAAAACAAACAGAAAAGTAAAATGTGACATGTTTTGCTGAGATTTCAACAATACACATCTAAGTGTATTTTTTATTTAAAATTATTCCTTACAAAAATACATATGCCAAAGTATTTAAATTTATTATATGGTGGAGTCAGTACTTTATCATTATGGTTGAAAGGTAAATTTTTGTATTTCTTGGGTTTTTGACTATTCTAATGTATTACCTTTCATAACACTGGGTTTTCTTAAAGCCCACAAACCCCAAAAGCCTGTAAATATAGAAATGCCTGCTGTATATACTGTATGAAACATGTTCAGGGCAGCTCTATCTGGAACAAAGTAGATAAATTATAATTTTGAGACCTTACCCTGCCCTGTTATATAGTGTAGCTTATGACCAGGAATGTTGTGCCAGCCTGAGCCTGAAACCAGCTGATTATCAACTGGTTATGCTAGGAACATTGTTTAATTAACCAAACAGAGTTTTTTACCTTGTGTGCTCACAGTAAAACATGAACCAGCCACTGCAACACTCATGATGGTGCCACCAACACATGCAGAAAAGAATTCAGAACAATTGGATAGAATGGAAAAAGAAAAGGAGGTGTTCAGAGGATCAATATGTGCAGGACTAACTAAGGGAGTGAGCTACAGAAATGTGACAACATGCTCACACTCCCAGGACAAGCACCTCTAAATGCTCTCAGGGTCTACCATTGCTGTCACTAGCTGCACAGATCAACCAATTTTACATCTTAGAGGCATTCCTTAGTCTCATGGCTTCTCCCTGCTCTCAGGGAGGATGACTGAGTTGACTTCTGCCCCTAAAGGTTGCCAAATCCCCAAATCATCATGAATCAGAGCTCTTAGACACAGTAATTCATAGATCAATATATTAACACAGACTAAAATCAATGCTGGTTTGCCTTAATATGCTAAATTTTGAATAGCAGCACTTCAGGACCAGACCCACTGCTCTTCAGCCAGTTTTGGGACTTGTAAGTGCCACTCAATTGATGTGATGGACAGCTGGAGGTGACAACCTCTTAAATTGTCCTAGCTTGGACTCTCAAAGCTTGTCAAAGAGAAATCATTAAAAAGAAATACCCTGACCTTCCCTATTTCCTAATCTATCTCTCTACACTTCTGCTCCTAGAAAAGAGCAAGTTTTATTCATAGGTGGTATCTGCAAATTCTTCCTCTCCCTTTTCTCCATATTTTTCTCATTTAAACTGCAAATAAAGTCTTTTTTCCTTGTCCATTGTTCAAGCCTTGTCATTTTGCTTAGCTAATCACCTTATCAGTACCTCTCACCTTTTGTATTAAATTAAATTGCCTCTTGACTTGTCATAATCTGAACAACACAAAAATATAAGTAAAAAACCTAGAAGTTTTCAGGTCAACAATTTTCAATACATGAAAGTTATAACAGTGTCACTGATTGTGCTAATATTTGGAGTTCTGCAACTTGGAAAAGTAGACATGAGTTGATAAAAAAGAGCTAAAATAAATATTTTGCATGAGTGTCAGTTAAATTCTTTCCCTTACAGAAATACTGCAAAATACTATTATTTTTATATATGGAATATCTATTAAATTAATACAAGGCAACAGGACACCTAAATAGCTAAATTTCCTGTCAGATAGTTGCCCAAAAGAATTAGCTAATTGCAGTAGCCTTTCCTTTGTTTAGAGAAAAATATGAGGTTTGGGTTTTTCTGATTGCTTGTTCCTATTTAAATACAATTGTGGAGGACACAAAGTGTGTAAGGTAGGAAGCAGAGCTGAGCATGTCCAAGATTGTTCAGGCATTCAGAGTTCTCCACCTTGGAACTACAAAAGAATTTTCTCCCAGGCTGAGCTGCAGGAATTTAAAAATATTTTTGCTTTCTTTAGTAATTTGAAGGGTTAGTTGTGCACTTCACAGGTTCTCCTGACAGCTTAGTCTAACAAATTCCTTTTTCTGCTCCATCAATCTACGACATCAGTGATGCCCGTCATCTGTTTTATCACTACTCCATAGTTTTGGTAGGTTTTTTGCACTCCAGTTGGCTGTGGAGTTTCTGTGCCTGTACTGCAGCAGGACTACACAGGGGGAAGTAGCAAACTCCCAGCTCCTGCAGGCTGCAACTTAAAATACATGGAGCACAACAATTTTCCCATGCAGAATGGCCTTTGGTTTCTGACCTGTACAAAGAGTTCCCAACAGCAAAAGCCCTCATAAGCTGCTGCCTGTTCATGGACTTTAGGCTGTCACTGGTACTCACACCATTTTCCAAATAATTTTCTGGCCAAGACTGACTGCAGTGCTATGTAAATCCTAGAATCACAGAATTGTAAAGTGGTTCTACCCCCCTGCCAACAAGAGGGACTCATTCCACTAGAGCGGGTTGTTCACAGCACCATCTAACTAATCATCAAAGACTGTCCACTCATAAAATTAATTCTGGAGAAATTCAGTCAAAAAAATGTAAAAATATCTGTGTGAACACAACACAAATAGGTTAATGGGAAAAAACCAGGTCTTTGATTCCTCTCTTACCTATAAATAATTTTGCATTTGAGAAAATGAAACTGCAGCTCTGTTCTTGTGTATACCTTTCTCAATAAGTCACTTTCATATTCTCAACTTCCCAGATATGGCTGAGCATTACACCTTGTTGATTTTTTTTCTTCCTGCTCTGATTCTCCCTGCAATGATCTACATCATTTCATGGTATCTTGAATGTCTTACCTGAAGGGGAAAGGACAGGACACATCCTTCCCATCTGCATGTTGCATTGCTTCCAAAATACAGTCACAGCTCAGACATTCTTAGTATAGTGAAAAAAAAATAGGTTTACAAACTTTATAAGATGAGGCACAGAAAAGAACATATGGCACTGCTTGAGTTTGGGCAAAATGCAAGTGCTGTAGAGCTGCAATTGGGATAAAGGAATTGGAAGTAGGAGTGAAAGGAGGAGGACCATACTTTTAAGACAGAAGAAACGTGTCTAACCAGACTCTAGCTCACAAGCTACAAAGAACCAGACAGGATGCCAGAATACAACTTCATTTCATGTCAACACGGCAACAGTGATAAAAATACCAATACTGAGACTAAGGATTCTTTTTGAAGCACAGACCTGGCATTGGACACTTTTTTGTTTGCTGGAAATCTGTTCAGGCAGTACATAAATCATTCAGACTCCTTTAGCCCTTTTCCATCTTCCCTGACTGCTGGAGAGAAGGAAGTTTCCCAGTGCCACAGGGGCACAGAATGCTAAATAATTGCTACCTTGCTTTCATGCTGCAAGCCCAGCCATACATGTGCAGTTACAGACCAGCTTTGCCTGTTTCATTAGGGTGGGTATGATGACCTCGACTCTATTCTGACTCCATTATCCACAAGCTGCTTGTTAGTCTCTTACCAGTTGCTCAAAAATGTAATCAACGCTCTGAATATAGATGCCTCCTTCACTCTACCATTTTCCTGGTTAAAATGAAGCCCTCTGCATCTCTCCACCTTTGCTACCATCACCTCACACATACCTTTCATAAGCAATGTGGAAATATGACTGTTCACAAGGGAAAATCAGGTCACTATTGCTCACCTTCATTGTCTGCCTTGCCACATCCACTACTCCTTACAAACAGTACACACGTGCACACGAAAAGAAGCACAAAACATTGTAGGCTTTGAGCACTTGGTAATATGATAAAAATTAAAATTAAGGAAAATGAAGATAAGGAAGAGAATTAAGAAAAAATTCACAAACATTTAAGCTGTGTGCAATGGCATTGCCTGAGTGTTTTCATATTTGTAAAGGTAAAAATCTGTGGAATTCTTTTGTAAAACAAAAACAAAACTTGAAAGACTCTGTTTAGTAAAGGTTTCTTTTTTTATTTATTTTATGACCACTACATATATTTGAAATACTTTTTAATGTAAGCATAATTTTAGAGGTGTTTATTTTTTGTTGTTGTTTTTTTTAGTAAGGCTCTTATCAGCATAATTTCTCATTTATACCGAGGCATATAATAGTAATTTCCAAAGCACTAACAGGCATCCAGCAACAAATGCAAATAACTGGAAACCATTACCCTTTTTCCCTTAAAAGCCTGAAATGAACAACACAGCATGAGACAATGGTGTCTGAGCCCACTGCTGACAACACCAACTGGAATTTGAGAGAAAGAAAGTGTACTTGTCATAATACCACATGAAAAGATCCACAGTTTGCTGCTTGTTTAGTAGGCAGACATAGTCTTCTAGACAGTATGAAGAAAAATGTGTTATTTTTGTGAACATCATGAATATGTACCTTTACAAGACTCTACTTGCCTTTCTCCTGTAGGTATATGGGATTTGCTCCCATGGATTAGTGCAAGGCTGCCTGTAGAACACTAGATGTAATTACCAACCTGACCTCATCAGAAACTGCATTTCCTTTCTCTCTCAACTTGTGCCCTCCTAATATAGTTAATTAGATACCTGGCCTCATGCAGCCTTCTCAGTGATAAATGTAATGCAGTGCAGCAGCAAAGCACCATAAAGACCACATCTGTGAGCAAAGCTCTGTGGATAAAAATGAAAAAAGGGTTCACTGGCTTCAGGAAAGACACTCTTAAAACAGCAATGCAAACCATGTGTCATGGAAACAAACAAAAAGCCAGCCAGAACCAACCCCAATGAAATATCTTCATGTCCTCACACCAAAAAAGCCCCAAAAACCAAAGGGGAAAACACCCTTTTATTTACTAACCCTGACACTAAACAGTGCAACAGGACTACAGCAGATGGGTTATTTAACACTCTCTCCCCAGACTACAAATTCTCTCCAGTGAGTGTAGCTCAGAATGGAAAGAGACAAGGAATCCTGCACTACAACAACTCACAGACATTCCTTAGCCTATGCCAAAGGCACCACTTGATTTATGCATCCAGTTAGAGGCCTTTAGGGTCTATTCATGTGCCAAGATACACTTAAAGCCAGCAGGGCAGCTGGTAGTAAGCCTTTCTAGACACTGCAACATTCTGTTCTCCTTAGGTAATGCCTCAATCCCAAATGTCAGCACGAACATCATGATAAATGTAACCTAGACAGACCCAGTAAGAGAAGCTCTCCCTTTGAATGCCCTCACAATGAGTGACTAACTCCTTGTCACATTCATTCTTATATCTCATGGAGTCAATTTAATTTCATTTTATGTTGCTGGTTTTTTGGTTTTTGTTTTTGTTTTTCTTTTGTTTTCCATTTATTTTTATTTTTCCCACTGATTCCACTTTATAAACACAAAATCCTAAGAGCTCCTATACTTTCAAGTCAGCCAGATAGGTCAATGTAATAAACATGGAGCCTCAGATTTCATTATTCAGACATCAAAGTAAATTTGGTCTCAGGCACAGGATGCCAATGAATTAATTCCAGGGTATTAAAAGCTAAACGTACACACACTGAAATATCTGTGTATCTAACATAAAACAGGCATGATCAGATCTGCTTTAAGGTCAGTTTTTCTTCCTTATAACTTCAAATGTTCTTATGGGCCATCAGGTCTTAAATTTTAACATTAAAATATTTGAGGTTAAACAAGATTATCTTTAAAAATGCCTTGTTCTCTTTCTTGTCAGCAGAGGCACACTGTACCCTATTCCATGTAAATTTGAATATCTTTTAGAACATCTGTGATATAAATCATATTTCAGTGCCCAGAAGATACTGTTCTTTTTCTATTCATTCAATACAGAGGTTAGCTCAATTTTCCATGTATAAAGGTACTCCTACTAAGAAAAATGGCAGTGTTCAGAAGTTGAACAGAGCTTTTCAAAGTTTTATCTTATGTACATATTTTTAAGTTCTCTCTTAACACCTATGGATTTCAACAATATTCCCAACACCTTACCTTAAACATGAGTAGTCATTGTAGGAGGAGACCCCTGAATAATAGTGCAAATTAGCAATGCTCTGCACTGCAATAATAAAATTTTCAATGCAAATTTCCCCCAGAAAAACCAATATTCTCTCTATTAAGTCACAGCAAACAAAGTAAGTCTGATTCATTTTAGTTGTATTTTTAAAGCACTCATTTAAGTCTCTCCTTCAGGCAACAAAGAATTTGCAAAGAGTTCTGGTGAAACAGTAAAAAGATCTCACTTTTAGTGTTTCTTAAATTTTGTTGTTTATTTTTTTTTTAACTTCACAGAATTTTTAACATACAGAAAAAAGCAGATCAAAGTGGAATACTTGCTGTTTTTCTCCCTCCCTTGATATAAGCTAAATGTAATATCCAGGATAGGATAAGATAATGGATTCAAGCAAAGAGCAGGAGAATGGTGCCAGTTGTCTGCAGCTGCCTCAGAATACACAGAGTATTGTGGGAACTAAAGAATCACAGTTGTTATTATTTTACCCTAAATATTTTATTTGCAATTCAGTACGACACTGGCACAAGGAACTGCATTTGTTTCTAAATTTGTAAATTTGTGGTCTAAACAAGGAAATATGTGTTCAAAATATTTTCAGGTAAGATGAATGCGTCCTTTTTCTACAATACACAAAAGAAATTAATGGAATAATGCCACTCCTGTGAAAAACATAAATCCATAACAAGCAATCTTTTTGGAGTCTTGCTAAAAGCGTCACATAAAATCCCAGGTTAATAAAAATTTAGGTACACTCTGAAAGCAGACCATCATATATGCAGCTATGAAACTTATATGGCTTCAGAGTTGCTTCAAAGTGTTTAAAGCTGACAAACATGTTGCTCTTTCTCATGAAGACTAACGTCTTCTATCCTTTTATTAACATAAATAAAAATATTAATTATGCACCAACAGCAGAATTACTTTTGCATTTGGAGCCCTAATTGTTCCTAAAGTATCTCTAATCCTTTTACAAAATACAAATCAACCTTTAACTCACACATCAGAGCTTTTTGTCAGAAGCTTAAGACAATATGAAAGAATTAAGATGAGGTAGAAACTTTGATGTCAAAAAAGTATTTCTACAAGCAATTCAGGGAAGCCAGAGCTTTATTATAAGCATCAGCAATGTGACAACCAAAAAATAGTTGTACATATTTTTGAGTGTGTAGGGACATTCTAATTGACAGCAGATGGAAGAGGTTTATAGGCCCCATCAAGCCACATAAAGGAGAGTGTCTAAATTCTAAGCTTCCTTTCTCTTGGATATAATTTTCACAACAGAGGGATGAAATATTCCCAATTATATAAAGCAAATTATCTTGGTTCTCCTATCTTGCATGCAAGATACATTAGCCCTTTCAAAATGTTTTGTTTGATTGTTTGTTAGTTGCTTTCTGTGAGAAAGAGAAGGAAGAAATTCAACAAATACAATTGTACAGAAATCCCTGAAATTGCTTCTTCCTATTATGAAGCAAAAAGTTTCCTTTGATAATGAAAATTGACTTTTCTTTCTTCTGGTTTTACCTCATTTTTCCGATGCTTATCCATCTTGCTTTTATTCTTTTATTCTTGTCTGTCCTTGCTTTTATTTTTTTGAAAACATCAAGAACTTGCAATGACTAAAATTATCCATTCAAGTTAAAACATATGCATGCTTTTTCTCATCTCTTTTTCCTGCTTAGAATGTGGACAACCTAAAGCAGTTGAGCTAAGGCAAATCTTTTAATTAATCGAAAACTCACAGCCTCTGGTATCCTTTCAATACCAGGATTCATTGGCTCTAATTCATCTGTAGTTCTCAAACCCAGAGGCTATAGAATAACAGGAGTTAAGAGAGTTGCTTAAGGAAAAAAACCTTCTAGAAGTCTAGTTGTCAATATTGAAGAGATAATCTAATAATCTGTGATCCCACAGAGATTCATATTTTCATTCAACTTGGCTAATTTAACCTACATCTCTAAGGATCTGCAAATACACTTTAATGCTATTGATGGTAGAAATCTGACCGCAAGTAAAGCTGTGGCATTAGTTTGTGGGAGATTTAGATAGACTCTTTGTCTTCTAAATACTTAATGACAAAAAGCAAGTCCTTTGAGGAAGTGACTTCTAGCTCTTGTAAAATAAGGCCAAAATGGGTCTTTCTTTAGGTCCTTTAGAAAAGAGTCAAACAAAATTATAAAGATAAAACTTACTTTAAAAAATTATTCAAAAATCAGGAAGCTGAAAAAAGAAATCTATCAATAGATTATTCAAAGGAATTTAATTTAATTTTTAATTTAATTAAATAAATAAATATTAAATAAATTTTAAATTTAATAAAAATTGTTATGGTATTGATAGTGGCCTTTAAAGTTCCTCTTAAATATACATTCCAAGCAAGGAAGGATACTGTTATCACTCACGAGGTTTTGGTGACAGGACTTTTGTAATTATTTAGGTGCCTTTCTTTCAAACCTATTGAATAAACAGGTTATATTAATTTCTCTCATTTCAGATTTAGAGTAGAGTAGAGTGGAGTAGAGTAGCGTTGAATAGTATAGAATAGCATAGAATAGCATAGACTAGCATAGAATAGAAATAGGAATAGAGTAAGAATAGAATAGAATAGAATAGAATAGAATAGAATAGAATAGAATAGAATAGAATAGAATAGAATAGAATAGAATAGAATAGAATAGAATAGAATAGAATAGAATAGAATAGAATAGAATAGAATAGAATAGAATAGAATAGAATAGAATAGAATAGAATAGAATAGAATAGGAGCATTTCAGTTGGAATGGACCTACAAGGACAATCAAGTCCCTGATCAGTTCAGGACTGATCAAGAGTTAAAGCATGTTAATAAGGGCATTGTACAAATGCCTTTGTGCTGGTTTTGCACATTTGACATTTTGTGAGGAGGAAAAAAAATCACCCATACAAATACCAACAGGATCACTAAGGAGCCTGTTTTCTTGTCTGACTGTGGGAGTAAACTTCACCTCTAACAAACCAAACATCAGCTTCAAGCCCTGGGAAACATTTATCTAGCTCAGGGTGACCCTGAGCTCACCTCCCAGGAGAATTTGAAGTTACTATATTAAACAGTCCAAGTTCTATTCCCCTATTGGCTACTTGTGTTCCATGTATGGTGCTGTTTCTAGAATGTTCTATCCCAAGAGTATATATTGTTGCTTCTGCCTCATTTCTGGTCTTTGGAGCTTGTCTCTATACTGCATTCAGTTTCTGGGCATCATCCATGTTTTTATTTCTCATTAAAAGTATTTCTTTTTTGGGTCACTCCATCATTCCTGCTCTTAACTCACGCTGCTTTCACCCTGAAGTCAGGGGACCTAAAATATTTGTCACAGCCACCCTCACTGCGACATCTGACCACCCTGTCACTAAAGAATTTCTTCCAAATGTTAGGTGTAAACCTCCCCTGGCACAGATCCGACCTGCTCCCACGGGTTTATCCTATCATTGGATAACAGAAAAGAGGAGCTCAGCAACTCCCTCTGCATGTGTCCTTCTCAGGAAGCTGCAGAGAGTCATGAGGTCTCCCTACAGTCTCCATTTAACCAAACTAGACACACCCCACACCCTCAGCTGTTCCTCACCAGATGTTTCTGCCAGCCCTTGAGGACTCCTTGATACTCACTGCTGGCCCCAAGAGGTCTATCAGGAGGTCAGGAGGGAATTCTGTTCCTTCCTCCTTGGTTTTCCCCACTTGCAGCCACCAGACACTGCCCTCAATCATCACTAAACTGAATGGCTGCCTGCAAAGCCTTAACACCATTGTTAATTTACCCAGGTTTGCTCCCCTGGGTGCAGACTTGCCTAAAGCTGGCCTGATCAATCAAAGAGTTTCAGAATAACTGCCTGCTTTCTCATGTTGCTTTAAATTTTAAAAAATCATCAAGGACTTCTGGCCTAAATGGATCCATACAGAGTTAAGTGGGATTTGCAGTATGTGTGGGCAGTAGTTAAAAGAATGGGGAAATAAAAAAAAATTAAAAAAAAATCACAACTGATCTAGAAAAGAAGACAACATTGTCTTCTATAAGCAGGAGAGAGGGTTATGCCAAGTGTGAATGCTACAGTTACTCAACAACAAAAGAAACAGAGATGTCGATCTCATTTTCATGTCAGAATCTCAAGCTTTGCTTGAAAAAAACAGTGATCAATATTTTCAATAAACCATAATTGCAACATTATTTGTTATGTAAATCTCCAAACTTTAGGAATAAACTTCTATCTACACATATATGCTAACTTAGTACTAAATGACAAAGCTTGTTAAATACATAGCATACTGAAATTTCATTCTTTCGGTAACCAGTGTAAGAAGAAATAATATTTGCAGAATATTGAAAGTGAGCAGTGAATTCAGCAGGTACATCTTCTATTCAATGCCAAGGAACAGTAGTGCACACGGGCCCTGTTTACAGAAACGTTATCTATGTCCCAGGTAAGTTAGGCATGAAATCCAGAAACTTTAAATGTTTTCTGATTCCATTTGCTCAGTGAAAGCCAGAGACTAGAAATCTCATTCTCTCATCTTGCTGCTGTATGTATTATCCAATCCTGAAATCACTGGGAAATATACTAAAGGAAGCTTGGTGGGGGGCACCATATCTTTTAAGGTTATTTGGATTTTTTTTTTAAATTCTCAGAGATCAATCTATGCTTAGACACCCATCACAGTGGTTATACATTACACAGACAAGAGTTAAACAAGCTACATGCTACAATGAACTAGTGTTCAGGTACATTTGGTGCATAATCAATAAAAATGGTTTGTCAGATTAGTTGAGAGATGAGACATGTCATGGAAATAATGAGTAGTGTCCACTGCAGGTTGCAAGAAAGGCCTGGGAATATCATATTGACTAGACTGACTATGAATAAATGTTACCTTCAGCCCTTCACTAACAATCGTCTTTAGGTCGGGAGCAGTGCTAAGGAAACCTAAGATTAAATACAGGAGGTACTTTTACAGCCAAGGCAGGCTGATAAATCCAAATAACCTCGTTCTGCACCATGGAGACAAATCAGCTTTGGGCTGAAAGTCCAGTTCAAAATCTGTGCATTTTATAACCACGGACACTATTCTGCATTCCTATCACTACACTCATTTCAGGCACAAGCTGACACAAACAGACCCTTTCTGAATGCATTTCTGAGAGTGTCATACTCATTTTGAAACTCTAAGTCTGCAGGCTGGAAGGAATGAAATCTATTTCTCAGATTTAGCAACAGAAAACAGGAGTGAATAAAAAACAATGTATGTATGATATGATGAGCATAAACAAATGGTCTCAAGCCATCATTAATATGCTGTTGGGAAATTGTAATTTGGCATTGTCTAATGCCTAGTGACTGAAGCAGTCTCAAAGAAATGCAATTTTTACTTGTAATAAAAATGTGAAAAAACCCCATAATTTTTAATTAAGAAGTCTCTACTATGAGTCATTATGACTGTATTTCAAGGTTTTTTCTGTTTCTTTTGAACTCCTAATATTACTAGTTATCTCTTTAGTATGAAGTTACTCTAAAAGTCTACTTGCTGTCTTTATCAGTGTGGGTGTGAGTGACTGCACTTTGACTTGTGTGCATAACTTGTTTATTATAGTCCTGATTAAATATTTAATGCTATGGAGAGGTACGAAAATTGTTATGAATTGCTGATGCAGTGGGTGTTAAGAGTCACTTGTCATTTAGAACAGATGCAAAGGACCCTTAAAAGCTCTTTTATTCAACTATGTAGCTGAAGCAAGAAGAATTGGACAACTCTGAGAAAAGATACCACCCTTCCCATCCCCTAACATCATAATTTTGGGAGCTAACTAGGTCCAAGGATGTGAATGGCTTAAATATCATTTGAAGGGAATTATTAAATTATTTTAGAGGACCAAACAGAAATATGAAACATAGTTAACAAGCACTAGACTGTCTCAACAGGTACAGTAGAATGTCTCCAAAAAAAACTTTAAAAGTAAATTCTCATTTCTTAGCTGAAGGATGGCCACAGGAGGTCATAAACAAGGAATATTCTCTAAGTCAGTAATATAAAACATGGGAAGTCTTTTTTATATAAACTATAAGAATTGCTTCAGTTATACCTGAGCCTAAATGTTTAACACCAACATCAAGACCAAGCTTTGGAAAATGCTCCAATAGCTGAGTTACACTATTTCTCTAATTCATTAGCTATTGTCCTCTTTGAGGGAGAGTCATCCTGTTTTCCAGTGACAAACTGTTGAACAATTGATTCTATAAAATGCCAGCTACACTTAAAAAATTAGGCACAGTGTTGTTGCTTACCATGTGTCTGAAAGGAATAATGTTTCACAGACTTGGAGTGAACCAGATGGAATGACAAAGGAAATTGGGAGTCATTAAATTGCAGAGAGGGAAAAAGATGCTGTGGAAGAAAATTAAAGAGCTAAAAGGCACATATGCCACATAGAGCAAAAAAAAAGAGAACCAAGGAAAATACTAAAATACTTTTTTATCTCCCTGCAAACAATTATAGGCATAAAGAGTGAAAAATGTTTTGAGATTTCTTTTTTATTTTGTTTGAGGTTTTTTTGCTTTGTTTTCTGAAAGACAATTTTGCCAAAAGATTTACGAGAGTCAGTATCAGTTGAGATAAAAGTGTCTTAAAAATTCTTCCTGTAAGCCATTTTCTTGTTTCCTTATTTTATTCTCACAGAAAGTGTTGCTTATTTTTTCCTCCTTTGAAGAATAAAAAGACTATTGACTACCACATTTAAAAAATAAAAAAAGAGAAAGTCTTTGAACTAAAATTAGCTATGGTATTTCAAGCTATTATTATTAAGTTGCATTCTTTTGTACCATCAAAGGAATGAGTCAGTGTAAACCCAGTAACACTTAGTTCTTAAGGTTAGCTGTAAATGTAAAGCTGGCATAAATCAGTGTAAGTTACCCACAGCTGTAAAGCTGTGCTGATACAGGCTTGTCCTGCTCTCACCAAAGGGTTTAAACTCAGAAGTCACTTCCTAAAGCTGGGTGTGGAAGGCAGCATCTGCTCCAAGACCTCTGTTCTAGGACACCTGGATATTTGACACTCACAAATCAAGGCTACTGGCACCACTCACAGGGAACAAGGCACTCATCCAAACCAGCAGCTCATCTCCTCCACTCTTCCCAGAGAGGGCTAAAGACCACTATAACTTAATTTACCTGTGATTCCTTTGGGTTTTTTAGATCCTACTGCATTATTTAGCAACTTAAAATCACACAGGTGTGGCTGAGGCTTTGTCTAGGTGTGGATGCATTGGGTAGGATTCTCCCTTCCAGTGAAGGGCAATGGAGCTGGGGAAGGGTCTGGAGAACAAGCCCTAGGAGGGAACTGGGGGTGTTCAGCCTGGACAAAAGGCTCAGGGGAAACCTTAGCACTCTCTACAGCTCCCTGAAAGGAGTGTGTAGCCAGGTGGGGATCAGGCTCTGCTCCCAGGTAATAAGTGATAGATCAGGAAGAAATTACCTCAAATCACCCCAGGAAAAGTTTAGATTGGATATTAAGAAAGATATCTTCACTGTAAGGGTTATCAAGCATTAGAATAGACTGCTCAGTGTTGAGATCTATTTATTAAACCACTGTTGAATGAATACCAAGATATGTTGAGCAATAAATTCAAGATTGCAATATGATATTTGGTAATAAGGACTTGGAATTTGCATGTGTTGATCCACAACTCTGACACTACTGGGAAAAGTTTATCTTGGGCGCTCAAGGCTGTATTTTCATTGTTAAATTTTCTTCATCCTGACAGAGCCCAAGGCCTGTCAAACCTTCTGTCCAGCCATTCCATAAAGCTCTATCTTCCAAACACATTTTCCAACTTCAGGTACTCTTAGAAACTGCCAATTCACTTTGATAATATGTCCAGAGAGTGATAGGAGGAGGGCTGCAGCTGCAGGAGCCTCTGTTACCCATGTGCTCTGCAGAGGGGCCCAGTACCCTGCTATACTGTACATCTTATCCTCAATTGTCTGGTTAAATGCCAGACAAAATCACACAGAACTGGGAAATTAACTAGAAGTGAACAATCACCAGAGTGATCCAGTATTATTCAGAGTCAAATGAAAGGCCAAATAGGGGGTGGATAAAACTTGGCTGAACTAATTCTTTAAACACTGATCAAACACATGACAAACTGCAACTTCTTTAACCTCGTGTTTTGCCTCTTCCAACTTAACAAAGTTCAGTTTTCAGAAGTTTTCAAGCATTTAAGGTTCTAGTTACCTCTCAGTGATACATTTTTGCATAGAGTGTTGTTATTGCTCATCCACAGGATGTCCTATGGCCCTGTATGAAAACAGCAAAAAGATTGCATGATCCTGATTCTACACAAGATGTGAAATTATTACCTGATGGTCAAAAATTTCTCACTGGAAGTTCTTGCATTGTCATCGGTCCCATCTTCAAGTCTCTTCACATATTTTCTGTGATCCATTGCTTCACACAGTCTGAAAAGCATCAAATAGCAGAAGAAGCCTTGATAAGATCAACTCATACAAGTTAAAAAAAAAAAAGCATTTAGAGGGAAAGAAACATCAAATAATAAGAATTTAGTCGTAAATTAGTCTGTTCTATTAAAAGAGGAAGTGAATACACTAAATAAATAAACTTGTGAAAATTTGTCACTCAAATCTAACACAAACAGTAAATTTTGCAAGTCCACTAAACTGAGTTATATTTCACATTGATTCCTTACATATATAAAAACTTGCTTGTCTGTCAAATTCTTTCTGCAAAAATGGCAGTCTAAAGGGCTTGTCATGTACAGCATTTGCTTGCAGATAATGCTCTCTACACCATTCCAATCTTCTTTCCAAATGATTTAAATGAGGGAGGCACCAGGCACACAGCATCCCTGTGCTTCTGACAGTGTTTTGCTGTATTAGGAAGTATCAAGTGTCTGCAGGCATGCTCTTTAATTATGAATTTTGATGTGCTATAAGCAAAGTCACTCCAATTGGCATTGGCTAGCTCACAGAACTGCAAATTATTCTAATAGTTAGGCTGTGTTATAGTAGCAAGTGCTCATGCACCATCCAAAAACCTGGCTTGTTGTTATCAGCAAAAAATAAAAGTGATTATTTTGGTAAAGCCAAGTAAGTAATTATGTGCAACCAGAGCAAGTAAGGAGAGGTAGAGAATAGAAGCAACTGATAAATTTTCTAATATTTTAACAAATAGCCCTATTCAATCAAATGGAACACATCCATATTATCTCAAAAACGCAGACAATAGCTTTCCTTAGATTGCTTGCCTCTGACTAGAAGCAGTTTGAAAGTTATAAAGGTAATTTGTATCAACTCATTACTATGTCACCTCATTTCAAGTACATGCTAGATAAGTAGCAATAAGCTCTGGGTTAGAGGATTTCACATTATAACCATTAGTACAAACTCTAACAGCACCAAGCTCTTGAAGATTACCCCAGACAGTTATTGAGATTTAGGAGGTGCAGCTTTCTACTGACTTAAGACAGATTCTGTAGACAATTTAATCATTTATTCTAGAACTGAGGTAAAAAGCTAATTTGATGAAGAGCACTCATGAATTATTTCCTTCCTATAGGTACCATAATGTTCCCAGTAGAATGCTCTTCTTGCTCTTTAATTCAAGGTAATGATGTTGCTGCATCTTCTCTTGGCACTTAAAATGCAGTTTAATGCCACATCATCAGTCAAAACTTCTGTGTGATTTCCAAAGGCATCAAATTATCAGAAAAACTGAACTGAGAAGTGAACATTCCTAATGCATTAGAAATTTTCTGGGCTTTTAAGGGTAGTTTTCCCCTCTGCTCAGGATTGTAAAACAAAGAAAACTTTCAAACCATGTCAGAAAATCTCTTTCCATGAATTTTTGTTCTGATTTTCGTAGGAAATATGCATATGAAACCATTTGAGTGATCTCCATTGTAGTGACTTACATGGAATAATGTTTACAGGTGTCCCTGACATCTTTCACTTACTTAAGTCAGTGACTCTGTCAAAATGGCATATTTATTGACTCACTTACATCCTTCTGCAATAAATTATTTGGTATAAAAAATATAATCTACTGTATATTCAATATTGGGGCTTTTTCCCTGTAGATCAAATATGAAAGAAATAAATCAGCTTTTTTTTCCTTTCTTCTTACAATAAATATGGTTTGGTAACAGTATTTCTTGAATGTGCAGGGACAGATCAAACAGAATATTCACTCATTTTCATTTCATCACTGCCCACCTAAAAATATTGATCAAAGCAACTGTAGAGTGCTTTAGTTCAGAGATTTTTATAAACTTTAAAATAACTAGGCTTTTACCAATCACTTTGGATTCATAATTGGTCGTATCTGTAACAGGGGCGGGGGAAATCCAACAAAAGTGTTAAGCAGATTTGGGTTCTTTTCTTCTTTACATTGAAGACCTTATGCAATATAAAGCTAAATTGATATATTTCCTAATGGAAGGAGAACAATTACTTTAAGTGTTCTAGAATTTCCAAAATTTCAACAATTTATTTAATAGAGCACATAGTTTAGCCCACACTTCATTCTCTTTTTCTCATACTTTATCACACTAAGCTCTAACAATGGCAGCAAATGTAACTCCATGATTTGAGCAGAAAATGAAGTGATAGAGTAGGTTCTAAATTATATAATTTCTTGCTTATGTCACTAATAAACATTTAATTTATGCCAAAATTTAACAGATTCTTGATATTGAATGTAAGATTTCAACTCAGAGAGCAGTAGAGAATTACAGTGCCCAAGTAGACACTGGGAAGTCCCAGGAGACAATATATCTGCTCTGAGGGGAAGGCAGTCACTTGTGATATTCGTTAACTTCCCAGGTCATCAGGCTGAGTGTAAGAAGGATAAAAAGCAATTCTGTGTTTCACTATCCTTTCCTGGTGAGCACATGGTATTATTCTTTTCTCCATCGTGTTTAGATGTGTCTTTAGGAGCAGTCACCTCCATAGCAGTACACCAAAGCAATAATACTAATATTAATAATAAAACAAAAATCACATTTTCCCACTAACCTTGGAATTAAACCAAAACTCTTTAGACCATCACAGACCTATCATTTTGTACTTATTTCTTACTTCTGGGGGGAAAGCTGAAGGGCTTATTGACCTACCCTTTTCAAGTATTTGATCCTTCTATAGGAAGCTTTTAGGTAAAGGAGGGGAGTAGTGAGGAAAGTTGATTAAATGAGTTTTGTTTGGTGATTTGTTTGTTTCCAGAATATTTGCTCATGACATATCACATTGTTAGACTTTGCTCTGTTTATCAGGAGCATGCAGCCTAGTCAAATGAGTTTTCAGTTTGAAGAAGGCTGGTGTGCAAATTCAGAGGAGCATAGAGACTTATCAATGCTGCTCTTTTATTCATGGAGAATGTTAATAATGATGATGATTCAGAGTTTAGTGATAAACTCACTCAACACATGGAGTTGCAGGACAGCATGGTGCACTTACAGAGGAGCAGAGGCTTGGTTTGAGACAATTCAAAGAAGAACTCTCAGGAATGAGTTGCCTCTCTTTATGTATTTGACCAATCTCTTTCCACCAGTAAGGAGCAAATAAAAGTAGACGTAAGTGAAAAAGTAACAGTTTACTAAGAAGCAGAACAGCAACAGGCAAAAAATAAGAGTAAATGGCTGATACATACAAAAAATACATGAGTCCCCAGAGAACAAAATGTTGGAGGGGACCACAGCCCAAACAGCACTTTTCTGGTTGTTACAATGATCCAGGAACAGGATCAGCCTACATGGGAGATGCTGAAGAGGGGCTACCTAAGGCATCACCCTGTTTTCTCCTCTGTTCAGATGTCTGCTTATGATGACAAGATTAGGTGACAACAAATCCTTTTCCACCATAAAATGAACCTAAGTGAGGGAATAAAGGAAGAAATGACAGATAGATTTACTATCATTTTCCACTCCTTCTTGGTTTTCATTTCTCATGTTTTCTTTCTTCAAAAGTGATTACTCTTGGAATGTTCATTCTCAAGTGAAAATGTATTTTAACAATTTTGGCACATTCTAAATCACTTGCAAACAAGGAATTAATCAGAAAGGAGCAATATTTAAACAGCAACAGAACATCCAGATAGGGGCTATTCAGATTTAGGAGCTAAGAAATTAATTTGTTTTATGAATAACCCTTTTTTCATCCACAAAATAATGTAGCATTTCTCTTAGCAGTCTTATTTAAAGTGAAAATTTTACAATTAAAAAAGAGTAAGAATTGTACCTAAGAAGTAGTTCTACAAGACAGGGAATAAATGGCTTATTTAAGTGCCTAGTGAAATAACTATCCTTGATCACCCTAAAAGAGTTAATCCTAATCTAAAACTTACTTCAACTTTTGCTTCAGTAGTAATAGGGTATAGGTGACATTTTTTTTGAAAAACAAATGTAAAACATGGGACTTCTGTCAAAAATTTTAAGAGAAAATGGGAATTATTTTTTATGTGTAGCTTGTGTCTGTTTGGTACAACTCACTGTGGCCTCAAAAGAGTAATGATAAAATAATGAAATAAAAAGGAAAAATCACATTTATACATATATATAGATATATATATATTTTCCTCTTAGCTCTGTAGTTCTAGTAAATGATATGTAGACTTCTACAGTGTAAGAATATGTGACAGATAACCAGTGGCAAAGGGAACACACAAACCACTAATAATAGGAGACTTAGGTCTATATCAGATTCCAGCTCTTCCAATCAAACAGACTGATCTTCTTAATTAATTCCTTCCGCCAGAAAACCTGCATAACAAAATGCACTAAAATCAAGAGCATACTTCCATGAGGTATTAAGCTTAAAGGCTTAAGAAACTGATGGCAATTAGCCTCATTGTTTATAATTTTCCTGTTTCATCGTCCTGCTGAAAACTGTCTTTTGCTGAACAAGTGAATTAACATGACTGCTCATTTCTGTGGAAATCACGTTTACAGCTTTCTAAGGAGGACCCTTAGTAGCATAACCAAAAACATGGTTTGTAAGCAATTAATGCATGAAAGAATAAATACCTCAAATTCTGCCTGATCAGCAATCTCTGTGTTCGTAAGTCTGAAGCTAAAAACATTAAGCAAAGGTAGCAGCTGATATAGATTTTGAAGTGCTCCGCTAAGTGCTTCAATATTTTGATTTAGAAAGATCAGCCTGCATAAATAATACGTCAAGAATAGTTTAAGTGTTTTGCACAGAAGACACCTTTCCCATCATTTCTTGTTCTTTGAGTTGCAGATCAGAAGGGCTATGCTTGAGGACAGCAGGGCAGAGAAAGCTCTTATCAATACGTTTAAATAGTTCAAAGTAACGCAAAGAGAGAGCAGCCTTCCACTCAAACACTCTGGCAAGGCATAGATTGGTCTTAACAGCAAATGAACCTTGCAAAGAACCTCAATTATTTATTTATAGAGTTGCCAACATATGTCAATCAAAGTAGAGGACAAATGAAGAATACTAACTTCGGGAGTTTTGGCAGGCAGGGTATATCTGTGCATACTCCGTAACCTTTTGATTTGAAGAAATACAGTGTAACTACAAAACTCAATACCTACTTCATGCCTATTAACATTTGCTACCAAATGTGCTTCCTATTGCAGTGACATTTTCACCTAATGAAAAAGATGTTCGAGTTCTAATTCAGACACCCAGTTCAAAGAAATGTGTCTGAGCAAGGTTTGAGTACTGAACAAGAACTTATTTTGTCATGCAAGATTCAAAATTCATAGTTCACAAATCTCAGCATGTAAGATAACCAAATGAATTATGTACTGACGTAGGGAAAGCTCAGAAAATATCTTACGGCAAAAATGATCTTTATTTCTCCCTGCAGATTTAATCTTGCCATTTTTTGAGTAACTTTTAAGCAGCGCTGGGCACCTCCTGTAATCATTGACTTCTTTATCTTTTGAGACTACATTATAATAGTGTATTGAGACAGAAGTCAGTAGTCTTTAGGAAAAAAAAAAAACAATAAAAGCCAGTGAAACTGAAATAGAAAAAAAAAATCAGACATCTGCCAATATTGGGTAAGTAATGGTCAATGAAACTATTTCAGATCTGTTTTCCAGTTAGCTGATTTCCCATCCTGAAAGCAGCATTGCTCATATCTATCAGCAGAGAACAGCTCTCAGATTTGTGTCCCTTCTGAAATCATATTATGAACAATTGTTTTGGAAAGATGGAACAAAGTACACATGCTAAATCGGAGGTACCAAGCATCAAAGTGTTCTCTGTTCTGATTATCTATATATTATATATTCCTTAGTAATACAAGTTCTACTTCAGACAGCAATACTAGCAAATATATATTTATATTCAGAAACTATAGAAACTCTATTCTATGCTATATGTCGTATCCAAAGAAAAGGAGGGACAGAACACTTAGAAGTACTTTGAGAAAGTTTAAAAACTGAGAAACATTAGGATTCATATGATGCATTTATCAGGAAATTGCCAAAGAGCTTCATGTATTTTTTTAGTCATTATTCATACTTGATGTCCAGAATCACCATTTATCTCTACTTTTTGAGAGAGGCTTTCAAAGTACAATGGCAAAATATATTTATTTGCATTTCATGAGGTGCAAACAATATAACAAAGGTCCATGTGGCCTTGTGTCTGTCCTACCTCTGAGTGGCTAAAATTGATGCCAAAAGAAAAAGAAAAACACAATATTTATTTCAGAAAATAAAATTTAAACATTTTTTTAAAAATCTGTGTTTATTTTCTTTGTGTGCCAGATTTCTTTTGTGAATTTTTCAGGTTTTTTTTTTTGAACCTGTGTAACGTTTTGCCATTCAAAACATATGCAATTTAATGCCCCTCTGGTGCGAAGTACTTCATTTGCTTTGAGCTAATTAGTTGTTTTATAAGCAGGTTGTTTGCTTTCAGTCTGCTGTTTCATTTGATGTGCTTTGTGCTTGGATTGTGAGCACCTTACTGTCACTTTTGTTTTAACACTCATGTTTTAGAAACATATAGACTTCCCTACCATGACTTACCTTCTTTTCGCCATGATGAAGAGTCTAAGTAAGGTCCCCTTGTAGGAAAGCAACTCCACACTTTGATAACACTTATAATTCTTTCTGTAGGCTTTTAACTCTCTTTCCAAAATGTAGGCTCCAGAGAGATGCCCAGTATTCAAGTAGTGTTATTTTATGGGCATATATGGGGGAACTGTTGGTTTTGTTTCTCTATCTCTTCCTCAGAACCAGATAAGGTTCTTAAAATTCTGTTTGCTTCTGAGATGATGGTTTCACAGAGCTGTCAAACATACTGCCACTTCCTCTTCGATAAGAATAGATAATTTAGAGCTCACCACTGTTTATAAACTTAAAACCACTTTCCACCAGAATATTGCTTTGCATTTATCAATTTTGAATTTCATCTGCTACGTTGTTGCCCTATCACACAGTAATGGGACTCTTCACAAGGAAACAACATGGTTTGTTTGGAATCTAAAGTGTGTTTAGAATCTGCAGAGCCTTATCTGTACCTTTGCTGCTAACTCCCTCTCTTACAGACAATGTGCAGCCCAGCTCTCAGACCGTGTCACTGTGTCCTCCAGCAGTAACCCCTCCCTGTCTTGATAGCTTATCATTTTCTACCCTTTTTTTTTCCCTTATAACACACATGTGCATGAAATCATAGTAACAGAATGGCTTGGATGGGAAGAGGCCCTAAAGATCATCCAGTTCTATGGTCAGCTCAGTTCTATGGACACCTTCCACAGACCAGGTTGATCAAAGCACCATCCAACTGGCCTTGAACACTCCTAGGGATGGGGCATACACAGCTTCTCTGGGCAACCTGTGCCAGTGTCTTGCCACCCTCCCATGGAAGAATATTTCTAATATCTAATATCTAATCTAAATCTGCCCTCTTTTGGTTTGAAGCCATTCCCCCTTATCCTTCCACTATATGTCCTTGTAACAGTCCCTCTCCAGGTTTCATCAAAGTAATCATCTTTATCCTTAGTTCTTTGAAAATGTATGGAATTATTTTTAAAGATTATTTGAGGTTGAGCATTGCCAAATAGTTTTTGAAATTAGAAATTGTTATTCCAATTTAACAGCCACACAAGAAGATGGAAATTGGAAGCAGTACCAAATGAGTTTACAGGAGACAAGATCCAGAGGCTTGATCCTAGTTTAGATCATCTTCTTAAAAATATCCTTTTCTTTCCCCCATTAATATCAGAATATATAAGAGTTTCCACACCATCTGTGATTTATCAACCACAAAATTTGAACTAAACAAAGCATTACTTGACTGAAATTTCTGCAGTACTGAAGCACTATGTAGGAATGCAATGCTATTAACAGGGTTGTTAGAGGTAAGACACTGCCTCAAAAAGACAACATGTTTTATTAGACAAACTCATATGGCCAATCTTTCAGCAATATGCATTCTTCTCCCAGGCTAAAAAAAAAAAAAAAAAAAAAAAAAAATCAAAGGTAATGCCAGGCAGAGAACACTAGGTCTGAGATAAAATAGATATGGTAATTGGGAAATAGCTAAGACAAAAGGGTTTTAGAAGTATTGGAACAGAGGAAATGTAATGGGAAAAGGTGATAAGATAGTTTTCTCTTACAGAAAAGGATGAGACTTTTATTGCTGGCAGCACATGACATGTAGTTTGGGAGGGAGAGGGGAAATGATCACATGCCATAAAAAGGATATCTCTATGGTGTTCATGATTTTTACTATCTAGTAAAGATATACTGTGAACTTTTATAGCAAACCTGGACACATCTGTGAATTTTGTTTGACTGATTTATTATTTTTCTGTTTAAGGATTGAGGTACCAAGGTTTTTCACTGGTTGGCAAAATAAAAACAGAGAAAAACCAATGTTTTCTAGCTCATCATATTGTTTTAAAATGGTTTTCAAATATAAAGCCTCAGTAAATGCTAAGATTTTATACTTGCTGGTTCTGAAAGCAAGCATACTGCTTAAAAACACCAGATTTCCCATTGCTGTAGTTACATTCCTCCATAATAGACTTTTTAAACACTGAAAATTAAGACTAACATTTTTTGAATAATCTGTAAGAATAATATCCATTTAGAAAAAGGTGTGAGCATTTTTTAATCTTAAAAAAAATATTTCCTGAGTTTATTTCCAGAACAATCCTGCAATAACAGGATAATCTGATAAGAAACTTATGTATATAACAATGATAATGTCAAAAACAAGTGCTAAAGACATTGCTAGATGCTGTACCTCTACTATAAAAAAAAAGCACTGCATATATGATTTCTTCTTGTGTATATAGTTAAATTATATTACTTGATTATGGTTAATGGGCAGGCTACATTCAGAAAAAAAATAAAAATATGCAATATATTGCACCTTATTACTCATTAACTAACCTATAGATTGACTATATTGCAAAAAGCAGATTTAAAACAATTTTCTTGCTATGCTATTAATATTATTTACAATACCTTAACAAGTGCTCCATCATAGAAATCTTTCTGCCTGCTATCATGGAAAAAAATTGATTCACTTCTAATTGAAGAACAAACTTGTTTGAGGTGTCTGCCTAATGACACATTTAATGAATAAGCAGCCATTCTAGATGGAATAGAATCTCTGGTTTCAGTATAAATGAATATGTTTCTAACAAACCCTACAAAATAAAGCTTGATTGTTTTTTCTTCTACACTGTGATAAATGTGCATTATAAAAAAGAAGTGGAGAGTTAAAAAAATCACTTAAATGTAAATATAATAGATTGTGCACAGCAAGTTTAAAGAGTTTCCATCCTGTCCTCAGTGATTTACAGCTCCACACATTTGCTTTATCATTCTATCAAGGCTTTCTGTTTGTTTTGCTTCTGCTTTGCTTTGTTGAATTCATAAAACTGGAGTGGAATGGAAATCTGTAATCGTGTCCTAAGGCACACTCTTCAGTACAAAAAAATAATCAAAAAACGAGTCTTCTTTGCTTTCATAACTTGATAGTTTAAATTTATATTATGGATATCACCTGTTGTTCATTAATTTAATCCAAGCAAAACAGAGAATAGTAGTCAAGTGTGCTTTAATTTGTGATATGGATTCAGTACCTTCACTCTGCACATGAACAGTGGCACACAGGAGTGTTACTGATGAAGATGGCATCCATCCCCTTTTTACTCTTCACAGCCAGTGATAAGAGAAAGATGGCCTTTTCCTGACAGTGATTTAAAATGCCTGGGGTTTAAGTTCAGATTTGAATGGTTGTGGTGTCCTGTCTGCTCCCCTGCAGCTGATTCTAAACATACCTAGGATCTGTTGCAACTAAAGTTGGGCCTTAATCACTGAAAATACCACTCACTGCAAATCCTCCACATGGAGCTGAGCCTTTGTAAGTTTGTGTAAATGTGTGCATAGCTATTGCCATGAAAAGACGACCTAATAGAAATGGAAACCTCCCATTATAATATTTTCTATGTGCTAATACCACATACAAAGCCACAGGCTTCCTCAACATGGAGATTCTTTCAATCTAAACCCTGGAATTGAAGGCTGGGGATGTTAGCTCCTAAAGCACAGGGAAGGAAAGTGGCAGACTGCCTAAGCTACAGGTTGAAATATTCTTCTGTTTATTTAGTCCCCAAATTATTTAATGCAAAAGATGGAAACAAGCAAGAACTAACAGCTGTGCTCTCCTCTGTGGATCCCTGATTTACAGAGTACAGATGGAAAAAGAATCAGAGTCACATCATCTCTTGGCATTTGTCAGTATAAATCAGCACATGCTATGGACTACAAAAGAACTAGGTTATAAACCATTCTGCTGTTTGTATTCCAACACAATAATTCTAATGCTAGTGTAGTAGCTCAGCTACAGGCACTTATGAATAACAAACTTTTTAGTATTTATCCTAAAAAAAAAATCCCTGGATTTTAAAATTTATTTTTGTCTGTGTAATACCAACCATTTTGTAATCCCTACTCAGTGCATTAGGATTCTCAGTAAATAATCATAGCCAGAGCATCATAAATCATTTACAGTATATCGTGTTGCTTGAAGAGCCCCCAGAACAAATACCTGCCATCTGCGAGAAATGTAAATCATCATTTCAGAGGAAGGGCGCATGTGGCAGCCAGGCCAATGTCAGTCAGCCCCATTAATTATAAATTTATTTATTTATTTATTTATTAGCATTTCTTCTTGAGAATTTAGCCAGCTCACACAGATTGTCTCCAGGGAAACCACTACTAAATAAATTCAGGACCAACTTCATTCCTTGTAGAGCTGTATTAAAGTACCTGGGGTATTTTATCACATCCTAATCAGCAGTACCTGTCTAACCATGAAACAGGCAGTTTGTCCTTTGCCTCCATCCACATACATTTTTGAAAATAGCATTGAAACCAGCATTTGGCAGCTGCCAATAATGCCATGTCAATATCTTATGGACTTAGAAGAATAATTAGCTCACTATCAAAGCATCATCACCCAAAACAAAACAAAATAAAACAAAACAAACAAACAAAAGTGGGTAAGAGGTATGTGGCCACAAAACAAAATCATCACAGAGTAGATCACCTTCCCAGGGCTTAAGTTCCACACAGACACAGCTTTGTTAATAGGGCACAGAAAAGAAACAGACAAAGCCTCGTCTGCATACCCAGCTAACTCTAAACTGTGTTCCTTGAGGCAACAACTAATCAACATAAGTCAAAGGCATGGATCAAGAATCAAGATGTTCTATCAGATTTTCATTTTTAAGATAAATATTGATGCATAAATTATTCTGCTTTGTGTAAATACACTGGTAATAAGTGTATGTGCCTATAATAAACCAAATTTTCAAACCTTTGATTGGAAAAAGAGTAGCTTGTTGTAAAATGCTATAAAATACTCTTTTCTATAACTGCTCAGCCTGATGGACTTTGGGCAAAAATCTCCCAGGAGGTGTCATTTTGGATAGATCAAAATGTCTATGGCAACATGTCATATTCTAAACTGAATGCCTTCCATCAGAAAATCTATTTCATCTGTTAGCAGAATGCTACCTACTGATTTCATCAGCACATAACATCTCGCCCCAATAAACACACAGAGATTTGTCATTCTGTGAACAAACACCACATTTTTGTCAACTAATTTTTACATTAAAACAGCAGTTTTAAATAACTTCCAGCACTACTGGTACAATCTCTAGAATTTAAGACATTTAAACCTATCAGCCAAAAAAGAGTCTACAAAACATGCCACATAGTTTGGGTCAATGTTTAATACCTGTTACTGTGAGAAAATCTCAACCTTGTTTACAAGCTGAATCCATCTTAACTCAAATTTGTTGTTTCCAGCTATTAAATTAAACTTTCTTTCTCTTATATGCATCTTTCACTAAATTCCTTGTTCAACCCATGCTTTAAAGTTGCACTTATACATATTTCATGTTAGTCTGTGTTTTTAGGGGTTTTTATTTAAATTTGCCCTATTTTATTCATTTTGAAAATAGAAAGAGAGAGAAAAATCATTATGTTCCTCTGCATTGTTGAGAAAATACGCCTTACAGATAAAAATGGTAAAACTACAGAATGTGACTCAACCAAGGGTGCTACTCCAGAGTTACAGATGCAGAACATGAGTTTACATCATTAAATCTGTTTGCTTAAGAAACAAGAGACCATGTCCAAGCACTGATTTAATGCTGTGATCCCTGAATTGTTTCCACAGAGGAAGAGAGGGCCATTAACATACAGCAATTCACTCATTTGCTGATTGCCACATATTTCAGTCATATTTCCTTAAGCCATGGATAGTTCACAGAGCTAGGAATGCAGAGCACTCTGCAAAAGACATCCAGTAAGAGGTGTGAAAAATAGATACAAAACTGGGCCTTAAATTTTCACAGCAGAAACCTGCCAAGGAAGTAGCTGCCCCTGGTATCAGCTGTCCTGGACACAAATAATTGCACTTGACCTGGACCTTCTGACAAACTCCTGTGCTGGGCTGACATCTGCACCTCCCAAGACTCAGCCACGTTCCTGACCTGATGCTGAACATTCATTCAGCTGTGTCAGCCCCGACTGCACACACGTACCTACAACACACTCAGAGTGAGCAGCTTAGAAAACACCATCAGTTGCTCTGTGACTCTTTTGAAGAAAAGAAATCCCTGTGCTTAATGTCCTGGTGACACCAGAAACCAGCATACTTTTGGAGGTCTGCTGAGAAATCAAACACACCCTACTTCACATAGCCTTTTTTCTGATTTAAGCTTACAAATTATTAATGTTATGGTTCTTGAAAAGTCATTCTGGGGTGTACATTTATTAAAATGTTATTAAATGTACTGAAACACCCTAACACAGCATGAAGAAATTCTCAGAGCTCTGTCAGAATGCAGATAAGACTGTACTGAAATAAAATTATACCATGTCCCACTTTAGTAAGATTAAAAAAAAAATAGGGTTTTTGAGACATGTTATCTTTCAATAGGATATAACTGTTGGCCAGCTAAAGCGTGGCAGTATCAAGCACTAAAAATCAGCATTTTTTACATTAGTGCAGATGATTTAACTCAGGGTCTGCCACATTGAACTGCAATGTTGAAATAAGGATGGCTCCCTGTAGATTTTCACAAATATTTCCAGATATTCATGCAGTAATAACCTTACATCAGATTCACACAAGTCTTTTTTCCCTACATGCCTCTAGTGTGCAGGATTACAGTACTAACATTAAGCATAAATGAAGAGTTAGAATTTCCCACCCTTCTGGAAACAGCTACAACAGCAATTAGAAATGAAGCAGCTTCCTTAAAGTGACCAACAGTATCAAAAGAAAAGCAGTTTAAAATGGTAAACCAAAACCAGCTTGGCAATTTGCATACATGGTTTTACTGTAGCTTGAAGCTTTGCTTTCTTTTACATTTGAAAATCTTTACAAAGACTGCCAACTCTGCTCCCCAAGTTCTCTAATAACTGACCTTTCTTGTTTTATCTGAGAATATATAAATATATATGCACATATATATACATGGTGCCAATTGTCCTCAGCAGTGGGTTCTGCAAGGAGAGTAACTCTGATCCCAGAAATGGGTTAAACTATTGAACTTTTTACTGCTTGTTGCACAGTGTGATTTGTAATTCCTGTGATCACATGACAAGTTTCAAACTGATAATTTCCCAACACTTTCCCACTTCCAATACAATGTACTTGAATGCACAGACCTAAAGGTCTAACTTTTCTCTTTCCTCTGCCTGCCAGCCTTTCCAAAGATCTTTCTTAATGGAGAATTGGCCTGAAGAACTGACTGAAACAACTGCTGCTGATTGAACACTGCTCTCCAGTTCACAGGCAGCTTTCCTGTTTGCCTGTCAGTTAATGCAGACAGGAAATTCACTGCTCAGAAGAATTTTTCATCCACACTAAGGCAAAAGCACACCCTAATACTGCAGAGATGACAAAACCCCCAGGTTCAGTCATGGGTTTGGATTGCAAGCATGTCTGTGTTTGTTTGCACAGTATTTGTCAGTCTGATGATAATGGTATGAAAACAGGAGCTTCCAGACAATACCAACCTGCAGAAGCAACTTCCTAAAGAGCTTGCTTACCATGAAGTACAACTCTACAAAGCATTTTTCCAGATGAATTTTAGTGAATCAAAACCAGAAAGAAAAAAAAACCAGGGGAAAAGAGTTAAAGAGAGTGACTTGTGCTTTTGGCACCTGTTTGCTTCCTGTGGTCTCCAAATGGAACGCTGTGCTGTTTTTGCTAATCCATCTCTGAGCTGACAGAGGTGCAAGTTGTAAGCCACAGATTGCCTGCTGTGCTAGAGAATGGCAGAGCTCAATAAAAACTATTATTTCAAGGCCTGTATCTCATCTATTATTAAACCTGTGAAAAGAGTTTTAATTTCCTGTGCAATTATATGGTGCAATGTCATATTTTAAGGGGGGTAAAGGGGTGGAAGGGAACGAGGGCTTGCTTTTGATCAAAAACCTGTTTTTCATATTTTATGGTTTGGATAGTTGTGTACCTTGGGACCTAATTTGAAACTCAAATACATCTCTTCAGTCAGAATTTGAGTAAATCCACTTAACTATTTAATTATTCCAATATTTCCTCATAAAGGAAGATGAACTATTAATGTCTTGCAGCTTGGAACACTGCAAGCCAATGTTGCCTTTTTATCCAAGTGTAGCTTTCTTGCTTATGCGAAGCAGAAAAGGATAATTAATGCAATTTTCACTGAATTCACACAATTATTTGAGTAATGCTTCCATACCATGTGTTGCACAAATCAAATTCTCTATTACTTTTATTTATTTTTTACTTAGCAGTGATTATTAAACAATTCATAACAATGACCACTTTTCTAGAAAAATACAGTATCAATTTATATTCCTATATTCTTACTGGGGAAAGGCTCACAGCAAATGGGTTTTTGGAAAAAGAAAAACAAACCCAAAAGACTCCCTTGTTTAAACAGCAGTAGGGCTTCTTTGCACAGCGACAGAAGCAGAAAGCCCCAGTGGGGCTGGAGACTCATCTGTGAGACTGTGAAAAAGAAGCAGCTTCTGACCTTTTGTAACCACTCTCAGCTATGTGTCGTATCATCATGGAATTAAAATTCTTTTATTCTGCTCTTCTGTTTCAGAAAGAATTTGGAATAACCATTTCAGAGGAAATTAGGTTTTTCACTGTTTACACAGGGACTGCATCTTTACGTGCCTCAGTGTTCAGCGTCCAAATGTACTGTCACTTTGATTATATACAAGATAATGAAATATTGAATAAATATTCATAGGAATCCAGGAAGGGATTATGATAAAAGGAAATGAAACCACTATGTACAAGGCAAATAAGAAATGATTAGCTATCTCAGATCAGGAAAGGTATAGCTGCAGGTCAAGTGTAGGAAGGAGAAACTCACTTCACATGGTGCCTCAATCAGGCAGAGGACGAATCCCTGCAGCCCATTTATGAAGTCTTAAAAACAAATGAAATAGGTATAGTTTTAGAAAAGGTTTACTAGAAGTATACAAGAGAATTCAAGGGCAGTTATTTAATGAGATATACATACATAAACACATATGAATATACATATATATATATATATGTATATGTGGGTAGATAGAGATGGACAGAAAGAATAGATCAGAAAATCAATCTCATCTTCTTTCTTAAATTGAGAGAAAGAAAAAGAGACATTGATTTCCAAATTCATTTTATAAAGCAGGATTGACTCTGGAAAAAACTGTAGGTTCAGTGTAGCAAAACTGAATGCACAAACTAACAAATTGTCAAATTTGTTCATGTGAACTGAAATGTATGTACATGGAAAACACCATTACATTTTATGAATGATAACAAAGGCAGCATTTCCACAGAGGGAGCATCAACATTTTCTTCTACTCTGTTAACCATTTAGACAGGGAACAGAAAAGAATGACAAAAGAGGAAAGAATTAAAAAATGCTTTTTAAAAAATAAAAAAAAAAAGCCATATACTTTGAAATACAGTAAAGCAGAAAACCTCAGTATTCACGGATAAAATTTTTCTGAGTTATGATATGTATGAGTAAACTAACATATTATTAATCTTCTCTATCTAGAAGAAAAAACAGATTATATGGTCAGATTGAACACTTAGAAACACCTGTGAAATATGTGCTCTCTTTCAAGTTCACTTACACTATACATCATCATCTTTGGTAGACTTTAGCAGTATAACTGCTATCAGAGCTTCTGCATGAAGGTGGAACTTAAATATTCTGTCTCAAATTTGCTGCTACAGCTCTGCTGTTTTCTGCTCTTGCAGGCAGTTAGCTATCCTGGCTTTTTTGCAGCTGCAGTTTATATTGAAAGTTGTAAAAACTCTTCACCTGCCCCCCAGAACAAGCATAGGTGAAGGAATAGAACCTAATCCAATTTTTCCCAAGGTTCTCCAGACTAAAAGAAAGAAAGAAAAGAAACAAAAGTAGATTAAATCTACTAAAACAGCATGAGTGTCATGGACACATTATCTTATCAGGCAGAGCTCTGACAAGGTATAAAAGTCAGAGAGATACTATAGAGCATTGTGCAAAATTTAAAATGAAGAAACAGAGAAAGAGAAAGAAAGGATTTAAATCTTCCTCTTCAAATAATAGAAATGTTGAGGCTTTTGATGTAGTATTCTGCAAGTTTTTGGCGCCATTCTATAATTTATACTTCCACAACTCAGGTCTGAAAAGCTGTTTAGCATTATTCTTCATTAAACTAATATGTCAAATGGTAGTTAAGCCTCTGTTGTTTGGTGCTTTGGCCATATTCTTTTTTTGCAGTGCCCACAACTAATAGGATGTTATTCAGTTATGAATTACTTCATTGATTGAATTAAATATTGTATTAATTTCAGGTACAATGCACATGGTTTATCTTCACTGTCATGTATTATTCTACTGCAAAAAGATACTTAAAACTGCTGGGAACCTGATTTAATCACAGGGCCTTTTCTGAAGCATCACCATTACAGGGTAGCTCTAGTAAAGACCACTCTCTGTAAAACAAACCCTTAACAAATTGTTATGGTGAAGGTCTCCATTTAAATGAAACAAGCATATTTTGCATATATTTTTTATGCTTCTGTGCAGTACCAACTATTTAAGAGCACAATTACTTGATAGTGTGACATGAAAGGTAACATTATTGTTGCCCTTCTCAGTCACCTGAAGGCTGGCTACAAGGATGAATTACTGAACTGCTAATGATCTGATTACTATAACAAAACATTATCTTATTTGTACCCACATAATCTTCCATTCTGGTGTGTCATCCAGGTGGTTTATTGCTTTGGCTACTTTTGGAATGCCAGCTCATGGTTCAGTAGAGCTCTACGGCTGAGAAAATGCTGAGATGAATTTCACATTCTTTGCCTCATTTTACTGGTTGTTAGGATCACATAAATTGCCAGTCTTTAACATCTCAAGGTGAGCTGCTAGCAGACATGGCTGTCAATAAGCAACACAATTTTTCAAGTCTTTTATAATAAAAGTATTATTTTTTTAAAATTACTTAAGCTTCTAGGCCAGCACTGTAAAGGCTACTCAAGAGCTTAAAGGTAGGAATGACATGAGGCATTTTAAAATGTTTGAATAAATTTAAAAATCTAGCCAAAAGGAATGCAAATTTAATTTAAATCAAATTAAACTAAACCTTTTGGTCCATTGCTTTATCACAGAGCCATAAACTACAAAAAAAAATCCTACTAATACGCTACAAGCACTGAAACTGAACTTTTCTAGATGGGAAGTTGCCTCCCTGAATCTCTACCAGGAAAAGAAAAAAAAAAAAACTATAGACTTTATAGCTAATAAATCTAGCCTGATGCTGAAGTTAATCAGTGAAATATTGCAGTTGTTTCCACGACACTGCTCCTGAAATGTTCACATCTGTTAGCATTCAGAGAATATTTTCATAAATGCAGAAATATTTAATCTTTCCTTTCTCTCTATAAAAGTCCCTGTATAAATATAAATTGCATTATTAAGACAGGGAAACAAATTTAGCTGAGCCTGTAATCTGAGTGTGTTTTGAACCAGGGTAGGGGATCTAACCCACTCCAGAAGGTGATAAAATATCAAATTCAGATAAAATTTCAAATGCTATGATTTCTCAAACTTCAAAATATTCAGGAATTTTATGTGATCCTTATGGAGCCATCATATATTGCTGAATTTATTCAAATTCTACTCATAGTATTCAATGTTGACTGACATTTCCTTGTTGATTTGTCAAGTCAGATCTCCATACACCACCACTCCTTTGGATGGCTGACACCAGCCTTGCCTCATTCGTGAAAGGGAGAAAATTAATATATTTTGTCATTTGGCTTCCTACCTGTGCTACTCATCATAAAGAGCAGACTCTGACTCCTAACTGTGCATTTGAAAGACACGACATGAAATGTGAAGAAAGAAAGCACTTTGGTAACTGTGCCTATTCCATGACGGAGAGCCAGTGCAGAATGGGGGTTTTGCCTTGAATTTACTGGGCAAAGGAAAGACTTTACTGTGAAAAAACACATTGAAATAAGAAAACTACTCACTGCTGAGATTTCAATACTCGAACTATTCAAGCTAATCAAAGCTTGTAATATAAATTAGTTACTAGGTGATCATCCCTGCAAGCAGAGAAGCTTGCAAAACAGAAGAGTCAAAAATTATTTGTATGGCATGGGGCAGCAGCAAATGCCATCAAAACCAAAAAGCTGTTAACAAATAAATAGATACCAGCAGATAACTGGGTACTGACAGCCATTAATAGATAGCTAATTTGTTCTGCATTTGGAGAAATAAGAGTTTTAGGTGATGATAAACTACTTTTCATTTTACAGAACGGATTAGCCACAGAGTTGAACTGTTTTATTTTCAGTAAATCTAGAAAACTTTCATCTGAGGGTTCTCCAGGAACCACTTTCAACCACTAATGTTCTTTTCCATTAAGTCTTGCAATGCTGAGGAAGAACTAGGCAACTGATAGAAAAATAATGAGTTGATAATGTGCATATAAACAGATAAACAGGATGAGGTACATAATAACAGGCTTATGAACCTCCAAAAGAGAAAATTAAAAAAAAAATAAATTATGCTACAAGAATGAGTTGGAGGAAAAAAATGTGAGCTCCTTTCTGACAGTGTTAAAGTCCTCCCAGAAATCTGTGTCCAATTCTAAGAGCTCTAATTCAGAAAGATGATGCTGCACCAGGCCTTGTTCAGAAGAAAGCCACAGATGAATACAGGACTGGAAAAGAGCCTTAGTGGAGGAGGCAAAAGGAGACCAATATATTTAGGTATTCAGAGAAAACTATCTTGGCTGCATCTGTAAGTTCCTTTGTGGGAATATTATGCAAAATAAATTCCACAGGGAAAAATGGGTAGAAGATACACCAAAAAAAAATAACAAAAGCTTTTTAATTCAGGAAAAGGACTGCTACTTTTTTTGTAGCATAACATTCTAATTAAACCTTTCTTTAAGTGTAACACAGACATCTGAACTTTTTGTTAGTAAAAATACTAAATTATTACTAACTGGTTGAAAAAATACACTTAATTTCTATAAAGCAGACATAATGTAAATGAAATCAAATAAATGTAACATCATTTTTTTCCAAAATTTTTTCTCACTGAAACCTTGAAGGCTTTGCCACTATTTGACCATCAGGACTGAACTTTTTAAGAGCAACCCCAATAAGCAAGAACAGGGTTTTAATATTTTCCTGTTTTGTTAAAACTGGATGAAAAAATACCCTTATTAAAAACAAACAAACAAACAAACCCCAAAACCAAAACATAACAAAACATAAACCCAAAGTAACAGAACTTTAAACAGATATAAAACAAACACTCAGTTTGAAAAGTTTATGAATATAAGGGTATATTTATTTCTGACTAAATAGGCATAGAGTTAGGGTTAAAGGCCAATACAGTTTTTGGTACCTTGATACAGCTAAGCACCAAAAATTGTATAAAGAAATCTAAATTTAGACCTGTCTTTTACAGAAAGTGAGACATGGAGAAATCTCTATTTGTGTTAGAGATGCTTGATATCTACCATGTCAATGAAAAATGTAACAGAAGCTACATAAAGTGGATTTGGCATATTTGTCCTATATTTTGTGAAAGAGATGGATTTAGCTGCTTCATTTTTTTGACAAAAAAGTGAGATCTTTGCCAAGTCTTGTCCAATATTTCCTTTCAATCACTTGTGTAGCTCCTCAAGCACAGTGACAAAACAAATGATTTCACAGAGTTCCAATTTTACAGCTACTGCCTGCAATTACATGACTTTCTCTTAGTTGTAAAACTACTCATACTTATCCAGGTAATATTTGTTCAGTTTTAATAAGGTTTATCCAAACTTTCATGTCATTCTAAGCTTTTGAAAACTCTGTTTCTCAGCCCTGATATTTTGTGAAGAAGGGCAGTTTTCTCCTTCTGTTTACCTATAGCTGGAAAGATGTCACTCTAGAGTCCATCCTCAGTGCCTGAGATGAATTTGAGGTCAGATTGCTAATACATGTGGGAATTTAGGGTGGCATTTGTTCAGTCCACAGTAGGAATCAAGTAACAACATGAAAGGCAGATTTGGACACACTGGCAACTGAGGAATCTGCATAGCTAAAGACAGGTTAATATACATTAAGTATTATTGATATAAAAAAGCTTAGCATGTATTTTTGTGGGCAGGATTACATATATCCTGAGAAGTATATTTTTTCCCTAATTTTAAATAAAATTATTTAACATTTTTTTCCCAATCCAATAAATCTGAAAATGCACACTGGCAGCAAGGAACTGATTGACAGGAAAATATATTTTAAATAAGTTTTCCTAATTAATATTGTCAGTTTGAATTTACCATTACAGTATGTGCCATTCTAATTTACTACCTGTTTACAGTCTCCTAGACTGGATTTCTGTATTGCTGCTCCTGCTGCCTTTTGGTAAGAAGACCAGTTTCAGCAGCTGGCTCAGTATTATCAATTTTAATTATTATCTTCATTTTATGATACATCACAGATTTTTATATGGGAAAAGCAAAACCAAGCATGAAGAAATAATTTATTACACCACACTCTGTAAATATCTATGCTTTAGCTTTTTTGCTCTGTAGGTGTCATTCTTTTCAGATGTTAGCTGAGAGAACCTGATTGACTTTTCTATTTTATTTCAGTTTTTACAGCTCACTATATCTGGCTGCCACCAAATGTACAAGAGCAATAAAAAATAAAGGGTGGAACTTTACATAGAAACTTTATTTTAGTGTTACAAATAACTGGTCTCTCTCACCTCATATATTCATGTGGATTCCATATGAATTAGATCAATACCCAGGCACATAAATCCTGTGCCAAACAAAAGGTGTTGCATGGCTGTCAGTCCTGCACATTCCAACACCCCTCAGTATGAATCCTCTGAATATCAGCCATGGGTCTCTGATAAACAAAAAATGAAGGCACATATTATTATTAATAGCTCTATAACCTGACTGATATCTGTATCTATATTTGAGCTTTGTAAACATCCTGGGGTCATCATCAAGAAGTATTCTAGTCCCCAAAACTCACCAGTTCTTGAGAAGCTGCTGTCCTGCAGTCCCTTTCAGAGCAGCTTCCTTGACACCAACATTTGGGTTGTAACTGGAAGAATGTGAAATCATAGTTTGGAAAAGGTATTAGGGTGGTAAAAGAAACTTAAGATCATCAGGTTCAATCATTAACCCATCACTGCCAAGTCCACAAGTGCCACATCTAAACATTCTTTGAACACTTCCAGGATGGTGACACTACTTCCCTAGGCAGCCTGTTCCAATGTTCAACAACCCTTTCAGTGAAGAATTTTTATTAACTTGCAATTTAAACCTCCCCTGGCACAACTTGAGGCTGATTCCTCTAGTCCTGTCACTGATTTCCTGGGAGAAGAAACCAGTACCTACCTGGCAACAACCTCCTTTCAGTGAGTTTTAGAGAGTGATAAGGTCTCCTTTGAACCTCCTTTTCTCCAGAATAAACACCCCCAGCTCCAAACTCGGTATTCCAGACCCTTCACCAGCCTTGTTGCCTTTCTCTGGACACTCTCCAGCACCTCCAACACACCTATGCCTATGACAGACTGGTTCAGATTTGGTATTTCCTGTGAGTGATTTGTGCCTCTATGCAGGAAAGTCTTGCTCCTACTCATCCTCCTCCTATTTTTCTTCCTAACACTTCTAAACCCCTTTGGCAGATTTTCAGATGTGCTTGTTTCTTATAGAGAACATTTAATAATCATGCTATCTCAGTTTTAAATCATGTACCACTGAGAGCTGGCCCAAAGCACATCATTTCAGTCAGAAGCACGTTTGTACAGACTGACAAGAGATGTTGGATTTTTCACGTCCTGGTTTTTATGCTTACATTTTAACCACAGTTACTTGTGCAAGTATACACCTTCACACTGATAGAGTTAAACATTGTCTGCTTCAATTTTTCATGCTTTCATGCAAGCCATACACACATGAGAATATCTCTGAAAGAAATCTCTGATGTCCTTAATAAAGCTGTCCAGGAAAATACAAGAGTAAAAAGCCATTTCATTCTGCAGAAAAGAAAGGGAGCCATATCATGTATATGATCTTCAGCCTATGCACATTTATATTTCTACTCAATACTTTATTTAGACATTTTTATATAAGCAAAGGGTAAATTCAACTTTGAAAGAAAGATTCATGTTTTCAAAATAGGAGATCTGAATGTGTTACCCAATGGAGAAAACACTAAATTCATAATAGGTGTCAATACTGTTCAGACAGATGCTTTCATCTCACCTAGTGCCTTTTGTATTCTTTGAAGCTAAACTGCAATTCCAAAAATCATAGAGACACTTATTTTTTCTGAGACTAAAAATTGCCTAGGCCTGAAGTGCCTGCTTAAGCAGCTGAATGTTGGGGGAAAAAAAATTACAACATAGCAGTAAAACTGAAATATCTACATTAAGTTTAGCAGAGACAATCACAAGAAAAATCAGGCAGCAAAATGAGGGCTTATTTCGGAAAACAAAGTTGAGAAGAAAGAAAAATAAGGCTTGAAATACATGATAATGTATCACAAACTTACATCTTTTACCCTGGATTTTTCAGCTGCTGAAGCTGAGGCAGGAACAAGGGTTATCAACAAAACTCTAAAAGCTCCTGTAGGTTATGAAATCTCATTCTTCATCTAAAGTAGTTCACTGATAAATCCTAAGACTTCAGCTGAACCAATCAAAGCTGTGAGGAGACACTCCATCTTCACAGAATGACAGAATGGTTAGGGTTGGAAAGCACCTCTGGAGACCATCCAGTCCAACCCCACTGTCAAGGCAGGGTCACCTGGAGCAGGTGACACAGGAAAACACCCAGGTATGTTTGGAATGTCTCCAGAGAGGGAGAATCCATGCTTCAGTGCTCTGACATCCTCAATGCTCGCACACCTCATGCTGAGGTGGAACTTCTTGTGTTTTGGTTTATAGCCATTACACCACGTGTACTCATGCACCAGCTGCTCTTTCTTTTTGCCTCCCACGCAGAGGGATCTGGCTATGGCTGCAGTCAGTACACAGAGAAGCACAAAGTGGGTAATGATATTTGCACATGCCACGTGTCATAATATGTAATATCACTCCTCTGAGATTAGGAAGAAGTGAAGGGGAGAGGGTGTCTCATGAAACCTGACTCATGGAAGACAGAGTACATGTTGTTTTTGTATAGGTGAAGAATATCCTCAACCTAATTTTTTAAGAATATTTTACTTTTAAAGGCTAATTTTGGCTACTTTTACTTGAAATATACACAAGTTTAATGTCAACTCTTCAAGGGCTGATTCTTTGCTTTAGAATGTTACCAAGCACGACTTATAGTGGACATTATTGCTATCACTAAGTTTGAATTCAAGCTCAGAAAAATTAGAACATAAAGTTAATATTTTATTTATAAAATATTAGTTAGTGAAGGGAATTCCATCTGGTTAAATATTCAGGAATCCTTAAGATATGTTTTTCTCCAGGATTTCCTGTTTGATTTGCTCATCAGTCTTACTTAGCTAATTAACTTGCTCATATAACAAAGAAGAAAATGACATTATTAAAAAAAAAAAAAAAAACAAACAGAGGATTTATTGGAGAATTACTTAAAATTGAAGCACATCTAGGGATTTAAGGTTACTTTGCAATTTTTCAAAATATTGAACATATTTTTTATTTTCATATCCCGTCTGTATAACAATATATTTCTAGGTGAACAGGCCTTTACTTCTAGGATTTTCTGTTATTATGTCATTCATGTCCATTTTTATTTCTTCCCACTCAAATTTTTGAAAGTGGTTTTGGTAGTTTTCAAATGTGTTATCTTGGTTGATAATTTTTCTATGAGAGATTAAATCAATATTTCCCAATATTTTAATTTTAGTTTCTTCAAGCAACTGTCATCTTGAGTGCTGCACAAGATTTTTTCCTCTTAATTATGTCATGTATCTATCATTAACGAAGACAGACAGAGATGGACATACATATATGTAGAACTGGAAGCACTTCTCAACAGGAAAGGCTTGTGAGAAAATAAACAGCATCTAGCATTGTCTGCCTTCTTTGACTAATCAATAAACTATAAGAAATATGATAGGTGTGTCTTCTTTTTTTTATAAAATTCACTAAACTAAGCACATACATTTGGCCTACTGAGAAAAGTGACAACAAAATTGTTCATGAACACTAAACTTTGTCATTTTTTCTTCATTAAGTAAGCAGTGGGCTATTTTTGTCATTTTGTAAATGACATTGAAATGGGAAGCTTGTCATTTTATTACTAGATTTTTTTTTTTTTTGCTTTGATTAGAAAACAGCAGCTCATTAGCTCCTCTTCCTGTATATGTCCCCATCATCACTCTGAAGAATGCCAGCACTTGAAATAGGACAATTTTTTTTTCCCCCTAACTCAAGTGCATTTTGCCTTTGGACTTTACACAAAATTAATTATAATTTTCCCTTCTAATCTCTAGTACATCATTAGGACTCTGAGACTCAGAATCTGTTTTCTCTAACAAATGGCTAAATGCCAAACACCAGTGGCATTTTAAAATGGAACTGAATAAATGCAGCAAAATACATTCTCCTTCCCTGGCATTTACCCTCTGTTTTATCCTTCTGTTTCTGAGAATGTCCTTTATAATGACTTTACTTGCATTAACTTTTTCTGTGATTAAGAAAGAAGGAAATATTTTAATAATAAAAGCAGAAATTTCAAAAGGAGGCATATGGAAAAAACCCAAGATTGTGAACAGACACAGAGACACTCATCCAAGTGTTTTGGTCAGCCAGTGATCACTTAGGATTCTCACACCCAGTCTAGTTTAACTTGCCTATTTTTTCACCTTTCACAAGTAATCCAATAGAAATGAGCTCTGACAAATTCCCTCAGGGCAGCTCAACATTACAGAAGGCATCAGGAAAGAACGACAAATCTGAGGGTTGCTTACAGGGCTCTGTCTGTAGATATTTCTCTTTTATAAGCCACCACCTCAACACTGCTGCTTTGTGAAAAGCTGCTGAACTACAGCATGAAGCTGTGATCCCTCAGCTATTCCTTAAATCCTTTTGCTGTCCCCTTTTTGGTGCGGGAAACTGAAGCCAGAAGGAAAAAAAGAGATTGTATAGAGAGGAATTTAGCTTATGGACCACAACCTTGTTTGGATTTACAGCTAAGAACTCTGCACACTGAAGGAGAGTGACATGATAGAAGGCTCCAGAACTTTGCAAAGCTTTTCCTTACACCAAGGAGCATACCTCTTTTTGCTGTTGCATCGAATCAAGAGGAAACCTCCAGAGCATTCAGAAGAGTCCTCCCCAAACGGTAAAACAGTAGCACATTTTAGCCAAGGTCAAGGACCTATAAGCTGACACAGCTAGTAGATTTGGAAGAACATGTAATACTTATTGATGAGACAAACAGATAAGTGTGCATTGTGCACGACACACAAAAAGCAATCGGGTTTAGAAGGGCCAAGGAATCTCCTAAGCAAATAATTACTTATAAAAGGAATAAGCTTTTTTTCATCACTGTGTTTCCCCCCAAAAAATGTATAATCTGGCCAGATATTGATTTGCTAGCAATGCCAAGGGATAAAGTCTTTAACGCTGTTACAGAATTTCTATATGGCATCTGTTTACCCTCTGTGTTCTTTACTCTGGTTAATAGAATTAAAACCCTTCAAATAAACTGGAAGAATCAGAAAAGCTTAAGGGGTTTGGCTAGTAAATAGTAAGGGGAGTTTTCATTTATTTTATCCAAGGAATCAAAACTGACATATTCTGAAGGAAGTATCTGGGATGTTGAATACACAAAAGAAAGAAAGCTTGAAGAACGAGTAAACAAGGTCTGATGAAGTCACATAAATAGCAACTTGTCAATGACAATTAAAACTTAATTATTCCTGATAGCAGCACTGCTCTTCCTCAAGGGTATAAAGAGCACTTAGTTTGCATTCTAAACATGAGTTCAAATAAAATTTCATACACTCTGTAGGAATGAAGAAGGTATAGATTGTTCATACCACTGATGAAAAATGTGAACAGAGGGTAAACATAATGCATAGAAGAGAAAAAGTGTAAATTAAACAAACAGTAGCCCAAATGCCACCTTAAATTACACACTATGAAACCCTATTCAAGTCAGCATGATTATAAGCCAAAGAAAAATACTTTGCCATAGATATATGTTTCAATCTAATTTTGAGTTAGACATTCAAAGTTTGCATAAGCACACAATGCACCATATATATACATTTCCATTCAGAAATTTCCCCCCAAATGGGAAAAAAATGGACTATTGAAGTTATTGTGGTAAACTAGAAAGCAGTTCTGAACATATTCTTCTCTTAGATCACACTGATAAATGCTCTCATTAACTTTAGTCTCAACAAGGTTAATTTAAATGATACCCAACAGCAGCAAGATCTGTCTTATTAAAAGGACAGCGATAACCTAAAATAATGTTGTATTCATTAGAAAACTGAGGTTTTTCTGTTTGTTTGCTTTTAATTAGGAGAAACAGATTTATATTCATAATGTTTTAATGCCCAGACAATTGTATTAAAACTGCTAGCTACTATTTGCCTTTCATTGTCACCTTTTTCCTTTATTGTCTCCAAACATACTGGAATTCCTGCTCGCTCTGTTGCACCTGACCATTGTCAGACATAAATCATACAACTTTATTTATATTTTAAACAGTATGATTGAAATAAAGTATCTAAAATATGCAAATAGTAGAAAAAGAGGCATGCAATTTTTTATTATTATCTATTTTACAGTACGTCCTCATCAAATTCTACTTTAATTTGTGGGATTATATTCAACGCCAAATGACCATGTCAATGTTTCTACTGTCTAGATTTCTCTTAAGAAACATCTATTTTTTTATTATTTTATTATTACAACACATTATATTCATAATGATACAGAGGAGCTTCACTTAATATTTCAACAAACTGATAGGATCCAGATCCATAGATCATGAGGACCTATATATTTCAAATCCAAAAAATGAGGTTCTTAAAATTATTATTGATCAAAAAATTTAGATGAAAAGCTAAATCACAGCCTTTAAGCCTATCCAGAGTTTTTAATGGAAAACTGTCAAGACTCCTAGAAACTTCTTCTTGACATACTTAGAGGAATCCCATTTTCAGGCATTTAGCTTGCAAACCAAACTCTCCCCAAGGAAGCTGCTCTCCCACGTATGATGCTTCAGATGCATGATCCAAACGGAATTTTCAGCAGACAAACAACATCTACTCTGCTTTCAAAGGAGGTTGCTCCTCCACCTATCCAAAAATAAAAAACAAAACCCTATCTTTAAGTCTGAAAGAGGGCTCAAAAGACAACTTCTCCCTCCATTATTACTGGTTTGGGACGGGGTAGAAATAATTTTCTTCACAGTGTACGGGGCTGTGTTTTATATTTTTGTGTTTGAGCTGGCAATGGTGTTGGTAGCACAAGGATGTTTTCCTTACTGCTGAACAGAGCTTGCACACAGCCAAGGCCTTTTCTGGTCCTCACATAATCCTGACAACAAGCTGGGAGGGGACACAACTTGGACAGTTAATCCCAGCTGTGAGTCCTGCTTTTCTGGAGATGGCTGAACATCTGTCTGTCCATGGGAAGCACTGGATGAATCCCTTGTTCTGCTTTGCCTGTAGACATTTGCTTTACCTGTTAACTGTCTTTCATCTCAACCCATGAGTTTTCTCACTCCCTCTGATTCTCTCCCCCATCTCACTGAAAGGGAGTTGACCACCTGTCTGTGTAGGGCTGAGGTGCTGGCTGGGGTTAAACCATGGCAGCTGTCACTCTTCCTGATGATTTTCTGACCCCCTTCTAGGCCCTAATGCATCCTGAAAATCTATTTAGCTGAAGACACAGGCTATCTATACAGAAGTCTGCTCTGGATTTCTCTCAGTACAGTATAAAGTATGCTGCCCTACAGTTTTTATAAATGTCTGAAAAGATACAAGATAGATTCCAAGAACTTCAGTTAAATAATTATGCCAGTGCAAGTAAAGCTCAGTGCTTATGTAACTTACGCTATCATGTTTCACAACTAACCATCATAATTAATACATCACTCTTAAAGAAAAGGTGACTGTAGTGAATGTTCTATAATCAGTTTCTCCTATCATTACATTATGTGATAAACATTGCAACTATCTCTTTGCTCTTCTGAATTGTTTATAATTTGTTTTAGTTGAAGAACCAAATCTTTGATTTATTTATGTGTGCATGTCTTCCAAAAAAGTAAAAGCGTTTGGCAGCAGAATGGAACTGGCTGAGGGGTTTAATTGGTAATTTTCATCTCACTCACATTCAAGACAACTTTTATTAGACTTCAAATACCAATACTATTTTAAAAATGAAACTTACTTATTTAGGAGGCCAGAGTTTAAGCCATATGAGTCACACAATACTAGATCACAGGTTCAGATAGAAATTTTGAAGCTAGTTTCAAGTGCAATTTTACAGCCACCTAAAGGATCACAAGCCTTTAGGAAATACCCTTCAGATCTCTCAAAATTTATTGTGAGAGTAACTGGGGATGGGTCAGCAGGCCGGGGACGCTGTTTAATGTTTCCCTTTATGGCCTCTTTTGAGAGTGGACACTTGTGACTCAATGAAATTTTTTATGGTCTCTGAATACTCATTTACATGAGAGAGCAAAAGAGACTATGGCATTCCAACACAGCCCCATTTTTGCCCTTAACTGGGCAAAACACATTTACTTGAAAGCAAGTTTTGATCAAAACCAGATGTGAGCCTAAGAAAAAAAGAAAAACAAATGAACAAATTGCATGTACATTCTCAGACATAACAATATGATATTTTTCTTTAAGATTACAGCTGTTTAAATACCTGGAAAATTGCTTCTTGATCTAATCTGCTGCATGAACCAAGTGTTCAACATTCTCTCATTTTGCTATACATAGGCACAGCAGGCTCCTCCATCACTACCATTTAAACTCTTTTTTGCCTTAAAGAAGCAATCCTAAATGTCAGGCTTCCTTACATTGCCTGTACCAGACAATCTGGCAGCCTCCTGTAGGAAAATCTCTACACTGCACAAAAACCAACATTGCAAAAAATCTATTTTATCCTTCACAAACCTGTGCTGTCCCCCTGGATAGAAAGGAACCTCATCCTATATTGTCATCTGTCTTTCTGCCCTGCCCCCTTTTCCCTCCAAAGAGCAGTTCCACTATTATAAAATATAGTATCAGAGATCCTTACATAGAACGCTATAGTATTCTGTGTGGATCTTCAGAAAATGCATTTTAATCAAGCAAAGACAAAGGTGAGGAGAGGAATAATAAAAATCATCAGTATAATAATAGAAGGAATAATGTAATCACTGGTGAAGTGAGAGATTCCTTTCAATTTTTTATTTCATGAAATTATATTCTGCGATTTTTTTTAATAGATGAGGAATATATTTTACATTTGCCATTGACAAAGAGGCCAAATTGGCTTGCCTTCTACATTAATGACCTAACACTGACATTACTGCCTAGATTATTATTAAAGTCTATACTTTGATAGAAACGAGATTCCTATTTTGTTATGTATTCTATCAATATAATGTACACAAACATCTCATCTTGCTAGTACATGACTAATTAAGCAGAAATACATGCATTTAATATATTATGTAATTAGCTGTGAAAGTCAATTGTGATAAATAAGCAATTTGAGTAATTGTTCATCTGAGCATTGAAATACAGTAAGAACAAAGCTGATTTCAAGACCCTTTTCTTCATATAGTCTACTGGGAGAAGACAGAGGTTCTTCCTTTCATTAATGTTATTTTCAGGCTTTTACTATTTAACACACTTATTAAAAAACGCAATCACTGACAATAGAATAATGACTAGAAAGAAGCCAAAGATAAAAATCTCTAGATCTTTCTTCCCCATACCCCTCTTTCCTTCTTGTTTTAGAATAAGTTACTATTTATTTTTATTCATGTGAAAAAGCATGCCCAAAACATGATTCTGCATTCCTTTCATACAGGAGCGTTTTTCTCAGGAAAGAGGAAGAAATGAAAAGTTGATACAACTTCAGTTGTTACTGACTCTAAAAATACATTCATAAAATTAAGAAAAAGCTTCTAAAAATCCAAACTAAAATAAATGGAACAGCTCCAGATAGCAAAAATCAAAGCTATACATCTTTCTGTATCCAATAGTGAGTCAGCTGTTGAGTCAAGTACTGGGTCAAGATGCTATAGGCGTCAATTTTTTTTTTTTTTTTAATAATTTTTTAAGTCCATTTATTTAAGTATATAACCCACAAAATGTTCTGCAATCTTTGTCTACTTAGCAGTTCAGACATGCCTACTTACCCCTCCCTATGCCCCGCCCCTTCTCCCCCATTATAACTGCAGGGGGCTGGCACCTTCCTTATGTCTGTGTACTTACTCAAACGAGAGTATTGTAGACGGGAAAGTCCTCTTCTTCTGAGAAACTAAAGGATTTGGCTGATAGCAGTCAGTCCTGGAATCTTACTCTTCTGTGCTAGACAGGTGAAAAAAGATTAAGGTTAATTCAACAAAAATGGAACATGACAGTTTTTTTAGAAATCTTTGATCTGTGGGATTATGAAGTTGGCCTAATCATGTTTAGTGTAAACCAATTAATTTAGACTAGATTTTGAGCAGCAAAAGAAATACATAATCAATGATGCACTAAAACAATCTGAAACAAGGTAAGTACATTTTTATCTGATCACTGATGTCAAGATCATTGAGGCAAATTCAAATTATATGCAGTAAGTGATCCAGGTGAGTTTGTTCTTCAGATAATATCTTTGAAAGAATCAAGCTGATGAAGTCCTGGACACTTTTAAAGTCAACAAATGCAGCATCCTTTTCACAGTGATTCAGAGACTTATTGATTAACTCTGACTGAGAACACTTGTGGCTCATTTTTCTACATGGATAAATAAATTACGGATGTAGATTTTTGCATACATGAAAGTGCCACACACAACAGAAGTGTGCAGGCTGTCAAGAAGGAAACATATCTGCATACTTTTAATTTTATAACCATAATACAGAAGAGGTTTATTAAGAGCAAAAATTAATGGCCTGACAGTACAGAATTCTTCCCTTTATTATTGTATGTTTTGAAACAGGTTATACAACCCAGTTAAAAAAGTGTTAAATGATAGGAGCATCATTTTCCTCTGGGAGATTATTCCTTATATTTAACTGACAGGAATTGTTTTGTCCTCACATTAAACATATTTTCCCTCCTCTTCTTAAATACACTGAGTTTTTAGTGTCTGAAAAAAGCCCCAACATTTTCCACGTGTTATTTTATACACTTTCAAGTGTTGAAACCTCTTTCTGTATTTCTTCTTTATTGCTATTTGGTCCTATTGTGCGAATTTAAGACCAGATCTCTTGTGAATGTCACGATGGTGACTTCATTTTTGGTCGAATGTCATTGTGATTTATATGATCCAGACACTAAAAACTGTTTTACCTCTGCATTCCTTCACATCTTAGAGTGACAAAAAAAAAAAAAAGGCTCTATGTTTAGTTATTTCTAGTTCTTCACTGCTTTTTGTTGTTGTTCTTCTTGTTAGTCTTTAAGAGAATGAGGAAGGATGTTTGTTTTCAAATGAGTAAATAAATCAAGTATTTTTCTGTAGTGGTTTCATCATCTATAATTACTTCCATAACTGCAACAGAAGCAAAAGGCTTCTTTCTTTGGATATACTTACCAAAGTTGTTTGGTTTTTTTTTTAAATATGTTAGCTAATTGCTTCTCAAGTTATCACTTATTTGTCAGTTTGCTTTTTGAATATGAACTTCTAGCTTCTTTTTTTCTGTTTCATTGCTCACTAGGTATTTGAGGCAAGACGTGTATTACTTTTCTCTTTAATTCTCTATATATTTGTTAACTATAAGGAGTTTTGAGTTTTCTTGTATCTGCCTCATCCACATAGGGATGCTGCAGAGAATATAAAAAAATAAAAATTAAACAACGCAAACCAACCAAATTCTACTTTGTGTGGAAAAAGTTAATGTTTGGTAAACTGGATTTGAATTCACAGTGCACTAGTTCTCACCGACAGTTAATTCACACAAAAAGGCCAGAACAGGATACAAAACAAAAGTTAGTAAAGATGTTCTGGGTAAATTCATTCCTTAAGATAGAAACATGCAGGCTTAGAAGGCATATGTCCATGAATTGCATAAATTCTTTTGAATGTAACAAATATTAGCTCATCTCTAGAATTGTGAATCCAGAGAGAGGTGGTGTTGGTGTGCCAGACTTGAAGGGCCTTCTCACCTTTAGCCTGTAAACATCTGTAGTTGTCAGTGCGGATGGGGAAACTAGTCAGTATTCAAATGGAAACTTGCAGCTCTGTGGACTTGTACTAGATTTTTACATGACCAGAGTGAGAGAGAGTCAAATTTTATATTTAATGGTTTCAATATGGTTTTGAAGGACTTTCTAAGAATTCTGGCAATAGTGTATAAAGAAGTTGTGACCATATAAGCCCTGAATACATCCCTCAATGAACCTCCTGATAGGAACCTTGGACTGTGAATTGAGACACCTAAGGGAACTTGAAACAAGATAAAGGTGACACCATTGCCAAATTGCCTCTAGGCGAGTTACAAGGAACAAGACTGAGGAAGAGGAATGTATCCACAAGAAAGCCAAACCCAGCAGCTGACCTGAAAATCAGCCTGGGCCAGGCTCGGGCTGGGGCAGGCCGCAGCCCACAGGCTCATCTGCTGAGGCCACATCTGCAAACGCTCCCCACAAGCAGGGAGGGACAAAGAGAGTTCTGGGGCTGTGGCCTAACCTCTGCTCACAGGCAGTGAACACCCATCCTCCCTCACACAGCTCAGCTGGAAAATCCCCACCAGGGAAGGCCACATCCACGGGACATTGCCGTGAGGGGCAGCTGAGGAGGGGCCAGAATCCATCAAACAGCCCAAAGCGCTGCCCAGACTCTGCTGAGGCCTTGCAGCACAGCTCTGCTCCTGATGCAAAGGGATGCAGCAGAGGCAGAGGCTGCTGCAAGAGCCTGTGTCAGACTTGTCCCTGCCAGGGGAGGAACCTGGGCCTGCCCACCCGGCCCAAGTGTGCATCAACCCCTGAACTCTGTGTGTGGGGGGCACCCTGAGCCCCAAGAACATGGAGATGGAGAGCAGCCACAGGATGCCATGGAGATCCATCTCCAAGGGATCTGTGGGTGCTCTCCATCAGACAGCAGGATGCCATTGGGATCCACAGAGTGCTGAGGTTTTCTACTTAACATGTCTCTTTCAATCTCTTTCTCTCCCCCCACCTCTTTTCCGTTTCTCTTTTGCTCTCTCTATCATTCCCTCTGTCTCTCATTTACTCTTCAATAAAACCCATACTACTGACTTTGGCACATGGCCTCATTCACACCCTCATTCAGGCAGAGCCATTTCAGATCATTTTAATCAGTGGATCAGAACAAGGGGCTGGAAGCCCTCCAGTCCCGTTGCTGCTCCACGCCACTTCCAGGGGATTGGGCTGCTGAAGGGGTGCCGGGCGTGGCCCTTTGTGACACAGCAGCGTTCTATCATCCCCTGGGTGATGTGGAACAGGTTCCAGGGGCCCTGGTGACATGTGCAGGGGTATAAAAGGGGCACAGGGCCCTGCGCTGCCCAGTCCCAGAAGCGACTCTCGCTCGCGAGGAAGCAGCTCTGGGATCTCTGCGCGACGTTAGAGATGGAGGAGGACAAGGTGAAGCCCAACTCCCAGGCAGCCAGCCCCTTGCCTGCCTGGCTGGAAGATCAGGCCGTTGGCAGGCAGTGGCTGGGGGCAGGCGACAGCTCAGGCCTGCCCCTGTCAGACACTGAGGAGGAGGGGGTCCTTGCCAGTACAGAGGAAGACAGGAAATACATCCTGGGTCAAGAGCTTCCCCAGTCCGGAGACATCAGTGTACAAGATCTTTGCCTTGGGGAAGAGATAAAAGTCGGAGAGTTTTCCCAAAAGCAAGAAGAAGGGAAAATCCAGGACATTTCACCATATGAAGCTGTGAGACACAAAGAGGGCCATCAGCAGGAGGCAGATGTGAGAGCCCAGTGGGGAGATGGCAAAGAGCAAGAGCAGGAGATGGACCAGTTGGGAAAAGCTGTGATGGACCAAGAAACCTACAGAATGAATGAAGATGATGAGATATACCAAGAGCAGCCACAAGAAGAAACCAGCAACAACGACAAAGGATTGCAAGAAGCTTGCACTGTGCAGCAGCTGAACCCAGAAGAAACCAGAAGGTATCAGGAAGAGACAAAAGGGGAAGCCTGCATTGAGCAGGAGTTCTCCCCTGCAGAAATCAGCAGCGACCATGAGGAACACAAGGAGATGACCGGCACTGAGCAGGTGATGTCAAAAGAAGAAATCATCAGTGACCATGAGGAATCCCAAGGGGAAGCCTGCATTGGACAGGAGTTCTCCCCTTCAGAAACCAGCAGCGACCATGAGGAACTACAGGATGAAGCCTGCATTGGGCAGGAGATGACAAACAAAGAAACCAGCAGTGACCATGAGGAATCTCAGGAGGAAGCCTGCATTGGACAGGAGCTGTCACAAGACAAAACCAGCAGTGACCATGAGGTATTCCAAGACAGAGCCTGCATTGAGCAGGTGCTGTCAAAAGAAGAAACCAGCAGTGATCGTGAAGAATCCCAAGGAGAAGTCTGCATTGAGCAGGAGCTGGCCATTGCAGAAACCAGCAGCTACCAGGAAGAGACCCACAAGTGGGAATCCTGCATTGGACAGGAGTTCTCCCCTGAAGAAACCAGCAGCAGCCATGAGGAATCCCAAGGGGAAGCCTGCATTGGACAGGAGTTCTCCCCTTCAGAAACCAGCAGTGACCATGAGGAACACCAGGAAGAAGCCTGCATTGAGCAGGTGCTGTCAAAAGATGAAACTGGCAGTGACTATGATAAATCCCAAGGAGAACCCTGCATTGGACAGGAGTTCTCCCCTTCAGAAACCAGAAGCAACCACGAGGAACTACAAGATGCAGCCTGCATTAGGAAGGAGATGACAAAAGGAGAAACCACCAGTGACCAAGAGGAATCCCAAAAGGAAGACTGCTTTGAGCAGGAGAAGTCAAAAGATGTAACCAGCAGTGACCATGAGATATCCAAAGGGGAAGCCTGCATTGGACAGGAGTTCTCCCCTTCAGAAACCAGCAGCGACCATGAGGAACTCCAGGAAGAACCCTGCATTGGGCAGGAGATGACAAAAGAAGAAACCAGCAGTGAGCATGAGGAATCTCAGGAGGAACCCTGCATTGGACAGGAGCTGTCACAAGAAGAAACTAGCAGTGACCATGAGGTATCCCAAGATGAGGCCTGCATTGAGCAGGAGATGTCAAAGGGAGAAAGCAGCAGTGACCATGAGGAACTCCAGGAGGAAGCCTGCATTGAGCAGCAGATGTCACAAGTAGAAACGAGCAGTGACCATGAGGTATCCCAAGGAGAAGCCTGCATTGGACAGGAGTTCTCCCCTGCAGAAACAAGCAGAAACCATGAGGAACCCCAGGAGGAAGTCTGCATTGAGCAGGATCTGTCACAAGAAGAAACCAGCAGCGACCAGGAGGAATCTCAGGAAGAAACCTGCATTAGACAGGAGTTGTCACAAGAAGAATGCAGCAGTGACCAAGAAGAATCCCAAGGGGAAGCCTGCATTGGACAGGAGTTCTTCCCTTCAGAAACCAGCAGCGACCATGAGGAACTACAGGATGAAGCCTGCATTGAGCAGGTGCTTTCAAAAGAAGAAACCAGCAGTGATCGTGAAAAATCCCGAGGGGAAGTCTGCATTGAGCAGGAGCTTTTTCCTGCAGAAACCAGTATCTACCAGGAAGAGACCCAAGGGGAATCCTGCATTGGACAGGTGTTCTCCCCTACAGAAACCAGCAGCGACCATGAGGAATCCGAAGAGGAAGCCTGCTTTGAGCAGGAGCTGTCAAAAGAAGAAACCAGCAGCGACCAGGAAAGATCCCAGCAGGAAGCCTGCTTTGGACAGGAGCTGTCCCTAGAATATAGCAGAAGCTACCAGGAGGACTCCATAGATGAAGCCCGCATTGGACAGGAGTGTTCCCTAAAAGAAACTAGCAGCAACCATGAGGAATCCCAATATGAAGTCATCATTGAGCAGGAGCTGTCAAAAGAAGAAACCAGCACTGACTCTGAGGCATCTCAAGAAGAAGTCTGCATTGGACAGGAGTTCTCCCCTGCAGAAACCAGCAGTGACCACGAGGAACACTATGAGGAAACCTGCATTGAGCAGGTGCTGTCTAAAGAAGAAACCAGCAGTGACTATGAGGAATCCCAAAGACAAGCCTATATTGGACAGGAGCTGTCAAAAGAGGAAAGCAACAGTGACCATGAGGAATCCCAAAATGAAACCTGCATTGGACAGGAGTTCTCCCCTACAGAAAGCAGCAGCGACCATGAGGAACCCCAGGAGGAAGCCTGCATTGAGCAGGTGCTGTCAAAAGAAGAAACCATCAGTGATCGTGAAGAATCCCAAGGGGAAGTCTGCATTGGGAAGGACCTTTCCCCTGCAGAAACCAGAAGCTACCAGGAAGAGACTCAAGGGGAAACCTGCATTGGACAGGAGTTCACCCCTGAAGAAACAAGCAGCATTCATGAGGAATCCGAAGAGGAAACTTGCATTGAGCAGGAGCTGTCAAAAGAAGAAACCAGCAGCGACCATGAAGAATCCCATGGGGAAGCCTGCATTGAGCAGGAGATATCAATACAAGAAAGCAGCAGTGACCATGAGGAACTCCAATATGAAGTCATCATTGAGCAGGAGGTGTCAAAAGAAGAAAACGACAGTGACCATGAAAGATCCCAGGAGGGAGCCTGCATTGGACAGGAGCTGTCCCCAGAAGACACCAGTAGCTACCAGGACGACTCCAAAGATGAAGCCTGCATTGGACAGGAGTTCTTCCCTGCAGAAACCAGCAGCGAACATGAGGAACCCCAGGAGGAACCCTGCATTGAGCAGCAGCTGTTACAAGAAGAAACCAGCAGCGACGATGAGTTATCCCAAGATGAAGCCTGCATTGAGCAGGAACTGTCAAAAGAAGAAATCATCAGTGACCATGAGGAATCCCAAGGGGAAGCCTGCATTGGACAGGAGTTCTCCCCTGCAGAAACCAACAGCGACCATGAGGAACTACAGGATGAAGCCTGCATTGGGCAGGAGATGACAAAAGAAGAAACCAGCAGTGAGCATGAGGAATCTCAGGAAGAACCCTGCATTGGACAGGAGCTGTCACAAGACAAAACCAGCAGTGACCATGAGGTATTCCAAGAAAGAGCCTGCATTGAGCAGGTGCAGTCAAAAGAAGAAACCAGCAGTGATCGTGAAGAATCCCAAGGAGAAGTCTGCATTGAGCAGGAGCTGGCCCCTGCAGACACCAGCAGCTACCAGGAAGAGACCCAAGGGGAATCCTGCATTGGACAGGAGTTCTCCCCTGAAGAAACCAGCAGCAGCCATGAGGAATCCCAAGGGGAAGCCTGCATTGGACAGGAGTTCTCCCCTTCAGAAACCAGCAGCGACCATGAGGAACTACAGGATGAAGCCTGCATTGGGCAGGAGATGACAAAAGAAAAAACCAGCAGTGACCAAGAGGAATCTCAGGAAGAACCCTGCATTGGACAGGAGCTGTCACAAGGAGAAATCAGCAGTGAATATGAGGTATTCCAGGATGAAGCCTGCATTGAGCAGGTGCAGTCAAAAGAAGAAACCAGCAGTGATCGTGAAGAATCCCAAGGAGAAGTCTGCGTTGAGCAGGAGCTTTCCCCTGCAGAAACCAGCAGTGACCAGGAAGAGACACAAATGGAATCCTGCATTGGACAGGAGTTCTCCCCTGAAAAAACCAGCAGCAGCCATGAGGAATCCCAAGGGGAAGCCTGCATTGGACAGGAGTTCTCCCCTGAAGAAACCAGCAGCAGCCATGAGGAACTACAGGTTGAAGCCTGCATTGGGCAGGAGATTACAAAAGATGAAACCAGCAGCGACCATGAAGAATCCCAAGGGGAAGTCTCCATTGAACTGGAGCTTTCCCCTGCAGAAACCAGCAGCTACCTGGAAGAGACCCAAGGGGAATCCTGCATTGGACAGGAGTTCTCCCTTGAAGAAACCAGCAGCATCCATGAAGAATCCGAAGAGGAAGCCAGCATTGAGCAGGAGCTGTCAAAAGAAGAAACCAGCAGCGACCATGACGGATCCCAAGATGAAGCCTGCATTGAGCAGGAACTGTCAAAAGAAGAAATCATCAGTGACCATGAGGAATCCCATGGGGAAGCCTGCATTGGACAGGAGTTCTCCCCTTCAGAAACCAGCAGCGACCATGAGGAACTACAGGATGAAGCCTGCATTGGGCAGGAGATGACAAAAGAAGAAACCAGCAGTGAGCATGAGGAATCTCAGGAGGAACCCTGCTTTGGACAGGAGCTGTCACAAGACAAAACCAGCAGTGACCATGAGGTATTCCAAGACAGAGCCTGCATTGAGCAGGTGCAGTCAAAAGAAGAAACCAGCAGTGATCGTGAAGAATCCCAAGGAGAAGTCTGCGTTGAGCAGGAGCTGGCCATTGCAGAAACCAGCAGTGACCAGGAAGAGACACAAGTGGAATCCTGCATTGGACAGGAGTTCTCCCCTGAAAAAACCAGCAGCAGCCATGAGGAATCCCAAGGGGAAGCCTGCATTGGACAGGAGTTCTCCCCTTCAGAAACCAGCAGCGACCATGAGGAACTACAGGATGAAGCCTGCATTGGGCAGGAGATGACAAAAGAAAAAACCAGCAGTGACCAAGAGGAATCTCAGGAAGAACCCTGCATTGGACAGGAGCTGTCACAAGGAGAAATCAGCAGTGAATATGAGGTATTCCAGGATGAAGCCTGCATTGAGCAGGTGCAGTCAAAAGAAGAAACCAGCAGTGATCGTGAAGAATCCCAAGGAGAAGTCTGCGTTGAGCAGGAGCTTTCCCCTGCAGAAACCAGCAGTGACCAGGAAGAGACACAAGTGGAATCCTGCATTGGACAGGAGTTCTCCCCTGAAAAAACCAGCAGCAGCCATGAGGAATCCCAAGGGGAAGCCTGCATTGGACAGGAGTTCTCCCCTGAAGAAACCAGCAGCAGCCATGAGGAACTACAGGATGAAGCCTGCATTGGGCAGGAGATTACAAAAGATGAAACCAGCAGCGACCATGAAGAATCGCAAGGGGAAGTCTCCATTGAACTGGAGCTTTCCCCTGCAGAAACCAGCAGCTACCTGGAAGAGACCCAAGGGGAATCCTGCATTGGACAGGAGTTCTCCCTTGAAGAAACCAGCAGCATCCATGAAGAATCCGAAGAGGAAGCCAGCATTGAGCAGGAGCTGTCAAAAGAAGAAACCAGCAGCGACCATGACGGATCCCAAGATGAAGCCTGCATTGAGCAGAAGCTGTCAAAAGAAGAAATCATTAGTGACCATGAGGGATCCCAAGGGGAAGCCTGCATTGGACAGGAGTTCTCCCCTTCAGAAACGAGCAGCGACCATGAGGAACTACAGGATGAAGCCTGCATTGGGCAGGAGATGACAAAAGAAGAAACCAGCAGTGAGCATGAGGAATCTCAGGAGGAACCCTGCATTGGACAGGAGCTGGCAAAAGAAGAAACCAGCAGTGACCATGAGGTATTCCAAGATGAAACCTGCATTGAGCAGGAGAAGTCAAAAGAAGAAACCAGCAGCGACCATGACGGATCCCAAGATGAAGCCTGCATTGAGCAGGAACTGTCAAAAGAAGAAATTATCAGTGACCATGAGGAATCCCATGGGGAAGCCTGCATTGGACAGGAGTTCTCCCCTTCAGAAACCAGCAGCGACCATGAGGAACTACAGGATGAAGCCTGCATTGGGCAGGAGATGACAAAAGAAGAAACCAGCAGTGAGCATGAGGAATCTCAGGAGGAACCCTGCATTGGACAGGAGCTGTCACAAGACAAAACCAGCAGTGACCATGAGGTATTCCAAGACAGAGCCTGCATTGAGCAGGTGCAGTCAAAAGAAGAAACCAGCAGTGATCGTGAAGAATCCCAAGGAGAAGTCTGCGTTGAGCAGGAGCCTTCCCCTGCAGAAACCAGCAGTGACCAGGAAGAGACACAAGTGGAATCCTGCATTGGACAGGAGTTCTCCCCTGAAAAAACCAGCAGCAGCCATGAGGAATCCCAAGGGGAAGCCTGCATTGGACAGGAGTTCTCCCCTGAAGAAACCAGCAGCAGCCATGAGGAACGACAGGATGAAGCCTGCATTGGGCAGGAGATGACGAAAGAAAAAACGAGCAGTGACCGTGAAGAATCCCAAGGGGAAGTCTGCATTGAGCAGGAGCTTTCCCCAGGAGAAACTAGCAGCTACCTGGAAGAGACCCAAGGGGAATCCTGCATTGGACAGGAGTTCTCCCCTGAAGAAACCAGCAGCAGCCATGACGAATCCCAAGGGGAAGCCTGCATTGGACAGGAGTTCTCCCCTTCAGAAACCAGCAGCGACCATGAGGAACTACAGGATGAAGCCTGCATTGGGCAGGAGATGACAAAAGAAGACACCAGCAGCATCCATGATAAATCTCAGGAGGAGCCCTGCATTGGACAAAAGTTCTCACAAGACAAAACCAGCAGTGACCATGATGTATCCCAAGACGGAAACTGCATTGAGCAGGAACTGTCAAAAGAAGAAACCATCAGTGACCATGAGGAATCCGAAGGAGAAGCCTGGATTGGACAGGAGTTCTCCCCTTCAGAAACCAGTAGTGACCATGAGGAACACCAGGAGGATCCCTGCATTGGAGAGGAGCTGTCAAAAGAAGAAACCATCAGTGACCATGAGGTATTCCAAGATGAAACCTGCATTGAGCAGGAGAAGTCAAAAGAGGAAACCAGCAGTGACCATCAGGAGCCTCAAGATGAAGCCTGCATTGAGCAGCAGCTGTCACAACAAGAAACCAGAAGCTACCAGGAAGACACCCAACAGGGAGCCTGCATTGAGCAGCAGCTGTACCCAGAAGAGACCAGTATCTACCAGGAAGAGACGCAAGGGGAAGCCTGCATTGGACAGGAGTTCTCCCTTGAAGAAACCAGCAGCATCCCTGAGGAATCTGAAGAGGAAGCCTGCATTGGACAGGAGCTGTCAAAAGAAGAAACCAGAAGCGACCATGACGGATCCCAAGATGAAGCCTGCATTGAGCAGGAACTGTCAAAAGAAGAAATTATCAGTGACCATGAGGAATCCCATGGGAAAGCCTGCATTGGACAGGAGTTCTCCCCTTCAGAAACCAGCAGCGACCATGAGGAACTACAGGATGAAGCCTGCATTGGGCAGGAGATGACAAAAGAAGAAACCAGCAGTGAGCATGAGGAACCTCAGGAGGAACCCTGCATTGGACAGGAGCTGTCAAAGGAAGAAACCAGCAGTGACCATGAGGTATTCCAAGATGAAACCTGCATTGAGCAGGAGAAGTCAAAAGAAGAAACCATCAGTGATCATGAGGAGCCTCAAAATGAAGCCTGCATTGAGCAGCAGCTGTACCCAGAAGAGACCAGTATCTACCAGGAAGAGACCCAAGGGGAATCCTGCATTGGACAGGAGTTGTCCCCTGCAGAAACCAGCAGCGACCATGAGGAACTACAGGATGAAGCCTGCATTGGACAGGAGCTGTCACAAGATAAAACCAGCAGTGACCATGAGGTATTCCAAGACAGAGCCTGCATTGAGCAGGTGCAGTCAAAAGAAGAAACCAGCAGTGATCGTGAAGAATCCCAAGGAGAAGTCTGCGTTGAGCAGGAGCTGGCCATTGCAGAAACCAGCAGTGACCAGGAAGAGACACAAGTGGAATCCTGCATTGGACAGGAGTTCTCCCCTGAAAAAACCAGCAGCAGCCATGAGGAATCCCAAGGGGAAGCCTGCATTGGACAGGAGTTCTCCCCCTCAGAAACCAGCAGCGACCATGAGGAACTACAGGATGAAGCCTGCATTGGGCAGGAGATGACAAAAGAAAAAACCAGCAGTGACCAAGAGGAATCTCAGGAAGAACCCTGCATTGGACAGGAGCTGTCACAAGGAGAAATCAGCAGTGAATATGAGGTATTCCAGGATGAAGCCTGCATTGAGCAGGTGCAGTCAAAAGAAGAAACCAGCAGTGATCGTGAAGAATCCCAAGGAGAAGTCTGCATTGAGCAGGAGCTGTACCCAGAAGAGACCAGTATCTACCAGGAAGAGACCCAAGGGGAATCCTGCATTGGACAGGAGTTCTCCCCTGCAGAAACCAGCAGCGACCATGAGGAACTACAGGATGAAGCCTGCATTGGGCAGGAGATGACAAAAGAAGAAACCAGCAGTGAGCATGAGGAATCTCAGGAGGAACCCTGCATTGGACAGGAGCTGTCACAAGACAAAACCAGCAGTGACCATGAGGTATTCCAAGACAGAGCCTGCATTGAGCAGGTGCAGTCAAAAGAAGAAACCAGCAGTGATCGTGAAGAATCCCAAGGAGAAGTCTGCGTTGAGCAGGAGCTGGCCATTGCAGAAACCAGCAGTGACCAGGAAGAGACACAAGTGGAATCCTGCATTGGACAGGAGTTCTCCCCTGAAAAAACCAGCAGCAGCCATGAGGAATCCCAAGGGGAAGCCTGCATTGGACAGGAGTTCTCCCCTTCAGAAACCAGCAGCGACCATGAGGAACTACAGGATGAAGCCTGCATTGGGCAGGAGATGACAAAAGAAAAAACCAGCAGTGACCAAGAGGAATCTCAGGAAGAACCCTGCATTGGACAGGAGCTGTCACAAGGAGAAATCAGCAGTGAATATGAGGTATTCCAGGATGAAGCCTGCATTGAGCAGGTGCAGTCAAAAGAAGAAACCAGCAGTGATCGTGAAGAATCCCAAGGAGAAGTCTGCGTTGAGCAGGAGCTTTCCCCTGCAGAAACCAGCAGTGACCAGGAAGAGACACAAGTGGAATCCTGCATTGGACAGGAGTTCTCCCCTGAAGAAACCAGCAGCAGCCATGAGGAATCCCAAGGGGAAGCCTGCATTGGACAGGAGTTCTCCCCTGAAGAAACCAGCAGCAGCCATGAGGAACTACAGGTTGAAGCCTGCATTGGGCAGGAGATTACAAAAGATGAAACCAGCAGCGACCATGAAGAATCCCAAGGGGAAGTCTCCATTGAACTGGAGCTTTCCCCTGCAGAAACCAGCAGCTACCTGGAAGAGACCCAAGGGGAATCCTGCATTGGACAGGAGTTCTCCCTTGAAGAAACCAGCAGCATCCATGAAGAATCCGAAGAGGAAGCCAGCATTGAGCAGGAGCTGTCAAAAGAAGAAACCAGCAGCGACCATGACGGATCCCAAGATGAAGCCTGCATTGAGCAGGAACTGTCAAAAGAAGAAATTATCAGTGACCATGAGGAATCCCATGGGGAAGCCTGCATTGGACAGGTCTTCTCCCCTGCAGAAACCAGCAGCGACCATGAGGAACTACAGGATGAAGCCTGCATTGGGCAGGAGATGACAAAAGAAGAAACCAGCAGTGAGCATGAGGAATCTCAGGAGGAACCCTGCATTGGACAGGAGCTGTCACAAGACAAAACCAGCAGTGACCATGAGGTATTCCAAGACAGAGCCTGCATTGAGCAGGTGCAGTCAAAAGAAGAAACCAGCAGTGATCGTGAAGAATCCCAAGGAGAAGTCTGCATTGAGCAGGAGCTGGCCATTGCAGAAACCAGCAGTGACCAGGAAGAGACACAAGTGGAATCCTGCATTGGACAGGAGTTCTCCCCTGAAAAAACCAGCAGCAGCCATGAGGAATCCCAAGGGGAAGCCTGCATTGGACAGGAGTTCTCCCCTTCAGAAACCAGCAGCGACCATGAGGAACTACAGGATGAAGCCTGCATTGGGCAGGAGATGACAAAAGAAAAAACCAGCAGTGACCAAGAGGAATCTCAGGAAGAACCCTGCATTGGACAGGAGCTGTCACAAGGAGAAATCAGCAGTGAATATGAGGTATTCCAGGATGAAGCCTGCATTGAGCAGGTGCAGTCAAAAGAAGAAACCAGCAGTGATCGTGAAGAATCCCAAGGAGAAGTCTGCGTTGAGCAGGAGCTTTCCACTGCAGAAACCAGCAGTGACCAGGAAGAGACACAAGTGGAATCCTGCATTGGACAGGAGTTCTCCCTGAAAAAACCAGCAGCAGCCATGAGGAATCCCAAGGGGAAGCCTGCATTGGACAGGAGTTCTCCCCTGAAGAAACCAGCAGCAGCCATGAGGAACTACAGGTTGAAGCCTGCATTGGGCAGGAGATTACAAAAGATGAAACCAGCAGCGACCATGAAGGATCCCAAGGGGAAGTCTCCATTGAACTGGAGCTTTCCCCTGCAGAAACCAGCAGCTACCTGGAAGAGACCCAAGGGGAATCCTGCATTGGACAGGAGTTCTCCCTTGAAGAAACCAGCAGCATCCATGAAGAATCCGAAGAGGAAGCCAGCATTGAGCAGGAGCTGTCAAAAGAAGAAACCAGCAGCGACCATGACGGATCCCAAGATGAAGCCTGCATTGAGCAGGAACTGTCAAAAGAAGAAATTATCAGTGACCATGAGGAATCCCATGGGGAAGCCTGCATTGGACAGGTCTTCTCCCCTGCAGAAACCAGCAGCGACCATGAGGAACTACAGGATGAAGCCTGCATTGGGCAGGAGATGACAAAAGAAGAAACCAGCAGTGAGCATGAGGAATCTCAGGAGGAACCCTGCATTGGACAGGAGCTGTCACAAGACAAAACCAGCAGTGACCATGAGGTATTCCAAGACAGAGCCTGCATTGAGCAGGTGCAGTCAAAAGAAGAAACCAGCAGTGATCGTGAAGAATCCCAAGGAGAAGTCTGCGTTGAGCAGGAGCTGGCCATTGCAGAAACCAGCAGCTACCAGGAAGAGACCCAAGGGGAATCCTGCATTGGACAGGAGTTCTCCCTTGAAGAAACCAGCAGCATCCATGAAGAATCCGAAGAGGAAGCCAGCATTGAGCAGGAGCTGTCAAAAGAAGAAACCAGCAGCGACCATGACGGATCCCAAGATGAAGCCTGCATTGAGCAGGAACTGTCAAAAGAAGAAATCATCAGTGACCATGAGGGATCCCAAGGGGAAGCCTGCATTGGACAGGAGTTCTCCCCTTCAGAAACCAGCAGCGACCATGAGGAACTACAGGATGAAGCCTGCATTGGGCAGGAGATGACAAAAGAAGAAACCAGCAGTGAGCATGAGGAATCTCAGGAGGAACCCTGCATTGGACAGGAGCTGTCACAAGACAAAACCAGCAGTGACCATGAGGTATTCCAAGACAGAGCCTGCATTGAGCAGGTGCAGTCAAAAGAAGAAACCAGCAGTGATCGTGAAGAATCCCAAGGAGAAGTCTGCATTGAGCAGGAGCTGGCCCCTGCAGAAACCAGCAGCTACCAGGAAGAGACCCAAGGGGAATCCTGCATTGGACAGGAGTTCTCCCCTGAAGAAACCAGCAGCAGCCATGAGGAATCCCAAGGGGAAGCCTGCATTGGACAGGAGTTCTCCCCTTCAGAAACCAGCAGCGACCATGAGGAACTACAGGATGAAGCCTGCATTGGGCAGGAGATGACAAAAGAAAAAACCAGCAGTGACCAAGAGGAATCTCAGGAAGAACCCTGCATTGGACAGGAGCTGTCACAAGGAGAAATCAGCAGTGAATATGAGGTATTCCAGGATGAATCTTGCATTGAGCAGGTGCAGTCAAAAGAAGAAACCAGCAGTGATCGTGAAGAATCCCAAGACAGAGCCTGCATTGGGCAGGAGCTGTCAGAAGAAGAAACCAGCAGTGACCATGAGGGATCCCAAGGAGAAGCCTACATTGGACAGGAGCTTTCTCCAAAAGAAACCATCAGCGACAATGAGGGACCCCAGGGGGAAGCCTGCATTGGACAGGAGTTATTCCCTGCAGACACCAGCATCTATCAGGTACAGACCCAAGGGGAATCCTACATTGTGCAGGAGCAGTCAAAAGAAGAAAGCATTAGTGACCATGAGGGATCCGAAGGAGAAGCCTACATTGTACAGGAGTTCTCCCCTGCAGAAACCAGCAATGACAATGAGGAACCCCAGGAGGAAGCCTGCATTGAGCAGGAGCTGTCACAAGAAGAAACCAGCAGAGACCATGAACAATCCCAAAGAGTAGCCTGCATTGGACAGGAGCTCTACAAAGGAGAAACCAGTAATTACCAGGAAGAGACCCAACAAGAAACCTGCATTGAGCAGCAGCTGTACCCAGAAGAGACCAGTAGCTACCAGGAAGAGACTCAAGGGGACACTTTTATTGGACAGGAATTCTCCCCTGCAGAAAGCAGCAGCGAACATGAGGAACCCCAGGAAGCCAGCAATGAGCAGGAGCCGTCAAAAGAAGAAACAATCAGTGACCGTGAAGAATCCCAAGGGGAAGTCTGCATTGAGCAGGAGCTTTCCCCAGGAGAAACTAGCAGCTACCTGGAAGAGACCCAAGGGGAATCCTGCATTGGACAGGAGTTCTCCCCTGAAGAAACCAGCAGCAGCCATGAGGAATCCCAAGGGGAAGCCAGCATTGAGCAGGAGATATCAATACAAGAAACCAGCAGCGACCGTGAAGAATCCCATGGGGAAGCCTGCATTGAGCAGGAGATATCAATACAAGAAACCAGCAGTGACCATGAGGAACCCCTGGAAGAAGCCTTCATTGAGCAGAAGCTGTCAAGAGAAGAAAGCAGCACCCATGAGGAATCCGAAGAGGAAGCCTGCATTGAGCAGGAGATGCCAAAAGAAGAAACCAGCAGTGACCATGAGGTATCCCAAGGGGAAGCCTGCATTGGACTAGAGTTCTCCTCTGAAGAAACCAGCAGCTATCCTGAAATGTCCCAAGGGGAAGGCTTCATTGAACCAGAACCATCCCCAGCCGAAACCAGCAGCTACCAGGAAAAATCACAAGGAGAATTCTGCATTGAGCAGGAGCTCTTCTTAGAAGATGTGTGCAGCTGTGACTTGCTCTCTGATTGGGATGGGTGCAGCGAGGAAGAGCTGTTCCACAGCGATGTGGAGAGCTACCAAGAAGTGTCAGACTGGGAAGAATGCTCCGAGCAAGGCCTTACCCGAGGACGAGCTGGTAGCTCCCACAGTCTGTCTGATTGGGAAGAATACAGCGAACATGAGCTGTCCCACGGAGATGTTGAGAGCTACCAAGAAGTGTCAGACTGGGAAGAATGCTCAGAACAAGGCCTTGCCCACGGACAAGTCGGTGGCTCCCTCAATTTGTCTGACTGGGAAGACTACAGCGAACATGAGCTGTCCCATGGAGATGTTGACAGTTACCAAGAACTGTCAGACTGGGAAGAGTCCATGGACCAAAAACTTTCTGAAGAGGAAGACTCCATTGACCAGCAGGTGTCCTGTGGGAATGATAAGAGGCCCTCAGTGCAATCCAGCTGGGAAAATGATAGCCACCAAGACCTTGGCCAGGACATCTGGGAACAGAGCACTGGGGCCCAGCGCTCGCCGCGAGAGGATGATGAATGGGATGGTGTCAGCCTCCTGGAGCTGTGTGAAGATGAGGAAGAGCGAGTGCGGAGATGGGGAGGTTTGTCAGGAGGCGGGTTCCCATCACCAACCCCTCGCGAGGCCTGGGTTGAGCTGGGCCCATGTGGGCCGTGCTCCCCGGAGCCCCTCCGTGCCTCGCCTCCCCGTGTGGAAGCGCTGAAGCCATTCAAAAAACGTCCCTCGCGGCTGCGGCGGGCACTGCGGGCGCTGCGCCGCCTGTTGCGCTGCCCCTGCCTGGCTGCACAGCCCGAGCCGTAGGGCCCCGGCCCAGCCAGCCTGGGCTCTGCCGTGGCTGCCCAGCTGCCCCAGCCGGATTGCACAAGACTGGACATTTTGTTATCAGGACCCCACTGCACACTGCAGGATTTCGACACAAGACACTCTTCCTAGACAAATGAATGTTGCCTTTAGAAATAGCAGTAGTTTTACAAAAAAAAAAAAAAAAAAAAACCAAAAAAAACCAAAACAAACAAAAAAAAACCCCCCAAAAAAAACCAAACCAAAAAAAAAACCAAAAAAAAAAACAAAAAGAAAACCACAAAAAACCCGCAAAAAAACCCCACATAAAACCACAAAAAACCACAAAAAATCCCACCAAAAATCACAAAAAAAAAAAAAAACCTAAAAAACCAAAAAAAAAAAACCCTAAAAATAAACATAAAAAAGTAGGATTGGAATACCAATACTAAGAAGAAATTGAAGAAGAACAAACAGTAGCAGTACATAGGAAATAGGATAGTAATTAGGAATAGAAAAAAATAAACTAATTAGAAGAAGAAAAATAGGAATAAGAATAAGATTAATAATAGGAATAAGAATAAGATTAATAATAGGAATAAGAATAAGAATAGGTATAAGAATAGGAATAAGAATAGGAGCAAGAAATGGAATGGAATGAAGAAGAAGAACAAGAAGGAAAAGTACAAGAAGAAGAAGATAATGAAGAATGAGAAAAAGAAGAAGGAAATGAAGAAATAGTAGTAGAAGTAAACTATTATAATAAAAATTAAATAAAATATTATCATAATAATATTATGAATAATGTCAAGATGAACTACACATCCACACATCTAGAGTCATGGTATAATTTGGGTTGGGAAGGACCTGAAACATCATCGAGTTCTATCTGATTATCTTTACACGCTCTTTCTCCCTCTGACTCCTCTGGCTCATTCCAGCAGTTCCACATCCTCCTCGTGCTGGGCCCCCACACAGGGATGCAGAGCTCCAGGCAGGGTCTCACAGCAATGGCCTAGAGGGCCACGCTCAGCTCCCTTGGCCTGCTGCTCTTGGCTCCTCTCCACGCAGCCAGCCCATGGCTGCTTTCTGGGCTGGCAGCAGCGAGTGCCGGCTGGCGCTGAGCTTCTCCTCCGTGCCAGCCCAAGCGCTTCTGCTCAGCCCTGCCCCGCTCGGCTGCCTGTCCCTGCACAGCCCGTGCTGAGGGCAGCTCCAGCCCCTCTCTGGGCCACTGGCAAAGCCATTGCAGAGCCCCGGGCCCAGGCACAGCCTCCCAGAGGGACACCCCTCATCCCCGGCCTGCACCCGGCCGTGGAGCCGCTGACCACAACTCCCTGGCCGCGTCCATCCGGCCAGTTCCTCTGGCCCCGCACAGCCCGGCCTGCAAAGCCAGGCCTCGCAGCGCGGGGCTCGGGGGGCTGTCCCGGGGCCCTGGGCCCCACACGGCTCTGGGACCTGCAGCACTGTCAGACACTGAAATGTTATGGGGAATGGCTGAAACATTGCTAGGATTTGCCCATTAGGGCTAAACTGAATAAAGACGCTGAGACCACCCAGGCCCACCCCACCTTCCCCTGCCTGCAGCTTTGGGCTGGGACTTGAGCTGCCTAAAAGCAACTGAGGTACAATAAAGGTGATGCCATTGCCCAATTATTTCTGGTCTAGGAACAGGGAACCAGACTGAGGCAGGGGAATGTATCCACAAGAAAGCCAAACCCAGCAGTTGACCTGAAAATCAGCCTGGGCCAGGCTCGGGCTGGGGCAGGCCGCAGCCCACAGGCTCATCTGCTGAGGCCACGTCTGCAAACACTCCCCACAAGCAGGGAGGGACAAAGAGAGTTCTGGGGCTGTGGCCTAACCTCTGCTCACAGGCAGTGAACACCCATCCTCCCTCACACAGCTCAGCTGGAAAATCCCCACCCGGGAAGGCCACATCCACGGGACATTGCCGTGAGGGGCAGCTGAGGAGGGGCCAGAATCCATCAAACAGCCCAAAGCGCTGCCCAGACTCTGCTGAGGCCTTGCAGCACAGCTCTGCTCCTGATGCAAAGGGATGCAGCAGAGGCAGAGGCTGCTGCAAGAGCCTGTGTCAGACTTGTCCCTGCCAGGGGAGGAACCTGGGCCTGCCCACCCGGCCCAAGTGTGCATCAACCCCTGAACTCTGTGTGTGGGGGGCACCCTGAGCCCCAAGAACATGGAGATGGAGAGCAGCCACAGGATGCCATGGAGATCCATCTCCAAGGGATCTGTGGGTGCTCTCCATCAGACAGCACGATGCCATTGGGATCCACAGAGTGCTGAGGTTTTCTACTTAACATGTCTCTTTCAATCTCTTTCTCTCCCCCCACCTCTTTTCCATTTCTCTTTTGCTCTCTCTGTCTCTCATTTACTCTTCAATAAAACCCATACTACTGTCTTTGGCACATGGCCTCATTCACACCCTCATTCAGGCAGAGCCATTTCAGATCATTTTAATCAGTGGATCAGAACAAGGGGCTGGAAGCCCTCCAGTCCCGTTGCTGCTCCACGCCACTTCCAGGGGGTTGGGCTGCTGAAGGGGTGCCGGGCGTGGCCCTTTGTGACACAGCAGCGTTCTATCATCCCCTGGGTGATGTGGAACAGGTTCCAGGGGCCCTGGTGACATGTGCAGGGGTATAAAAGGGGCACAGGGCCCTGCGCTGCCCAGTCCCAGAAGCGACTCTCGCTTGCGAGGAAGCAGCTCTGGGATCTCTGCGCGACGTTAGAGATGGAGGAGGACAAGGTGAAGCCCAACTCCCAGGCAGCCAAGCCCTTGCCTGCCTGGCTGGAAGATCAGGCTGTTGGCAGGCAGTGGCTGGGGGCAGGCGACAGCTCAGACCTGCCCCTGTCAGACACTGAGGAGGAGGGGGCCCTTGCCAGACTGGAGGAAGAGTGGAGATGCATCCTGGATCGAGAGCTTCCCGAGTGGAGAGATATAATTAGCCAAGAGCTTTGCCTTGGGGATGAGATGAAACTCAGAGAGTTTTACCAACAGCCAGAAGAAGGGAAAATCCAGAATGTTTTCCCATGGGAAGCTGTGAGACACCAGGAGGGCCATCAGCAGGAGGCAGATGTGAGAGCCCAGTGGGGAGATGGCAAAGAGCAAGAGCTGGAGATGGACCAGTGGGCAAAATATGTGAGGGACCAGGAGCTCTACCAAAGGGATGAAGACAATCAGACATACCAAGCGCTGTCCCAAGAAGAAACCATCAATGACTACTGAAGGATTCCAAGGGCAAGCCTGCATTGGACAGGAGCTATACCCAGCAGAAGCCAGCAGCTACCAGGAAGAGACACGAGGGAAAGCCTGCATTGGACAGGAGCTGTACCCAGCAGAAACCAGCAGCTACCAGAAAGAGACACGAGGGAAAGCCTGCATTGGACAGGAGCTATACCCAGCAGAAACCAGCAGCTACCAGGAAGAGACACGAGGGAAAGCCTGCATTGGACAGGAGCTGTACCCAGCAGAAGCCAGCAGCTACCAGGAAGAGACACGAGGGAAAGCCTGCATTGGACAGGAGCTGTACCCAGCAGAAACCAGCAGCTACCAGAAAGAGACACGAGGGAAAGCCTGCATTGGACAGGAGCTATACCCAGAAGAAACCAGCAGCTACCAGGAAGAGACACGAGGGAAAGCCTGCATTGGACAGGAGCTGTACCCAGCAGAAACCAGCAGCTACCAGAAAGAGACACGAGGGAAAGCCTGCATTGGACAGGAGCTGTACCCAGAAGAAGCCGGTCGCTACCACAAGCTCTCCAATTGGGATGGATGGAAGCAGGAAGAGCTGTCCCACTGTGATGTCAGCAGCAAACAAGAATTGTCAGACCAGAAAGAACACTCAGAGCAAGGCCTTAGCCAAAAACAAGTCGGTGGCTCCCACAGTTTGTCTAACTGGGAAGAATACAGCGAACATAAGCACTTCCACAGAGGTGTCAGCAGCTGCCAAGGACCATCGGACCGGAAAGAGTCTGTAGACCAAGTGCTTCCTGAGAAGTATTACTCCATTGACCAGGAGGTTTCCAGAGGGATTGGTAAGAAACCGTCAGTGCAATCCAGCTGGAAAAACGACAGCCACCAAGATCTCGGGCAGGACATCTCGGGGCAGGACATCTCGGAACAGAGCACTGGGGCCCAGCGCTCGCCGCAAGAGGAGGGTGAGTGGGATGGCGTCAGCCTCATGGAGCTCTGTGAGGAAGAAGAAGAGCGAGTGCGAAGATGGGGAGATTTGTCAGAAGGCGCGTTCCCCTCACCAACTCCTCGCGAGGCCTGGGTGGAGCCCCTCCAGGAACGTCCCTCGCGGCTGCGGCGGGCGCTGCGGGCGCTGCGCCGCCTGTTGCGCTGCCCCTGCCTGGCTGCACAGCCCGAGCCGTAGGGCCCCGGCCCAGCCAGCCCGGGCTCTGCCATGGCGGCCCGGCTGCCCCAGGCCTGAGGGAGCCGCACGGGCCGCCCTTGGCCTGCGCTGGCCCTACAGCCCCAGCAGGGCCCGCCTGCTGCACGACCGGCCCCGTGCTTCTGCCAGCCCCGCACAGCCCGGGACACTTGGTGCCGCCCGCCCAGCTGGAATGCACATCCACACCGAGGGGACGAGAGACCCGGAAAATCCTCCAGGCCCACCGTCAGCTGGCACCACCACGACTTGAGCACTCCCACAGACAGCGACTCTGCCACCTCCTGGAACCACCTCGACTTATGGCTGACCGCTCTTCCAGGGAAAAACTGCTTCGACTGTCTCATTGGAAGCGGCCATGTTGGAATCCAACGCCATTTTGTCATCCGGATCCCACAGCACACTGCAGGACAGAAACACAAGCAAATCTTCCTAGTTAAATGAACGTTTCCTTTAAAAATAGTAGTAGTTGTACAAAAAAAAACAAAAACCAAAAAAAAAAAACAAAAAACAAAAAACCACAAAAAATCTCACAAAAAAAACTACAAAAAACAAACAAACAAAAAAAAGTCAAAAAACCCCAAAAAACCATAAAAAAGTAGAATTAGAATAGTAATGCTAAGAAGGTATTGAAAAAGACAGTAGCAGTGAATAAGAAATAGGATAGTAATTAGGAATAGCAAACACATAGAAGAAGAAGTAGAAGAAGAAGAATAGAAATAAGGTTAAGAATAGGAATAAGAATAGGAAAAAGAATAGGAATAAGAATAAAAATGGAATGAAGATGAAGAAGAACGAAGAGTGCAAGACAAAGAGCATGAAGAAGAAGAAGGAGAAAAAGAAGAATGAAAAGCAGAAATAATAGTAGTTGTAAATTATTATTAATAAGTTTAATAAAATGCGATATTTATGTTACAAATAATGTCAAGTTGAAATACATATCCACATCTTCTAAAGTTATAGTATAATTTGGGTTGGGAAGTACCTCAAACATCATCGAGTTCTATCTGATCATCTTACACACGGTTTCTCTCCCTCTGACTCCTCTGGCTCATTCCAGCAGTTCCACATCCTCCTCGTGCTGGGCCCCCACACAGGGATGCAGAGCTCCAGGCAGGGTCTCGCAGCAATGGCCTAGAGGGCCACGCTCAGCTCCCTTGGCCTGCTGCTCTTGGCTCCTCTCCACGCAGCCAGCCCATGGCTGCTTTCTGGGCTGGCAGCAGCGAGTGCCGGCTGGCGCTGAGCTTCTCCTCCGTGCCAGCCCAAGCGCTTCTGCTCAGCCCTGCCCCGCTCGGCTGCCTGTCCCTGCACAGCCCGTGCTGAGGGCAGCTCCAGCCCCTCTCTGGGCCACTGGCAAAGCCATTGCAGAGCCCGGGCCCAGGCACACGCCTCCCAGAGGGACACCCCTCATCCCCGGCCTGCACCCGGCCGTGGAGCCGCTGACCACAACTCCCTGGCCGCGTCCATCCGGCCAGTTCCTCTGGCCCCGCACAGCCCGGCCTGCAAGAGCAGCATTCCATTGAACTCGTTATTTTGGGAGACCCTCACCACCATGAAGACTGGAAGAAATACATTAATGGTGCTCTATTTAGATGTATGTAGTGGAGATATTTTCTTCATCTTTCTCTGTCACTCTCTTTTCTTTCCCCTTTTTTTTCTCCCCTCTTTCTACCTCTCTCTCTCTTCCTTATTTTTACTGTTTAATAAAATCCATACTATTAATTTAGGCATATGGTCTCATTTGCAGCTTAATTCCGTCATCTCTGACGATTTGAATAACTGGATCGTAATAACCAGTGAAATTATTTTAACCTATGCTTTATCACAGTGTTACTTACTGGAGCAGACAATCCTTACCAGCTTACAATGTGAAAAACTGATTTATAGCTACCATAGAAACCAACGTCTTTGTATAATAATATATGCATAGGGGAATATATCCTCTGCTGTATGCAGCCAGCAGTAATTCAAAGTAGCAGCACGCTGCCTGTCTGAATATGTGCTGACACGAAAGAAGGAATTTGATGGATACAGTCTCACTGCAACCTGTACATTGCCTTCTGCTTCCCTCCTAGGAACCAGTGGCACTGAAATACTCCTTGCTCCCATGGTCAGATAATCATCTCATCTCTGTGAAAAATTCAGGGCGCAGATTATCATCTGTTTTAAAGGAAAAGCAGAGAGCTACGCACCCAAGGGACACTGTTGCTGGTTTAGGCTTTTCAGGGCAGTTATCTCTGGCTTATGTTTGTAAGAGGTTTTATTTCTAAACTTAGCAGAAGACATGATTATTTTACTTGCCACTTACTTGTTTAACAGAAAGGTGGATAGATACAGACTCCTTTAACAGAGAGGAGTACAGACTATGGATAAGGAACCTTATTTTATCAAGTCCTGCTGTACTAATATTTTTCTTGGCTGTAAGTCACAACTGGACAATTCCCACCTACTTCCATTAATTGACATCCTGCAGTGTTTGGGTTATATATTGTCCATCTATTCTGTTCCCTCAATACAGACGATTTTTACTTTGAGACTCTTTTAAGTCTTGTCATTACAAGAGGAAGCAAAAAAAAGACAAGTAGCCAGTTTCCAGCAATTTTGAAGAAAAAAAAACCCAGGTAAAGTTCTAGTGAAATCTTAATGCAAAAGTATTTCTAGAAAACTTTAACTTTTTTTTATATAGTAGCTTTATCTAACAGTCTGACAAAGCATCCAGACATGCTAACGATGGACACATTTCCTATCACTCACAAAACTTCCTTTAACTCCACTTCCTTCTTTACCTGATGATCTTTGCAGGACCAGTCTGAATCTCTTCCTAACATGCAGAAAAAAAACCAACAAAAAAACAAAACCAAAAAAACCCAAACAAACAACAACAACAACAAAAAAAATCCAAACCAAATGAAACAAAAAGAAAAAAAATAAACAAACCAAAAAAAAAAAAAAAAAAAAAAAAAAAAAAAAAAAAAAAAAAAAAGAAAAGCACCACAAAAACCAAACCCAAACATTTATATCCTGGAAATTTACTACTCTAATTTTTGATCATCAGAATAAAACATTATGCAGGGCACATTACTAAACATGAGAAGGGTAGTAATGCCATTACTAATGATACTGCTAAAATATTGTCCCATGGTTGGATCTGCCTAGTATGCTCTTCAAAATTTCTAAGTAAAATTGAAAGTTTTGAAAACAAAACTGATGGAGTAAAATACTTGTAGAAATTTGATTTTTCCCTGCTTGAAGGACTGAAAATGTTAGTTTTAGTTTCTAAATATTTTTATCAAATTAGTCAAGACAGGAATAATACAGAAAAAAGTAAAAAAACCCACTTTTTATGGTGAACATCAGAAAACAAATCCCTTTTCTTTTTTAAAAAATACAGATTTAATCAGAGTGCTAATAATAGGCCTCTTGATACACAGATTTTCTCACTTCAGAAGGAGCCAGGCAAAGAATCTTATAACAGGTAAAAATTTTAAGAACAAAAATATTTGACATAACTCACAGGATTATCGAATTGCTAATGTTGGAAGGAATCTCTGGGGGCATCTTGTTCAACCTGTCAGCTCAAGCAGGATTTTCTGGAGCTGGTTTCCCAGGACTGTGTCCAGGTGGCTTCTGAATATCTCCAGGGAAGAAGAATCCACAGTCAGGGTAACCTGTGCCAGAGCTCAGTTACCCTCACAGTAAAGAAGTCTGTCTTTGATATTGGTTGCAAACCATATTTTTCATAAAACTCCAGTTTTCCAATGCTTTTATAGGATTTCAGATTTGTAGCCTACACAGGCTTCATATTAACCTGGGGTTCCTTTAGGTAAGCAAAAAAAAAAAAAAAAACATAAATCAGAACAGTATAAGCTCCATCAGTTTTCGACCTGTAAGAGCTCATTTCTCTTCAACAATCATAAATTCTGAACAATTACTTCATTTGTTCCATGCTTCTGGTCACAGCCAAACATCAGAATAGAGACTTGCACTTTATTTATCAACAACCAGAAAACCAGTAAATCACCCACAAACAGAACACAAACTTGACCTGTCTTTACTGGCAGGGTTGACAACTGTCCTTCTATGTTGATAACTCTGATGCAAACTTTTGAGTTTCAACATAACCAGATAGAACATGCGATGTCACTCCTATTGTCATTAATAAAGATTGGGGGTGGTTTAAAGAGATGCTTAGCAGAATGCAACGTATATGATTCCACAGTTTTCCTCAAAAAAGATTTAAAAAACAAAGTAGAGCACAAATATCTCCTATCAAAATTTATATGATGGAGTTTATTAGCATCCCATAGCAAAAAAAATATAGGAACTGTAAATGTTTATAAGCTGACATGGGCTGGAACTTCTCCATGAAGTGTGGGTGTCAGCTTTTTAAAAAGAGACAAATTGGGAAGGTTCTGTTCTGCCCTTGATGTGTGCACAGACTTTAACTTCAATTAGTGTCATTAATCATGAGGAGAATCAGCTCCCAGGCCTACCATAATTTGATGCTGGTGTCCCACCAGGTACCCCCTGCACTGAGAAAAGACACACCCCGACACTGACAGTGACGTATGGGCTGGCTCTGAGCTCAGTCAGGTGCCATATGCTTCAGCTGAGAGATAGCTGACAACCACGACAGGACATCAATTACTGTCATCCAGACACGTACTGAAACACACACGGGCTCATCCCAGCTTCCTTGTCATATCACTGCAAGAACTCATTAAGTGTTCTGTATTTAAAGCCCTTGCTTTTCTCCAGAAAATGCAATTAATCTCATTGTGGCTGACGCAAAGGCTTGGGTCAGGCAAGGATGGTGCCTGCAAGGTCTCTGTGGTTGAGGCTGGCACCACCACAGCTGGCAGTTTGGAAAAACCCCTCAGAAAGCTGCTTCTGCAATTCCCCAGTTGAATCCAAATGGAAATTTGAAGCTACACCTCGACTTTCGAACTCCCTCTATAAATAAATGTGAGAAACTGGTATCTGTTTTCTTGGCTGAGGCTGAGTTCTAAATCTGTGTGAAAACTCCAGATGTGGCTGGGCAGGAATTTGGAGTCCAGCTCATGCAGAACACCAACCACATCACAAACTGACTGGGGCTAGCAATGTGGTAAAGCGAAATCCAAAGCTCCATTTTTCCCCCTGGCCAATAATGACAGTCTAAATACATGCAAACTCTACTCCCAAAGTCTTTATCTCATACAAGAAAATGGGTGCTTTAAGACTTTTACCCTGAGTACCTGATTATTACTTGCCTTTCTGGAATACAATTTCTATCATTATTCAAGGATCCACTCCAGAATTAGAAAGAAAATTACACTACAACTCAATTCCTTTTGTTCACTGATGTGATTTCTTAGACATTAAATCCCAGTGAGTATGGAAACTGGAAGTATCATAAAGACAAAAAACCCCCAACGTACTTAGAATGAATTAAAAAAATACAAACAAAACATTATCTTAACTAAAAATTGTTATTATAGATTAGAAAAATGACCCTTTGAAAATCACCTGATAAAAAGTACTTATCAATTTCCTGTATTGTAATAGGACAATCTGCTTCAATTTTTTTGTTTTTCCCAATGTTTTTGATGTTTTGTTTCCCCATTGTTTTTATTCTATGTTTTTAAGCAGCCTATATTAAACAGTAGGAAAATGTATCTCCCATGTTAGAAAAAAACCCCAACTTTTTTGTATGGTACTTATTTTTTTTCCTACATACTGAGTAAAATATTTGGAATAAAAGGAAACAATAATGAACTCACATGATAAATAAATAAATATAATTTAAAATTCTTTCTATAAAAGATACTTATATACTGATACTATAAAGAGTTTGACTGTATTTAAAAATTCTGATACCAATTTTTACTTTTATAATGGATGTAATTTAGAATTACACTTATTATATAGAAATAAATTATGCAAAGAAATTACTGGGTACCAGTGGCATTGCCAGTTGTGGCCTCCATTGTGTGTGAAGTCCCCTTGGTGTTCTAATTGTGGGTGGAATTACCTCCAGAGGCATTTGCTGTGGACTTAATCACAATTATTGCAAAGTGAAGGCAATTACTGAAGAGCAGCTGAGGCTTGGGAACATACGGCCCTGAAGCAACTTCTCTGTGCATGTTGGCCCTAAGTGATATTGAAAATCCATGTGATTAAGGCTCTTTAAGAGCTTTAAAACTAGGATTAAGTTGCCCAGTAAAAACTGGGTGCTTTTGAAATGTGTAATTTCTAATAATATTGTAGAAGCATGATTAAAAAAAAATCTTTCCCATCTCTGTAGAACTTTTGTGGTTTACTCTTTTATGAACTTGTGACAATTTTGTTGTTGATATTTTTTGGGTTTTTTTTGCAAAATACTTTATTAAAATAATACAAAACATATATTAAACTTTCCTCATAATTTATGAGTTGAGGGTAACTAGCAACCTAGTCAGCATGTTAAGTATTTCAAATCACTCCCCTTTTATGCTTTTGGGTTATTTTGTTATCTGTAAAAACTTGTTCATCTGTCAGCCCTGAAAACGAAAGCATGAGCTCTGTATCTCACAATGGGTTCTTTCTTTTTCATGCCTCATCAGTCCTGATAAGAAAAGACAACTTAGATTTGACTTTTACTTACTTGGGGGTAGGTTCACTCTTTTGTGTGTATGTGTGTGTGTGTGTGTATTTCTTTTCTATATTATCACTCAAACACACTCATACTGCTTGCTGAATGGTTATGGGGTTCAGAGTTATACAAGCACAACAGACACAGAATGCTTTTGAATTACTGATAAAACTGCTTTATGAAAAAGTCCACAGGAAAAAGAACGGTGTAATTTCTTAATTTGTTTTGAAACACCCACTCATTCTCAAGGTTTAATTTTCTTAGTTTTTTGTTGTTGTTAAATTTACACTCATAAGGAAGCCTGAAGTAAGCTTGCTATTTTGAAAAAATGCTTTTATGAAAGGGTTTTAGCAGGGTATTTATTTAATTTTAAGGTTAATTTCCTTATTTCATTGAACACATTGAAATAGGGTAAGACTCAAACTAACAAAGAACATCTACAGATGTCCCTATTTTACATGGAAATTCAATCTACTCTATCAGCCCCTCCCCAAGAAGTCACTCTCTTTTGAGCACAAGGTCTTCATCCATTTGACATAAAGTTCTAGAGTACCTGAAACGTATAACTTTGTATTACTTACTACCTCACTAATATTTATAGGTAACTGAAATTGCCACCCGAAAAAAAACCACACTGAAATTATACTTCTCGCTCTGACTTCATAAAGTCTTTTTGTCTTAGCAAAGTGAATTATTAAGGAATGAAGATAAGAAAGTAATGCAAAATTTGTGATCTTAAACAGTACAGGGATTCTTAAAAGACTGAAATTTCAGCAAAATCAGCAGGAAAACTTAAGCTTCAAATATTCATGATATTCAAGAGGTATCCTGGATCCCTCCAAAATCCATATGATGTGATATATTGCCATCACTTCTGCCCACAGACTGCCTGCTCTCCTGTTATGACCTTGCAGATCTCCCACCACTTCCACATGGTTCCTCTGAGAGCTCCAGCTGGCTTTCACCACCTCCTAACTGGGGGAATTGTGTTTACTTGCTTTATCTCACCAAACAGAGGCAAGGTGCTGAGGCTCAGTAGAGCTGGCTATGCAAAGAACCACTTGAATTCAGTTATGAAAGGTCAGCAACGATTTTGCAAAGCAAACATGGAGGAACAAATAGCTGACTAATTTCTGTCCGGTATTTTTAGGTGCCAGGCAGGTACTGCATACAGCACAAAAGGCAGATCAACAAGCTTATCCTATTTCCATGAAAGGATATGATAAAACTCAATAGTTTTAATAAAGCAAATGGTTTCAGACAAGATCCTGATGGATGGCTCTTAGTGGGGAAGGGGAGATGACCATCTTGCTGAGTATTAGTGCCATGATGCCTGCTCACTAATCTCACTAATTACTGAATAATTCCCACTAGTTTCACATTTGTGAGACACGTAGAAAATATACAAGCACATAGAAAACCTTCTCAAAGTATGTCTATTTGGCATTAAGTCTTTCTACTTACAGGTAACTGTGCTAGTTTTGTGTCAAAGTTTTCACAGCTTCATGCTACCATCTAATCACGTACCTAAAAATCCTATACATCAGCAACAAATTTCAACATAACTGCAGCTATCTGCAAAACCAGAGATTAACAGTTTCTAGTTGATAAAGGAGCTGACCTGTCTGGTCATCCAGGAGCCACTCTGGCAGTCACACTTCAACACCTGAGCTCGGGCCAAAGTCCCTTCACAGCTACATCCCCACACTCACACTGTGTGGATTATTCTTCTGCGTTAATAGCTGGTGAGAAGCAGTCTACAAACTTTCAAATATTTCAAATTTTTCTGTGCTTTAACATTTATACTTTCAGTTGTCTACTGAAAAAAAAAAAAAAGGTGAATTCTACATGTGAAGATTTATCTTTCACATCTTGAGGTTATACTGGTAGATAGCCCAGCTGAGAGATGGTACCATAGAAAGAATTTATTTGTAGAACAGATTTTTCTGGGTTTTTTTGTTTTTGGTTTTTTTTTTTTTAAGCAGATTTTATGTGTCAATTATTACAAAGGAAAATTTTGTAAGTGTCCACATGAGAAATGATTAGTGCATTTACCACTAATTAGTCCAATGGCACCTACTGTTAAATATTTATAACCATTAAGAAGGCTGAACCATCAAGAGTAATATGATTGAGATTCACAGAATTCAGAGGCTAGAGATTAAGAACATTTTCTATCAAAATTAGGTACTCTAGGGATACAGATTTTAAAAAAATGAAGTAGGGAAAGGGAATATAAATTGATGACAAGGAAGACTGAAAGAGTGATTTCACTTTGTAATCTGGTATTACCTATAAGAAGGTGACCTAACAAGAAATTTTTAAGAGTAGTTAAAAGTTTAGGCACCTAAAGAAGAAAGCATTCATGTAAAAGGGTCACAAGTGATAGCCCTTTACCATCATGAAAATTCACCTCTTTTTGAAAAACGCTTACACAAATACTTAAATTCCAACATGATTTTGAAAGTAATGAGGTAAAAAAGGGCACAGGTCAGTTTAAAAGTTCTGAAAATTGGTGTCATCATAACTATTATATATCAATTTCATTTAATACCAAATACATTCCAGATCATTTAAGATTAACCAGCTAATACTGGTGTTCAAAACCACATTTTGAATATTCAATTCCATCATCACTCATTGAAGACAGTTTCAAAGGTTAACCATCCTAAGAACAAAAGTCTTTGCTGATGCATTTTGATAGGTTAGTGCTAGTAAGAAAAATATACACAGAGTAATTACACATCTATGTATGTAAACAAGTCCCAGGGGCACCCCAGTATCTGAGATACTCCTCACAAGCTGTGTTTCAGCTTGTGCTCATTGCCTGCCACTGAGTACCACTAAAAAGAGCCTGGCTCCACACTCATAGCAGGCACACCAAAATTATCTTTTTAAGTACCATCAGATTCATACCAAAAGAGGAAATACCTTGTACCTTTTTTCTATGACATGATAAGCACTAATGTCTACTGTCTTCAACAAATACCATCACAACTGTCACATTCCTCAAGACCAGAGGAAAAGTCAGAGAAAAAATCCCCAAAAAATTCTTACTGGTAATGCTTATATAGCTTTAAAAAAAACCTGCATTATAAAATTCAATTCATAATAATAACTTTTTTTTTTTTTTTTTAGCATACATATCTCTATGTGCCTAATTCCACATTTAGTGCCAGTGGAAACTCAAGACAAATACTTGGAATGGCTATTCTTAAATATCTGGGTTTCATATAGCATTTTAATCTACTTAATCAGCACTGACATATTTTAAAAAATCATTCACTTAATTTCTTTGCAAGAGTTATGCTCTTACAAAGCAAAAAATCTTTTGGTTTACTTTCCCTACCATGTTTCTCAAAAAAGCTTAGTTTCCCTTCTAAAATTCGCTATGGTCCGTGGCATTGCAAATAAGCTCATTAATGCATTTTGCATTCTCAAGTATTACATTTGTTCAACAGATTTTAAAATATGTAACTCCACATGCTCATTATCTTTGTCAGTTTGGTTAGGAGGCTGTCAACCTTGTCAATTATATTACTTCAGAGACTTCCCTTTTATTTTTTCTCCCATATTTTCTAAGCTTTCTGATCATGATCTACAAAATTTTTTTTCTATAGCCTCACTTCGTCTTCAAATAGCCTTTTTTGAAAGAATCTCCCCTTTAATTTTTCATCAGACTTTGTAGTGCACAGGTAGTATATCTTTATTATTCCTGTGTTGCTTTCCATCTTTTATGGATTCAATTTTCACTATGTATTGTATTCTGCAGACCTATTGTCCTTTTCACCTCGCTGGTTCATCCTTCTATTCTATCTTTTTTACCTGTAAGCCCCTTCTCCCTTACTGTGACCTTTTCCAGCCTTTTGAAAACTCCTCAGTGTGTGCCTGTCCTTCAAGTCACACTGTTACCCTTTAAATAATTTTGCTGACTGCAGCCTGGACCTCTGTTTTGAAGACTTTATTCTAAACTACTTTTCAGACATATTTTAATTGTAGACAACCCAGGAAAAAAAAAAAATCAAGTATCTTTTAATCTGAGAACCTACCAAACCAGGGGAAACGATCCCATGCCGTTCAGGGCTCTGATTACTACCAAAGAAGTGTGGCTTTGTCTGAAGAGCTTCAATAGTCAGAAGGTAAAAGTGCTGAACTTCATTGGAAAGAAGACTGGAGAGCAAAAAAATGAGGATATTCAAGTAACTTACTTAAAATATAACTATTTAATCAATGTTCCACTTCATATTTTCACACAATCTTAGCTGAAGATTTTCAATCAGTTCTGTAAAATCTGTGTGTAGCCTTACTGATGAAGAGATGGAATAATGTGTTCAGTACTTTAGCTCTACTAGCTGCCACATGCAGATTAGGCAAGTTTGATCTTTAAGCTTTGATTCTGTCAGAGAACTTTACAGGTAGTTAAGCAATAAGTGTAACTGTATTTTATGGGATATAATGCCATTTTCTGGGACACTATGCTGACCTCGTGTTCACCAAATGCTCACAAATGAACAAACGTTCTTAAAAGCTGCAGACATATTCTGTCACTTCTAATTTTCATTTCATGCTTATCATTGCAATTTGGACTGTGAAAACTTATAGATCAAATACTGAAGAAGGAACATGCTGTGTCCTGAGGAACAGCCTGGCAGATCCTATTTTCTCCTGGTATTCTCCCACTTGCTGGAAAAAAAATCATATTTTCAATGCACAAAATTTTGTACATGCCTCAATACCTCAGGTGTTTGGCTTCGACTGAATTTGCTCCTTCCTCATCTTTTATGGTACAAGCCTGATTTAGCATCAAATAATAAAGACTAGCAGGAAGTAGAAAATAGACTGGAAATTTTAGAGGATACACAACATTGGCCTAATACAAGTCTAAACAGAAAGCATATTTAATAATAACTGTTCCTTTTCTAAAATAAAATACACAACTCACAAATGTTCATTTGCCTAGTACACCAACATTACATGTGGTAAAGTCATCTGAATAAGTAAAGAAACTCAACTTTCATTTCCTTTGTTAGCTTTCAGCTTTTGGATTTGCCCTTTTACTAGTTTATATCATGTTCTTTTCCACTCCTTTTCAGTTTGGGAATTGTTTCCTTGTGATTAAGAGTTATGTGCATATATCTGTGACTCTTGCACATTTTCTGCCATTCTTATTTAGTATTTGTAGGAAGCTCTAGTCTGGTGACACAGGAGCTGGCAATAGTTGGAACTAGACTTTTGGAATTTATAAAAAGCTGTGCCATTCTATGGTCTAGGGCCAGGACCTTCTCTGATACAATAAAAGCAATACCAAATAAGCACCTTATTATGTCCTTAAGGAATCAATTTTAGGGCATGACTCAAAAGAAATTATGAACTATAAATGAGTAGCTACCATAATCTTAATTTACAGTAATTTTAACATATTTGTTTGAAGCATTAATTGTCAAAACAATGACATGCCATAATTTGCTCTAATAGTTCAATGCTAAGATAGGAAGAGGCTTCATAAAAATAATGCTAACTTCTAAAAAGCTCTGTCAGTTCCCTTTATTGCCAAAGATGAAATTTCAGCTCACAAGGAACATTATTTCAATACCCATGTAGTGATAATCCAGGTTAAAAGAGGCCTATTCAACTCGATCCATTAAGTTGAAAAGTGCATTGAAGAGTTCCATTGCAATTTATTCCTTTTTTGTGAACTAGGAAAAAAGGAATCTTGCATTAAGTCTTATTTTAAGGCATAATATGGATTTTTTTTTGTTTTCTTTGAAGGTTTTACATCTCATCATATATTTCATCGTTGTACATATTTTCCTGATAAAAACAGATTGTTTCCCATCTTTTGAAAGCTAAAACTGTACAATATTGTTAGAATTATTTTCTAACTGTTCAGTTAGGAAAAAAAACCCCAAAATTAATATAAATGATATGTATATTTAAATATAATTAAGGAAAATTAAACATGGCAGACTCAGGAACCTAATTATATCTACAATAGCTTGATAGCAGTGTCATACCTCATCCATGCAAACACTGATATTTCTCTTTCCCAAATAAGAGGTACAGAAGCAGAAAGGCTCATGAAAACTTCAGGTAAAGAGTACAAGACAGATGAAGTCCAGAGAACTGGAGCTGGTCCCTGAAGTCTACATGCAACCATTCACCAATGTCTTCCTTAGATCCAAGTGGATCAGACACAAGGAAGCACAGTGTCCTATTTTCTAGCATACAGTCTAGTAGACTAGGGAGAAAAAAAATAATTAAAATTAATAGCAGAGTTCTTCATATATGGATTTAAATTTCTATCTTTTGTAGAGGAAGATAAAAACAGAAAAACAAAAGTGATTTTCAACTCTTCTAGAATTATTGCAGTATCTCTCTCACCAAGGAAACAATGAAAACAGAAAAAAGGCATTAAAAAGTATTTTAAAATATGTGAAATCTATAAATCAATTAAGCACTTTAACAACCAATGCAAACAACTAGATATTATCAGGAAAGTCAGAAAGTCTAATTAAACACTGACCTATCCCTTAATACAAATCTCACTGTTTTGTAACCCAAGCCTGATATTTCTATTCCAGTGGAAAAAAATTTTCATTACTTTAAAATGGAACTGATAAAAATTTTAACTGTATAAAAATATGTAACCTTTCCCTTTAAAGAATTCAGATAAAAATGGGAAATGATAGATTTTAAATTTTCTTGTAAGATTCATCTAAATTTTTTCTGTTTATGAGTTGCATCAGTACTTAGTACTGTACTTATGAGAATTGTTAGGCATTGACCATTTATTATAATTTTTAAAGACATGAAGAAATGAAATTTTAATTGAAGGCTAACCCTAAAGTATTGGTGAATAATTTAATTTTCTTTCAACTAATATTGTAAAATAAGCTATTTCTCTACAAGACTACCACTTTTCTATCCTTTTATCTCACAGTCTATCCTTATTTCTAGCACTTTCAACATCCCTCAATATTAGGAAGAAAACTGTTAATTTCTTTGGTTTATAATTAAAAATTTGCTTCTTTCTAGCTCTTTCAACATCTCTCAATATTAATTAGAAAAAATACTGTTAATTTGCTTGGTTTCTAATAAAAATTTTGCTCCTCTGCTCTAGTGCATGGTGCATCACTGCCTACAAAAATTCTCTTAAATGTAATAGGACTTTTTTGAAGGCAGTAAGACTTGTTCTTTCATATACAACACTGTATTGTCTCAATATCTTAGAGTACAATTGATATATATTTCTGTTTATGATTGGGAAGGTGAATTGTGTGTTTATGCCAATATATATAAATGACAAAAGCTTCAATGTGCCTTTCTCTCCAGATGAAACATCCATACACCTGCAGTAAACATTTAATTCAGCTAGTAAAATCCTGAAACCACTTTAAACTACTTTATAACTTTATCTCTGTCAAATGACATTTTTCATTTTCTATTTTACTTATTCTGAGTTATTTATGCTAAATTATATCAAAAGGAGATTTAGAATGAATGACAATAAGTTTTCCATGGAATAATCAGACATCTGCTGTTGTTTTTCACTCAAAGGCATTTTTCTGAACTCAGATTTTTAAAAATCCTTCTTCCATCTTTTAAAAATCCATCTTTCTACAGTGAAGAGATAGCACAGAAATTATATTCTGTGGAAGATTATTTTACCTCATAAACCCAAAGATTGAGTTGTGAATATATTATTTTGAGGTTACAGTTCAAAGAATTCAAACATAATTAAAGGATTTCTCATCTACCTCTGTGGATTGTGATTGAAAATGTGTGTTGGAGAAAGGCTGGCCATAGCTGTTAAAGCAGAGGATAGTCAATTTAGGCATCATTATTCTTTCCATTTTATTTTTTTTCTGCATGTCATTACAGTCCTTCAATGTTGAGTTTTTCAGTGACTTCCCCACCTCAGCAACAACTGAGTACATAATCACCCAATCTCAGCAAAGTATAAAATATCTTGAGGTAAACTATATTTGTTTGCTTTTAGCTTGTTTTCCCAAGGAAAGTGTTGATATCCTCTGGGTCATTTTCTCAGTACACAAAGTATATATACTGCAGGCACTTGCATGCATAATTGATAAGATGGGAGAGAAAGAGGAACAGATTTTTAAGAGAATTCATGTAATCTAATTACATTATTGTGGGAAGTTTCAAAAAATATATATAAATAAGCTGTCTCCAGTCCTTGTGTCATTCCCCTTTCACTTCCCACTGACACATATTGGAGACACAATGTTTTTCTGGATGTGAAAAATTCTTCCACTGTATTCAAAAATACATGCCAACATACATTAAAAATTTACCCAGTTTGCACAGTAGGATATACTTTTAATGTAATGCAAATTTTGCTTGTTAAAGGTCATTTTCTTTCCCAGAAGGTTCATGAGCTCAGCCCTAGACTGACCCCTAGTCCTCTCTGGGAATTGGCTCTGCAGAACTGACTAACCGTGAAATCCATACAAAATCCAGCACAGATAATGCTTTAAAGAAGGGTAGGAAAATATAAAGTGCTCTTCTTAGACACATTAGGACCTACATTTCATACCTGAAAACAAGTATAAGAAATGATAAATTTATTTATTTATTTATTTATTTGATCAAATACCACATTTAATAAACATTGAGATTCAACTACTTACTAAGTATCAATGGTGTGGGGGAAAAAAGGCTTTTTTGATTTTATTATGGGATCATTATAGATCACATACTGAAATACAACTCACTCCCTCTCTCCACCAAGAAAATGTAAGTCACTTTTTTCTAGTAAAACTTTAGACATTGCAAATTAAAACTAGGGGCAAATTTTGCACGTAGCCATTTTCAGAATGTAGTTTTGAAAGAAACGTTCAAGAAAAAAAAAAATCAGAAAACCTCAGTACTTGGCTGATATGGAAACACAGACAAAGAAATTCTTTGATATCTGGAACTATGGGGATATAAAATTAACTGCTTCAGTATGAGGCACTGGAAAAAAACTGTTCATGGACTGCGTAATTTAAAAGATTGTGCAATTAAAGATCTGTATAACTCTTCATAACTCTCTAACTGCAGTCTCCATAAAGTCTATAAACTAGATGGCAGCATAAAATTATTAGACCTGCATTTATGACTTTGCTTATTATAGCACTGTTATTTTCACACATTATTAATAGAACTGAGGCTAAGTACAGCTCCTAAGTAGCAGCAAGCATTTTCATGACATTCTGCATCACTGCTAGTCAATACAAGCTATTGGAGAAGAGTAAGAAAGACAAAGATCGTTCTTGGAAATAAAAAAAAATTGTGGGTTTGTGGAGTGGTATGGTTGTTTTTTCAGGTAAAAAAGAACTCCTGTTGATGCAGTAAATGATGCATAGGAACAGGATGGTAGAAAACTTGCATTTGTCATTATTTCTTGATAACACTCAGAGCTGAAGTAGAGGAATGAAAACAAAAGTAAACATTAAAAAAATCCAAATATTTGAAAGCATGCTTGCTTTGTCCCAGGGAAAACCTTTATTTGGAATCTTAAACGTAGACAGTTACATCATGACAGCATCTCACATGCTCTTTAATACTTTCCAATATTTGTATCCAACATTATCTTTTAGCAAAAAAGATATAGGAAGAAAGAAAGAAAATTCTCATTAACTGTGAAGAGAAAACCTCCCAAACAACAGTTGTGAAATGTACTCTTAGTTCTATTTTTTTTTTTTTTAATACTTCCCTTCCATGAAGCCATTAGGGAGTGTCCAAAGGAGGGCACGAGGATGGGGAAGGGCCCTGAGGGGAAGCTGAGTGAGGAGTGGCTGAGGGCGCTTGGTTTGTCCAGCCTGGAGGAGACTGAGGGGAGACCTCGGTGTGGTTATCACCTCATCAGGAGGGGAAGTGGCAGCACTGATCTCTTCTCCCCAGTGAGCAGTGATGGGACTCGAAGCAGCCTGAAGCTGAGTCAGGGGAGGTTTAGGTTGGATGTCAGGAACAGGTTCTTCACCCAGAGTGGCTGAGCAGGTTGAACTGGATCCCCAGGGAAGTGTCACAGCCCCAAGCCTGACAGAGTTCAGTGTTTGTACAGTGCTGTCAGGTACACGATGTGACTCTCGGGGAGGACTTGTAGTAAAACATGATGCCAAAGCCTAAGCTATCTTTACAGGTTGGGTGGCTTCTACCTTCCTTTTGTCATGTGTGTCTGAAATCTTAACTCATCTATGTTGTCTGAGCAGCACAGTCATTATATTGGGACAGAGTAATACAACAGATGTAATAATTATTAATAAACCCTCCTTTACTTTTTCCAGATGGACTAACAAAAGCCTTTTGTGCAAACTCTACTCACCTATTTGTCAGGATTTTTTTTTACATTTTCAAAATGATACTTCTATTTTTCTGATGTTTTTGGAGGTGGCCAAAGGATTAAAATACTGATTTTATGTTTTTTCATCTTAATGTTTTTGTGGGGGCAATACATGGTTTTGAAGATGGGTTATCTCACAAGAGACAAATTTAATAGCCTTTCTCTCTTGCAGATTTTTGCAATTGTGGTTTAGATAAAATGGGGTTTAGACTAGCAATGGCAATAAATTCTATTAAACCTTAAATTCAAGTCATTCTTCTTATAGACTTAAAAAGATAATTCAGAGGTTCCAAATAATAATCCTCACATGTTCATGTAATCACAATTCCATATACTAAAAATAATTTAAAATTTCTTACCTCATAATTAACTGGAAAAATCCTCACAAAGTTACTACAAAATAAAAATAACAAACAAATATAAAAATATTTGGTTAAAAATCAACTCTACTTTTGATTCACATTTATGTAAACTATTTTTTTAATTTAAAAATGAACCTAAAATAATGAGAGGGAAAATGAGTTTGTGTGGAATGAAACAGAGAGAAAGTGGAAATAAGTAAAAGGTGTATATTGGGGATGCTGCTTATTCCTTATCCAATTTATCACTTTAATATATGTTGGGAAAGGAAAAGACAATGACCAAGAATAAATGGATAGCAGAGATGGGAATGAAAGTAAAATGTTACTCCTGACTTGACTTTAAAAAGAAAAAAAATAAAACAACTTACATAGAAGTAACAAAAATTATATAGATGTTTCTAAACCAGAATCAACAGTGACATTAGTGCTGCTTATCTACACTTGGCAGACAACAGTGAGAGATCTTCAGTTGCAGCTTTGTGGTTATGCCAGTCCTCTTCATATGTTTTTACTTTCATAAAATATCAACCTTGAAAACTTAACTCTTCCAGAAGCTATTTTCTTTTAAGAGGCAAGGCATCCAAGCTATTTGAATCAAATCCAGAAGGGAAAGAAGAAAAACAATTCTACTTTATTTATCTGAACCTGTTGAGAACTTACTGATCACATATTTAGTTTTCAATCACACATTGTGGGATTAAAGGCATACAGTAATTTGCTGAAAAAAGATATCCTGTGTGAAGGAAGCTCTTCTTGAGATCTTATTTCATGGCTAGGTGAAAATAAGGAGGAGAAGAAGAAAAAGGAGATGTATTAAGAACATTGTCAGACATGTTCTGGACTAGATCTGCATATTCATGTAAATTTTCTAGACAGTTTGAAAGTCTTTGGAAGTCCCCATACAAATGCACTCTAAATACTGGGAAAAATTATTGAAACCACAGGGTTAAATGCTTTTCCCCATTACATAAAACCTGGACAATTTAAGTATTTTCTCTTAAAGTCAGGCTTTCTCTAATGTCTCAGATTGGGCACTTCCACTTTTAATGGAAACCTTCAAGGCTGCCTTTGAAGAAAGTTCTGCAGAACTGAATGCAGGAGGAAAAACACAGAACCTTTTACTTATAGAAAATCCATCTGGTTTTGTTTGAGGTGTCAGCTTTTCAATACAATATTCTTATGGTAAGGTAGTTTCAACATGGACTGCTCAGGAGTAATATTCTGTTGTTCATTTATGTTTACTTAAATAGAAGTCAGGACATTAAACTAATTAACTCAGGGACATTCTTGACAGCAAACAATGATTTAAAATGCCAAAGGTGTGAGATTCAGTCTTGCCTTTTGAGGTAGCATTTCACATTTAAACTTAAAGAATTAAAGGGTGAGCATGTCTTATTTTCTCAATTTTTTCAGTCTAATTATTCCTTTTATTCCATTCAGAAATTCTGTCACAGATGTCTGAAATTGCTAATTTATTTATATATTTATTTTTATCTCCAACATGCAGAATAGTAATTTAAATAAATTGACTCACTTCTGTACAACACAATTCAGCAGCAAAATGTATTTCTAAATGAAAAAAAAAAATTTAAATACTTCAAATAAACTGAAAGGTTACTTATAGAAAACCCCAATGAATCTTCTGAAGGAGACACTAGGATTCATCTCACCAAGACTGAACCCAAACTCTTAGCACATCATTCCTGATTTTTCTGGCTAATGTGAAAAAAACCCCAATAATTATAGTAAAAATATAGTTGGGGGAAAGAAAAAAAGAGTCCAATGTTGATAATCCTGCTTAGAGCTGTTTCACAAATTAGTGTAGTAACTTGCCTGACAAGCATGTAACACCCTATTGTAAATTACTGGCACAAGTTCAAAGTAGATAAAGGAATAATGAAGACCAAAAAAACCTGAACAAACAAAAAGTAGCATCAACTGCCTTTACTAATCCTGCCTTGCAGAAGCAATGGATATGTTGTGCAACACAAGCAGTAAACAGCTGATCTGCTTGGGGATGGATGAACAGCCACAGAAGAGAACCTGCACACCCAGAGCAGAAGGAATTTATGTACCTCCTCCAGAAAAACCAGATTTGTTAATTTCTTTCTGGGTAGGAAAGGTTAGGAAAAAGACATGAAAAAATTAATAGAATTATAAAACTGTTTAGGTTGGAAAAGACTTCCAAGGTCATAGAGTTGATGACCCAACACTGCCAAACCCATGACTAAACCATGTCCCCAAATGCCACATCTACATGTGATGTAGGTGAGTGTGGCTCACTTCCCTAGAGATTAAAGGACTGGCAGTCTGAGTGAAGGCAAGAATTTCTGGTAATTCCAGGTTTTTCCCTAAGTCTTAGCAAAATAAAGAATATGCAAAGCACACAACTTTGATCCTAATTTCCTTCATGATATCATTAACAATCTTAAATGACCATGCTTTCATTCAGGATTATATAGTGTTCTCCTTCTTACACACTGTGTGGGAAAATTAAACACAGAATCTGATACAGATCTCTTGATTTTCACATGATTGCTTAATACTTTTTAGGGAAAAATGGCAATGCATAATTTTTAACAGCAAGAAGTCAGGTATACTTCATCCTCATTTTAATTAGTTATTTAAAGACAGAATTACTTCTTCAAACTGACTTGTAATGCCTATTATTTGAAAGGAACATATATTTTGCAATGTGAACTTGCACACATTACTAGAAACACTTTCCATTTTCATGCTTACTTAAGAATAGTAGGTACAGGAAAATTTCAGCCCTTTCACATACTTAAATACAATTCCAAAATATGTCAGGTTGATTGCTCTATTCATGCTTCTCAGTTGAATAGTGAGTCCACTATGTGTGATATCAAAAGCCATTCTGGGAAAAGAAAAAAAAAAAAAAAGGAAGACAGCTTGCCTTTTGCCCTCTACTAAACTGAATTAGAAAGTGTCCTTTGTTGTTTTAGTTCAGAGGAAGGTTAGGTGTTCTGAAACAGAAAGTGTGGAAATAGCTACCTACCAAACACTATTTTATAATGCAGCACGTGGCATGAAGGAGAGATCTTTGAAACTTGCAAAGCAAAATTACACATCTTTTGTTTCATTACAGACTTAATGATGAAGCACATTTTCCAGGCAACCTTACTCACCAGGTGTCTTTTAGTAAACTTCAGAATTATACAGGACTTTATCATCTATATTACAAAGAACAAGTCAAGTAAGGTACTTTTCTAAATGACACTAGCATATTTTTCTTGTGTTTATCCACGGTTGAATTTGTGCAAAGTTAGTTTCTGGAAGAATAGGAAGAGGCATGTTGAATATCAATGTGCTAAGACTGTAAAGCCCACAGAGCAATAGTTCTGGTATGAAATTTGATAAATACGCATTAGAAATGAAAGACAGAATCTAAATTCTGCTTTGATAAATTATCAGCAAAGCAGAAAATTACAATAAAAGTCCTATCTTTTTATACTGAATTTTAATGATTCTATTCTGTTAAAAAACCAGGAGGGTACATATCTAAAAAACACATTCACATAAATTTAACGGAGCTGGTAGAGTAGGGAAAAGATGGGGCTGGAATCAAAAGGCAAAGCTGACAGGAACATGGAAAGGGAGTCGAAAGCAGAGGCAGGAGCAGGTCAAGAATATCATCAGATAAGAGATGACAAGAGATATTTACTGCAGACAGAAAATGCCTATTTCAGATTTTGGAATTTTGCAGCATTTCCCAAGTCACACCATTCCTCCCTTACCCAGAAAATAGTTTTTGATCCCAGTGGAAAACCATGCTTCTTGTTCCTGTGATATAAAGTAGACTACACAAAGGAGAATAAAATACTGACACCATTTTATCTTACACACAGGCTTGTGTGTGGATTTTAACTCTTGGGAACATTAGTGCAGGCACGTGGTGCATTAGAAACCCGGACTTTATCCCACAGAGTTGCCACTTAATAAGTACAAGAACTGAAGTTAATGTAAGTATTTCAGGATGCATACTCTGAGAGGCAGAGATTTGGTCAAACTGACCGTTCAGAGCTGCACTGGAAGACAAGGAGAACAAAACAACCTACTCCAGACAAGTCTGACCTACCTACTTTCCTACACAAAATTTTCAATCTAAATTCTCAGCGTTTCCCTTCTGTAACTCTAAAATGAGGGCAGCATTAACTTGCTTGAGAGTTCTTCACTGGAACTGCCTGCTTGTTGTTCCCTAGCAGCAAATGTCATTTCACCCACCTTGAAACATGCAGGGGAAGGAGATGCCATTCCTCCAGGCAGGTGTGCATGCCTGTGCAGCCAGCCCCATGGCTGAACCTCCCTGGATAAGGTGTCAGCCTCCCCACAGAGCTCCTCCCTTCCACACAAACCCCCCCAGAGGGTGGGATCCATCATCCGTGCAAAGCTGTAACTCCTGAGTTTTCAACCAGCATCCCCTTTTGTGTCAGTGGGATGGTAACAACGATTCTGTGAGTATCTGCACATGCATTAATACAGGGCACCCTGTGCATGGGCTCTGAGAAGGGAAAGAGAGTGATCATCTAATTAAAGAAGTTAGCACTCATGGAAGGGCCAATTAAGCTTGCATGAAAAAATCTTCATTAAGGTTCCTATATTTTAAATTAATTACATTGCTTATTAATAATATTTTTTCCCTGAATATGTGTCTCTGTATATTACATGTGTACACATAAATTATTCTACTTAATATAAAGACTCTGGTATTAGATATAAAATAGAATTCTTCCTGCTCTGCACCAATTCACCAACAGCAAGTGAAAAAATCTAGGGAAGCAATGGAAGCTAGCAGAAGATTGAATTGCAATTGTGTTGAGCTAAAGAATCCATAGAAAAAGAAAAGGGGAAAAAAAAAAAAAAAGGTGGAGCATTACAGAATGAAACCACTGCCAAAACTAATGTCCAGCAAAAAACCCATAGCATAAGACACATCAAAACTCACAGTTTTCAATAGCACACCAGTCTTTAGGATACCTGAAACCACCTAATTGACATATAATTTGAAGTTCTCGAGGTGAGATATCTTTAAAATCACAGACAAGATCACTGAATGAAAAACTATATCTCAGCAGATGAAACAGATTGAAAATTGAATCTGTACAAATCTGATGTATTTATCTCTCCAATTACCAAGCTAAGTGTTCCAACAGTGGGCATAAGCAGATATATGACAAAATTCTGTGTGAGACTGGTAATGTTACCTTGGACATTTAGCTGAAAATAGCGAAATAAATGAAAAAACATTCTCAAGAAAATATTATGTATAGCAGAAGGGCTGATAGGATTTTTAGCAGAACCAATTGTATACTGAGTTGCTAAAATATGTATCAACATTAGAAGATAAATGCACAACACTTTTATATGCCTAGAGTTGAAAAATCAGAGAAAGAGCATTAAGCAAGCCTGAAGTCATCTGTTATACTCCTTTCTTCTCACATTTACATGAAATCCTTATAACTTCGGTGGCAAGAGATTGAATATGTATACTGTTTCCCTTGATAGATGAATCCATTATCCTCAGTTTAGAACCAGCTGCCAGTGGAAATATCTGCATTAGCAGAGTCTCCTATAAAAACATTTTTGAAGTAAGAAAAACTTCTTACAGCTGACCAGATGTTATCTCTAATGAACCAAAATATTTCCTAAACTTCTGTAGAAAGGAAACATTCTCATTATGGGAGTTATACTGAGTTAGTTCCATGAACCTAATGAATCGTTAGTCTTTTTATTTATTTTTTAAACTCAAACCTAGTTTCAATAGAAAATGCTGCTTGTCCTTTTGAATGTTTTGTGTAAGGAGACAGCATCTTTGTTGATTTGTGAAAGAAAATATTTTACTTCATAAATACATGAAAAGCAGCTGTGTAATTCAGACCAATATAAAATTTCTAAATACTATGCAGTTCAGTTCAGTCTGAAATTTTTAATTCATTCAGCAAAACTACTGTAAGGTTTAGCAGATCTCTTTCACAGTACTATCTGCCCCAGTTCCTTCCTATCCCTCCCCATATTTAAAATTTTCATGTGTTTTGTGTACATTGTCAGTCTACAATCCAAGGACACAAGCTGCTGTTGAAATTACTTCATTTAAAAGAATAGTTCAGCCAGAAGCAGCTGTGGGAGTGCAGAAACTACAGAAACAGAATAATTATTTCTTTTGGGGAAACAACTACCTAGCAGTTACTTGCTGTCCTAAGTTGAGGGAAAAGGTAGACATGTAAGGAGATGTCTGCTTTCTGCTTACAGGCTCGAGGCTGCCAAAGAAATATGATCAGGACCTTGGTGTTAGTTTCAGCTATGGTTTAAACTCCCTACAGCAAAGTTCGTATATGCTGCTTTTATTTTCAGATGTTGGGAAATATTGCTAAGCATTCTAACAGAGCAGTGACAAGTGACTGGTTTTTAAAAAAATAATATTAGTATTGTTTGTTTTTTTTTCCTTTTCAAGACAAGATAACAAATCTAATCCTCACAGCTCCATCATAATATTCTTCCCTTCCTCTCTCTACCCCTGACACAAGAGAGTGGTGACATCTGTAATTACCAGTGCCAGCACCCAGGTGGGACACAAGGCTTTTGGTACCAGGCCACTTCTTCATCTTGTGGACAATAATGTTAATCAGGAAGCAATCCAGACTTCCACCAGAGAAAAATCATGACCTGCCCTATTTGAATTAGTGCTGAATAACTCCCACATGAGTTAATGCAGCTGAAGCCTAATTAAATCCTACCCCATGCATCTTGACTGTGTTGCTCTGTGTCTAGGACAATGAATGAGCACAGGTCTTTTAGGGATAGTTCTTTAAAAAAAATTTAAAAAATTAAAAGCCTTTTAGATTAGCTATCAGTCAGAGCACAAAGGCTTCAGCCGTAGCTGTTGTGATTTGTCTGTCCAAAATGAACCTCTCCATGGAGATGTACTCATAAGAGCAGGCTGTGTCAAAAGTTCCTATTAAGCTGCCACTAAAAGAAAGAAACTTCAAAGGAAGAAGCTTTTATTTCTGGCATCCAACCTGAGGAAGTTAGAGAAGAAATACTGAAGGTCAAGGCTGCTAGAAACTTTTATGAAAATGCCAAAAACTTGTTAAAGCAGAGCTCATCTGCTATCATCTTTGCAAACTGTAAAGGAATTCAGCTTTATTTAAGAAGGGTCCTTCTAAGAGTCTTCCAGGCTACTTAGTTAACAGTAAGACAAAAGAAGGCTTTAGGGTGCAGAAGCAAAACCAGGAAGCAATTATCCAGACAATAATAGACTCTGAAGGAAGAGACAAAGTTATCCACAGATAAAATAAATTTATCCACAGATACAATAAATTTCTTCACTTCACTGGCGCTCACCTCAGCTGATCTGTCCCAGAAAACACTCATGCCTGTGTACCTCCTTCCCACTCAGATTACAGCTGAACATGGACCACAAAGGATCCTAGCAGCTATTGCTCTCACAATAGGCAAAAAATTCCCTTCTACAAAGAATCAGAGCCCATCTTTTCTGCCAATCACGACACTTAAAGAAGAAGAGAGAGCCTAGCAGGAAGAGACCTGCCCAGCCTGAATGAAGCATGACCCCAGGTGTGCTTCCTCCAGGTCATTCCCTGCCTTTTTCAGCTGTGTTGATATATAACTGCCCTAAGAATTACCAAACTATGGACAGCAAATAGAGCAGCATAATGTAGCTGCTAATTTGGAAGCCACCAGTACATGGCATTCAACAGCATGAATTATTTTTTTTCTTACAGAGAGCACCAACAGGAGCATTAGGAAAGAAATAATGAGGTCAGGTGGGTATGAAAGGCACAGGAAAAATCGACCCTGGAGAAGTATAAGAATTATAACAGACCCTGGAGCTAATAGTCCCAACACCAGCCTGTAAAACTTGTGCATTGCACACATCTCACATGCTGCTTCTCTGGACATCCAGGAGAGAGACAGCAAACAAATCCTGAGAGTCGTTCCAGTGGGCTTTAACAGAGGGCAGAGAGGATCTCCCAGGCCTGCAGGCATGGCCAGCCTGGGAAAACCCAGAATGATGGGCAGGGTTTGGCCCAGGACCACCACACTCCACAGCATCCAGCAAGCAGATCAAGATTGGAGGAGCTGCCTGTACAGTGAGCATTGGCACCTGACTTTCAGCCCAGAGCATGTGAAGACAGGTCCATATTTGCATGAAAATATGTGGGTAGGGATCAATGACTCACACCAGTTTTGTCTTAAAAAGGAATCCAAATCTCTTTCTCTAAATGTTTTCTCTAAAATTCGCTGTGCTGCCACCAACACTGCAAAACTAGGTGTTTATATCATGTTTAGGTGCATAACTTCTTCCACAGGCAGTTTTCAGACATCTTTTCAATCTCTCCAGAGATGATGACTCAGCCACTTCTTTGGACAGCCTGCTCCAATGCCTGACAACCCTTCTGGTGAAGAATTTTTTCCTATTATCCAACTAAACCTCCCCCTGATGCAACTTGAGGTCGTTTCCTCTTGTCTTACTGTTTAATGACAAAGGTGTTTGCTAAGGGAAAACATCTTTGAGGTAAACCATGGCAGAGAGTCATCCTTGGATCAATTCCAATGTTCCAAAGACCAGTTAGAGGTTCATCAGGGAAATTAAGTGTGTCTTAAGCTACAAGGCACACAGCACTCAGAGAGCCCTGCTCTGGTAAGTATTTTGTTTGGAAAGTGCTATAAGTGAAAGCACATTGCAGAAGACCAAATTGTCATCAGCAGTGAGAGCTTCAGAATGAAACTACCTCCTGTGCAGTCTGAAATGATGCTGTTTGAAACTGGTTTTGGAAAAAGATTTGGTTTGCATTAGGAAACAAAAAAAATTCTCTTTTATCATTGCCATTTAGTGTTTTGCAACCTGACATTAGAGGATGTCTAAATGACTTGATTTCTAAATCAAAGGTATAAAAAGTTAAAACTATAAAACTTTGGTACTTCTGTTTCAGGCTTTCAGGGAGCCTTTGCAATTACACTTTTCCAAGAAGTACAGCTGATCAATCTGAGGTTTTTACTCCATAAAAGGGATAGAAAAATAGTCTTGTAATAAGACAATTTATGAATCTGTCCTTTAATTCTTTGTACATCCTGGTCATAATTCCTTATAAACTTACTCTTTCTTATTAGTGCTTGTATGCACACACATATTTCTAAGTTATTTTGTTATATTTTATTTAATTCTATTTGATATTTCAGTGAAAAAAGGTTAAAAAAAACTACTTTAAAATGTTCTGAAAATTCATTGTTGTCTTCTGGAAAGCAGTAATACAATCTCTATTTAGAGTGCACATTCTTAACAGCAGCAGTTTTGGTACCAAAAGCTTTTCTGAAGTATCTGTAATGTCATGGCAACATGATACTTATATTGCATATAAATTCAATTATTTAATAGCTTTGAGTGTAATAGCTGCCAAACCCTATTTTATTAAGTAAACAAAAAAAAAATCTTCATCTGTACATTTGCATTTCCAAAATGGATTTGAATTCTACAATACTGTTTATAATTAATAGAACAATATAATTTTTAACTCATGAATTAGCTTTCTAAATTTGCTTTTGATAAGCAATCTACACATCTGAGCTTTAAAAATGAATTTAACCATGTTATTGGGGGCAGGGTAAGGTACAGACCTGAATATTTGTGTTGTGGTTGGTGAATTTTCCAATTACATAGGTTTTGCAAAGGCAATGTACTTCTAATAATCTATGTATTTTTAGTGTTATATAGACTTACAATGCTCAAACACAGACATGCTACTTGGATTACTTGAAAAAAGAAAATAAAATGTAGATGGCATCACTGCCTGTAGTATCAGTGAATCATGCAGAGAATTGTTTTTATGTTTTCAGCAGACTAAGATAACCTCAAAGCATACAGACAATGACATTTCTGGATTCAATCTAACATTCTGAATAAAGTCCCTGCACTGTTTCTCTATTTTTTTTCAGTATGTAATCTGCATTTTCTAAACAGATCCCTTTCCCAGTCCTTACTCTTTTTGCTTCAGAGCAAGCCTTTGCACTTTCCTAAGATTAGGTCTCCTGTCCTGCATGAATATTCTTACAAACTTATCTGGAAGTCAAATCTCATTTTTTCCCTCATTCTACCCAAAACCATGTACTTACACAAATTATTATGTGTTTGAATCCACAGATTTGTGTTAGACTTCTAAGGTGAAAATCAGGCAATACCATATAGGCTTTCCAAGATGATACAGAAGTACCTAAGTAAAAGTGAATTTTTAAAATGCAATGAGAAACTCATGCTAAAAAAGGCTTTTCCCACAGATTGTCTTATCAAATAGCACTCAGTTTGAAAATTAATCTCAAATCTGGAAGAATTTAAGGAATGAAATCTGAAGTTGATCAAAATTGAGAATATTGCTTAAGTTATTGCTGCCTAAGGTTCCATGTCACTGTTAAAAAATATTTTTTAAAAAGCTCTTTGGATGGAAAAAATCATGCCTTCTTCTGCATTCTCTTTAAATAAATTTCTTTTAAAATTATTTTAATATTAATGGATTTCTAGGTACAAATACCATCAATAACATTGTCAGCATTATTTCCCAAAATGGCAATGCAGGCCACATGCAAGGTAAGAATAACACTGATTTATTGAAGAAAATGTGATTTCAAGTGGAGTTCCAAGATATATTCAAAACAAATGAGCTTTTCTCAGGTGTAGGAATTCCTTGTCATTAAAATGTCGCTGAAGTATGTTTAGCAAGAGAAAGTAGGGTACTATGTTTTTATTAAAAAGCAGCTTTTATGAAGAATGCTTTCTGTTGTCTGTCTTCTTTTGGATTTAGACATCAGATAATGAACAGAAGCATCCTGCTTCCACTCTGCATTGAAAATGTTACTGATGCAACACTCATCTGCACAGTGTGATTCATTCCAAGTCAGTATTTTAATTTGCCATTTGGAGAAACATGAGAGCACAATGTGTGGTGATTAACTGTCATACAGATATTGCTGTTGCTACATTCATATTTTAATATTTATTTATACTAAAATGTTGTCTTGAAATATTTTGGACCCTTCACCTCCCACACAAATATCTCTCATTTTGACAAATCATTTTTGTACACAAACTGTGTTAAGAATAATAAGTACTAAGTCACATCAGGTAGTTAAAATTATCCTGAGTTTTTAATACATTTGGAAATATTATAATATATTTACAGGTGTGAATATTGAAAAAAAAAAAAGAAAAGAAAAATACTTCAGTGGCCAGTTTTATTAGTTGAAACATCTTGGATAGTTTAGGTAATTCCTAGAATTCAGTGTTTTCTAAGAAATCAGGTTTGATTCAAAGAGAATACTGTCTCCCCTTTGTAGACCATATTACCTCTTATCATTACTGTTTTCTTGCACATGATTAACTAAAGTGTTATTAAAATGCCATAACTTCATAAGGTATCACCAACTGCTTTTTGTATAGTGCATTCTGATTTGTAGACTGAAGTATTGTAATCATAATTGTAAAGCTTCCCTAGCCAAAGGTTATCATCCTTCAAGGAATATCCAGCCATATTTCAAGGTTGTTAAACATGAAAAGAAGTGGATGGGAGATTTTTTTTATTTTAATGTGGTGCAAAATCTTAATACACTGTCTTTCAACTTCTATACAGAGAGAAATGTTATTTTTTCTACTACATGAGCATGGACATAAAAAGGGCTTTCAGATTTTTAAATAATAGCATTCATGTTTGATACTTGCATGTAAAAGCAACTGAAAGTTTATGAAAATAATATTACATAGCTACACCTCAGACAATTTAATACCATCCCCAGTTACTATAATTATTTATATAAATAGTAGACTTGCTTTCATTTGTCTAAAATGCAGGAAATTTAAGCAGGTTCTAGAGAAGTAAGCACTGCTACTACTGGTTGTGTGCATCCTCTATTCAGATCCAGGAAACTCACACACAAGGAAGACAAAAAAATTGCTAACAATGGTTTAGTGAAATACCCAAACAAAAGACTGTACATAATACAAGCTAAAACTCCAAATTATGAAGGTGTTCATAAACACCAGATGTTCTCCTGGTACGTGTGCATTAGCAGGAAAGGTACTGATGAGCTAAAAAGGCTCAAAGAATTAACTTAGGAACAGATACTGAGAATCAGGAGATCTAATGCTTTAATACTCACCCTAATACTTGAAAAAGCAATAATAAGAGACCACTGTAGCAAATCAAAACCTAAAATTTTAGTAACAAGAAACTTCATGGTTTAAAAAAAAAGATTCTCAAAATACTAATAAAACAATAAAAATAATAAACTAAACAAACAGTATTTGAATGGAATTGTATTTTACTATGAATTTGGCTATTGCTAATCTGATCTCACTCTTTATTTTCTACTAGTAACTTTTCTGTAGAATCCTCCTGAGGAATCAGTTAATCCCATGCAGTTTGCAGATATGCACAAAACACATCAAAGTTATGGCTGAACATTAAAGGACACTGAAAGAGTTTGACTGCAGATGTATTTTAACCATTAGGAGCAGAATTAAGAAACCCTAGCACCTTACAATGGTTAATTAAATCAGGCATATCTGCATCACTTATCAGTTTCAGTCCAGAGGACACAAAACTCAAGACAATCTGTAAAATGTGCACACAGCTGAACACAGTATTCCTGGGTTTTCATCCTGAGAAATGCTGCAGTAAAGTCATGTATCTGGTCAATAAAGGTCAACACATCCTGAGAGTCTCTAAAAAGCAATCTAGACACTCTAAATAAACAGCTGAGATAAAATGGGAGCCATCAAGATACAATTAGGAAACAGCAGGTTCAGGAACACCAGCAGAATGCAGACCACTTGAAAACAGCTCCATTTTCTCTTTTGAGTGCATCTGATTTCTATTTAAAGCTCTGATAACACAGATACAATGACCATGTACATAAACTAATAAGACTGCATTTTTTCCAAGTTATCTAATGCAGGCTGAGAGGGCAATTTTTTTTCTATAAAAAGTAACTACTCATATGTATAATATTTAATAATAGCTTTCATGTGGCAAAATCCAAGAATGATATATTTTATAAAGTGTATGGTAAATTTAGAGGGCTCTTTTTTGGTAAAGCCTGAGCTTGTAGCACCAAATTAAAGCACGTTCCTTAAGACTGACCCTTCTTAAACTATTTCCTGTGTTCCTCTGCAAAATGGAAAATTTCAGTGGAAAGTACCTAATATCTGACAGTTAGGGCAAGTTACAAGATTGGACATAGAGAAAAAAATGTTTTCAAGTAGTTTGTATTTGCTCAGTTTCATTCTTTCTGGGTCTAAAGCACAGGAAATATACACTTAAGCAGGAGAATTAGGTAAGAAAACAAACACACATGCATACACAGACATTTGAAACTAATGCTATTTTCTATTTATTAAACCAGAACACATCTAAAAAGCATTGGTCTACTGCTACATAGCCTGAAATGCACCATACTTAACAACTGCAGTCTCAACCCTATGTATTATCCAAAAAGGTACCTCAGTTATCTCCCCTACAACTACGGGTCAGAAAATGTGCCCAGTACAAAATGGACTCATCAAAACAGAGAACAAAAGCAGCATGATCTTGTCTCTGCCAAAAATATAGTTTTTTTCCTCTGTACTTTTAGGGTTTCATTCTGGATTTACATAATTTTCTTTTGTTTAACATTATTTTTCTTTTTTTTTCTTTGTCCTCTTCTTTTTTAAACAGGTCCAAAATTCATTACTACTATCATTTGCTTTAAAACTTAAAAAAAATTGTCATTCAAGTGCAAATAAAGCACATCACATCAGTTCCCTCTTACAAGCTGGATTACACAACACTGACAAAACAGTGTCATCAGTGCAACACTTCAGAGATCAGATGTTGGGTAGAGGACCAGTAAGAAGCCACAAGAAGTGATCAGAATTACTAGCTGGCTCTAATCCATACAAAGAAAACACAACAGCCAGTGTCCTGTGGCAAATGAAGTCAACTTCTGAAGCTCAAACAAAAGGGAAAAAAAAGAAAGACAATTCAGAAGAAAGAATATCATTTTGTAATATCACAAGGGGCACATTAGAAATGCATACAAATATTGTCCTGTGTATATACAGAAAGCTCATCCATGGGAACAAGCCACCTAAAGCAGGCGTGTGGTGTTCACCAGAGGAATTGGCACAGTGGGTGTATCTCAAAGTTACATGTAAAGTCTCATCAGAGCAGTCAGTCCTCTGATTTTGGGATATTTTAGGACAACTGAGTGTTCTGGTGTGTGAGACAGGAAGGCTAGAAGTGCTTGGACAATCACCTGACTTTTGCACAGCTAAGGCTCTGTGAGAGCAGCCCTACCTTGGGCACATTCAAACATAAAACCAGTCACAGGAGGAAAGGATTCCATTGGGATATGGCAGGCGCAGTGGGGCATTTTCAAAACTAATCAGCCAGGATACACACTTAATTCTGGCTCCTTACAGGTGATACAAACATTGCTTACAAGGGTGAGAGAGGGACAAGAAGTGACACTGCTGCAGAGAGCAAAGGCAGAGTTCCTGTCCTCCTGTGGTTAAGTAGATTTGCCAAATTTGTTACTGTCTTAGCTCTGTAACTCACAGAAGATTAGACAAGACAAGAGAAGACAGCACACTATTGAGCACGGAGGGAAGGGGATGAGGGGAGAGCACACCAGGATTGTGCTCTGCTACCAACTGTTATTAATCCACTGGATAAGCATCAGCACAACCAGTCCCTTCCACTTCTGGACCTCGTCCATCAAGAGCTGTGATAATTGGACATTGGTTAGAAATAGTTTCAAGCAAAGCAAACAACTTAAAAGTGTGTATATATATCTAAAATAAGAGTTTAATTTTTAAAATATCTGAGAGCACATCTATTTAACAAAGAACATGTGAGAAAAATCCCCAAATTCCACGTTATTACATATTGTTACATTCATTAATTGACTTGACAGTTGCTGTAGCATGGGTTTAAGACAACTATCAATAGCAAAGCCCTCATACTTTTCTACTGATCTCACCAAACCATCAGTCCCTCCAGTAAAACATTGATTGTATTCCAGCAGTTCTAATCTAAGGCTTTATTGAAGAGGTTATGAAGATATTGTCAGCATTCAGACATGGACACATATTTCCCAAATACAGGTGAACTAAAAAGAACACAAATATTAGTATAATAACGTGCTCTGTAGTCTGCTGAGATTCAGTTTATTTATTTATTTATACAAATGATGCACAAGCGACAGGAGTGTTAATTGACACAGACATTTCTCATTTCTAAAGTAGCTCATTTGGTGGAGCCACTATCAAATAAAATTCTGTAATGGTTAAATTATAGGGCATTTCAAGGCAGCAAATTGATCAAAGTGGTTATTTTTTTTCTTGCTCTGAACACAAACAGCAGATAATTTTAGTGTGCTTGCACGCTTTGCACTTGAAATATAATATGAGGGTCTGTATTCTGAACTAAAATGAGGATGCCTTTTTCTTCCTGCATGCAGTTTAAACCAACAAGAGTAATAAATATGTTTAGATACACAAAGAACTGGTCCTGTCTGAACTCCTGCACTTACTCTTTTCCTATCCAGATTGCTGATGTGCCTTAGCAGAAGCTGCATCCAGCTGAAATGCCTTCCAAAGCCCTGGCTGAAAGGCAGTATTCACAGCAGGATGTACGTGCTCTCTTCCAAAAAATTATTTTCCTCTTCTAATTTTTGACTGAAGGTTCATTAATATTTCCACTTGTCAGGATTTCCATTCACACTAGGCTCATTAAGACCACAGGATTGCAAGGCAGACTTTAACCACACCTAAGCAGTTTTACAGATCTGATTGCATGTATTTCTCAAATAAAATTGTACAAATTTCAGTATTCACAAAGGTAAAAGTTGAGTGCACCAAGATACTACTTCCTAATAGAACAAAGGAGATTTCTAAGTAGCAAAAGGCAATAATAGGCAAGAAAATATTCACATTTACCTCAGACATCTCTATTAGTTATAGTGGAAATCTCAAATTCTTCCCCAGCTTTCAAAAACCAAATATAAAACCACTATAGATATAAAATAGCTAATTATGACTTCTAAATAATTAGTTTCCTGGTAACATCTCTTACTTTGGGTCCCAGGCATACACACACATCTGAAATTTGGCCAATAAACATGTGCTTAAGCACATAAATAAGATTCTTGACCCCTACACAAGCTGCTGTTAGAAAATAGCTCAGGTCAGACAAAAATAAACAAAGAAACTCTGTACTGGAAACATAGAAAAGCCTCCCCTGGGTTTCCTGGGCCCAGATAAAAGAAAGTGAAACGTGTACACAAAGCCAATCTTCTTTCACTGGCAAATCTAATACATTTTCCTTCCCCATTCAAATCTGCCTCTGAACTTTGCTCCATTTCACAGACCTGCCATGTCTTGGGTATTGCCCTCCTCAAGAAAAACAAGAAACAAGAAAATACTGCCTGACAGTACAGAGGAGGGCCAAGAATTGAGAAACCAGGGAACAGCTGCAAAATAATCAGGAAGAAAATGGGCATCAGAAATGAAAAGAATGTCCTTTAAATAAAGGAGGTCCACTTCAGACTAAAACTATTCTGAACTGCTCCCTACACTTTTAGTTTGTATAACTTCACTTTCAGGAGTTTTACGACCAGAGTGTGGATCAGATTACTGTGAGTCAATAAAAATATGGTATGTTGGATGTTGATCCCATCTTCTCCTTAACCCTCTACCATCTCTCACTCCCTGCTTCCGTGAATGCCAGCTAATTTCCCCCGGGGAAAGTGAAGTGTTTAGCTGAAATGGCTTTACATTTTTATTTATTCTAACAAAACTCTCTTAAACTCTACAGGTTATGTGAAACCCCAAATTATATTCCCTCCAGTCTAAAATAGTTTGACTTAAAGTGCATTTTTCTAGTAGCTCTCTGACTAGCAAGCTTTCTGCTTTTTTTCATGTTTCCAGATACAGAGACCCAAAAGGGTTTTTATTTAACAACAGCTCAATAATTACCTTTTCTAAATTCCCATCTCTCCACTATTGTTTCTGGCATATTAGTTTTCAAGGTCTCAAAGTTCACAGCAGGTTTTTTTGCAAGAACAGTGATAAAGTGCTTGCTTTATGAATAGTAATTTCATTCTCTACCACTGTAGCTGAATACAGCAACACACAAGCTACCTGTTTTCAATATTCCATTGCAAATTCCTTAGGGTCCTGTGTCAGCAGCAACATATTTAGCAACCTTGAAGAAACCTTTCCTTTATGTTGATGGTTTTATTTATTTAAAAACCATCCTCATCTGGGTTGCTACATAACGTGCATGGACTTATCTGCAAGAAGATCCAATCGTATGGAAAATGCTCTAAAATTCTCAACAGCTGTTAAATCAGATTAAAAAATGAGCACAGTTTTGAATGCTCGTTAGGTATTGTATTTTAATGAGACAAGCACACCACATTGCCATTCTGCTTTGAATGCCTTTTGATGTGGGATGTGGGGATCTGAAGGAACTTGCAAATATTAACTCTGTAGCAAGCATTTGCTTAGTTGTTATTAATAAATTAATTAATTAATTCTTGTTATGCTGAGCTGCTGCTATTTGCAACTTGAAATTTGAAGCAAGTGGTTTTTTTCTTTCTATAGATAACAACTTTTGGCTATACATACATTTAATTCCAGGTTTAGGTGATTATACAGAAATACAGCATGTTGCCAAAATCTTAATTTTAAAGAAATACTTTTCATGAACATAAATTGCTTATGAAAAAAAGGGGCAATAGCTATTGAAAAGCTATTCTGTTTCAGTTAGAAAAATAAAGTAGCAATTTCATGCTTCAGCCAAACCTCACAAATGAGGTGCTATTTCATTTACTTAAATGTAAGAATGTTCTACACTATTCCTTCCCCCCCTCTATACAGTATATAATGGAAAAAAACCATGATACTTCACAAAAGATACTGCTAAAACGATCCATCTAAAAGGTAATTTTCATTAAAGCAGATTTAAATGTTGTCATTCAAAAACAACTTTGTAACAGTCTTCTCCCAGTATGCTGTTTAAAATATATATATTTGTAGTTTGAACTACAAAACATCACGGTTTACATTAACTTCCAAACAATATAAATTGAGGAATTCTTACACCCAATGAAAATTTTAAACTCAATCAGATCTTCTTAAAATAACAAATTCTGTAAATATGCATAAGAGACTAATAGGAAATTCCTCATTATATGTGTCACACACACATTTTCATTACTGAACTTTAGACTTTATCATTTTGAGATGTTTCCATAGAGTCCCAGACATATTTGAGACCATGAACAATCACTGGGTTTGAGTTAGACAGCAAAAATTTCAGCGGAAATATATTTGTTATATTTCTATTGTTGATGCTGTAAATAAACAGCTCAGATTCAGAAATAAATAGTTTCCAAACACAGAATTATTTCTTCTAACCATAGTGAAGTTAGTCTAAAGTTCTAATATTAAGAAATTAGTTACAGGAAATAACTTCATATTGAAATCAGCTCCCTGATTTTCAACTTGTTACAATGCTTATTTTTGAATGCAGTGTACTTTCTACCAGCTCTATATTTATGTCACAATTCAGTGACTTTAATACAACCTAATGCAGTGTAACTGGATGGACAAGGCAGCAGGTAGGAAGGGCTTCAGCTCTGTGAAAGCCTCCATGACTCCTGCACCCATGCAGCCAAGTATAAAACCTGCAGCTAATTTAAAAGGGTAGAATTGCACAATATCTCAATGAGCATATTTTCTGATCAGAAAGTGACAGGCTCTGAATATATTATCAACAGCAGCAGTGAGGATATTCCTTTGCTCTTCCTTATGCTTGATGGGCTATGCCAGTTAACACGCCTGATTTCACATCCTGAAGCTCCTCTAACTTCCCAAATTAGGTAGGGTGGAAAAAGCATTAACTGAGTCAGGTTATTCTGTTCACCCACCTGTTATGAGAAATAAAGAGTAAATACTGAGCAGGCTGGGCAGAAGAAATTCACTAACCAAGATTTACCCTCTATGAGAAATAAATGAGAATGAGTTCTCACAGCTGTGTTATCTATGTTTAGAAGTTCTTCTGAAACCATAATTTTTAGCTCTCTCTAGCCCACTAAAAATAATCTAAAAGTACATTTTCAAGGTTAAAACAGCCTTTACCCTTCAAGAGCGGCAATCCAAATTTGGGAGGGTCATATACTTACCCTGAATCACAAGTTCTAATTTTGAATATTGAGAATATTATAAAAAGATTTGAATATAGACACTACATATGCAATACAAGAACTAAGGCTGTACTGAAACTTTGGGAACAATCTGTTTAACTAACCACTTATAAATTCAGATGATGATTGAATTCATTCCAGGCCCACTTCCATATTTTATTCCTTTTGTGGGGTATTCAAAATTTGAACAGATATTGATGAAACCAACAGATGTTAGATGTAAGCTATATTTTGTTATAAATTCAGACTACACAAGAGCCAGTAAAAACTTTACATTGAGATGCACATTCATTTCTTAATGAGTGAGCTTGGAAATTCCACAGTGTCTACACATAATTCTAAAATTTGCTTATCATTGAAGACAAAATGAAGATCACATTAAATTAAGTTTCTGGAATTTTTTTATCCGGATATATTTCTTGTACTGCATATTCACAACACTGGCTTAACCTATAATTACTAGTTTAACACATAATAATTTTGGTGTCATTTGCCCTTCTGAAAATGTCTTACAATGCAAATATGCTTGCAAGAACAACATATATATCCTGTCACATTTTTATTAATCACCACTAATAATAATAAAAACATCATATTAATCACTAGAAATAAGTTAAAGCTACAAGAGTGTTTCAGGGGAAAGGACAGGAAAGATAGGAAGATTTGGGGTCTTTGACAATAAGGAAGGATAATTAGAGATTATTAACATACTCCAATTTTCCTCCCCTCCAGTGAAATTCTTGTAGAAATAGGTCAACTGAGATTGATTTTGCAGTGGCTTTGAGCTGTTTTCACACCACATGCCCATCTTTTCTAAGGGCATAAGTACAATCTAAGTGCTGTAAAAGTATTTACAGAGGGCAGAGTGAAGTAGATTTTTCAGAGATACACGGCTAAGCAAAGTAATCTATCAGTGCAACTGCAGTACATCTGCAAAACTGGGTCAAAGAAGGTTGAGGTCCCATCATGAATTGGGTGGAATACCCAATCCCTTAGCAAATATCTCTGCATGCAGATAAATCCATTTCTGCACTACTTCATCCTTGGAAACCTTCTTAAAGAATTTCAGAAAATGTGTTTCTACACTATTGCAAGTCAGAGAAACAATCTGAAAAAAAATGAGGTGCAAGGACTAAAGAGACGTTCAGGTACACAATTTTCTGCAGAAGAATTAGACTATTTGGGTCAGAATGCATAGATACAGGGTGAAAAACAAGGACCTAAGAGACAATTTCTTTCCAGGAAATTACCTGTGGGATATAATGGATTACATGTGAGATATGCTGCAGTGAAAACAGCAAAAGGTTTTCTTTATCTACAGTTAAAGAGTCTTTGAACATATGAAATTATTTCTTTATGCTTTTCCCAGCTCAATACTGCATTCAGGTTTGGACATTACATTTAAACACTGATACAAACAAATTGGAGACAGTCCAAGAAAAGCACTGGAAATAACACCAGGTCTAGAAAACAAGATGTATCTTATAGATTGCATAAACTGGAGTTATTAATAACAAGGTGAAAGACCAATAGGGAAGATGCTGATACCCAAACATATAAAAAAGTCACAAAGGAAAGGAATATATTTTGTTTTCAGTGACTATGGTGAGTGGTTCAAGAAACTGATGAGGTTAAGATTCAATTTAGATGATGAACAGAGAAAAAAAAAGCCAAACAAATCCTAACTGTAAAAAGACATTTCAGTTTTCTGAAGAAATAGATATTTAACTGGAAAAGTTACTGAGGACTTCAAGGGCATGATGGATTACCACCTATAGCATATTACATGCATGTTACTAACAGTGCTTTGGGATCAGGGTCAACACCACCTGGCCTCTTGCAATCAACAGACACTTCCACTTCCTTCTGTTTCAAGAGCTTAATAAATATCTCATTGGAGATAAATTCCACTCAGTTCCTGCTCCAAAATAACCTATTCCTAAGTAAGATAAACTATATACAACTGGTTTTATTTTCTCTGCAACTGCCTCGAAGAGAGTAAATAAAACATATTCCTTATTTTTAAACAGATGATAAAATAACTTATTTCTGTGAGCTTCAATGCACTGAATATTTTTAAACAGAACATGATGTATATTTATAACAACAAGACAGCTCTTCTTGAAATTATGACTAAAACTTAAATACTTGCCACAGTAATTTGCCACACTAAAATTGTCTAGTGATACAGCAGGAAGGAAAAGGACAAACAAGCAGAAAATAAAATAAATGCTTTGAAAACCCTCAGAAATGGTAGGAAAAAAGGATAGGAGGATTACAGACAGGGTTTTGGAAACTGTCTTCTGGGAATTACACTCCAGTTACAACTTTCTTTCACACAGTTGCCTTACTATACCAGCACTTAAAGGGCACAGTCAAAACAAAGACAATGAACCTTTTGCCTGATTAAGGGCACAAGGACATTGAAGTAGTAATAATTAAAATCAGAGTCCTAATACTTATACACTTCATCTCATTTGCACTAATCAAAGTGACAGAATTAAACACTTGCTCCTGCAGTATCAATGATTAGGTGCATACATAAATTTTCAAACTAAGTTCTTGTATAAATGTAAACTTTTGAAAAGGTAACAAAAGATGAGGTTAAAAAATAGGCTTGGATGATCCATGTAATGCTTGAGCTTGGAAAGATTCAAACTTAAAACATTAATGATTGATTTGCTCATTACAACACTTTATGACTGGCTGTAGCCATTAACAGAATGTCAATAAAAATTACACATTAAAATATTTTTGACTTGCATTTTCAAACATTGTTTTGTATAAACATCTCCATTCTAATATAATCTACTGATGAGGGGTTTTTTTTTGCCTTTGTTGAAAATTTAAGCACCAATAACTAACATTTTTTCAAACATCAATAGCAGACTGCTTAAGAATTCTGTGCATTATTCATGCATTCCATTTTCTTCTAAATTATATTTTGGTTAGAGTGTTATTCTGAGCTCATTTTTCATTTCATTAATAAAAAGGCACATATGATATGAAGTAACTTGCAGCATTTTTGCTAGAACATCTTGTTCATGTGCTTTAATCTTTTGTGCTTAATAGCCTCATCAGACTGAAGTACTCAAACCACTGTTCTAAATATTGTGTTCTCAGCAGTAGCTGTCAAATCTGGATTTACTTGCACTAGTGTTAGGCAAAGTTTTGCACTGATACGTGCAATTTACCTTCCCATAATTTTTTTTGGTGCCAAAAATATACTCTCAAATTTCAGATGAAAGTCAGATTTATGTTTCATGATGAAACCAAAAAGCTCAAGCATTACTTTTCCCAGTAGCTGTCTTTAAAATCAACACAAAATCAGAGGGGGTGATAAGACCTGCAGAGCTGATAATTTTACACAGTGTTACATAAAGCATTTTGGCTTCCAACATTGCAATCAAACTTGATGAAAAGGATTTGAACAGAGGCAGATAGGTATCAGGAACTTTGGCTGGGAACATTTAAATGCTTTCTTGTCTGCAGGAAATTCCTTGGGTGATCACCTTGGGATGATGGCTGTGCTCACCCATAGTGAGGAATTTGAGACCCTGTATGTGCATCAATGACTCTTGGCAACAGGTGAACATTTTAAGAGTCCTAAGCCAGTCTACCTTCCAGTAGGGAAGAGAAGAGAAGAGAAAAAGTGGTTTGGACATATTTGGTTTATAATCATCTTTGCTTCCCCATACCTGGGTTCTAAATCGAGGAGACTTCTGAGAGCTACTGAGACAACCTGAGTTTTTCCTTGAAACCCTCCCATACTGTAAATCAAAAATACCTCACAAAGATAAGCTACCACCTACTCCAAACCATAGAAGCATTTTTTTTTTTTTAACTGCAGTTATGCTCCACTTCATTTACTCTAAAAACAGTCCTTGTTTTCCAAGCTCTGTTTCTACTTTAAACACTGTAATGACGATGGCTCTTGTCAAAGGATATGGATTAGGTAACTTGGAACCCTCTCTACATGGTCTAACTTCATAGCACCTTATTATCTTTAAAAGACATCAGAAAATGCCTATAAATTAACTTTCATGCAACATCTTTTACTAGAAGTATAGAACAGACATTATCCCTGTTCAGAGCAGGGATAAGGAGAAGTAATTTAGGAATGACAAAGTATTATTTGATAGGTTTGCACTTTGTCATCTTTGTCTCTGTGATTGTTTAAACTTACCCAACAATGCCATTTCCAGTGTGCCATAACCAGTACACTTTGCCCTAATTAATTTTGTCATCCTCTTACACAGAGTTAGATGACATTTTGTGACTTCCAGCCTTTTGACATAGTAATGAATATAACCTTTAACATGTTATTTCCAGGGTAGTGAACACTACTGACTTCAGTACCTCTCCTGGCTGAACTTGTCTCACTTGTTGTGAGAATACAACTCATCCTATGAAATGTTAAACTAACCAGGTTCATCTGCTAAAAAGCACTGACTGAACAAAAAATGCACACCAAAATACAGCATGTAGGTTCCACAGTACAATCTGTAGCTGATGGTGCTTGGTTTATTTAGTGTTACACTATTTATCTGGTGCTACACTAGTTATTTAGTGTTACACATATTCTAACAGAAACAAGATTTCAACTTGGTGTCATTTTTTACATCATCTCAAACCTCTTTAAGAGCAGCTACTGTTTCATTTTCTCTTGAAGCATAGCCAAGAAGGAATTTGTCACCTGCAAATAAGCAGTCATCAAGAATGTAATTTCCAATGGTGATGAAAAAATGTATTGTCTCTAGTTGGAAAGATAAGAAAATAATATGCAACCCAAAATTTGCTGGGAAAAAAGTAAACTTTTTTTTTTTTTTTTTTTTTTTTTTTTAAGAACCAGGGGTGTTTCAAACACATCATTTTCCATCAGTATGTGAGCTTCTGGTTGATTCTAAATAATTTTCTCATTGCTTCCCAAGACTATGCATCCTACAGCACAGCACAAGAAATTAATGCAACCTCTGAAATTACAGAAATAATTTAATCTTCATTTTACAGTAATGCTTCCAAACTGTGAGGATTTATTTTTCTCTTTAAACTCCATAAAACAAATTTCTTCCTCTGTTCCCTAGAAGGAAAGCCAGGTTGGAGTCTTGTGTATATATCTAATAGCACAGGCCTACTGTGGTTTCTTGAAGGCATACAATAGATTTTGGGAAATGTGGATGAAATGAAAGAATAACTGTAAGAAAATAGTGCTTGAATGGAGATTCCCCAAAGCACTGTCACATAACATTAAAACTGATGTGCTCCTGTGTGATAGCTAAGGGAAAAAAAGATTAAGGAAAGTAGTACATGGTATGATTCTGATTAATTCATATTGGCTTTCTGGGAGATTCAAAGGCAAAGATGCACACACAAAAATGCTAAATATGGTGACATTAAAGCCTTTAATGAATGCAGGTGAAAAAAAAAATCTCAAAGGTTTTTTGAAAAGTCTTACTGAATAGAAGTATATTCCCTGCAAAGATTTTGGAAATCTGCCATGGTAGATACGGGTTAGTAAGTCAGAAATTTATTCAGGACGCAGAGCTAAGCACCTTGCAAGTCAATATGTTAATCCTGAATTCAGTGTTCCCTCTAACAGCCACCCAGGGTGAAGTCCCTGCAAAGCTGGTATGGTAGGAGCTGCACAGGGCTTCACCTGTTGGAAATCTGGAGGTATAGAGACCCACACACATTAGGGAGCACTCATCTTGTGCTGCAAATATTCTTCTGTATAGAGGTGAGAAAACAGGAAAACAGGATCTCTCATTGCACTTAATGAGTTTACTGAAAAGTCAACAAATCATTAAAAAAAAGCTATCTAAAAGATTATAAATTAGAAACAGTTTAACATATGCAGATAGCTATGAATTAATTTTAAAATAACATTAGCAGTAGTAAGGGTGAAATTACATTATTTTTATACACATATTTGTCTTACAATAATTACATTTTTCCACAGAGAAACTATTTTTCACCTATTAACAGAGCACACACTTAAGGCTACTTAACCCTGCCTTTGGCTTGGTCAATAAAAGCAGCTTTTAATTATTTATGTCCTGTGAAGTCTCACAGTAATTTTCTTTTCAGGCAACAGTAAAGACCACAATTGCAGGAATTGAGTATATTTGGAAAACTCTCACAGGATGACTTATTTCACAATGAATCCATTTTGAATTTCTTTTTCTTCTCACCTGGAGTTTCCCTTAGGAATCTCAGACTGACCTTTGGACATGTAAATGCGTAGAAGTTTTGAGGCAGCAGACTCTTCTTTGCAGATACTGCCCAGGCTGTTCAAGTTGCTTCTGTTATTCTTGTGCACATTAAGATTTGGGTTTTAATGCAGCTTCTAAAAGGCATTAACAATATAATCAAAGTAGCAAATGACATATTTGATAAAATAATGGATTCAAACACTTTACGGAAAAAAATATCTCAGGTATGATGATCAGGGTTGTTGGGACATGAAGCTTGAACACAGATAGAAACTACCAGAACCCATTTCCATGAAAAGTCTGTAATATACTGATACATTAATCCATTAATAGTACATTGGTACATAAAATAGTAGCTGAAGATGTGCAAGATAGTGAATGCTGGTACCCCCAGTGTGAAACCAAACTAAAATAATTACACTTTTCCCCAGTAAGAGTTATAGGGCAAAGAAATACATTCTAAAGCAATGCATTATAAAGCAATTCACAGCCCTGGGAAAACATAGGCCTGGAAATAAATCTAAAAAAAATTTAATTACTTGTTCTAAGCCTGTAGCACATCTTGCTAAGTAGTGAAAAACATCATAAGGGCACTATGAAATTGAGAATCTTGTACTATACAATTTGTCTTCATTAACACACTTCTATTATTTTAGTAGCACATATCTAATCTTTCACTCACTACATGTCCCTTTCTCATTTTCTAGCGCTTCAGTGGTACCAGGGGTTTCAGTGTTACACTAAAGTATTTAATTTACAGGATTTTTAATGTTGTGCACAACAATAAATTGTTACATTTGCCAAATTTAAAACAAATAATTCATTACTTACTCCACCAAGGTGAACTGAACTGTCTAGATCTTATTCTTGACCTTTATTTCTTGCTGTTTATATTATAGTAGCACGTGTTTTTACTGGTATTTTAACAAACACATCATTCTTAAATCAATAATTACTTTCAGTAACTCAGCAACAATCTGGTTTTGTACCCTCACTTTCTGGTGCTTCTCAAAGCTGAAGGGGTTCTAATTATTTTTTGCTTTATTCTCATTTGATGAAACAAGCAGACTCAAATATTTACACAGAATGCATTATTTCTTATGCAGTGGCTGTATTTTGTGGAGTTGCAGGTTAGCATGATCCCAAATATTTCATTGTACTTCACGGGGCTAGCTTTATCTCCCTAGGAGCTTTGTGCTCACCAAACATAATATGATGAAGTGGTATTATGTTTCCTCATCTGGAAACTGACAACTTTTCCTACCACTGAAATGTACACTGCGCATTACAAATCCCTCCAAGAGCCACAGGAAGGAAAGAACAAGTGTATAGGTCAAAAAAGCATGCTTTAGGAAACTTGGGAAGAATGAGTAATGTCATAAACAAAATAGGTTTACAACTGCCTCTGAGAACTACTTCATCAAATCGTCCTCCTCAGGGAAATAGCAAAATTAACTACTGCTCTGGACTCAAAAAAAAATCACCAAAAGTCCCTTTAAGAAACTGTTTTCCCAAACGTTTGTGGGCTTTTTTTTTTCTGTGAAAGTTCCAGAGTGTCAAGAAAATACACATTTCTATTCATCAAAAGAGCAATAAAGTATTTTTGCAAGAACCTGGTCTTTCCTCCTGCTAAGTCTAAACCTCTATTTAAAGGCTTCAACTGAGATGCAAATTTTAAAAGATTTTTATATTAACTCAGGTCCAAAAATTACAGAGGGAGCGTCCTGGGAAACTCCTATAGAATGTAAACTAGATTCCATACAGTAAAATACACACTGTTACTATTTTGATAGGCAATTTCCTTCAAGGCATGACTTCTGCAGACCCTTGTGAATCACTGCTTTCTTTGGGGGATGAAAATATGCCTCCAGCAGGTTACAATAGCTCATCTAGTTAGGAGAAAAACCTGGGGTTCATTTCGCTGTAACTTTTGTATTGGTTTGTTCTTTAGACAAAACTTGTGCTTTGGAATTTCATTATATTGTACAGGTGAGAGCTGAAGCTTTACTTGGATTAAAATTATAAATACAGATGTTGTGGCTCTATTGCTGTAGTGTCTTGCCTTGTATACACATTAAGTAATGGCTATCCCAAATACATTTTCTAAGGGCTCACAAATTCACACTTGTAAGGACTTTTTAACTGATCAGTCAAGACCAGTAAATCTTTAAGCCATGTAGGGATATATTTGGGTGACATAAATAGCAGGACTGCAGTCTGACTGGGCAAAAAAAAAAAAAAAAAAAAAACAAAAAAAAAAAAAGTCCTTTATCCACACTTTGGAGATGAGAAACCACAGATATGTGACATTAAGAGAATATCAACAAATATTAAGCTTCTCTTTTTTTTTCTTTAGACTGTGAGTAGCTATTTAACCCCATCTCTGTTAAATAACAATTCTCTTCACACTGATCATTAAAATGGTCCAGTTAAACTTCATGAGGAGGAATGTGTGCAAAATTAAGCACTGTTCACCTAGGATAAGTACAGTTTGCTCAAGGTCATATGAAATTATTAACAAAGGTGGCATTTTGAGACTTGTAGTTAAAATATAGTGCCTTAAGCATCAGCTCTCTTTTATTTAAATACTATTTTCACCCACATATGCTTGTGGCTACTGGGAACTATTTGACTTATTTCTTATCCTAAGACTAAGGCAGGAAAAATAGAATTCAAAGAGCAGGTTGTGTCTTTCAATTATAACCATGAATATGTTTGTGTGAACATACATTTATACACAAACACGTCCTGTGCATATTTATGGTCCTCCAAATCTTCAGTCAAAGTGTATTCGAGCCTCTTGCTTCAATTTTGGATCATTTTGTTACTGTGAAAAGGTGTGTGGGTCCAGGCAGAAGTGAAGGTGTTGTAAAGTCAAATGAGAAGGATCTCAGTGTCCACAGCTGCACAGCTGTCTCTAACTGGGGTTCTGCAGGCTACCACTTGCACCCACATATTTGCATTCCTTCCTGAGGATACAGTCCCATCTCCTGGGACTCCTACTGAGAGACTCCACCTACCTCCAGTATCATCCCAGAACGTGGATGGGTCTGCAGATGGTGAACCTTCATACTGTGAATACACAACCCTGTCATGCAAAAGAGTAAGAGACAGACTGAGAGATCACCAGGACAGTGTGTAAGGCACAGATACCTTCTCATCATTGCTGAGACTGTGAGAGGAAAACTACTTGTCTTAGAGTCCCATGAATCTATAAGGGATTCCTTATCCTAGATACGACTATCAAGCTTCTAAGTGCAAGGACTAGGATGCAGCAGTTAGACAGACAAATAGAAACCTCCTCCATGCTCATCCCTATTGGATTCCCTGGAAAGAACCAGTAGTGCTTCATGTAATCATGGCAGATTTTAACTCAGCTTTATTTGAAGTTTGATGATGTCTGAACTTATTCATCCTCATCATTAGGGAAAAATATTACAACTGCTGAGACAATCAAAACTTTTCCTGGAGTTGCAATTGTCTGAAAATCCATTAAACACCATCAACCACCTATTCCATTAAAATGAATACTTGTTCTTCAGGATATTCTTTATATACTTGCATTCTTGAGGACTGTTCTATTAAATTTGAACATAACACACCAGAACCAAAGTCTCAATCAGAGAGGTTTATTAACTGTGCTGAAATAATGGATGTAGTCACAACTCAACAAATGGAATCTACAATAGTAGATCCCATTAGCAGTAGGCTGCTAAAAGCCTTATGGACAAGTTCTTCCCAACAGTTTATTAGTGATAAAAGGATGAGAAAGGACTCTCAGAAAACACTAATATCTGGTGATATCCAGGATGACTTAAGACTATGATTCTAACAGAAACTGATGAAGTCTAGCACAAAAGCTCCTCCTTGTGCTACACCCTCCTATACCTGGGCAGAACTTGCAATTTCTGCAGCTCCATTTTGGGCTATTTATTAATATTTAAATTTAAGATTGCAGTGTGTGCAGATGTTTCACAGAACACAAGATCCCCCCAGTTAATATTCTGATCAGATATTTTCTATGCCTACCTACTTATTTTGTCTTGCTTTGCATTCAGCATATCCATAAATCAAATAAAATACAGTCATAATGCTACTATTTACTAATCCTAAGTATCACACAAACTGGACTTTCCTTATCAGGAAAATAGTGGCTTCAGCACTTGAAACTCCACAAAGATGAAAACTTTATATTGCATTTTGCTATTTATGTTTCAAGCCCTCAGTTTCATGATGACTCATGTACTGGACTGAGCTGTGAATCAATGTCATCAAATTCAAAAGCACCTTCAAAAGCACACACGTGGGAGTGACAGATGGTGAGTAAACCTTTATTTTCTTGGCACTCTCCTGGCATTAAACCAGATGGAGACATTTGCAAATAGCGGATGGTAAATCCTTGGAAGGGCAGGCATTCTCATCACTTCCATGTTGCTCAGAATCTGCAGGTGTGCCAGTATTTCAAACACAACTTTGGGGTTTGCATTTCTACTTGCAGCAGCCCACTTGTTTCAAGCATACTCTCCAGCACAATTCCTGCAGGACAGTCACGGAGTGGAGCTGATTACTGGGAGATGCTGTGCACTCTTCATCCTGGGGATTTTGACAGCCCAATGGGATAAAACCCTCAGGAAACTGGTGTGACCTCAGAGCTGGCCCTGCTGCTCACAGCAGGATGGAGCTGTACCCTCTGAGGTCCCTTTCTGTCTGAAATTGCCCTGTGGTCCCTGCTGGGTGCAGGGTTCCTCTGCTCACAGTTTGCACAAGGCTGTACCATTCCCCCTCCAAGTCCACTCTTGACTCTGATGTTGTGGATCCCTAACACAATTAAACCAAATTATCAGATGCTTTTTCTGCTTATATCTCCATATTTTATCAGAACTTGGTCAGCTTTAAGAATCAATACTGCAATAAGAAAGTGTATTTTAAATTGTATGCCAGGTTTTATTAGTCCCAGACCTGACATGTTTTTATTCTTAGTTCTCTCATAATTTCTCCTTCATATCCTTCAGGATCTTTTCCCATAACAGTAAGAAACACTTTCAGCATGTGAAGAAAAGATAGCTGATATCCCACTGTCATTTTACTCCAAGCTCAGTGGTGTACATTTACATTTCTTTCCAAGAGCTTTATCTAGCATTTATTGCCACACTTCTTATTTCCAGATGAGTCAGGCTTTTCTCGACATCCCATTTATCAAAGTAAATTGAGACACTTCCAAGAATTATTTATTCCCTGTTGTTTCATTTGTCCTAATTACTGATTCCTTCATCAACCTACAGATAAGAGCAGTATAAGCTGTCCATGCCAATTATGGATATCATGAGGCCTGACTTGAGCAACCTGGTTTAGTGGAAGGTGTCCCTGCTTCATGGCAGGGGGGCTAGAACACGATGGTCTTTAAATCCCTTCCAAACCAAACTGCTCTGTGAGTCACTGATAAAAAAATACTTATTCAAAAGTTAAAATAAGCAACCACAACAGATGATAGTCCTCAGTGGTTTTGGATTCTCCATGCAGAACTTCTCATATATCTTTAAACTTCCTTTTTAGTGATTTAGAACCAATTTCTCTGCTGGCAAAAATCTTCAATATATATGTTGAGTAGGGTTCCTATTCTTTTGATTAATTTTGGGAAATATATAGAAAGGAAAGGAAAGGAGATCACTCTCTCCTCCTGTTTGGAAAGAAACTAATTGCATACAAGTGTCTACCAGCTGAATGAATCTGGGCAGAGAATGTCTGAGCTAGCAAAGCACTTAGTGAATGCAGCTTTCAGTGATGAAATTTTTGCTGTTATTCGGTCAAATTATTCAGTAGTTGCCTGGGAATATATATGTTAGGTTAATTGCAAAATAGGACACTTTCAGGCCTGTGTGAATTGGAACATTGTGAGACCTTCAAGGGCTGTCATGTTGTAGCTGATACTAAGCATATATACTTAAAGCAAAAATTTGATGTGCTTATTATTCTCATAATAATTTTTTTCCTAGTTTTTCAACTAGGAAGGAAAATTTCCTGAGCTGAATCGAGGATACAGTTAAGGATATCTTATCCATATAAACATCAACTCATCAAAACTATTTCTCTCCAACTGAGAGAGAAATGTTGTGGGGGACTGTGTCAAAGACTTTACAGAACTCCAGATGTCATTTATTATAAATATTTATTATAAATGACATCTGTAGGCATCCGCTTGAGAAGTATGGTAAAAAAGGCTGCTGGTAAAGATTGAGGCACAAAGTTGTTGAGTACCTCAGCCTTCTCCTCATCAATTGCTAACATTTTTCTTGCATTTTTTATCAGAGGGGTACACCTTTTTGACCACTTTTTTTCTGGTTAAAATACTTTAGCATGTATGAAATGAAAATACTTCCTTAGGTCATTATTACCAGATTGCCAGAGTGGCTTGTTCATATATTTCCTCCTTCATTTTAAGAAGTTTGTGGGTTTTTCCCCCTGCCCCCCCAAAAAGAAAAATTGTGTTTGATGGTTTTAGCATCAGCAATACTAAATGATAACAGATTAAATAATGAGGCAATTTTTCTCTAATTTCAACATTCCTAAAGTGTTCTGGTATTTATCTAAAGTTCTTTATCACATATGCAGATGTGTATAGAGTAAGTTTAATGTAAGAGTCAAGACTTTTAGAAAATAAGAACCTGAAATCAGCTTCCTACATTTTATTTCAGCACTGGAGTAACTGGCCTTGTTATCAGACTCCTATCTCTTGACTTGACAGATACTGCTAAAAAAAAAAATCCTTTGCAACACAGCTTTGTGTTTGCTAGTGGAATTTATGAGTCTCCAGAAGATAAAATCTAAGAATAAACCATTTATCTTCGTACACTTTGGACTCAATTAGTTTTGAAAATGTTGTTGTCTGACCTATCTATATTCTAAAAGCATTCTCCAGCAGTATTAGTTTATGTTTTAAACATGTCCATATGCCACATGGGAAACAAAAGCAAAATCTGACAACTTATTATTTCCAAGGAATGTTTCATTTTCTCTTCATCTATACTAAACTCTGAAGGAAAGAATTAAAGTATGTGAGAAATTAATCACAAAATGACAAAAAAAAAAATCCATTCCAAACAGAAATTAAGCATTACTTTTTATAGTCAAGTTTTTCAAGAAGACAATATCTTATTTGAATAAAACAGACTTCTAAAAAAAAAATAATACTTCAAATTACCTATCTTTTTTATTTAAAAAATAATTGCATGATTTTACACATTATTGGCACTGCAAATACTTTCCTTCAAACCTTTTATAAAATGCACCTGAACAATCCTTTGGAGAAAAAACTTTTTACAAAAGTGGGATTTTCAGTTCCTTTCTAGTCCTGACAGTGGACATGATAATTCTTTATGCTAAACTGACATTTCTTCACTAGGAAACTCTCATTAGATCATGTAATGTTGCTTCATTTTGCTAAAATAATATTTCTTCTTCGTAATTTGCCATTGACATTTCAGAGCATACATTGATGACACTTCCAATTCACCAGCATTTCAGGTACTCTCTTAAACTGGTTTGCAGATAAAATGACTGTATTTTTTTCTGTCTCAGAAAAAAATCCCCACTCTGTTTAATACTAATGAAAATGACATTATACAAAATGTTAAAAGAGAATTTTATAAATCTAGGGTTTTTTTTTCCCAAAAGTGGAGTCTAGTTTCATTGGCATTATTGGATTTTTTTTTTAATACAAATTGTATGTTTAAACAGATTAAAGGCACAACATTCTTCAGAATATAATTTTATATTGGATAATATTGGTTATATAAAGATATCATCGTTGTCATAGATTCAGAAAATGTGAGAGTATTTTTTATGATTTATCTTGATTTATTTTTACCTCCATATTGATATTTACTTGACCCTAGAAAGTTAAACTTTCCTTATCATTTGAGCAAGTATTCTGACTAGCTTAGGGGGAACAGGTGTGGGTGTCCACATAGGCAGTGCTTTGCATTTCCAACCTGCCTTGTGGGTCAGAGAGATCCCTAACACCCATGAGAGTGCCTGGTACATAAAGGGCAGGAGCTACACCTATGGATGGAGCTGGATATGGCTGATCTGTGAGCTCCTGTAGCAACCCTGCACTGACAGAAACAGCTATGTGTCTGCAAGTCAGGGAATGGCACCGTGGATTTCACAGGGTTTAGTGTAGACCAACGCAGAAAAAATCCAGCTACTCACTCAAAATTCTTAGAAAAGCAATTTCTGAAACAAAAATCAGCTCAAAACACAGATGGCACAGTAGGACATGTGAATAATTAGCTGACAGAAGTTTGTAAAATGCCATCCTTTCAATGCAATCTGCAAGCACTGAATGTAGAAATCCCTTAACTTGGGAAAGCCATTCATTATCAAAAAAAGGTTCAGCTTGAAGGATGAAACAAGGGAGATTAAACCACTGTAAAATCCATTAAGGATATTAATGGGAGGCAAACAAATAGTATTAGCACTAGACATTAGTAATGACTTTTCCAAATAAAACCAAACAATGCTGCTACCTTCTAAAGCATAGCTTGGACACACCAGAGTCTCAGCAGTTATTGCCACTGTAAATGAAGACTGAAAAACCCAAGGAAAGTAAGAGTTACAGAGACTGGCTTATTAACCAGTAGATGACTTGAATATCTTATTTTCAGTTTTAGAAGAGGCAAAAGTGGATGTCGAGTCTGTATTAAAAGATAAGAGATAGAACTGAGGTTAATGTTCAGGTTTAGAGAGACTGGAGCTGTGCAGCCCCAAACCATTGCTAAATCCTATCAGGCTGATGAGCAAAGCTGACAGCTGACATCAGGAGATAAAAGTGCCTTAGTTTTAATTTTTAGTTGAGGTTTTACTCAGCCATCTCTCTGAAGGCTGGGTTCAGAATTGAAATCTGAGAAAGCGAGGGATGGAATTAGTGCTGTAGTTAGCAAAAGTTACAGAAGATAACTGAAAGCAGCTCTGAGGACCCAATTTTTCATTTGCAGGCTTCAATAGATTCCTGATCTTGGGTAAAATCTACCAGTGGAATTGGAATGAGTTTGAAAAGCAATACAGCTGAAGAAAAGGTTATTGATTATTTTTTCCAGGTCTGCAACGATAAACAGATTGCTACCACCAGGAGGCTCAGAAACCTTAATTTAGGAGCCTAGGTCTCATTTCAACCCTGGGCTTGTGGTTGCTCTTCAAAATGAAGTTAAGGACACTTCATGAAGGCAAGGGTGCCAAAACTTCAATTTGACAAGCCAACAGAAATCAGCTACTGGCAGGTGTAAAGGGATTGCACAGCACTGTGGAACATCAGCAACTGGGGCAGCTGTATCAAATGGCACAGCTAGGGCTGCTTGCAATGTCTTTCTCCTCATCCCACGATTGTTAAATAGCCCAAAAGGACCCTACAAACTAGTTGGGCAGCCTGGGAAGATTTACTACCATCACCACAGTTGTTCTGATTATATTTTTGGTGATCTGGGGACAATTTCAACCATAAGTAGGACTGTTCTCATCACTGTGAAACAACTGGTGAAAATATAAAACTGCTGGAAGATGCCTCTGGGTAGGATCCTCTATTGTTTTTTTATTGCTTGTCATTCCAAGCATCAGAGTGGAATAAGTTTGAGGCAGGATTTGCAACAAGAGATTTTTCTGTTAGTACCATTTGCCCTCTCCGCTCCTTAAGCATCATTTTTGTTTGCTCTGCCAGTAATTCTGGGAGGGGATCAGCAAGGCACTGTGAGTGAGGAGACTGACAGGGTAAATTATTTTTGTTTTGACTTTTTAGGCCACAAAGACAATTATTAATACACTTATTTTTGTAGGAACAGGGGTCTCATTTCACCTCAGCAGCTCTAAGGTTTTATAGATCCTAAAATCAACAATAAAATTCATAGTGGGAAAGACTCTTGCCCACTCACTGCATAACAAAACAAGCAAACAAAAAAGCAACAAAAAAAACCCAAACCAAACCAACAAACAAAAAAAACCCCACCAAAATAAAGAAACTAATTAAGTGTTAACCCAGAATATGTTAAGAAAGATTTTTAACAGCTTTATTAATCATTATTATTGTTTTTTAACAATCTGGAAAAAGTAATGCAGTCTTTACTGTGACCTGTTGGAATACCTTAGCGAGCAAAACAAAAGACAGACATTTAAGGTCTGTAGGAAAGAAATGATAAATCCATTAGTGGCTGGTAAGCACAATGATCTGGAATGCATTTCCTCAGGAAATTGTTAATGCCATTGAGTGAACTTGTAAGGAAAGGATCATTCTGTTCTGCTTCACTCCTTCAATATTTGTTTATAAGAAGCTGTTGAAGAGGTTAAGATATTAGGAGAGATTAGCCTACAGTCTAAATATAGTGCTTGCATTGTTCTTAAAGCTCAATATGTGATCCTGAGATGCATCATAATTGTTAAGTTTTCTGGTACATCTAAGATAGCAATAAAAATGCAGGCAATGGTAAGGTAATGTGGAAATACAATCAGTAAGTGTTTGACTCTTTCAGCCCTGATAAAGAAAAGAATGGTACTGAAAATCCTTAGATTCAAATGAAAAAACAAAAAACGAAAAAAATTGGATATGCTGGCACCTACCTATTGTGGAACTCAAGATATCAGTTCTAGAGTATGTTTAGGTTGAATATTAGAAAGAAATTCTTCTCTGTGAGGGTGGTGAAGCACTGGGACAGGTTGCTTAGAGAAGGCTGTGGGTGCTCTATCTCTGGAAGGATTTAAAGCCAGGTTGGATGGATTTCTGAACAGTGTGGTGTGGTGGAAGCTGTCCCTGCCCATGACAGGGGTCTTGGAACTGGGTGATCTTTAAGGTCCCTTCCAATCCAAGCCATTCTGTGATTCTATGATGATTTTATTAGGTCTATACAGCATTACCAAAGCTTAGACTAATTTGAATTTAGAATGGATTAGGAGATATATGCCCAAAGCAGCTTTCAAGCAAAAGTCATTAGTCAAATATAAATGTAACTATGATTCCTTGGAAGTTATATTTAGGGATTATATTATACAACATATCAATCATTAAGAAATTAGAAAATTATGGGTGATGAGCTAAAAAATGGTAGGATGGTAAATGATACTGAGGGCTGGCATTTTAAAGAATGATCTCAAGCTATTCAGAGGAAGGTAAAAAATGTATTTCACTGCTGCTTGTAAAAATGTTCAGAGGTGTCACTCTGCTCAGTTCATCAAAGAAAATTTGAAAGGTGACTTGACAGCAGTATACGAGCACTTCCAGAGAGAAAAAAATATGGGTTTCTACAGGTCTCTAGCACAAAAAAGCTTAATACAACTCCATAGCTGGAAGCCAAAGCCAGAAAAATTCAAAGTAACTATTAGGAAAAACCTACCAAGAAAAGTAATTCATTTTCTACCTCTCGGTGTCTTCAAATGAAAACCAGACATCTAAAAAATACACTTCAGTCAGGCACAAGCTATTCTATGCAGTGCCTGAATGCACCTGTGAGAAAAACTGTTTGCAGCACACACAAGATCAAAACACACACTCACTGATCAAGGTTAGAACAGTATTTTATACACCTAGCTTCAGGAACTATGTATGTGTATCACTAAACACAGTTCTTTTGTTTTATTTTCTTTGTCATTAAATGCGTTTAAGTCATACCAATCCTTGTTTTTGGAAACATTTACAGAGACCACTCCCCCCACAGAGATATTTATGTTCTTTCTAAGGTTCTGCAACACCATTTCTTACTGTTAACAGCCTGAAAACTGTACATAACTGTTTTACACTTCAACTTACTCAATTTACCTGGGATTCTTTTTTCTTCTTTTAAATATGCATTCTGCAAATTTGTTTTTTGTGCTCAAGAATAAAACTTGAATGTTTCTTTTCTAACTGTAATGTAAGAAATTCAGTTTTTTTGTTGTTCAGTTTGATAGTTCTATTACTTTCCACCCTCAGAAAGAGTTACAGCAGGTTCAAATCACTGTAATTCTTTTTCCATGACTTGCAGTTCACCCTATAATTCTGTTTCCAATTATATGATGTGTAAAATACATACTCCACAAAATGTGTGAATATTCTCAGCTCTATTACAAACCAATCTAACTTCTTTGGTATTTATTTCTCATTACCCAATGTATTACGCCCAAAAACTCCTTGGGATTGTTACAATACTATGAGTTTGAACAAGGCAACAATTTTCCCTTTCACCCACACTTCTTTTCTCAAATGTGAATTCATAAAGTTCTCGTAGACCATTCTCATGCACAGTGCTCAGTTTGGCACACTGCTGATGTGGACCCTCTGAATTTCATATTTACTATGAAAAAAGCTTGATCTCTTTCTTTGAAAGCTTAACACCTTTAGATTGGTTGGAACTTTTTTTACTTCATTATTATTTTTTAAAAGGATCTTAAACAATACCTTCATATTTCATGCTGACACCATGGAATATTAACAATAAAAGCTCAGTCACACTTGTGATCAGTCAACCACCTTTCTTCAACTGCTTTCCAGGCAGTGCTGCTGCTGCCTGCCAGAACAGCAGCATGCACATCACATACCTGAGAACTACTGAGTGAAAAGAGGTTCTGTCTCTGCCAAACCAATAGAAAAGTCTAATTTTGACTGAATTACATCATGCTCCAAAATAGCATTATTGAATGCTCTTTGTTCACCATGCCTTGGATATTAATAAGGGAATCCAGGCATGCTAGAAGCCTTAGAGAGCTAGTGGTAGAGGTTTTGAGTATTAGTCTGTATTATCTGATTAATTAAGGAACATAACCACGAAGTTTGACTTGCTTGCTCTTGTGCTATCCAAATGTTTCCACTTATTCAGGGATGGATATAATCTATTTGGAGAAGCATGGTGCAATGTTTATTGAAAAAATACTGTGTAAGCTTAAGTTTGTCAAATAGTTGATCACAAACAACAAAAATTACCAGCTGCCATCACAGATTCTTGTGCCCCTATTCTTATGAAACACAGTTCATTATTCACAATGCCCAAAACGATTAATGGTGGAGCAAACTGATAGCAAATCACAGTAAAAGTATCAGGAAGAGGAATCATAGAGTTGGAAGGAACCCATCAGGATCATTGAGTTGAGTGCCTGGTTCTCACAGGACACATTTGACAAAGTGAAAGTAACACAAGTATTTCCTATGCTAATAGAGGAATTGTCTTTGTGCTGTGTGAGCTTTATTAGAAAGAGGGCAGTGAGCCTGTGAGGTTTTGCTCTGTATGAATGATCTATGCCTCGCTGCAGGTGACTTGGAAGAGCTTCAGTTCCTCAGTTTCTCCTTCCACAATATACACAAAGATAGCCAGAGCTTGCTTCTCAGACACATGTCTAATGCCTAAATATTTAATACTTCAGTTACTACTGGTATTGTTGCACTATGACCTCTGTAATGACTAAAATGTGCTGAATAAAATGAGCAAATTCTGACTCATGATTTGATGAAACTCCCACTTTTTGCTCTTCATGTTCATCCTAACAGTGACAAATTTTTTCTTCAAGACTAATTTTGTGATATTTATTTATTCTGTGCTTTCTGATTCAAAGTAAAAAATTTAAAACTTCTTTTTGCTTCCATCACAGAGGGTAAGATTACATATTCTAGTTTAAACCCCAGTAGTGACTAGCAGGGTTTACTTCTACCTTCAGGCATCTCAGTGACTGAAATGAAACTGCTTAAATACTAGTGAAGAACAGGCAAAATTAGTAGGCTGAAAAAAAATAAAAAAATCAAGCTAAGATAAAAATAAATTATAAACCTGTGAAATTTGTTAGGTTCTGATTTAGCTGGCATGTATGCATAAAGATTAACATGTCTGCTTCAGTAACTATATACAATAAGACAAAGTCAATCTTTGCCAGGATCAGAGCCAAAATTACACTATTTACAACCATGTTTCTCTCTTACAGTACACTGAAAAATTAGATTTGTCATAACTGAGACTATTATCTGGATTGTGCTGCCATTTAACAGATGAAGGATCCACATGTAAATATTAACTTTGTTAAAAAACCAGCTATAGAAAACTTAAGAATAACCAGAGTTTCTGAAATTTCAAATTCTGAAAACTCAAAGCTATTTTTACATCTGTGTCAGAGATACAATAATTATATTACCTGTGGGACAAGAACATTGCTTTAATATGAAATATTCTATTTTATATACAAAGTATGCATAAGGTCAAACCACTGTATTAAAAGGTTACTCTGCAGTGAACAGCTTCTTCTTCATCAATTGTAAATATCTAATTTACTATCCAAAGACTAGAAAGTAGATTTGCTTCAGTATTATTACTAAAATGGACTTTCACAGAACCATTATAAAGATCACTTTGTTACCTTAATATTGTGCAGTGGTCACAATTTTAGTAAAAGAAAGAAGATTAAAGAAGGATTTTCTGCCCATTCTCTATATAGCTATGTATTAGTTTAGAGATCTAAACTAATGATTAGTGTTGTAAGAGCTGCAGTCCATTAGCTAAACACCATAATAAGGGGCTACCATCTTGATTATATAGTATTCTTTGAATGGCTGTTTATAGAAGTTTAGCATTTTAAATTGATGAACACTTATGGTTTGCTCACTTTCAATGGACTATTTTTAAAGCTGTAAAATGCCATGAGTTGCTAGAACCTTCTTCTAATTCAAAAATCAGTATTGCAACTTGTGTTTCTGCTGAAATAAGAAATAAATAAGAAAACATTTGCCCAAAGTAATTAGAATGGTAGGATGGTATAGAAAGGAATAAATTATTTCAAGCAAAATACAACAAACAGATGTGCAAACAACTGATGCATTTCCTTACACATTTTCTCAAATAATAATAATAAAAAAGCAAATTTTCAAAGTTTTTTCAGAGTTTTCTTATTTTTTCCACAGGTATTCTGAGCTATGTAATATAATGTTTCAGCTATTCATACTGTAGTTCCATGAGACAGTAATTTAAAGACAACCAAATAAAATTGATGCCTTTGTTCTCCTTTCTATGGATTCAGTTGTGAGTTAGGCCAGCAATGACAAGTTATTGGTAGTGCAACACTCTAATGGCTAAAATACTTTTGAACCCAGATTGGGTAATTTCTTTAAAAGCAATACACTGTGACCATCAAGTGATGGAAAGTCTTTTACTTGTGGATGCAAACACTGATGATAAGAGGATGAAGAGGAAAGATTTAGGGCATAAAAATAAATCTCTTTGCTTCCTCTTGCAGAAATTAATAACAACAATAATACCTTTTCCAAATTAGAAATCAAATTTGAAACACTATATGCAGGCTTTTCTACTGCATCACTTCAGTCTCACAGAACACCTTTACACAGCCCTTCATTTTCAATCTAATGTAGCAGCTAGGAATGCAGATATGTGGTTTATTGTTTTTAATTAAAATACAAAGCATATTGTACAACATGTATTCATAATTTATTAACTCAAAAATTAATATGTTCCAAGATATGTGACTGAAACCTGTAGAAGAAAATGAGTCATATGGATGAGTCACATGTAACTGAGAATTGGTAAACAAGAACCGGGACCAAAAACTTTCTCTGGTTTACTGATTGAAAGATCTGATGAGTTTCTGGCAGTTTTAGCACACCATTTGTGTCTCAGTTGTCTCAACAGTATCAAATCTCTGCCTCATCTTACCTTAAAACAATATTAAATTAAAACTGAAGAGTAGAAAGTACAGTTTTGGTTCAAGATTATGTCTGTAGGAATTTTCAAAACAGTTGCAAAACTGTAGCTAAAACTTCAGCACTCAAACTTATGGAATGGGACTTACCTACTTCTTGAGTTTAATTTATTTTTTTTTTTAATTCTATGTATTTCTCATGGAAAAACCCAGATTGTTGAATTCTATTTCCTGTTAAACCACATTTCTTGCCTTCAAACAAGGGTTTTGCAAAGATGGATAGAGGTTAGAATTACAGATTACTATTTTCACTACTCAGACAATGCAATAAAGGTGAGTAAAAGAAAGCATGCAGTCTGGGTAGAATATACATCACAAGTGCCACCTGTAATTAAAAAAAAAAATACTGGGCACAGGATGGAAAGGACTAAAAAAAATCAGCCAAAGTTATGGATGTATGCAAACTCCCCTGAGATTCTAAGCTGGTAATACTAGGATGGTGCTAGCAGTTTAAAATTCTGATGAACTGATGAACTTAAAATAATGTATATTTAGATGAAGCAACAAGAATACCTATAGGGATACTCAATCACAAACGTTATTTGGGGGGAAATGATGGAAATTTCTTTATTTAAGCTATTTAAATTTGGCAATGAGCTGGAGAATAAGTTAAAAGAAAAACCCTGTACTGAGAAACAATTGAGGAAGGATACATTGACAGCATGACAGATCAGTTTGTTTTTAATACCTGGGATTTCTAAAGCACAGTCAATAATATCCTGCAAGAATATGCCATGAATGCTTTGCAGAATATATATTAAGTCTCAGGAGATAATTCATATGTTGCACTATACAAACTTCTTTTTATATTTTTTTAACGACCAACTGAATTTTATGAACAGCTGATGAAGTCTGTAGTCAATTCCCAAGTCCTGGGTTCTACTCTGCCTTATGATTTTTTAGTACTTGAATGGGTTTTACTAATATCTACTTCAGAAGCCTTGCAGCTCCACTTCTCCCAAACAATAAATACATTTAAAGGATTCTTATGGGTGTTGCAAACATTTAATACAAGTCAGCAACCTGCATATTTACATTGCTTAACATATAAATTTCTGATGTTTTACATCTTTCTGGTGCAAGGCAGGGCACCACAAAGGTTAAAAATCCACAGGCCATGACCCTTACTAATGTTGCCATTGGCAGCAGGAATCAGAACACACAGAGTTGCAGATTTTTTTTTATTTTTTTTTTTTTCCCACTGCTTCAGAACATATAGAAATGGGTAGAGACTCATAATGATTTGCTAGATCAACATCAGAGCCATTTAGCCATTTCAGAGAAGTGTACTATGGAAACAGTATTCCATGCTGCCATAGCTAAAAGGAGAGGCTTCAGTGCTAAAAAATCAGTTTAAACTCCAACAGAGAGGAACAGCAGAGGAGTAATCAGCACAGGGATTCACAGCAAACACAAGGTGAGCAGAGGAGTCATAATACTGATATCATCACAAATAAACAAGGAAGCAGGAAAGCATCATAGAGGGATGGTCCTTGACTGCCTATTAAGTATCATTAGGAAGTAATGATTACCTTGAGCAGATTACAAAGACTGTGATTTTTTCCCATTTTTGTGGTTTGGATTAGCCCCTTGAACACAAATATCACGATAGATTTCTTAATGATTTGCTTTGTTTGGCATTACTGATCATAAATTATCCTAATTCCATTACATCATTTTGATAGGGTTTTTAATTTACAGTGCTTTGCAAGCACACAGAAATGTAAGTTCAGACATCTTTTTCAGTGAATTCTAATATATGTCCCTATATACTATGTGTAGTATTCTCTTCTGGAAAGCCAAAAGCAAAGCTAGTGTTCCTGGATAGGCAGTACTCGATAAAAACATAACAGCAAAATGATATCTTGACAACTTGTTAACACTTAGGTGATACCTCATATCAAACACTGGATCAATTCCCTACTAGGAAAGTGTAAAGAATAAAACCTACTTTATGAGATAAATCAAATAGTAAATTTATCCCATATCTGACATCCTATTTCAGATATATATGCTGAAAACCACTGATGAAATTGGTGGCTTAATGAAATATATATACTTATACAGGAAACTGAAAATTTCATCTACCTCTTAGTTCTGTAGAACAACAAATCTAAATAACAGTTTCATAAAAGAACAGTTAAATATTGAAACACATTTTTGGAATAATATTCACTTTCATGCCAAAATCACTCTCAGAAAAACTCTTAAAGCCTTTTCATACAAGTTAGTGATCTAAACAATGAAATCTATTTAGCATATATTTAGTAATAGAGTAAACATTTTTATAGAAATACTCCTTTTTAAATTCAGCTTATAGTCACAGGCACCACAACTTTATCACAAGTCTCACATTATTCAGCTTTTTCATCCCAAGAACACGTGATACTGGAATTCTGATTTACATGATAATTTCAAGTTTCAGTTAAAAGCAAAGAAATGAGTTTCATAAGCAAGAAGAAAAGTATTAAATCCAACATTAAAATGCAAAGACCATATTTTTCTACATGCTAACCAAATTTTATGCTCCATTATTGACAAGGCAACAATCATTTTTCATTTTAATATTCATGGCGAGAATGTGGTAACATACCAAAAAACAGAGCAGCAACTTATCACTAGTTAAAAAAGAAAGAAAAACTAAAAACTCAAACCATAATGTTATTGGAGATAGATCTCTTGAACACTTAATTCTCAAGAGTGTAATTTCCTGTATTTTAGAAACTTACTACTGTAGGCACTGACGTAGGATGTAGCCAAACAGAGATCCTGATCAGATTTGAAACTTCCTGAACTTGACTTACACTGTTATCTCCTTTTGATTTCCTACAGCTGGTCTGAAGAGGAGTAAAGAGCTGATTAGATTGGAGACTGAAACAGTTTTCAGCAGGTGGAAGTAGAGAGCGGAAAAAACCCCTATGCTTGCACAAGGCAGGCAATCTTGAGGGTGATCTCTTTTTGAAAAGCTATGTCAGCTCTTGCTAAAACCATGAACAAAATCTAAAGAATAATTTACCAGGGTTTTAGTAAATTATAGAAAATCTGTGAAAGACCTAGGAAATTTTTTTTTTTTCATGAAAACTCAGTTCTGTCCATCTATTTAAATGTTCATGTCAAGTTTTCCTTTTTGTCTCTGAAACAGTTTTATATGCAGTTTAAATTATTATCTGCAAAAAAACCCAGAAAACAACAACAAAGAAACCCCCCAAAACAAGCAAACAAAAAAAAAAAAATCCCAAACAAATAAACCCACAAACAAACAAAAAATCCACACCCACCAACAAACTGTTTCACCCTGAAATAAAATCCCTACCTGGCTCTAGTGTTCAGTATTTTAGCTAAATTCTGAGTCAGTCTTATAGCAATTGAGTACTACAGAAAGTCCTCCTGCTGGAGAGGACAAACAAAGAGGGCTGACATAAAAAGTACATGATACAATCCCTTATTCAATGCATGTGAAGCCTTGGCTTCTTTGTGTTGTCACAAAAATGACATTTCTTTTCACACACATCGCTTCTTTACTGTGTCTCCTTACTGATTGGCTTCTGGAATTAATAATTTGGCTGGCAATCAGTGAATCATCACTTATATGATGCCTTACTTAGTCATTCTTCAAAGTCAAGTCTTTGAGACATTGAGAAAATTTTTGAAGTAGTTAAAGCCACTTTCAAGCATTTATAATTCCCTCTGTTGAAAGAGATTCGTCTCTTTTGTTAGCATTCAACCAAAAATACTGAAAAATATTTACACCTACAAATATCATCTTTAATAGTTAAAAATTAATCTTATGATGTGCATGCATGCAACATTGTATGAAGCACAATTTCCCCTATATTAATTGCTTTCTTTTGTTAATAAACCCAGATATTTGTTACAACTTTCTATGAGTTCAGCAAATAAATGATCCAAAAGACTCTGTAACTCCAGTCCTAAAGTTACTGACTAATTTCAAACTACAGGATTCTGTCTTGTATTGTAATGATTAAAAATACTAGGTACACATTCTAAGTTAAAAATATTCCCTCAAGACAAACATTTTGATCCAAGTTAGTGTCACTTAATAATTTCATTGAAACTTAATTGAAATAATGTAAATAGAGCAGCCAAAACTCTAATTAGCCACCCTGGTTTTATTTATTTATTTTTTTTAAATCTAGTCTTTATCTTGAGTTGAGTGAATCAATTTAGAATATTAAAACTAAAAAAAAATAAAATAAATTAAATAGCTCACGTCTGTGCTTCATTTCTTTAGTGGACAAAAGCAAACTAGCAGTGAAGCAGTTATCTAAGCACTTCTGCCCACAGAAATGCTATGCCAATAAAGGCAATCTGGAACACAGGGCTTTTTGCAGCCTTATGGTACTGATACCTAGAGAGGTGAGGAGAGCCAATTCACTCCTCAGTCTTAAAAGCAGCAGAATGATGTCATCACAAGCTTTTTCTTGTAAAACACAGGCATGTCATAAAGATAAACTAATTCTCCTCAGCGCCACAAGTCTGCATCCAGATATCTCTGGTATCCAGCATGATCCCAGAGGTTGTAAAACCAAATGAAGAACACAGTGAGGTCCTCTTTCATACAGTAAGAAACAAATGTCCTTTTTAATCATAAATGAATATCTTGATTTCAAGCTTGTCATTTTTTTTAGTTAAGTTATATATATAAAAGCAAAGTTCATATTATACAAGACAGGCTGAAGCTACAAATATGTAGTGACACAGGACAACAAATCCTTTGGAGATGGAGTGGGGGAACAAGCCTCTTACTCTCTAGACTTCTTGAAAATTGAAAGCATGTGCATGGAGGCAGGTGTGCACAACTCCTCAGAAGCCAGGATGCATTCCTTTGCTGGATGCTCCTGCTGTACTAGAGGAGATTCCCTGCTGTGGAGCGGTTTGCACGGCAGGAGCGGCGCGGCGGCGGAGCTGGCAGTGACACCGTGTGCCTCCACCCTCAGGGCAAGGCAAGAGCAGCACAACTTTCATCTCTGCTAGCAGACAATTCTGCCTCCAGGGCAGCCTTCTATCTGTACAGCAGCTATTTTTTCATGTCAGCCCTGCAGCTGAGCATCTAAAGCCCAGCAAAACCTACAGCCTGGAGTGACACAGCTCTGGCTGCAACAACAAACCCAGCCCGTGCTGTGCCTCCAGGTAGGAGCTCTGACCACCCTTTCGTTTGTTGCAGTGGTTTAACTTCTTTTTCTGTACGATTTGGCTGAAATTGAAGCCCCATTTTTGTGCTGATGTGCCTGCTGGAGCAGGTTGACGCGCTGTGAGCAGCCAACTCGGCCTTGTTGTGCCTCAGCAATGGCTGTCGAAAGGCACGTGTGCCATGTGCAGGAGGCAATTGTAAGAAGCTTTGCCTCTGGGAGAGCTTTGCCTGCCATGGGACAGGCAGCTGGGGACACTGAAGTGCCCAGAGGGGCCTCTGCAGTCGGATGGAAGAAGGTTGGACCAGGCTGATGGTGTCCTGCCAGCAGGAAGGCTTTGGGAAAGGCCAGGGGCATAAACAGCAGCTGCAGCACAGGCCTCAGGGGATTTTGGAGCTTATGGCTTTGTCTCTTTGGGACTTGCTTTCTCCAAACTTGCTTTTGAGTCAGGGCTTTTTAAGTCTTGTATTTTTGCCCTGGCCCCAGCCTGCCTTCTGGCTCTCCTGCCCTCTCTGGCTCCTGCTCACCCTGCTTCCCTCTGTCCCTGACCAACACAACAGAACTGCATGTGTGCCCTGCCAGGGAGAAACAACTGCTCAATTTAAAAATATCAAAGGTTTATTAAACCTTAACAAATACAACAAAGGATGGGGAGTGAGGAATTAGCACTGGGAATGCATGGCTGGGCCGCCATGTGCTCGTCTACAAAATGTCTGCTCTGCCTTTTATATCCCTGGATATTCATATCCCTGATATCGCATCAGCCAACCCTGGCCCCTCCCAAAGTCTGCCAGTAAACTCTTCTTCACCGTCCCTAGAAACAGTGAGACTCATCTGTGAGAACTAGGGAAGCTAATCCATAAAAAATAGGATTGATCATATAAACCTAACTTAACTGGAGGGGAGGAACTTTAAAGAGGACCACAGCTTATTTCTGACAGAAACATAATTTTAAAGAAGAGTATAACAGACAGAGCTGTTTCTGCAGAATATGGGGAACCCTCCCCAGATTTCAAATTGCATTAGTAAAATCTTTATATTTTCTAAGCATGGCTTAAATTAAATATACTCCATTCTTTGCCAATGCATTATATTTTTATTTTCTATACCTGAAATAAATTCTTCCATCTTTATTCAAAATAAGCAAAGTTTTGCATTACATTGATTAAACCACACCATATGAGGCAACTGCAAATGTAACAACATCTATTAGTCTAGAAAAATACAAATACATATATTTCTGAACAAACCTATACCTACATTTAAAGTAACAACTTGTAGCATCCCCAGAGGTAAGACAGGACTTGAAATAGTTCAAGCTATGGTTACTTGTGTCTGGTTTTAGTGTGTTACAAGTGTTAGAGTTGTAAAGGTTTTGCTGCATGATCTGGTGTTTCAAAGCCACAAGGACATGATCTAACTCGATTATAACCCACAGCTGACCTGTGAAGCTGTATTAGCTGAACTTACAAAAGAACCACCAGTACCACAAAGTAACTCAATAACACACGAGTCTGATTTTCATGGTTCATGTGTCATGTTTCACAGGTCATGGAGAGAACTCTAAAAGGGGATTTTGACAGGCTAAGTACAGTATGTAAGATTAATAGAGCAAACAAAAACAAAATAATGCTTTTCTGCTTGCAAGTACAACAGAGGAGTTCATTCTTCCAGAAAATCTTTATACTACATCATAGCATATCCTTCTCAGTGGAAACACTTTTCCTCCCAGATGTACTGCTCTCCTCAAACCACAAAAAGTGCCATATACATTGCTTCTGTATTGTCTGCAAAGATTTTACAAGACAATCTATGCCAGCTTGTAATTTACAATGAAATTGAAGTGACTTTTAAGCACTTTGTGTAAACAATACAAAAAAAAATCCTTCAATTTCTTTTTCATTCATCACATTCTCATGCAGTCCCAGAAAGCAGTGAAAGATGGAGAAAGAAGGAGCTAGAGTACATGTAATTCTGGATATTTTACAATGTTGTTAATTAAATGTGTTATATTGCATAGTTCCCAGCAATCCAATGTTGCAATCACACAGCTGTATATACATATAGAAGCAGTTTAAACTACCATTAAAAAGTGGCAATAATATTAACAACAAAAGCTAATGAGCACTGGATCTTTTGAAGACATTTCAAGACAATTCAAAAATGAAATGTGACCCTACTGGCTAGTAATTTCAGCAGCAGCTACTGTACAAACACAGACAAATCAGACTGATTTCCAAGCCTTTGTTTTATATTTATTGTATGTTTATACATGTATGAACATTTCTATATTATACAAACATTTGCAATTTGTTTTTCCCCCATCATTGATATACTTTCCCATATGAAACTCCTAGTAAGAGTTTTTATTTATGGTTTGGACTTGATGATCTCAAAGGCTTTTTCCAGCCTAGTTAATTCTGTGATTCTGTGATTATTTATGCACTGACAAAGTTTTCCTTGAGCTATAGAGGCCAAATCTTCCATCCCAATATGAATGTGCTGATTGCCACTGTAAATGCTCAGATGGAGAAGAGCTCCTCAGATTATATATCGTGTGTGAAAGTGTGCAAAATTGTGCTCAAACACCCTCAAACATTCATATTAATCTGAGGGGTTGTAGCCTAAAGACTTTTAAGAGAAAAATTCAAATCCCACAACCTTGCCTAGGTATAACACTGCACTACAAACTTTTGGCCTGAATTTGTAGAAACACAATTTCACACAGCACTCATGGATTGCAACATGAGCAGTGTCTGTTCAGTGCTTGTAAAAGTGAGACCATATGAATTTGTCACTGTATGAGAAGAATTCAACTCAACTTAATCTGAGAGGTCCTTTTGAGGTGCAAACAGATCAATAAAATAAGCTTAGTTTAAACAAATGCTGCAAGACAACTCCTCTGCAATTCTCTGAGAACAATCCTTTCATCACTGGCACTAGAGATACTTTTCAACAGGAAAAAATCTAACTTATTTTGAGTCTTTTCATTGAGAGTTAGCAAGAATCTGAATTTCTAATAGTAAGTTACCCAAATCCCTAGATTTAAGAGAGAATTTTATTCATAATTTCATAATTTCATAAAAAACAGCTTCTGAACAGAAGGAAAAAGTCCTATGAATTTAAATATCTTCACAGAATTATTGCTGATGGCACAAGATTATTAATAAGAGATTGCTTACATTAAAAGCAGATAGGGTTTATTTTAAAAATTGGCTTAGTGGAATGCTTGAATCTTACATAAAACAACATGATAGTTACAGATAGTTACAGTCATCCCAGTGCAGTTACTGCTGCAAAACTAGAAAATAAACATTAGAGAAAATATACTCTGTTCAACTCAAAGTTCTGAGTAGGGTGATAAATATTTTGGAAGTGATTATGCATTTGCTAAGAGAGTCAATTTAAAGCCTTTAAAGGAGAATGTAGTTGCCCATAGATGTTAAAGTTAGTCTCACCTGGTTTCATGTTGCACTAGAGATATTAATTGCTGAGCTAACCACCCTGAGCACTCTCTAGAATTGCTGAGGATAAACAGACACTGTGTCTGATGTAAGTGGTCTGTTGCAGACATCCACCTCAGAATGAAATGAACTGGATCTCAGAAGTGCTTATTTTTGCTCTTTCAATGTAAAAATTATGATAATAAGCTATTAGTCTAGTTTAAACAAAAGAAATATCCACTGTTTGTTGGGATGTAACTTGTAAATATGTAAATAAATCCAGCAAGGTTTTCAACATCCTAGAGCAGGCCTACCTTCTACCTACTATATGAATAGTTCAAAGTATACTTTTCCTTGTTCCAAGTAGTTTCCTAAAATGAATAATCTAGAGTAAAGACTATATTCTCACTAACATTGATTCAGAAATAAATTGCCATATTTAAAGAAAATATTACCTTGATTAAAAATAATACAGGCTATTTGAAATCAAAACTTACATTTAAATGCAGTTAGTCAATGAATTATGAGAGAATGCAAGTTCAATAATATTCAGAATGAAATATCCTGAGTCAATAGTTTAATTAAAGTCTCACTTGCATTGACTGCACTTTAATATTTGGTCTCGTACATTTACTGAAATGTCAGCAAAAGGATGACGGAATACTCAAAATAATTAGGAATACAGTAAAAGAACAAACAAATAGATAAAGCATAATATATTAATTCTGTGTTTTTCTTCTTGAAATAAGAAGGCCACTAGATTTCCAATGTTCCAGAGTCCCAAACACCCTCCATGTGGAAAAATGTGGCACAAGGATGGTGATGTGAAACACTACGTACACTCTGAGACTCTTACACAGTCCTGAGTTTCTAATAAGGCTGGACAACTGTAAAAAATAAGTTTTTCTGTAAAACAGTTCCAGTATTTGAAGAACCTTTGTAACTTTGCATACAACTCCCATCAATTGTTTATGATTTTTCCCACAAATACAATAAATGATAGCATTCATCAACAAGACCACAGAAGACAGCAATGAAAGAAATATTCCTAACTTGAGGAAACAAAATCAGAATAATTCAGAGAATGCTTGATATTGAAGGTTGAGAAATACATGTTCAGACTTAAGCAGGAACTGAAGAGGGACGTTTACTAATACAAAACAAAGCCCAATTCTTTCCAGATACTGCAGCTGTGCAACAGAAAATTTAGTAAAGTGCACTCCAGTAACTCTTTCATTTGGATTATTGCTCAACTATACTGATGTGGTTAGAATCACCATGTAGTTTCAAGGCAATCACAACATCAGAATAAGTAAAGTAATCAATAGAACTCACTAAATCCATAAAAAACCAGAATAAATCAAAACTGGATTAATATTGTGTGTTTTTTCTCTGCAATATGACTATAGGCTTTAGAAAGGAACAAAAAATGCAATCCACAACATGGTGATGGCATTTCATGGAATGAAATTTCAACAGAATATGCTGAGTTGGAAGTGACCCCCAAGTGTCATTGAGTCCAACTCCTGACCCAACAGTCACACCCTGTGTCTGAGAGAATTGTCCAAATGCTCCTTTGAGCTCTGTAAGGTTGGTGCTGATGAGTCTGTTCCAGTGCCCAGCCACCCTCTGGGTGAAGAACCTCTTCTTGATATCCAACAAAACTTTTCCTGCCACAATTTCAAGCCATTTCCTCGAGTCCTGGCACAGGTCACAGAGAAGATATCATTGTCTCCTCTTCCACTTTCCCCATTGTGAGATGCTGAAGATCTCAATGAGCAAATCAACAAATAAAGCTGCTTCTGCCTCTTAGTAAAACTCAGCATTTCTCTGCAATGCATGGAGATATAACATGGTGAGTAGCAATCACTAACAGAAAAATAAATAATTAAAAAAATACTATAAACTTAAAATAACCTGACTACCATTTCTGGGACCTTAATCTTTATAAAGGAGACCTCCACGGACCATAGCAAATGTCAGCCATTATTAAATGTCTTGAAATTAAATGTAATTGTTCCTTCCTGAGGGCTAACCAAATTCTTTTCAGATTCCTGCTGTATTTGCATCACTGGGGAAAGAGAAAAGTGATTTAAGACAAATTCCAAGTCACTTTTCCTTTCATTTTAGCACTTTGAATTTAATAGGAAGATTATGCAAGTCTTTCCATCTCATCTCAGTCGGAGTGGAAGAGTTTGCATTATTCAAGGTCAATTAAGCCATGCAAATGCATTCTAATTGATTTTACAGTAGTAATAATAACTCTCTCTTCAGAAAGATGTGCTGAATTTCTTAATAAAAAAAAACCCAAAAAACAAAAAACAACTCAGCCACAACAACAACAAAAAATCCTTCTTACAATAAAAATAACATAGATGTTTGGGAATTTACAGCTGAAAATAAACAAATAGGTGTGAGAATATAATGACCTTGAACTGGTAGTGGTACAGGTTTTGGGTACAAATTCCTCAGGATTTTGCATTGGAATTTAGCATTGGAGCATCAGCGATGTCAGTCATAAAAAATGTCTCACATTCTGATGCTTGCATGTCAGGGAAAAAAAAAGTGTGTTTATTTAGTTAGCAAATTGTAGCAATTTTTAAACTTGAAATCAAGTTTTCAAAAACATGTCTTGACAACTTTTATTCCTGAATGTAAATTATGGAAAAACTGAGATACATAATTTATTAATGTTTTAAACTCTTAAAGCTATGCATTTTGATAAACATTGCTTGTAATGTAAACTAAACTTGAACAACCTGATCTCAATGAAGATAAATTTGCCAGTATAAATGTACCATTATGTCAGAAGAAAACGTTCCTAGTCAATGGGATTTTAAAAAAGAAATCCATAGAGCTTAGTCCAAGCCTCTCTGCCCAGAATAAACACAGGTGTATTAGTTGTCAAAATTCAGCTCTGCAGCAAACATCTTCTGTTTGGATAGCCTGACCCAGCACAACAAGGGGCACATCTGTGGCACTGTGAGGTCAAGCTCTTGAATATAAGCTCTGCCATGTTGTGCTCATATTTAAAGAACAGAGTATTTACATACACTGACATGAAGCCTTACCTGGAGGACCACAGCTGTATGTTGGAAAAGGCAAGGAAACCACCTTAATCTGCTTTCTGCTGCATCTGACATTGTGAACACGTCTAGTCCATTTCAGAACAAAAGGGGTGTAGGATTAGACTTAAAACCACAGGAGATTGTTTGAATAAACATTTGATCTTCCCTTAATGTAGCAAAATTACAGCACAAAGAAATTACCCATCTGAGACCAGTTTGATCATGTAGTTCTGCTTGTTCCATTCCAGTACAAACCAAGAGTGGATAAGCTGCACAAGACAGACCAAAGCAAAGGGATCATGCAGAAGTGCACAATTTTTACAAGGGAGAGAGCACCCTCCAGGTGAAGTAACAGCCTGACTGCATGGCCTCCACATCATCATCACATACTCCACATCAGCAGAAAGCAACACTTGAGAAGGAGATGTGGATGCCTCTGGGTTTTATTTCAGGTGGGTGACAGCCAGCAGTTACTTCATTTCAACCATGCCTGCCTGAGCTTGCCAGGTGATAGTAATGCAATGTGAATCACTCCTGAAAATACAAGTATCTGCCTTTATAAAGTTTTTTAAAAAGTTTATAAACAGTGACTATTCCTCTTCACCAAACACACTACATTGAAAAACTACACTCAACTACTGAAAATCTATCTGAACAAGAATTGCATTCAGCTCAATCCTTGTAATAAAAATATGACTTTGAAAGCCATTTCTTGGGGAACAAGGATCAGGAATTTGAGGGTGAATTGCACTTTTATTTGAAAAATATAGTAAAAAGCTTAAATGAAAGTAATCCATTTTATATTGCCGAGATTTAGCTGAAATCTTCCATGCTGATGAGATATTTTACACATAACACTTGGAAATTATACCTCTTCTCAACACTCATTGAATTTAGCTCATGTTCCTTTTAATAAACAGCTAAAAATATTTACCACATATTTATCTTAAAATCACAGATCCAAGGATTCATTCACAATTTCCTTTTATGCAGTTATGGTTGTGAAAAACGCAGATGCCTTATTGAATGTGCACACTCAAAATTATGTGATTGTATTCACATCTGTACAATATTTAAGACCATATAATACATATAAATAGAGTCCTCAAGCCACTCTGAAATGCCTGACACCTGGCAGATGAGATAGTGGCTCATAGGAGTTTAAATACTGTATTTTAATTTGCTTTTCTGAGGCAGTCAGGCTATGTAATTACTAACTCATAAAGTTGAAAACTTTATGCAGAAAACATTTCCCTTCAGATACATCTGAAAGAGTGCACAGGTAATGTTTAAACACTTGTGTTTGATGCCTTTTGTTTTAACATATGCTTCCTTCATCTTCTTGGTTACTGCTTTCTGTTTCTTTTTCGTGCCCTTTCACATCCTGATGCCATTTGCCTGGCCAATTACTTGGCATCCCCCTCATTCTCTCTGATTATTCTTCCTTTCCAAGTTTTGTTTTTCTCACTTTGCTTTATTTTGTCCTGAAAATTTCATCCTGTACTTTCCCCTTCCCTCCTGAAGTGTGCTCAATGGAAATGAGTGCTTTTATTCTGCATTACCACCTGAGTCTAAATTGTGGTGGCATCTAATGAAAGAAGCCAGGCCTCCTTGTCTTTGGGAGTGCCTGTATCAGGTATTCCTCTGCTCTGACCAAGAAGAAAATAAAGGGGATGTTCTGTGCATCCCTTCCAGGATGAAATTACAGGAGTAGGAAAGACAGCTTATTTTTTTTCACAACCTCAATGGCACTTCTGCACAGTTCTTCCTGCTATTTACAGGGGTTTTTTTGCCTTTTTACCAAAAAAGCAAAATATAAGATGCACCTATCACTAGAGACAGAAGGACTTGGGGAGGGAAATCTAAATAAAAATGTGGTCTACAGCTTGACATATGGAATCTTTAACATGTGCTTATAAGACAAGTAAAAATGGACAATGTTTTAAACAATGTGTTTCCAATTTACTCATTAAAGGTGAATGAATACCAAATTAATAATTTATGTGAGGAAAGGTATGAAATATTCATCACATTATGGGTTTCCTACGTTATTGTGTGCCACATGCAATCCAATCACAGTGCTGGTGGGAATGCTACATTCCAGGAGCCCTATGGAGCCCATTCCTCACAATGCTGTAGGACAGGTACTGTGGAGCCCACGCTTATAAACACGTCACTGAATGATTGCTTCTCCTAATGGGAAAGCTTTAATGAACTGTGGCTGTTGGGATACTGCCAGGTTTTCAAAAATGAAACATTTCACTCAAAGTAAGTCAACTTTGGCACAACATCCACTGGGAAAGAAGACAAACTGCGTTAATAATGTAAGAGCTTGACTTGGGATGTCAGACCAGGTACTTGACTATTACACATTGGTGTGTCTGAGGGGTTTTTTAATGCTTGTCTCATCTTATTTCTCTTCTACATCCCTCTTCTCTGCCTATGAAAATCAACTTCTCTGCACACACACTTATTAAGCCTTTTTTCTCAGTTCTTAAGAAAGATGGGGGAGAACTTGAAAAGCTGGGAATTTTCACAGTATAGAAAACTGTTTTCCATGTAGACTCTCTCACTGCTATAGTAAAAGTGGTTCTATCATTGCTTAGGGCTGAGATCTGTCTTGTCAACAGACAAATATTGTTGCAATTTCCAAACTGCACATAACTGTAATATTTGTCCAATGTATGGTAAATCTTCTAGAATTTTTTCAGAAATCCCTACCATGTTTATTTTAGTACATTTTCCTGGCAGCTGCCCGCTGTTAAAAACTGTACTGGCTGAACAAGGAAACTGTATAGTCTTACTCTCTATGCATAAAATCATTCCACTGTTCCTGCTGATAAAAAGAGTAGCTTCAGAGCATGAAGCACTAAAAGTGTGTAGGGTACTGGGACAGTGCTTCTGGCAGCAGTCTTTAACACAAAGTGTTCTATCTCTAGTATTCTCTTTACTTTTGGTCCAGGGATAGCATCTGCTACTTGTATAATTCTTTCTTTGCATATGTTTTACAATAAGCAGATGTCTCTCAGCTCAGGTATTTAGAAGACACAAACATATAGGTATGTTAAGTGGTAGTTTTTCTGCTTGTTTTCTCTCACTATTCTAAGTGGCATATTCTAACAAAATGGTTTGCAAAAGCTTTACCCTAAAAGAGCCATGTTATTCCAATGTGGATTATCACCCATTAAAATAATGAAATCAATCACCAAAACTACAGTGGAGTTTCTGTCTGTATTTGTATGTATTCATGATAGTTATACAAGAAAAACCCATTTATAAAAATGGGCCATTTGGGTGATTAAGCAGATGTGCTCTTTGCCCTATATCAGGACAAATTTCTGAAATGAACAGTCATCTGCTTCTGCAGATGGAGAGCTCTGAGGGAGGATTAGCGCTTTCCCATTGCTCACTGTAAACAGCCTCGGCCCCAGAGAGGCACAGAATTATCTCCACATTGACTCACTGTGATCATATGACCGAGCTCCTTCTAAATGAAAGTCTTTGAGCACACAGGAGCTGCCCTGTACAGTACGTGCATGCACAGAGGAACAATTTCTGTGAATTCTACACACACGTGCAATGGAACCTTTCCATTTTTGCATTTTGCAAGAAGCAAAAAATGCAGTTTAGGGCCTTAAAGTAAATTAATTGTTGCTGATTTTCCCCCATGTAAAAAGGAAAAGAAAACCCCATACAACTAGTCCAACTTGCACTGTGGTACTGAGAAATAATTTAATTCTTTAAATGATAGCTACTGAGCCAGGGAAAGTCACTAAGGTGGGAGGAAATACAGTACAAATAAAAGATTAGCAATCTGCCAGTTTACTGTCTGACCACTAGGGCACAATTGACACTGGTTTGTGTTACAGATAACCACAGAGCCACAAGTCATAAGATAGCAATTATAATAAGTTTGGCCAAAACCTGATAGTAATTTTTAAATCTTGTACAAGAAATACAATGTTCTCATTTGAAGAATGAAGACAGTATGTAAAGAAGCAACTAAATAAAAACATCCATCATTGCATCACTTTTTGGGATGCATTTATGGTGCATCTGCCTAATGAAATCAGTATTGTATACTTCAGAGTAAAAAAATGAGGGATTAAGGAAGACTACATTTAATCTTCAAGGAGTAGAGAATGTTCTTACTGCAAATTGTAGTACTGGCTTCATTCCTCTCACTGTGGATGCTGTGCAACCAGCTGGGGTGAAAATTGCAAACACTCAAAAATTAGTGTTGGAGACCCTTTGCCAGGATGCACGTGCAGAAGTCTAGGGCTAATGGTTTCCTTGAAGCCCTGGGGAATATGTTCACATTTCTGTAGCTGACACAAAACTGCAGAGCAACAACAGCAAAAATCAAAATAATTGTAGAACTTTTCATAAAATTAACTTGCCAAATATATTGCAAAGCTGCTAATTACTACACAGTGAGAGGATGGTACACTATACTTTGTATCTTTACATTAAGAAATTAATAAAGCAATTGGAACAAATATTACAGGGAACTAAACAAATAACACCAGGCAACAGAATCTTGTCTCTATTATTTAAATTCAACACTTAAAAACCTTTTGCTTGAGTAAACATTCGTTGCTTACATTTTTTTCCCTGAAGAGGTTCATTTCTTCAAAAGAATAAACTAAAGAGAAATAAATGGTAACTAATGTAAATATTGTTAAAACAGATTCAAGCATAAATTTGGAAAGCCTTTTAAAAACTCTAATAAAAAATAATAAGATCCATTATAAGCAATGCTCATTCAGCATCTTCAGTTATGACTGCTAACAATGTGCATTAAAGCAACTGTTGCAGGTAGATTTAACAAACAAGACATTTAAAGTGAGAGAGTAAATTAAAACCAATTAATTGAGACAAGATTCAGAACTACAAATGGGAGTACAGGCAAAGTTCTTCAAGAGCTTACACAATGAAGCTGAATGCCACAAAATTGTCAGACAAAAAAATACTCTTAGCAAAAAGTTCCAGCATTTTTAACCTACTTGTGTTATAAACCAGCCATTGTTCACTTCAGGAAAGGCATTGTGAATAGACTGCTCTCTTTTTGCAGGAAAAGGCCCAAACTGAAAAAAAAATAATGAGAAAATGCATTTTTCCCCTACAAAAAGCAGGGGGAAAACTCAATACAAATTATCCTTCCCTGGACTCTTTTAACCAGTGTGAGGTTTGCAGCAGTGACGAGCACTTTTGGGTGCCAAAGCTGAAGCAGGAAGGGAGAGGTGCTATCAGAAACTCCAGACATACAAACACAGATATCTGACAGGTCTGAAGGCAGACTCCTGAGTCTTGCTGCTAAATCCATCCTTATCTTTTTCATTCTGCCACACAGAAAGGTGCTGGGGACCTCCAGGAGTAAGACTTTGTGAAGTGTAGCATTTTCTGAGATCACATACAAGACCAGTGAGTAGATGCTGTAAGCAATTACTGAGCAATTGTGCTTGTGGTTTAAATCACTTCTAATCAAAGACTTCTCAGCAGAAAACTACTTTGACTGAACACAATCAGAAGTGTACACACAGGTGTTCTGTTTTAAACATTTTCTGTATTTAAAAACATGCTTTCTTAATATTGTATTGAGAAAGCCTTGTCCTTTGTGACATGCAACCTCTGTTTACTTTGAAATCAGGAATAAAATTTGTGGTGTTCCCATCCAAATGATGAATTAAGCAACTACTACATGCTCTGAAAATCCTGTCATAACAAGGTCTGTAACAAAAGATACAGGCCATATTTACTGTGCAGTCCTGGGAACACAGCATTAGGATTGCTGCATATCTGTGCAGTCCTCCCTGAACAGTCCCTCTATTTCTATTCTGATCAGTATATGTAGATCTTTAACATTTTATCTAGATTTTCTCTTAGTTTTGGGTCAGTTTTTATGTAGGCTTGCATAAATCCAGAAGTGAGCTAATGAGGGAGAAACAAAGCTTCAATACAGATTAGATGCATGCCATAAAATCTTATTAGTGAGATTATCTATTCTTCCCAGCAGGGTAAGGTCTAGAGATTGTCATGTTTGAGATCCACACTGCACTACACCTTTCCACCAACAGACCTGGCCACTTAGGCTGGGACTAGAGATATCCTCCAGATTGCAAGGAACACATTTCTTTTAAAGAACAGAAAGGAAACACTTAGCTAATCAGCACTTAAGTCAGTAAGTGGAAAAAAAGTCAGTAAGTACTTCTTGGCAAGTCTCTATTTTTTGATAGCCTTTGTGCATACAACCATGAAACTACCACGTATTCTAAAGAGCGCTTTAATTTTTTTTCCATCAATAATTGTCTACCTTCATCCTCTGTTAATTCCAGTTACTTCAAATAGAATTTAAACAAGGGTTAAATTTGGCCTCATGTGTCCCATGGCTTGCCATGAGAATGACCCACCTTTCCTGGCATTTTCTGTATTGTACAGAGATGCAAGACTTTCTTCTCTTTTGGGAGTCCTTTGAACTTGTATAAAGTAGCTATTCCCAAGTGATTACTTCCTTTCTCAATTGATGCAACAAAAGAGCATCACACAAAAAAAGAGTCCCACAGTCATTTTTCTTTTGAACACACAGGCATTGCTGAAAACATTAACGCACATGTGCAAAAGCTCTCATCTCTGGCTCCTTTCTGATACCTATTACCTTCACAGGAGAGAAAGGAAAAGAGCATATTAAAGCTCCCTGCATCATCAGATTGAATTACTCTTTTCACTTTTAGTATTGCAAGGATGCCACTGGTACCTGGAGAAAAAGAAAAGTGTACCTGTAGTTCTTCAGATTGTTACAGTTTAATTCAAAGTCTAGAAGGAAATCTAAAGGGGGAAAAAATTCCACTTGCTGGTAAGCACAAATCACTGCTTTTTCCTTCCTTTCTGTACCACTGCAGAGAGGAAGGCAAATGTCTTTCAGGCTTCTCCTTCATTTCCCTATCCAAGAAAATCTTTGGTTCTTTATGACAATTTCTGTAAATTCACATTTAGACACACAAGCAGAATACGTATGAAAAGCAGATATTTAGTTATTGAGTGGGTAGAGCTTTCTTTAATAAAAATTGTGTCTCTGCATTCAGGCTCGCATGAATAGGGAGGTATACACAAATCATCTGCCAGTGTCTCCATTTCTGTGCACGCTGATCAGTGGGAAGCTTTAGATTACATCAGACATTTTTCAAAAAACATCCTCTCACTGTAGTAAATTGTAAGGAAATCAAACTTAGTCTGGCTTCAGATTGAGTTAGAGCCACCTCCTGCCTTTGGGTCCTCACTACCAGTGCTATTGTGCATTTTAGATATCTTTTAATCACCAAATTCACAAGTAATCTCTGAAACTGTTACTTCCTTCCATGATGCCTACAGATCCAGGCTTGCCCTGGTTTATTCTTAGTCCTCAAACCTCAGTTTGAATTCCTTTCTACTCAGTGGCCTGTTATGAGAAGCAGGGCAGGGTGATCCAAAATGAGGCCCCACAGGCTGTGCAGCTGGGACACCTTTATAACTAACAAGGTTAGCTAGGACACCTTCTCCCTCCCATTGGGGAAATTCTGTAGCCCAGATTTCCACTTCTTGGGCAAGTTTTTATGAGAGTTGGCTCTTATAGCTCTCTGCCCTGGCTACATTTCAGGTCAAACTTAGTGCCATTACAAGTGTTCATTTTGGCTTGAGGACCACAAGGCCTAATGGATTTGCACTTTCAGCAGATTTAAAGAGGTTTAAACTTCAGAAATTACAGTTCAAGTGCCTGATTCTTGCATGACCTTACACATCTGTCAGCTAGAGCTCTAAATTTCTGGAGCATGTGCTGCAATATAGCTTTATTTATAAACTATATAGACAGTCCCAGATGAGAATACCTTAGACTGCAGGAGGCTGAACTGAACAAAGTCCTTTCAAACTCAAATAATTTTTTGTTATTTATCAAAAAGGCCATCAGAAGAAATACTCTTCCATCTTCTTGCACGTACACTTTCCCTGGTAACAAAAGAGTAAATTAGGGTGTCTCTTTCTTAAAATGTAAGCATCTCTGTGTTTGAAAACTGGAGATGGGAAACCATTTTAAAAAATCCTCAAATACAATTTTATGGATAATTAATCCATAATTTTATGGATTCATTAATTAATTTGTCAAAATTCTAACATATATATCATTAATGTGACCTATTAGCTTTTTTTCATATTTTTTTCCAGAAGAAAAAGATGGATTTATTCTATCCAGATGAACTGCAAAAGCTGCAGCAGTATCCAGCAGATATCCTTCAGATTAATATAATTATTCAGGCCTTAAAGGAAGCTGCAGATTTCTGATTCAAGATGAGACTGTAAACAGGAAATTATAATAGAGGAAAAAAGGCATTTATACTGCTAAGAAATAGATGGATCCATTCCAAGAATTCTGGACATTTTAACCATATCCTGATTGGCATGGAAAAATGAGGCAGGATGTAACTATTTTTCAGACACAAAATCAAATTGTCAGAAGTGTTATCAAGTCTGCTTTTCTCATCAGAACACGAAAAGCTAAGATGCTAAAAGCATTCTTCTAATAATCAGCTACACACCTGCCTTTGAGATGTCAGCTTAGTATTGGTAATTTTATCAATTGTCATGCGCTGTCTAAACTGCCTGTAGAGAAGAAGGTGACTGAGAAGTTTGTGTTAAACAGCTGTTGTGCCATCTGGCATCTTTGACTTCCATGACCCTTTGCAATCTGGCTCTCAGCCTGGGTAAGGTGCAAAGACTATACTGGCTTAATTGGTCTGTGATCCACTCCTGGCAAAATACAGAGGTCAAGTTTCCGTGCTGATTATCGTAGGTTTGTCAGCAGCCTCTGCTGACATGAGCCAGTGAGTTCTGCTGACTCATGTGCAGGCACTGGCAAGGATGGCCAGAAATCACTGCAGTGACCTCTCCTCTCCAGGAGCTCTCCGAGGGCAGTGCCCTACAACTGTTCCTCCGCCCAGAGGGCTCTCAGCACCAGCTTTTTCATCATTCCACTCTGCTGCCTTTCTTGTTCAGTGTTTACATGAAGCTTCTCAGGGACAGAACAAGACCATTTGAGCCTGTCACTTCACCAAAACACAAACAACATTTACCTTTGTTCATTGGGCTTTTTCATCTGATGCAGATGGTCAAGTTGTCTCATCTGCCAGCGCTCGAGGAGTTTGCAGATAGAGGCAGGCAGACTGGTTTAAATTCTACTTGCACCACCTATTTATTTTTAAGAAAGAAATTAATGAGTGGGAGAAAGCAGAAGGTGAGGCTTAGCTTGGAATCTGGTAGGGCACAGCTGTAGGTTTAAAGTTCAAAAGAATTATTTGGCTCAGTAATACAGAAAGGCCACTCACAAAAGAGCAGGAGAGCCGCTGTTGGAAATGAAGAGAAAATAAAACAATGCCTTACTCCACAAGGAATACTTTAATCCTGAAAATATTAATTTAGCTAGTCACCCTATTAATAGGGGTAAATACATTTTTCATAAAATTCTAAAATACATGTACTATATTAGGATCAAAGTAGTACTATATGGTTGGCTTTTTTGTTAAAATACACATTTCTTGAGTTTGCAAACCAGGAGTTTCATATTTGAAGCTGCTTATGAGGTATTAAATGAAGCAATAGACACTGCTGGAAAATCAAAACTGCAAGTCATTATTGCTAATAAAAAGGATACTAATTATTTATGAGAAGTTTGGGCAATTATTCAATTATTTTAAGTTAGATTATCAATTATTCACTGCTGAATCAAAAAATACACCTAGTTTTTCTATTTGCCTCTTTGCCGAAATAAAGGTATTACTTTTATCAATCTATTAGACTTCCTTCACAGATCTTGGAAATGACTTTGCATCACCTCATAAAGCACAGGGGGGAAGCAGCAATCTCTGAGCCATGTTATGTTTGTCAGTAACAGCTTTCCAATGAAATTTGCCATTTCTTCTGCAGAACTGTTCTACACATATCACCTCAGGAGCTAAGCAGTGTTTAAACCTAACAGCCTCAACATTTACTGAAATTTCATATTGAAATGTGCACCCTGAAGCAGAGCTTTACATAAATACAATCTACAGAGCAAACTATTTTAAAAATAATAAGCAAGCACACTGCAGATCTGCAGATATCATGCCCCAAAACAACCATTACCTTAAAAAGAACACATTTAGAAGCAGGTTTTTACACTGCACCCAAGACCAGACATTTGTCTGTTTGTTATTTTACCCATACACTATCCCACATGCATTTATACATTATTCTATTTGAACCAATATTCTTAGTTCTCCTCCAAAGCCTCTCCTGCCCTGTGCTTTGCTGCAGCAGGCATAAGACATCTGTGGCTCTAAAGTGCCAAAGGATCCTGCAGAAGGTAAGAGCAGAGGCCTCTGGATGATGTGGGAGAAGGTAAAATACAACAAAGGGTTCTGGGCCCTCACAAGTGCAGAACAGAGTGGAAACCACCCAGCCTCTTTACTGTGCACTCCTGCTGTGAGGTTTTAATCTTCTCTAATTCAAGTATTTCTAGCAACAACTAAAAAAGCCCCTCCAAAGCATTACTTCCTCTTGTGAGATCTGAAAAACAAAAGTCTAGAAAACTCTTAGTGACTAAAAACTTCCACCTCTTCAGACAAGAAAAAGAGTGTGCTTCCTGTTCTCCTCTAACCAATTTTAGATGGGAAAAACAGAAAGGTAAAGCATATGAAGCTCACAGTCTATAGCAGGAAAAAAATTAGAGTTCCTTGAACAATACTGACAAAGATGGCCAGACCAATACCATTTGGCCACTCCTGTGTCTTAGGACATCAAGCATTAATGTTATCTGAGCAACATTATGTCCATCTGAACCATTTGAGCATTTTTTTCATACATTTGTCTTCATAAATAGTCGTTGGAGATATTCAGGTTTGGAAAAAGAACTGCAAGCACAAAGTAGGATTTGAGCACATACATGGTTCAGTCTATTGAATTTGACAAGACCTGCTGTATAGAACAAAACCATTAGTCTTCCTAAACCAAATATTTTCATGTTTATTTTGTGGCCGTACTGAACTACAATATTTTAAATCAAATAGTTTTTTTTTCCTCCTGAAAGTAAAGCAAGATTATTATCAATATATAAAATATATTCAATTTTTCTGCAAAAAATTACACAACTAGGTATCTACTATACATAAGGCATACCAGGGATTATATCTGTTTCTTGAACAACATACAAAGGTATTTCTAGACTTATTTCATTACAATTACCAAAAAATTTAAAAGATAAGCTATTAAGACAATATTTTAAAAAATAATTAGTCAAACAAAGTAGTACATGAATATGAAAAACTAGTTAAGATTAATGTAAAAGATTTCCAGACATGGAAGAAGACATGAGAAGCATCAGCTTGCTCCTGTTACTGATTCTATGCATTAATCATGAAGACATGATAAAAGCCTTTTACTGACCAAGGTACTAGCTTATAGAAAAGAGATTTCAAAAGATAAAGATTTCCTTTTTCCTTCTGGTGTCACTACAGGGCTGAGTTAAGGTTGAGTGTCTCAAGTTTCTGCTTCTGTAAATTAAATCTATTTCAAGACTTCTTCTAAAGCACATTGTAAATTTATAAAAAAAAAAAAATCCTTGCCTATCTTTTTAAAAAATAAATACTATTGCCTAAGTTTACAGTTTTGAAAGGTCTTAACTATTTTTTTAACTTTTCTTTTCTTCCCACCCCAAATTCCATATTTTCCACTTTATTTCTTTTTATGTCTTATCTTTTAATGTATGTCTTTACCTGAAAGAATTTACTCATTTGAATTCTCATTAGTTAAGATCTGAGTTTATTGGCCCTTTAGACAATTCCATTGCCTTATGTATGCCCAGAAAGCTTCAGTTTTCTATATCACTTTTTTACTGAAGAAATCATTATTTAAATATTTTTCTTCTACATTGATGAAGAATAAATTTCCAACAGAAGTCATAAGGAGAAAATTTATCAACTGTAATTTTGAAAGAAGTTAACTGTTTAGATGCAACCTCATTTCAACACGTTTATAATGAAAAAGATTTATACTCCCACTTACATATTTGATACCAGGCAATTTTAAACATTTCAGTTACTTTAAGCAACCAACTAATGGAACTTCAAAGCCTTCAGGAAGAAGTCAAGACAGGCTTCTAATTCACTCACTACATAACAAACATGAAAAAAGCAGAAGATTATAGTGATAGCTTGAATAATATTAGTTTTAGTTGGAAATGTACTGCATTAGTTAGACATGTACTGAGTAAATAAATTATTTAAGAATTCTAATTAAAGGCTATTAAGAATTAAAAGTCCTTTATTTTTCTTCTGAAAACTTCAAATTTCCATCCTGCTGTTAATATTCAAGCTTTCCATCGTTCCTACTGAAAAAGTTGAATACTGCAGTGTGAAAATCCACTTTCCTTTAGAATAGTCAACTCTTCCTCTGCTGCACACCTGAAATTCAAATGTCTCATCTACAACACAATCACATATTAAAATCATAAAATATCTATATTTCAAAAATATTTTCAATATACAGCAACATGAAGTTAATTACAGTATTTATTAGAGAAGTTGATGTCATTCTTTTTTAAAGCACTGAGATTCAGTACCAGATATAAAGGAAACTGGTGCCTTCTTTGAAGAATGACAAGGCCACACAGTCTCCTACTTGCACACCAAAAGCAGATATTGCTGCTACATGAGTGGCAAAAACTAAAGACAGAAGTCAAGGAAAAGCCAGGTGAAAAGGGGGCTTTCAAATATTGTTTATTATTTATTATTGTTCATCATTTATTATATTAAATTAAACATTTATATATATATGTTCTTATACTGATAGTATTTAATTCATAATTAATTTTACAGTTAAAAATAATTGGTATGTTTTAACTAAGACTTTGGGTTTTATAACTCCAGTGTTAACTTTGTTTCCAGTTATCTTTTTCTCCCAGAAATCTGTCTCTGTCTAAGGAAAGTTTTCAATAGGGCTTCATCTTAGAAAGTCAGTCTTTGCTCAGACAGGACTCAATGCTGGTCTAATTTATGTTTACCTTATCCAAGTTACAGAAAATTGAGATGATGTGTAGAGGGGCAAAAAAAAAAAAAAATTGGGCTGAAGATGTTATTTTTTTACAGCATGCATAAACAGAAAAAGCAGTAAGGTAGCAGTTCTGAGTATGAAGACATTGAATGAAGTTTCCAATTTTCTCTGAATGGGGTATTTTGTGTTCTTCTGTATCAAAGTCTTTAATGCATAAACAACAACTCCAGCATCAAAGAACATCATAGTTTATGCTGTTTGAGTATTTTGTTTTGTTTTTTTTTCCCATTCTGATTAGTACAAAGAGGGCTAAACACTGCTGGTCAGTGAATTAATATGTCCAAGGTTGTATGAGTTAGAAACTTTAGCTAGTGAAATGTTTTCCAGTTTTTAAAAAGAGTTATTGCCTGAATGCCCTACTCTTCTCAATATCATATTCCATCATTTACATAAAAATTGTATTGGCTCTTGTACTATAGGTTTTATATATATATATATATATATATATATGGAAGATATTTCTAAGTGAACACTTTGAACATATTAGCATTTCAAGTGATCAAAGAACAGCAAGTTACAACTTTTAAGCCCAAAAACGTCAACAATATCATTTTAGGAAAGTGGTTTTGAAATGAAAAATTGCAGTAAATGTAGTGCCATATCACTCAAGAAATCAGTCAGAACATCAGGCCCAAATTGACAGGTTACCAAGCATCACATCCTGAAGGCAGCCAGTAATGGAGTGCTTGTCTTAATCCCTTTTATACAGCTGCATTGGGCGTGACTGGCAGTGTCCATCTTTATGTGTAACAGGATTGTCAGAAGTACACAGAACGTGTATTGCTCTGATTCTGAGCATTGTCCAGGCCTATTAAAAATCATGACACTTTTTTGGCTTGCCTGGTTGTTAACCCACTTGGATAGATGACAGCTGCATCTACAAATGCCCAATGGATATTAATGCTTCCACTGCTAAGTGCAAAGAACTGTTGAAACTGATTTCTTGTAATTTAAAGACTGAGCCATTCTTAGAGGAGAGGAATTAAACTCCATAAATGAAAGCTATACAAAGTATACATTAACAAGCTTGAATTCTCCAAACTGCAAGTTCTTTCCATGAGGGAGACCTGACATCACAAGGTTGAAAGGAATAGAAAGTGAGGTGAAAAAACAGAGCTAATCTAGATATTTATTTAAATACAGGTTGGGCTTCCATTGTTCTCTATTTGTACCTATATAAAGTTTTTCAAGTCCTTTTATTCTGCCTTTCAAACATCAACTTAAAATTCATGTCCCCTTCAGAAAACTGGGCTTTTTACCTGAGTCACCATAATATAACTACTGCAGTTAATCTGCCTTAATATATTGTTCATCAACATGAGGCATTTCCACTTGCAAAAAGTAACCCATTCTTCATCACAAGTTAATATTACAGCAAGTAAGAGTTCATATCAAATATTTAAACTGGCAATTTGGCTTAAGCTTTGATTCTCTAGTAAAGAATAATTTTAAAGCTCTGAACTTATGTAACCAAAAATTAAGACAAAAGAAGAGATAAGAAGAAAAACCCATATGATGTCTTTTTTTTTAATATAAAGTTTTTTTCTATTCCTCAAATTAACCTATACCACCTATATATAAAGTTTGGAAGAGCTGTAGTGAAAATTTAAATTTCCAGACTATAAACTTATAAATCTCTTTAAGAGATTTGGATCCCTTGTTTCATTTATGTTGGAAGATGGTGAGTTCAAACAATTTGCAGACATAAACCTTAAGTGTTTGCCCACTTATAGCTGTGATGACAGATTCAGTTAAAGCTCCACTGTAAGAAAATATTTCCTTCTCAGACTTGGCATGAAAATGGACTATACAAAGTATTGGGAAGGACACTGAGCTATTTTGCCTATATTAAAATAAGCCTGTCTTGTCACCAGTAATATTTCCTACTCCAAGCACAGCCAGTGCCTAGCAGGCATTTTTGAAGTCATGTCCCAGTCCTCATACAAGTAAGATATTATGAATGGAGGGGTAGGAGGAAAGGCAATCTCTTTGCCTTCCATGTTAGCCAAGAAATGAAAAAGCCAATGAGCAACTATCTTCTTTAATGATGAAATACCCAGGCAAATCTTTGTGAGAGTGCAATGCCACAGACACACTTCATGGTATACACTTTAATATTTTATAAGTAAGACACACATGAGGAACATTGAGAGCAGTGGTATTCCTTCCCACACTTGCCATTTTCTCCTAGAACACAGAGAACAGTGAAAAAGATGTGAGAAGGTACCCTTAAAATAATATTTGTGTCTGCACTGAGTTCATCAGTGGCAGAAACTGGCAGCTCACGTGCCTCATAAGATATGCAGTTTGTGTGAGCAATAAATAGAGTCACAGAATCATTAAGGTTGAAAAAGGAGTCCAAGATTATGGAGTCAAACCAGCAGTGCCGTGGTCACCACTGAACCATGCCCTGAGTGGGAATTAAACAAGCTGATATTGTGTAAAGGTATAAAATCATACAATTCAGGAGAACTTGGGAGTCACAAGTGGCAATTATTTTGGCAGAAGAATAAAAGACAATCTGGAGATGCAAATAGTAAAAAAAATAGATAATATAACAATGGAAAAATTATAAAAGTTACCCAAGGTACAGAAGACTTAAGCAGAAAAAAAAATATAAAATTAGCAAGGTATTTATCACTATTTTCCAGCACTTACATAAATTAATCTATAAGACCCCAGTGAAAATAATTTTTCCATGCACAACTTGCTAAAACAAATTAAAATTTCATTAATGCTTTGGGGGTTGGCCAAAGAAGTATTAACTAAACAGGTTTATATTTGTGGCATGAGTGGGAGATATTTAGGCCAATAAGCTAAGAATGACAGGGCAAAACTCAGTATTTTTTCTCACCATTTGCATTGCACATATCTATTAAAATGGATGTGGACAAAGAAATGCTATTTTTTGAGGAAAGGAAGAACATTTTCAAATGTTTTATCTACTCAGTGCACAAGTACCTTCCTCCTGCACATCTCTTCTGTGATACCTCTGCATCTTAACTGCACTGATCACACTTCCCCAGCTCCACTTCACTTTTTAAGTACCCTCTTAAGTCCTCTTTAAAATGCCAGAAGTGTCTTTTCCTTTCATTTCCTTCCTTTCTGCTTTTATCATTACTTTTCATCTTTGCAGTATTTTAAGGGATTATATCCCATTATACATGTGAATTTTTGTGCTTGAAACTTTTGCTCCTTCTGTTCTCCCTGTGGCTGTGACTGGGACAAGCCCCATGGAAAGGGGGACCAGGTAAAAATCTCTTTTTGCTTTGAATATACTGCTTTAACCTTCCTGATTTGAACAACTAGTAAAACACTTTTGTTTTAAGCTCACACAAATGGAATCAGATTTTATTTCCAAGAACTGAATCATCTGCTTCTCAAGCACAGTCAATCTGCTACAGGAAAACCAGGTATTTATCTGCTGCAATTCTTTGTACACTCTATTTATCAATCACATATCTTCACATGGTTTCAGGTCTCAGCTTTGACTTAGATTTTTAGCTGTAGACTTGCAAAATTCTTTAATCTATCAACTTCCAACCAGTAAACTGAAATTATGCAACTTCTCCGGATTTTCTGCCACCAGTTTTAAAACAGAGCTGCAGGATTGATGCTTGTTACAGTTTTAAAGCCAGTTTCCCCAAACTTTTCTGGAATTGCATTCTGTGCTTATTTTCCTTAGGATGCTATGATTTATTGGTCAATTTTAACCCAGTTTCAGAGAATGATAGAGATATCAAAAAAACCAACTTTCTACACACTTGCTGAAAAATCAGTAGGAGCCTGAAACACTGATAAAGGGAAAATATCCACATATTAAATGTTTCTAACATGAAAAGGCAAGTGTGACTTCAACAATCAGCTGTGTCTTCTGGGCTTCCAAAGACAACAAATATCCTTGCTAAGCAAGCAAAGCATGCACTCTTAATTAAGGGACACAAGGATAAGCCTTGAAAAAGGCTGAGAAAGGACAGTTGGGCAACTAGACTTCAAAGAGAATAAAGGAAGAGATGGAAATATTGCAGTACAGGGATCAAGGAAAATGGGCTTTTCTTTCTATACTTCCTGTTCTCTTCCACCTGATGGGATGTCTCACCTTGATTGAGACACCAGACCTAGCACCAGTGAGTGGCAATTTCTTTAACAAAGCAGATTTCTCTACTGTCCTGCATTACAGATAAAAAAAACATGAAGGAAAATATATGTTTCTTTTTTTCTCAAAAGCTATAGAAAACCCATGTATTCTTATGATAGAAGGAAATTCCCCATTTGTGGATGAAAAGTGTATTCTGCGTTGGTGAGATCTCCAATATAAACATTATTTTTCCTGAAATAAGTTATTTCAAAGTTTTCCTTGTTATAAACATTAGTCTAACTCTTCTGAATTCTAACCTTCTTTCTAAGTGTGTCAGATGACTTCCATTCATGTAGAGTACTATGGCCCTTGTACTTTTCAAATACTAGGTATCCAGAGATTTTTTTTTTCAAAGCAACTCTTCAGCCCACCACGATTTTCATCATATCATCTTGATCTATATGTGTAGTTTGTTTAAATATTCTGGACCTATTACTTTCATTGCCCTAACAGACACTGCTCTGTGATCTTACTGCTGACCACATGATCACTAATAATTTCAAACTTAGAAAGGAAAATCATAAAACATTCCAGCCTCATATTTTTCACCCACTATTTCCTTATTCACTTGGGTAGGCACTGACCCGTAGTTTCCTTTAGCTGTCCCTGTCTTTAAATGTGATCTCAGAAGATTTCCATAAATCTTACTATTCCTTATCCAAAAATTTTAATGTTATTATTTTATATCCATTCCCAACAATGCCTACTTCCATGCTCCTCTGCAACTACATTTTGATTTTCAGGTCACCAAAAGGCCCTGGTAAATGACATATGTTGGGTACCTTTCTATTCTTTTCAACACCAGACAGGCCATTAGTTTGCTTTTAGGATGTTCTCTTTCCAAAACTGCCTTATGACTCTGGGTTCTTTTGTTCCAAGTAAGTTTTCCTCACAGAATTCTTCATACACCCAGTAACAGATCCTAAATTCAACTACATAATACTAACTTCATAATATTTTTAATGCAAATTTTTATTGTTCTAAAGCTTTATTTATCTAGATATGCTATCTTGACTCTCACAACCACTTCTACCCTAACTACTAGAATGTTTAATTGTAGCTAGTTCCTCAAGAAGTAAGTCTTAAAGTTTCTTCATCCTTAGTGTTATTCCCAAAAGCAGATCTGCTCACATTCTGTATGGGCATGTTACTTAACTCTGTGATACTAAAGTCCTTATTGTGTATTCAGAGAGATTGCAACAGCAGCAAAGTTTACCCATGGACAAGTTGCCATTGAACAACTCAAAATTCTACATCAATGAATGCTGAGTGGTGAAGTTCCTTTTCTAAAAACCAGAACTGTTCAAATCAAAATCCAAGATGTGATATAAAAACAAAGATCAAAAGTGCTTTGAGTAATAAAGATGATTAATTCTCACAACATAAGGTGAGAAGTGAAAACAGAAATTACAGCACTGACATAGGACAGCATCTGCACTTTTCTTAGTACAGTCTGTCCCTAAGCAATCCTTTAGCAATGTGGAACTGTTGCAGGGTCTGGGTGAACAAAAACAAGGTGATAATTAAGTAATTAAGCACCATCTTGCTCTTCAGCCTGTGATGTTCTTGATGTATTCAGTGAGACTAACACATTACCTCCTGTGACATCCAGGATCTCACTACAGTCATGTTGACAGTAGAGCACTCAGGTAGCTCCATATGCACAAAGTGAAACAATATTAATTGTAAAGCATGACTGGAACATAACTGCAGGGCCAACTATCTGTAGCTGATGCAAACCGAGAAACAGTGAAAACATTATTTCATTCTTTCATTGTAATTTCCTTCAAGTTCAAGTAAAGGCCCTAATTTTCAAATTTTACCCCACTGACAACTGAAAAAACTATAACACTGTTTTCTTCACGAGCAAGACACTGATATTCAAATTATGAATTGGGATTTTACTGCTTTGATGAACTCATTCTCAACTCTTCTTCATGCAATCCACTCTTGGGAGAATGTTCTGGGTCTGACTGTGTAATTTACAGCCAGGCAAAGTGTAAATTATAAACCTCTAGCACTGTTTCACACAAGGAGATAATTACAATCTAACACCGTTTGCATCCACTGTGAATAGGTGTAAATAACTGAAGAAGATATGAGCTTATGGCATATGTAGTAAATACGTTTTTTTTTCCTTCCATGAGTCTTTAGTTCGATGTATTGAGAGGTTAAACAAAGCGTACATCATCGAGACAAAATAATAATATTTAAGATGAAGATCTACTGTAAAAACTCTAAAGGAACATTTTTTATTCATATGTATAATCATTTTTGTATATTTACTGATAGAGATTTTATCTGTTTCATTAATAGTGCTCTAAGAAGAATAATGATAGTAACATCTCTCAATTGAACTCTGATGTTGTCACCTTTTTCAGGTTTTTTGCCTGCTGACTCAAAAAAGAAATCATATAATGCTTGGGGTTGAAGGGATATTAAAGATCATCTAGTTCCAGCCCTGTGCAATGGGCAGGGACCCCTTAAGATTCTTCTCCTGTTCATTTCCTTGTTTGATCAAGGTGCAGAAGGTTGTGAATAGTTTATTGTCAAGCCTTTGTTAGCATTCTTCAGCATTTCTCGGACTCCCCTTTGTTTAAAGAGCTCTGAAGATGTGTCCTATTGTCCTGCTGGCAGTGAAGCACTCCCAGGGAGGGCTGTACCTCCTGCCTTGTGCTGCAGGTCCTTCTCCTTCACACTTCCACGCACAGCTGTTTACCACCTCACACCAGCTGAGCAATTAAGGAATTAAATGGGCATGAGCGCAGGACCATTGGAGAGCTGTACCCTTCTAACACAGACAAGGTCTTTGAGAATGACTCCCTGTAAAACAGGGGTCATGCACAACTTGGCCTAATCAGATGGGTTTGTCCACTGAAGCATTTTATTTGCATTCTGGCCATGTGTTTTGGTTTAAACCCAGCCAGCAGCCAAGCCCCAGGCAGCTGCCTGCTCACTGCCCCACCAGCAGGATCCGGGAGAGAATCAAAAGGGTAAAAGTGAGAAAACCTAGTGGGGATGAAAAGGCAGTTAACAGGGAAAAGGAAAGGGAAAGGAAATTATTTCACTACTTCCCATGGGCAGGCAGATATTCAAACCCTCCCTTTCCTTTCTCAACTTGTATCCGTGATCTTTAATTAGGAATGGACACATGCTTTGTGATCTATAGTATGACTGGTCCAAGGATCTTTTTATAATTATATTTCTTGAGCAATTAAAACTGTCTTTTGAGATTGATATCTTCAAAAAAACTAATGAAAAGTCTTACAGATAGCAGCATTTTCTGCACACATTTTTCATATTAAGCTATTCATTAAAACAGCTGGGGCAAGCAGGGGAAAGTATAAGCACAAACAGGCAATTTAGCATATTGTTTTACTCAGTGTAAACACAAGAGGGTTTTTTTGAGGCATTTACTCAGATGTAATTATTCTAATCTTGTATTGAGAAAGCATGTGTAGGAAGTGTTTTTTCAATCAAATGATCAAGAAAGATAATCCAAAGTGCTCTACATCCAATGTAGCAATTAATTCTCTTAATCTTTAGCTTTATTCATGTTAAAAGCACTTTGTAATTTTGTGAACTACACCTCATCCTGCTGTAGGTATTATTTTGTATATCACTGCTGGAACATAATATAGCAATGGTTCAGTTCTCTGTAATACTGAAATTGATATTAACACAGTTAAAGATTTCTTTTCATTTAAATAAGCTGTATTGACCAAGATGCTGGTTTTCAGCAGGCAGTACACCTACAAAATTCTGTTGTGATGACTAAGTTATGAAATAAAGAATGAGATAACATGACAGACCAGCATTTGGAACAATCTTTTCAAAACATATGGAGTAAAAGTCAAAACATGCCCAGAGCAAAATTTTGCCACAATGTTTATTAATTAGAAAAGCCAGGTCTTATATGTGATTTGAGTATATATGCCATGTGTCTTTCAATATGCCACAGCAGACAGAACACTTTATAACCAATGTACATGCCCCTGTGTACACTACTAGAGAATGATAAATGTGTTTAATCAAACTGATCAACTTTTATGGCACTATTAACATTGTAAGATGTGTGTAAATGGGTACATATGCAGATAAGTTCCTTCGAGGGTGTCAATTTACGTTTTCAGATGCTGCATATACAGCTGAATGTTAAACTCCTTTTCAAACATTAAATTTCATTTGGAACAAGTACACCACTCTGGTTTAAATTGTTGACCTTAAATAGCTGATCATTAAAGTGTCAGCCATTTGTCTGAAAATACTAAAATGGATTCTGGATGGCTTCCAGAATCCCAAAGAATTATGTGACAATGTAAAATGGATTATGTATTTTTTCCGATGATGAGTCCAGCCTGTCAATTTCATTATTTCTCTTCTTGCTGTGTACCCAGGACATACATTATGCTTTGGAAACCTAAAGGTCAGCTTTAGGTGGTGCCAATTACACAGAAAACTCACAGTGCTGTATCGGCCCATTTGTTCTGTTATTTCTGCTGGCAATGTTGAAAATGAGTAACACTTAGTGCTCTGTCCAGTATTGAGTTTCTGATTCACTCTGACAGGATACCATTAGCAGTTATTCAGACTTTGGCTGGATACTAAATTTTGTTATATTATCTTTTAAGGTAATACTGAACAATACTGAACAATTTTGTTGGAGTATTACATGCAACTCAATTTCCTCTGATGTGAATGCAAGTCAACAATGTGCAAGAAGCATCAACAAGACATAAAGCCCTTGTTCTGCTTTATTCTGTAAGAATATTTATATAGAAAAAATCCATTAAAAATAATAAATAACAGTTGTCTGTGTTATTAACTAATACAACTAACTATATAATTAACAGATTCTACACTAATAGAAATATCTATATATTCTTTTGTTGATTGGGGAAGGGAGGTGAGGGCTTAAGCTCTTTTAAACCTTATATCCAGCTAAAAATGTTCAATAATCAGAAAAAAAAAAAAATTGGTCATGTAATGAACAAAGCAAAACCATCCTATCAAACACAGTGCTATTGTCTCATAAGCACTGCAAGTTATAATATCCTAAATATTGTATTACATCATAAAGCAACTATTTCACAAAGTAAAATTACAAAGCAAGAACCTTAACCTCTACTCTGTCAGAAGGCTTTGCAGCTACAGAAGAAAAAAGGGTAAGGAGACTCTAAGGAGAAAGGAAAAAAAAAAGGAGAATGATCTTTTTAACTTTTTGCATCCTCCTACAGTTAGGTTGTAACAATATGAGCAGACTGTAAATACCTAATACATATTTAAATAAAACAACTTTTAAAAGGCCCAATATGCATCTAAGTATTGACATATTTTTAAAAGAACTTAACATTTTTATAGTTTAGAAGTAAGATGCAGTATCAAGAAAACAATAAGGAATGTGTGTCAGGCACTGATGGATAGAAAAAAGGCTTTGAAAATTTTGTCAAGTCTAATCCCTCAACACCTAAAATAATTTTCTTGACAGCTTGTTGATTTAGGGGAAAAAAATACCTGAAATTACCTGAAATTGCTTTTACTTACCAGTCATACAGAATTATCCAATTTTTATAGAAATTAATGTGAATTTAAGCTTCATAAGCTTTATGGAGTACTCCTAACTTCCAAATCTTGCAAAACACAATTTTTGAGGAGTACCATATAAACAACAACAAATGATATCATGCCTATCTGCAGTCTGAATGCACTACCTCAAAACAATTGCTTTCTTTTAAAGAAAGGGAACAAACAGTGCTTCAGAAATGAGTTTAACAAAAGAACTGGTACCTCCTACAAATCTTTTTAGCCTCAAGAAAGGAAATGCTTGATTTCTTTTCATTGCACACTACCTTTGCCACTTGTTGATTTGGGGCATATCTACGAATTTATATGCAGGCAAAATGTTTCCATCCTCCCAAATATACAGAGACTGTTGAGACCAATAGCAAGACCCCAGTAATGCATTATCAGGTTACTAGGTATTAAAGCTTTCAAGGATCAAAACCTCTCCACTACTACCCCACTATTTTTCAGCTCTTTTAACTCTAGTCAATCTGAAAAAGCAGGTTTAGAGCTAACTATTCCTTTAATCTCCAACATTTTGTCCTGATAGCTAAACACCACGTAATTTTGACATCCAAATAAGAGTAATTTTCAAGCAGAGTTAACAACAGTCAAGTGCATCTGAAGCTTCATAAAAAAATGCATTTTCATCAGGATGTTTACTTCACTACAGGTTAACAGGACTAATTTGTGAGAAACAGTTGGCAAGAAATTCTGTAAACAAGAGTTAACTTTACAGACTCATGATTAGGGGAGATGTGTGAACAAGGTGCAGAAAAGGCAGCTAGAGGCCCAAAAGCTTGCAGTCATACTGATGAAATTAAGGCAAATTTGCAAGAAGTGCTGACACTTGGCAAAAAAACCGCCTTGATAAGTGATGTGCAGAGAAAAGCAAATATTTCATTAGCATTGTGCATGTGTATGCACCTGTACTGCCCCACACATGTGCAGTGCTCGTCAGCATATCAGGTTTTTTTCCCATGAATTACAACTCAGCTTGTAAAAAGTGCTAATAACTCAGAAGGAAGTATGCAACCACCACACAAGCTTTTATGTTTTAAACATAAAAGTCATTTTAAGTAATGACTGCATTACACAAAGCCACAGCAAAACATTAGCTCACTGACACCAGTTTCTCCACATTCTCCCAGTCCAAGCACAGACTCATTCTGTGCCTGCTCTGTATATTATTATGAAATTGTAAAGGTAAGATGTGTCTTGCACAAAGGTGACAGAAAAAAACAATGTTGTGCAAAACTGTGCCAGACCATTATTGATTTTCATCAGTTTTGCATTGCTGGAAGCAAGGTGAGACAGCATCCAATCAGTAGGGAAAGAAATCTTGAAATTATTTAACCAAATAGTTTCTAGGGTATTTGGGGAAACAAATGGAGTCAAAATACAACTAGGAGGGCAAAAAACAAAAAAAAAACCAACAAAAACAACAATGCAATTTGTAGAAATGTGCATTAAAATCATGGCTTAGAAAACCCAATGGAAGAAACTACTGCTTACTCTGGTTCTGCCAAGACAAAGCCAAGCAGCATCAAGAAAAACCTGTGAGAAGTAGACCAGGATTCCTGGATGAGAAACCAATGGCACAGGTCACATCATCCAGATATGCTGACACCCAGGATCCAGCAAGACCTGGAAGAAGGCCTTTACCTCTTTCTGGCAAAGGGAAGCTTGCCTAGGTTTTTAATTCAGCAAATTAATTTTTTTTCTGAATCTTCATGGAAGCATAATAAAATCGTGCTTTTCTCAAACCAACTTTTTTTTTTTTTTTTGGCTAGGAAAAAAGCAATGCAAATGTTTTCCTTAATTGAGAAAAATATATTTTATTACATAGCATGAAGATTTCTGCCTCAAGACTATTTTAAGAAGTGGTTTAATTTCTAGCTTGCTATAAAATCAAGATAATTTTTGTGTATGAAAATATGAAATTACTGTAAGCACCACTGACATCTGTACCTCCCTCATCCCATCCCCCCACCCTGGAGAACATATTTCCTCAGAACATTTCTGTAATCAAGTGCACACACGTGGTACTGATCTTTCTTATATTTAAATATTTTTCTTCTTTACTCTATATTTGCTACTTCAAAGACTTTTAAGTTGCAAAAAAGGAGGGAGGGGTGTGTGTGAGAGAGCTTTCCTGGAGGACCTCCAAAGCAGTCTACACCAGAGGAAGATTATTTTAGTTACACTGATCAGATTGAAATAGACATGGATTTCTCAAAAAATATTAATTTGATATGTTAAGCTTGTCCAGAAAACAGGTATGAGAGACTTCATGCATTTCATCATTTTTTCTAATCTTTTAATCCATATTCATGCCAACAGTCCCATTACAGAAAATGGGATCAGAGTGCTTAGGTGGGTAGGAAAAAATATTAAAAAATGGTTTACTTGCTTGTATTAGGATTACTCACTCAAGAAATGAGTTCCATGATTATAATCATACCTAGTAACATTCCTCATGTGCTTGAGAATTTCTGTGATCCAGCCTTGGACAACTGGATGAGCTAGGGATTTCCATAATCTTGTCATAAAAATCTATGCATAAAAGATTAGGAGATGGTTTAGCTTTGATCAGTGAGGCACTGTAGCCAGTACCCCCTCCCAGCATCCTTCTAACAAATAAAATCATAATACCTTAAGACAGCTTTACCTCTTTCTCTTGTCAGATTGGCATTAAGATGGCTATCTTCATAATGCCCTGGAATAACTGTGGAATTAAAGATTAACTTTCTCTTTTCCTCTACAGAATCCTACCTTTCCAATTCACCAGAAGGATCTCACTAGTAGCTACAACTTTGCCTCTTGGCAAAAGTTTCTAGAAAAATGTTAGATTCAAATTTTTTTTTGCCTCCTCCCAATCCTCAAAAAATGAAAATATAGCTAGGGACATGTTGCTACCATGAAATTAGGAGATCTCTTTGGGTACGCTCATTTTTTATGTTTACATGTAACTTTTTCCTTGAAACTAACAAAATGGTACCAATGTCAAGTAGTCATAGCTGCTGATTGGCACCATTGCTTTTTTCTTCTCTTTGTGAGAAGTTTTGCATTAGTTTTGCATTTTGATATTGTAAACTAGTGCCCAAAAGCTTCTTCCTTTAGTCACTATCAAATTAAGTGCTAGATGGAACAACAAATATATAATAAATATTAAATAAATATATAATAAATATTAAATCTTGAGCCCTCATCTTCAAACTTATTTGCAAAATGTTTAAGGCTTAATAATTTCCTTTTCTCAAAAGAAGAAGTGTTACGAAATACATGGGCAGCACAAAACTTGGTATTATTCTGCTACAGAAGAAGGACACATGGTAAAACCTCCCTACATTCTGGCCTGTGATGTTTAATGTCTCCTTATCCTTCCTCCACGTTGGTTCCTGCTGTACAGTGTCCTTACTTTTCTTCCATTCCATTCTTAATGATCTGCTTAGACACTAGTGGTTTTACAGGGTCATCAGAACTGTCAATCACTCTGAAAACTACAAAGGAAAATTAGGCAGCAAGAATAAATTCTGAAATAATCTGATCTTGGATATCATTCTGGGATATGCAAGGGATTGGCTGACATAAACTTGGAGCTGCTGGCAGTGCTTTGAGAGCACACAGAGCATGCATGACCTATCAAATGCTTGGGCAAGGGCAAAGACACTGCTTTATGCAAACTCATGAGATAAAATATCTCTACTGATGCAAATACTGATCAGAAGGTTAAAAGGGGTCTAAAAGTTACTGATTGATCAAAATGCATCAATCTAGATTACTTAGTGTAGTTCTTAAAGGTTGGTTTGGTTTGGTTTTTTTTTCTGTTGAGTTCCCTCAACTGTTCTAGTCACTTGTTTTCAGAAGCAAAGAGTGCAAATACTAAAATATGTTAGAGATATGACTAAGAACTAGAGATCTCTCATATCCTGCATAAACTGTTCAACTTCCCATCTATCTTACTAGATCAGGGTAAATCCATCACTCCTGCTAATAGTAATAATATGTCACACAATGTAGGAGAGATTTAAGTCAAAGTGGTAAAACAAGATATGAAAGCAGGGAGGAAGTCATTTCTGGTGAGAAGATGTAGAAGAATAATAAAGAAAAATAATTTAGGTTTTGATATGGTACAGCTCAGGTATAAAATACAGAGAACCACCAAAATTTGCTCTTTAAAATATCACGAACATCAAATCAGGAGTGGTGTGTGAGCCGAGAAGTTAAAAAAAAAATTACAATAGAACTTAACTGGCTTTATAAGCTTTAGTGACTTTTGATGACAGCTCTAAATCTGGATTCCCTAGAGTCAAGATAACTCTTGGTATGCTCAGATATTATAATGTAAATTGTAGAGTTAGTATATCAGTTTTTTCTGTATGTCTCCATAACCTACAGAGCCCAACAGGTATGTCTCTATTTGAAACACAGCTATATTCATACTTTAGGTACAAAGGTCCCCAAGAACAAAAGCAGTGTGAACTAGCTTTTCTGTGCACTAGCCTGAAGGAAGTTAAAAAAAAAATAAAATAAAGCCTGAAGAGATGAGACAGTCTGGAAGGGCCCTTTAAGCTGATCTCGCAACAGAAAATAAAATTATTGTTAACTTCTACTCTCTAGCACAAAAAAAAAATGCATGCAAGACAAGAGACTTCTAAACACTCAAGTACTATGTATGTACAGATGTTTTTTTTCCCAATGAAAGACTATTTTTGTAGTCTATAAATCCACTGCTTACTTTGGAAGCTCTCAGAGATAATTTGTAAATGAGCTAAAGCTGGGCCTGTTAAATAAATGCTGATGCTTTATTTTTCAGTCACCTGCTCCACACAAATAACACCTCACCTGATATCACAGGAGACAGACACTGGTTTGTAAGAATTTTATGGGGTTGTTTCTAAATCTGCCATGATAGCCAATGTTTCCAGTAGATGTAATTTTGTGTAAAATGGGGTGAGCTGAAGGTTTAGCAGTCCTAGCCTGAGGAGTGGCCTTGCTCCATACAAGGCCAGCAGAGGAAAATGGGAGGTTGGGCTCCTCATCCTTGGTTCCCTTTATCCCTTTCCAGGGACCAGTGCCTCCAGCCCAGCCACAGCTGCTCCTGCCTGAGGATATGCTCGTCTTCCCTCCAGAGACGGGATGAGAAAGGAAAAGCAGATCAATAACATCAGCCATAGGTTAATGGCGCAAACATTTTAGTGCTTAGGCACCATTTTGAGTATTTTCTATTCCTGTAAGAGATGCAACTTCCACGTGTTGTCTCACTTGACAGTTATGGGAATTTATTAATCGCAAGCCAAACAACCCATTTCATTTTCCTTTCTTTGGTCACCATCTCCAGAGCCAGACAAGAGACTGCAGTTTCTCTGGCCGGGTTTGCTGGCGATCAATCTCTGCTGTTATTGTAGCCTCCTTGGCTGTAATGCTCAGCAGGGAGCATGTGCTCCTACGTGCTCCCTGAAATATTAATACACAAAATTGTACTGAGGTTTCTGATGGCAGCAGATTGGTTTCTCTGAGGTTTTCTGATTAGAGGTGCTTTGGTGATTCCGAGAAGCTGGTGGCGCCGAAATGGGTTAAACCTAATAAGGTTTTGAAAGCTGATAGCATAATTTAAGAGAGCTCAGAGTCACAAAGCTGCAGGCCTAGCTGACCCCAGCAAATTACAGAGTTTGTTAATGTTCTGTTACAGACATCTTGTAGTCAACCAAAAGCAGATATATTAAGTGAAAAATTGACTTGTGGTTCACAAAGACAGGCTACCCCTTCTTCCTTTCTTGTGCCAGTTGGTCGACTAAAATGTGAAGGGAGGGGCATCATGGCTTCTGTTATTACCAGGGCTCTTGGGAATGCAGTCTTCAAAAACATTAACTTCAGCTTCCAAATAAAGAAACATAATTGCCTTAAAATCTTTATCATCATAATCTTATATGATGTGTCCCCCTTGGGAAATCTAAAAACAATTTAAGGAATGGAAGACATGGGAAAAAAATCCTTTTACTTTGAGCATGATGATTATAATCATATAAGCTTTAGAATCAGTGCAACTGGAATATAGAGTGATTAAAAAAAAGCACTAAAATTTATATTATGCTTTCAGAATCAGTGTTAATTAAATGAAGTGTTGGCCAACTCACAGTGTTTTAAACTGAATCTTCTTACTAAATGTTTAATGACAATAAGTTGGCTTAGGAATATTTATTGCAGTCTTTCGAGGAGGCTTTTATTGAAATTCTGTTTCCAACCAGGGCAAGCTGACAGCTTTAAGAACCCAGTAGCTGAACAGGGAAAAGGGATTTTCATCGTTACTAAGTCTAAATTAATGCAAACAATGAACAGAGGTAACAGTCTCATGACTCCTCTTATAATCTTGTTATGTTCTGAAGGAGGTGTCTGAATTCCCATGCCTCCCGTATTCAGTAATGAAAATACTCCCCCAGGCACAGACCAACAGGAACAGCAATCAGCAGATGAAAAGACCCAGCAAAAAAGGAATAAAGGTGCAAGATGTCAATGGTGCATACCTCTGGTTATGTGCTAGCTCACATTCTTGAGACAGAAACTATAAGGCTTCTACCCAGACTATTGCATCAGCAGCACCATTTATTCACTGTTTGCTGGAGCTCAATTTATAACTTTTATTACAAAACAATAGGCTGAGTTCAGGCAAGGCCAAATACTCCATTTGGGCAGCTTTTTCAAGCCCAGAACCTTGCAGTCCTGACAGAATTCTCTGAGTTAACTAATCCCTGACAGCAGAGGGAACATTATCAAGGACAAAAAGGGGTGTGGGCTAAAGCCACTTGCATTCTCCAGGTGTGCTGCCACTGTTCTCCCTCCCTCCCTTCTCTTAGATGGACTCATTGGGCAGCCCCAGTGTTAGAAGGAAATCAGAGTTCACAGGGAAGCAGGGGATGTTCAAAACTGTCTTGGGAACTGTGGGGAGCCAGGGGCCACCTGGCAGTGCCTGGGCCTCCAATGAGTTTAAAATGTGCACTGTTGCTGTGCAACATGATAATCTCTCAGTATGCACTCCCTCAATATGTTGCTCCAGAAGCAATTGATTCAGATGTAAAACTCCCTTCACTAAATAACTTTCTGACTTGTCCCTTTTAGGAAATGAGAATTTAAGTGCAATAAGCAGCATGAGTCACCTGTGATGATCACAGATAGAATCTGTGTGCAAATTTGGATTAAAATCTAGGATTTTCTGACTGTCAGTGCTGCCTGTGCACAGAGCCCACCTGCTTCAAGAAAAGGGAAAATGTTCTGTTGAATCTGCATTCTGCAAAAATAGTATACTTGGTGGGATTTTTATACCCATTTGCTTTCAAATTTGAGCCCTTACCTGAATTCACTGCATTCATCTTCCATGCCAGTGACTACAGTGTCACTGCTGTGACCACAGTGTCACTGCTGTCACTGTGCCTCAAGGCCCAGTTCTTTCAATGGTCAAAATATTTTTTTTCTCTGAGAATGCATCTGAGGAGATCATAAAGATGTCACACTTAGCCTCAGGGGGCAAGCTCACAGCTCAGCTCCTAATGCCCTCTCAATCCAAAGAAAATTTTAGGGGAAGGCACCTTGGCCCACAAGTACCTACAAACACTCTCTTAGACTTCAAAGAGAGATCTAGGAAGCCAATTATCTTTCATGTTGTTACTCATTGGTATAAAAGTTAAAAAAGAAAGAAAAGTTTAAAATAATCCATCATTTATATCATCAGTATGTGGGAAGGGTCTGTGTTATCTGTGTTTAGATAACCTTCTTATTCCAGAAAAAAAAAGAGCATTCAAAAAAAATCCCAAACAACAAAAAAAGTCCAAACAGTACCCCATCCCCTCAAATAAACCAAAAAACCCAACCAACCAAAAACCCTCATGCTACAAGTGAAGACTAAGCACTGCCAATTACCATTATATAAAGATTTATTTTTAAGAAAAAGCAATTACATGGAAAACCTTTGAATCACCATGCTGCTATTAAATAATTCTAATTTTCATAGAATGGCAAATTTCAGTAGTAGGTCCACTTCTGAGATTGCAAAAGCATCAGGATAATGCCACAGTGAAAGATGAGATACATGTGTTGACACACTATTGAATGATTGAATTCTCACTCCTCCAGGTTGCAAATTGTTGACTGAGAAGTGAGAGTAAAAACCTAATTATTTTCTTGAAGCCTTAACTTGGCACAGCTTTCTTCCTCCGTTTTTTAAGTTTCCCCCTCTTCTCAAAATACAGATGGAAAAATTAAGACTGTCCTGTGGGTGATGGCAGCTCAGAATTTAGTACCACTTTGAGATAGTGCAATACCTTTCAGTGACTATCAAATGAAATATAAAACGTTAAATCAACTTAAAGAGAAGTTGTGTGCTTAAAGCTGTAAAAGCTTATTTTGTGTGAAATAAATTTAGAGGATAATATATAAACCAATTGGTTTTTTTGGGTTTTTTCCTATTCCTGCCTGAAAATATGCAGTCAGTGTGTGACTATAGATTTTTACTCCCAATTCATAACCACAAGGGACCTTCTACTGTGAGCTAGAATAATGGCAATTTCAGTGATAAAAAAACTACCACCACCACCAACAACAACAAAAAAAGCAGCTAGTCTGATTCACAAGAATTTAGAGTATGATAAAAAAAGTTCCATGCTGTTCCTCTTAAGGCTTACTACAGGATTACATCAGGATTTTTCTTCTTTTTATCTTCATAAAAAATCACAGGCTTAACAGGGAAATCATGAATCAAGGGCAGCTAGAAGGATAATGTCAGTGAATTAATACTTCAAGGAGAGGATAACTGGTGCTGTAATCTTGAATTCCAGAGTGAATGCCTGAACACCACCTGTGTAATCTGCATGACTTAGACATGGCCACTTTCAGATGTAACTCCTGCCTCATGATAAACTTTTCATTTGAGAGAAACTGAAGTTCAATAATTTCATGTATTTTTACGTGAAGTAGACATAATGTGGATAGATAAGGGCTGGGCATCAAGACAGCTTTTGCTGGTTACACAGACCAGCTAATGCTGGTAATCTTTGCCTGACAGGTCTTGAATTCTTTTAAATAAAATAGAACAACTTCAGCAAAAGAAAGGCAAGATAGCTCCCTCTGTGCTACAGATCAGCATAATTAAGGCTCTCTGGACAGTAGGGATAAATGGGATTAAGAGGTCTCAGAAAGAGGGATGATGTGAATCCAACTCTTGGAGATGGTTTCAGCATTAAGATGCTGCATGAAAAGCACCTCCATTCAGAAATGAGCTAACAGAAGGATAGAGGTTGCAGTTTTGGTCTGAGAAAACCTGGTAAACTGATATTTTTATAACATCAACTAATTTATTTCTGTTAAAATGATATAATTCTGCAAGGTCTGGCTGCAATGTTGAAAAGTCTACAGGAAGAAGAACTTTGCAGCTCTCTGCACTCTCCACCACAATAGCTAAATATGTATCTTTTAAAATATAAGTTTAAAGCACTTTCTCATGACTTTTGAAGATTCCTGTCTGCTGTGGAGAAAAGGAAAAATTAGATTAGGAACTGAACATTTCCTTAGGCATCTTTCTAGGAGAATAGACACATCTTGTTTAAGGTGAATGGATAATGTATTTTATTTTCATGGAGGGAAGAAGAGAAAGAAAATAAATTTGTTAAGTTTACCATTTTCTCCACAAACATAAAGACAAGAATGAATATATTGGCATTTCTTTGGGTTTCAAGATCTGTGAAGTTTTCATAAAGCTGAGAAACTATTAGAAAATATCTAGTAATACCTTTTTCCATCATTCATTTTCTCTTCATCCTTCTGTATCAGAACTTTACAAAGAGCTTGTCTGTTTCTTCTGCTGCAATTAGATCTCCTATAAAAATATTAGGCAAAATATTAGGGAAAAAAATAAAATGAAGGGAAAATGCGTACAGTCCAATAAAAAGCATAAAGATTTGCACATGCAGCTGATGCTCCCTAAATGGGCTGCAAAGCAAACTAGACTGTGAATCTTAATGTGTACATATAAACAGCTTTAGAGAGATTCACTAAAGGGTATGCTTGTATTGCAAATGACAGTGCAGATCAAAATAACGAGATGCCTCCTGTTCCCAGAAAGAGCTGCAATGAACTGATTGGAATTCCACCTTGAGGTCACCTCTGGTCTCAGTTCTCTTCCTTAGTATGCATACTATTCAATAACCACTGTGATACTAGTGACATTATCCCATCAGTATTGCAAAATTCCCAGTGTAATCTTTGCTTCATGTCCGAAAATGTGTGCATTCAGTGACAGGAAAAAAAAAATTTAAAGCGTGCAAGATTTATATAGCATCCTTTAACCTAAAGGATTTCAGTAATTTTCAGACACTACAGGCCTCTAGCAAAGTTAAAATATGACTTATCACCTGGATGGGTTGCAACAGCTCAAGAGCATTGAAAGCACTTACTGACAGGTTGGGGATGGTAGTAATGCCTTACTTGGATGAAATATTTTTTCTACAAAATTTTACTGATTTTTTCCTTCAGTATTACAAAGACGAACTGAAAGTTTTCTTCTCCATGTTGAAGAAACAAGTTTATTATTTCTTCCCGTAAGAACTCCAAATTGTTTATCCACTATTCAATTAATTTACCTTTGAAGGATGAATGTGACAGTCAAGTTTGTTCAAATGAGGATCCGGAGTTCCAGAAAGTCTGGAGATAAGATGCAGTATTCCGCTGTATAAATGCAATTCTACTGTATTAAATTAACTTCTCTCAATATTCATACTAATGTAAGAACACTGTCAGTATCCTAAAATCTTCCCCATCCACTTCTTTCAAGCTAGCTGCTTAGTTCTCTGGTGAATCTTGGTTTTTCTCTTTTTATTGTCAGATACAAAGATGTCACCATCTACAGTTTTATGGAGTGGTACCAAAACTGCAAGTGACCTGGCTTAGGATGCTATATCTTAATTTTAAAAAGCAGCTGTAAGTAATAGAATTATCCAATGTATATCAGCTTTTAAGTTTGCATTATTCTACTGATATTATTGCTGCAGATAATAAGTGAATAGAAAATGGTGAGATCCCTGTATGAAAAGGTCACAAATTTGAAGTCAGTATGAGAGCAGCACTATTAAATAGACATCAAGCAACAAAGCCCCCTGAAAATAATAGTACTTGGGGTTGAAGGACTAAGCACTCTTTGAATATTACTGTGAATTAAATCATCATTATAATTAAGGTCACATTTAACTGTTTCCTACATTAGACTCATCTTTTGGTGTTTTAAGTGAGTCTTTGGCTGTTCCTCAGCTAAAACCAGAAAATAGCCCTATTTCTTTATAAAGACCATTTTAAGCAATTTCTGTCCCAGCATTTAGGTACAATTTAAAAGCACAGAATTAAGCTACTTTAGTAGGATTACCTAGTTAGCCACGAGGCTAATTTTTTTTTTAAACCCTCATCATAGAATTGCATATGACAGGTGAAAAAGTGAAAATGCTTATACCTCTAAAGAAGGTCAGTCATCCTCTCTTGATTTGCAAAATGTATGGTTTGAAACATTCAAACTCCTCCTTTGCTGCAAACCAAAGCCAATGTTATAACTAGACATGGTTCAATGAATTACATTTAATGCTGTTGTTCAATTCTTCAGAGTCCAAGTTGCCAAAAGAGAAACAGTAAAATTTGTACACAGGCTTGATCAGAAAACAGTGAAATAATTGACAAAGACAAAAAAATATCTGCATGAATTGGTCTCAAATATTTAACTGATAGAAGCTGTAGATGATAAATACTTCTTAGTTGTGATGGGAGGTAACATCATAGAATCAGAAAAATTTAGGTTGGAAAACACCTTTAAGATCACCAAGTCTAACTGTAAAATGAGGCACGATGGCAATGGAGAATAGTTTGGAAAATTAATGCTGGATGTTTGGGAAACATTCTTACTGGGAGAGTGATAAAACCTCTCCCCTAACAAGCTGTGGAGATCACATTGCCCCAAACAGCTGTGAGCTTCCTATCCTTGCAGTTTTCCAAGACTGAGCTGAACAATGCTGCAGCTATCCTCTTTCCTTCTCTCAAACAGGACAGAATATCCTAAGGTTTCTGCTTTAGTGAACCACATCCTTCCTGTGTCCCTGCTTATCAAATGGCCAACTCTTTCCAATGATATGGGATTGTAGGAGGAACTCATGTCACCATGCAATTACTGGTTCCAGCACAAGTCTGAGAAGGGAAGGAAAAGAAATAATTCAAGCTATAGTTGCAGTGAGTGAAGGTCTAAAAGACATAGAATTTGCTTTTCTGTGCTTCCTTGCCTTATTATCTCACAGAGCAAAAGCAAAGCCAGACTTCTTTCTTCTCTGGATAATGGCAGGATGGCTTCGAGCAGCACTAAGAGATCTTGCTGCTCTCAGAATCACACATTACTGATTTCCCAGCAGGTGATCAAGCACATCCTCCTGAGGAACATTCACACTCTACTTGTGTGTTACAGAAGTTTTCACACATCTGAAAAAGAGTAAAATTAACTCTTCTTCAAGTTCAGATGATAAACAAAAGCACTATTGACAAGCACCACTAACATGTAGTGGTGACTGCACAGTACAGTACAGTGATAATTAATACACCATGCTTTCTTTCCTACATTATACACTTGGAAAGCAAACTAAAGTGACTGATAAGTTTAGCATTTTCAATGGACTGTGCTATTTAAGAAAACTGAAAGTCAATGATGGGTGAGGATGTAAAGTTAGAGAGCAGTTGTATGCTAATACATATGGCACCAAAAAGTAGCTAAATCACCAACTTCATAATGAGGCAAGGACTCTGAAGGTGAGAGGCAGACTAAATAGAAAGAAAAAGCACTCAAAGAACAACCTTAATCCTAAAACTCTGTCTCTGAAGTGTTGTTCAGCATTAGGGCTCCAGGCCTCTTTTTAGAGGAGAAGAATTTTGAAGTGCAGAAATTTCTCGTGTTGCCAAGAAAATTGAAAACACAATGTTCCAAAATCAGTAAGGCTGAATTAAGGAAATAAAAAGAAGTAGAATTGATTTGTTCACTAGTTATCAGAAAGGAACAAGTTTCTCTCACAGAGTTTATGTTCAGATAGCAAGAGCCTGCCAAAACTCTCTGATGAAACATACAAATTTTGATGTACAATTCTATGATATACAATATAAATTCACCTGTACTATTAATTTTGTTGCCAGCTATTCACATCTCTGCTTTTTCCATCTCAGCTTCTGACAATCCACAGATTTTTTTTTAAAAAAGCCTGGATTGCAAAAGCTATTTTAAATTCTATTTTTGATTTAACCTCTGTAGTTTAGATAGATGAAAAGTCTGACTCTCACAGCCAAAACAAAGCAGGGCAATATTTTAGCCCTTCATAGAAAGCACTAAACCATTTCACTAAAATCAATACTAGAGTATACAGTAGCAAGGTTTTGGTTTTATGTCCCTTCCCTCCCCCATTCCCTTGGGAGTACTATACTGAATAGTTTACTATCTTGCTGGAGTACAATACTTTAATAGTAAGTAATATGTCAAAGTGATGTTTTCGAAGCACGGTAATGCTGGGATTTTATATCCAGACCACAGGTTTCAGAATAATCAATGTATATTTATAATGACTTAATTACAGTGATGAGATATGTCTCTGCTGCCCTAAGGAAAACTGTAAAGAAGAGTACAGTTTCAATTATCTGTACCATAGCCCAGCTAAATGCAGTTTTGCAAGTTTGCTATTAGCAAAACCCATTTTACTTCAGTGGAAGAAGGTTTTCTTCAGTAAGAGGCTCTGGAGATATCCAATGAATAACAGCAGGCTTAGGAACAGAACTTGTTGAAGGAATTATCTCACCTGAGCAATGATCAAGCATTTCACTAACTACCGCGTGGATGAAGCATTCACTTGGAAATCAGAAAAAAACTAGTTCAAATCTTTGTGATTTGCTGCTGTTGCTGCACCCTGAACCTCATGCTTTCCTTTTAATTCATGGAATACCTAAACCAAAGTGATGGTAAAGGTCTAGCCTTAGACTGCAATATTGATATCCCTTCCAAATTTCTTTATGGATGCTTTCTGGAGCTGAGAAACAAAGTCACACTTGAAAAATAGTCTTGTTTGTTTCTTATTTTATTAATATGACAGCAAGAGAGACAACAATGTTAAATTTTGCTGTCCTTGCTCAGGCAATTGTAACTTTGAGATCCACAAATTTCATGTCTGGCAATCTGAAGTTTGTTAGCAGTGTTCAAAGAAGATGTTTTGTACAAATGCAGGTATCCATATCACCTAGCTGCATTAATCTACTTAAAAGTGAGTAGAATGGATGAGGGGAAAAAAATAAGCTGTATTTTAATGTTTTTGGTGGTAGTCCTGTGAGAAAGGATAAGATTTTTCACTGTTCAAACATATAGCTTCTGGTTTCTTTCCAGTTCAGTGTTCCAAAGTTCAGCTTCTACTCAATGCAAATTAAAGCACCATGGAAAGAACCCTTTAAGACAGAAAGCAAACAAGAAAGTTCTCAAAAAAGAGATGCATATCAGTTATGCCAGTCTGAAGCCTTGAAAACTCAGGTGATTCTCTCTTTTATGGAGACCTGTTGTGCTTTTGTTTCCTTTTATTTTTCTTTTGGTAGAGAAAAAAAGGAAAATATTAGAACCTGAATCTAAGCTTCTCTGATACTTGATACACTTAAAGTTTCAGAAACATACCAGGAAAAAAATATGTGGTAGGTATACTGTTACATACAGATTTGAAATGTGTACTTTAGGATTAATTTTCTTTTCCTCCAAGGATTTTTTTCACTCCTCTATTTAGGATAAAGTATGTTATTGAAAAGAAGACTTTTTTTTTTTTACTTTTATTTTCCAATAGTTTAGTCTTAGCCTGAAGTTTAGAAATCTCAGATGAATCCACATTTTGCTGAAGACTGTATAATCTTGGAGAAATTATTTTGTCTGCCTCTTACAATCCTGTGTCTTTAAAATGAAAATAATAATAGTATGTCTCCATCAAGGGGGTGTTGTAAGGGGTGCAGTTTCCATGGGGATGAAAACTACAGCAGTGTCCTAAGTACCTTTGTAATCATAGATAAATTTTGATTAGGAAAGATTTGGATTTACAACAAAAAGAGCAGATGACTTATCATGGCTGAGTTTATCATCCTTGGATGGGGGCTAGCAGAAGACCAGCTAGCATTGTGGCACCTAAGAAGTGAAAGGAGCAGTGGGAATCAGGGGAAGCCCAGAAGATATTGGCATATTTTGCAAATCAGTAATGCAGTAAATGCTGATGTCACACAGAACACGTTGGGGCAAACAAATGCAGCTTCAGTGTCATGGAACTTTATCACAACACTCTTTACTCAGGTTAATGCATTTTGCATGCAGCTGAAATTATATTTCTGAGAAGAGTCACTTTTCCATGTTCTCTAAAGATTATTCCTTTACTCAGTGTTGAATCATGCATATACCTCCCTGAAATCATTTTAATCTTCCCTCTCAAGCTCAGCTGCATTGAAATGTATATTCTGTATGAATGGTGCCTTGGTGCAGCAGTTACTCCATTTTGATTAGGATGTCCTTGTGAATATCCACAAACTAAAGCCCATTTTAAACAGGATTCACTTTTGATACAGACTTCTCTTCTTGTGACACGTCTCCTGAGATTTCTGACATCTTTTAGCTCTGGTGAACCAGAGAAAGAGAAGATCTTTGATTCTTGATCGAGACTGAAAAGGGAGAAGAAAGAGAGAAAAAAAATTTAGTTGATGATAAAGACTTCTGGGATTATTTCTCCTAATATTCTGTGCTATGGGAAAACCCCATTTAAACAATCCATTGAACAAAATATCCTAAAATAAATGAGAAAAGAAGTGGTTCAAGCAAAATGCAGAAAGAGAAGGAGGTCTCTCCTCTATACCAAAATTTTCCAGATGATAAAGTCCATTTTCCTGTCACTGCAGCAAGGCTTGTTTTGTGTATATAATCATCTAAACAGCATAGAACAACACAGTTTGGTTCATCCTTCCATTCTTTCTCTTTTTTTTTTTTTTTTTTTTTTTTTTTTGTTAGAAATGAGAAGCATGAAATGTAGAATAATAAATCAAATGTCTGGGTTTCCTGCTCCTTAGAAAGTGAGGCTGGAGGACAAAGGGAGTGAATAATATGCAAGTTATAAAAAGATACCATGAAGATTTTTACTGCTTATGTACTTCTTTAAAATATCTCTGTTGGAAAAAATAAAATGAAAGACAGTCTACATCCCATCAGGAAGGAATGATACAAAAAAGAAACAGATGTGCTTTTTTGTTTTTGCCTATCTACTAATTTCTCTCTTTTGTTGATACTGTCAGGTAGTGCCTAGTGAGCTGACAAATCTGAAAGAAACAGATAAAGAGATAACTGAATTAGAATTACATATATGTTCTTGCAAATCAAATGTCTTTTTACTGTGCTTGTTGTGACCAGTTACCTTTCACTACTGCCCAGTCATAAAGCATTTGATAGACAAGCTTCTTTCACAGAAATGTTTTTACAGGAGTAGAGCTGAGCACACTTTCATAAAAAAAAAGCCCTGTTGAATGGTTCACACTTCACATCTCTGTTATCATTTGTATCTTCCACCAAAAAAAATCTCAGAAAATGCATTAGATAATGAATGCTAAGTATAAAATAACCTCTTATTTAGAATGAAAATAGTAAGATGAGTTATTTAAAAAATAGTATGAAAGTCTCACAGGAATAAACAAGTTTCCCACATGATTAATATTTCTCCTGACTAACAGTATCTCAAACAAAAATCAACTGCAAACAAAAGCACACGAAAAAGCAAAACCAATTCCTAAATCATTTGTGAGCAATCAAAAAAGACCAAATTCATGGCATAAAGAGATCTCTAGTAATAGCCTATCTCTAATTTGGAATGATACCAGCTGTTGTCAATTCGCTGAGAATTCAGATTTGGTGTGGAAACTCTTTTCACTTCATCCATCACAGTCTGACTTAAGAGGGTTGGAAGATAAAGGAGGAAAAGTAAATAAATTCTGCTTGTTGCCCAAGGCAAAATTTAGTTTGTTACTCAGCTTGTTGCAGTATGCATCACTTTTAATGAACTTTTAAATTAAATCCACTTACTTTTTGTCTTTTTCTATCTCGTGAAAGAACAAAGACATATTTATATGCCTCTAAATTCAAGAAGTCCTCATATGAGAGGTGAACAATGACCCTGCCATGTGTTGTTAATTCAGAGGTTAAGGTGGCTTTTGCCATGTGTGTCCTGGCTTTTGCCATGTGTGTCCAATATTCATGAAGACTATATGAAGGAACAATTATTATTCTCTTGGTTATCAATAAAGGAAACCAAAGGAATTGTTTTCCAAAGACTAAAAAATAAAAATAAAAAATAAATTAAAAAAAAAAAAAAAAAGAAAGAGAAGATCAGGATTTAATTGGCATTGTGTGAAAGAGTCAAAAAACATCAACAGACCACAAGCAGAAAAATGTGAAACCTGAAAAACACCACCTGGTTTCAGAGAAATCTCCACCTGCTGTAAGTAACTCACTTAGCCAGCTTCGTTTGACTGCTCAAGTAAGATTAGCTAAGAGAAGTTTGGGCAGTTTTCACAGGTAAACCTTGAAGTTGGGAAAGAGCAGCAATAACCATGGAAAACTGCTTCCATTTGGTGGTTGCCCTGATGGTGGCACTCTTCACTCTTGGATCCTCCAACACCTGCCACGTAAAGAACAATTAATAGGAAGGATTTAGCGTTCAGGAAAAGGCAATCTAAAGAAAAGCTTTCTCCATTCTTTACATGCACCCTTCAAAAAACAACTTTATAAATGTGTTATTTTTAGAAACAATGGATTTTAATAGTGAGAGAGTGAAATAGTGTCATTCCAATCTCAAATGTTCTCTAGTCTAAAAGGACCTCTCTTCACTTTCTCTGATTTTTTCTCCTCCCACTGCGAATGGCTTAGAGAACTATTTTTCCTACTCAGTGCTTTTATTTGATTTTTTCACTCTCCTTTTTATCAGCCTAAAATGTTCCTGCAATATTCATGAATTCAGCAGCAGCCCAGGAGTGGGTGTCAGGTGTTGCTTTGCTGCTGTTTCTCCTGCTGGGTCCCCTGCTCAAATAGAGAGCACAATCACATTTTAGAATTTAACATTCTTGATGTTGGGGAGGGTACTTTTTTTTTTTTTGTGTGGGTGGGACATGCTGGTTGTTGTGGTGGTGTAGTTTATATCTATTCCTGAAGGGAGAAGTGCTCTGAACATGCTAGGATTTTACTGGTTCTTCCAGTACATGAATACTTTTTCATATTAGATTAAAACTATATATATATATATATATATATATATAATATATATATGTATCTGATATATATATATTTGTGTTTGTGTGTGGGTCTGCAAGTTAGGGTCAAAAACCTGTGAAGAGTTTGAAGTTTGGTAGCCCCCAAACTGCTGTCAGAAATTTGGAAGCTGCACGCTACTGCACATGTTTCTACTCACATGGTAGAAATGAGCATGTTGAAATTTACATATATATTGGAATTTCTCAGAGGAATTAATCCCATTCTCAGACAGCAGTTCAGTTTATTCCTCTACAAACCCTCGTGCAGATCAGCCAAACAATTTGTCTTGTCAAATGATTCAGATTAAACAGATACAACCAGCTCAAGTATGACTAGACATGCATTTTAAAATGATATAAAAATGATAGGTTCTTCCCCTTCCCTTCTCTAATTTTCCCTCTTCCTCCATCATAACATTGAATTAAAGGGAATAAGTAGAGTAGTTCTCAGCCTAATTGACAGCAGTGAGCTAGTGGAAAGATGTTGCCTTTATGTGATATCAGTATTCCACGTCCTCCCCCTCAGGTTTAGAGATTGGCTGTGCTAGCTGTACCAAACGAGTGAGGACAAACAGACCTCATGGTCCTGAAAGTTGCATTTAAAAGGATAGGTAAGAAACAGAGCTCTAATGTTGAAGTAAATAATGGAAAGAACTGATATAACTATTAATTATATGTTGTTGGGATTTTTTTTTCCCACTTAGAGGGAGGGTAATGGAGAGTTTAATTAGAAAAAAGAAATAAGGAAGGCAATTACTGTTCCATCCCATCACTTCCCTCAACATGATTAACAGCTAGAATTGTGTAGGCCTTAGGGCAGAGTTGAGTCTTGAGTATTTGAAAGAGATATCATTTTTATAGATCACATCAGGGGAAAGGAAAAAAAATCACATTTTAAAGTCATATCCTGCACAGATAATACAGTCAAAGAAAAATTACAATATTAGAGATTTTTATCAGTTGGAACAGTATTACATCTGTGAATTTTGTTGCAAGTAAGTCTGGTATCTGCAACCTTAGGGAATATAGGATATTTATGATAAAAACTGGTGAAAGTTAAAGGCAGCTGAATTTTAGCAAGTGAGAGTAAAGATTATGTTGCAACATTTTCTAAGATGAATGACTACTATGGGAAGAAAGTCAATGAAGAAAGATGATTTGAAAAAAAATAGCTTGCAGGACTAAAAATTACAGAGAAGTTAATTTTAAATATACTAAAGGAGGAAAGAACATAGAACTGCATAGAAAGCAGCCAGTGAAGTGAGAAAAGTAAAATCCATTTTGGAGAAAGGAAAGCATGGCATTCAAGACAGGGTGAGGTAGATGTCACAGCTGAGAAAGTAAAAAGGAGTAAAGAGACTGGATGGCCATCAGCATTTTCTTTAGCATCAGAGAAGGTTAGAGACAGAAAGAACTCATGTTACAGAGGCCTGAACAGAAGAATGAAAACATGAGGTTAAAGCCAAAGGAAGGCTGTGAAACAGTGAAGTGTGGTAATCACTGTGGTGTGCTGTCCCTGTGTGACAGGGCACTGCAAAACAGGTGAAAATCCTGCAAGGATTACTGAAGGCATGTGAAAGATGGCAGTGTGTTTGCTTATCTTGTTCCATTTTTACCTTTACTTTTTCCTTCTTTGTTTTTGTTTTTTTTTATTTTTTTTATTTTTTTGACCGAGGGAGATTATTCTCTGTGTGTTCTGATGTTGTTAAGGTGCCTTTGTGGAAAGCATTTTCAGTGATTCAGTCTGCATCATTTTAGAAGAGCTGCATGCTGTGTTATTGGAAATAAGTTATCCCTGCTTTTAGAGACACAAAATGAGCTGCTAGACTGATTTCTGATGATCCTCAATGGGCCTTGCATGGCTTTCTAATGAGAGGCAAGGTTCCTTCTTCCACTCACTGGTAGAAGGCAAAAGGAAAAGGGTAAAGTTGTTACAGGCTTGTTCTAATGTGTCAAATGTATTTTTTAGTCTTCTCTGCAATCATTCTCATTGCTTTACACGTGCTGAAATGATGTCTGTTAAGAACAGTATACATTGTTATTAGTTCCTCGTCTAAATGCTATGTGAAGAAATTGTTATTTTATCTGTCCTTGATGTGCCTAGGAACAACACAATGACCTTCTTTAAAGTAATTCCCATGCAGTATTCTAAATACAATTTTAAATAGATGTGCAGAGAACAGCCATTTCCTCATATCCAGAAAGTAGTAACACTGCTGCCATCCTCTGCTTTTCATTTATGTACACTCATCTTACACTCCTGAACATCTCTGCCTGCATCTGCCCGGGCATGTTTTTGAAGAACAAAAATGGAAAAGTCTGCAATAGGTACCAGATATTATTTAATTGCCTAGAAGTAGGTAACAATGTGCGTGTGGCCAGTTGCAGAAATATTGTAATAGTCTAGGATAACATGCCAGGGAGCTGGGGATTGTTCCCTGGGTGGTATCCAGATGTATCATTAGCAAAATACATTATTTGTGTGTGTGTGCACAGCTGGTTAGTGAAGGGGGCAGGCTGTTACGTGTGTATAAAAATGAGTAATCCCATCTCCCTCCAGAAGACGTTTCCTCACCTTGCTAAACAAGAACACAAGGCACCAGACTTGGCAGAGCTATTTCAGGATATCCTAGAAAGGCACGACAGAATTGTGAGGAAACATAGCTGGCATCTGGAGTGCAGAGGCAGTGCCCTGCTCTGCTGAGTGCTCTGTCTCCCTTGTTTGCCTGAGCACTGCAATTGTACACACAGACACTCTCGCTCCCCTCCCCCTGTTTGGCTCGGGAGCTGAAAGAGAACTATTGATGTGCAGTGCCTTGTCAAAAGGGAGGGATAAAAATATCTCAGTTTTGGCTGAAGCGTTTCGTCGTGAAAAATACCCAGCCTTGGTTGAGCCTGATCTCTGCAAAAGATTGGCAGTGAGTGATTTCTAGAGTCAGTACAACTTAAAGTGCACACAATGATGCAATTTTTGTGGGAGAAATGCATGGTTCTTTTTTTTTTTTTTCCTTATTTTTTATATTATTTTACTCTGGCTTCAGTGCCAGATGGAAGCAGTGATTGCTGCTATATAGTTACTCACCTTTCCAGTAGATGGTAGTACAGATGTGCTTAAAAGACTATTACATTTGGGACTGAAACAAACAGTATGTAGACATTTTCAAATACTGAATAAGGCAGAATTTGTAGCTGTATCAGTTTTAAAACTAAGCCATGCAAAATTGCCATTGGAAAAAAAATAAATTAATATCAGGACCTCTTTTATTCTAGGCACTGATCTACAGGAATCTACTGAAAGTTTTATTTTGATAGAAACCTAGGTTGAAATGCAAGTACACGTAATTGAAAGGATCTTTATAAATCATTGACACAGCTATTTCTGTAGTGTTCTATAGTCTGTGGTGCATGATAGTCACACTGAATGCAAAAAGCTGTGGCTATGTTAATCTGTGTAATAAATTAAATGCATTTAGATTTTCACTAGGTTTGACTTAGTTATTTTGTAGAGATAGAAAAAAACCTTTGTGTGACCAGCTTTACAGATTTTCCCTCACATATCTGTTATTCCTGTCTGTGCTGATTTTATGAGAAATGATTAAGCAGACATATGATAATAAATGCAGATCGTTAATAATTCTAATATAATTTTAAAAATAAGCCATAAAAATACTTCTTAGAATAACAATTCAACTTGTAAGTTTTCTAAGGGGTATTTTACACAATATTTTAGCTCTTTAACAAATCCTACAGAAGAAATATGCAGAAAAAGGAGAGGAATTGTTCACATTTTATCAAATAACCAAAAGTCAGTTTATTTTATTGAAGCCATATTATTTGTCACACAAATGTAAAAAAAAAGTGAAAAAATTGCCAGTTGTTTACTGCATAGATTTCTATTTTTTTTCGTGACAGGGAATATTAACATTTGATCTGTTAATATCTACCGAATGATTTCATAAATCATGTCAATGCATAAAATCCATGGGCTGTTTTTTATTGCCATTATGGTTGCTACTGGTTCATTTCAGAGCCACATGCACATTACTACACATTCCTAAATACTGCATGTTACTAGATAACTGAACCCTGCCTAGAATAAATCTCCATGAGCTCTCTGAGCACTGACATCAGCAACAGCTGATGTTAATCAATATGGCTGTCATATTACCTCTAGAGACCTAAGCATTAAAATAAAATTATTTTTAGGTGATATATACATACACATACATACATATGTATATATATGTATATAAACATATACATAGAGAGATAGGAAGGATATAAAACCATTATTTGTTTTATTAGTCTTGTCTGATATATTGTAATGATTGTCACTGAGGAAACTGCTATGCAGGACTTATACTTGAAGGAAGAGCAGGGGGCTCATTTTAAATGACACACTCCAAAAAATCAAGATTGGTAGCAAGGCAGAAGGCAAGTAATTATGTGGAAGACCATGGACTCTGCTCCGATAACCTGTTTCCAGCAAAAATAGTAGAGATGTGGCAATAAGAGCCACTACCTTCTGGATGATGTCAAAAGGGAAATTGTCTTGACAAATGAGGGAGATTTTAAATGGGAGTTTTCTCTGACCTACAATACAAGGAAAGGTTATGCTAATATGTTAAGGCACAGGACTTTGCTAATGGCTGAGCTGTAGACGAGGCAGTGCAGCTCAAGACAAGAGTCAGCTCTTTGTACTTCTCTCTCCCTGAGTGACTGAGAAACACTCATTATCCTGTCCTAGGTTATCCTATTATAAATGCTCTTAGCTTATTATAAATGTTCTCTGATATAAATGTTGCAAACAGTGATCTTGGAGAAGAAAGTGTGAAGCTTCTAGCACGAGGAGGACAAACTACTTCTGTTTTAAAACTAAGAACAGCAGTTGCCTTGTCTGAGCCAAATTCTGTTTCATGAACAGTCATCTAGCAATCTATGCAATCAGCTATAAATATTTCAAATTTTTTTCCCCAAAATATATATTTTTCTGATTAAAGCTTAATTTGGCCCTGAATTATTCTACATATACTTCTCCCCATGAACAGTGAACTCAAAAAATACTAATCTATTTTAAGCACCTTGAAACCCATTTCTCTCTTTAGCTAATGAACTATGCAAAGGAGCCTCACTTGCCTTGGGGAAGCTTGTCAGAACCATCACAAGGAGACTTTATAAAGCCTAAAGGACATGTATCATAATGTATAAAATTTGTCATAGCATATCATTATTACCTTTTGGGAGGCTTGCTACAACAATTACGGATGATTAAGTCATATTAAAAAACAAAAGGCAGTTCCATGACCAGCAGAACAAAGGACACTGAGTTTACCATGTTTTGGGGTGGGGTCTTTTTGGTTGTCTAGTTGAGGGTGATAGAAAATGAATCTTCATCAAAGATTTTCCTGACATAAAGATGTTTACAGGAGACCTCTGCAGGGAGGATCCTTTGGTGTCCAATATTGCATTTATGCAGGATTGTGTAGGATGTCTGTGGCTGCAAAACTCAGACCCATGTAATTATTTCTGAGACCTCTACCTTCCACTAATCTCGCTGCAATGAACTGTGCAGAAATTATCAAAAGTTACTGGGGGATGTGGGAGGCACACAAATGCCTTTAGAAAGGTACATAACTGCAGTCTGATGATAACTGGGGAACAAGGCTGAAAAAGTGCCTGACATTCAGCCTTCCCTACTGTTCTTACTGTCCTGAGTGCTTCCTTTCTCACTTACTTTCTTTTCTGACTGAGAAACAGCGTGAACATGATTATGTGGAAGAATGCATGCAACTCTCACCTGGCAGAAGGATGGAAAGGGCAGTTTGGCCCAAGGGAGAAACTCACACTCAGCACATAAACTGCAATGTCAAATACAGGTGTGCCCTTTTCTCTGGTCTCCACAAGCCTCGCTCAGTGAGCAGTGCCAGACTCAACAGGAACAGGTAGATTAGCCTCAGGCAGGCTCTGGAAAGATGAGATTTGAAATCTTTGTCATGAGGAGGGAACAGCACTCTGGTCATTAGCTACTCAGCTAATGTGTAAAAAGCATATTAGTTTTGTATCCTGCAGCCAACCTTGCTCAGTGTGTTGGCTGTTTTGAGTCTCAAACACAAATGCTTAACCATCCCTCTGCACTGTGGGTTTCCTTTTGTGGGTTTTTTTTGGTTATTGTTTTTTAATTGTACCTAAGCCAAAGATAAATCTGATGTCTGCCTACAGTGTGTTTTGGAGCACCAGGCAGCAATCTCTAAATCCATTGTGACCAAAGCAATGGCAATAAAACCCATCAGCTCAGCCACAATAAGCTGAGACAAAGTGCTGCTCTAATAGAGCTGTGATGCTATCAAGGCAACCCGGTGGCTGTTGCACAGGAATGCTCTGCACTGCACCATGTGAAGATATTCACAGTAATTTGCATAACCTTGCACTTCTAGGAGGATTTTACAGACCTGCACTGCTGGGCACTATGAGGGATGAGTTTGGTAACAATGGGTATAGCTCCCACGAAAAAGAAGAAAGAAGAAAGAAGAAAGAAGAAAGAAGAAAGAAGAAAGAAGAAAGAAGAAAGAAGAAAGAAGAAAGAAGAAAGAAGAAAGAAAGAAGAAAGAAGGAGAAGGAGAAGGAGAAGGAGAAGGAGAAGGAGAAGGAGAAGGAGAAGGAGAAGGAGAAGGAGAAGGAGAAGGAGAAGGAGAAGGAGAAGGAGAAGGAGAAGGAGAAGGAGGAGGAAGAGGAAGAGGAAGAGGAGGAGGACAAGGACGAGGACAAGGACAAGGACAAGAAGAAGAACCCTAAGCACCACCACTGCTAGTGGAGAGCTTCGTGTCAGCTTGCAAATTCTTGTGTAAGCTGGCTAAACCTCAGCTAAACATCCATGCCAGAGCAGATTGCTACTCACATTTTAATTACTTGGATTTGGTTTTTTCTCTCTCTCTTTTTTTTTTTTTTTTAATGAAATAGACTAAATCAAGATGCTTTCTAAAATTCTGATCACTTTTGGTAACCTGATAGTGCACATAAATTTGGCTAGATAAGCCTTCACAGTGAAACTTTGAAGAAGAGTATGTTGTCTAGAAATCATCAGTGTAAATTAGTGCTACCTAATACAGACTGCAATTAACTTCTGATATAATTATAGGCCACTTTTTTAACTCTGCCAAGTCTTTTTGATGTTCAAGAATAACCACACCAGCCAGCAATCTCTAATACAATGGAATAGCAAGTATACAAGCCATGTATCAGAAAGAAAATATTTTTAATGTGTTTATGCAAAACAAATCACTGCTCTGCTCCATCTTTTCTACCTTTTTGTAATGAAAACCATTGCCTACAGTTATTTACTTAAATCAAGTCTTTTATTATCCATGTTTTATGCCAAATTTCCTTTTTTGTGATAGCTATTTATCATAGCAAAAGCAAAACAGAAGCACTTCAATGTGGGAGTTTTATAGGAGGAAGCTTCAGTGAAGATGGGATTGATAGATCAAAGTCTTATCCCATGATAACAGATGTATTTAAATATTTACCTTCATTTTTGTCCTCTACAGTTAATACATTTCCCTAGCATAAGCTGCTAAATGCATTTTCCCTCTTTTTATTCTTATTAAAATTGTGATTTGATGATATATTTGTAAAGCTGTGAATAGTTATTAACGTTTCTTTAAAGGCTTCAATATTTGAATGGCCAAATTCCAGCTTGAGTAATTTGATTCTGCCTACTTAAATTGCCCTCACAGTTTCAATTAGATAACTTATTCTTCTATTCTTTATTCCCTAAAACTGTTTTGCAGCATTGCTGCCACTATTAAACAGCTGCTCAATTTTGCCCCAGAGGTGACTTAACTGATCCCTATAAACAAAGCAAAATACATAAAACCAATTTAATTTTTTCTCTGGATGAATGTTGGTAAATATAAGTTTTATGGTGGGTAAGTGTTGTTTTTGAATGCCCATGTTTATGCTCATTTTAAGGGTAATGATATAGAAACCTTTCCCACAGTGTCCTATTAAGTGTGCTCTGGAAAGAACAGGAGAATTCATATTCCATACCTGTTCAAAGTCTTTCCTAGGACAATCACCTAGAGTATTGCTTTTAAATGGTAGGTGTCTTGCCATATGGGTATAAGAATGACCTCCACCAAAGAGATAAAAGAACTGTAGGCTAAATGTGAATATCTGAAGATGTCTCAGAAAGGCAACCATGTATGGCATGTCAGGCATACTGTGGAGGACTCCTCCTCACAGGATTTTGGAAATCCTGGCAGGGCTTTTAGAAGAAAATGCACTCCAGAAATCTTTATAAGACTTTTCCATATTCTAGAATCTCATCCTGAAGCTGCCCAGTTGCTGCACAGTAATTTCACTGCACCAAGAAAATCCCATTCTTTCTACATTTGTTAAACCTGTGAGACTCTCTTCCTGGAAGAAAAGGATCAGAAGCAGCAAAGAGCACTACCTGCATCATTTAAGGGAAGTTTTAGTGGGGCCACAGGCTGACAGTGTGCACTGCATTAAAGATTTTTTTCCCTATCCAGACCTATATTTCTGCTCTTTACAAGGGACCTGCTCAGATTACAGTGGTTACTGCAACTTCAAGGTAATGTGATGCTCCTGGGAGGTCGCGTGGGAAATCCCTGTGTAACTGCACAGCAATAATTAAGCAAAACTTCAGAACAGGCTTTTGGATTTAGGCCTTTGTAAATTAAATCCTCCCTTCTATCTTCATGCAAGGTTTCTACAGATAAATCTTCAAATAGGCCCAGGACAGGTAGGCCCCAGGCTTATAAAAGCTATATATGTACTGAAAATGTTTCTGGGATCAATTAAAAAAGCATGTTTAAATATAGAACCTGTGAAAGTTGAAGGAATACTTAAACATTTATAATTTTGAGTGCTACTGTGGCTGAACAGGGCTTCTTATTTTTTTCCCTTCCTCCTGTTTCCTGGGGTGGATGACATATACTTGGAGAGTATCTTAGAGCAGGCATTCCTCTGGGGTTTATTCTGCTATTCTGTCTTGAGGAAGACAACCTGCACAACCTGGAGAAAGATAAAATACTCTTCTGCAATATTTCTTTCTCTTTGGGGGATATAAGGCTTTTCACTTTTCTTGATGAACTGATGACGTTTAGAGCATCACCTCAAAGACTTTCTGCAATTTGAGATTTCTCATCTTCTATTTCTTCCCAGTTCTGCTTTATTTTTTTTTTTTCTAAAGTTTAATCTTCATCCACATATTTTTCATATCTGAGAATCTTCATGCAGGCCAATCTTTTTCTATTTATTCTATTTCAGATAGTGAATCTTTTTTCTTCCTTTTCCATCCCCATTCTGTGTCCCTTTCAGCTCTTTCCCAGCCCCAGGCTTTTCCCTGCCTCAGCATTAGGGGAAAATGCTGCCTACCAATCTCTCCGATTATATTGAGCTGCACTTCAGGATACAGATCTGAGCTTTAGCATTGCTTTCTGCCTCCTGCTTGTGCTGAAGGGCTGAGACAAATGAGACAACAATACTCAGCCCTGGATGTTGAAAATAGCATTGCAGAAAATGTCAGGGCTGCAGAGTCACTATGCAACATAGGAACCTGGAGCAAATCAGGCCAAGAAAGGGCAGGGCAGTTTATGAATCATTCCAACATCCAACTAGTAGTGCAAATCCAAAATAAAATTAGGAGTTTACTAGAACTCTGTCAACTACAAAGGATCAAGATTTAAAATAAAACTCTAACCAAAGCATATCAGGTTCCTCTTAAAAATCAAGGTTGCCACAGTACTAATAGGAATCTCTGTCTTTAATAAAAAAAATTGTGGCTTTTTATCACTTCTTCTAAGCAGAGGAATGAGCAAAGACAGCAGGAAAGATACCTTGGTGTTGTTGCTGCAAAGACTGACAGCCTCAGTCTCATGTGCCTCATGTTCTGTGTTCCAAAAATGCTCATGGATGTGGGCTTTACTTAAAACAGCAGCTCTTCCCTGAATTTCTTAAATAAATTTTTTAATCTCAAAGAAAACATGTTCAAATATTTCAAATTTGCCTCATTTCACTATTAGGCAAAAAAACCTTTTGTCCATAATGAAGAGAACACACACAGTAAATGCCAGTGGTAAAGAATGGTGGTTTTGGGAGCTGTCTCATTGTGTATCACATTTCCTAGAACGTTATCAAAGCAACACTGTGCAGTTAGACTAGCTGAGAAAAAAAAATGCTGTCCTAGAAAGATCTTATATTTATGGACAGATTTCCTTATAGATCACATCTGCTCAACATGAATTTGAATGGAAATTTTCACAAAGCAGTGCATGTAAACTATTCAGCCTTCTTTTCTTAGCCTCCACAGTTCCACAGAACTTGAGTTCAGGTTGTTGCATTTAATGGTTTAGCACCAGCAGGAAATTAAACTCAAAATAAGCCATTCCTCTCCCCCCCCTTGTTTTGGTGAAGGGGGGTACAAAAGCAGACACTGTGGGTTGAGACAACAATTTGCTGGAAGCAAAAAGCAATGAAATAAGAAAGGCACAGTAGCAACAGCAGTATTAAGAGCACAAGCACACAAAAAAAAAGGTGGTTTACCTACAAAAAAGTTGTTCACCACCTCAGCTTTTCTCCACACAGCCACCAAGGTCAGAACCAGGATGGTTCTTACTTTCACCAGGTCCTTACTTTCTAGTTAGCATAATAAGCACCATAATTTTTCAGCCAAGATTTCAAAGAAAATATTCTCAACATTACAGAAAGACTCAAACTTAAAAACCTGTACATTTTTTCTCTGTTGATAGACATTCAAATGCATTAGTTATTATTGAGAACTTAATAACTATATTTGCATTATGAATTCAATTTGATTTTTAAAAATGAGAATACTTCAGCACACTTACCATATGTTACTTAAGAAACCATTATCTATGGTTTGAAATAATAGAGAAGATATATAATTTGCCAACGTATTCTGCATTTTTCTGGAAGTCTATAAAATAAAACCTTTCCAATTAGAGATGAAAAGGAGACCAACATTCTACTCATGATTGTAAGAAAAAGAATGGAAATTTCAATTTTGAAAGAAACTACTCCACATCCATAGTTTATATATTTACTTAAATTTTAATTTTATGATTCTCCAAGTGTGCCAAATATATAAGAATATGTGAATTGTTACTATTTATATATTTCTATTGTGTATCCATGAATAAAAAACATCACTGAATGTTAAAAGTAAGCAAAACTACTGTTTAATATTCTAACTTTAGGTCATGGTATTGAAGGTTACACTGACACAGTGCTTGTCAATGTATTTCCTACATTTAAAATACAAATTTATTTTTAAACTCTTTTTTCCATAATTTTTTCCTACATTGATATAAAGAAATATGCAATTATTGCTCAAAACATATGTAATTTACAGTTTTAAGACTGATCAAGGTTAAAAGGACTCTACACATTTCCTGAACAGTGTTATTTAGGGTGAAGTTCAAATTGTAGTTACTGCTGTTAAATGCTGTGTTCCCTGCAGTTTTCCACCATGGCATATTCTTTCTATTGTGTAATATTTGGGATGTGGCAGATCAGTGTAAAATAATATGGACACAGGATATGTAACCTTATTGCCACATGAACCCATGTATGCACTGTATGACAGTAGGGAGGCCCAGACTGTTGAATCTAATAATGGATGAAATTAAATGCTTCCTCCACCTTGACATTTTCTAGTTAAGATTTATATGTTGCTGTATAAATACATATACACATGCATGCATATATATATATATATGTATGCAAACAATTTTTTCATAAGCAGGTCTTGGATTAAATGAAATACAATAACCTAGGTCTGAAATACTTCAAAGTTTGAACAAACCTCAGACTTTGATTTTGGCTGTGAGTCTTGCTGCTAGTGCAGAGCCAGGGGTGGTGAACCCATCACTTGCTGTTTGCACCTGCACAAGAACCCTTGATTGTTTATTTGGTCTCACTCCCCAAACATAAGGCACCTGCTTGTTTACCATAAATGGTAAATACTGTCCTGGATGCTTAGTAACCTATTTCTGCATTCTTGCTATTAACTAATAACTGCCAGAAATGTTTCTGGCCTATAAAACACTGCTTATTATTTAGGTGGCCTGAATGTATCATGCTTATCAAACCAGTTTCACTGGTTTTTGTCATGATCCTACATTGCTTATAGACACAGATCTAGAGAATCTCTTCTGAATTTATTCACTTAATCTTGTGGGGCTCTCAGATCCATGCAGGAAGATTTGAAAATGATACAGTAAAGAGGAAAATGTCATTACAGCAAGAGCCAAGCCTAAGCTGTAAATTGGACTCCTAAGCTTCTTTGGGGTTTCTGGTTGGCAGTTCTCCAGCCCTGGACAGTTCTGGCCATGTTTAACATTTTGCTTGTATTCTTCTTGTAATTAAGTTATATCAATGCCATCTGATGCAAATTGTGTATGTAGGAAATATATGGATCGTGTATCCAGACAGGAATTTCAAAATCAGTTAAGACAATCGTGTCACATTAAACAGCACAAAGGGACAGAAGGTTCAAGTGGCAGGCTTTGGCAGTTTGAGCAGACATCCTTAAATCAACAACATAAATTTTAATATAGTAATTGTATTACACCAAATGTCTGTGTTAACAGGATGCTGCTTCCAGACTATTTACAGAGAACACAAGAGAAATAAAATAATATTAATACATTAATATTTTTTTTCTAACATCTTTGTTTTTTAAAGCTTCTGCAAACAATCCAGCCCAAACAAATCTTTGTTTTTATAATCTACTCAATTTCTAAACCCCTACTGGGTAAGACTTTCCAATTAAAATATGATTCTTTATGCTTTTTTTTTCCTAGGAAATGTTTACTTAGACATTGCAGAGTGTTTTCTTTAATATATTATTTTAACATTGCAAGAAATTAAAATTTCCTGAGTCTTGTTTAAGCTCATGTCTAATAACAATTCACAGACAAGTATCCATTAATTTATCACATCATTCAGGGGCACCAACACATTGGGACACTCTTTGGGGGTGTAAGCAGACTAAAAATTGTAAAGATTTTCCCAGATTCCTTTGTTTTGAAGTAGGATTGTGATGAGGTGAAGGGAATCATAAACTTTCCAAGAAATCCCAAAATCACGTGTTCACCTGATCTTGGTTCTGGTACCATTCCACAAGCCATAAGCAGTGGCTTCCAGGGCAAATTCTGCAGTACACCTGAAGCACACAAGTATATGTATAAATGTTTGGTGCCAAGCACTCACTTTGTGCTTTGCAGGGTCTATTTCATACCCACCCTGGGCAGTCCTTGGTGAAGTGCAGCAGGCAAGCTCTTGGAGTTTGAATCTTCCAGTTTTGTGTCCCACAAAAGAAATCCCTTCTCAATCTCTGAGGCTGTTCCACAGCTGAACCAACTTTTTCTTAAATAGAGGTGGGTCAGGAGGTTGGTTTTGTGTAACCCCAAAGCCACTGGCTAGTGCCTGCATGGCATACTAGGGCTGCTCAGAGATGGAGGAGAGTGCTCTGGAATTCTCAACACCTTGAAACAGCATTTGGTTTTTATGTGGATGAGAATCTGGGAGAATGTGGGAGCACATGAAAATAACTCGTTCCAAGCAGGGTCCATGAATAGTCAGTGAGAGCTGCTCAATGCACATTAATTAAGGTCTAACATCATGCTGATCACATCCCCTTCCATTTCTTTCCCCTTTCCCTTCTCTTTCATGTCCCAAAGCCAGTAAACCCATGTAAAGAAGAGAGATTATGGTGTCTCAGTAACCATCTCAAAGTTAGAAAGCCACAGTGATATAAAAATTGTTCTAATTTTAATAAGAAGTTAAAGAGATTTCTTATTATGCAAAGTCCTCAGACTGGGTCCCTACTGTTACAATATGCACAAACACCAATAAATGTTCAAAATCAATTTTTTGTATTAACATTAAACCAGATAGCCTAAAAGAAAGGTAATTGCTATTTAATCCTAGCATCTTTACAAGTGTTCCTTTTAGCTATTGTTTCAGGTTACTGAGATTTAACTTAGTTTTATAAGTATGTATATTCTATAGAGTTAGTATAGTGTGAGACTAATTGAGATCACCATGGGAGTTAAGATTGCATATTGATAAATGCCAGGATGATATTGTGCTTCAATAATTCTCATCAGTGCAGCCATGAAAATTAATGCTATTTCTGTATTACACTATTTTCTTCTAACAGTTTGAATGGAAAACATCTGATCTGGAATTGTTTGCAGTGGATAAAAGCAGCCTGCATATTAAAGGATCTGACATATTTGTAAACCAGCAATTATGGCATATACCCAGCAATTTGAAATATTTCTGAATTGTTCAGCACATCCCAAAATTGCTCATGTAATGAAAGCACATGAAAATGTTATTATCATTGTTTCTAGTTGTCTTTCATTTCCCACTGGAAACTTTTTTGTCAGCTTAATAAATTTTTGTTTGTTTTCAGCTCTAGCTTTATTTGGTTTTGGTCCTGGAATGAAAATGAGCTAATGACACCTTTTCTCAGTCTGCAGAGGCTTCCTCTGTAGAGCAAGAACAGATTAGTTGCTCAGCACATGATCTCAGAGTGAGATTAAGTGCTGCTGCTCTATTTTTTTATTAATATTTACTTTAGAGGAAGGGGATCCCAGATGTATCTACACAGGACAGTGTGATCCACACTGTCTGAATAATCTTAATTTTGTATTTCAAAAATAAATGCAATTGATTCATCACTTTTTTTTTTGTTTGAGTTTGTTTGTTTTTTTTTTTAATTATTAAATTAAAAGAAGAAATTAAATAGAAATCTGAAGAACCTCTTGCCAAAGGCCCATTTTAACAACTCATAGTATTTTTAAGAGTTAAAACCAGAAGTGACTCAGGGATTAGGAGTGATAGTTGTATCATTTTACCTTCGGATTTTCAGTCTGAAGCTAGTCACGTTGGTGGCAAGCATTAACAGAAGCATCACTTAACAGCTTGGAATAGGATGCAAAAGAACAGTCACAATCCCCCCTACCCCATGCTCCAAATGTTCTGTAGACACTTTTCATGCTGGAAGCATAGAACAGCTGTAGCCCCCCAAAAAATAGCTCTCAGGTGACCTTCCTGCCTAATCCATAAGTAGTGCAGGGTTGCTTTATTCTCTGCAGCCTGGCCACAGAGCCAGGGACAAGCAGGGATGGCTGCAGCATCTCCATCGTCAGCTGCTGCCAAATGAGCACCTGGGGAGCTCAGGCAGGCTCTTAGAAAATGGAGTGGTTCTCTGGATGCCCTGAGCCACAGGGGACCAGGCTGGCACACACTGAAAGAAGTGCTGGACAGGGGAGGCTTACCTCAAAAGCAAAGCAGCCAGCACAAAGAATTTTGATGATAATGCCCCAATGAAAGCTTATAAAGAATTAAAATATGACAAGTGTCATAACAACAGAAAACATTGTTATAATATGAGATTGTTTCACTAATTTGTCCTGGCATCCCTGAGGATAAGCAAGCACTTTGGTTCTCTGTTTTTCATTTTGTTTGTGCCATATCAACCCAAGCATCTAGACTGCAGTGCTTTAAAACACAAACCTTGCAGAAGAACATCAAGCTGTGTGCAAACATACTGGAGATAGACTTGCCAGTGCAACATATTGTCTCTGGTACAATCACTCAATTACTAACAAAACCTCTGCAAACAAGTGTGTCTTCAGTTTAAACAAGAATATAATAATACATATACTTTGAAACTGCAGAGCCTTCATAAACTAAATAAATCATCAGGCCAAAGCAAAGAAAAGGATTACTCTAACTCCAAACCTAATGATATCAAATAGTTTTTAAAGATGTCCTTAACAAAGGACAGAAGAAATTGTGGACAAAATCAGATATATTTGGATCCCCAGTAATTTCTTCTGGGCTTGCTCAACCTTCTCAGCCCAAAGAGATCTCACCCATGCCTGAGTGTCCTGAGCATTATTGCACTACAACCACAGGAAAAAAATATGAAATTATTAGCACAGACTTAAAACCAATCTGAGCAAATCATATCCATAGCTGACACACAGGGAAAAACATAGGTATGTTTGTAGTGCAAATAAATTTCTAAGTACAAGAGAAATAGATTTCCTGTTCTCTTTTTCACATAAATTCACAGACACCCTGCTGGCATTCATAAATGTTTTGAGAAGAAGTTGTCTTCCCTTTCCATTACTCAATTAAAAACTACTGTCAAAGGAACTATATTTCAGGGGGTATGAGTCCATGTAAGCTCAACTTCAGATTTTAAAGAGATTACAGAGTTCCTATAGAAACAAAGAGCAACAAAAATTAAACTTGATAAACACTTCTAGCTGTCACTTGTTAGAGTTTTTGCTGTATGGATTTTAATTTCTCCATTGTATCAGGCCTCTTTTATTAGTCCAGGCAGATGCTAAACAGACAATGTCTGTGTAAATTTCCTAATTTTCCTGCTTTTGACACCTGTGGTTTTCCATTAAGTAGTCTGAAACTTCAGCACCTAAGAAATTTACAGCATAAAATGGTGAAAATTCTCAGCATAATCTATTTTTATAGTAACTGGTGTTTGGTATAGTCATGGTTTTGAAAAAAAAATATTTTTTTTGTTTTTTGCAGCTTTTGGCAAGAAGAAATTGCTTTGATATTATTTCCCTGATTTACAGGAATAAGAGTTACTAATATTAAATACAGATTTTAACTGTATAAAGTATATAGAAAAACTGAAAACACACCTAGGAATAAAATCCCCAAAACATTTCAGTCATACATCTGTAGTTAATTTTGCCTAGCACTTCCTTCTTTTTATATAACTCTCTTCTCCCACAGTTTTCTTCTGGAACTCAATATTTTATTTATATTGTTACTAAGAGTTTCTTCATTCTTCTTCTTTCTCCAAGATTCTTTTGCTCAATAAAATTTAATCTTTTTGTACTCTATTAGTCTTAAAACTGTTTGAGTGTTTTCTATTTACTTTGTTTTTAACTATTTTTCCTCTTATTTTGTGTCCCAACAGTTTTTTAAAAATTGAATAGGGGGAAAATAAAAGTTTCATAATTCTCCAGTTGAAGATAAAAGGAAAAGGAGGGAGAGTACTGCAGATGTCAATTGCAAAAATTACCTTGTCTCCCTGATCAGCCAGACCTTGGATTTATTGAACTACAGGGCACTCTACAAGGTCTATTTAGTTTCTCACATTTGTTCCACAGCACTGAACTGAAGGAGCCAAATGATTTGAGCATGGTTATTGATTAATATTTTTTTATTGCAGATATTGTTCCAGGCACTTCTGGAAAAATATAGGTAAGTTTAAAAGAAAATAAATACATAAATAAGATGGCAAGCTGGACTCCTTCTCTCCTGCTCCTTCTCTCCCACCACATGTGTATCCATTAGCCCAGCTCTGGAAAACTCCCTGAACAATTCATAACGATAGCAGGCACTTTGGGAAAAGTACAGGGATATTTCAAACTAAAACATATACATAAATAAGAGAGTAAGGCAGGCTGTATGCATGTGTCAGCAGGGATGTAAAAGCTGTCTGAAGAATTCTGTCAGTAGTAAGTGTGCCACAGGGCAGCTGCGTGAACACTCAAATGAGATGGACCAAAATAATTCCTTCCCTGAGCAGTGCCCTGCAAGAGCATGACTTAGCCATACAAAGGACACTCACAGGACAGCAGGAGATGTGCAAGCTCTGCCTGCAGGAGCACTGGCCGCTATTTTAATAAGATTTGGGTTTTTTAATATTAAATCATACCTGAAATGCCATGGGAAAATTTAAAAATTCAGAATTTCAGACTCGCACTTAAAAGTTGTGTACTTAAAGGAACAGGGCTTTGCCATGTTTTCATGGTCTTGTCAGTTTAATTCATGGCAAGAGAGAAAAATTCTCGTTAAACTCTGTTTTTTGGTGGAGTGACTTGGGTCGTGGGTGTGTTCTAGGCCCTGGTGTCTGTTACTACTTATTAATAATATTTTCTAAATGCCTTTGGCTAACTCACAGAGAAGCTGTCAGGACCTACTAAGACTTCTCAAACAGAGAGTGAGTCTGCAGCAGCTGCAGCTTCTCGATTCAGACACTTCCCAATTTCTCACTAGTGCCTTCGTATAGACAAACCCTTCCCAGTGACTGAAGCAGATTTCCTGCATCAAAAATGTCTCTTATTTGTGTTGCAATGAAGAGATTTCATACTTCAGTGTCAAACCATGTCACTACAAGACAAGCAGAAACCACTTTAATCTCAAACTCTGTCTACACAGCGTTCTGAAGGTGTGATGTCAGTACAAACATCCCTTCTAGCCTGAATTTAGCTGGCATGGGAAATGAGAAGAGCCTGCATGTGGAAGTGTAAATTGGTGGACACTTGCTGGGGACACACCCTTGGGCTGCTAAGGAATAGGAGCCACTCTTTGGGGTAACAGATTCCTGACAGAGGAATCATCCTATTTCTGCATTAGTGAGATTTTCAGCCAATAGATCCATTATTTTCCTTCTTGTCTCTTCTCTGACCCTATAGTGAATAACCTAGTCTTTTCCCAGATTATATTACTGTCCAGATTTTATATCTGTTTATAATTTACTTGTGATTTTTTTCCAAGTCTGTGCAAGTGTGATGCTAATGAAGCTTCCTCAGTTATTTCAGCATGCCCCCCTTTTTTAAAATAGAAAAACCTGATTTTGACTTAGAAAATATAAAATATTCCTGTCAATAAATGGCAAACAGAGAGTGATAGATGTCAAAAATAAAGGATATATTAGAACACTTCAGATGTTGCCTCATGTCAGAGTTTCAGAGGTCTATAACCATTGTACCCTTTGTAAATGGACCTGCTTCTGTGACACAATCAAAAAAAACCCTAAAGATTATAAATAAAACTCAAAAGAAAATGTTGAAATTCTTAAACAAAATCTGAACATGCGCAAAAAATTTTCAAGTGCTACACTGATTAGCAGCAAACTGTTTCCCTGCTGTAGAAAGAACGAGATGTAATCTTGTTATGAATTAGAATAGAAACATCTAGAAATATAATTTCTGGTAAAATGAGAAATCAAATTTTTGAGCAGGACTATTAATCCTTATGCTAAGTGTGGCCTGTATGACATGAAAGAGAGTCAGGTTCAGCCACCACAGGAGCTGGAAGCTCCACTTGTTTGATAATGAAGAAACAAGTAGACGTTCTCTTTTGTTACAGTGCTAATTCACAGACTGTTCCATCTAACAGAATACTAATTACCTTAAGTGGATTTCACAGTTGACAGAGACCTTTGCTGGGAAGACAAGCTTGACAAAGGCAATTGAAACTTAGCTAATGAAGAATACGAGATCCACCTTTGAGGAATGTTAAGTAAGTGCTTTGCTTTTCATGAAAGGTACCTCTTTTATATGTAAAGTAACCATAGAAATGTCAACATTTCATTTTTAGACACCTTGCTAAGTTCTGCAGAGGGTTATCAAATTACCTTTAGGTTTTTCCTTTTCTGTAATTACATTTATTCATAGAGCATTTCCTTGCAGTGAAGCTGTGTGAACCAATCCTGAAAAAGGCATACTTAGTGTTTGCTTAACACAGCTTAATCAAGCCAGTCTTCATATTGACAATCACAGGATGGCAGAAGGTTTTTCTTGCAAATGAGGGCTATGCAGATGTGTGTTTAGTTATTACACAGTTACCTGAAACACACAAAAGTGCAGGTGAAAGCCAGTACTGAAAATAAAAATGTTTTTTTGGGATCATCTTACCTCGGGTAGCTGAAAATATGCAAATAACTGGTGCCTCTGGTGCTGCTGGAGCTCATGCCAGCTTGGAATTAATGTGAATTTGGATGCTTTAGAAGCTGCTGAGAAAGATGAGTGAAACCTTGCTTGTGTGGTTGGCCAGGATTCTGTTTGTTCAGTCAGGATCAAAACCACCCAATCCAAAAGCTTTAAGATTAACCCCCTCCTTTTTATACAAGAAAAGTTTCTTCCTCAGTGTAGAGGTCCTGATGGTACTGCAGTGTTCTTACACACTGCAGGGTACACTGGTGTGGTCCTTGCTGCTGTGAGCATTTTGTGGCTCACCTGCACTTTTCAGGGAATTAAGTCTTTAGGTTTCAGCAGCAGTAAGATGTTTGATATGCACATAAATTAAAGTTGTGCACGTAGTGGAAAGTTTCAAAGACTTCTCAAAGCCAGAAAGCAGTTTATTTTCCAGTTATTCCAGGTTTTACTGAAGAAGCCAATCAGAGGAAGATTCCTTTGAAAATGATCTAGTTTAGAGTTGTTGCTCTCCCTTTTCTGAATCATGTCCTACATGATAGTTTCAATTATTTATTACAAGGCAATGGTAAAAAAGTGTTAATTAGCAAAGATGAAAAAGACCGACTCAATGGGAGCTCCTGTAAAAGAGCTCTTATTTCTAATGCCTGAGGTGACCACTAATTTACAGCTTTTGATAGCTTGCATGCATGGTTCACAGAATAAATTGGTCTTGAGGGAAAACACACTGTACACCTTATTCACTGTGGTTAATAAAGAAGATCTAGCTTTTGCTGTTGTTTTGCTTTTATTTTTTTTATTTTTTTTTAGTTCGTGCAATTTAGTTTTGAAAAAATAGTTTAACTTGTCAGTGTTAGAACTTAAAATATGCAAAGAGAGAAAGAATGACACTGGAAGTATGAGATTTTTCTCCAGCTGAAATGACCATACCCAGCCCAAGAGGTCAGCTCTAAAAATAATAATGCTTTTTTTCTCATTTCTGTGCCAATGCTAGGTAGTCTTTTGCTTCTTATTAAAAGCTCTTTTAAAAAGCTTTAAAAATACTAATTTCCCAAGATCTTTGCATTTTTGTTTGTCTCAGCAACAATAAGAAAGAGGAAAAATAACACCACTAGATGATTGTGCTAATAATGAGAATCATACAGAAGACTGAAACTAAAATTTCTCTTAATCATAATGCTTCAAAATATCTTCATCTTTTATTTTTATATTTAATCACAGCTAAACCTACACAGCAGTGTTAGACAAGTTTCTTAACAAAGTTAAGTATTTTAAGTAATTAGAATACTAAACAAGAGAGAGATCTAGTTTGACTTTCTCTGCCTGCAATCTCCAATGGAGACATCAGCTTGTTTCATGAAAGTTAGTACACAGGAATTCATATTTATCACTCGTTGTACTAGTTGGATTTATACAGATGTGACTGGTGGGACTTGCACGTGAAGGATTCTGCCTCTCCCTCTCTGCCCCTCCTTTATTCCCAACTCTCCTAGTCTTCACCAAAAAAACAAACAAAAAACCCACCAAAATCCCACAAACCAAAAAAATCAACTAAATTGGTCTACTAATTTTGTTCATTTATTTTGGCATTTCACATTGTCAGGTCAAGAAAACCATGTAAAATTTTTAGTGATCAATATGGGAGACTAGGAGTTCCAAGGATCCAACATGTGCCACTCATCACTCACAGCAAATCCTTCAAGGAAAGCAGGAGTCTTGAATTCTGAGTAATTTTTTCTTTACCTCAGGACATTGGTTTGGTGTTCAACTGGTAGAAATTACTGAATTATTTTTTTTCCAATTATGTCTGGAAATGTGAAGATTTTTTTAACAAGTGCCTGTTCCATCAGTGCTAACCCAGTATCCAAACTGTTCATTTACTTCTTTCCAATCCTGCTGCTCTTGCTCCTGCCTGTATTCTTCATGTTGTTTCCCAACATCACAGCCATGCAGGACCAATTCAAACCTCCAAGCAGATGAATTCATATTAAAACCTCACTCTTTCCTAAATTCTTTGTGTTTAGATCTTTCAAGCCTTTCAGATCTTCCTCAATTAACACCTCTCCACTTAGCCTGTTTTCCTTATTTGCTCATTTTGTTGTTGTTTCTCTATATTAATGAGCTATTAATTGACAGTCTGTGATGTTTCTCATGCTTCAAGGTTTTTTCATCTCCTGAAGAGCCTTGCTGAACATAAAATGAGAACAATGAACAAAGTCATTGTGAGAGTTAAACTAAAAAGGGCTATGAAGTGGTCGAGTCCAGAATCAACAGCAGCAGATGAAAGATTAACATGATGTTGCTGTTGTGATGAGTTCATTATCACCATGTTCCAGTCAGAACAAAGGTGTGAAAGGAGATGAAGGTTTAACAAATTTAGAGTGTGATGTGAAAATAAATGAGATAATCACAGTCTATGGTAAATTGCTGTGGGCTTCAGGACATTTAAAATCCAGGAACAACTAAAATTCAGATATTTCCAAACTAACTGAAGTGTTTCAACTGTTTAGACAGAAAGGTAAATGTATTAATCTGAGTATCTGAAGTGCATGTTCTCACCTGGAGAGGAATTTTTGGAGCTCAGGTTTTTGAAAAAAATTGTGGCAATCTTTGATTTTACTGTTTTAATAACAGAAAGTAATTATCTTCATTTATTTGTCATTCTGCTCTTCAGTTTTTTAACGTTCTGGAAAATATTTTGGATATTTAGCATGGCCGAAGATAGACAGAATTTTACAAGCAGTGATTGTCTCCATTGTCTTATAGAGGCTCCCAGACTTATTTCATTACCCTTTATTACCCTCTGTGCATTGATAGAAGTCCCATTAAGAGGAGATGCATAGTTCTTACCATGTGGCATGGTATCACCTCTGGAAATTCACACCTGCCTAAATTCCCCTGTTCTGTTTAAAACCAAAAAAAACGTGTGGTTTTTTTTGTATATTTGCAATTCTTCCCATGTAAAGTCTTTATTTGACCAAAAAGGGAAAGGAGTAGTAGGTGATTTCAGAGATTGTGCCCAGATACTTCTTTCAGCCAGTGCCAGTGCCAAGATCAAGCAATAAAAATTAACTTGAAAGTAGAGAGAGCAGAGGGTATAATCTGCAGGTGTTGAGGTGGGAGCATTTTTAATACAGATTCTTTTCTCTTTCACTTTCTGGTGGCATAAAAAAAGTGTCAGTCAGTTTTAGAGATTGGGTCTGGGAGTAGGCAGTAGTCTTCACCAATCAAGAAATTAGAGTCCCTATCATGCAGCTTCTCTAGTGAATCACAGAAGGGAGTGAAACAAAGCAAAAGGGGATTTATTAAAGATAAAATTTAATTAAAAGGACAGAATATGAAATATAATAAATATTAAAATAAAGACATGCCTTCTGGGGCAGGTAGTGACATGAACATGGGATTAGTTTTAATAAGGTGAATAACCCTTCACTAATATGAGTATTGGGGTCAGAGTCTAGCCAAAGCATTTGAATATTTTCTTGGGTTCAAATGATTCTTTTTCAGATATGAAGCAATCAGCCTTTTTCTTTTCCAGCTGCACATCATTTTGAAAATTGTTTGGTGGAAAAAAGGAAATAAGAATGGAAAACTACAAGGTTTTGTTTCATAAGGAGGGGGAATTGAAGCCTCTTCCATTTTAATTAAGTTCTTCAAGTTTCAGTTGAGGTACCAGAAGTACCATTGGTGCACCAGAAGACACAAAAAAAAAGAGTTAACTCATGTTCCTATACAAAAGTGGATGACAAGTAAAACTAAAATGGCAAGGCACATTATGCAGATTTTTTGTGACTGGCAGCCAAAGATTTACATAAAATTAAAATAACCTTTAAAATTAGGACAACCAGGTCACTCTAATGTGATCTGAATTACTTAGCTAATGATATTCTTATCCTTCCATGTCTTATAGCCACTGCTGCTGAAAATCCAAACCTGTGCAAGAAAAGTTGAGTTGGAAGAGCTACCCTGAGAAAACTACCCCTTACTTAATTGGGGGTCCTCTGAAGGCAAAATACAGTTCTTAAGTAGATACTTAAAGACAGAAATGTCTACAACTAAAAACAGCTATAAAAACAAAACAGCTAAATTTCATATGACTTTTCCTTCTGCATTTCAGCTTTTTTTTTTCAGGGTTTTTTTTTTATGCAGACAGATTTTGATTTTGGTGCATATTCTTAATACACTGTAAAGAACAAGACTGCAAAGTCATCAGTTGAACAGCAGTAATGAAATTAGCAAATAATAGTTAATTGATTTTCTGAAAAATATAGTCAGGATCCAGCTGCATAAAAGGTACTTTTATGCTGTACTACTGGTAAAACAAACCCAAAACTGGATTAAGTGGCCAGCTGGGGAATACTGACCCCATAATTGAAGACCTGAGTGGTAAACAAGTATTTTAATTATCTCAGTGAAAAGAGTGTCCAGGGGGAGAGGGGAGGAGTGACCAGAGTATGGTATTCTGGCACTCTTCTAAAGATCCAATCATTGCTCCAGACTATAAATTAGAGGAATCATAAAGAATATATAATATTTAGGATTTTATAATCTCATGTTTTCCATTTCAGCCTCTCCAATGGATGGCAGAATCCAGGCTAGCAGTTGTAAATAACCAGGTATGCAGACTCCCTTGCTTTCAGGACAAGAATTTTAGCTCTGTTTTATGAGTGTGTCTCTTTGCCCTTTGTGTGGGGGGTTGTTTTTCACAGTATTTCAATGCTAAAAACAGTGGCATACTTTTTGTAAGGTACCAATAGGGTTCTTAGATGTGATTTGTCTAAATTTATCATTAAGCAATTTATATATAGTTGTCTATGAGCTTGTCTTCCTATTAGAGAATGCTTCCAATCAATAAATACATGAATATGCTTGCAACCTCTACACAGCTATAGGTGCATATTTTTTAAGTAACTTGGTTCATAGACTCCAGACATTGGGCAGTGTTCAGAGTGATGGCTGTGGCATACATTTATCTCAGTATTTTGTGCAGTGATTTGGGTGTAAGCACAAAACCACCACTGATAAATCCTATGGCTGATGCAAGTGGTAAATAATTACAATCGTGCCTTGCATTCACCTGGAATGATCTGGATGGCAATGGTGATGTTTCTGTGACTTGTGCTGGGTCTGTCTGTGCTCTGAGGCAGCCAGAGCTGGTGAGCTGCAGTTCAAAGGCAGGCAGGCTTGTTTGGGGGTGTTTGAACTCTCAGCACCGTTCATTAGCTGGCTGAGCTCAGAGAACGCTGCTCCTCACTTCTCACACCCTGTTTTGCTGCTCTCTGCCTTTGGAGTCTTGGCAGAAAGCATTTGTGTCTTCCTTAAAATCCCTTCACCCTTGGTACTCTGCGCTCATTACAGCAAAATCAGTTCTAAGAGGAGAAAATGCAATTCTTTTAATCTTAATAAAAGGGAATGGGAGTCCTACCTGTGGTACAGGGCGCTCAGCTAAGGTTCCTAAGGACAGGCAGCTGTTGTGGGGTTTATCTTGGATAAACAGACTTGGGAATTGAAAAGATTTAATTAAAATAAAGCTATCTTACTGTCTTCTAAACTCAGAAATAATGGAGCAGTTAGGTGGTGATAATTCTTTTAAGTGACACTGAAGGTATGGGCGCTTGAGTGTTTTATCCTGACTATCCACACTAAAAAAGGAGAAGCAGAAAAATTATGAAATAACAAGTCAAAAATACTAGACAAAATTTTTATAGTGAAAGAAAAGTTACAGTCTCTTTGGTGTTTTCAGCAAAAGCATGGGCAAAACCAGATTACAGATTTCTATGTGAAAGACAAGAAAATACTGAATTTTGAAGGTTCTTTTTAATTTCTTGGAGAAAGGTCTATCAAACACCTGAACACCATGCAAACAGATGTATGGTTGCCTCACACAGGGGCACTACCTGATGTGATTTTAACCTAATGACTTCAGATTGGGTTGTTGGAGTCTGCAATCATATACCTGTGCATGTGTATGTTTGTGAAGATTAACTGTGAGACAGGTGAAAATCAAGATCTCTGTTTCTTTGAGAAAGACCTGGGAATAAATGCAATGTCATACCTCTGGCACTGAAGAGTTCAAACTAAATTAGCTAATGCTCCCTTCTACATTCAGTATCCATGAATCTATGTTTTCTTATGCTTCAAGAGCATATTAATGCATCATTTAAAACTAGAAGCTTTTTAATGTTTTTAATGGCACATTTGTCCTGAATACATGTGGTGTGTGACCACGTGTGTCACTGTGATATATTAAAACTCCTGCAGCAATACCTTGTCTCTCAGATGCAATATTGCAACCTGTATTTGCATAAGCACTTCAGCTGTGGAATATAGTACATTTCCTTCTCTTATCAGCACAGATTTGCAGAATTCACTTACATACAAGTCTGTAGAGAATAAAAGAGTACTTCAGGTTCCATAAAAGTTATGCTTATTGACTTCTGATTGCTGTGGTTTTCACCTCAAATTTTATGTTTAAGTATTCAATGTATTTCTTCCAAATCTCTCACAGGAGAATTTTACCTAAAATGACTCAATAATAAAACTGGCAGTTTTTGCTTTTCAGTTTTTTATCCTGAATGTAACTAGCTTATTAATAATTAGCCTATTAGCACTACTGCTTGTTAATTACTTTTTCTTATTTGTTTTTTTAACTGGATTACTAGTAAACCTTCCAATTGTCCTGTATAAAAGATAATCTAAAAAGAGCACTTTTCAGTTGCTTTAAAAATCAAATTGAAAAAGAAAGGACTTTCTCGTAGGTCTGTGTGGAAATAGAAGCATACTGATAAATAAATGTACTGGGGTACATACAAAATTAGATTTTTTTCTTTAATTTTAAAAAACCCTTATTTGCTTTTGCTCAGCCTAGAGGAAAATGTCAAAAGGTCTGACATACTGAAAAAACCTGCCACTCACCCAGTAAAAATCATCTCTTTTGAAGCTGCTGCAGTTAAGGCACTCTTAAACTTGGGTATGTAAAATTAAAAATAAAAAAAAAAAAAAAAAAAGAGTAAATTGTAAAATGTTTTTAGTTATATAAAAAGCTCTTATTAGTGGAGCCTGACATGGACACACAATGTGATAAATATTATCAAGCCACTTAATGAATAAATATCTAAAAAATTAGTAAATACACAGTTTCTAAGCAACTCATCATGTTCCTCTCCAGGTTTCCATTATAGATCTGTGTTCCACAGTCCTTCTCCTCACTAGCACATTTTGACATTGACTGTTCAGCAGTGATATTTGAATTGAGTTTTTGCCTAGGAGCCATAAGCTCAGAACACTCTATGCTCATTTTTAGTACAATCTGTGACCACAAAAGACACACAATAAACTGTTTTTCATTTCCATTTTGACTGTGCAGTACAATTACCACAGTTCAGTCACCTTGGACATTTCATGCCACATTTCTGTCTTACATTTTCCCTATTTCCTGAACTCTTCTTATGATACCTTTCTTCATAAAATATTCTATGAAGGTTTTAAATGAAAGGTGAAATATGGAATTATTTAAATCAGGAGAAAGGCTAAAAAGCTGCAGGGTAAAGCTGCCACTCAAAGGGAGCTTGGCAAGCTGGAGAAACCTCACGAAGCTCAATATAGGAAGGCACAGAGCCTTGCACTTGAGGCTCAGTATTCCCACACACCTCTGCAGTCTAGCTGCTGCTGAGCCTTGGGGTTATCCAGAGAGGCTGGAATACACATTGGAGCAAAATAAAAAATTTCCATGTCTCTATCTCTTTCAGTTTTTTTCAGTGTTTTACCTGAAAGGGTTACAGTGGCTCTCAAAATCTGAGCATGCACAATAAAGTTGCACATTCTTTCTCTTTTATTCCCCTCCAAAAACTACATGGTAATATAGAGTGCAAAAGAAAGGTGTTGTCTCCTCATTTTATTGATTTTTTTTTGTTGTTGTTTTTAAAATACAACTGAAAATAATGTCTTTCTTCCATGATTAGATCTGAAATGCCACGAGACTACGCAGCAGGTTGCTCCTTCCCAACTATAAATTTTACTGCTACTATTTCCCAAGTTCTCTACTAAAGCATGGACAGCTTGAGAAATACTTCAACCTGTCTGGCTTCTGACAGGTCTTCCTACAAAACTCTGAGTTATCCAAGAACATTCTGTAGCTGTCATGACTATCACTCCTCAAACCTTTCTTCTACAGAAAAATCCAGTGGGAATCACAGAATAACAGCAACATTAGCCAAAGTCCATCTTTCTGTGGAAGAGCACACAAGAAGAACTTACTTTTGTGTCATAGCTCTGAATTTGAGAAGAGTGCTGGTCCCAATTTTATATGAATGATCAGACCACTGCAACCATTAGAATATATTCATATATTTTTTCAGGAAAACACAGGTAAAGATCAGAGACTGTCTAAAAAGATAAAACACAGCAGAGCCTTACTGCTAAGTATGTTATTTAATAGCTATTGAAAATGGCATAAATTGAGCATATGGAGGTTTTAATCTACTGCTAATAGGAATAATAATATTGGTGATGATGATGAAGGCAAATAGTTTGATACTCTTCTACCTAGCTTTGCACTAGATATGCACTATGACTTGGACACAACTGTGGAAAATCCAGGTTGCACAAGGAAATATTGAATTTGTGTCAAGAAAACTGCTTACATAGTAATACACTTATTGACTTAATAAAAAAATGCAAAATGACTGTGCTTTATAACACTTAGAAGATCATTAGACTTAGTATCTCTCTTCTGACATATTAACCTTTCTACAACCATGGCAATATATACTTGTCAGGAGTGGTTTTCTTTGGGTTTTTGTCTTTTAGTAAATATAAAGTTAAATAACATAACTTGGACTTTCAAAAAGCAGTTATATTGGGATTGTTGGATATGGTTTTAAGGCTATGAAAATTTAAATGTGTTCCAGTATTTCTAAATTGCTGGAACCATAGAAATTAAATGTACTTTTCTTCATGGCTTCCCCACAGTTTTCACCATCTGTTTTTTTTTTAAGGGCTCCAACTTCCATTAGGTTAAAGATTTTACAGCCAGAATGCTTTTCTAGAGTTTTGATGTCAAATTTCTCTGGAGTCACATTAACAAATTACATATATGTGTAATATGCTTTTGAAACACATAAACCTGGTATTCCTTGGGAGGATTTCCTTGCCAGTACATTGATTAGGAAAATTGTTCCTTAATACTATCTATTTAAATTACCACGGTTTAATTAGGTATTATTGCTGAATTAGGGATTGCTTTCTCATGTCAGGATTTATTGGTCCAGGCTCTCAGCCATTGTAGCCAAGTTTTCTCAGAATAAAAACAAAGTGCAGTGACCTTGGATGCTGGTGATGCTGGATGCCAGCTGATCTAATGGTTAAAGGCCAGAGGAATAGAAAATTTATTCCAATTCATTCTAGTTGCCAACAGCAGATTAAGATTGTGCAGGTAGAACCTACCAGCTTTGTGGAGAAAGGCTTTTCCTTTTTAGGAGTTATTTTAAAAGTTCTATGTCCTCAAACTACCTCCAAAAAAATACTTTTGCTGCAGAGCTCTTGAGCTGGAAGTGTCTTTGTTTTGGGGGAGATTAAGCACTGCTAGTGTAATCCAGTGTTACATCCACTGACTTCTGCACTGAAAGCGTGGGCTCTATTTTGAATAGTCTCCTCTCAATTGAATTAACTACACTTCTAGCAAATGTTTGGATACATACCTTTTGTTTCTTTGGAATGAAAACTGAATTGACCTATTGGCAAGAAAATCCATACCTCTAGGGTTATGAAATAACAAAAACTGAACCACAAGAATTTCTGAAAACTAATAAAGAAGGTGCAGTGAAGAAATATTAAAAACAGCAGCAATCTTCTGGTTCTCATGTTCAAATTGCAATTTATGAGAGAAGCTGACTACAGTAGAGTAAGAGTGAAATCTACAGAATGAAGACAAAAGGTCTCAGTTTCTAAAATATACCAATGAACATACAATGAGATCATCTTATTCTCCTGAGCTTCCAAATTCACGGAGGTAGATTTTACTGTGATTAACTTGAGCAATTATTGAAGGAATTTCTACAGTGCAGCAGAGCATAGACCTAAACTCTGGATTCATAGTCACCCTACTTTCATCAAATCTGTGGTTTAGACATGATTAAGAAATAAAGCTACAAAATCAACAGGAAATAGCCTACTATTGTAACATTTCTTGCCAAGAGGAAATCAAATACTGCAAAATAGCACTCAAAGACATTCAGATGTTTGAGTCTGTGCTTTGGGCTCCTATGAAGTTTAGGATAGATGCTTAAGAAAAAAAAATAAAACAAAAAGAAAAAAGAAAATGATAACAACAAAAAGAATTTGTGCATACTTACCCAGGATGACTGATATGTATGTAATGAATACATCCTTGAATGACTCTCTGTCCTAGCACCATCAGAAAAAAGAGCCTTCCATTTCCTGTTAATAAAATAAAATTAGTTCCACCCAATACTGACCTTTGACTAGTTTAACATTCCCAGAGCCCTTTGGTATAATTATTTTAAGAAGGTGATAAGGAATGGCAGCATCCAATACAAGGATGCCTATAATGCATCGTCTCCCATCCCAACAAAATGACAATCGTTACAAAGGACTCGCCTGCAGTGTTCTCTATTCCCATGGCACAAGGTAATGACTGAAGAAATTCAATATTGGGTCTAAGTTGCTGGCTTCTTCAGAAAGGAAAGGGATGAACATCTTGGAGAACTGAAAGAGCTGCATAATCGATGGCTCCTCTCTTAAGGTGCACGTGGTGAATGGAAAACAATAAAGCAATAGGTGTGTCTGATGTTTGAATTCAGGATCTTCATGGGTTCACAGTCATTATTTGATCTACATACTTATGCTGAACATTTGAATTAAACTGAGAATAATTAAATAAGAAAACGAGCTGAGCTCATTTCAAAAGAAGACTTGGCTACAGTTAGGAAATATTTTTGAATGTATAACTTAAGTTTGTATGACAATGGTAATACCATTACATCCAAGAATAGGAAGCTATATATGCATCCATTGTTTTCAGATGTTATATCAGAGAATAAAGAAAAAGTGAAAAAATGGCAAGTGACCCATCTGACCAAAGAAAAGAAAAAAGACTTTTTGGATTTTTTAAGGGATCAGTTTCCCTGTCCAGTTCACTGCTAAGCTGTGGATACAATGGTACCAGCACAGCACCAGGAAGGGCAGGGGGCAGTGGCTGGAGATAAGGACGTTTAAGCCAGTATTGCCTTCAAAGAAATTCACGTGGCACTCTTCTCTGGAGGGAGAATTCTTTCCCTGGGGAGTCTGTGCTCCTCATCTCAATGAGGCAGCAGCTCAAAACCTGCCGTGCGTGGGCTGCACCGTGACCCCAATGCCTGCGGCAGCAGTGCTCTGGCTGTGACCACTCTCACCCCTAATCTGATCCCTGCAAACCTCAGAAGATGTGTAAAGTGCTTATGCTCACTTCTGAACATGCTTTAAAGCTATCCCTTGGAGCAGATGGAGTTTATTTTGTAATCTCTGTACAGCAGCTGAGTGACAAAAAATGTGCTGCAGTGCAGCCCAGAGTCGGTGTTTGCCTTCAAATTATTTGAAATATTATAAAAATTACTTTCCCTAATAGAGGCACCATTTCCTGTCCAAAGGGAAAAGTTAAGTTATTGTCAATGGCTTTTGATTACATATTTGCTAGTTTATTTTTCATTAATGGGTATACTTGTTAGTTCCTGAGATAGCCTCAAGAACTCAGCACTAGAAAATCTTTGACCATCTTTTTTACAGATTTATAAATGTTTCCATGATCTAATCAAAGGAACAATGAATTATGATTTAAGTAAACATAAAAAGAGCTAGTGAACAGCTAGTCTATCTTTGCACAGTCTGTTTTTGAGTAATTTTGAATAAGAATTAATTCCTTATTTTCAGTCTGTTTAAAAATAATTTATGAACAGAATTAGGACATTCTTGAATATGTTAATTTTTGTAAGTTGTTTCCCCAGTTATAATAAGTGTTAAAAATTAATTTTTTTATAAAATATATCCCCATTACAGCCTGAATTTCTCACAGACAAGAATGTGACACAATCTGGAAGCCCATTTTTTTTTATCTTGTTTTTCCAAAAACTGGGATAACTAAAAGTGGAGAGTGAGAGGGGAAAGAGGCTCTGTACTACTCTGTACAAAGAACATAATATAAAATTATTATATAAATTCTTTATATGTGTATTATAATAAAAGCTCTATAGTATAATTTCATAATGACTTTACTTTTTTAAATTTAACATGTACTTGAAAAGATGAACAGAAGACTTGGTGGTGTACTTCAGTTACCACTTACTAATTTCCACATAATAGATGCTTTAGCTGCTTTTACTTGCACTTTAGCTTTTTATGGTAATTGCCTACTTATCCTGTTCTCATCAACTAATCGTGAGTAATTATTACATCTCTAATTGACCAACAATAACTACTGTATCTTCTTTTGCTAATTAAAGGCTTATTTAGGAGAATATTTAATTTGCTGTAGTAACTTTTTCTTCTTGGTCAGCAAGTCAACGTATTTATTATATTATTTTTTCTTATTTTTATTCTGCTTGTATGAGGCAGTGCATGCAAAGCTCCCTAAGAAGATTATGTATAACACCTTATATCTGCCATAAAAGGGCTCAGCTGAAGCTTATGTTATTGTTAAATGTCTTGTAAAAGGAATCTGTGACAAAGTTTCAGTTATAATATGGGAAGCATTCTAACACTCAGGAAAAACTCGGGAAAAGAAAATTATTTTACCCACAGATAACTTGTTAGGGTTCTTATTTTCAGCTAAATCCCCACTTACACAGTCTTTAATGAGATCCCAAAGATAACATTGAGTTGGTGAAGTTGATCATGATACAAAGGTGACAGCCACCATCAGGCAGAGCTGTCCTCAGGCCTCTAAAATTAAGTGATTTCAGTCATCTTGGAAGCTGGGCTGAAGCAGAGGAAGGGAACAAGGACACCTCTGTGGCTACCCTTCCACCATAAAAACTCTACAAGAGCCCTGGTGCTGCTGCCATGCACAGGTTTAGGAGAAGATGCTCTTAGAGGGGATCCTTCACAGCTGCATCAAAGCAGCGTTTGGGAAGTCAGGTGGCAGCCTCAGGTGTGCCAGAAACCACCATAACCAGAAAATGGCATGATTTCACATCCAGTTCCTCTGTTTTCCCTTCTTGCCAAAGACACAACTCTGATTTGGTGTTGCCTAGTTCTCAGATTTAGCAAATCTGCGTGTAGGGATCAGCAAATTTTGTTTAACCTCATCTCAATGCAATTTATTTTCATGAGCTGCACCCCAACTCACAAGATAAAGGCTTGTGTAAAACCCAAAACCCATGCTTCACATAGTGCTGACTCAGAAACTGAGGACTGCAGAGTTTCTTTGTTCAAGTGTTAAAGGCCCACGTTTGCTTCAGCTAGAGTTCCTAAAAATGTGCACTCTCACATCCCTCCCCAGTGCAGAACAATTTATGTATGCTCACGAACCAAGACGATGTACAGAAACTTGTTTTGTTGACAAAAAGGAAGAGGTCAACTGGCACTCCATAAAGCATCATCTGGGAGTTAAAGAACTACAAAATAAAGTTCTTTGCATTTTTCCCCTTAATCAATTGTTGTTAATAAGCTAAAAAAAAATTTAAATCAGGAAATCTATTTGCCATAGTCTTACAATAGCTGAAGAGGAAAAAGATCTTTTTTTTAAATATACCCAAAGGTGTGTTTTCTGATTTTTTCCCCCCAGGAGAAATTATCTTGCTGTGAAGAAGACAAGGACGTTTTATTCTTACAGAAATCTCTACAAATATGTGTATTACAATAGAAAATAGGGCCAAAGAAATATGCTTGGCATAAGGTTGAAAAGATTTAAACTGTGTGGTATGTAGCATAATAAAGAAAATCTTTTCTTTGCTGAAAAAAAAATGAGCTGTTCTGCCTGACCTTGGTCAAATTAGAGTGGTTTTTACTGGTAATAAACTACTGATGTTGTCTCTGAGAGGCCACACCTTCCATAAGCAGTGACCTTCATTTCCCTTCCAGCAGCCTGGGAAGACAGGGAGGCCTTTTGAATGCAGGCATTTTTTTTTTAATTTTTTTTCCCTGCTATTCTGAAAATGAATCTGTACCTTATTTAAAGGAGAGTGCCACTTTTGAATCAAAACTAAAGCAGCACCATTTCACCTCCCATGTGATGCTTCTGTAGCTCAGGCTCTGGAAGTGCACAGGTTATTTTTGCCTTGGAATGTCAGTTTTGCTGCATAAGGGCAGCTGTTTATTTCCAGTAATAGGTGATCCCTGGAATCTCTCCAAGCTGTGGTGGTTGTGTCTGAGCATGTGCTTACAGGAGAGGGAACTGTCCTGTCGTGTTTTATGTGTGTCCTTGGTCTTGAACATTTACTGCCAGCTCTGAGCAGCTTGGCCTCTTCTTATCTGTAAAGGCAGAAGAGCATGAAGTCTGTTTCTGCAGGAAGACTTAAAAGGAAAATAAATCCAGGATCCTTCTAGCAGCTAGAATGGAATTAATTGGAATAATTAATAAATGCTAAATATAATATTGAGTTGGAAACAACCGGTTTGAATATGAAGAAGCTTAAAAAAAATCTGTAAGAGATTTTCTGTGATTGGGAGAGAGAGAGCTTCAAAGTGCTTTTTGGCCTAATACAAAATTATTTAATACTAAGTTGTGAAGATTAATCATTGTAATGTACAATTATTTCATACTATTTAAAACTACAAACAATTAAAAAGAGAGATGTGGAATTAAGCATGAGCCTAAGGAGTAGCAAATCCTCATAAATAAAGCAAAGGTTCCCAATGCAGTGGTTTATAAGAACGAAGTACACTCAATTCTCCCCTATGTGGACTTATTTCTTAACTTATTTTTCCAGAAAAACCAGAACCACTGAGGGAGCTGCACTTCAAAACATGGCTGGTTCTGAAGTTTATGATTGGAAGTGGAACATTTTTCTAGCACCCCCAAGCTAATTTCAGGATATTGCAGAATCTGCTTGTGAATTCAGCACCAAATTAAAGGTGACTGTGCTGAATCCAAGTCACAGGCTTTATTCAAATTAATTGATTTTTAAAAAGAAGTAGTCAGACTGGGTTATCTGGGCTTATTAATTAATAGTGACTCAAGCATCTGCAGTTTTTACACACTGCTAATTCTTGGGTTTCATAAATGTGTAATTTATGAGCTAAATCTACAAAATTGTCCCCTACCACTCAGCTGATTAATATCCTACTCAATGTAAAGTTTCATGCTAATAAATGTATGTTTAAGCAGGCAATGTAGCTGAATAAAAAACAATACTAATAATTATGATTATGAATAAATAATAATATAACAATATAATCTGAATAAAAACAGATTTTCCCATTTGCTCAACTAAGAGTAGCTGACTTGAGTAAATCAAAGCTGGAACAAGACTGTGTAAATAGGTAACTTCAAAAACGTATTCATAAAAATTTGGATTCAAAATATCCAGAAGAGCTTGTTTTCATGCTCAGAATATCAGTACATTTGAAGCTACACAAGATGCAGAGAGAGAATTGTAAAGCTGAAGGGGAAAATTGCTGTGATAGGCAAAAAGCAGCTATTTCTCATTTTATATTGAAATTCAAACCATTTGGGGCCTGAGTCCTTAGGCAATTTTCTGCATAGGAATACATTTAATGATGTTATTATTTTCCCCTCAAATTGATGAAATGGAAGACATTATACTTTTAAATACTCCTTTCATATGTGGAAAAGATCAGAGAACAGTGAGCTCCTCCAGATCTGATTTTCTGCTAGAGCAGAAGAGGATTTCTGGCCAGCTCAGTGCTGTAGGATGTATAACCATCCATTCACAGACTATAACAGCAATGTTAACATGCTCTGCTTGCTATAGACAGCTAGAATGTTTTAGTATCAGAGAATCAGCAAATATGCTGAGCTGGAAGGGACCCATCAGGATCGACTCCTGGCCCAGCACAGGAACCTCCATTCCTGAGATCATTGAAATCGTGTTGAAATGTTGGCACTCCATTCACAGGGAGTTTTTGCACACCATCCCATTGCTCATCACTGCCAAGCCAGTAAAATCATCCCATTAGCTAAGGGTCACTGCAATAAAAAAAAAAAAAAAAAAACAACAACAAAAAATGTATGTATTTAACTGGAAAACATATAAATGTAATACATTGAACAGAGTCTTTGCTGTTTAAAAACAAAATACTGATATGGACTTAAACACCAGATTTTCAAAAGCAACCACGGCCTAAAGAAGCTAAGCTTATCCTTCTAGACTGGTTTATACCACACTTATTTCAGTTTCCCTCAAACCAAGGGCAATGAAAATCAAAGTATCATGCATTTCTCAATCAGGTTTGTACTCTCATAAACTGAAAAGGAAGCTACTGTGGTGTGGTCTGTGAACCAGTGTGGGTTTGGCTGCTCAGTTATACATGCCCCTGGGAGAGTGTAGAGTGCAGGCATTTTATTCCTTATATGTTTTATTCTTACCTTCTTTGCCCCATTTTTCATGGCTGAATTTTTCCAAATATTTGACGAAAATCTGTTCCAATCTCTCATTATCCTGGTCACCTGTATCTGTATCTTGCCACATTTTCCTGGGCTGTCCCCATACTTGTCCCCATTTTGCTGTGCTGTTCTGAGAGTGAGTCTGCACCCTGTCCTCATCCTGAGGTGTCAGGGCAGCTCTGTGTAATGGCTGATAATGCTTTCTACCTTATTCTTTTTTTTTTTTTATCCTATAAATATTTGGAGTTTGTGACCACAGAGGAAAATTAAGATGAATTTCATAAAAATACTCAAGGATAAGATTCTCAGTGTGAGAGTTAATTCATTTCCCACTGTTATGTATGTTAAATTGCAATTATCTGTCTTCCTTCATTTACCCTGCTCCCTATATCAACACAGATCTCCATCTGCTATTTTACCACCCAGTCCTTGCGAGCACCTTCTGCATCTTTTTGTCATTACCCTTGCCTTCATTATCCTCAGTAACTCAGCAAACTGTGTCACTTCACTGCTCATTCTCTTTTTCAGATCGCTGATGAATACATCCCCCTGGGACTCCATGGTGATTTTCTTCCAGTAAGAAAACTGACCATTAACTCCTACTCTCCATTCCCTAAGCTGCTGCTGTGCATGGCAAGTGTGCAGAGTGGGAGGCTTCTTTATATACTTACATTTTTTTAAAAAATATTGCATCCAATTTATAATTATGTCTAAAATATAAATTATATTTTAATGATATAAATAGATTCCTGAGAAGAGACTCAGCATTATGTTCTTAAAAGGAAATTCTCTTTTTTCCTCTTATTGGAAAGTATTTTAGATTTGCCCTCTGTCAAACCTTGACATTTTTGGTCTGCTTCTATTTTTTATGTATGTGAATCACTTGCTTTTCAATAGCAAACTGTCAGAGACTTGTATATTTTGAAAAGAAGCCAAGTTTCAGTATCATTATACTTACACATTCACCCTGAGGCATAATTGTTCTAATACACAGTTTTCATCCTGCAATTTAAAGGAAAGTTAGTGTGTCTTTCTGCCTTCCAGTAACTGTCACAGGATTTTCAGTATGCATTGGATAACACAAGACCTTTCCTGTTCCCATGGAAATCAATAGTAACACTTCATACCCATTAAACTCTATCAGAGATAAAAAAAATGGGATCTACATAATTAGGACCCATTTTTGTTTGATCACTGGTTCATTTGAGATCAGGAGAATTGTTAGTCAGGAGCACACAGGGTGGGTTGCCAGGTGATGAAATTTTCAGACAACAAAATTACAGGTGAAAAATGCTGGGATTCCTCCTTTGAGACCCATCCTACTCCCACCCCCTCACCAGGCAGACACCTGCTGGAAAACTCCAAGCTGAAGGAAAAGGGATTCACCCAGGCCCAGGTGTTCCCCTGGGAGCAGTGATGCCTGAGACTCCTCCAGGAGCAGCAGAAGACACCAAGCAAGCAAACCCAGATGTGCTGGATGAGAATTCACTGAGTCCAGGCACCAGAGACCTGAGCAAAGGTGAACTCTGGGTTTTTTCTACTCTCACATCTCACCTGAGCACTGCTCAGCATCATGACACTTGATTCAAAGTGTGATGCTTCCATGGGTGCCAAAGGACCAGCCCAGGATGGAGTAAAAGTGATGGAAATTCACTAGCCATGAACCTATTCTTCAGGTTTCTGCATCAGGGTGGTGTGCCTCAGAAATTCTTCTCTTAGGAGAGATTTAAGGCAGTTTCAATCCACTTCTCTGAAACAGTGAAGCCAAGAATCTGACATTTTAGGTGCACTGTCATCATGTTTTGGTTGGCAAAATAAACTATGTTTAGTTGAAATAAAATTTGGGAAATATAGATGTATTTTCCATAAAAATTCCCCAGTTTTGAAAGGTTCACAAAAGCTAGAGCATCACATACCTGGTTAATCATAGACTGCTGTAGCTACAAGTTAATATTTTTAAAAAGTGAAGAAGAATTTGCCAGATTTACCAAAACCTGAAAGATTCAGAAAGTTCAAAATCAACCCAGAAGTAATATGGCACACTAAAAGGGCAGGAAGTAACATAAAAATACAATAAGACTCAGTAAAATAAATTTAGTTACTGCTCAAAGATATATATATAAACACACATATTGGTCACATGCAGTGTATTTAGAAAGTTAAGATGCAACCCTCACAGTAAGTTCCTTAGGATCACTGCAAGGTTTCTCAACAGTGTTTTTTGACTCCAATGGAAGTAGTTTAAAGCTTTGTAGAAACACACAACTACTCTGCCTTCTTGCTGTGAGCCAAAGATGCAGCTCTAAGTAATGAATTGTAACTGCACCCCATGTAGCTACACTGGTCAACTCTTGCTGTCTTCAATATGTCTTCAGCTGTTTTCAGATAAACTAGTGCAAGTATCGTTTTCTAAAACAATGAATATCCAGTTATTCCTTTAGCAACACATTTCTTTATTTTGTATATTTTTAGAACAAAGATGTAATCTAAGATACACTATCTAAAAATAAAATACGTGTTGTGCACATGCTATGCACATGAAGTAAGAATCAAATGCATTTTTTTACTGTATATATAGTGCAATTCTTTTTCTGACTTAATGAGTATCTAAAAAGAATGGAAGCAAGTAGAAAGGCACTAACTTGACAGACAACCTGACCCCAAATATAATTTTAAAACACCAGTCTCAATTCTTGAAGGCATCATTTATCCTCAACTGTGACCCCACATTCAGCTGTAACATTACTTGTGGTTACAATGGCCTTAACAAAAGGTAGGCAAAGTAAAATTTCCTTATAAATCTCTGAAGCAGAATAAAATAGTTTGCACTGAAAATTGGTGTATAGATTGGTAAGTAATTGGAATATAATTCAATTTTTCATAAAGCTCACTGTGACTTGCAGAATTTCAGATTTGTGGTTCTCCTTATGTTCCAGCCGTGCTTGGGATCCATAAAACCCTCAAATTTAGAAACTAGCACTTCTACAGAAGATGTTCAGGGAAACTTTGCTGTGAATGTTGCCAAAACGTGAATAAAAGCCTCTAAATATAAAATAATGACCTGGATATCCTGAAAGTATCATTGTATGGACATTTTAGGGCCACTACAAATCCTGCAAAGACTACAAAGCTAATTTAAAATTCTGTTCCATTGGAAAAAGTCAGCTTGACAGAAGTAAGTGCCCATGAACAACCATTCTATTTTTACATTATGTTTTTGCTCTATGAACTAAAACACTCTTAGTAATTAAAATATTCCAAGAGCACATCCTTACTTATCTCACTTTTTTTTTCATCTTTATTGTTCTCCAATTTTTAATCACTTATTTTTTTCATGGCAAACCATTGATCCTGCAAGCTGTAACTTTTCTATTATTGAACCTTAAAAAAATCTGCATTTTACAAGTCTGATTTTGTACTGAACAGGTCTAGAATAGCAGAACAAGTTATTAAAATAAGCATGATTGTATAAACAAAATGTTCTTCCTGTTCTTTAGAATGTATTACACCTATGAAATGACTGAAGAAAAAGAAAAGAGCACATTCTCAGCCCAACTTTTACCTTGCCTGGTTATCATAATATTTTTACAGTTGTAGGAGACAACTAGAAAGAAGCAAAATAATTCAAATAGTGATTACTACCCCGATACATTTCACAGATCTTCACAATTTTCTCAGTTGTCAAGTACATGGACCTATTTTGGTGCTCTGCATTCAGTATTTGTTTTGATTTCTTTTCAACAGAATCACAGTGAAAAGGGATCTGTTTAAAAAGCTTTCAGTACCATATGGAAAGGCATTTTTTACAAGCCTACTTTTTTAAAGAGGGGAGCCAAAACATCAGTAAGTCTGCCTGTATTAAAAAAAAATAAGTAGCCAGAGAATAACTTCATTCTTCTGAGACAATCAGTATCCCCCAAACAAAGCCTGTTACAAGGATCAAACCATAAAATAATCTCTTGAACTATAAGGTATTTATAAGGGATAGGACATGTTGCAGGGGGTTGAGCACAGCCTTTACCTGTGGGATAATCCTGATGGATGTGGACAGTGTTCTGCAGAAACACAAAAGAAGGAGTCACAAGATGGATATACATTTATTCCCAATGCATTTGAGGTGATTCTGCTGAAGCTAGCAAGATGGAAAAGCAAGGAAAAGTCTGATCCTGTGACTTGCCAACCTCTTTCCTGTAGTACCACTACTGCTGTGAAACAGGAGCAGCAGTAGTTATAAAGGAAAAATAGTGCAGGGCAAAGTTTAGAGGGTTGCTTGCATCAATAGTTTTTTCAATAATTTTGGTGTGACTTCACCAAATTTTTTTTTAAGACCAAATTGGAAGGCAATTGAAACATTTCCATATGATTGCTGTTGAGTTCCAGGAGTAAAATAAGTTCAGATCAGTGAATTTAATGGAAAGTTTGGTTCAAACCGACTCTACAGACAATGGCATAATTCTGATTGTCTAGAGCTTTATATTCAACAGATGAGGCAGATATCCTCTACTTGATATTTGTCAGCTTCTTAGCCTGGGTGCAAAGAAGAAAATTCAGTTCCAGAGCACTTCCCAGGAAAGCTTTGTATTTTCTTTATCTTATTTTTATTATTTTTATTTTAAACTAAGGTAAAGCTTGTATGCATCTAACTTAGACATGTGAAGTTTTAGTACAGCAAACATAAAAGAAGTGCCTTTCAGTTTTGTTTTCTTTCTAGGTGAAAGTAGATAAATGTCAAGAAAAGTCTTTAATTTTATATTCTAAAAAAGAATGATTTATGGGAAAGACAAATCAAATTACTTACCTATAGTGGAAGATTTTTGAAGGTAGTTCCTTGCTTCTCTAAAGGCAACACTGAAAATCTCTGATTATTCACCAATTTGTACTACAAAGTTAGGAGGCAGAAACTCCATTATTATTAGATTCTATTAAGAGGAAGAAAAAAAAAAAAGAGAGAGAGACCACGAAGCAAATTAATTATGAGAAACATGCAGATGAAAAGAAAAATATTCACCTTTACCTCACCTATCAAAACCTGCCAGAAGTTTCAAATGAGAAAGAAAAGACAGGTAAGCTGTGACTTTTGGAAGAAACAGTGCTAAGTTCACAGAAGCAGGGTTTTTAAAAGCATGATGTCATTCCTTTGGATTCCTGGTCCCTTTGGTTCCCACCAGAGCCAGCCCCACGTTTGCCTCTTTTAGCATGGAAGTGCAGGTATGAGTGTGACCCTCTGCATAACTGAGCTGGCAGGGCTGTGGATATTTTCCTGGGGCTCAGAGCTCTGTGCTACTGCAGAATTTGCTTTCTGCACAAGCTAACAGCTTCAGCTCACTTAATTCAGCAACCTTCTGCCCACCCTGGTGCAGCAAAATTTACTCACTGAGTAGCCACCCTTAGATGTTACTGGACACCTCAGCGTGGCACAAAAGTGCTGTGGGCACACAGCAGGTGATGAAGGATGGGAATGTGTGCAGGTAAGGATCACAAATCCATAATGCAGAAATTGAAATGCCATGCAGGAGCCCGCAGCTGAGAAAGGTTAAAAGAGAGGGGACAGAGAAAATGCACTGAAAGCAAAGCCTCACTATTGCTAATTTATTGAGCTTTGAATTATTATTATTTGAACATAAAAGAAAGGACTTTTAAATGTTATCTAAGACAGTTTACATCAAATTTAAAGGACATTTATTTTATGGGAGATCTGATGAAGTTTGTACCATAAAGAACTCTGTCGAGTTCCTTAAATCCTGGGCATGTATTGAAACTGAGGAAACAAAATCCATATGATTTGAAGCAAAAAATTCTACAGAAAAGCTTTAAAGGATCACTTGTTAGATGAAATGGATCAGCAAAACTCTCTCATAGACATGATCTTTCTTAACTCATAACTTTCTATATTTCATTGTGCCCAACACAATGTTCTGAAAGTCTGCTTGAATAGTCCATTATTTTAATTGATTATCATTGATGGCTAAAAGGAAGGTAAAACTATTGCACATCCCAAGAGAACGTGATCTATATTTGTTTAGATCTGTAGAATTAGCTTGTCCAGAAAGGAACTGTTAAAAAGTCTAATAAAACCATAAGATCAGTTCCTCAAAGTGATGGTTAAATCAATAACATGTGCAACCTATTATTCTGATTGACATAAGCCTTGAGTGGTCTGTCAGCAGAAGGTTATGCTATGAAACATAATTAAAGAAACATAAAATTGATTACATATCTCAGTCTTGAAGCTGGAAAGGGTTTCTGATTATTTTTCAAATATTGAAGTGTTTCTCTTCTGTTTGCACCAAATCAGTAGAAAAATCTCTTTTGCAATTTTAACATGTAACTCCTAAATTTGCTTTTTATAATAAGAATGCACTTTTGCACCCTAAGAAGTGGTTATGAATAGATAACTTATATTCTTTGAAAATACCAGTTTGAAATGTATGGTAATGAAATTCAGATGAATACTTCCTAATACATTCCCTGCTTAAATTTCTGTATCTCTCTAAGAGCACTATGAGTGAATTAAAACTGTAGAATATGAGTAATTTCTAAAATTATTTAAGATAGGTTTACTCTGAAGTTTTCAGGACAACAAGAACAAGGCATGTGTCTTACTTTCATGTAAATCACTGGGATGATTTGGATTTTAATGGGTCTTGAATAAGGGAGAATCCCTACAGTGTTACATCTGACAAAGCCTTTATATGGAGCTATGTAAGATGTCATTGTGCAAAGCCTATTTATTTTTCTTTTTGTAGAAAAGAAAGTCATTTTATTGGTCTTTATCAGACATCAGGGTAAGATGATCAGAGATCTGTTTTCAGATGTATGTCTGAAGATATTTTAAATAGGTCAGTTAACTGTTGTACAGATCAGTTTGCTTTTTTGTTAAGTCAGAATAATACAAGAGATAAAAACCTAATAATACTTTATAATAATATTTATATGATCAACAGTTTTTTTATTTGCAAGCTTACTTAAATAATATGCCTCAGTCACACTGAAGTTGTATGGCCACTGTCACAGAACTATGATTAACCTATGGCTATAATGAGAAGACTACCTGGATTTCATTTTCTTTTTATTACATATTTTTATAATAGTATAACTTCAAACCTTTCAGTGCAAAGATATTGTATTCACATACCCTGACAGGAGAATAGAGCTGCTTGTATATCATTCCCACCCTGTGCCTCCCTCTGACTGAATTTGTTTGTTGGTAGAAGTGTTAAATTGATGAGAAAGTAATCATTATTCATCATCATAATCAAAAGCCATCTTTGTATAGGACACTTGTCTAATTTAATCTTTTTGGAATTCATTTTAAAATGACTTTTTTTTTCCCCTAAATGAAGAGAATGGCGTTTCCATGAACATTAATTCTATAATTTCAATTGCATCAGAGTGGTTAATAGTACACATTGTGCAGGAGGAGGGGAGGAAAGCAGAGGTAACAAATGATTCCTGAATTCTCATCTGCCTTCACTGATGGCCAGCAGTAGCAGCTGAAGGAAATAAAGCATCATGCACAAATTCTTTCAGGCACACAGGCAGTCAGACTGAATTTCAGGACTATCAAGATTGCATGTTTCAATTAGTTTTGACATCTCTTGGCATTTCTCTTCAAAATCTGCTTTCTATAAAGAATTCCTTTACTTAGGTAAAGGAAGTTTCTTTCTAGTTCACTTTTGAGCATATAAAAATGCATCTCACCTCTTACTGTGGTTATTCTTTGCCTTCACTTTGGCAAACCTGTATAAATAAAACAAACTTATTTTGCATTAAAATGGTCTAGAACATTTGGATTATGGAACATATACTGCCTTTTCAATTGAATTTGCCATTCTTGCACCAAAATCTTGGAGAAATTACCAGCATCCTCTCTTCTTCTTTGAGATAGTCTGAATTTTCTCAGGATTTAGGGGTCATGAGCTATAAGCACATCAGTACATAAGCTTGGCACTGCTAGAGGTCTGGTGAAGTCTCTGGATATACAAACTTTCAGAAAGCAAGTGGTAATCCTGTGTTACAAAATCATGGAAAATCTCTGAAGACTGGAACAGGGACAATGTATCAGAAAACCTTCACCACTTTACTGAGAATGGCAAAGTTCTGAATGTCAGAAATTGTGAACCCTGCAAACAATCCACCGTGTCTGGTTTAGCTGAGACAGGCCTCCAAGAGCTCATTGGAAGACCTCAACTGAAATATCTCCAACAGCTGTCACAGTAATCAATAAACATATCCTATTTTTCATCTGAAGTTGGATTCAACTTTCTGTCCCTAGAATTGCTTATGAGTTCACATGCTAATTGAAAAATCAGCAAAAACCTTTAGTAGGTACTAGAAGAGTGTTCTTATTCATATTTCTTTACTTTCCTGCAGAAAAGAAGATATTTTGAACTTCAAGTCATTCCTTCAGTTCCTTCTTGAATTAATTTTAAAAACACAATGAAACCTGACTCAACAATTGATAATGCTTTCATGAGTATTGCACACAGTAGAATAGCACATATTTCCTTTATTCCATATTCTTCTGAGGGTTCACCCAGGACTCCTATCTTACAATTTTAAACAAAGAACCTGGTTTAAACCAATGTTGCTCCAAGTCTTCTTTACAAGTGCAGCTTATATTCTTGTTTCAAGAGAAATATTGATCCATATACATGTAACAACACATTGGAAATACAGAAAATGTGATGACCTAGACAATTCTCTACAAGCTGCCTGTATCATCAGTTTACCTCCATGAAACTCTCTAAAATTTAGTATATACATTCATTTTTTATGCTGTGACCCAGAGTAAGCCTGCCAGGCCAGTGCAGCCAAATGCTGTTTTCATTTAGAGCAGTAGCAATTTGGCCTGTGGCTTCAGTTAATAGATATATTGGTATTGCCTAAGAGTGGGCAAAAACAGATAACTGCAGTGACTGTTAGAAATTCTCCCAGCAGATGATTTCCTGTGTACAAATACTTTTTAATGTCTATCAATCTATATTACAGATTTAGCACAGTCAGAAGGGAACATGAAATGAAGCTTTAAATGTCCTTGCTGGACCACAACAGTTAAGGCTGTGTGCCATTCTACTCAAGTTAGACTCTGAATCAGAGCTGGGGAAAAAATGCTAATACATAATCTTTAACATGAATCTAGAAGCTGTAATTGTTATGTTTATTTCCAACTATTTCAAACAGTGATTTTCAGCTATTATTCAGCTATTGATCTCTTGCCTATTTATGGAGCAGGGACTATGAGACTGCAAAAATATTTCTCAAGGTGCAGGCTCATTGTCAACAGAATTAGCAGAAAAAGATTTTTTTCCTTATTGTAACAAAAAGATAAAGAAATAAAATGCCAAAAGCTTTTTTTTTTTGTTTTTCTTTTCAGCCGCCCCCAGTGTCTTGAATTCTCTTAGCCACTTCAGTTTGGAAACCTTTTCTTCCTCATCTATTTACCTCTGTAGATTATTCACTGCTGGCAATTAGCAACCAGAAGAATCCTGCTGAGGAGAGCAAGTTAAAAGGGGACTTAAGAATGACTGTGCCTGGGAAACAAAGAGCCAATCTGGAGCAGCAGACTTCCACATTTCAAATACACTCATTACAGAGATGAACAGCCAGAACAACCTCTCTTCTTAATTCCTTTTATCTGGGTCTCCAATCTGCTCACAACAGCGTTTAGTCCAAAACTTAGTCCACTTCAGTGGGCTTGGAAAGGAAATTACTAAGATTCCAGCCTTCATTCTACCCTCAAAACAGAATGGTTTAGGTAATGGCTGGCTACATCTGGATAATAACCAAATATCACTTTTCACATCCAAACCATTTCAGTCTGGCATCTTCCAGGAAGCCCTGGTGTCTGCATGATGAAAAGAGGGAGGCTTTTCCTGCTGCCCAGCTTTCATCTGCAACAGGAAGAAACTGAAAACATTTTCAGTGATTGCAGTAAATCAGAATAGTCAGTCTTATGTGCCATGTTTATGAGAAGGAAAATAATCTTACCTCTGTGGATTAGCTGGGGATTTTGTCTTAAGGTTATAAAAGCTGCATAAACACAAGGCTTTGGAGAAAAAACATTCCCCAAGTGCAGCTCTGTTACAGCTGCTATTGCAGAAAATGCATTTTTGAACTTTCAAAGATCTTAGTGCTCCTATTCACGAAGCCTGCATGATATTTTAACAGAGTGAATAAGTGACAAAGACTTTAGGTAAATTATCTTGAAAATATTGCCGGAACACTGTTAAATAAAAGATGGCTTTTCAAACAGAATGCAAAATGTCACATAAAATATTATCATTAAATAACTGCTTTCTGAGGGGAAGCAAAGCCAAAAATCTCTTTAGGAATATTCACTCCTCACAAACAAAATGTGAAAATACAGAAAATATTTCAAAACCTAATTAATTTTACAGCTTCCAGCATCAAAAAAAACTACTTCTTCAAGTTGCCTGATTCTTTTTGGTCTGACTCTAAACTACCACAACATAACAAGTTCTATGAAGAATCATGTATTTTGAAAAGTGAGATAAGAAGGGGTGGGTTTTTTGTTTGGTTTTTTTTTTTGGGGGGGGGTTTGTTTGTTTGTTTGTTTGAATAAAATAAGCAAAAATTATATAAATGATGCAATATCTTTCATTTGTAACTGCTCCAGCAGGCCGACCTCTGTCACTGAAGTTGTGATTTTTCACTCATGACCCTACCTGCTTTCTTGTTTTGAACAGTTTCTTGCCTCCCAAAATGCTGAATCTTCCAGCCCAACCAAATTAAGAGACAATCAGAGTGAGACCATTCAGTTTAACTCTCATGCACTTTGGAGCAATTTCTTAACAGGATTTTTAATAACATTTCATAAGGGACACGAAAATGGTACCTAATTAGAAATATTTAAGGTTGGTCTTGAAATACTACATTTGATTTCTGGTCTGAATTTTCATCTTGTTTGGAGACAATTCCATCCAGGCCTTTGATTTTGGAATATTCTTCTCAATTTGTTTAGATAAGAATGCATAACTGAGAAAGAGAGCAGGTTTAGAGTAGATATTAGGAAGAATTCTTCACAATGAGGGTGGTAAAACACTGGCACAGGTTGCCCAGGGAAGCTGTGGATGCCCCATCCTTGGAAAAGTTCAAGGTCAGGCTGGATGGAGCACTGAGAAACCTGACCTAGTGGAAGGTGTCCCTGCCCATGGCCTGCCCAGGGAATCTTTAAGGTCCCTTCCAACCCAAACCACTCTCTGATTCTATGGTTTTCTGCCTTTGCAAATGCTTTCATGGATGGTTTGGATGGGTGAGAATGAATAAAAGGCTTTTTCTTAGCTGTCCCTATCAGGTGAAAATTACAAGTTGCAGGCAGGCACAGAGGTCAGTGGCTCCAGGAGCTGGAGATATGCCATCAGAAAGCCAATTTCCATACAGACAGGCAAATCCAGTTATTATTTAAATGAATGCTTCAGAGTTATCTGTGTGGTAGAGGGGATGCAGATTATTTCCTGAGCAATTGACCTATTTGAGAGTTTGTACCTCTTGACTATCCAGAAGAGGGTGTCCATGCATAGCATAACCTGGACACCCTCCCCCAGCATCACCTGCTCCAATAATAGATCAGTGAGCTTTGCAGCCTTTGCCACTTCAGTAATGAGCACAAAATCCTGACTGGAGGTGATGCAATTGTGGGCACACCAGGTCAGCCAGTCTTCATATTAATCCTTTGCTCCTTATTTCAGCTAAGAGCAATGAAACTGAGAACACATGGAAAAGATTGAGATCATTTGTTCCCAGACCACTTTCTCAACATTTTTATGTCTTTAATGCAGAGTTTTATCTGGGTTTCCATCACTCCTTTTGGGGATGATGGCAACTCAGCCTTTTAGGAATGACAGATCTATAGAGAAACATGCTCTTAGATCACTGTATTTTAAAGTTCCAAATAGCCAGTGCAGTAAAGTTAATTTTATAATTGAAACATGCCTGAATGTTTAAATTACAAACCAAACTACACTAGTTTAAGCCTGCAATAAGGAGACAATGCTGTTTTCATTCCCTTTCAGAGTAATATTGGTCAGTTTTTCTTTAGGATTTAATTGTTTGGAAAGTTCAAGTGGTCAGAAGCATCTTTTCTTTAAAGACAGGAAATATTAACTACTTCAATTAAATCAAACCTTCTAAGCTCACACAAGATTCTCTGTAATCATTTTCATGACATGTAGATTTTTTGCTTGTATTAGAGAGAATCTAATTTTGCACTCTAAGTGTTCCAAAGGACTGTTTGCTGCACATGGGGTAAATGACTTGCATTTTTTGTTTTGTTTGTTCATCTGATGCTGGCAGAAAATACTACTGGAGGGGGAATTGTATGTTCAACATGAAGATATTCCCAGGTTTTTATAGTTTCTCCTGAAAGGGCTGGAGATAATAAGAAATAAGGCTTATATTTGCTTTTTGCTTTACTCATGACAAATGCAGAGAGGCTGAAGCAGTCAGGGGATATGATATTAAAAGTCAAATTACAATAAAAAGCTACAACCAATGATTTTTCATAGCAACCAAAAATTAAAAGCAAATAACAAAAAACACCCTTTGGGGTCTTTGATTTGGTAATGTCCTAAAATATGTACATAGATTTATGCAAAATAATAAATCCACTGAAACTGAAGGTAAAGTAAAATTAGAATTATGCTTGACAGATTTAAACTGAGTTATAGATCAAAATTTATAGATATATTCTCCCAAAAAGATGTCCAGTTTTAATGGCACATATATATGTATATATGTATATATATATATATGTATATATGTATATATATGTCAGTGTTTCTGTGAAATTAAATATGTTGTTAGACAATAGTTCTGGTTTTGTGCATACCTTACTGAAGAAATCCAAATTACTCTATCTTTATGCATTGCATTAAGACAAATATCCCATGTTTCCCTCTTGTCAGCACTTTCCAGGGGTTTGTCTCTCTGTCATCTTTTCCCTCTGTCCTGTGAGAAAGTTCCTCTGCATTAAAGGCAACTCATCACTGGAAATCTAAAATGCAATCTTATGAAGCCCCACAGAAAAATTACTTCCTTTAATTAAAGCTGTACCCCATTGCTGATTTTTTTTAATTGACAAAATGTGGATTTATTTATTTAATAAGACATTGAGAGACAATTTTTTGTCTTTTTTTTCCTCTGGGAAGTGTTTTATTGTTTGCTTCCTTTCTCTTGCCTGCTTGCTGTGTAATTTAAGACTGATGCCTCCCTCTGGGAAACAAAACTTGATCAGAGAACAGCCTGCACTGTCACCTAAACAAATTATGTTTTAGTCACTGCTGATGTTGGCTCTGTCATAATGGAAATGTATAATTAATGCCTTTGCTTTCACTGCTTTGGAAAGACAGCTCTCTGAATCTGGTTCAAGAGAGGGAATTTTAGGACTGCACCCTTTTCTCTTTCTAACCATTATCACAATGGATCCCTACCACTGCCTCTAGAAATGAATGATCAGCTCCTTAATCTCTACAGTTATTTCTCAAATTTACAGTCCAGGCAATTTATTATTACTAAATAATAAAAATATGCTGTGCAGCAAGAATTTGGCAAGGAATAGGAGAGGAGGGAAAACTCAGGAACACAGGTTAAATCCTACATTTCTCCTTTCAGCAGAGCTTGAAAAGATTAAGCTGTTTCCATTAGTTTCCTGCAGAGTTGCAAGCAGTGATAATAGACATGTGCTAATTTCACTATTGCACTGTGCTATGAAGCAGCATTTTAGATCATCTTTCACCTGTGACATGACTCCAAATACCCCCAATTAGCAGGTCTCTTATTTTGTTTTCAGTTTTTGTTGTTGAACATACAGCAATGACTAAACATCTGGTATTATGACTACAAATAGCCTCCATCTCCTCACCTCTGGGATGCAGTGTAGCTTTGGACTATTTATACTTTGATCTAAAATTCTAAATGACCAAATTATTCTTCTGTAATAGGTCCTAAGTGACATTAAATGGATGGTCTCAGTTTTTTCTTTCCAAAATGGACATCCCTCTCACCTCTTTTAGCTACTGCACTGCATAAAAAGCTCAACACAACAAAACAACAGAGACACCATTTTCAGGACTGAAATAACCTTTGATTTCTACAAAGATACACAGAGACCAAGAAACACTAAAGGCAGTGAACTGTGCTTTAAACACATTCTAGTGACATCAGAAGCTTAGCATTTTTATTTAAATTCATTTTCACTGTGTCTGGAGCTGTACAGAAACCAGACCAAGGCACCAAAGTAACCATCCTCAAAGAATTGTGATGTAGATTGGTTGAAAACCAAAATGGGCAAAACAGACTTGGCTTCTAAAATTAAACTGCTACTCTATGCCATTTCCTCATCAGGTATTTCTAGACATAATTTACATACAGCTTCCTATTTCCACAGAAATATTCCCACATTCTGAAAAACTCTAATTCCATTGTTGGAGCCACTGCTCAAATAACATTTGTAATTATCATCATCACCTTCTTATTTTATGAAATAGAAAATTGGGGTGGAGGAGTTCAGTCATTTGCTGTACTTCTTACACATTTTTTTTTATTCCTCTTTGAAATAGATGAGAAGAAATTGTAAAGCACAAGGTCTTGAGCTGATGTAAATTGGGTTACTTATTCTTAAGCTATAAATAGCTAAGATTAATTCAGGAAAGTCTTGAATCTGTCCCTAAATTTTCTGACTTCTGGTTTTGTAACTGTAGTATTCTTGGTCTGTTTAGAGTCCTAGGAGGCAGATAGATACATTTGCTGAGTGTGATAGTCTTCATTGATGTGCCCAAAGCTATGAAACTTGCATTAAAAAAAAAAAAAAAAAAGTTTTATAAAAGTTCAAGCTAACAATGGTTCTCCCTAAGGAGAACCAAATCTAAAATGTTATATCTTTTTTAATGAAAAAAACCTCATTTTCAGACATTAGTTTAGAGAAAATAAGTGATTTTTTAAAGAATCAAGACTCAACCAAAGTGTGTCTCATATTTTGAATCTGAATTAACATTTTTTTCCCCTGTGAAAACTTTACTTGAGTTCCCTGGCTTTTTATTATTCTACTTCTTGTGTATGAATCTCTTGAGAAAGCATCTGGGACAGAAGGAGGACAGGGTAGGAAAAAGTGACTTCTTCTTACCAGCCTTATTCAGAGAAACCTAGATCATCTAAAGATTACAGACCAACAGCAAATTTACCTTCCTGATCTTGAATCAGGCTGGGTTCCAGCCATTCTCGGGGGACATAATCCTCTGTTCAGGCATTCTGGCAATGAGAGTGGGGACAGGCTTGGCTGCTGGCTCTGGCACAGCCACTGATATCCTTTGGGGAGTGGAGAGGTAAATGGGTGATCAGGACCTCCCCTGCGAGCCTCTTGACCTGGTCCCTCCAGTTTTCTCCTTTTCAGGTGGTGAAAAATCATTTGAGTCCATTTGTATATCAGCTGTCTGATTTTGGCAGTATTTTTACACAGAGCTGAAAACGGGTGTAGCCTTTAGGAGGGTGAAATAAGCAGTTTGGGGTGCATATCATGCCTACAAACAGCTGAGGGGTGCTCAGTGGGCAGCACTGCTGAGACCTGGTAGGGGTGGTTTGTGCCAGCAAGGCAGCACAGCCCAGCCTAAAACTCTGTCCCCCTCTTCTGCAAGAGCAGCAGATTGGTGAAAATAATGCAATTTATGGTCTGGTATGTCTGGAGACAACAGGCTGCAAGGCATATTAAAGTACAGAGAAGGCCAGGCTACTTTCCCTGTTAAAATCCTCTCCCAATTCCAACTTGTGCATCACATCAGTTACCTCCTTCCTCTGAAGTGGAGAGCACCAACAGATAGATATTGGAACACAAGGGAAAGGCAAAAGATGATTCCTTGCCACAAGCTGAGAGTTTGGGGGTTTAAATGTTGGTTTGTTATTAGCTATTCAGCACAGCAGAGGGGCCTAAATATCAGAGCCTTCAGCAACAATGATATTTGGGACCTAAAGTTTTTAGACCTTGGGAAGTTTCCACTGAGCACTGTTAAAAGATAACACAGGAAGAAAACTAGAAGGAGCTGTGAGGATGAAATGACAACAGCTGAGAAGCACCCATCACCATCAGAAAAAACAGGCACATTTCCACACAGGCACCTATAGGAAGGGGCTGGCAGCTGTGTTGAAAGTCACAAAATCCCTCTCACAACTTCAAGCACAGCCCCATATAAGCAGAAAAACACCAGAGATGAGCAAACCCAAGTGTTACATGCAAAGGCACACATGCATGCATGACTAGAAAAGAAAAAAGTCTCTCTGAATGTTCGAATAATTGGGAAGAACAAAATACCCCTGGGGAACCAGATTTTTTTCTGAAAATCTATTACTGTAAATCCTGTTTGCTAAACTTAGTCTGACATGGGATTCCTCACATAAATCACTGCAGTCAGACAAATGTAAGAATCCCTCTGAGGTCTTCATAACACTGTCAAGAGATATCCGTGTGTTAACCTCCCTCCTGTGCAGCTATTTTTGTTCCTCTCCTTAGTTTGCAGACACAAAGGGTATAATTTATTTTAATTATTTGTTTTCAAGTTGAATGGCTACAGACTCTGAACAAGAAATATCATTAGGCTCCAGCATATCAAATAGCATTGTCAAGATGCTATTCATTTGGTGGGCACACTAAGAGAATGACAACATTTTCATTTAACATTGATAAGCTGAATGTATTTATTTATAAAGGTAGCACACCAATAAAATTATATTCCAATAAAATATACTCAATAATATTGCAGCAGAGATCTGCAGCTAACAACATTATCAAAGGAGAAAAATACACAGGGAAAGGAAATATTATAGCACATTTATCATTTACATATATTATGAGGTTAGGACCTTTATCTTTCTCACAGTTTTTTTTACTGGACTGGGATAAAGACAAATGTGCTATAATATACCTTTGTCTTCACAGTATGGATAGTCTCATTCTTCCCTCACTATGGGCAAAGTTGGAAACAGAAGCAGGTTTCAGTGACCTTTTATCCATGATAGGTTCCATCTTCATCCTTGTACGTACTGCAGCACTTGCATTAAATTGCTTAATATACATTTAGCTGAATTTGCATCTGTGCATTATCCATACAGATAGTTCAGATAGTCCTATTTCAATGTAAATGGGGAGCAATATTCACTGGAGAGAAGGAAATTAAGCTGAAATAAAAATATTGCAAGATGAGAGCTGGGACTAAAACCTCACGATGATCGCACGGAACGACCGTGAGGTCCCTTTATTATTTTATAATTACAAGGAAAACATGGACTTGGCAATTAAGACTCAGAGGGTGAAAATACAGCTCTTAGCTATAACAGCTGTCTCAGAAGACCAATACCATTGAGAATACCTGGTACTGTGCCCTGAGCTTCCCACTGCTGGAAGCAACCATGAAACCTTCTCACCTTTTTCCTTCCACAGGACCAGCTGTATTTTCCACAGCAGGCACAGCAAGGTTTGACTCACATCCACCCTCCCAGGGAGGCAAGGGTGTTAGGGAAGTTTCCACTCTTCCAAGGTTACACATGGGAGTGCCTAATACAGGCTACTGTGTTGGTTTTTTGTGATAGATAAATCTTAATTTTCCACCTTATTTACATATGGGGTTTCTGTGTCATGGACTGGAAATTGTGTGTTCAGTACCTATTATTGCCTGAAAGGCCTGTGGATTTATTTTTCCTTGTAACACCACTGTATATTAGTGTAACAAATTGCCACCTGAATCCCTAATGGTGTTTTCACAATTAAACGAAGGAAACTTTACAACATTCTCTTAAAATATTCACCACCTTGATTTTACAAAACACATTCCACAATTTAGTCGAGTTCAGCTTGAGCCCTGCATCCTTTTTGCCTCCAAACACTGACCAAAAATTGTAATGGCTGTCCCTTGGGAAATGTCCTTTATGCCAGAGCCTATTTTCACCATTAATTGGTATCTAATACCACCACAGTCTTGTTTTCATTCAGAGAAGCCAAACTGCTTAATCTAACACGAGAAAAAAGCCTCTCCAGTGGCTTTGCCTCTCTTGTCCTGCATTCTGGCTGTGAGTGCCATAGCTCTAAGGAATACTTTATTACTGCTGCAGACCACTCCAAATGATTCAGAGACCCTTTATATCGTAGCCAAAAAAACAGATGAAGAAGAATTAGGTCCTCTGGGACCCAGATATTATCCAGTTCAGCTGAAGCCATTCTCACTAGGTTTGTCTGAGAGTGATTTTGCATTTTAATTTTTAATAATTCTTTAATCCATCTAAAATGGGGGAGAGCAAATAAAGCAGAATCCCTCTGCTACTTCCTTCCTTCCTTTCTGCCTTATTCATTTTCCCATCTTTTTATTTTTTAAATTCCATATTCCTCTGGTTTTTGAAGATGTTGATTGAACACATTGGTATTTTGTTGACGTACTTTGAAGCACTAAATAGGAGCTTGCTAGGAACTACTTTTTTTTTTTATTCTCTTCCTTTTTTTTTACTAAAAAAAGTCTTCTGTGAAGACACCTCTTTATATTATATTGAAAGGTAGAAGCAAGTGAAAACAGCCAAACTAGAATTAAGGTTGCCCTGTATTCTTTATAGATTCTCTCCCTTTCTATTTCACCTCCTTCTAATCTAACTTTTCCCTGCTATTTCTTCCTACTTTCAATTCTTTCATTTCAGCAGATTTCTTTATCACTCTGTCTTACCATGGTCTAGTTCCTGTATATTCTTTACAGATTTGAGTGTATATTACTGAAAATCCCTTCAGAACCTTGAAACATTTTCTTTATTTTAAAAGCAGTTTTATCTCAGTTTCATAAAGAAAAATATTAACTTTAGCTCAAAGCTGCTCTGTGAGGAAAAATCCCATTTCTAAATGCACAAACCAGAGAGAACACACCCAAACCTCAGCATGTAGCCTTTTTTTTTTGCCAGCAATTTAAAAACAAAAGCTCTGAAATCCAGATACAGAGGGGGAAGCTGAACAATGAGTGTAGGAGAAATGTCATTTACTTCAATCTTCACAACTCCAAAGTCTGAACAGTCTGATCAGTGTGGACTGAGGCTGTATCTTACACGTAATTATGTGTAATCTGAAGAGCTGAAGTGGAGAGGATTAGTTTGCTGCTAGTTCCAGCCAATGCTCACAGCCTGATTATATTTTCAGGGCACTGGTGGGCAGCAACAGATGGTGGTCATTTCCCTGGCAGGCCATAGCAGGGATAATTACCAGACACAGTTCCAAGGTTTATGATATTATAAACCTCTCTTTCATTTCTCATTCACTGCATGTGGAAAGTATGGCCTTTTAACTCCTTTCTTATTGATTTTATACTAGTGCAACACCTTTGCCTCCAGTTATTTTGAAATGATTCAGTGGTGAAGTAAAACAAGAAATAGACCTTTTAAGTCAATAAAAATAATAAAAAAACCCCCTGATCTTACTGCTGATTTTATTTTTTTTTGCATTTGAAGAACAGCTTTGTGTTGATTAATGAAATAAAATGCAATAATTGCTAGCAGAATTTGATGCTGTCCTTTAAAAAATGCTGATGCTTAAGAGGATTCTGAAATAAATTAGTTCAGTGAGTTAACTATGCCTACAAAACCAATAACATTGGGAATGTGCCAGCCAGAATCCAGAATGCCTCTTTTTAACTGGACTAGCTGAAACTTTTTTGGATCACTCTGTTCTGGATTAATTTCAGTAAAGCAAATAAGGAAGATAAAACTCAGGCCTTTGGGAGTAAACAGAATAGATGATAAGGCAAGTTACAGCACGTGGGTGAAGAGCAGGCACAGATTTTAGCAGAACATTCTTTTTCACTCTGTCTTTTAGAGAGGGGAAAAGAAATTAACTGCTCTTTGTGTCTGTAATAACAATGAAGAGACTCACTCTTCTGATAAACTTAATTAAATGTGGCCAAATTGTCTAAGTCTGAAATTTATTGCATTTCAGTGGCTCAACATCTGAGCAGGGAGTTTTACCCAGTCAGTCCTGGAGGGACATTGAAAAGCTTCAGGATCAGGCCAACTCAAGTTCAACAAACAAAAGCAAGAAGTTCTGCACCTAGGGCAGAAAAACCTTGAGTGTCAGTACAGGCTGGGAGCCAGTCTGCAGAGCAGGAGCTGCTCTGGAAACACTGGCAGTCACTGTGGATGCCTGGCTGGAAAAGAAAAGCTCCAAAGTGTGCTCTCCCAGCAGCAAGGAGAGCTGCACACACACACTGGGAGGAGAGCAGCCAGCAGGTCATTTATTGTACCCTTTAAACCTGAAATTGTACCTGAACTCCCCAGCTTGAGGGGGATGCTGAGGATTCTGAGAAATTCTGGAAGAAGGCTGTGGCAGGAGCAGCCCCACAAAACAGGAGGGGCAGGCAGCTGCACTGGTTTGGCTCAGAGAGGAGGTAGCTGTAGAGTCTGCTGCCACATAGCTGCAAAAAAATGCAAACAAAAATTAAAAAATCAGCCCAGTTTTTTTCAGTGTGGATGGTAGAGGAAAGGGATTGTTGCTGTGATGGGAGAGCAGGGCTGGAAGGGGTTATCCTGAGAGGCAGCTCAAACTTCGTCCTGGAAGTTCTCCAGACTCCAGCAAACAAGAGCCTGGCTGGCCTGATGGAGGGCTGGTGACAGCTGGGGTTTGAGAGGAATGCTCCTAGGGTCACCCCCCTTTCAACCAACATCTCTGCCATTCTCTTGCAAGTTTCCTTTCATTTTCCTGTGCAGTACTTTGATGATGAACCCCTGTCTTAAGAAAGCGCTCTCCACCCTTTCCTTGAAGTGGAAATGTAATAGGTGACACTTTTTGCTATGAATTACAAAACAAAGAATAGAAAAATCCCAGAGCCAGTAAATTTTTATGCATCTTGAGTTTAATTTATTCTCTCAGTTTCTAACCATATATTAGCAGGCCATGGACAACTAGAACAGCACAGGAATCACTGAAAAACAGCCCAAGGGGAAACAGATGTGCTCAGCACTCTCACCTTCTACACCTCTTAGGTATTTGGTGTCTGTCGGGGGAGCTGTTTCATGTAGAAGCTGAGAACTGCATTTTCACTTGAATCTGAAAGCCAGAAAGTAATACAAGATGGGATGAAAATAAATTACAAGAATTTGACAGAGTAGAAAAGATATAGAGAAGGTAGAGAGGGGAAAAACAAAAAACAAACAAACAAAAAAAAAAAAACCCAAACACAGCAACAACCAAAAGAAAAAAAAACAAAAAAACAAAAAAAAACCAAAAAAACCAAAACATTGTCTTTTCAAAAAAGAAAGGAAAAAAAAAAAAAAAAAAATAGTAACAATACCAAATTAGACTATCAGAGAAATTCTGGAGGTTGTTTTTGCATCTAGTTAGACAAATAACCAAAGGGTTAACATACTTCTTTCTGACCAGGTGGTTTCCTAAGGTTATGATATATTGCCATGGAGATAATCTATGCTGTATACCCAGTACTGATTTGTCTCTAATTTTGTTGCAGGTACAGAAACAATTATACCACCTTGCAAAAGTATACCTTCTCGGTGGGTTATTATTAGGGGTTGGTGAAGAAGAGTTTGTTGTTTTGCAGAAGCTGTTAGAAAAAGTAAAAAATGCTCCCCCCTCTTATTGGAGGCTCTCTGAGACCTTCTTTGGGAGTCCTGTCACAGTGACCTCTCGTGACAATTCCCTTCAGATTTCACCAGAATTGATCCTTGGCAAGCTCAAAAGCAAGGAGAAAATGAGAACTGACAAAAGATACTCCTCCTAGGAGTAAATATATTGCCTCACTGAAGCTCTTATCCTTTACTGTCCCTGAGTAATAAGTCCTGAAGTTGGCTTGTGAAGTGCTGTAAGGAAATGAAACTGTGGTCTATGAGACACTAATATTTCTTGAAAGAAGGAGGGGGATCATTCCTGTCCTCTGATTAATGCCTCGTGCACTGCTCTAGTCCATTAGAGACATAAAGGTGCCTTTAACAGGCCCCTGAGCAAAGTGCTTTATGCAAGGTACTCGCTGTCCTCGACACAGAGACAGAGAGTATCTTCAGCAGCATCTCCAACCAGCACCAAGTGCTCAGAAACAGAGGAGTGCCCCCAGGGAGCTCCTTTCTGCCAGCAGGAATTAGAGCAGCTCGTGGTTATTCCAACTTAGAGGAGAAGCCAAGCCATGCTCTGGGCTGCAGGGTGACAAAACTGCAGGAAATTTCTTGTATTCTATTTGTTTAGCACAACTAAAACCATCCTGAACAATTTAAAGGTTTAGAGGAGGATTGCTGTTTCAAGTACATTTTCATTTCTAAGTCAGACTGACACAGGCAGCAGCATGCACTGACTAATGCTATTCAGTAGTAGAACTTTCTAACACAGGTGGCACAAACACATTTGTGGTAACATTTTTAACTGCACGTGTGTGTGCACCATATGGCCTGACCACCATATGATGTCCTCTGTCATTTTATTATGGCTTTCTTATAAGTGCTGGAAATTACTTTTATTATGAAAGATCAGCCCACCCACTCAAACAAAATTAAAAATAAAATGCAAAATGAAACTACAGAAGTTTGGCTACAGAAAACAGTGGGAAGATCTAAAATAGAAAGGATGAATGGTTAGGAGAGAAACAGTTTGAAAAATTTAACTGATAACTGGAAATTTTGGGTAAAGGGGAAGAAATAAAGGAAGAAGGAAAATATTATATCTCTGTAGTCTTTTTATTGGAGTACTATCCAAGATTATCTTATTAAGAGCATGAGTTCCTCAAGACCACCAACACAAGAACTAATATAAAACTCACAATAAGAGTTACAGAGCTGACAGAGTAGCCAATCTGTTGGCACTCTACTGGCTTGTCACTTGGCATCTTTATGATAAGCATCATGGTAAACCTGAGTACTTGAGAAAAAAAAGATTATTTCCCACCAATTACCCATCAAATATTCCACCAATGTCACATTTCCCACAGGGACATTTTCCTTCAAAGAAGTACTTTGCACCAAGCTCTCAAAAGAGAGTTATGAACAGCAAAATTTTTAACTAGCAGTATCTACCCATCTTCGACCTCCACAATTTTCTTCAATTTAGAATCTCTGTAATATTCTGTAGTTCCACAGAAGCTCTTTCAGAAAGCATTTCACTATTGAAGGTGGAAGCCAGTGTCAGGAACTTCATGTTTCTGTTTATGCAACTGAAATTCCTGCTGAGCAACTCATCCTCTGCTGTGCTGTTGTGCCTGTCTGTTTCTATATGCCAGCTCTGGTATTTTCTGAAGGGTATATATGCCCTCATGGTATCTAATCACTGACAGTCAAACACTCCACTTAGGTATGGCTCCAGCAGTGCATAGGAGCCATAAAGAAAACTTAATGAGCTTCCTGGGGTTTGCCTGTAATAGAGAAACGTGCATGTGGCATAGAGCTGCTTGGTACTAATTCTGAAAGGGATGAAAATAAAGGTGTCAAATCTAGTACAGGGAAACCTTTCTCCAATAGGAAAAAACCATCAAGTGATGAATTCATATAAAGCCATTTTAAAGTGCTAACCTAGAGATTAATGAAAAGATCTGAAACTCCAGAAAATGTCTGCATTTAAATTGCTTCTTTCACAAGTGGTATGGCTAACAAACTTCTTCCCTTAAATTTATGACTTACATCCTTTTATCCAATGTCTCTCTCTAAAGTAACTCTACTTTTCTCCTATGCATTCCAGTAACTTTCTTTGCCATTTCTTTTTTATTATTAAGACCTTCCTCCAGATCCTTTGAAGTCCTCATACTGCTCTTCCCATCCCCATCCCATCTCCCCACAAAACCTAGTTAGAAAGAAGAAACAGCTATGAATGTGAGACACAATTTTTTAACTATCTCATCTAGCACAACCAAACAGATCTACTCAAACTCCCCTTGTCCTTTCCCCAAATTCTCATTATTGACAAAATGTCTTCCCTCAGGACAACTACTGAAAATTGAAAGCAATTCAAACCTCTGGGAGGTTGGAAAAATCTTTTTTCTCTCAAAATTAAGCTCTTTAATAGGTGGAAAAGTGACTTGGGAGAATATTAAATGTTTGCAGAACAAATAAAACCAGATGACCACAAAGAAATAACTATAGGCATCACTAGGAACCCAAGAAATCTGATTTTACCATAACTTTGAAGCACAGATGGAGGCCCTTCCTAAACAAATTGTTTTGCTATCAGTTTGCTTTACTGTTTTCCCATCATTCCTGAATTTGTTGCTTAGTTTCATCCCATTGTTTCATCCCATGTCACAACTAGCTTTAAAATATCTAGTTTGAGATGTGCTGTAGGTAGAAACATTCCTGTAGAAACTTTTTAGGGTCCTGTATATTTTTTTTTCTACTGTTGATTTTCATTTTACAAGCAGGAATTTCCTTTCTCTCTTTACGAGTTCCTTTTATTATCTTTCCTCTCTATCTAAAACTGCAATAAAATGAGCAAAACCACATAAACATGAGATATATTGTAATAATTTCTTTAAAACCTTAATGTTTTAAGATCAGACAGAGAAGTATATGTCTATTTTATGAAGTTTGCAAACATTAGATGCTCTCTGATCAAAATATGGCGTGATTTATGCTGCAGAATATCTGGGGTAGAACATTCTGTATTATTTCAGATGTACACTTGAACTTTCTACTTAAACTGAGAATTAAGTCAGCCAGTTCTACAGTCCCACAGGTTTTCTTCTTTCAGTGATGAACAGCATTAGCTACTTAAAATCAGCTCCTCAGCTACACAACCTTAAATAGTTCTCCACTTAAGATCTATTCTGATCAATTGTTGAGGAAAGCTTTGAGATTTGAGGCCACTTGGTCACTGTACAACATTTTGCTACCAACTAAAGAAAGGAGAAGATATAAATAATCATTACATAGAAACTTTAAATGAGGCAATAATTTAAAGAAAAACAATTGCAATCTATACTGCAAATTCTAAGTCATGCAAATAGAAACTTCATCATTTTACAAGCTCAGAAAAAGCTGTGAAACTGCTGTAGGTTGGAGTAGTTGGTAATGATTTGGATTAATTTTTTGCTGTTCCAGTAAATTATAAGCTCAGCTCTGTCAGTGTAGAATTACTACTGATACCATCGAGAATATCAAGTTTACCAATTTTTAAAATCTTGAAAATATTCATTTCAGTTTCCTTTCCCACCACAATTATGTTGCTATGAATTAAAAATTTTGTAGTAACTTCACAAAATGATAGTAGGATTTATTTGTCATGGCTCACTTATTATCTGCAGTTACTATTTAGAAGTCTTGTTTAGAAAGCTGCTTATAAGGTTGTGTGTAAGGAAGTGGCAAAAAATGATATGATGCTGTTAAGATACAGCTTGGAGGAGATGCTCCCTATTGTAATAGAGAATTTTTTACACTCTTGATGCTTATTCCACTATCACATCAAAGTTAATTTCTCAAAAAAGGATATTTATCCAATGATATTGTTGCTTTTCAAAGCCATCACTTTTTTCTCATTAAAATGGTTGTAGTTTTATACTTTTCCTACCTGTGTAAGAAAAAGAAAGCAGGGAAGATCAGGACTGCATATTGTGTTTTCCAAATTTGAATTAAAAAATTGCTAGCAGTAGTAAAGAACAAACTGGCAAGACTACAGAAACATACTAAGCAAGAATTCAAAGATAACCATATAATCTCATTCACATGAGCAGTCCTACTACAAACAGTGGGAGAAGTCATACCAGAACACTTATGTAACATTTTAAGTTGCAGTCTTCTTAAAAATTCTGAGAAATGTGATTATTTTTTGCACAGATACAATTATGAGGAATGCAATGTAAAATCTGAACCTAATTGTTCTTAATAAAGACTGTGGAGATGCATCATTCCCTCACTTGCCTCATCGGTTTCTTGACCTTCTTTTGCCCTAAAAACATTCCAGGTATGAATAATAATTCAGCTGGTTATGGTAGACTTTAGTGATACACTCAGTTCCTTTCACTGCCAAATGCTGCAGATTTACAGTACACTGTAAAGACTAAAGTGCAGGCATAATTACCTCATTCCTTCCTTATGCAGATTTCTGAATTCTTACCACCTCCACACTTATGACTCATTCCTCAAGTCAGTCTCCTGAAGGAACAACCCAAGGCATGTCAAGCAGAAGCTGTGCTCAGCCAAAAGAGCAGGCATGTTGCTCCTGGTTCCCCTCCAGGTGCTGAGCCTCAGAAGAGCAGGGAACTGCATGATGTTTCTTTTCTGAAATGAAAAAGATCTGTGCCACTGGCTGGGCCAAAAGCAAATCTTTGCACTGTCTCTGCTTGGACCGTGTCCCCTGTGGATCACAGTGCCTTTCCATGCCACAGCTTAAGCATTCTGTTTTGAACACTGGTTTAGGATCTTGTGATAATCTCATATATACACAGTTGTCGTTATATTTTTGACCACTGAATTGTTCAACTGATAACAAATACATGAGAGATTATCTTATCTGATATACCTTTCAAAGATGCTCTGGTCTAATTCCTTCATTTTTACATACTGGGCTGCTTGGATAAGAAATTCTCAAATCTGTACCTGCACATCAATAACTGCAATTTTACTCTGCCAGCCATATTCTGAACTCCTTTCAGCTTTCAGAGCAGAGTTCTTTCAAAATGCTAACGAGATACACAGTTCATAGGGAGTGTCCTCTCTTTGTACACACTGGAAGTGGTAAGGGCAGAGTCACCAGCTGGACTTTGCATTCTCGTGACAGAGGCAGACTGTCCTCTCTGACTCATCCCTACATGGTGGTGAGGAAGCTGACAAGGAGGTTCTTTCCCCTGTCCCTGTCTCTTTTTTTATTGCATTCTCTCACTGCTCCTGCATTAATGGCCTTGTTCAGTACAACAAGGTTTTTATGCATGTGTTTAGTTGTTGTAAGTATTACACTATGATGAGGAAGCAAATCCTTTTTTTTTTCAGGGGATGTGTTGAACGAATATCCTTCAGGGGATAAAAGCAGGTCAGCTATTTCAGTAGGCAGCATCTCCAGATGCAATTCCTCTATGAATTATATACACAGATATAAACTCACAGACACTTCTTAACTGAGCTAGCATTTGTAAAAAAGAGGCAGCAAACTGAAGGAGCTAATTTTCTATGGCAATGATCCTACAACGTGAGTTGTAGCTGTCTTGTACAGACTGACTTCATTTAAGAAAGGCTTACTTTGATTTCAGTTGATGTGGTTACTTTGGTTTCTAAATCATGTCATATATACTGTATTTAAGGGATTCTTTTCAGAGACTGGAAATAAAGAAAAATTGGCAGGAAGGTATAATTACGAATGGAGAAATTGTTCTTTATGATGTGAGCTGCAAAAAGTGTCACAATGCTCTGGATTAATGAAAGTCTCCTGTAATACAGGAAACAGTAAAAATAGAATCTCAAATACATTAAACATATGCCTTAGGAATCCTTTAACAGATAAAATTAGTTTATTTCAGTTGCCAGAGAGATAAATGTAATTCAGAATATCTGTATAAATACATAAATATAACCCACAAAATTTACTAATAGTTTAAATAGCCATTGTCAAACAGTTGTAGAGATGGGAACCATAATTATGTCATGTGCATATCTTTTTCAGTGCCAGATTGCAGTGCCCACTGATGGTAATCATCATTTTGTGAACTTTGCTGTTTATCTTGACTGAAGAGATAACCATCTCTTCCTCTGAAAGCAATCAGAAAGTTTTCATCAGACTTCAACTGTGATGTATAAGGAGTAATTCTGGAGGATATTATGTCCTGTGGGCACACTTTTCCCTTACAGTCTCTCAAACAGTTTATTTTCAGTCTAAGATTATTTGCTCCTACTTTATACCAGCAATATTGCATTTCCCAGTCAATGTGTCTATGAAAGCAATGGAAGGGAGGAATTGCAGACTTCTATTGCTCCAGCTATCTCCCACTCATATACTCAGGCATCAAGAGCAATGGAAAAGCATTTACACAATTTAGACTTCCAATCTAGCAGTTCTTTGGCCTATGTATGGAAAGATCTGCCACAAAATTAGGACCATGTTTGGAGAGGAGACACTGGAAGTCAAGGCAGATGTAAATCCCTCAGCCTGCTGTTATCCACATTTAGTGGATTAGAAGTTAAGACATTTAGAAGTTAAACTCAACTGTGTCCTTCTTTATATAAAGGAGTATTTTTATACATAAATGTTATTTTTTCATCTGTGGATGCTATCCCTAGCTTTAAGGATTGGGATGAGACTGCTGTGGGGACAAGAGTAGAAAAGAGTTGAAGTGGGAAGCGGAGGAGGAAGAGAATTAAGCAACCAAAAGTTGTATGTAGCATTTACTGGGAGAGTAAACATGTTTTGTGAAGAGTACCACTATGAATATTTACTAGAGGTCAGACAGACAGATTTAGGAGCATATTTGTGTGATGGTAACTAGAACAACCTCATGACATTCTTTTTTTACTTGGACTGTGATCATTAAAGCTTCCTTTATTTGTTTCCATCAGCTTAAGTCATCGCTGAAGAAAAAGAAAACAATCTGCTTTATTTGCTTCATAAATATAATTATAAACTTGCCAGAACCAGGCTAGCCACAAATTAACATGACAGCTACATTCACTTTCACATGGATTATTTATGAAGAAACTTTGATGGGCTGAAGCTACTGATAGGACCAGGTGTTGCTGTAGAAGCCAATAGAGTTGCTATAGTGACAGGCCACAAGAATGGTCTAAAAGGTATGATAAATGAGAAACATCTTGCAATTTGCAAGCCAGAAAAGCTTGGCATTTAGGAAATACTTGCTACATCTGCAAATTTATTTTCTCATATGGGAAAAGGCAGGTATATTGTGTCAGGGCTCACATTAAGCTGATATACTCCCTTGGCTGTTTTATGCCCATAAACACTGTGCTGATCTAAAAGTCTGTGGAGGAACTGAATTACTCCCTTCTGCTGTGCAGATAGAGATAGTGCCTCTTCCCTTCCTCTAAGCATTGGACTTAACAAATTTCCACAATATGATTCTCCTCAGTACCTTTGGAGTAACCAGTGTATGTTATCTGTGGCTGCAATGGATTTTAAATATTTAAAGTTCATTCACCTTTTTAGATCTCTGAGGTGCTGTGGAAACTGGTAGCAGATTTTCCAAATAAATAATACAACATAAACCTATTTTATACATCAATTAACACTTCCAGGCTAAACAAAACAAAACAGGAAGAAAAAAAAAGCCAACTAAAAGAAAAAAAAGCCAACAAAAGAACAAATTCAGAACCTCCATAACCATAGTAAAGGAAGCCTAGAAATTTTAGTAAAGCTGTAAGTAAAGTCTCAGGGCTGTCTTTACAATATCAGAACTTCCTGTGTGATAAATGTTGCATTCATTGATATTTACAGATTTTATAAAGTTCTTTTTTCTTCTACCTACTGAACTGCTGGAGGTCAGAGACAGTTTATGAATACACTGACAAGGCTTAAGACAAGAAGTGGGAATCACAAAGATGGGAAATGGCACTTTTGCAATGGCATAATTGAATATTGTTGACAAATTATTATTAAACTTTGAAGCAACATCCTGCAGTACTACACACCTATGCAGAAAGCTTGAAGTCATGGCAAACTAGTCAAGCAATTCTTGAATGCTGGAAAGCACATTTCAAAATGTTACTGGCTGCAATGGACACTTGAATATATTTAAGGTTCAAAGTAATTTTTTATATTTATTTATTTGCATTTCTTTTTGCATTTTCTTTTGGTTTTTTTTGTCTAAGCCACTTGTGTTACTTGCCCACTTGCTTTTTCTGCTTTCCACATCTTGTGGTGCAAATACTAAATTAGATAGAAATGGCTGAGATTGCTTTCTTTTCCAAGGCAAGAAACTTCTGAACTGGTTAAACACCAGCACTTGAACAAGCACCAAAACCTGTAAATTTCAGAAATCATCATTCTTCATGAAACTTAATTATAGTTTGTTACTTCAGACATGTGATGTGTCCTGGCTATGTGAAAGAAAGTCATCACCAAAATGACTGTATTTTAAGGACTGGAAAAGCAGCACACCCAACATGAGTTTACTGCAAGAAAATAAATAAAAATATTTTTTTCTAGAAATAAACCTTAAATAAATAAATAATTTTACCTTTAATAATAATTAAATAGATATTGAGTTGCATTTCTGTAGTGCACACGTTCATACAGTGGGGGATGTGTTATACTGTATTACACAGTGAAAGACTCAGAATATTTCAAAAGCTTATGAAAAAAATTAAAAATTAACAGCTTTCTATCTCAGTATCTCCCTTGCAAACACACTGGAATATTCATGTTCTCTACTTTCCTCTCTAAATTCTGTTAATTTTATATGAGACACCACATAAAGCACTCAGTGGTCACATGGACAGAAAACTGCAAATTCTGTTTTTCATTTTTCCATATCAATAGGAAAAAAAAAAGGAAAAAAAAAAAGAAGACTTAACTACAACTACAGAAGCTGCTAGAATTTAAGAAGGTTGGAACAGTCTTATAACCCCAGAAACTTGTGGCCTTGTAGTGCATTTTGCAAAGACAAAGCACATCAGAGGTCTGAATTCAAATGAGCCAACCAAGAAAATATTAAGAACCAAGAGGTTTTCTAGACTTCAGTGAAATCTGTCTTCAAAGACTCAACATGTACAAGTTATATATGCCTGCAGTATTTCAGGGGTTTTTGTTTGTTTTTTTAAAGACCAAATACAGACACGAAAAATATTTATCATCATAGAGGAAAGGAAATGGATTGTTAATGTTATATGAAAATGTTATTTACAGAGGAAAAACAAAGTGCATTATAGGCAGAAAGCCAATTTTTTAAATTGCTTTGCAAAAGTGAATATTCTCCAATCAAATATATTTAAGTATGTTTACTTTGACTTTTTTTTAATTTAAAAAAGCTCCTTTTCAATAAAGCTACTATTTTTTTTTGTTCCTCATAAGATCTTGTGGTTCATAGGAAGTGGAGACTGGATAATAGCAAAAGATTAATTAATAACAAACATCTTTCTGCTTTACTACATGGAAGTTTAGCAGAGGACACACCTTAGATTTAAACTTTTTACAATTTGAAGAGAGAACAGCATTAAAAAAAAATAAACCATCATTCATCTCTAGGTGGATTTAGAATCAGCTTTTTTTAAAGGAAGATGCTAAAATATTCCTCTACTTAAGAAATACTCAGTAGCTTTATTTCAATATATTTAATAGCAAGAGAGGTGGAACAAAACACTTTGTTCTGCCTGGTACTGAATAATTTAGATTTTTATTGATTTTACAGAGTTATTTTCAATATTGGGTTTTTAAATACAACTACTGAAATCACTTCTGGGGCTCCAAAAGTCAAAAAGAAAATATGTACAGACAAGTCTTTAAGGAATACAAATGTAAAACACAGTTTTGGATAAACTTTTGGTAAATGCTCTTTGCCAGACTCCACCAATTGTTCTTATAATTTTTCTTCTAACATGCAATAAATTTTTAATGTGATGGTTTGCAAAAAATCCCAAACAGACTACATATAATTTCCATTCTTTTCAGATACAAAAAAAATCTATTGTAAAACCATAGTTCACTTGCAATCTCTCCATATCATAATTCAGCTTTTATTTTTATAATTTTCTTTTGTGCCCTATGTAGCAGAATTATAACAATGTATACTGAATAGAACAGCTTGAAGACTTGTAAAGGTATTTCTTATTATGTTAAATTATTTTCTCCCACCTAGAACCATCCAAAAACCAGCCTATTTTACAGTGCCCATGCAAAGCACATATATTAGAATTTTAAAAGGAAGGGCAGAAAAACAGTCCACAAACAAATCCTTATTTCTAGACTTCCTTATGTGTCTTAGAGTAATTTTATAATTTAGTCTTTCTGCTGTAAAGACTGTGTTTTAGTATACAATGTAAGGCAAGGACAATTTATTTTTGTTCTGTTTGCAGAACAAGAAAGTGGATATAGTAGATAAATTAATCACTGTGAAACATTCACTGAATTCTGCAATTAGAGCTTTCTTATTGAACGACTGCATTCCTACAAATGCTTTTATAAATCTTTATTTTTAGGTGGAACAGCATTACCCACCTTGCATAATGCATTCTTTATGCACCAGGAGCAAAAGAGTAGCAAAATTAAATACACAGTCCACAAAGTAATAATTTTGGATTATTACAGGTGATCATTCACAGGGATGGAGCCTAAATGGGCTCAATAAATGCAGGTACATGGCCTCTGTGTGCCACACTTCCCCTGCTCTGAGAGGGAGATGCCTGCAAAAAATCCTGTCTCTGAATATGCACGACAAATTCTTCATGATAATTGTGTTTCTGTGAAAATATACCAAACATACACAATAACGAAATTGGTTGCAGACTCATTTATGGCTGTCTCTTCTAAAAATGTCCAGTTCCAAGAAAGTGGGAGAGCTTAGGGGCACAGGCTGAATTCAGAGCAGCTTTGGTTTAGAAGCATGAAGAGTCTTAATTCCAAGACATCCAAGCCCTGAGAAGTCTAGTAACTGATTCATGATCATCTTTCTCCAGGGAAAAAAAAATAATCACCACAGATATACTTTGGACGAGCATTTGTTAAAGTGCAGCAACATTTCAGTGAAGAAACACCATAATTATCCAAATAGCCTTTTTTTCAATGAGAAAAAAATATATATATTTTAAAAAATGTTGCCAATCAGAATATGAAGATCAAGGAGGAAACACCCCTGTAAAAGCAAAAAAAAAAAAAAAAAAAAAAAATTGACAAACAGCAGGAACATCCAAGGTATCTCCATATATATTTCAAATACTTTTTGTATTGTCAGCTTGCAGCAAAGAGGTTCAAAATGAACCATACAGAATATCTGGCTGGAAAATGTTGACATAAGTTTGGACTATTCATAAGAAGTTCTGAAATAAAAAGGCCAAATAAGAGGCTAAATAGTGAACAGAAGCCTTAAGAAAAAAAATACAATTAAAATCTCATAAAATTAGAGCTTCACTTTAATGACAAAATATAGTTCAGCTAAGCAATTTCAAATTGTTCCTTACATAGATGCTTTCACAATGCCAGATCATGATTCAAAATCAAATGATTAGGATATACTTATTCAGATTACTCCCATTCATCATTACTTGATCTCACTCCAGAGCTGCAAGTCTGTCTTCAGATATTAGGTCAATTTACTAATTAATTTTCAAAGATAAAGACTTCAGATGCACCTCATAAGAATGCATTTCTTCTACTAAAATAAAATGACATTAGCATCTTAATAGTTTTAATTCATATTTCCACTAACTTGACTATGAAGCTAAGTCAATTTGACAAACTTTTTGCATGCAGAAGAATTACATGTCTTTGATTCTCTAGGATGATGAGGAAAATCCATTTCTTGACAGCTTCACTTAGAGAAATTATAAATTCCTTATATGTTGTTCCATGTACAGCATGTGTTAAATTAGTGGGAGTTTGTTGGTGCTGAATTTTAATGGGTGAGCACTGTAGTGGTGCATAGAAATTATGCAGAAGGGGTCAGAATAATTCTCCACATAGCTTTATGGTCAGAATTGAGGTATCATAGACATGAGGGACTTCAGCCTCCCAGCAGGCAGTGTTTGTTCCATGAGTGGAAGCTTGAAGGAGCCCGAGGCAGCACTCAGGGGTGCACACTGCTCCTGACACCAGTCAGTCTTTAATAATACAGTGAGCCTTTAACAAATGCAGCTGTGGGTCAATAGGAGACCCCCAGAAGCACAGCTGGATCAGGGGGTTGGAATGTTTCCCATGTAGCTCTAACTGATGTGTCTGTGCTCAGGTGCATTTAGAAATAAGTTTATGGAAAGGTAAAAAAGAATATGAGCAATTAAAAAATTGTTTTAGACTTATTAGAGATAACTTCACAACCATGACTGCACAAGTTTATAATTTAGTTCCACTGTATCCTTTATCCTGACTTAATAAACAAAACACACATATGCACAATTTCAGGCTTCAATCAACCACAAAGAAAGTCCTGACTTTGAAAGACTACACAATTAGACCTTGTCCAAAGGTCTAATTAAAGGTCAAAACTCCTATCCATGGATAGTTTTGAGCCCTTATTATACCCAGCAGATGCAACATGCCAATCTAGTTTACAGTGAATACAAACCATTCCAGGATCTGTGAGATTTGTGCCTATGCTTATTTATTCATCCCATAGCAAGGAATTTTGTTGCATTAGGTATAAATTGGCCTCAGTTTCCTGACTTTTGTGGTACCTTGCCAATAGTATGAACCACAAACCATGAACTTCAATTAAAACTTGCAGAAAACTCTGGCTAAACAAGGAGTCCTTGGGTCTGAGGGTTTTTTCCTTTCCCCTAAGACCAGAACAGTGCTTTCAAAAGTAGTGGATCAAACTACACAATTTAATTTTTTATATTTTTAGCCAATGACCTTTGTGTCATTTTATGATTTCATAATTTTTGTGACAAGCTATGGAGGAGGCTATGCTTAGAGAAATCAAGTTCCTAAAATTCAGCAAGAAAGGATAATCAGTAACTGCAGATCTCAGGCTATCTCAAGAAAAAAATTAATCAGCTTGTTGTGAAAGACATTAAAAAACTGCCTGAATAATTATACATAGCATAGCCATAAATGTGTATTCTATATTCTATAGAACACCATAATGTGATTCATGTCTAGAACCTTCCTGGGCACTATCTGTAGCATATACTTTGGAAAATACAAACTCAGAAATTCATCTGAAGCCTGACAAGCTGCTGGTGTATTTTAATTTATGGGAATGATGGTTAAAGGTGATCTGAACAAACAATTGAGAATTGAAGCAGTAATTAGTGGAACCAGGGAAGTGTGGAACGATTAGGGATAAATAAAATAAAGTCATTTTCTAGTGGAGGATGTCAGAAAGGTTCTTAGGGAGAATCTTAAATGATTTGAAATTGTTTTATGAAAATTCAGTATTATTATATGGATTAATGATCCATTAATGTCTATCATTTATAATCATAATAAAGTTTACTACTCAAAGCTACATAAAATAATGGTGGATTTGATATACCACCATGAAGATGGAGCACCAAACTACTGCAGTTAACTGCTTATATATGCTGGGCAATAAGCTTCTTCATTACATCATAAAGGAGCAGTCTTCAGGACTCAGTTCTTCCTCATATTCAATATAATACCTGAGTTATGCACCCTGTCCTTAGGGCTTAAACCTCCTCTTATGCTTTCCTCGTTTTGAAAACAGCATCAGAGGAGGGTGTGACTTCATTTCATCACTTCTAGAGCTTCACCAGCACAGCAGCCCCAGCAGCTGTTTGTGTGAAACTAAAGTGTCATTTGATGGGTCATCCAGATATGAGGACCCACATTCTCTGCATTTGCTAAGTGGCAAGATTGCAGTGCCAGAAAAGATATTTTAAAATATTTAAAAATATTAGAACATCCCTTTCTTTCATGAAGGGTCTACTAGGATGTTGGTAAGGAAAATAAATGCCAATGTCACGGTGCAAATACACCATCTGTGTTCTCCAAAAACCATTGCCAAACCTTTATGCAGCCTTGGCTACAGCTGGGGAAGCAGTGCATGCATCTTAAAACCCAGCCCTAAACGATCCTGAATTTTTCCAGCACAGCCAGATGTGCTAGACTAAGATACAGAGATACTGAAATAATAGCTCAGCTTGTTGGGTGCAGAAGAAAACTGAGATGTCCAGTAATGCATATCACAAGATCTTGGAGTGCTTCTCTCAAAAGGGAAGAAATCCTCTCATTAGCAGTTTTGTTGAGGTGATGCTGACTCCAGCTGCAGCCTTCAGAGTAAAACAATCCAACAAGGAACAAAGCAGCAACACATTAGGGACAAATGGAAGGTTTTGTAGCATAAATGTTGCCAGCTTTCACTTTTTTTCATATACCCCTCCAAAAAAGAACATGGGAATTGAGAATATATTATGAGAAGTACCATTTTCTATGGGACAAGTGGCTCATGTCAGATACAGCTGTGACCTCCTCGAGTGGGGGGGTCACATTTCCATTGTCCATGGTAAGAGCCTACAGTGTGTTCAGGTGTGCATTTCACAGCAGTAATTAGTACTGTGCTTATTTTATATGAACATTTCCTGCAGTCTCCAAAAAACCTAAAGCCAATGGAATGGTTTAATTCAGTGAACTGAATTTAACCTGATCCTACCATAGTGACATTGATTGTGGATGCGTTGCAACTATTCTGGGATAAATTAGACCTGATTTGCATATGAAAAGAAAATCTGAGATGCTTCCAAAGTTCAGAAATTGAATTTGATTCATAGAGTTTTGAGAGCAAGAAAAGACTATCTAGTCTGACCTGTTGTGTAACAGCACAAGGCATGATATGCATGCAGATCCTTGTTCTGATTCAGCCAGTTTATGTGCAGACATGCCTTCAGAAATGTAAACAGTAACTATTTTGAATTACTAAGTCTGACAAATGTGCCTAAAATTTCAAAATGAATATTATTTCTAGAAGAAACTGGCATTAATATTTTTCATCTTGGATAGAAATCCAAGATCGACTTCTGGTAATATTATCTTTTTTTCTGTCACCCACTGCAGGTGTATCTGTTGGGTAGACAAAAAAAGACAGTCAATTCTTTAATATTCTTTCATAGTTCTTTCATACTGCATCTGACAGGGAACTAAAATCAAACTCTACTGCTAAATGCCACCAGAATAATTTAGTTCACAACGTTGCCACAGATCTCATTCAGGCCCCTCAGTCTGACAGTGCCACATCTTGATGTCCAATGCTAAACAAAAATAACTCTGCATTATTTATAACTTTGCCACTGCACAATGCATCCATTGGCAAACTGCTTCCTTGAACAAATGGACTCTTTCAAATTCACTGTTGTTTCACTGTCATCATAGTTTACATACATTCTTCAGGAGTGGGATGTCTAATCATCATGACAAGAAGATACGAGTCAAGATATAGGATAGAGGCTTAGTGGGTTTTGCTTGTGTCTTTGGTTTTTTTGTTTGTTTGCTTTTTTGTTGTTGTTTTGTTTTGTTTGTTTTATTTTTTTTGTGGGGTTTTTTTGTTGTTTTTTTGTTTGTTTGTTTGTTTATTTGTTTGTTTTTTGGGTTTTTTTTGCAGCTGCATCTGCTTTTGTCGTGTTATTGCCACAAGTTTCCCAACATTTCTTGTGAGATCTGTACCTTTTCTTTTCTTCTGCTAAACCAGCATCTCGTACTTGCTAGCACATGGTTTTGTTTCCCTCAGGAGAATAGCAACAAAAAGACAAAACCAAAAGGCTATAAAATATCCTTGCTCTTGCTTCTGCTGTAATAAGCTCCAGCCCACCTGGTTACAAGGCAACAGGTATTTCTTCTAACATCTCATCTTCCACATGTTTTTAAAGGAATGTGTTTCAGATCGTAGAAACTTTCTGGACACAACCAGTAGCACTACTATGGGATAATACACTAAATATAAGAGCAACAGCACCATTTTATCTGCTTTGAAGCCAAAGAATGGATAAGCCCAGTAGCACAGTATTCCTAGGGACAGGATTGTCACTAATGAACAGGAATATTGGTGTGGTGCCATGTCCCTTTTACTGGGCTCCACTGCAGAAAAGATAATCTGGAAAAGAAAGGACAGATCTGGGATGTCCCCGGGTTCCAGAAGCTCCTATTTGCCAGTAAGCACCACCAGGGCAAGAGGCTTTAATTTTCTCTAATTCATGAAGCAAATCAGCCTGGCCAATGGCCAGTTTTAGAGCAGTAGCTCAAAGCTAGCTGACTCCATCACAGTGCATTACACTGTGCTAAACCTGTGCTAAATCAGAAAACTTTCTCTGAAATTATGAAAGTGAATTCTCTTAAAGTTTCCTACTAAGAAGTAGTAAAGAGGAAAAAAGACCTAACATATAGTTAGGGGGATTTCTGTTTTGTTTATAAGACGGTATGCAACTGATAGATTCTAAAAGTTATAAATTATCTGTACAGTGATGATTCTTAAGCAATATTTGTCTATGGTTTTAAAAGGTTAAGTATTAAAAGATATTGAAGTAAATTTTAATTAACTGTGGGAAGCTTTGCTGCAAGATGTGTGGGGTGAGAAACAATTGACTTATTACAGAGCTTGAAAGAGAGCAAGGAAGAGGAAATGAAGGCCCTTGAAGTTATTATTGGGTTGCAAAATTTGTGAACTCAACACTATCTGTGGGCAATCCAATTTAAATCAAATTCATATCAATGTTAAGCGATTTCTTTCTCATATAAAACTAAATCAATGAAATATTTGACTAAATTAATAGAAGTGTCCATGCAGAAGTTGCACAGTTTTAAAAAGAGCTCTAAAAATGACATCACCAAAAGCAATGCAGCTCATGTGAAACCAAGTGATAAGATCATCTGCTGATGAATAGGAATAAGAGATACTGTAGAGACAAAGAATTATTTGATCAGTTTGCCCACAATCTGTTCTATTTTTGAGTATGTGGTAGAGGCTCTAAATGTTATCCCTGTTCTTTGGAAGTCCTTTTGCAAAACTCACTGACATTGGTAAGGAGAGCATGGGCCCCTGCTATTGATTGCTTCCTCCTTTACAAGGCCACAGGCAGGCTCCCAGTGACCTAATGCCAACCCAGATCCTAAGAATATCTGGCTAATTAATCTGGCTGATGCTGTGACACACACACACACACATAGACACACATTGTGTATAACGACAGTGAAATCTCCAAAATTGCATTAGAGTGAGTGTTACTTGCTGGGTTTAACTGTCAGCCATCCTCACTCTCCTGTGTTACAGTGCTGGACTTGCACATCAAGACTTAAAACTTCCAGGAAATCATCACAGATGATGGAATGGCGTAGCAGTGTCTTCTCATTACCAAATTTCTATCCCAGATGGCTTGGCAGTAGCACTCCTCCAGGTCCTGCTGTCAGACAGGCGCTCCATCTGAATTTCCTCCATCCCAGGCTCCTTCCTACAGATGATGCCTTCACCAGGCATTTGTTCCCACCATCCTTCACCCCACAGAAGCACGAGGGGACAGCTGTGTGCAGCACTAAGGAGGAAGGGGAGCAGGTGTGGGTGGAGGAGCCGCTTGCTGGATGAGCGGCGGCCGCGCTGCCGCGCAGAGACGCGGAGCCCGGAGCGTGGGACGTGCTCACAGCAGCTCCTCCAGGGCCCCCAGCTCTTGGCAGGTAAATCTACACCCAGGAGCATCGAGCCAAGGGTTCTCCTTGCTGAGCACGAGTTTCTTGGTGCTTTAATTAATTCACCCGCAGCGTGAGCGCCGCTGGGTTTGATGCGCGCTCAAAGAGCCTGGGCATGTAATTAGTACCACGAAACAAAGACTAATGGACTGATAGGAACAGTGGGCTGGAAACGTGCAGGGAAAGAGAAAAAGTGGAATTTTAGTGAGACAGACAAATCTAACTGGAGCTCATTGTGGCAGAGGCTGTCACCACAAAATGCACATATATACGCACACAATTCTTTTTTTGATCTTCGCCCATTTCCCTGAGCACCCCAAAAGGCTTTGTGGTTTGAAAGATGACTTCTTTTAGCTTTAAGTTGTACCTGGAGTTGTATTTAAAAATTATGTCTAGTCTTATTTTTATTTGGCTTAAGAACACTTGGGGCAGTTGGAAAAAGAAAAATCATAGTTTTCATTTGCTTTTGTTCTTGAAAAGCTGCTTTATGTACCCTATGCAGCAAGATGAAAACCTGAAAAAGAGGGGAAATTAAATCACAGCAATAAAACATGAAGGCATTTCTTTGACTTACCCAATAAATGTGTTAGTCCAGATAAATGAGAAATGTGTATATTCTGTTAGTATTTTTCTTAAATATGAACCTTTTCCCCCTTCTCTCTCAATTCTTCTATACCAGGGCATAACTTGCCAGGTACTTCTTTTTAATTCTTGACAGACAGCAGGAATGTAAGTTTTCATGTGGTACCAGTTTATTTGACTTTACACATCTGGCCAAACTTCTAATTTATGCAACTAATATGTTCTGGCATGCACTTTTCTAAAATAAATGGAAGGCAAATATAGCACCAATTTTGCATCAAACGAGTCCACTCCTAAATTTACCAGGAAAGTGAATGGTTGGAGCCAAATATGTTAATGTAAAAATTTTGGTCAAATCTTTAATGCAGAAGAAAGCTACTACAAAAAATTGAAGAAGTCAAATTAAACCTCAATTAGAAAAAAAAATCCAGAGAACATTATCAAGAAGTACAATGACATGTTAATGGTTTAAATTATAGCACTTTTTCAATCAATTATCTATCTTCTATCTTTAGGCTCAACAATGTAAAGCAGTGTTAAAAAAAAAAAAGGAAAATTGATGCCTTTGGTCTCAGATTCAGATGAAAGATTTTCATGCTGTACATCTTAAGCAAGTGGCTAATAACTACAGGATATTCAAAGATGTCATCTACTTATCCCATGCCTACCTGAAGTTTTCCTCTTTGCACAGAAAATATTTACTACATCTATCAAAAGCTGATTTCAGGCAGCTACTGGGACCTCATCTGGAATGTGCTAATTGGAAAGAAATGTGCACACAAGTGTCCCAAAAACCCAGATGATTGCCTTGATCAGCAGTCTAGGTAATTAGGACTCTATTTCTGGGGTTTCATAATTTGGAATTCAGTGTTCCAGTGTTGTCAACAATAAGGAAAAAAAAAATTAAAAAAAAAAGAACAAATGGAACACTCAATCTTGTATTACATGTGGAATTCATTGTATACAGATAAATCTATCAGCATTTGCTTTGTTATTGCTTATAAAATCTTTATGGTTCTTAAGAAATACCCTTATTTCACTTTCAGGAAACAGGGTAACATTTTCACACCCAGCAGCTCCCTACAGAAATCCAGGCTTTCGTAGGAGAATTAAAGAAGCAGAGAGCAGGCACAAATGAACAAAAGGGGTCAAAGTATGAGGATTTTTAGATACATCTCAGAGAACAAAATCTGTCCAAATGGGAATAAACAAACCTTTCAGTGTGGCAGGTCTTTCTAAAGGTTTACTGCCTCTGATTTATGCTGACAAACTCACATGAGTCTCTTTTTCCATGTTCAGTGCTACAGTAAAATCCCAAATAATATCCAATTTAAGAAAAAGCTAGTGTCAGCTGCCAATCAAACACAAGTTCTGCTTTACTATGTATCCAATTTATTCTCCAAGAGCCCCAGGTGTAGCTTGCTGCTCGCTTTATCTTGTATTTTTCTTACACCATTGCAGCTTGTTTTTTCTTGTCTTTCCCACTGTGGATGAAGCTGTTGCAGGGTGTCCACATCCTGCACCCTGCACATGCAGCTCAGTGGCTCCTGCTGCTGCTCCACAGCTGGTCATTGCTGTCAGCATCTCAGCACGTGGTGATCCTGCTGCAGGCTGCCAGCTCCTCTTTTCCCCACTATTGTTACTCAATAAAATGACTGTAATAATACTACCTTGCATTTCTATAAATCCCCTTTTATCCAAGAGCCCTAAAATATTTTATGGTTTGTTTTTTGTTTGTTTGTTTGTTTGTTTTTCCTGGATATAATACTATTTTTTTTTATCTTCCACTTTGAAAAAATCCATATCCTTTTAATATACAACATATCTACTTGCCTGCACAAAGCAGTGCTGCACCATTTTTGCTCAGGAAGCTGTGGATGCTCCATCCATGGAAATGTTCAAGGATGGATGGGGCTTGTAGCAACCTGGTCTGGTGGAAGGTGTCCCTGCCCATGGCAGGGGTTTGGAGCAAGATGATTTCAAAGTCCCCTCCAACATTAACAATTCTGTGAATTTAAACATGTCTTTATGACTACAACAATTACAGAAAACAGTATCACAATCATCCCAGTGCAGAAGCACAGCAGAAAAACACTAGAAAGTACCAGTATGGAACAATTTGCTGCTCCTATGGTCACTGCTACCAAGAAAATGGGGTTATTGGTCTGGCAACCCACCAAAGTAAATTTAAGGGGAAGTCTGAGGCATTGCCTGCAAAAAAAAAAAAAAAAAAAAAAAAAATTATAGGAACTCAAGAGAAAAGACAGCAGTGCCAAAGATGTTAAGGTTAATTTTTAATCCTGATTATATCCAAAAAACCCAAACATTAAAACAAGAAATGTACCAAGTTTCAATCAAAACATAGATGCAAACTAAAGCAGCTTTTATCTCTTTAGCTCCCAATTAAAAGAAGGTCCTGACATGGTGAGAACTTGTTCTCTATTCATCCCCCTGACCAAACTATCTTAATGCCTAGTAAGTTTCTTACTTTCACAAGGCCCTTTTGAGTGCTTTGATTTAGAGATTGAAACCCCATGACAGCACCAAGCAGTGCTATTTCTCATAAGTGCTGTAGCAAAGTCTGGAAAAGGAATGGAGAAGAGATGGAATCACATTAATTTCCACAAAAGATATTGCAATGCTATAGGGAAAAACTCCCTTTTTCTATGCACTCCATCACCTAGAGTTGTAATATCAGCTCTTTCTTTGGGAGGGTCATTTGCATTGTAGCACAGAAAATATTGCTCACCTACAAAATACATGTAGGGCATCATAAGCTTATTTGTAAAATGAATTAAATTTTGGATACTTTTCCACCCAAACTCCTTCTGCACCTAACAGCTAGCAAAAAATAGTTTTTCTGAATATGTGTCCAACATGAACCCTTGAAGCTCTGTGTGTGAACATCAAGGACAGCACGTGACCCTTAGTTTGCTTGAATAAGTTTTTTTCTTTTTAAAAAGGCTGTTATAGTATTGGCCCAGTTCTTATCTCTTGCAGACAGTAGCCCAAATCTTCCCTGTTACACAAGTCCAATCTCACATTGATTTCAATGGGTTTCAGCAGAATAACTGAAAAGAGAATTTGGCCCCTAATCTCTGACTATATCATATAACTAGTAAGTGTTTGGCTAAGATTAGATTTAAAGATAGCCTAGGAGGATAATTCAAGGACTTCAGAACCTTTACTTGCACCAAAGTCTCCTTTCTTTGAGGAAAACACAAAGGAAAATAAAGGGTCTTTAAAGGCACAATATTCCTGAAAATCAGGAAAACCCTTAACTAATTTGCTGTTTCTTTTCCTCTGTCATTAATGCAAATAAGAAAAAAAAACTTATGTTCTAGAGCAGAAGTTGTTTTTTTCCTATTCTGAAGTCTTCTTTCAAAAATGTGTGTGGATATACATGATTGTCCCAGCAAAGGAAATAACTTTCTGCTTCTTTTTAATCCTATGTACAATGTAATTGGAAACAGCAAGTGCCTCCATACACATTCATTTACAAAGATTTTATTTTGACTTCCTTTGAGTTGGTTCCCTAAAAAACATGGGCCTAGCTTCTCTTGTGGGCTGTTCTGTGCTACAGGTAAGCAGTTTATAAAGCTCAGGGATGAGAATTTTTTTGCAGCTTGTGCTGTGTACACAAGGTAAATTCATACAGCCTCAAGAATATCAGTGCTTGCAAAGACAGAAAGTTTAAATATTCATCATTGAGGAGGTGGCTTATTAGCCTTTGTTCTACTTTATTCTTTCTCTCTTGATATGGACTGAGACTTGCAAATTAGCAAGGATTAATCCCCCAAAGCAGAAGTCACCAAGGAAAAAGGACTTGCTAGGATATCACAGCCATGTAGCTGTTTACTGCTGGCTGTTTAAAGACAAGCACAACACTTCTCATGCTCAAACAAACAAAAAACAACCAGAAAATAAAGTCAAGCACTTCTTCACTATCTGAAATCTTTAGTCATACTCCACCCCTTGATTTATATTCTGAAATATTATGAGGAGAGAAAAAACAACAGTGATTTCTATCCAGCATGGATGAGAAGGCCAATAAAGATCACAGCCACATTTCCAGATTTTAGAAACCCATCTCAACAGATGCAGCAGATAATCGTTTTTATGGAGTAAACAAACAACAGAGTGCCCAAACCTTGAATCCTTGATGCAAAACGAACCAAGAATTAAAAAGCAAATGGTAATTCTGCAGTCATTTTCTAATAAAACTACACTTGAGAGGCAAAAGGAGTAGGCAAATACTAAGAGCACAGGATCAGTGAATTAAAGCAAGTCTCAGGAGTAATGGGTAACTCAGAGCCACTTTTGCAAGCTTTCTTCTATTAGTTTTAATCTGCTATACCTCTGGAAAGAAAATCTACCCCGTGTTTATGTGCCTGCAGAAATGTAACTTGTGAAGAGCACTTGCAGAAGCTCTGCTATCTCCCAGCTCTCCAGAGAAGGCACTGGATCAGGGCCACAGGACCAGCTGCCAGCTGAAGGTCTCCTGCTCCCTTTCCAATTTTCCTCGGGCTGTACTGACAGGCCTGGCACACACATTTAATTAGCAAACTGCTGGGGCTGTTAGGATGCCACAGCCTGACCTGTCCCTCTGGCTGAGGTTCTCATCCTGGGAGAGTTTCCCAGCTGCTTTACAGGAGCACTTCAGTTTGAACCCATCACCACTGGCCCTGCGAGGGTGAGTCTGGACTTTGCCTTCAGGGTAATGCTCTGATCCTGGTGGAAATCACTCCCTGGGCAGGGACAAGCAGCTGGTGGCACTTCAGCTCACCATAGGTGCAACCCTGGAAAGAGTCTCAGCAATCTACAGCTCTGGGAGGCTCTGTTACCATCCTCCATGCACCACCATGAGCTGTAAATAAGGGGATGCAATACCTGTCTGCAGCTCTTCCTGCTCTCTCCTCTTAACTTGTCCTTCATTTCTTACCCAGGCTCAGCTCTATATTGGGTAAAATAAGTTGAGTAACACAGAGAGGGAACATCCCAGTGCTGTCCTTGTCCACTGGTGGAGAGGCATAATAAATCTACTTATTTTACATTTGTGTGGTATGGACTCCAAAAGCTATTCCTAAAAACAATTTCCACAGAAATAAAACAATTCCCACTTATACCCGTATGCAAGATCAGACTCACTGCACAATTACAGGGAATTGCACTCTGCCAACACTGTTAAATTGAGGACCTCTCGTTTCCTGGCTCTGCTACTGTTGGACAGCTTATGTTCCTACTGCTTTGCTTCCATCTGTGCTAACAACAGAATCCTTTTTGATTAAAATGTTGCTGAGTTATAGTGTGAAAGTTCATTTGAACTGTGCACTTTCCTCCCTTAGAAATACTCCTCCTCCATTTGGATACACATTTGTGTGTTACACTTCCAGTTATTTCAGAAATAGGAGGGGAAAAAAATAGATCTTTTAATTAATGTACAGTTTTTCAAGCAAGGGGAAACTTAAGCTCTGGAATAATAGGCTTTTTCTATTATGAATGTATATATATTGGTTAGGGTTTGACTGTGTTTAGGTTTGGGTTTTTTTAATAATAGAGATAACAAAAATTTCTGAAAAAATGCTTGGAGGAAAGTAAAAGTGCAGAATATCCACCTGTGGGGATGTGCAGGCTCTGATTTCATAGCTTTCTGAAATTAAAGCAAAAAAAACTTTTTAAATGAGACACAGAAGGAACCATAGCTAAGTAAATAGAAACTGAGGTCTTAAACATTGGGTTGACTATATTTCATGAAGAAATCAGAGGCCCTTGTGGTCTCCACAATAAACCTACCTCTTTTTTTTTTTTTTTTTCCCTTTTAAATCATGAGGAACATATAACTTTTCCTATATTCTGAGCAAGACTGATGGTTGCATGGTCATTCCAGTTTCTAATGAAACCATGCTAGCTGGAAAGACATATTTAGGTGTGTTGTGCAGCAGGTAGGGACATACCTTTTGTCATAGCAAAGACTGTAAAGTCTATTTCCCAATTAAAAGAGAAATTATAAAAATGTAGCATATTAAAACAGGGACTAATAAGGAAATTACCAGAGGAAATTAAGATAAATTAGTAATTAATTAGACTGTAATTAGGAGATAATTAAGAAAATTAAGGAATTTAGGATGTACATTATATGTTCTAGCTAAAACAATAGTTCTAGTTCAAAATCTAATGTCATTAAGCACTTTTGTAATTCTCTGGGACACGTTTCAGATATTGAAGTAGCAAAGTTGGCATTTTCAGCTGGGCCTTCAGCCAAAACAATATCTCTGTGTTCAAGAATACTGGATATATTCTTCTTCAAGCAGAGTTGGATCTGTTTCTTGGGAACTGTTCAAAATTTGGGGAATGATGCAATTCCTGCACTGCAAAAGAGAGCGGGTCTGAGTCCAGGGTTGAAGTGCCTTTAGGTAAATGCAGCCAGATTTGGTATTCTGTATCAATCTTGCTGACAGCAGAGAATATTAATGTAAGAGATGGAGACAAACAGAAAACGTTCCTGGCATTTCCAAGTCTCAGGATACGCTCGTGCCGGAATTTTACACCCAACCTGCTCCTGGAATGGACAGTTCCAGGAAGGGCTGCTTGGGCTGACCCAAAGGCAGGTTTCACAGGGCTGTGACAGCAACAGAAGCACTGCTCTCTCTCCCAGTGGTGGCCAGGCATCTCCTGGTAGCAGAAGTAAGATCCCTGTTTGTGTTCCAGGGGCTCCAGTGGCACTCAGACCCAGCCTTTCCTTGGAATATGCATTATTTAGTGGGTTGCATTCAGCCCAGGTACAGCCCAGAGCAGGCATTACGTGCAGTTCAGAGCTCATGTGTCCAACCTAACCAGGGCTTTCGTGTCAAGGTGTTACCCTTTTGCAAAATACAAAACTCCATCCACACATTGGGAAAAAAAGTCTCTTTGTAACAACTCTGTGACATTGGACTTCAGCTGTTCCAAAGCAATCCATTTTCTGACACTCTTAACCAGGAGTAAATTTAGGTTTCAAATTATTAGGCTCGAATTAGCCTCTCTGCCTGCTATTCCCATCTGATATGAATTCTTCTTAGACCATAAAGCTACAGAGCTAAAGCCTGATTAAAAATAAAAAAATGAGCATACACTATTTTCTCCCTGATGAAATAGCTCTCTCTCTTCAATGAGTTTAAACATGCAATTATGTTTGAAGACTGATGTCAGATAAATGTTGAACTTCTGTTCAGGCAGTGAGCTATATCTTTATATTCTCTAGGTACTGCTTTGAGGTCAGCTTCAGGAATACTGTCCTTGTTGCTGATAAACAGGATTGAGTAGTTTGTGGGATCCCAAATATTTGCATTTGTAAAGAGTGGAAAAGGTTTTGGTTTTGTTCTGTAATTCTGCTCCTACTCTCTCTTTCATCAGAAGTAGATCAAAATATATATTACACATGACTATAAAGAAACTATTATTTACATGGCATTAATTACCTGGATGGGAAACACGCTTGCCAAAGAAATCTATGTAGGAACCATGGGAGTGAGCCACCAAAACCCAATCATTCTTTAAATAAATATAACTACACCACGATAAATATAACTACACTGCAATAAATAGCAGCAGCATGCTCTACAGTCAGAGAGGAGGAGTAGAATAATATGTTCAATTGTAAATCACTGTGCATGGAAATTTAGGCAGGCATAATACAATTACCCGATTGGAGGTCAAATGCAATTTCACAGGGTGAATAGCAGACTATGACCATGTATCTGTTTAATTTTTTTTAATTTCAGAATGATCCAGCTATTATTTAACATTTTGAAATATATTTAATTTTTCATATGCTGTTCCAATGAACACAGTTAATTAATATAGCAGACAATCGTAATTTGCATAATTTTCACAAGTAACACTTTAGTTAATGCTTGGAGTTTTTTATTATAGCCCCATGTTAAAACTAAAAAAGGGAAGGGTGCAAAGTGGACAGACTTTTAATCAGAGTATTCATCTGAAATCATATCAAAACTACCTATCTTTGCAACAGGAACACATAAATTTTCTGGGGTGGAATAGTACTATAAGTAATATATACATGGCATTAAAATTATTTTTCTAACAAATACATATACATACATATATATATGTGTGTGTATATATATATATATGAGGAAAAATTCAGAGATATCTTACTGACCTATAAATTCTCCATGAGATATAATAAACAAAATAAATTCAAATTAGCAAGTCCAGATTTTATCTTTCAAGTCCACACCAGTTATCTCTCCAAGAGTTCTGGTTTGTGGTCAGTCTCAAGCTGGGTCTCACAAAAATGAGGATCTTGCTCTTTAAGTCCTTCCTCATGCTTTGGAGCTAGTGTTTGCTATCTACATTCTTTATTGTTATATATTGATACTCAGAGTTTTGTTTTATTACCTTTCCTTGAAGACTTTGATTCTGTAGTGTACACAAGAAACAAAATAACAAACAAAATAGCCAGTGTTTTTGAAATGTGTTTTTTTTCATCATGTTGATTCTGATTCAGAAGAACAATTCTAAACAGAGGTGCTTGGGTCAGTTTTACCTCTGAGACACTGCTCTAAACAAACCAACATTTGTGAAAATATTTCTATCCTTTCACTGGACAGGTTCTGTGCCAGCTTTCAAAACCAACCAAGAATAAAAAAGTCAATATTTTTGAAGATGAGATTTTAACCAGTCTTTCAGAGGCTCACATACGTCCCTGATTAGTGGTATTCAGATTGACACAAATAGTTATAACTTGCAAAATACAATGCTTATCACAGAAAATTACATGTATTGCTCATCACCTTAAAAACCTCTAGCACTACCCCATGAATACAGTGCTCCATCAGTAAGACAGTGAGTTGGATCAGTGCTGGCTCTTCCTGACAGTTCTGCACTACATACCTGTCTCATTTTGTTAGTTTAATAAAGTGGTTCCCAGCTCAATCCCACAAGCACAGTGTGGTGTCTGTTTTAAAAAAATAAAAATAAAAAAAATAGAAAAAAATTAACAATATGATTCAGCTGTTACATATTTTAGAGCCATTCATCCATGCAGCACTCAGTGACTTCTTTTGGCCAGGAATCAGCAATGAGAAGCAGTGTGAAGCAACATTTTCTGCTGCATCGCTTTTCACTGTGAAGACTGGAAACAAATTAAAAACACAGCTCGGTTTCATTAATTAAAAAAGTTCTTTGAAAAAACATTTGCTGTGTTCATCAGCCATTCCCTGGGTGGGGACATATTTGCTGAAACACAACCAGGACAGGCCAGTGACACTCTGGTGCATCTGGCCACGTTGTTTTCCGAGGCTGTCCCAGAACTGAAGATTTTTCTTCTGAGTGCAGACTGATAACATCGTTGGAGTCACAAGCCTACAAATAAGAGGTGAACTTGGCAACATCAAAACTGAAACCATAGGGTAAAATTTATGTTTACTGCACATAGCCCAGTTGTTGAAGGAGCTGAGCATGTTGGCACCAGCCCAACAAAGCACTTAGAGGACGGCTGGGACTCCTGACGTGCCAAGAACTCACCCCAGCATTGAGGGCTTTTGCTGAGCTAGGGCCTGAGAGAACAGCACCCCAGAGGGCAGAACCCACCCCAGACACCTGGAGCTCCCCTTGGTACCTGCTGCTAGCAGGAGTGGTGGTAGCCTCCTCAGAGGGACCTGTGGTATATCAGGAAAACGAGGAATTCCTACCACGGGAATTTCACCTAAGTTAATGAAGCTTTTACAGTGGCTTTCAGCACAGTTGTCATTATATATGGTTCTTCTGCCCAATTATTATTATTATTATTATTATTATCATTATTATTATTATTATTAAATTATTTCTCTTTTTCTATTCAAAGCGTTTTCCCAGTTGCGTTGATCAATGATTGCATAGCAGGGCTTTGGCCACTGAAAGAGGAAATGTTGGTCTCTGAGCACATCTGCCAACTGGCCTTGAAACCTCATTAGCACCTTGTCTGATGGGTTCTGTTGGTAATGAGCATTATTATATTGGTGAGAAGAAGAAAAGGCAAGGTTTAAATACTGAACATCGCAAACTATTAACTTTTCTAACAGGTTTACTTATGAGATCCTGAGAAAGTCTTTTACTCTATGCCAAAATTGCAGGGGCCAGCACCTGGATGCATTGCTTGCAAGCTTCTTTATAGCTTTGGTTAGTAACAACCTACCACCAGGTTTGAATATGATGAAAGATTTCAGGGGTTTAATCCTTTAAATGCAATATCCAGCATTGCATCCAAGAGCATGCATACTTTTTAGCATAAAAACATCTAGAAGGGTACTTACTAATGGAGAAACTGATAAGTTTATCAAAGTTTATTATAGTTTATCAAAGTGTGCTTGGGCACAATGTGACTTAGGAGAATGGCTTGATGACAGAACAGAGGACCCACATTTTTCATCAAATTTCTAAAGCTCTGAGGGAAACTCTCAATACACTGACAAGAAGATTTCACCCTGGAATTCTTTCCTATTCCCTTTTCACAGTTTACTTTTTTTTCTTTTTATAATTATTTCGACCATTCATCAAATCTTTGACATTTAGAACAAGGCCTTTCTACAAGACAAACAAGTTAAGATCTTGAGCTAAAAAGCTTGTGTGAAAGCAGCATACTTTCTCATCTTGATCCTAATAACTTGCTAGTAATAAATGACAAGGGAAATTCAAAAGGATGGTAATCTGAAAATAAAGAATGATGGGAAAAAGAAGATTTTTTAGCAGCAGGGAAAAAGAAAACATGATTGGTTTCCTAATTTTAGATGATGTTTCCCCAGGAACCCATAAAAAACCCAGCAATTCTTTTAGTATATTTTTAAAGATAAAATTTTATCAAAAATCACTCTGAGTACAGTCAATGTCCTCAGACTTTCTGCTTTAGGGTGTTCCTCAGATCTTGTGATTTTTTTTTTCTGCCATATTCAAGTACATAAATCAAAGCTTTAATCTGAAAGCTTGTTATTTTTGCAGTGATTTTCTCTCTTGACTTCCCTCCTACATATTAGCCTGCCTCTTCATCATAAAGTAATTTTTAATTTTCCTTCACTTTTGTTTCTCCTCTAATCCCTCTTTTTTTGGAATAAAGGACATCCACGCCCTCAATCTTTCTACTAATCATTTGAAAACTTAACTTGTCAGTCCTAAAAAAGCTCTATTCATTCATATTTCAGCCTGGCCCATAAAGATCTTTATGTGGATATTATATAGATAATAACTTTCTAAAAAAAACCAACCAACCAAACAAACAAAAAAAACCTAACAAAAGTAATGATAAATCAAGTGGTGGGTATTGAATCTGCAGCTCTTATTCTTTGACTCTATTTGTGTAAGTTTGCTTCAAAATCATTAAGAGGATTTACCCCCTGCTCTCTATTTCAACAATTTCTCTTCATTAATATCTCTAAAAGTATAAGTAACCAAGAAATTTAAAGGGTTCTGCCCCCTTTATTCTAGTCTTCACTAAGTGTAATTTTCAAATGAAACTGATATCTGGAGCCAACACATATTTTTGATAGAAGACAGAATTACTTCCATTTTTCCTCCTCATCCCTGTATGCTCCTCTTGTCATGCTCATACCTCACCCCTCACTCCTACACATATATTAACAAGAGTTATGGGTCAGACAGCCCCAAAAATGATTTCTAGAAGGAACTCCTCCCTATGAAATTAAAATACTAAGAAAAAAACCACTTCCATTCTTCAAAGGTAATGATGCTAGGAGGGAATTCTTTTTTTATCATTTTTCACTGAGGCTGACTACTTGCATATGATTTGCAGAATTCTCCTTACCTTCCAAACACAGACACAGGATATAAATTCACATCTTTCTGCCACCGTGGGGTGGCTTAATGCCAGATGCTTCACAAAGTCCACAGCCATATCTCTAAGCAACCTGCATGTGAAAATGAAGTTTTAATTCACCTGGTGACACTCCTTACTACATCACTGTGACTTTGGGCTAACAATAGAGAGCAAGTAGAAATTATTTTTGAAAATAAAGTTGCTCAGTGTTTGTAAAAAACACATATTGTAGTGGTAAAGTTGGATGAGTGCAGATGGATGTACTTCATTCAGTGCAGGTGAGAAAAGTAATAGAAAACTTCAGCCTGGAGGAAAGAGACCTTGATGGTTTCCATCACTCCATGAGTCTCTTCCAACCTGAGCCATAACTCACCTGCAGACAGATCAGTGGGACTTAATTGTCACACATCTTTATCTGTGCAAAGAAACAAAATTAGAAAGAGGTTCACAGAGAAGAAAAAAAAACCAAATAGCACCTAAATTACATATACAGCAAGGCTGTAAATTAACCTGCCCTTCTGTTTCCTACAGACTTGCACCCCCCCATAGGTCACATTCAGGTTAGTGCTGTGAAGAGACAGATCTTCTTCCCTTGGCTCAGAACCTGAGCTGTATGTTGGCTTAACTCAGCCTCTTCATCATAAAATAACAAAAAGAAGCCTTGGTGTATGGCAAGCTGTAACTTTAATTTCCTCCAATAAAAAATGTAAAAGCTTATTAAAAAAATTCTCATTCTGCTCCAGAGCCCCGAAACTAAATCATTGATTTCATAATCTTTAAATTTTAATTAAAACTAAACTCCCTCAAAACAAATTAGAAATACATAAATATCATGTGTGAAGAATACCAAAGGATTGTTCTGACAAGGTACAATGTCAGTCCCCCTGTCTCTGTGGATGCAGCATGGTACATAAATGTGTTCTGAGGTTTCCTCAGTCCCAGCTTCAGCTCATGATCAAAGCAGCTTGTCAAGTAGATGTCACAAAATTGTCACTGCATTAAAAATGAACATAACTTTTTCTTATTTATTTTTTTTTAATTGGCTGAGGTTATTACTATTAGAAACTACTAAATGTTCCACAACCCACCAGAGAATGCACTTGAATAAGAAAGCCCTGTTACCCTGTGTGCTGTGTTCAGAGGGCTGCCTGTGGTTGGTTTTTGTGGGGAGGATTAATGTCCCAAGGGGTGTTCCACCATGACAAATGCCAGGAGAATCTGCCTGGGTATAATGGGAGCAATGAAAACAGTTTTTTTCCCCTTACAGACCACTCACCAAGTTTTAATTATTATATATTTGACATATTAAAAAAAAACAAAACCAAAAACAACCAAGCAAACAAAAAAAAACCAAAAAAACACCCAAACAAAATAAAACAAAAAACCAACACTGAACATTATTTTAAGTGTAAAATGTTTCCACTGCCAAGTGTATTTCACAACAGTTTGCACTCAGAATGATAAGTTGTTAAATTGTTTTACAGGCTGACAAGGAAAGCCATTACACAATTTGTAAATCTTAACTTAAAAATACCAGAAAACTTGGAGAAGATTGAAAGTTCACTGAAAGTTGCCACTGCAAACTGTTATATACCTGGAGCATGCAGTTTTATGGAGACAAGAAGCCTGAATGATCTTAATGAACTTCTTTTCTCCAGGAAAAGCTTGGCATGTTAAGAACCTATGCAAGTTTGAACCTCTGGAAATGATGCTTTGGATTTATTGTCTTGGTTTCCTATGCTGCCAAAGTCTGGATACAAACAAAACATATTTTTGGTGAAGATTTAACCATAAAGATACAGACTAAAATAATAATGAATAAAATAAGTATGTGCTCAACAAAAAATATCCCAAGAAGTCCTCATCAGCCTTCTTTACTATTAGAAAATAAAATAATTTTGAATCTTCTACTAGCTTCTCGAACATTTCCTAATTTCTATAGGGAGGGCTTGTCCCACTCAGTCCCCCAGTCTTTACTTGGGAGAACTTAATGGGTGCTGATTATTTCTTAAAATATTTTGGAATGTTGTAGGAAAAGCTCCTAAACTGTTTCCAAGACCAAAGCAGGGTGAAATCCTTTTTCAAACGCACAAACAGTTTTGCAGCCAGTGCCTTGAAAAGCCTTAGCATTTCTAGTTGAGAAGCTCAGACCTGAACCTGGGGATTGCCTCTCAGTACGAGGACTCCCCTTTTGCTGGGTGGGTGAAAATGAAATGCTAGGGCCATGCTGAGACTTTGCCCACACTTGCATGTGCTCAGCATCTTGGCAGAGGATGTCTGTGAAGAGCCCATCTGCAGTGACCTGCTTGCAGGCAGGGCTGTGTGGAATTCCATCCGTGGCTGCTGCAGCTAGATGCCACTGTGGCACAAAGCACTGCAGCTGCAAGGGAAGATCCTTTTCCCTTCCCTTCCCTCTGCCTGCCAGGCACACAGGAGGAAGCTGAAAGCAGCCAAACTTGCACACACACAGGACCAGGAACTGGGCAGGTTCAGAAGCCTTTAGTGCAGGGAAAGGTCAGGATTCCAGAGGGGACCAGGATGTGAAGGCATGAGAGAAGGAATCAGGCTCAATAAAATACTGAAAAAATAAGCTAGGATTGTGATTCTGTGAATTAAAGTGAGCAGAGCCAGGGAGTGGCTCGAGGTGCTGTGATTTCATACTGCAATGCAAACAGGCAGAAAAGGAAAGAGAAACCAGGTCTGAGTCCAACATCCTTACTTTTATACAGTGCAGAATAGAAACTGAGAAATTTGGTGGCAAATATTTGTCTCCTGAGAGTCTGCTGCCTTAATGACAAAGAGATACATCCTGTGGATCTTGATTTGACACAGTTGTTCTGCTCACTATTCAAATATTCAAAAACTGAATGAAGAATGAGAGTTTGAAAAGAAAAAGCAAGGCAAATCTCAGGCTCCTGTTCCACACCTGGTAAAAAAAAAATCCTTCACTTCTATTTTCCTCCTTTTGTTCTAAAGAAACATTTGTATCATTGATCTCTGTAATGCTCACATGATCATTTAAATGAACAATGAAAATCTTGTGCCTGATGTGATAAAGTTTTGAGCAGCTTATTCTATATGTGGGGGAAAATGAAGAAAGAAATTGTGAAAGATATCTCTGTGAAACACTAAGTTCTATCATAAAGATAGCTGAAAAGAATCTGAAAAGATGCCTTTATTCTATAAAAAAAAAAAAAAAAAAAAAAAAAAAGTTAACCACTGATAAATGTGCCCCAAAAGAGAAATTAAACATTTTGCCTTAGAGCTGCTGTCATAGCCTGAACTTCTTGTAAATACTATTTGTTTGAGGGAGAGAGCTCTAGCTGCTTTATAAAGCTAAGCCACTCAGCAGTAGTACTCCTCCAGTTGTCCTTGACAGCTATATTTTTTCATGACACTTATTTGCTTGGATTTAGAAGTTTCAATGTTTTGATCCTTATTACTGCAGATCTGTAAAAATGACAAAAATACCACAATATAAATTACCAGGAATTGAAGGGATGGAGTCTGATGATTTCTGCTGAATTTAAATTTTCAGCACTGCTCTGAAAATATAGAAGTATTTGGTGAGAGTCCTCCTTTCTACACAAGTGACTGAAATGGAAGTTGTGCTGGAAAGTTATGTTCATGAGTGGTGGGGACTTTATTTGAAGGTAAAAACCCAAAAGCTGCCCTATACTTCACTGTAGTAGGTGAAAATATACATACACAAACAGGAAAGCCAAACCCAATCCTTTGTTTGCCTCCCTCTCCCTTTGGGTTTCATATATCCCCTTCTCTTTCTCCAGTTCCACTGCATTTAAACTCTCCCTACCTTTTTTTTTTCATGCATTTCAAGAATCAAAGCAGCACCAGAGCTGGACCTGGCTGGTTTGTTACCCATCACCAAGGGACACACAGGCTCCTGCTCTGCCACCAGGATAGTGCCTCTGCCTCTCCAGCAGCAGCTCCAGCCCTGCTCCTGGAAGAAATAATGCAGCCCTTGATGTTTCTGGTCCCACAGGAGAGCAGAGAATCCCCCCAACACACATCACCAGGGACAGAAGAGCTCACCCTCGAGATGCAGAGCACAGCTCCATCCCTGCTGCAGCTACAGAGATGCAGAGCAGGAGCTTCCCTCATCTTGGAGATACCCAGGAGAGCTGGCTGGTCAGAACTCTGCTCCCTGATCTGCTCCACTCCTCAGAAACAAAGTGGACTAGCAGGAGATTTCTGCTGGAAAAGCACTGTCAAACAAGCCGTCAGGGAAAGAACTGAATCTCTTTCTTTTTAGGCTTGTCCCAAGGATTTCTTGCTGCAGAACATGTCATGCTGTCCACATTAGACAGCCTCACAGTTTTTAATGCATTGCAGAGACCTTGAAATCTCCATCTGATGTATGACTGCTTCAATCTGTGTTCTTCCTATGTCATTATAAACTTGACCTTAATTAACCCTCTTAGTGAAAGGGAGTTTGTTGATTCTCAAGGACAGTCTCATTGAAAAACAATGCTGCAATATCACTCAAAAGCTAAAGTAAGGCTGCTTCATAAAGGGATTTGTACTAATAATCCTTGAATATTAACAGCTTCTTATGCTATGTGGTTTATATAAACTTATCTGTATAAGCTAGGATTGAGCTCTGTCTTTCTCAGCCTAAAAAAAAAGTCTGCATTTTCTTAAGCAAAAAATAGCTCTCTTTGGCAAACACTACATTGATTTTGCAAAAAAAAAAAAAAAAAAATCAAATGCAGATTTAAAATTAAATATAACAGCTTAGTTTGACCAGCTGTAAATAAAAACAATCCCTATCAAACTTGGGATATCCAGTAAACACAGTAATTTCTACCATGACTTAGTAATAACAATGTTTGTCTCTTCACACTTTCAGTAGTTTTATAGACAGCAAATATATGGAGAAGATCCTGAGTGGATAATCCCATTTTAAAAGCCTCAATGGAAGAGTGGGTGTGCCAGCAATGGCTGCCCTGCATCATTTGGAGCTCTTGGAATATGCTCAGTGCTGATGGTGACAAAGGTCTGTGTTAGCATCCAATCTCCATGCTGAAATGGGACATAAGATAACAGCTGCTGATCTTTTACAATTCACTTTAAAGGCAGCATATTCTTTCTTATGGAAATGACTGAGACCACTCAAAACTAAATTGCTTGCTTTGTGCAGAGTTTAAAAGTATAGGCTTCAGAGCTGATGCTCACACATCTCTTTGTCCTTACTCATCTCTGTGCCTCTCCTCACTTTAAAGAGCTACAACAAGCTGCAATTATTTCTCAGACTATTTAGAGACTAAACAGAGGTTATGAGTTAGTTTAACAATGAAAATATTCATTCAGAGCATGTGAGTACCTGAAGCTAAAAAAAAATCCAACTGATATTTTCTGAAGGTTAAAAACATTAATGTTTTTATCCCCATAAATTGCAAATTATTTTATGGATTGACAGTCCATTTATTACCTTGCCATGAAGTACATTTTATCCTCTTGATTCTCAATAACAGTGTGCATATATAGTGCATATATAGCACAGTATGCATATATGACAAACAAGGAAATTTAAGACATTTGCATACTGGGGAGCCACAGATAAAAGCTATCATTTACCAGTGGGTTATTGTGCAAGCATTTCTTTGTTGCTGGTATTGTACCTGAAACTCACAGAACCTTACACTTTCATCCAAGTTTGGAGTATTTCTCATTCCACTTATTTTTCTACTGCTGTGCTGAATTACCTAAGTAAAAACCTGAATATTTAAATATTGTGTCCTCTACAAAGCATGTACTACCATGGAACCTCGGTGGGTGATGAGGAAGCAATCCCCAGCATCTGAGCAGGTGGTTCAGAGGGTGATGAAGGTATGAGAACTTTCTAGTCCTCCACCAAAGCCCAGTGCTGGGGAGAATGGCTGAAACACCATGTTAAGGGGGAGCTCAGAGCACATAGCCAGTCCCCTGCCAGTGCTCCTGCACTATTAATTGCATGGGCTGGCAGCTTTGGTTCATCCAAAACTCTCACTTGCCCTTTTGCAGAGACTCCTTTCCCTTATGGATGCAGCAGAGAGAAAGAAAATTCGTGTCATTCTTTTGGGTGAGATTCAGGGAGAGCTTTTTTGCTCTGCTGTGCTCCCAGGGACAACCAAGCCTGTTCTCTTCACTTGTATTTTCTGTCATTAGAGTGTTCCCCTGTTGATAATCATGATATTGGAGGTTTCTCTTATATGCCTACTAATATTGGCTATTTTACTTGAAAATTAAAAAAAAAATAAAAAAATAGACCTTAACTTGCTGATGTTAACGAAGACAGAACTACATATTGTTCAAAGGGGAATAAATCTAAAACATAAAATTAAATGCTGCAATTAGCTTACAGTCAAATGCTGGGCCTGTTTACAAGCATCACTGTGTCTACCTGTCACTATAAAATTAGTAATCCATTTCCCAAGTCATGCAGCCACGTTAGCACAGCATCTGAGTCATTTCTCTCACACCAAAGGTGCTCACTGTGAATGTGACACACAACAAGACTCAAGCAGAAAAACCTCACTGTTCCTTCTTTCTCACAAGCCTCTTCCAGATTTTGTGTGTTCACAGGAGCCTGGCAAAATCATTTAGGATAAAAAATAAATTTACCTACAGCATAAGAAATGCTCAGCTGTCCGATTACATCTTTATTGCAAAGGCTTAGTGAATGGAATTGTTTTAATCATAGCAGGAGACTTTAGTCCTTGACTGCTCTTCTTACCAACTGTTCTTAGAATCAAATGCTTTACAGGCCTGCCACATATTTGATTTTTTAAAATATTGTAGGAAAGCAGAAGGTCAAGGTTTGCTTTAACTTAATTACCATGCCTTTGAAGACAAAGAGAAACCAAACAACCCAAAACCCATATGAAAATCCCCTAATGCCAACTCAATTAATTGCTAAAAGCATTTAGCATGGTGAGCATTCAAAGGAGTCTATTCTACACCACTGATTTCCTTCTCCACCCTTTTCTTCACCAGATTTCTTCACCCTGGGCAATGATCTGCTGCCCAGCACTTCCCTGTGGTGCACACACCTATGTCAGTAAAGGCCAGAGCAAACCACAACTGGGTGTGATGAAGCTGGGACTATGAATCTGAGTACCTTATTTCCAACTCCAAATTTATCATCTTTATTTGCCATTCTGGCATAGACAGATCATATTTTCTCTTACTCCTATGACATATAACCTTTAGGACCTAGTACTCAGTTTTTCAAACATGTCCAAGTGTTTAGCAGTGGTTAAATATGTAACATTTTTCTATGTGAAATGTGAAACTTTTGATTGCTGGCATTTTTCTGGAATATTGAAGCACAACAAGGAATCCAAGGCTGGAAATGGTTAACTTTTATTTTTGGTTCCCCGCAGTATAATATCAATTGTGCAAGCTAATTCTATTTAATTTCTCAGATAGCCTAATGTAAATACATTCAAGAAAATACTTACTTTTTCTATTTACTTTGTATGAATTTTAAAAGAAGACAGCTGCCTTAAAATCAAAATGATGAAATATACAATAAATGTGGGCAAACAGCTGAGTGTATCTTTCCTATTTTTGCTATTCTAAGATGGAAGATCTTGACAATTTTCCTTAGGTAACCAAGTTTTGACATGATTTATTTTAACCCAACTCTATTTTTTGCATGTTTGTAGCTAAGAAAACATGGGTTTTTTTTTCAATTCTAATATCTCTAAGAATTCCATCTGATCTATCCAGCACTAAATATACATTTAATTGCATCCAAAAATGATACATTTCCTTTTCAGAACATTCTAAACATGCAGAGGCTGGCAGACTGAAAATAACATTTACAAATGAGAAGCCCATGCTGTGCTTTCAATTTTTTTTTAGTAGGAAAAAGAATGACTCCCTGAAAATTAACAAAATGCAGCTAACTTGCTAAAGGTATGAAAATTTCAGCTGGTCATTTCCTGAATGATATCTGACTATTAATTTTTTAGCTGAAAGATCATTGACTAAATATTTTACAGAGGGAGAGTACATTTATCATCTTGCACGGGGTGAAGGGTTTCTCTTGAATAAATATGACCAGTGAAACAAATGAGGCAAATATTAAGTCTTTCAACAGCATTAAAAGGACAGGCAGCACATGTAAAAACTTCTGTGGGAATGAGCCCATCCTTAAGAAATAACCTCATGAGGAAAAGTGATGAAAAAAAAAGGAAAAAGAGTGATTTCTATTAATATAGCTCAGCATCCCCTCACTTGACTTCTCGAGGATGATGCTGAACAAAGCCTGCAGGAAGCTGAGAATGAAGCCTGACACTGTGTCCTACAGATGTGGGTTCATATGCATGCACACACCCTAGAATGCTGCATTCTAAACAAATTAAATTTCTGTCTTTGCTCAAGAAAGCTTTCCCCATAATCCCAATACCTACTTTATTTTTGAGTAAGTGTTGTAGATACTGACACTTGGATGGTGAGGAATAAGTTTCATGTTTTCAGATTAAAATGACTAAAATCATGTCAGACAATGCAGAAATTCCAGACAATGCTTATTAATCCATTATTAGAATAAGAACTGCATTATTAATAAGGATTTTCTTCTTGTTAAATAATACACTTCCATCTGTGATACATGGCCACCTAGTGACTAATTTAAATTGATTGAAACATTTATGTGATACATACTGTTAATTACATTTCACCTTCACCACTAATATATTCTGAAACAACTGTAATGGATGCAGCACTAACTTGTGACTGGTGGTAGTGAAGTGATAAAAGCTTGGTGAAAAACTGGGCTTACTATTATGTTGAACATTATTATAAAAAAGTCAAAGACAGCTCCATTATTTTTAAAAAGGTGATCATGCATTCTTGTTTGGGAAAAAAGCATTTAATACGCTTGGTGAGAAACATGTTTGTGTGCTCTTTTTTAAAATTTAAATCTAAGTTACAGAAGGATGTTTTGCTTTTTTTTAATGTTCCCATTTTCAATAAAATATTAACTTCTTTGATCAAATTCAGCTGAAATCAAGTAGGTTTCAGAGTTTGAGAAGTTAGTTCCTTTTGGATTGGCTTCTGTGAGATTAAGTAACACTAATCATTATTTTTACATTTCATCAATTCCAGGTTTTAGGATAAAACTATTATCCTAAACTACAAATATTTCTACAGTCCTAACACTCATCCCTTTTACTGATGCTGCCATTTCACTTTTTTTTTTCTAATGCCTTGCACCACATTTCCAAAATGAAAAAAATACCCCATGCCCCCACTCCCCAACACAAAACACCACCAAACAGTGTTTGAAGTTGCAAAAAGGAATTTGAATTCTGCACATTAAGCTGTCAAGTTATTACATCCATACTGAATGCTCAAGATCTCTATTCAAACACAGAGAGATTAAAATCCAGGCTGCTTATTTTGAATCCTATCATCTGAATTATAGATGCACATTGCTAGGAAATTTTGTTTACACATACCATTTCTTCAGAGTGTATTGTGAAAAGCACACAACTGCTACTAACCATCATGAATGAAATAAGCAATAGAAATGGGAAACTTATTTATTACTTTGCCTTGACTGATTTTATTGCTGTAATTCCCCTGTTCTCATTAGATTCAAGAACTGCACATTTGTACTTGCTAGTGAGCTGAACATGGACCAGAGAGGTAATTTGAAAAGTGATGATGGCATTTGGATTGGTGGTCTCTGGGACTCTTGCTTCCAATAAAATAGCTATACAGCAGCAAAATATGAAGGAGGAAAAATATCCAAGACCTCCAGGTGGAGACGATGGAGAAGGAAGATTAAATAAGCATACAACCCCGACAGTTCTTTTCTCATTCCTGACAGTTCATGGCATTTGAAGGCTTCTGTATCATTAGTCATGACACTCAGTGCACTTCCCCTCCCTCTCAAGCCTTCCATGCATTTTTGAGCTCCTTTCTCTTGTAAAGCTTAAATATACAATTGTTTTAGCATTGTGGGGTTTTTTTTTGTTTGTTTGTTTGTTTTGTTTTGGGGGGGGATGGGTTTATTGCATCTGAGTTTTCTCTCACTGTGAAGTCAGTTCATTTCTGGGCTAGTTATGACTGAAACTTTGACAGAGTGAAAGAAACTAAATTTGCTACTACAGAGTAAAAGATTGTTTCCACTATGTATCAAATTTTCACTGGTGATGCATTCTGTAACATTACCTATTCTCTGTTCATAATTACAAGTTTAAAAAAGCTCTGGTGAGGATGAAAACAAACAGCAACTTTCCCCAGCTAATTATATTTGACCTTTACTTGCTGTGCAGTTTGCTGCATAAAAGTGCTGAAAGTAGCAGGAGTAATCTCAGATAATGGGTGTTGTTCAACAAAGAAAATATCTCAGAAGTTGCAAGCAGTAACAAAGGAAGGTGGTGTTTTCTATCACGCTGCTCGCACCAGTTATTATTTGAATCAGTACCAAGCTGGGACCAGCTCCTGGTGTGTTTCTTGTTGCTGCTGCATTCCTTCTCTGACTCTGACACCTGTGAGCAGCCTGGGCACATCAGTAATCACCACAACTCATTTCTTCTCCTCTTGGAAAACAGAACAGCCTGAAAATTTCTTATCCCTCCATGCTGAATAATAAAATCACAGAATGGCTTGGTTTGGAAGGAACCTTAAAGATCATCTATTTCCCATGCCCAGCCATGGGCAGGGACACCTTTCACAAGGCCAGGTTGAAATGAGAAATTGCATTTCCTCCTCAAAATATGTAACTAAACTACCACACAAGAAAAGAACATTACCCATGTGATTATTATTTTCGGACTGGATGTTTCATAGCTCATATTATTAGATCAATTATTAATCCATCCAGCTTGTGACAGCCAGGGCAAAAGGAGGAAACAGGTTTCATTCTCTGCTGGTCATGTTTGGACAGGTGATGGTCCTGCCCTCTCAGTAAAGGAGAAATGATGGGGCTAACAGAATCTTTGATGTGAAGCTCCAAAGTCATCATCAATCCAGCAGCTGAAATAATTAAATCATACAGATTTACAAATTACAACAAACCTTCCTCAGGTCTGATTTGCATTAACAGTGTGTTTTTAAAAACATTCAGATGATACAGAAAATACTACCGGGAATGCAGAGACTATTGGAGGAGACTGGCCATAATCTTTTTGCTTTTGATAAAAGGATTTTAGAGTTTAACAAATCAGATTATCAGGAACTTGAGAGTCATTTTCTGGTCAGAAGTATTCATGGATGTCATTTGGACAAATCTGTAGAAGAAAACAGACTTTTTGGTTGACCTCTACTGTTCTTTTGGATTAGTTTTAGAGCAGTAAGAATCTCCAGAATAATAGTTTTATAAAATATAATGCCAAGCTCACTAATCACTTGCCATTTTTTGCAAATTATCCTTCAGAACACTCATCTAATATCTCTTCATAAACCTACTTCTGAGAATATTTGTATTTATTATTTGCTAGGAATTAATTGCAATATGCATTCCCTATGGTAATCAACTTATATGTTCCTTAAGCATTACAAAACACATTGACTTTTCCACCTTTGACTTACCATAAAAGGAAATTATTCACAATCACACAGGTGTGAATCAAGATCACCAAGAAATGTTTCATCTTTCAATTAAAAATCCAAGTAGCAGTTATTGATAAGAGTGGGAACACAACATGAAGAACAGAAAAAATGGAAATATGAGAGTATAAGCATCTATCAAATTTCATTCTATTTTAAAATTTCTATCAGCCCTGCAGTTCATGCCACAAGATGTTGGCTTGCTCGTGTAACAGTAGAAGAATAGTAATTTTTTCTAATGAATTTTTTAAAATTCCTGAGCACAAGAAAACCTTGCTCTGTGTACACTGGTTACACAAATCCTTTCCATTGAATGCATATTTATTTAGTGTCTGACATGTAAATTATTCTAAAGGGAGACTGTTGTTTCTACGCAGTGTGTTGAACATTCCAGCTCTCTGAAAGTGAAATGCCATTGCTGTTCCTAATTAAGCTATTTTCCTTTTAAGTTTTCCAGAGGATGATGTGAAGGATGGCAATATTGATGAAGATTAATTGGACTGAAACTAACAGAGATAAAGCTGTAGATAAGGTTGTTCTGCTGGGTAGCAAATGAAAATTACAGCCATTTGAAAGCTGAATACTTAAAGTCTTCACATTCTTAGCATTAAAATGGTGTACAGTGAAAAAAAAATCAGGAAAATGTATTTCAGTTATTGGATATGTTGGCACTCCTTCACTCAATGGAAGAACCAAGTGAAAATGAAATGTCAATTCCTAAATAAATTAAATAAATAAAATATTCATGTTATGTTAATGTATTATTTTGCTTTGTCTGGGAACTTGATAGACCTATTTAGCCAATATCATTAAAAAAATATGGTGAACATGGTTTTGTCTGAGCACTCTCACTAGAGTGCTACAAGGATACCAAATATTTCCAATTGCTTCAAAAAAGAAAGTGTTCACAATAGATGAGTAGACACTTTCTTGGGTTCTTGAGGCCAGTGATGTCCAGTGGACTTCTTCACCTGCACAATACTTTAAGCTTGTCAAAATTAATCTGATAGCAGGATTGATAAATGGCTATGAAAAACAATCAACAAATATCTCAGCCCAGCTGATGTTACATTTTGGAGTAAATAATTCAAAATCCATCAAACAGAATGATTTTCCAGTTTGATTGGTGGTTTGTAAAGAGAAAAATAAAAGTCTGCTCACAATTTACTTGCTACACATTTGTTTACATAAATCTTGGTCAACAGCAACTATAACACAATATTCCTAAATATAACACAATAACTTCCTAAACCCTGGCTAGCAAGTTCTTCAAGGATGGTCTTCTCAACACCAGGCAAAGTAACTTTTATCAAGAGATTTAAATACAAATATATAGATGTGTAAGCAGTAAAAATCCAGTTTTCTGAGAAATCAGAGCAAGTCTATTCTGCCATCCTGTGCAATCATAATTATACATACATCCAGGGGAACAAATAAGGATATAAAGAAGAGAAGCAGTTGAAAACTCAAAGTATTTATGTTTCACAGCTACTTAACCAAGCACCTCATTTTCCTGAGTGTAACCTCACACTGTAACAAGAGCCAAGCCAGCAGCAAACTAAAACCAGGGCAGTTATCTGGAAAGAAATGAAATTACTGCAAAGATTTTGCACAAACATTTTATACTGACAATGCAGAAACAAAATGCAGGCACATGTGCTAGTGGTACCTTTACCTTTATGTATGAATTATAGCACACATTTCCTCCATTAACTTAGTCAGATAGTATTGAATTGTGTGTAAGTCAGTGTTGCAACTTCATTAACCTCTCCTTGCTCCAACAGTCTCACAGTCTGACCAGTTAAATAAATTTAGTTTCACATTTGCAACACTTCTGTAGAGCTATGGCCTTAGTGTTTATTTCCTCCATAGGTACAGGTGTAGAATTTAATCAATCAAGTGACATATATAGATTTGCACATATTTGTATACATATTATGTTTATACTTATTTTATACTTACTTCAAGTATTATGAAAATCAATAAAATCATTTGTTGTGTATACTTCCTTGTGAGCAGTGAGAATACTGTGACTACAAATCCTCATATGCAGTGTATAGATGCAGTTCATAATGCAGATATATTATTTACTACCCAGAAATAAAAATATCTTTACAGTCACATTTTTATTATTCAGACATACAATACAGCCTGTAAAGTTGCAATATCTGCTTATACTCATTAAAAAAAAAATCTGCATAAATAAGATGTGAAGGTACATATCTCCCACTTTTCAGATTCCTCACTCATATGCAAAATTTCTCTAATTACTGTAGCTGCCATCCATTAAGAAAGAAACTCTGCCTCAGTCATCCAGAGATCAGGATGCCTTCATAATGCACTACCCACAGCAGCATCCAGGTTTAGCACAGACCCATCTCAGAGCTATCAGATCTTGTTAGAAGGATCTGTGTGACAGGGATGTGTCTCTATTACATAAGATACAGCAGAACCTAAAAAGCTCAGCATGGCACTTGGCACCAGGCTATGAAAAGGCAAAATGGCTTAACACAAAGTCAGTGCCAGTCATGTCCAGCAAATCTTAAAATGCAAAACCTTTTGTTGTCTCCTTATATTGATTTTTTTGTTTAATGTACACAAATAAGGGAGATCCTTACTTACCTTGCTAAATAACCTAAACCACATAAGAGAATGTTCAATGAATTTCCTAGGAAAGAAGAGTATTTCCTGAATATCATTGAGCAGAGCACGGTAATACAGAAGCAGCCATTTAGCATAATAAAGCTCCAACTCTGTTAAGCCTCTTGAGACTTACAATTTTCAAACAAAAAGATTTCTCCACTCTCATAAAATCCCAAGCCAGAATATAAACAAAACAAACAGCAGACATCCATCCATTCATATCTCTCTCAGATACTTGTCATTTACAATTTACAAGCTATTGAAATTCATGCAAGAAAATGAAATGGTGATTTGGTATGTTTGCAAGTCAAAGGAGAAAAGCATTTTTTTCTTATCTGCCCACTTTTCTTTTCTTTCCTCAAGTATTCCAGAATCCTACTGGAAACCATGTGTATGCCTTAAGCCTCTGTGAGGACTTGGCTTTCATAAACTGTTATGGTTTGGAAAGCTACAGCATCTTTAGTTTTGAGGAGCTGGAATTTTCCCTATTCCAAATCACATTAGCAAGCAGTTACAGTCAATATTATCCATGCAAAAAATCAGAAAAGGCAGAAATTTAACTACATTTCAAATTAAATAACTTCACATGCTTTATAGTCCATACTTGTGGCTGAATAAAAACTGCTTTAATTTCTAAAGTCATCCAGGTCACTATGCTTTTTGACTTTTAAACACAATGAATCACTTAATCTTTGACATCAAAGACACCAAAACATAATCTTTGACACCAAGAAATGTCTTGATGTAGTGTTCACTTTGGTAATTTTTTTTTCTGACACAATAGGTAGATAGTAATCAGATGGAAAAGTAAGTTGTGAGTTGTGGTCCAGCTGCCTACATTTTCACCAAGGCTGCAGTTTATGTTAAAAGCCATATTTAAATTGATACCCATCCGTGTTCTCCACATGTTTCAAAGTCTTTGGCTCAAGTGCAACTCTCATAAGATGCTGCAATGCCATTATGAATGTTTTCTTATTAAATGAACAGCCAATTTTAAATCAAGATCCTTTTTAAGAATAAAAAAAAAAAAAATAAATGGGGCTATCAACGCCCTAACTTCCCATTACTAACAATTTCAACCCCACACTTTCCATCAGGTCTGCAGGACAGAGAAATGCCTGTATTTTAATTTTCAGGGGAAATTCAGTTGCTCCTTCACAACTTAGCACTACTAAAGTGTTTCTGTTTTGGTTACCAGGACAAGACATGCACAGAAGCCTTTTTCTCTTTCTTCTTCTACTTTAAGTTGCAATCTCCCTTTGATAGAGATGCTGGCCAGTGGTGTTCCACAAGCCAAGCATCCAGAGTGCCAAGGAGCTGTACAGACTGATCTCATTTGTATTGATGGAGCCACATGCTGAAAATGCCTCCAGCTCTACTTGTGTAATTTACCTCTACTGATGCAATTTAGTTGACTATCAGTACTGACTTGACTTTTTTTTTCCATGTAAACAATGTAATTACTCTACAAAGTGGAAAATATGTAAATGCTATGATTTAACTTTACACAGCAATTCTGTACTTAGCTATACCATGTCCCAGAAGGTTTTGCCACTAGATCATTATTTACTGATGGGCTGTAGGGGAGCCATAGAATATAACCTCCAAAGGCACAAAGATGAATATTTAATCCAGGGTTTCTGCCCATTAATATTTTATTAAATCCCAGCTATTTTCCACCATCCTGAAAATATTTTATTCCATTAATGATAATTGTGAATCTCAATGGATTTGGATTTTAGCAGCTGCAAAATATTACAATGGAATAATTCCTATGCTGGTCATTAGCAGCAAAGATGGTACTATTTGCATCTTCAAACCCAATAGTCATTTGTGAATAATTTTCTTTTAACCCAGTCATTACAGGTTAGGACTTGGGTTCAGAGGTCACAATTGTGATTGTATTCTAATTTTTTTTTTCCAAAGCACTTAAGCTTCAGTTGCCATGTGGTGTGAGAAATAAGGTACAGGCCCTTCCTCTGTTGTGAACTGAGCCAACTTTTGCAAGTGCTAGCTCCTCACTCACCCAGGTCACACTAACTGGATATCAAACCCTGTTTTTTTCAGGCCCTGTGCTAAACAACGTACATGATGATAACACTAGCAACAAAGCAATGGGCACTAAATTGAATTTTCTAGATCAAGCTCAGTAGAAAAACCTTTCCCTGTGCTTTTCTGTGACTGGAAGACTGATCACAAATGACTTTATTGAATGTCTTTCACCAATATTTGATTATCTAAAACAATAAAACAAAATAAGGCAGATTATTGCCTTGGGAACAGCACATTTCCTTCGTTACAGAGGTACCAGAAACAGAAACACATTTTTTGCTAGTCCTGCCTGTAGGACTGGGATGGAAAGAAAATTGTTAAACAAATGTTCAGGACCAGTACACCCAGAAAAAAAACCTTCCTTAAGCTGTTAAGCTGCAGAAGAAATTGCACTAAGAAGTTTTCTGTTATTTTTTTAGAAGCACTTCTATACAGTGCAGAGAGCTGTTTAGTGATTGTAATGGACTAACCAAGATCTGTCTGCTGAGAGACACAAACCCGAGCTCCCTGTGCTGCCTAAGAACTTGGAACCTTTTCAAAGAGACAGATCCATCATCTAAACCCCAAAGGAGCCTGGATTGTGTCCTTTAACTCCTGGCAAGAGCAGTTTCATTTACAGCTTCACTCACTGGTGTAAACCACAGAGACATCTGAGTTACACTTGATGAGCAAATGTTTATCATCTCTGGTAGCTTTTGATCTAAAAATATATGTTAAAAAAAATGTTCAGTTTCATTTACATTCATGCTTACCTGTCACTTGGAAGGTTATTAATGCACATAAAATCAAACACATTTTGTTTTGAAGGCTGAATCTTCAAAACTGTAATGAGTGCAGAAGTTACATAATTGATACACATGTTCATTAACAAGCTTATTTTAGCAGCAGATTTTACCATATAATGCTTTCTATTCAAGTAACAGAAACAGAATTTATTACTTTCTTTTCCTGTGAGAATATTATTATTCAAAACATGTTTTTAATAAAATATATACATTTATATATCAGCATATTTTGACTATTATATGTGTCTATATACATGTATCTAATTTCTATATGCAAAAGGACCCCCATGTACTTCTAACTTTGCACCATATGGTCCACTTATGTGCAAGATTAATCCCATTCTAAGGGTGTTTAATAACACATTTGTCATTGCTCTAATGTTTCATAGATGTTTGCAATGCTTTGGTTCTATTCCATTACTAAATAAGCTTTTTTTTTCTTGCAGTTTTAAGCTTCACCTGACAGTACAGGTGTTCAGGCCTTGATCTCATGCTCAATTCAGTAAATAAAAGCTTAATCTACTTTATTGAAGTAGGTAAGTCCATCTCCATGATCCTTCAGAGGTAAACTATCCTTTTCTCACTACAATTTTGAGTTCCTCTCTGTGTTTCAGCATGTGGTGAGTAGATGCTTTATTTCAGAAATCACTTTAACTTTTATGAAAATATTTTCACTTTTCAATTAAAGAATTTATACATTTCTTTGAGAAATTGTTCCATGTAAAACCCATTTTCTTAATATTTTTCTTCATTATTCTTGCACTATTTCTACACTTAATTCCAATGCAAATAAAAGGAAGACCTTTGTTACAGAACAAATAAAATAGTTCTTTTCCCTTCTCTGTCACACAGAGACAAAAAATAAACTGACAAGTTGTTTTCAAAAAGAAACAAGTAACAGAATAATTTACTATTTTTTTAACCTGGGTACATCACCAAGAGAAGAGAAGATGAGAATGAACTGGTATGCATTCTGTCTCATTTCAGGTTTCAAAATGTTTTGAGAGCAGTGACTATGACCAGAAGAGTGTCAGCAAGTCAGGTTGAAAGAGGAAGGTAGAAAATTGAAAAAGTACAAAAAATAAATCAAACATGCAGGGATTTTTGTGTACCTTCATCACGAATCTTGCTATATTCAGCACAAAATGGCCCTAAACAGCAGTTCTGATGTAACAGCTGATCAGTTTAATAGATGGTAAGCATTTTTGCCCTGTTGTGATGAGTGACATACAGGGCCCTTTTATTCCAGATGGGAACTGTATTTTTGCCCACATAAAGACTTGAACAAAACCTTGTGCTTAGGCAGACTCTTAAATGTGATGATCTATTAATTATTTAGACAAGGTAGGAAGTTATTAAGGGTTGCATTAAATACTGTCACCGTGCAAGTGTGAGCAAAAACATACACAGAGGATTTGACTGATGATAGGTGGCAAAGGCCTCACATACACTCACAAAGAACAGACTTGATAATGGCAAAAATGATCATTAATTAAAGCACAGAACTGAGAGATGCATATCTGGAATGTCATTAACTACAGAGCCTGCATGGGGTGAAGTTGAAGGATATACATATATCTAGAGCTAATGGTCTATGGCTGCTTCTAAAGATCTTCTCCCTGATAAGGATTTTGCTTCTGAAAGATAAAGAGTGGCAAGAGATAACTCACTTGATGGGGCACTTCTCAACTTGCATCTTGTCTTGGACTACAGCAGAAAATAAATGGGGAAAATGTATAACAAATTTGGAGGTACATTTAAATGCTTTTCTATTAAAATAGTTCTTTAAACAGAGTAGTAAGTGCCATTATTTCCATAAGTGAACATGTCCTACACTGCCTATTACACTCAGTTATTTCTGTCATTTTGAGTGTTCTGGCTTGAAATGTTACAGATTTGTGAGAAGTTTTCTCCACTGAAAAAAAAAATAGCATCAGTTTATCACTTACTTTATTAAGACAAGAATATCAAGTTTTATAGATACATGAAAATAATGAGAATGTGTTAATAGATGTGTATCTGAGTAGTGGTTTAAGTATAGCCTCATATTAATGAAAGTAGTGTTTTACACTAAAATGCCTTCATGCAAAAGCACACTCACCTCAAAGACAGACTTATTAATCACAAAATTGTTGCCATATAGTCATATAGCCTTTATTAATTTTCAGTGTTTTCATCTACTTTTTCAGAATATTGACACAGAACTTTAATAAGTAGTTGTCTAAAGCTTATATTACTGGGCAGAATAGTACATAATTAAGAGAGAGAAGAAAACACTCATTTGAAGAGCTGACTGTTAAAAAAACAAACAAACAAGAAAACCCCCAAACCCCCACCCTTTTTTGTGCTTGTGTCCTTACAAAAGATGCCAAAGATCTTGAGAAGAATGTAAATGACATTGAGTCAACTTTTAGGCAGACTGCAAGCTGCTTGAGGAATCTGAGAGTGGTTATTCAATTACATCTCTATCATTCATCTATGTATCAAAATCCTTTTAGGTGCACAGAAATTTTAAGGTTTTTTTAATGCAAAAGCATGATATTCTATCATTTTTTCACAGGAGACCTAAAATATTTTTCTTTTTTTATAATTTACTTATGTATCTTAAAGAAAGAAAAATGTGTAAGAAAATGATGAAACAAGCAGTCTTTTGTATGACTGCTATAGTCTACACATGTCATGACATGATATAATTTATGAAAAAATGTTAATTTCTGAATCATAGGTCTAGAAGGAAAATAAGCAAATTCCCCCACATTTGTTCTACCAAGCCATAATATCCCTATTACTCATCTGCAAAGTCTCAACAGTTTCCTTAACACTCCTCAAGGCTGTTACAATGGTGAAGAAGCAGAGTTTGTATGACCACACACAATTATGTACAAAAAAAAATCAAAAATTCAAAACCAAAACTGAAACGAAACAAAAAAAACCCTCCCCCAAACCAAACAAACAAACAACAAAGAAAACAATAAAAGCCCCAAAACCTCAAAAAGTGGCCATTGTGTTTGGAAAAGTTACTCATGTTTTAAGAGAAATTTTAAAAATAGAGAAATAGTTCTATAACTAATTATTAGTGCTTTTCTAATTTCATATTTATTTAATATTATTTTTAAAGCTCATTCTGGATACTTATAAACCTTTCAAATAAAGAACTTTAAATATACTCATAGATAAAGGTAGTAAAAAAGAACAGGTGTTTCAAATATTAAAGACAAAAATAATTCCCAGTCCTCTCTCCAGAAAACTGTGTCCATAAAGAAAATTATGTTTATTAAAAATAAACCAGATCAAATTCGACTATATGACTGATGTTGATCTGAACCTGGAAAAATGTAAATCCTAGCAATCATCACTGAAACAGATGCCAAAAGTGAGGTATTATTATAGGTTTAGGTGAATGCACAGGGAAGTATTTTCTACCTTCCCTTCTCCCTAGGTATGCAATGGGGAACAAAAAACCTCAAAACCTACAAAAAAAAAGCCCACTCCCAAATAAAAAGTGCAAGTATTGTGCTAAAGTCTCTGAACTGCTGCAGGAATGCAAGCACTGAACTTCTCTAACAGTTCCAATATTACACAGAAGCAAAGAATAAATATAAAGCACTGAAGACAACTTTTTAAATGTAACTAAAAAACAGGTAAAATATAGAAGGACTAAACTGACACTATCAAATAAAGTTAGAAACAGGTTATCATGTCCCTCTCAGAATGCACATTTCTTTAAACTGCAGATAAGAATCAGTGATGCTTTTCCCTCACAAATCTTGGGAGCAGAGAGGGACAGAGCTGTTGTTACACTGTTCATCATGGATATGAAGTTGGCCTGTTGGAACAGAATATTACTTCTTATCTGCCCTGGATATGCATATGTGTGGATCTGCTGCTCTCTCCTATCTCTGCTCAGAGCAGGAATTAGAAATACTGACTTCTGCATCATCAGTGGAGCTTTGAGCAGTGGCCTGCTGAATGGTTGTGGAGCACAAGATAAAATCTAATTAATTTTTTAGGGAAATTATCAGTAGGAATTCTACCAGCCATAGACAGCACATTTCAACACTCCCAGGAAAGACTGCTTTAATACACAGAGAATGCAGACTCACAGGGAAGGTGCATCCATTCCTTGCTGACAGCTGCTGGAGACCACCAAAAACAGAGCAGACATTCATAAGGGCAGCTCCTGCCAGAGAAATGCCATGAAATTAACAGCTAGCCCATATCAGAACCAGATAATTAGCATAAAAATAAATACCTGAAGCATTATTCTTTCTTTAAATCATAACACTTGCACAGTAAAATTAATTTCAAAGTAGGCAGAGGTTTCAATGAACCACCAAGGTTCATTTATGTTTGCTTTCCCATTTGAAAGCTGAAATATCAAGTCTTGGCCAACCAGTGCAACTCAGTTTTATAGCAGAAGTTTGGGGGCAGAGATATCTTCCTTTCAAGGAAAACTGAATATTTTGACCTCGAACTGTGACGCTGTAGCCAAAATAATTGATGAACAAATATGCAAAAGATTTTATCAGTCTCATGTTCGATTCTGTGATGTTAAATGGTGACACCACTCAACTGTGAAGGATAAAATGAGAGATCAGGTGGTGTTTTTTCCCAGATGCTCACGAGGCACAGCGCAGCGCTGCCTACACCGCAATTCCCTCAAGGACGAGGGCGCTTGCTGTGGTCACGCAGATTTGAGCACAGCTTGACCCCGGTGCTGGTGTGGATTCCCAGGCAGCCCCAGAAGGTCAGGGAGCAGGCTGCAGCATCCCTCCTGGCCCCAGCCCAGGGGCAGGCTGCCCTGACCCCGGCAGCACGGTGCCACAGCAGCCGCTCGCCCTGCGGCGCACGCCCGCGCCTCTCACCTGCTCCCACCTGCAGCTGCCAGCCAGGCACCAGAGCCAATTCTTAATGCAAGACAGAGAGCAGCATCCAAGCAGCAAAACACCACCGTTAGAGGAATTTCTTCATCTTACCTATCACACTGGAGTCGAGAGATCAGGCACCCATTCCACCCAGCACAAACTTTCCGTAGCTGTTAGAAGAAGAAGCAGCTGCACAGCTGTTGCTCCACAGTCCTGACTGCAGATATACAAGCCAAGCCATAATATAGCTAAAGGGATGCTTCACATTTGCCAGCTTGGCTACAGAGCACCTTATTTACCCCTCTGGTGCTTCCTGAAGCTGAAACGCAGTTATGTACCCACAGATGTATACAAATAGATGGTTCAGAGAATAATTTACTTGAAAATGTTCTGTTTTAAGCAAATAGAGAAGTAAAAACTGTGCAATCAATTCCTTTTCCACTTATTCAAGCACTATGGAAATATAATACATTACCAGCCTGCTCTGAGCATGAAAAAATTTCTTGAATTCATGCTGGCAGTAAGTGGCCCTTTGAGAATTTGGGTGTTCCCCCTCCAGATACTCCCCTTATTCTTCTGGTTGATCTAAATCTTATCAATTTATACCTCCTCAAGTAAAAAGCAGTCCAACTCTCAGACAGCCTGTGGTTTGCAAGATTGAGGTGAAGGGAGGATGACAGTCTGTCTGTCTCAAAATCTATTTCTGAATTCATTTATGAGCCCTCATAAAAGATGTAAGAGAATTATGAAGGCAGAGAAATAATGAAATAGAAGCCTTTTCCAAGCTGGTCTCACTATCCCACCACGTTCAGATATCTGATTTCCATTGTGACACACTTTCTTCCGCGCTGATGAATTTTAATTTCTGTTGCTCAAGGGTAACACTTCAGGAGCAGTGCGAGTGGTCATTATATCACACACATATTAGAGTCTACCTCTCTTTAAACTAGATGCCTGAATTAATAAGGTCCTTTTCCTGTACTGTGCTGCCACACTGGCAAATACTTTCTGACTGAGTAAAACTAAAGTGAAAAAAGTGCTTTCCCAGCTGTCTTGTGAAGTCAAGATCAGAGAACAGCATGCAGTCTTTTGATATTTCTTGTTGGCGTGTGCATTCTCCACACTTTCCATATTGCCAATGGAGACCTCGTTTCCTTGACAGCCTTCAGCTTGACAAGGGGGCAGAAAAAAGTCCTGCCTCTCCCCCAGCACACCCCATCCCATCCCATCCCAAACAAATCTCGAGGCAGAACCATAACAGAGCATTAAAAAATATGTTATTTCTGTTGAGTACACATTTAGCCCAGTGAGGGCCAACTCACCCTGCTTGACATACACATGTAAACATGTGGAATGATGCTTCAGCATTCAGAACTGCACTCACTGATGTTTTGAGCCCTGCAATTTTATCTGCCCTCTGCTTTGAAAGTAAGGTAAAACCAACTCTATATGTGGGACCTGATGTATTAATACTGGTTTTGAAAGATGGGTTAATCATTACCTTTGCCTGACGATGGAAAACTGGACATCTACCAAAAGAATGCACAAATTACTGACAGCAATTTAACATTGTTCTTTACTGCAGAGTAATAATTTTGTCATATGCTGAAAATGTTGCAGTACAAAAGATATAAAAAACCTTTAAGAGGTTTTTAAAACCAAAAATGTAGCACAATTTCCTTACAAGAAATTTCTTTATTATATATCACCCTTCCTATTTTTATATCAAAAGGAATAGTAGTGCTACAGAGCTGAATATTGTCCCAACATATGAACTCAAACTTCGGTGCAAAAAAATGATGCATGTCCATTTCATTATGGTACAACAATTTCTTCATGAGTTGTCAGAGCAAAACTGTCAGTCAACACCTCTGAGGTATTCAAAGGACTCATTTGCTTGGGAGAAATGCTGCTCTACAGTTTTCTGAAGCACTTTTTCAAAATATAGCTTGGGCATTCCAGCCCAGCAATAAGTTTCTATATAAAAGTATGTTAACTGTGCAGAAGCTGCCAGCAACTTTGCTTTCTAAGTGCTCAGTCAATACTGCCTGATAAGATCACATCAGCAACACGGCCAGCTTTTCAATATGAGCCAATTCTATATCTTATCTCCTCCCAGGTGTCTGGCTCTGATGCCAAGCGAAAGGGTGATGAAGACCTCAAAACATGAGATGAATGATAGATGCCTGCAAATTTAATTAGCAAACAAAAGTCCATGGATAGCTATTTAGTGGGAATATATAAGACCTGGCAAGATATCCATGGACTCTCCTATTTCAACAAAGTAAGAGACATATTGGCAAGGGGAAATGAAGACCTAATTTCTAATTTTTTCCCAGTTTTGGAGAAAACACTCTACCCCATCCCATGGCTGATTTGCCAGACTGGCCTGGGCTTGAAGCTGCTGCTCTGTTCCAGTCATCTCACTCACATGCTCACAAACACACACCAAGTGGGCATGTCTGCATAGGAAATACCTCTCCAGACCCATGCCAGCTCAGTGTACTTGTATTCATTTCTTTAATTAAAAGAGCTCTATTACTGCTGCAGATAAGATATGACTCAGTTTTGGAAAGCAGGTGATAAGGAGGAGAGGGAAACGAGAGTAAAGAACTGTACAGGGAGAAGGTTAAAAAAATAACTTTAGAAATAATCCCTGAAAAGTATTTATGTCAAGGCAAATTAAAACACTGTATCAGTTAGTACTGTTGAACCCACAAGACGAAAGTTTGCTCAAAGCTGCACTGTCAGTTCCTTGTATAAAAAAACTTCTGGAGCATCTATTTAAGTTCTTGGGAAGCAGAAAATATTATTTTAATATTTTAAAATTTATCTGATTTTTTTTTCCAGGTAGGGTAGGAGAGACAATACTAATATATTGTTGGTAAAATAAACTCTCTTACCTAATGATTTCCAGATTTCTTAGAGTTTCTAGAAATTTACATACCAAATGTTTTTTCAAAAATGTCTACATAACATTTTTTAACTTCTTTTTAATATCTTAACAATATCTAATTTTAGCAGTGTTATTCTTTATGTTTTAAATTTTATTCCTTTCCAGGTGGCAGCAAGCAGCAACCAAAAAAGGAGTAAGTTATGTTTGAATATTATCTTTACACTGCTGTTATTTGTGTGTTCTCCATATCAGAACTGAACTGCTGGCAGCTTTCTGGAAAATGAGTTGTGTAGCATGCAGCAAATGCATTAAAATTTGAGATTGACAGACAGCTGGCTGGATTTATAGGGAAAGTAAGTATAGTGGTGGTAGCATCCCATGTGAACTTAATAGCAGAAAAGTGAGAGTCGTGGGACATGTGGGATCAGATCAGGTGCTGTCAACCAGAAGATGATATTACACCTTTAAAGCCATCAGGGCTCCCAGTCTGGTGAGGAGACAGAGGATTTAAAAATGCATCTGTCTAGCGTTAAGGGAGCCCAGAGGAGTTTGAGCAGGCAGAAGGATTTGTAAAATTGCACCAGTTTAGGATAAAGTTCAGCCTGCTCCTCCTGACTAGTTGAGAAATAGGGGCAATGAAGTCGAGAACATGCAAGTTCTTTTCTCTTTATATATTTTCCAGTTATTCTCACATTTGTTTTCAGTTGGCACATGCTTAGTATGGATTGGCATGCCTATGGCTATTTAATGCCATTCCTTGCTTTTCCTTACTGAACAACAAAAGAAATCAAGTAAGGATCACTCCAAAGTCACTCAATGAAAAAAAGGACACAAGTGCAAAACATCCTCTTGCAGTGGCTGATATGAAAGTGTACTGAGGAACAGGGGTTTTTATACTACTTACATCACCCCATTTACTCTATCATGGAGTCATTGCTACACTGGGTTAGTTTCATTATACCAATAATTTTATTGCAGCTGCCAAGGTATGAACAAAGTATTCCTCTTCTTAGGGACTTACATTTCAGGGAACAGGTAAATTATATAAAACACAGAAGAGGGAAAGCTGATAGAATTAATAAAACAGATTACCCCCGGAATATAGTCTCGAAATAATTAATTCTACAACTTCAATATTAGAATTCATTATCTTACATGACCCTCCAAAATGATCTTCATTTTTTGACCCTCACAGAGACTGAAAAGCTCTTCCTTTCTGACATATATTTGAGAGAGTCCGTTAGGATATTGGGATTTGCATAGATTCTACATAATTTTTTTCTTTCCAACTAGTTGTTTAAATTTTAAGTCTGTTACTGATGACTTTAAACATCATTTTTTAACATTTCCCTTGCTGAGAGTTTGCATGCATGGGAAAAGATTTTATCAGATAATTTTTTGCTATTACTTTAATGATTTCCTGCTGTAGGTAAATTTCACAACACACTTATTTTCCTAAGAGCATTGAATTTATTACCAGCAAACAGCATCTAGCAAGTGCAGTGATGACTGTAGGTCTCTATTTCAAGTGTTGCCACTGCTGTTCCTTGCCCCTCTGCCACACTTCAGTTCCTCTGCAGGCAGCATAATTTGGCAAAAGTAAAAGAGAAATGCTGAAAGAGTTCTACTTACTCCTCTGTGAAGCAGGGTAGGAATTGCTTAAGAAGTGTCAGAACTTTCCCTGCAAAGGTACTGGAGTTATTGGGAAGCCTAACAAGCAAACTTAAAAATGACCCAAACATAAAACATTCACTAAGAATGAAAGAATAAAGATAACACCAGATATGATCCCAAAACCAAGTAAATGCTTTTCTGCAATTAAACACAGAGGCAAGGACATTGATGATGATCAAAGGTCAAAGACAGCCAGGTGAAATACCTGACAGTGAACCTATATCATGAGATGAGAAAAAAATCCCCAAATTAAAGCTGATCAAAGAAGGAACAGGGAATGTTGTTAAAGGAAATGATATTGAGAAGAGAGTTATATAATAAAGCAGCAGGAAAACTATCACATAAAACAATAGGAAAACTGTAGATCTTGTACATGAAAAGAAAAAAACAACACTAGGCAGGCAAATTTAGGAGCAGTAGTTATATCCCAGTTGAGCAAAACATTATACCTCAAAACTTGTGTGTAAAAAGCAGACATAAAAGTTAATGGAAGTTTGGTAAATTTCTGTTGAAGTTTATTGAGAACAAACTGTTCTAGAGTAATGCAATAATGATTTAAATAAACAAGATGAATGTATTAAACTCAAACAAATTTAATCTAATCTCAAATAAACTACTCTATGCCCAATATTCTCCTACAACACAAAGGATGAGTTAAGGCATAAAGAATTTCAAACTTTGTGAAGCATCAACCAAAGAAAAATAACAGTATTTTGCACTAGACTGAAAGTTTTTCAAGTGTTTCCACAAGGATGAGTCCCAGAAGTAACAACTTGTTAACAGCAACAATTTTGTGGGAGAAAAAACTGAATGAACATGTAAACTATGTTGGTCAGGAGAAATTACCAAATAAAATTAGGTGTAATGGTGAGCAATTCATGGGAATTAGGGGAGCAGTAATATTGCAATGATACTCAGAGAAAGTTCAAGATCTTTTATTCACCAATTAAAAAAAAATATCTAGTTTTAGATATGAATTATTTGGATGTGACAAAGGAAGACAGACTTGGGTTTCTTTTTCAGACTGATTGACTGAGCTATTAATTCAGTGTATAACTGTGGGAGAAACAAACACAGTTTTGTGAGGCGGCAGGTGATGCATTTCCATTTTATAAAGTATCATTAATGTCACGGTACAAAAGGCCTTGTGAATCAAAACAGCTTAGAACAGTGACACCTACCCTGCCCATAGCACTGAGATAATGAAAACGTGCCTCTTAGAGAACTTAACAACTCCTGCACTGTCACTTTTCAATGAGTACCAAACTCATTAAAACTAAAGAAGATAAGGCAATACATTCCTGTGCCTGAAGAAATTCCTCACACCAACTGGAGGTCATAAACAATGCAATTGTTATGGGGAAGCACAAGGTTCAGCCAGTTGAAGGCAGCTGGACAAAGTTCACCCACCAGGTTGCTATTTTCCTGCCTTGTGTTTAGAATTTGAAGACAGAATTTCTAATGGAGCACCTCTACAATCCATCTAGCTAGCATATCTAAAGAAGCTTACACAGTTCACCTTACATGTCTCAAATGATCCTTTTGTGTCACTTTTTTATTGCTGTCATTGTATAAAGCTCAGGTTGCATTTTGAAGACTGCATAAAGGACTAGAAGAGCATAAATGTAAAGTACCTAATTAGGTAATTCTTTGTTCCAGTGTTCCATGTGTAAACAGATATCTCTGAATTTTCATTGCATATTCCCTGGCCTGCAGGGCTGTATGATTTGTTACCTCAACACTCCAAAGGATTAAGAACAGAAGCCAGTTAGAATGTTACATCACAGCACAACAAAACAGGGTTATAATAAACACAATTAACCTCTGCCATTTAAGGCACAGCTTCTTAATATCTCATATTACAGTGTAGATTAATCTATTTTTGTTTTTCTATTAAAGTACCCTTTGGAAAGAATACAACATAACATGGCCTGGGAATGGGCATATTCTTTTTACTTAGCAAGAGAAAAGATCACAATATTTTCTGATTCTACACAAATGTTTTGAAGCCTTTCTTTCTGCAGTACCATGACAGCAGCTTCTTGTTTTTCAACATCTACTACCTCATGATGGGAAACAAACGTACTAGCACAATTTTATTGTTTGGGTTTTCACTGCTTTCCATCCTTCCATATGTGCATTTCTCGACAAGCTCTCAGCACTCAATCATTTTGCCAAAATCTACCAGGCTAAACAAAGCTTTGTCACAGTCACCACAACAAAAAGGAGGATTGTCCCAGTCCAGGAAAATGTCCTAAACTGGACACTGGGCAGGGGGACAGTTTCAATATGCCTAGAGTGAGACTAAAGACACAAATGTGGTCAAATATTGATAACCAAAACAATAATTCACTTTTATTTAATATCAAAGAAAAGAGCAAGGAGGAAAGATAGGAAAGGAGGGAAAAGTGAAGAATTACTAAAACCAAGAAAGGCAATCACCACCAGGAATCTGTACATCCCATGAAGTGCCTTTTTCTTTTGTATTTCAGTGAGGAGAGCTCTGCCAGGACCCACCCAGTGGCAAGACGTTTTCTAGCACTTTTCCCAAAGTGATCAAAGTAGAAGAACTGACCAAAGTTGCAGCCACAACTACAGCTTCTATAGCTTCTTCATGTTTTTCTGGATCCTCTGTGAGAATCTAGCTGGGTCAGGCTGACATGAAGCCACCTGCAGTACTGGGGTACCATTTTTCAAAAGTCAATTAAAAACTCCTTCTGTACCAGGAGCAAGAAGCACAGGCTCAGCTTGGAAAGTCCTCACACTGATCTTGCATGATCTCTTCATCTGATTCTGTGTAATTAGAACACACTTTTTCCAAATATGTCTCCTTAGCTAATTATAGCACTGAAAAGGAAATCTCACAGCAGCCCAGAATCAGGCAGGGGAAAAGGAACTGAGGGTTTAATCACCAACCTAAAGGCAAAAGCAGTACATTATGCAGCATGATTTTGAAGTAGTTCTACTGACTCCCTATCATGGGTTAGAAACCTGCAGCCACATTTATCTATGGCATAAATCAGTATATTTCAATGGAGATATGCTTGGGAAGGATTGAGCCTGTTTTAAGGCATAATTTAAAATTGAAAATTCATCGTGGATTGGTTCAGAGAATTTCAATTTCTATCATTTCTGTATTGTTTTTTCCAGCATTTTCTGTAAGATATGAAGGTAATGGCCAAACTCAAAATACGTACAAAAACGTCACCATTCTAGAGGTAACCTAAAAACAAGCACATCTATGTAGGGCTGTATGTTTCTGCATTTTTTCTCTGACAATGCCTTTTAAAGCTTTGGAAAATACATCATTATTCACCAGGTAAATCAGTATATTGATTGCAGAAGTACTTCTTGTACAATTTTTATCTGCACTTTTAAAGCAATCACACTATTATTTTTCATTTCAGTATATCTGACACAGTGGGGATGATATGTGATTTGTGGAAAGTTTTGACTGAAAGGGAATGGAACAAAAAATTATTTTAATATTTTTTTAACATGATGCTTTTGTATCAACTTCCATATTTAAAAAAAAATTAAAAATCACCATGAATACACAGAAATTTTAAGGAAAAATAAATGAACCATACCATAAAATTTTAACAACATCAACTGGAGACCTTTTATGTGTTTGCTTGTTACTCATCAGAGATTCACAGTAGATATTCCAGAACTACTTTGGGCAGCAGAATAAAGAATTTCAATAAAAAGTTAGGACATAATCTGAACCTCAGTAAGGTTCATGTGAGCAGATGCTGTGGTGTGGGATGCATTGAGATGCTGTGCAGGAAAATTTTTTTGTGTAATTATGTGTGTGAAAAGGTAAATTCCCAATTTTTTGCCTGAAAGCACTTGATACAGAGAGCTCCTCCTAAGTCATCGTTGCCACAAGTGTTTTTAGCCTTTCCTCCTCTTTCTGGCACAGCAATTGCTACTTAATCTCCATCTGCAGCTGTTGGGCTGCTTCACTGTCCAAGCAACTGTCTGTCCCAAAAATAGTCTTTTTGTTGATGACCTGGCTTTAATCCTCCTCATCTTATTCCCACCAAAAATAAGCAAATGCCTGCAGCTGAAATTAGGCAAAACTTTTCCTGATGAGAAGTGGGAGAGGAGCCTGTTTGGGGTTCATCCCTCAGTGCACAATATGGATTGTGCATCTGAAAGGAAGGAGCCCTGCAAGGGAGAAAGGACAGGCACACATTGCAGATCTTTTTCCATAGTGTTCAATAGGAGAGAGTTCCTTAATTCTTGGTCACAGGTCCCCTCTGACCTCCTCCTGGAAACATTAATGATAAAGGTGATAACACTCAATGGATGCCTCGTAACCCTGAACATAACCTCCAGATTTAATTCAGCCATTCTTGTCTCTTCAACTTTCTGCCAGAGTCTTATTCAAGAGTTATGTTATTTTGGCTTATAACTTTGACCTCTGAAGGCTGGGGGCATGGAGTCAATCAATTTTTCATGCTTGAGACCTAAGTGAAAAACTATTTCATTATGTCTTGGTATTCACTTTTTTAAATACTCCTTTTGAATATTGCAAATGTGTTTTACTCAAAGGTACTATGAAAAAAAATTGAGCTTTTCCAGCTGTAGTCATGTTTTAATCCTTATTTTAGCTGAAGGGGTAAGTGGGGCTGTGTGGAGAGGTGGTGTAGTATGGGGGGAGTGAACCAACAAAAAGACTCCTGACACCTTCAATAGTGAAACATGAGTATGCTGGTATATACAAATAAAGATTTTTTTTTTTTACTTTTTCACTTCCAAATCGCCAAACTAATGCTGTGTTCTATTTTTAGTCTCACATTTCATTTGTTACTTGAAGTCATAGGCAACAGAATAAAGAGGAGAAAAAGGCACCTAACAATTCGTGTTTGCCTATCCCACTCACAAGTCTCTCATTATGAGCAGCCCTTATTTCCACTGTATGTATGGTTATAGGTATGAATTAGTTTAATTATCAGAGTAGGCCATTAAATAGGTAGCCAATTAGATAATCTCCATTAGAGGAAAATACTGCTGTTTAATTAGCTTGTTAAAAAACACCTCCATACACATACCCTGAGGATAAAACCTCCTGTAAAAGAACAAAAAGACATTTAGCCACTACAGCTGCCAGCTTTCACAGGTATACAAATGCCTTTCTCAGGAATAATATGTAGAGTGCATTGTGAGATTTACCCCTCTTGCAATCACAGGATCCAAAACTGCCTGACACCTGCTCTCTTGGCCAGTATGGCTGAGTGCAAGAGAGAAAATTCTGGCCAGATGTGTGTTGGAGGAGAGGAAATCCCTCTTATCCCTCTCCAAAAACAAGATACTTAAAACACTAGCCACCTCTGAGCAGTCTGCAGAGGATCCAGCTTGCCTGGCACAGATGCACCTGTTCCAGTTGTTTCCTTGTCCCCATCTTCCCAAGGTGCACATCAGTCTTTCCATCTCCTACATTCATTAGTTTCCAAGATGGATTTTAATTTTCCTCCTAATGAGGAAAACTATGCAGAAGGATTCATTGACCCTTTGAAAAGCCTGTTCACTGTCAAGCCCAGAGTCAATGCTTAGAGGCATAGTTTATTTCTGTCTGTATTTGAGCTATTGTTAAATCCAGACAGGAAACACCAAATGACATCATTACTCTGAAAAATAAAAGGAAATTTGCTAAATTTTATGTAGAACCTGGATATTCTTGCAAACACTCCTGTAAATTTGTATTACCTAGCAGAAACAATCTTTCCTACTTTTTCATGTTACCTATAAAATACAGTTTTGTGAAGACAGAGACATCATACAGAAAGAAATCTTCACTACACTATAGACTTTCCAGACAAAAGGAAAACCTACAATCATAGAATATCCTGAATTAGAAGGGACCCACAAGGACCATCCAGCTCCTGACCCTGCACAGACAACCCTCAAAATCACCCCATCATGATTCAAATGCAGATTATGTGAACTAGGTTTTGACACAAATTGTGCTAGGATGAGAAGATATCTGGAGTTTGAACTGCAGTTCATAAAGCAAAAAATTAAATGAAACAGTTAATATCAGTAAGGGATATTTCTGGATACAACTTTGTAAAACCCAAAATATCCTTATTTTTGCAATCACAAAAAGAATAAGATTAATAGAGATAATGCTATAAATCTTTAAAGACCAATCTAATTTCTTTTTTTTCAGCTACCAAAACCACTACAATTAATAATTTCAGTACAGAAATACTTAACACTACTTCGTCCTGGAAAATTTTCCCAGCTAGTTTGAAATTATCTCTTTTAACGAATTTTAAAAAGACAGGTGACTTATGACAAAAACTCCCCACAAGTTTCTTCTACTGGTTCCAAACAGTAATTCACTGTCATGCTTCACCTAATTTTTTGACAATCAGCAAACCTGCTTGGTGCAACAACCATCATGATCTTTGGCCCCATATAAAACAAGAGATCTTAAAATGAGAGTTACAACTCGGGCATCATATTTAGGATTCAGTGCAAACCTAGGTGCTTATCATCACTTTAACTGTCAAAGAGCATTCCACCTGCTTGTCCAAAATGTGTGCCTTGTTTCATCTGTGGCTTCTTGAATACTCAAAGCCTTCTATCTGTTTAGGCAACTGAATCCCAAGTGGCACCAAGCTCATAGCCTATCAACAATCAACTGAACATCTTACGTGTGTGCATTTGATTTCAAGCCAACAGACATTACTTACAATCTCATCTACAGCAAAAGATTATCACCATAAATTTTCCAAAGGCTGAAAGCATCCCCAAAACCTGAAATTTTAAGGATAAAAAAATACTAAGCCTGAAAGACCTTAAAGGATGCATTCTCAGTTCTGTTTTTCAGGAATTAAAATTTTGCTTCAACACTTGCTTGAAGACCTACAGTAAATCTGCTCTCTAAATCTCACAAGTGACTAGAAGGAATTGCTTTTGAAACTGAGGCATAGCTCATATCCTACTTAGCAATTCTATCCTATAAAATTGCATCAGGATGTCTTGTTACAGGCAGTCTTTCAGCTGCATGCAAATATGAGCTTGGCTTCCACAGTGCTTTACAAGTTTCACAGTACTACACACCATTTTACCAAAAAGGGTACATTCCCAGCATTTGGTGAGGAAACAGCCTCCAGGCAGAAGACAGCTCTATACAGGCACTCTGCTTTTCCACAAGCATGTTTTCTTAATCAACCACAGCATGTGTAATTATTATATAAAGAGATAAGTTCACACCAGATTCCCTGTAAATGCTGAGGTACTGCAACTAAGCTTGAGAGAAATCAAAGGGCATCAGGGATACTGAAGCAGATGATGCTTTTTTGGCTTGGCACCAGCCATGGGCAGAGTGAGAGCCACCCACCTCTCTGCAGCTCACAGATGTGTGACACTGCTGGCAGTGGGATGGCAGTGCAGGGGTGTGCAGCTTGTGGTCGTGGCAAACCTACAGCATTTGGGGTGAGAAATTAAGTTTATTGAAGGGAGAGCAGATCACAAAGATTCCCACCTAGAAGGTCACTTCTGTTGTACTATTGGTGAAGCCCAGGAGCAGTGGATAAAAGGCAGGCTGGAGCCTACACTGCAGGAACAAAGCCAACTCTCTGGTCAGGGCAAGAGGCTGAGGCTTCACTGGAACATCTGCCTGTGAGATTGAGTTTAGAGGACCAGCTCATCTCTGTCCAGTTGTCAGTGTAGCTGCCCTCACCCACCTCACTCCAAACAGCAGCTCTCACTTTTCTGGGGCTCCCAGCTCTTACAGAAGCCTCTGCTCACAGCCCAGACCCCCAGAGTGAGTCACCCCCCACTGCTGGCCATATTCTGTTCCAGTTGTTTGTACCCAGCTATCTCCCCAACACAAAGCATCCTGCATTCTAGTGTGATGCCTGCATATTAGCCCTCTGAACTATGCCACATGGAGCAAAATAAAAAGCCATGAGAGTGGATATTTCTCCCTGCTTCCTCACCTTAAAGAAAACACAAATGAGTGGTGTTACACTGCATAGGCAGGAGATTTTCCTCTGCCTAGCAACTGCTGTTTTCCCCTCACAGCATATGGTCTTGTTCAGTTTTTCCTCTCCTAGCAGTGAACTAATATACAAGAGGAAGGCCTCTGTCTTTTCACCAAGAGAAAGCCAGAAATGTACTTCTAACAAAAGGCAGGCACTTATCTTGGTGCCATGAAAAAGTGTCCATGCCCCATTAAACAGAAGGTAGATCCCTGTCTCTCTGGTTCTTGTGTTTGTTGCCTCAGATTGTTAAACAGAGCAAGGGCACTCCTACTTCCAAGCACCTGCATTTAATTGCAGCTTATTGCATTCCCCACAGGGAAACAGGAACAGCTGCAAAGGAACACTGTACTGATGCAAGAGCAGAAAATATTCTTTTTTTTCCTGAGCAGGAAATGTGCTCCTTTCTACAAAAAGTGTATCACTCTAGGGAGAAATCATTAGGAAAAACATCTAATACTGCTTGGTTTTACTGATTTCTTTCTTTGTTTTCATTCAATCAAATTAATAAACTGCTACTGTAAAATAAAATTTTAAAAATTTAAGTGCCTATAAAGAATATTTAAAACTCACTTTTTAAGAAAAATGTTTTTTGTTGAGCAACCTTCTTGCTTTTTAATTGAACGATTTGCTATCATGCCTTGGCAGGTTATTGAGACTTTTAATTGAAGTGAATATAATCCAATAAAATTAATGAATAAACCAAGTTTAGGACTATATTCTAAAGGAAAATAAATGAATACAAATAAGGGTTTCTCCCCAATCTGTTTGTTAATTAATAGCTTTTTTATGGCAGGAGTGTCTAATGAAACTCTGGGAGATCATGTATATTTGCTGCATTCAGACCCTTTTTTCTTTTCTGAATTTGTTCCATTTATTTGTGTTCTGAATAAAATATTTTTAGTATGATACTTAATAGATTGTGCATTACTAAATAATACAGACAGGCTATATTTTTCTGCTATTTTTTTTCTGGATTGTTTTCCTCTGTCTTTTTTAAGAAACTACCTGGAATGCAGAAGAATGTTGAAAACCTTTAAAATTATACCAAGCCCCAAATGCAGAGGCTGGCCAGCAGTTCCTGATTTGAACTTGGGTGTTCTCCATCAGCTGACAGGATAATGAGCAAATGTTCAATTTGAGAGCTCCTCCAGCTCAGGAGAGCAGAGAAAATCCTGAGAGAAGCCCTGTCCTCTGGCTTGAAGAAAGCCAGCAGAAAACAAGACACACTGATGGGAGGAACCACCCATGCTCATCTCGTGTGGAAAAGCCAGCAGGAAAGCTTCTCCTCATACATTAAATCCAGGGCTTCCTGTACTAACTAGGTCACCTCTACAAAAATCAAATGGAAACAATAATCCTGGAGTCTGGGAGCCCTAGGCTTCCCAGCATGGTAACAACAGCTCTTTTAGATTGCAAATGCTTTCCTGGCCCAGGTTTTAAGAGACATTTGCTTTCTTTATATCAACCTCTGTGCCCAGAGGTGGCACAATAATCAGTAAAGTCACAGCATTGCTCTGTCTGGGCCTCCTAATCTAATAGATGGGAAAGAGCAGTTGTTTCTTTGCATACCCCTCTCTTGAATTATTGAATTAAAAAGTGAGAATCTTCCCCTTTTTTCCCCCCACAAATTACTAAAGAAATAGAATATTTAACCTCCCACCCGCTTACTCAAAATGAAAAGAATAAAAATGGGAATGTTTTCTTATTCTCTTTGAAGTTCATTGGATTTAAGCAGACTGTAATTCTGAGGTTTGGTTAGTTGCATGCACTGCATGCTTCGTGTTATGCTCCAACTTCCTTATTTATTTATTTTAGACAACTGAAACAGACTTGTTTTTAGTCTAAACTATAGACTAAAAAAAGTCAAAAAAAGAGCCAATTTGACAGCCTCAGTGTATGATGATGCCTTTGACAGAATAGGCACAAGCCAAAAGCAGCATTCTTTCCCTACCTTGTTTATTTGCATCAGCCTTAGCTTTGAGATACCTCTTTTGGACTGAAGAGCAGCTCAGCTTTAGCAATCCTTCGAGGCTTTGCCTTAGGTCCTGTAGCAACAAGGAGTTTTCAGATGGGAGGAGTGGAGTTTTCACTTGGAGAGAACACACCAGCTCCCAAGGAAACCTAGAAAACTTTGGAACACAGTAAGGAAACTGTAAGGAAGAGCATTGGTTAGTACTGGAAGGGTATTCATTAGTACCACCAACCCTGAATTAAGCTTTAATATTTCATTTGCTGGACCTGCCTCAGGTTAATTCACTTTCTGCCAGACCAGGCTTTGGTCTCACAGCCACCAGCAATGATGACAGGTTTCAGGTTGTGACAGATGAAGCTGTTCTCAGGTGCCAAACAAAGACTGACACCACGTTTGCTTCCTGCCCAAGAGTATTTTCCTTCATCCTGAAAGGCAAGGCAGTTTCTAGGTATTAGTGGGATAAGAGCAGCTCCCTCTGAAGCACCTCACTCTTCCCATCTTCACACCTACATTTCTCCTTTATTGAAGTTTCTAAAGCCTCAGTCATTCATTTGCTCATAAGTCTGACCGAGGTAATAACTCTCCACACTTATAAAGATGTAATAATAATGTAATTATATGAACATTTGATTTTTTAATAGTAATATGGTGCCAATACGTACATCATTGACTCTATATTTCATCACCATCCTCAAAGCAAGATTTAGAAGAAAACATAACATAGAACTAACAGAATTTCAGACTGGGTTTTATATTAGTTATCACAACCAAGAACAGTGGTCCTTACTTATTACAACACCAGCTCCAAACTAAAATATTCCCAGAGTTCTGAGGGGCATATGAGTGTAAGTGCAGCCATTGTGTGAATATAATTTTTTATAATTGCCTACATACTGAGAATTAGATGAGAGTCCTACCAGCTCCATTCACCAGATGTATTTGTAATTGAAAGGTGACACTTGGCATCTCTCCTGCTTACTTTCTATTTGTCATGTTTTCTTTTCATATTGATGAGCCATGTCTTGTCAGACCTTGTGAATATTATCTACACTGATTAAAAAAACCTGACAATTTAAAATAATTATCTTTAAATCATCCTTTCTGCTAGTTAGTCCCATTTGTTCCCAACTCCTTCCCTAGATTCTGAAGCTCAGGTGTCAAAACCTTTGAGATTACCTGAAGCTATGAAAACCCACTTTTACTTGGCAAACAGTACATTCTACTTCTGTATGTTGGAGGAAGCAATTCCATACCCAAGGTTTTTTTTTTTAGCCCAAATTAAATGAATTTGTGTATATGCACACATCATTAAAGTACCACATTTAGAATTTATCCAAGATCTAATTGCCTGTACACCAAATGGAGTTTTTATTGCTCTCTGTAATAGGAAATCTAGATAACTATTTTTGTTTGCTTGTATGCCTGCCAATATAGAAGTTGACATAATTCAATCTTTCAGACTCTAAGCAACCAAGATGATTAAATTACTTGCATATTATTATATCTTGACAGAAACTCCCTCTCCTGAAATATCATTAAATCTGAGGAGGTTTGTTTGTTTTTAAGAATATTGAGTTGAAACAGAAAACAGTCAACACAAATTTGCAGTCTACATAAAAGCAGGGAAATCTACAAAATATTTAAAATATGTGAAAAATGAATGGCAGTGATGGATTTTTTGGCTACTACAGAGGACAAAGGAAAAGAATTAGGTGCATGGAGGACTTTTCTGACAAGCATATATACACCCTTATTAAAGATATGTCAATTTGAAAAATATTTTGTGTTGCTAGTAAATATATGCATCACAATTTCAGGGATTGTTTTAAGCTTATTGAATGTTTTCCTGATTATTCTGTATGTTAAGGTTTTACTGAAGTTAGTCACATCATGAAGCTACAAATTCCTGTATTTCTTATAAGTATGAACAGGTAAAACACTTCAATTATTGTCTAACCTTGTCTATTACTAAAAAAGTGCTATAAAAAAGGAAAATTAACACCCTGTGTACATCAAGTGCTGTTCACTGCATTCAGATTTCTCTATACAATTTCTCAGTGAGTCCTGACTGAGCACAAATGATAACCTACTGTCTCAGGCTGTCCAAGAATATAACATGTAAAAAAATGTGAGTTGTAATAATCAGTTGAAACTAAGGAGATCTGTTCACATGATGCTTGCCAGCTAAGGAGTGTAAACTACTCTGCCTCTCATCCTCCCCTTCACCTTGTCCTCCCACCCACTCTGCTTAGGATGCTGTTTCTCTTGGAGATCATTATCCCAGCCCTGGATTCTGAAACACTGATGTGCTCCAGATAATAATTTAATCTCTCAGTTATGGGCTACCCAGAACTCCAGGTGTTCAAGTTTCTTGCATACAGCTGCCCACTTATAGACACTTCTGATGCCTGCAACACCAGCAGACCAGCTGGCATGTAAAAACAGTATCATCTGCAAACCAAGGAAACTTTTCATCAGTTTTCTCTCCACAGCCAGAAGCTGAGGAGCACAAAGGAGCCTGGAAAATATACAATGTTTAATAAACATCCTTAAAGGTTTTAATAAAAGATAATATAATACATTTTCAGCTGACTAAGATGGGATCACTCACTCTTCCTTCTTTCATAGTCAGGACACTCAGTTCACATGCTGGCTGAACATCATTTACATCTCATTTATTATCAGTAAAACATGGAACACTTTAGGGAAATTTCATGTCTTTCCTTCTGGCCCCCTCAACCACTACTTTACAGAAGGAATTATTTTATTACAGAGATCTGGGTAATATTCTACATGTGGCACCATCAGTAGTGCTGTGCCAAGTTGCAGAGTTGTAGGAAGCAAATCTGAAGAGGCTAAAGCAAATCCATATTCTTCCCTCCTAATCTTCACATAACCTGATTTACACAATTCTTTGCTTATAAATCTATTCTTTTTATTCAGTGCATATTCATAAAAGTTCCTTATTTTACAATCATAGGATCACAGAATTTTTTGGGTTGGATGGGACCTTAAAAGTTACCTAGTTCCACCTACCATGCCATGGGCAGTGGCAGATTCCACCAGACCAGGCTGCTCAAATTCCCATTCCACCAAGATAATGTTCCTTTAAAAATATAGTACACATTTTAAAAACCTTTTAGACAGTGTGTGAATAGGAAATTCAACACCCATGAAACACACCATAAAACTACTCAGAGAGCTGGAAACCTCAGGCTAACTTTGTAAACATTGGTGTAAAACAAAATAAAAACCTTAACAGGTACAAATCCAGTGACAACTAAATTAAATTGACAAGAATGTCTTTACCTGGAGATTAGTGCTTTCACTGATGTTTCACAGATACTTTAGCAATAATCCCTTTACACAGGCATGCAGATTCAGTTTTACAGATAAAGTACCCTCCAAGAGCCTCAGCTTGAAGTTGTCTTTTCAGAAGCCAGAGGGCAGTACTTGAGATTACTTCAACAAAAGTAAAGACAGTGATTAGCAACTTCTAAGTCTTCATTTATACAGATGCTGAGATACACACATTTTAGCTGCATCATGGGCTTATACACATTCATTGGCATTTTCCCTTTTCATTCATATTGGCTCCAGTCTGTTTGCCTCTTTTTTTCATTTTTTTACCCTGCCTTTTCCATCTGTTGGCTCTTTTATCTCCATCTAACTAATGAAGGTTTGCCCACTTCATTTTAGAAGTTTCAGCTATGACAGTTGTGCATGCTCATTTCGAGCACTTCTTATTTATACCTATTCTGACTTTTGCTGTGCAAGGACATGGGAATAGAACTAGTCTGGAATTTATTTTATAAAATGAGCCTCTCCTAAAAATTATTCTCATCAGCTCAGAATAATTAATGGATTAACACGAGATTCAGATAAAATGAATTTTCAAATAGCTGTGATATTGTTTGGTTGTGTTTCTATTAAGCTAGTTTTCTAACAACATTAGGCTATTCAGAATGTTTGGATTCATGATACCAGAACTATGTTTGAAGGACCACAGAAGCCTCTCATATTTGTTGCATCTATCTCACTACAGAGGTCAGCCTATACAGGTCCTCTCACGTGCTACTTTGAATGAAGACATCAGCTAGATAGGTAGGGCTAGTTTTGGTAAGTCTGTATGAAAAAATTAGCTCTAACATCTGCAAACATGAAGAAATTTAAGAAATTGTATTTAGTAAACATAATATGCTACCCCTTTTATGGGGAATTGACATTGCTTTTAATGTGCAGGAAGAAGGAGTGCTTAAACATTTCATATATTAAGAGAGATTTAGTTTTATTGTTTTTGTCTAACAGTAAAATTAGAAAAGCACATTTATGTTTAGAAACAGAACTAACCCATATGTATTCTTAACACACACATAATTAAGACAGTACCAAATTTAGTTAATCACAGGCACATTTGGCCATTTACAATAGAGTTTTCCTTTGTTTACTAAGGGCACTTCTTACGTGAAGAGAATTAAATCAGACTGCAAATACAATCTATCATATAATTTGTTCTCATATTACATATGGCTTGAGCATAGCAGCAAAACATCTATTTCTTCTATAAAGGTCCTTCACATTTTATGTCTTCACTCTCTTTTTATATTTTACTATATCAAATCTTAGTGATTGGTTATTTTGTTCTCAGTCCCACTGGGCCTGTTATCTGTAATTAAATATAAGCCTCCTTGATATTAGTAGTGTGCTGATGGATTGTTGCTTACCTACCAGGCAGCACTTAGAGAAATGGAGGTCCTTGAAAGCAAACAGCATCAGAGCATAAATCAGCTAGAATGAAGACAGGAGTGAATATAGATTTTTGTGGTTGGAACGCTCAGGAGATTGTTCTTCGAAGTCCACAGATTGGAGATTACATTCATATTGATTTATCGTCAGACATTTATTGATCATTGGCTAAATGACTCTACAGATAAACATATGTATCTCTCCACTTCTGCCACTAAACCTCACCTTACTGACGATGCAAAGCTAAAAGCATAATCCTCTCAAACTTAAAACGTTGATTGAATGCTGCACGAAATTCTTTGCAATAAAATGGACTTGAAACAAACTACCAAATCTCCTACTCCCCTTAGAACAAATGAAAAATCGATTAAAATATTCCAGATTGGCTTTCAACATTTTAAGTAAGCTATTCTATGACTATCCCTGGAATTCTGAAATCTCTTCACAGCATTTCCTGTGACACCACATACAAATGTACAGCTACTTCCAATTTTCAGTCTATAGGACAGTGCTATGAAGAATTTATGTCATAGACAATGGATAACCTGATGAGCAGGAGCTGTCAGCAAATTCCTAAAATTATTTTCAGCTATTCTTACCAATTCACACCCTGTGGTATCATAAAACAGATCCTATATTCTATGGAGCCAAGGCAGTTTACTATAGTTCAGTACTGAAACTTTTTTTTACTTAAGGTCAGATTTTTTGTGGGTTTTTTTCAGAAACACTTTTCTCCACTTGCATGTTGCACTTAGAAATATGAAATTCAAATGCGATCACACCACAGATCTATTTTTGCAACACATGTAAATCGAACATTTCAGAGATGCAAGTCTCCAGTTAAGTGAAACTTACTCCTCAGTGTGGTCTGCCTTTTGCAACACTTTGGTTTGGTGAAATCCTTATGATGCTGCACTCACTTAGTTCTGGTATTTACTCAAGAGCAGCCAAAACACCAGCAAAGTTAATAATAATTACCTGGATATAAACCTGCATAAGTCAAAATGAAGCAGAGAAAGAATACACAAAGAACCAGTTAAACACAAAGATGAAACCAGCATGAGGGCAGCATAGTTTTAATGAGCTCATGAGTTTTGTTCTGGACATCAGCAAAGATTTTCCCATGCTAATAAACAGAGAGGGTCACCTGAGCTCAGCCTTTGCTAATCAACACTCTTTCCCATCCAGACTGGAAGATGGTTTAGCTCTCCATGCAGGCATTTAGCACTCCACCAGTTACTCCTGCATCAGCAGAGTCCTTCTCCCCAGCAGCAAAACTTTTGGTGAGAAGAGACATCAGAAGCCTCTGCAAGTTTAAGGCACTCTCCCACCCTATCCATTTCAAAGCTGGTTGTTAGGAGTGCCTGAATATAATCACTCCACTTTAAAAAACCCAGGACAAGCCATTACAAATACCTTCTGATTTGCACATAGTCTCTCATACAAGGACTTTTTGGTTCTCATATGCCATGGTAATTTTTCCCAGATCACTGAGGAAGTCCTTTGAAACCTGTTGCTTGAAGAAAATCCCTTGCACTTCTCAAAGCCATCTGGTCTCCTGATCTTTTTTTCTCTTGCTGCTGCAGACTGTAATTAGTCCCAGCTGAACAGGTCGATAATCTCCTTTAAGAGCCAGAATCACCTGGGGCATATATATTTCATTGCAGAGCATGGACCAATATTTACAGATTAAAAGGAGCTTCCTGTTATCTTCCTTTCCTTGTCTTCAGAATCCACACAAATATGATTGGATTGGAAGTTCATAGACAGGAAAATAATTCACCAAATTTTATAAAACGGGTAGAGATTAAGAAAACTCTTATTATTAATTCAAAATTCAAATTGACATATACTAGAGCTTTTCCACTGGAAAAACAAATATTAATTGAGAAGATAAAATACTTACTTGCAAATAGCAAGTATTGGTTTTGTAGAAAATGATGTCAGAAGCCAAGGTTTAGAATTTACCTCCATGAGGAAGATTTTTAAATTAGGAAGTGTTAAGTCAAAGAAATTGTGCCCAGTTGGAACTCTGAAAATGCACCTAGTGATATTTAAGGTTAACTTATGTATAATACTCCATGAAAATGCCTGGATAACTATACTATCAGAAATGCTTTTAGAGAACTGCAGAAAATGAAATGCAAAAAAATAATGAGCACTTTGGAACAGAAAAGCCCATTGCTTACACTTTATTTTATGAGAAGAAAAAAAAAAAAAAAGAAAACTAACGAGACAGAATAAAACTATTTTTTCATTTCATGGTTATAGCTCCAATGAAATGTCTAAATCAAAACAAATTTTGTTCATTATTGTTCATTATTTATGTTGTTATGAGAAGCCAGCAACAAACTTGACTTATAAGAGTTAATGCAAATTGCTCTTACTGCATCCATACATTCATACTATTAGAAGTGTGGAAAACTCATAATGAATAATGTGATTTTTTTTTTTCATATTTGCTTCACTACCACCATGAGGTTATAATATATAGCAATTTGAGTGGGAAAAGGAAAAGGAAAGAAGAGATGCAATCCTGAGAGAAGGAACAAATGTAGATGGCAGGCACTGCCTGCTTTACAATCACTGGGCTACATTCATACCTTACCCTACATTCTCCCTCTGTCCATAAGAGCATTAACATATTTTGAATGTGAGTTGAATTTCACATTATTTATGGTGCAATTACCATGATCTATGGTGGAGACTCACAGACTCCTGGGTGGCCCCCACCATTCTCAGACTGGCAATAACCAATCTGCAGAAGCAGAAATAGCAAAACCATTTCCAGCTTCCTTGGAAAACAACGCTGTGCCATCACCTAGGATAAATAAGACCTGCTTATTTGGTGGCTGGCACACAGTCTTCCTTCCCTGACAGCTTCAAATGCCACCATCACTCAGAGGCACCTGGATTAACCCCCCCAGACTGATGCTGTGGGTGCACAGTGCTCATTTGTGTCGATAATGGCACGGCGCTGCCTTGGGCACATCTGCTACTCCACAGTGCACCAACACTCACACACCCATAGCTGGAACTAAGCCCCCTGCCCCAAAAACTCACGTGTTTTCAATGTTGCTGTTGAGCTTCACAAAGAATAACACCATGCTGCACATGGCAGTGTTCATTTTTGATGAAAATACTGATTGGCAGCCACGGGTCCCTACTTCTGCTCCTGATTTTGCAGCTGACCTGCAGTGAGAGACAAAATGAACCATTTTTATCACTTTGTACCTTTATTTACCTGTCCTGCAGATAAGGCAACTGAAACTTGCTTTTTCTTTGAAAGCAGTTGGAGACGGATGTGGGAACAGCAAAATTTATACATTGAGAGAAAAAACCTCAAGCAGGGGCACAAAAGGCCTTGATGAATGCCTTCTTGAATAACATACTGATATCATTTCCTCATCCCTCTAAGTAATTGTAATAAAAATAATGTAATTCTTCTATAGAATTTGATGATGCCATTTAGTTCTGCAATTTTTGTGAAGAGACCTGAATAATTGCATGTGAATTCTGTCTCTGAAAAAATGAGTCCAATAACTACCAATCAATCAATTCTGCTCAGATTTTCTACAAAAGAACTATGGATATGCATTACAAATAGGTACAAATACTAGTAAGTGGGTATTAGTAAGACAAAAAGATTTTACTGTGAAGGCCTCCTAGGCCCAATTTAACAAACAGCTATACCTGAAAATGTGTTTCATACTGGGGAAAATGTTTGTGTTGTAAGTGCTGCTCTTTTGCAGTCAAGTTTATACCCCATGTGCTATCATGTGGATAAGTAGTTTTCTCAGCCTTAATTTCTTATTTTCTCTTCTTATTTGAATAACAGCTGGGAATGCTGGCATATTATAAACTGCCAATCTCTTCAGAAGCTGCACTTACAAGCATTAAGTAAACATCAGTTATTAAAATTAAGTCTTCAACATGCTGAGAAGCACACATTTTTATCTCAGATTACAAGTAAATGTGTTAAAAATGAGGATGGTGAGCTCTTTTCCTGCCTACCCCTCCTGCTAAGTGAAAAATGCACTGATTACAGTAGTTCAAGGTATCCATCCCATTGTGATGATCAGAATAGTTTGCTGTGACAAAAAAATGCATCCAGACAAAAGATGGTTTTCATATGGTATCTTCTCCATACTACTTACATTCTACATGATTTACATGCAGTCATGTTTTATATAAATACCTCTGTTATATAAATACCTGTGTTGAAATGCTTTGGAGTTGTCACAGAGAGAAATTCATCAAGGCACCTCAGGGTGGGAAAAGCCATACTAATTCTAGAAGCTATGTTTGACACCTTGATAATATTTATGATTAGGGAAATACACAAAGCAAGAATAGGAGCTGAATGTGATTGAAGTATAGTAAAGAAGATAAAAGGAACAAAGCCAAGTTTAGGTGGACAGACTACGGAAGGACACATCTAAATTAGTGAAGGTGAAGGGAAAAATGGGTGGAATATGACTTTCCACCATGTCCTGGGATTAGAAGGGAGTCTGGCCAAAATTAAAGAAGGAACTGTAAGTAATCCAGCTATAATCAGTCAAGGGATATTAAGTGAATGGATTGCCAGTCTCATTTGTTCAACAAAGAGATTAATCTCTGAATAAATCAAATCGGCATGAAAATTGTTAGAAAGAACTAAAAAATTTTGGCTCCTACCCTTAATATAACAGGAGATACTTTCCCTCATCTCATCCTCATACACTGGAATACTAGCTCAAGGATCATGTTAAAAGCACAGAAAAGAGTGTTGAGGGTAGTTCTCCTCCTGTTGCTCTGTAGTATTTTATGTACATACACAAAGAGCAGCATTACATATATAGCAGTAGTGCATATATATGTAATAGATAGAAACTGGCAATATTCAGTGTGAAAGTCACAAATATATTTGCAGCCTAATAAAACCACAAGCCTATTTTTTTTTTACCTGTCCTACATGATGAACTTCAAAAACTGCCAAGCCTTCCTTGCCCAACATTTGTGCTTCAAAGCATTGCCCAAAATAACAGAAAAAAAGGCAGCTGCATTGCAAGTTTGCTTCAACACAACTTGATTTATCCAGTTGCTTTCTCTTCTATATTCCTTTTGGTTTTATTTTTATTTCTTCCCCAACACATGTACAAAGTGAATCTGATGCCTGGTATATGTGGTACAGCTGAAAGTCTTGTTGTGCCTCAAGAAAACCTTGTTGATCAATATCAATTCTATGTAACTTGCCTTGCATTCTTTGATCCTTCTCGGCTAGTTATTAAAAAACCATGTCCTTGTGTTAGTCATCTACTCACAGCATTGCTGGGTTTTTCTCCAATAGTCATACAGGCACACACAGATAACATTGAAAGGAAAACATAATTCCATCTGAACAAATAACACTGATTGACAGAGTTCTTTTTAAGAACACTTATCACTTAGGTTTTTATGTGTAAAATGAGATAATAGATCTTTTTTTTTTTTTTTTTAAACTGAGATACACTCTCCAAGTCCAAGGAGACTTTGTTTCACCAAGAATTCTCAAGTGATGCATTTGCACTGTGATTATTCACAATAATTCATGGTTTTGTCATCTATGCATTGCAGACTATATATGAACAAGAGTCAGATGATGGAGTATCAATAAAAATAAAAAATATTATATTTATTTTGAGAGTTTTCACTAGATATATTTGCTAACACATTCACACTGGAAGCAGAAGACATTAAGGATGAGCTAGGAGCTTTCTTCATATTTTACTGATCCAACATACAGTGCAGTGAATGAGAATCTGGCCCTGGAAGTGCTGCACAGTGAGTTAGTGAATCACTATTAAGAGCAGCTACATTTCTACTCAACACACCAGAAGCTGTCAACCAGAACGTCCTAAAGAAACACTGCACATCATTTCCATTATAACTTTTTCCCTCCTACTTCTTTCAAGTAGGAAATCCTTCTCACATGGGCAAGTGAATTTTAATGCTCTGCCTAACAGTAAATCTGCATCTGAAAATAGGATAGCAGGTCCTTTTATGGTTTCAATATTTATTTGAATAGTAATGTGATTACCAAGCAAACCTCAGCCATCTAAAGCTTATGTTTCCATAACCTTTGTACTTGTTAATGGTGCACCAGATCACCTGTGGAGCTCCTTGGAGTTAGGTGCTGTAAAAAAAAAAAAAACAAAAACAAACAAGCAAGAAAAGCAAATCAAGAAATGCCTCCAAAACTAAAACAAAATCCTTTATTCTAAAGAACTTATGTTCCAAGCAGAATAAGGAAAAGAATGAAAAAACCTGCAGCTAAACTATTTAGTTTAGTTTCCTGATCAGCTAGGAAGTTAAATCTTATGACTCCTCCAGATTCACTGATTATTCCTACCTTTCATTGAATGAATTGAAAAATATATTTATTTATATGAATTTTAAGTCTGTCAACTGGTGAGCCTGCGAAAAATCAACATTTAACAGAGAGAAATTTGAGGAGGACCTGAGTAACTATATCACACTGAAGAATAAAGTTCAGAATATATCTGTCTGATATATGTTAGTTCATCTGATATACTGTGAATCACTTACAAAAGAAACCTTCCCATTGCTGCTAGGATATTTTCTATCAAACATTCAGCAGCTCTGACATAATTTTTGTAAATGCTTCTAATTCACATGAGGAAAGTATATGAAATCACTGTAGATATTGTTGTTTATTTTTAATTTTCTATGGGTTATAAAATGCACACTTAGAACTAAATGCCAATCGTTTCCTCTTCAATGTTGCTGAACAAGATATCAGATTCCTAATGAGGAAAAACCAGAACATCAGTTTGTTATGCATCTTATTCATGAGTACATCCAGAAAGGATGAATAGATGACTGACTGCAATAAGGAATAGCTAATGATACACAGCACAGTAGACATTTTTCATTATACATCATTTCTATCCAGTTACCAAAAGTATGGATTAGCAATGATGCTGGGAAAAGGAACACACCTGACATTTTGGTGCTTCAGTCAGCTCATACAAATGAGCTAATTTTCAACACATTGTTGCAAACTCAACAGAACTTCCTGAACGTCTTATATTTTCAAATTAGAGATACAGGGAGAAAAATTATAGATTCCTCTCTTTTGAATATATTTGAGAAAGATAAAAGGCAGTGAAAATACTTATATATGTATCACTCAAACGAGTGAAATATGATGAACAGAGGAAAAAGACAACACCAATAAGAAACACATTTGCTGTTAACAACTCTAATTTGTGTTTCTGCTTTTCTACCTCTTGCAGTCTTAACAAAGGTCCTGCCATAACACAGAAACACTTCCAGGACAGTAGGAAAAACAGTGAAGAGGGTTTGTTTGTTTTTAAGCTGCATGAAAGAAAAACATGTTTGCATAAAGTGATGCATCCAGGCTTGTGTTTCTGAGAGTTGTTCCCATCACAGAATTTGACTAATTTATGTTTATAAAGTATCATGACCATGAGAAGACTAACTCCTTTTCTAACCTTGAACAGAAGTTACATCTCAGCTGCAGTGATTGCTGTAATGTAGTGGGGTGGGTTTTCCTAAAAATGAAGGTTAGAGACAAACTGCTTGTGCTAAATATGCAAAAGGGTTTCTTAACCATGCACATCTTCTCCATCCTGTCGTTTTTTCCTTCCTGCCCTCACATCAAATATGACCATTGTCAAAAGCACAATATGCACAGGGTCATGCAATCTTTTCTTTGCTGACCTTTGCAAAACTGCTTTATAGTGTCTTACAGGAGACTGAAATTAATCCACTGGGGAAAGAGAGAAATGTCTGGGGTCAGAATATGCTTTCCTTCCTGCAGAAAGCACGTTGCATAACTGTGTGACAAATACTTCAGAGGGAGATGGCTGCCTTTTCTTCCACTCTCCTATTGCTACAACCACAGTTTGAAGAGTTCATTATTCCACATATTTCGAGGTATGTTTAATTTGAACTAGAAATATCTCAAGGAAATATCTGTAAATGGAAATCTTATGACTGAGAAAAAAATCATAGAATTTTTGTGCTTCCAGTCAGTTTTTTTGTCTTTTTTTTTCTCTCATAGCACACCAAATTATAGCAAAAATGAACTGGTTTAGCCTTTTTAGGTAAGTGACAATTGTTAATGCACCTAAGACAAAAATAATTATATTCAGACATAAAAAAAAAGTATTATTAGAATTCTAATTGAATAGCAAGCTCTTCGAAATTATTCCATGCAATGTTCTAAAAGAAAAAATAGCATAGATATCTTATTCCACTAATTATTTTATTTGAGAAATATACTTTACATAGGTATGAGAAGCAGGAGAAGAAAACGATTCAATGTTTTGGAGTAAAGCTTTTACATAGACAGAAACATTAGTGGGGATGATGCTCTTGCTTAATATTTTGGAATGTCTAATTGGAAAGCTGTGTAGAGCAGTCTTTTGTAGAAGCTAAAGAGGAAAAGACCAACATCAGATTTCCATATCTCTAAACCTGATGGTGAAGTGAGATTTGACAAAATTTCGTATCTCTGAGCAGTGGGGTTGATGTCTCATTAATTCTGTTTTATTGCATAATGATGCTTTGGGATTAGCAAATATGGTTTGTCATGCAACTTTAAAAATATACAAACCTGTACAGCTTTATTTTCTGTTCTAGCCTCTCTTCTCTCTACATGTAATACCTTTGAGAACAAAACTCTGCTAATGTTCTAATACATTTTTAATGAAGAATAACAAACTGTTAAATCACACATTAATTATTTTACTACATCCTTAATGCAATGAATAAGTAAACTCTTTGACAGTACTGCTGTTACTATATGAGTAGAAAGTTGCCAAAACATGGCTGGTAAGTGGAAAAGACACCATCCACACACCATCTACTGACATGTGATTACTGTCTAGCTACTAAATAAACAACATCCCTGTTTTCAGGAACATACAAGCATAACCCCATAACAGACATAAAAAAAACCAAGGGAATATCATGAGATACTGCACTGAGATACAGCTGTCAGATGTATATTGAAATGATCATATTTTTTTAAATATGCCAGTGCAGGTCAGGTGGCAGGTTTTTTGGGTTTTTTGGGGGGTTTTTTTGGGGTTTTTTTTAATGTACATGCTTTACCACAACCAAGTAAAGGAAAACCCAAAACCAGAACATGAGATCCAGCTTCCTTCTAAAGCCAGGAGCTTAAAACCTTTTCTCTTATGAATGCTCTGAACCAGGTCTATTTCTGCCTGCCAAATTACAACCATGAAACAAAGATCCCCAGGAACACAAAAATATTAGCCTTAATCTAAATCTTGACCATAAGCCTGTAACCTGATTTTCAAAGCTCTGTTCTCTGTCCTAAGCAGCCTATAAATTGATATAAAAAGTGTCAAATTTTGCAATCAGAAAACCAAAGGAGGTAAACCTGCTCTGCATGTGTGAAAGGCAGACCTGACAAGCCCAGCATGAGAATAAGGGTTTCCTTCATGGTGGAATCAACCTTGGGCTAGTATTCAAAGTCAGCTGAAACCTTCACTGGGGATTCCTAGACACAACACCATCTAAGACAAATATTAGAGACTTTATTATGCTTTCTAATTAAACTATTGGGTAAAACTCAAGGCATTTGCTAATACTGCTCATGTATCTGATTCCAATCAACCATATCAGCAGGCATCTGTTTTTTTCTCTGTAAGAATTCTTCTTTAATGTTCTTTCAGGTTCTTAAGATCACAAGCAATTTTTTGAGTTCTTAATGTGTTACTGCTGTTAATGAAAGAGTCAATGGGAGCTAACTGTATTAAAATTGGAACTACATTTAGTGAGAGTGAACTGCTTAAAAAATGTAATTTGGGCTTATAAGAAAGTGCAGTCATACCTAAAACAATCAAACCACAAGATCTTCCTTGCAGCAGTTAGTCCAGGCTTAGGCAAAAGAGGGCAGAAGTGTCCAAATTCTGTGTCAGCCCAAGGGCCATGAACTCCAGCTTCTCAGAGGAACAGGCTTCCAAACTTCACATGCTGGAAATGAGGACAAGCTCTTCGGGAAACAGGATATACTTTTCTGTCATGATTACAGAAGTATTTGCTAGGAATTAAATCCATGAGTATTAACCTCAGCTTGAGAGAAATCTTCAGTCAGGAGTGGTCAAGCTCTGTGAAAGTTTCCATCCTCATTAAGAGGAAGAATACCTCACAACAAATCCATCTATGTCTGATCATAACTCAGAGCGAAAAGGTCCACAGGTTGCTTCAGGTGGGATCTAAACATCAGCTGGACTGTCAAATCAATTGGAATGTGACCCTCTTGGGGGAATTTCTCTGAGTGCAGAAACAGGGAGAAGAAAATGGATCAATTTTATTCCTTGGCAACATGTTCATAAGGCAATGAACCTTTATCATTAAAAAACCCTGCATAATTAACAGGAATACAGATTCATTACAGACATGCTTCATGCAAAAAACTTCTCCATAGAGCTAAGATCAGCTAAGCCATTATCTGTGTCTATGTAGTTCTGTCATAAACTACTGAAGATACAGCTCAAAAGATAAGAGAAGGCAGAGTGGTTTCTCCCTCCCAAAAAATAGAGTGAGTGATAACAAGCACAACAAAAATTGTATGCAAATTAGTAACACGGTGACTATGAAGAGAATCAAAGTCAGGAAAATCTGATTCACAGCCTTGACTTGGAACAATTTTGCAACCCAAGTGACAAATATTTAGTTAGTCCATTGTACAGTGGCACCTTCAGTGTTGAAATATTTTAATTGTTTAATTGTTTCTTAAAATATTAATCCAATTCTTTTTTCTTCCTTCTCTTCCCCAATCCTGACCACAGTCACAGTCAAATACTGTCCCAGCTATGGGGATGGGATGGCTCTGGACCTGCAGTTCAACTTCCACTCAGGTAACAAGTCAGCATTTTGCAGCCTGCCAAGAAAAAACACCTGCAGAGGTGCTCTGAAACTCTGATATGGCTTGAGTTGCTAATCTCCAGTCTTAATTTACATGGGTAGTGGCTTTTGCTGGTGTTTTGTACAGCCTGTACAACAGACTCAGTTAGCTCAGCACCAGCTTTTGCAGATATTCATCCCTCAGTTATAATATTTAGCAAGGACTGCAACAGCTTTGGAGTTATTGTCCTTGCATCAACTTTATGTTCAAAGTGTGGCACCAGCAGCAAACACCTGTCCAGGGTGCCCTGTGCATCTTTGGCCACCAATGGCTCACAGAGGCTGTTTCCAAGCTGACTCCACTGAAGGCACACCAGAACCCCTCTCAATGTGACACACACATTGCCCTTATTGTATTTATGTGCTTCATCCCACAGCTCAGATTCCTCCTCCCTTTTTAATTTTATGCATGCAGATGAAAGGGCTCTTGAACACTAGATAAATTTTGTGCCTGAGTGAAGAGAAAGGGCGAAAAGAGATTATAAATTACATTTTCTAGTTTTCCAATCTGCTTACCAAATCCTTGTTTTTTAAAGTGTGCAAGTGGCAAGAACCTATTGGGTCAACTAGCTTATAATTAATTATTGATTAGATATTAAAGCCATATGCTAAGTCTCACTTGGAAACCAAAGTGCTTCCTTGGTACTTATGTTAGCATTTATTAAATATGCATTATTAATCTGAATTACGTTGTGTTCAAATGTAAGCCCTTGGAGCAAAGATAATGATCACAGCATTAGTATTTGTAAAATAGAATTGATTTTCCAACTTCACCAAATTAGCTGAAATATGGGATAGGCTGCAGGTGTTGAAGAATGAATACTACTAGAGTAAGTTGGCACACTTAGTTTTCTCTATGTACCACAATAAAATAAATAAAAAAGAAATCTAAACCTAATTTATTCCCCTATATAGTGTAAAAATAAACAAAATCTAAAAGTCTTTTAAAATAATTAAGGAACCTTATCCATGCATCATGGTGCACATATTTTTCTTCTACATGCAAACCTTGCAACATCAAAAAAAAATTAAGTTTTCCACATCCAGCATTTCACAGAAAACTTCAGTGAAGTAAATGATTCTACATTTCACTATATATTTTGAAATAAGTTACTTTCTTTTTCTTGTGACTAAATATATTTATGTAGGAAAGAAGCAACAGTGAGATAAATGACAATATTTATGGTAGTTGTTTGGGCACATCTTGAAACCCAGCCATGAAATTCACACCTTAGTAACAATCTTAAAGAAAAAAAGCAAGAGACCAAAGCCTGACCCAGTGGTGTGAAGGATTAATGTTAGTTTTTACATAACAACATTATAGGATAATTTCATTCATTTGATAGCACTTTTATCTAATGACTAGTTTACTGTTTCTCTACAGCCAAAATGGTCTGTGATTTGCATGGAGAATTTTCACATTTACATTCATATTGCTTTCACTCAGCAAAAAATAATTCAGAAAGAAATATACTGACATGGTTATAAGCTTCACAAACATTTCTAGTATACTGGGTGGGAGATACAGGATTTGAAAATACCCTTCTGTCTGTTTTTTTTTTCTTTGTAATACTTCAAAATTATGGTTAAAAGCAGAGAAGAAAGAGGAAGTGGATTTTTTCTCTGGTAATTATGCAGTATGCAGTTTCTCTGACAAGACTGCAGTGCTTGGAAGGGATAGGGAGTTCAAGAACAGGCTTTTGCCTCATGATTTAAAATTCCAGGGGAAAAAAAAAAAAAAAACAGTTAAAAGTTATTTCACTTTTTTTGTTGTTGTTATGGGATTTTTTGTTTTGCCACAGACAGAGGCTGATATTTCACTTATACTATGGCTACTAAACTTGAAATATAAAGGGAATATTGTAACAGAGAAGACAGTGGATACTTGGAGTTAAGCTGTGTGTTACACCTACTAACCTACTTACCACTTTGCATGAATAAAATATTGACACAAAACAACAACAGCAACAAAACCCCACCACTTTTGGGTATACTTGTATTTAGAATTCAAACAATACTGTTTTGATGCTTGATTGCATTAGGGCAGAAAAGGAATATTAAACTGAGTGCAGCAGGTTTAAGACACGTCTGTATGAACACATGCCCACACACACAAATTACAAATAAAGAGCAATCCAAAGAAAGAAAATGTGTTTTGGGTTTTTTTTTATTGCAGTTAACCCTGGTTTTATACTCACTGCTCATTTCACGTCTGCATTGTGCTTTTGTTGTTTCACTCTCCCTTTACTACAATTGCATTTAAGCTCAGGTATAACTACTTTCTATTTCTACACAAAAAAAGTTTATAAGAATTAATTTACAACAGCACTAGGCAGAATAAATGAAGAGAAATAAAAATAAGAACTCGATGCAGTGTATGCTCAAAAATAAATTGAAAGCATTTTGATATTTAAGAAGCAAGTAGTTTATGAGAGTTTTCCCCTATTTGAATCTATAAGCATTGACAGGTGTTAAATTAGATACTGAAGACCTCACCCATTATTCTCCAAATAAAATACATTATTATCAGCAAACAAGGAAGTAAATAAAGCACCTGAATATAAATAAGAAAATTTGTATAATAGACTGCATCCTGTTGGTTCACATCTTCCAAATTCAACCAAACTATTTTAAAGGTAAACTCCTCTTTCACATACCTATAATTATTTCATCACATTTCGTGGAGACTTTATTTCTGATTTAAAGCAAATACAATGGCATACAACAAATTATTAAACCTATTCTCCGTTATTGTTTCTTAAGTGACAACTACATTTTATTTAAATAAAGAAGTTACTACTATTTCCATTTTAATATATCAGAAAATTGATTTCTTTCTTATATTTTCTAACGAGCCTACAGTTCAAAATGTTTCAGCAATGGAAACACATGCATTTGTTTTCACAGATTTTGTGAATATGGATTGGGCTGTTTGAAGAGTACAAAACCAAAATTACTTTTAATGGTATCAACCAGGGTGTTCCCATGTGTGCACCCACTATGCCACACAACTAAACCTTCAGTATAACTAGGAACACACAGAGTTTTCTGTCTTTTTTTTTCTCAAGAAGTCAATACAGCACTATCAGCTTAACAATACTCATATTGGGTCATAGAGGAACAGCAAAAGGAAAAAGGGAGAAGATGCTGAGTGAAAAAAGGAGGAGAGGCAAGGCAAGAGCAATTATGGCTCCAAAATTATTGTTCTGTCATTTGGCAAGTTATCACCAGCCAGGGTTGGAATCACTGCTGGGGGCAAGCATGGCAAGCATGCTGGAAGCTGAGCCTTAGCTGATGCAAAGATTCACAGTATTTCTGGGGTTAATAAAACATGTGGGAATTTACTCCCAGGTCTTTGATAAAGGTTGGATGAAAGACAGAATTTCCATTCTCAAGGAAACTAAAAATCCGTTTTTCACTCTGTTTTTAAAGAGAAAATTGACAGCTTGTGTTTCCTGTAAAATGAAAACCTTTCCAAAATGAAAATCTACTTGAGAAAGGAAGGAGAAAATAAATAAAAATAGATAGATTAAAAAAATAAAAACAAATGGAAAAGTTGTTGCTGAGTTGGATGACTAAATGTATTATGTACTTGAAGGTGGCCATCCCCAGCTACTTTGGGGAAAGATAGTCTTACTTTATACAGCCTAAAAGAGATGTGCATGCATTTTTATTAGTAGAAACAAAATGAGAGTTAGGTATTGGCTTGTTTAAAGCTCCCTCCAAAACATTTAGTAGGTAGAACGATTTTTTAAAATTTGATTTTGGTGCCAGACCTATAATTTCTTGTGCTCAGTTACATTTACAATTGTACCTATCTACCAAGTATTATATTTGGAGACAATGAGGTATTAATTGTGGTATTTCTTCACTGCTGTCACCCATCATGATTACTTACATCTAATTGCAAAGTTAATGAATTGGTGCTGTCTCTATGCCCTTGTGCAGGCTTTGCAACCCCCAGATGCTGAAACCAAAGAAGAAGAAGGGCTGAAGTTGCAGTCATTATGTCCCTGAATGAAGTCTTTCAGTTTCTCCTTTTAGAATCTGAGTTTCATTTCTATGACCTACTTATTTCAGACCACACTTACTCAATACCTAGGTCTCATAATGAGTGAATTTATTATGGCAATTAATTATTAATAAGTATACACTTAGGACAGGGATGCATTCTAACAAAAGTAGAGAGACTACATGGAAACTGTGCCTTGAAACACGGAGGCAAGTAATTTAAAATTCAATTTTAAGATTGCCCAGAATTAGTTTGTAGTATAAAAACATCATTCCTCAAAGCTAAGCTTAGTGGCTTAAACATATTTTACCTAGTACGTGAAAATAAGAGAAAAATTATGTACCTCAAGAGTGAGTACCCTTGGAAACAAAATGAAGAATATAAGTGGTAGTTCTCTGTCATTAGATCTCCTTAAGAACCACTAGAGAAACATCTTTTTGGGAACACATTGTATGTCATTTCCCCTCTAATTCCAATTATTTGTGTTAATATTCTGGGTATGATATATATACATATATATTTCTTTGCTCCTCATGCAAAAAAAAAAAAAAAAAAAAGGTGTTGTGAGTTATAATTACACTTTGTATTTCATTATAAGAACACAACCTAGAGTATTCTAGAAGCCTTAACACAGTTCTTCTGATTCACAAGATCCCTATGAAATTACTTTAATAGATGAATGAAATTGGAAATGTGTCTTGTACGCCTGTCTTGTTAAACTGCTATGAGCTGCTTTAGTCTTTCCTCTCCCAGAAGCTAATTTTCATTTCTAATTCCAGGAACAGAAATCTGATATACAGTAACAATTACGTGGATGTAAACATCAAAGCAAAAATTTTGATAAATATAGCCAAGAAAACTTCATCCAGAAAAGATGTTGAGCAGTGTTAGTGCTTGCTAGTAAACAGTCTCCTAAGAGATCCAAAAGCTCCTTCTGCTGCCTCAGCTAACCCTGTAAATGCATGTATGGGGCACCAGGGCAGCTCCATGGACCAGCTGATAAGACCTGCTGCCAGCCAGCTAAAAATGATGAACGAGAACACAAGAAAAAACAGTAATTAACCTTTTCTGTGTCCTGAATTTTGGAGATGAGCTGTCATTAGAGGTACAAAACTGCCCCAACCAATGCTTCAAATTCTGCTGCTAATAACAAAAAGAACTTATGAGAACTTATGTACAGTTAATCCTTGTTTACCAGATCCCATTTGGTAACAGTTAAATAATGCATGCAAACTTGGAAAGGTCCAGAAAGTCTTAGTCAAAGTTCATTCTAGGTCTCAAACTTTGAAGAGAAATGTTAAAACCTGCATCCAGAGAGTGAATTGCTCATCATCTATGTACTATACATGGTTCACTGACTGACTTATCATTCTGAGAAGGAAATCCATTTGTAGGCTGTAAATTACTAAGCTGAAACTTCCATGTTAGGAGCTTTCAATGCACTTTGTTTCAGGAATGCTGACAAAAAAATACAGGGTGATGCATCTTCTTTTACTGTAAAATATGTGTTACAATTTAGAAATATTGATGAAAAGTGAAAATCAATTTCTTCTGTCATACCTTTGTGCAGAGGCCATTTGAAAGGTGATATGCTGCAGTTCTCATCTCTCTTCCATTTTGCAGCACCCATAAAAAAAAAAAAAAAACAACAAGTAGGTAAAATAAAATGGTCAAGGGAAAAAAAAAAGAAGAAAATAAAAAAGAACAGAAATTTAAAAATACATGCTTGTGGTGTCACTCTACACTCTCCAGCAAGAAGTCTGGCATATTCTTTTTATTTGGTGCCAGATCCATCATCCACTTAAGTGAAGATACAGGCTATTACTTGCTTCAGTAGGAGTTGGAACAAACCTGCAAATTGCAATTGTCAGGGTCTTTCTTGCTTTGTGGTATCCAATATCAGCAGGTACTAAAGAGATTCAGCACTTTGAAGGCATTTTTACAGCATGCATAAAAATGAATAAAAATAAATTACTGAACACTCATTGAATAGTGCAACGTTGCCCTATAATTGCATATTCTGAAAAACATATTTCATGACAGAACATTTGAAGATCTTTAAGAGTACTTGGAATTTAATCCCAAAGAATTCACAAAAATACACAGAAGTATATTGGGGCCAGAAAGATGTAAAAAGGGGCCCATATCAATGGATGAATAAATAGTAAATTCTACTCTATGTTTTTTAAGAAACACCTAATTTTGGGAAAATAATTTTTTCATTGTCTATTTTCAATGTGGTTAAATTCAACATTCTGTTTCCTTTGGATAATTTTAGTTTGGTTGTTTTCAGAAGATGCACAATGTTTTATGAATGTTTTCAAGATGGAACATTTCAACTTTCCATTTTAAATTTGAAAAAAAAAAAATCCCTAAATAATAGAGATGGAATAGAAGAGGTTGAAACACATACATGCATCATCTGCCTTTGATCACTTTCCAGCTTTACACAGGAAGCCATCAAAAATAAAATAAACTCAACCAATTCCCCTTCCTTGTTTTTATCTACTTATTTTTCATCCCACAAACTAAAGCTGTCTTCCTTGTCTGCTTTAAAGTTCTGCTTACTTACAGTAAGAAAATACAGTGTTTAATTCAGATATTTTAAAATGTAAATACCAAAATATGACACACTTGCAGCTGCACTTGTTGTCCATCCCCTCAATGATCATATCAATTATGTACAAAACCAAGTGGCCCTGACCTTTTATTGTTTGGAGGCAAAATGTCCCAGTATTTCCTCTACAAAACATCAGGAAAACTGCCAGAGAGCCCACTAGGACTCCCCAGATTAGATGCCTTTGCTGGTCTTTCTTCTCTAATCATCACTAGCATGTCTCTGCACACTGATTTAGATGCTTTAAATCAGCCACATCTCTTCTCAAAGGTATACATACATATATATATATATATATATATATATATATATATATATATATATATATAGATGTAATGGTTTACATCCTCAAGATCACAGATTTTTATTTGATATTCATCTTCAGGCAGCAGCAAGCACAGCTGGACTTCCACACTGATGTACAGATTCCAGATACATTTCAGCAAGGCAGTGTTTACAGAAGAAGGAGGAAAGACATGAAGATTTTCTCAGCTCTTGTGTTCACCTGAACACGTTTAAGCCTGTGTAAGTATAAGCTATTGTATAAGATCTCACAGCTGAAGTTTTCAGTTTAGAGATCAGTAGCTGCAGTCTCATGTTTTATTAGCTTTCATTCTGTTTGCAGCCATTTCTTTTTTCACTCCTCTGCCATAAATATCTAATATCCAGAAGGTGTTTTTCTATGCAACTCTTATAGTAAATCCACTGTCTCTCTTACATGTAACTTCCTTCCTAAGGTAAAATACTCTGAGTCTCAGATTCCAAAATGCAGCAGCATACAGCAAATCCCATGTGCAGGTGTTTCATGGGGAGAAAGACTGTGTGTCTGTGTGTGGGCTTGGGGAGGAGGAAGGTGGAATGGTAGAAAGAACAGCTTTCCCATCTCTAGAACAACACAATATTAACCATGCTTGCTATTTCCCAGTGTGACAGGACCCAAACACGAGGAATTTTCTCCTAAATAGACCTATGACATGACAACTGAAAGAAAAACCTCAACAAATTAAGGAAAGACTCAATAGCTGTCATAAAGTTACATTTAAAGTGCTTTTTAATAAAGAATCTAGACAGGGAATCATATCCCAAAAGGTGGCTAGATCTTGAACTATTTCTTTTTCTTCTTTTCCCTCTCTGTATTTTTCATATTTTGCTTCAGCTTGTCTGATTTACTGTCCCATTTGAAAAATAAAATAGGGTCATTCTTTTGAAGTGTTTTCAATATTATTTTGTTTTATTTTTGCATTTACCCCCACAAGCCTAATTAATTCCTGCTTTGTTGGAAGGCCAGCTGCACGTACAAAGTAGGTTACAAACATTTTAATAATCACTCAGTGGCTGTATGTGGTATTTATTTAAAATGCTGTCTTATATAATACATGTTCATGTTTTGATGGTACAGAATAAAATGTGCTTTGAACAAAAGATTGAATTCCTACTCATAACCCAATACTTACAGCCCAATTAAATTCCTACTAATAACTATGTACCTCACATACAATATTTATCTGTACCTTTTTTTCTCTAATAATGGATATCAAATAATGTTTACAACTTCAGACTCATACAAACTTTTCAAAATGCACTATAGCTCTGACTTGGCTTCTGTGGTTTCAATTAGATTGTGTACTTCAAATTGGTACTAGAGAAAGTTACAGCAATGCTTCCAAGCACAGAAACACATTGCCCTAAGAGCATTATTTTAAGGTTTATGATTATGGGTATATTCTTTTGATCCTTCTGTATAAAAAAAGCATATATTGGATAATCCTAAATACTAGCACCTATAATAACAAAGTAAAATACTGCATTTCAGTGAAAAACATCTATAATTTATAGTTAGTTCACAAGCTCAGCAAACTGTAGCTATAATGTAAGTAATTAACTCATTTTATTAAGTAAATAAGGTGTTTTAAAATTTAGGCATTTGTGTGAGGGGACCACAGCACTCCAGTTCATGCTCTGTGTGCTGGAGCTAATGTGTTTTTCCAGTGTCATGGGGCATGCAGGAACTAAATTCCATGTCCCTTTGCTCTCTTTTTATTACTTTAAATCTTATTATGCCATTGATTTTTAAAGCAGAACTCCCCACAGAAGCCAACAGGACTCTGCTTGGAAATCGATGGTATCATATGGCCCCAAGTATTCCATTATTTGGCTGCAGAGATGGACTGAACATGTCAAAAAGGGTGGAAACATCAGCAGGTAGGCTTCAAATAGACAACCAATGACTTCTGCCAGAAGAAGGTGAAGTAGGTTTTCTCCTGCCTCTCCAAGAGGAGCACAGCTCAAGTAAGGAGTAACTAAAACCACATCCCCACAGCTCACAGGCACTGCTGCATCCTTATCCCCCAGGTACAGCCTTTTGGAAAAAGAATGGGCTTTATTATCCCATTATTATCACACTGCTGCCCCTTCCTTAGGACATCAGGACATGCCTCTCTGCTAGTTTCTGTGAAAATAGCAGATATTCATATGTGTTGGTGCTTGTGTGCATTTATATCTTTTGTTCTTGGCACTTCTGTAATCAGAATCTTGCACACAACTGAGAAATACCTAGGAGCCAGAAACTTCAGAAATATTTAAAAATGTGGCATTGGTTGGTACAGAATTGACAGGAATAAAACCAGCTTTGAGCCACTTCAGACACAGATCATGAATGGCAAGGGTTACTGTCAGTTTATCCACATTTACAATGCAGGTTTGAAAACTTCAGTAAAGGAAAACTTGAACAAATACTTACAAGCAATGGTCATTTATAAGGAAAAGACAACACGAATAATACAACTTTTCTGTAATGGTCATAAATTGTGTATCAGTGACTAGACATGAATCTAACAGAATCCAATTTTTTTAATGGATCTAGTGGGATAATTTATATTGTAAGGGAGCAAAAGACACATAGTGCACTACCTTAATCTCTCAGACCAACTTCAAACACAGCCAAACTCATTTCCCTTCCTAGCAAATTGTCCAAACCTGGTCACATCACTCTTGCTCTCCCATCATCCATACAACTGCAGCTCAAAGGAACATTAATTTGTACAGAAGAGATCACATTTAGCATATGAAATTCAGTAAAAATAAAACTAATGTACAATCCTTTATACAAGTAGCAGTGCTTCTAGGAGGGTAAGGGGACTAGATGTGGAAGAGCAAATATCCTGTGTGGGAGAAAAAGAAAAACATCCATCTAAACTAAACTAAAATTTTCCACTATGCCCTCCTAAAGTTCCTCTCTGATTAGAACAAGTCTCTTTTTAATATTAGGTGCTTAGTAACAGAAAAGAATTTGTAATAACGTTTCTTACAGATGAAGCATCCGCTCTTTCCTTTCAGGAAGAAACATTTTCTTTTACCCAGCACACATTTTAATTGCCTAAGATGCAATTTCCCTTATGAATAATTTGAATACAGCTGACTTTTTGACTAAGCAAATTTCCTTCAGAACTCAAATGATGTGTGCACTGTAAAATATGGAAAACCATGTGGCAGGGTAGCAGAAGCAAAGTGATGAAGTATAGCATTAATTTTAATGTCATTTAAGAAGTCACCAAGGCTCATACTCTGTCAGTGACACGTGCCTCTGACCAGATGTGTAGCCCACATTTAATTTACAGCCACAAAACATTCCTCCACAAAGCTCCCTTCACATCATCCCACTTAATGTCAGCTTTGCCATTACAGACCCTCTCTCAGTACCTCTTAAGGGCTCTAAAAAAAAATCCACTGCACAGTGGAATTTGGCTATAAAGCTTTGTCTCTTCACCAGAGTATTTGTCTTCCCCTCATTTACAGCCCTCATGGGGTCGTGCATTTCCAACTTAGCATGTGAATAACTTATTGAAGCCACTATGTCCTGAAGTGGGAAAGCAAAATTTAGTAGCTAGAATTAAATTTAAAAAAAAAAATAAAAATTCTTTTAGCTAAAACATAAAAACAGGGGTAAAAAAAATTAAGTATTTAAAGAAACACGCTCCTTTCTAGTGCAAGTTAGAGACATGAATTTTCAACAAATCATGCAAGAGACCTAGATATCATCTGAGAGTCATAGATAACTTATAACAACTAAAAATTAGATCACCATCTCCATTAACAGAATCAAGCTGTAGACAAATGTTGGGTTTAATGATACCACAGAGCCCAAAGAGGACTAATAAAGCAGCTTTGTTGATATTGTCAGTGTACATAATTTGGAAATCCATTATCTCATCCTAAAAATGCACTAGATGAATACTTTGTAGAAGCTGTACTAGCTGCCTAGTCTAGTAAATAAATTGAAATACTAATTACTCTTTCTTTGGAAAGAGGTTTTGTTGTTTATTTTAATGTTGGAATTATTTCACTAAGAGGAATTTTATTTTGCAAGGACCGTGTTGGGAAAATTTGTGTGCTAAGGGAAATAAATGAGTTGCTTTTTTACCAACATAAACTACCTCAGCTGATGAGTAACCACTAACCATAACTTAATGAAATTTCAGATTATTTGCATTTTCACTTGCCTATAGCAGCTAAGCCATCTGTTACACCTTTTTTCAGTTTTTTATTCTCTTTAAAAATAGCAAATGCAAAACAGTCTTTATCTATGCCTTTTTAGTGGTAAGACAGTGTTCAGCTAAACTGTACCAATGAGTAAGAACTAAAAAATTCAGCAGTTTGTGATGTCTCTTCCAAATGCCTGATACAAGATTTTAGTTCACTGGACCAGATGCATGCACAATCTAAATTCTGACAGATGAACATAAATTCCATTAAGTTCATCTTCAGTGTGTTTTAAAATATTCAGGTTATTTTTTTCCCTAATCAGATACAAGTAATATCAACTAAAACTGCTAAAACCTTATATTTAAGCTCATTTTTGAAACAGTAACTTATGATTAATATACTCTTCAGTAGGAAAGATCTTGCTTAATAGAAAAAAATCCAGCAAAAACAATCTGCTTTGATATCTGAAATAGTCCTGTTGGTTAAACAGAAATACTCCCTTCCTTTAGCAAGTAGCAAAACCCTTGTGAGAAAATGAGCTCTCAGCTTTCAGTCATTTGACCCCATGTAACACTGAGCATAGTGAGTTTTTCCCAAGAGGCTCTTTCTGATTTTATGGGATGTGCACTTCTTAAGACAGAAAGTAAAGCAAGAAAAACAACAACAAATAAAAGACAAAAAAAACCCCTAAAAACAAACAAACAAAAAAACCCCCAACAAACAAAACCAAACCAAAAAAACCTTAAACCCTACAAAACCACCAAAACCTCTCACCTTTCTCCCTACCCTTTCATTTTTTAGTGACACTGTGCTGCCTGACTGACTCAATCTCATTCTGTGATGTTTAGTGGATGAGGCAAAGACCATGGATGTCTCTATCTGGACTTTAGCAAAGCCTTTGGCACCATTTTCTGCAGCATTCTCCTGGAGAAACTGGACTCCCAGCATGTGGGCAGGTGTGACCTCTGCTGGATAAAAATCTGGCTGGTTGGCCATTGGCACCAGAGAGTGGAGGTGAAAGATTCTGCATCCAGCTCCAGGTCACCCATGGTGTCCCCCAGGGCTCAGTCTTGTTTAGCATCTTTATTGGCAACCTGGACCCTCAGGAAATTTGCAGGTGACACCAATTTGGGGGTAGGAAGATGCTCTACAGTGCTGGGTTAATGTTTGGATTTGATCATCCTGCAGGTCTTTTCCAACCTAAATGACTCTATGGTTGGGTCGTGGGATTTCAAAGAAATATGCATTAAAACTTGGAAAATGTTTTCCCTCTGGAGAGCAGTGCTAATTAATTCATTAGTGATGAAATGTATTAGTGATGAAAAATGTCTATGTATTTAGGTCTATCTTCTGGTTAGGGAAATCTTCTCTGGGTGTTGGAGAGCAAACTATTCCCAGAAATTGATACATAAAAGCATCTCTCTGTCGGGAGGAAGTTTAGCAAAACTCTGAGGGAGAAAAATTAAATGAATTCCTAAACTGTTTCTTAGTGCAGACAGTTTTCAATATTTAATGGGCACATTGAAGTTGAAAAGAGGACATAATTTCTTTTTTTTTTTGTGTCCTTTAAAATTATAATGATGAGGTCCTTTTGTTTTATTTTTACTGAAAACCTTGAAGAAAAATCTAAGATCCTGCAATCTATAAGTATGCATATTTAAACAAAAAAATTCTACTTCTACCACTGGAATCTAAATATAATTAATTTTATTAACATTTAGGATGTGCTATGGTCAGGGAGCACCCATGACAACTGTGGGAAATTAGTGAAGTAACAGCTTGAGGGCCTCCAAAAATTCTGTTAAAATACCAGATTGAAGTAAAAGCATTACAGGAAAATCTCTCCATACCCAATATTAATTTGACTTGGAATGGGAGGAGGTGTGGAAATCATCAGAAACCACTAGGGATCACTTGAGCCCTGACCCATGAAAGCAGATTCCTGTGGCACAGATCCTATACTGAGAATTCTAGTCCAAGAGCTGTCAGGGGCAGCAGCAGCCTCCACAGATATCCAGAGCCTCCCAAAAAGTGTTCAATGCCATGTCTGAGAGGCACAAGAAGAGATAAATCCACCCCCCAGGACTCCCAAAGCCCAGAGGCTCTGACAATTTCATGGAGATGCAAGATCCCATCTAATAGTTTATGGCAGCCTGAGCAGCTTGTTTTTCCTTCCTTAATAAGGTACAGCAAGTGTAACTTGCCACATTATAAATCCCAAGAAAATTTCACTGAATTCTCCAAGGGGAAACCCTTCACTAGCATAAAATATATCAGATTTGCACTTATTCAAGACTATCTCATTCTTTTCTCCTTTTCAGAACAAACTGACTCCTCTGTCCTAGAGCTGAGACACTCTGTCTGATATGTGTGAAAATTAGATCAGCACTCCATTTGCTAGAGTGTTATCCAAACATTGTTCCTTTCATTGCTTTGTTTCTTAATGTCATTATTTTTAGTCACTGAAGAGCCTTTTATGCCACCCTGGGTGAGTTTCAATGTTACAGTGGAAACTTGCACAGTGTTTGTCTTGGTTTGGTCTTGAAACCCTCCCAGTAAAGGCTGGCCTCAATCTGAACTAAATCTACTTGAAAAAACAATTATACAAGGAAAATAGCTGTAGAATTTCAAAGCACAACCAAAGAGGAAGGGGCAACTTTTGCCTGAAACAGAGGTTAAACAAGTGACTGGAATAAAAGAAAAATTAAATTTGTTGTGGCCACGCACAGTGAAATGTTATTCAAAAAACTCTGATATTTTATGCAGTATACATTTTTACCCCATTGAATAATTAAAAAAAAAAAAAATCCACCTGCAATTTCCAAGCTGTTATTTCTCAAACCTGAGGAAAAAGACTTTATGTATTCAGAATTTTATTTCCTTTTTTTTTCCCCCCATTTCTGCAGATGTTTACTTTTAACTAGCCTAACCAAACTGGCTTAGATAATTCCTAATTTACAGAGCTATAAGCCTTTCCCCTGAGCACCATCTGTTTTTTTTACAGGCAGCAGTTCTCTTTAAAGTGTGATTTATTCTCAAATCTGAAACTTTGAAAAGCATCAAATCTTTGTCTCAAACCTGGAAGTTCTTTTTTTCCTACACCCTGGCTGCTAGCAGAGTTTTTCTGTTCCCAAGCAATTCAACACTAGTGTCTGTGAAATACTAGTTTCTAAAATTTCCTATGCCAAATCTACATAAGTCTCTATACTGATTTTATCAGCACTATACTGGCTTGTTCACAGTTGTGACTGTCACCACTTTTAGTTTTCTAGTCTCTTCCCACCTATATATAATTGTAAGGAAAATATGAGTCTAGACCAATTTTTTTTTTTTTAATTACCTTATATTATCCTGTAATATCGGTGGAACTTTAAGAAAACCAGACTCCAAGTATAAAAAGAAAAAGAGAGGAAGAATAATTTTGCTTAAAACTCTGCAGAATAACCAAGAGATATAAGGGAGACAAGAAAAAAAAATCTTTCCAGAATAGTACTTTAAGAACATGCTCCTTAAAGTGTGTGCACAAGATGCTTTCCTTCAAAGTCTGGACAAGTTGTAAACCTACATTAAGTCTTTTCTGGAAGCCAACATGGTAAGGCACTGTTACTCAACAATATTCTCCTAAAACAACCTAACTCTCCCCTGTAAAATCTTCCAAGCTTAACTATATTTTCTGTTTAAACTAACTGGCTTGTTCTTGTCTCATTGTTTGCAGTGAGATGGGCTTTATCAGAAGAGCAAAACTTGCCTGAAGCATAAGCAAATCTGTCCCATCCTGTGAAAGAGCAGGGTACAGGCCACATCCAGTCATGCTTCCTGCATGAATATCCCTCCTAAGAACAAGAATTGATATGTGAGCTTACATGGACAATACTCTCTGTTCTAGCTCTGTGACTGAAGATCTAGCTTCTTTCTCTTGCCAGTCTTACAGCACAAGTATAAATATACTGGTAGGAGACAGATTCAAATTTACCCCATGACAATTCACACATTCCCATGGCTTTAGCACTCTGTAGTAAATGTTCATTACAAAAAAAAAAAAACCACCAACCAAAATCCAAAAGAAATAGAGCACACTTTGAACTGGTAGAGGTTGTAGAGCACTAGGGAAAGAAAAATCCACTTTAAAAGAGACATAAACTATTTCTTCTAATGGGCTAATGACAACAATGGCTGGAATGGGCCCAAATGTTAGAAATACCTTTTCTAATCAGAAAGAGGGCAAAGTTGCCCAATAAAGTGACAGTGACATCTTATAGCTAATTAGAATTAATTCCAGAGGAATATTTATATGTTAGCAAGAAAGGTCTACTGGAATGGCAGAAATAAGAAATGAAAACTAAGAGCCACTAAACAGGTATAAATAAAATGCAGCAAGAGCAAATATAAAGCAAATGAAGACATATTTAATAAGATGTATTCTCTTTTCCTAAGTAGATCAATAAATTACATAAATCCAAGACCAGCTAAAAATCAAAGTATATTCAGCATATTTACAACGACATAACAGGCAAACATTGATAGAAATCAAGCTACTAACCTTGATCAAGAAGTACAAATCAATTACAGAAAACTGATTCAAGTTTAGAAAGGAATAGAAAGAAATAATTTCTTTCATGTAGCCCAAAGAGTGCAACTCACCACAACTTACAGCAGCTCTGATCATTCAGTCAAGGTAAAGCATTATAATACAAAATACCTGGAGAGCCCAGCCATGGCAGCACTCTCCTGCTACCATTACCATTTCCATTTGAAAAGGAATTTCTGTTACAGCAACAAATGTTCCTCCTGGAACTAACTGGCACTCATTGTCAATCTCAGAGCAGAGACTAATGAAGAACCTTTTGAGCCTGAGAGGTTCTGAAGAGGTGATCTCTCCAGCACAGAACAGAGACTCTGTAATGAGGCAGGATAAGGATGATTCCTCTGTTAATGCTCATTCCTCACCTGTCCTTACTGTAAAAAAAATGGGATTCATCCATATGTTTAAGGAATCCAGGGAGCCCCTGTGTAAAACAAAAAGTGATGGCACTGCAGTTCACTGCTCATGGGGTACAAGGATCACAAAGAAAGGGAACAAAGATTCTCCTGCTGCAAACTATCTCCCACCTCATGCATTTCATTGCTTGGAAAAACCATTTGTGATCTAGCAGGGAATAAGTCTGAGCAGTGGCAGCAGCAAAGGACTAATCCCTGGAAGTCATCACCAATATTCTATCCCCAAAAAAGTAGTGTCTTTCTACATCTTAAGCACAATCTGGGGGGCTGTCACCGTATTACACCTGTTAAATCTTGAGATACAATTTATGTAAACAGAGGAATTCTTACTGCAGAGCTTTCCTCAGTCAGTCAATCTGCTACTTGGAAAGAAACAGCACAACAGAACAATTAAATGAACTGCCATTTTTATCAAGCATTGGTATATTCTTACCAGATGACTTATTTTTATGTGGACTGCAAATAAAAACACATCAATCCAAGTTGGCAGGCTCCTTTAAAATGAAGGGAATGCTCTGAGTGCTAGACTGCAGTCTTCACCTATGCTACATGTTGAAGTGCTTAAAAATATAGAGGACAAAGCCTTTAAACAAAAAATCCACAAAAGTAAGAGACCTAGGCAGTCTGGAGGCACTTTAATGGGCTTAAGGCAGAGCTCTTCAGCAGAAAGAGGTTTATAAAGGATGGATTCTCGAACATGAGGCTATTACTGCAGTCCACCTACTTTTAAAATGTTTTCAGACATAATAGTTTGTTCCATCAGTTAGCTGGAAAAATGGAATTGGATACTCCATCGTTATTTTGGATAATCCCAACAAGCATGTTCAGCATTTTGCTTTGTATTTAGTATTGGTCTGGGATTAGGCACTTGTTGGCAACCTGATATTAAAACATACCTCTGCTGCTGTAAAATTTTTGCTGAAATGAATTATAGTTATGTTAGCAATTATTATGATTACTGTGTTACAACACAGTTCCTTTTTTTCCCCTCTGTCTATTAAAAAAATCACAATGCCCAGCAGGGCTTTAAGACAGAACAAGGTAGTAGCATACAAAACTCTCCCTGAAAAGATAAAGGATTTGTCATCCAAGTGGTGAAAGGGCAGAGCTCCAAATTAAAACACTTTGGAGACACACTGAGAAAATGCCATTTACCAAAAGCCAAATTGTCATTTTGGCACACGTGGATCCATAACTAAAGGGTGGAAAACCTGTGCCAATTCCTGCTGCAGTTTCTGACACGGGTTTATCTCCTTTTCTCCTGAGATGCTGTGCAGCTAGGCAGCTCCTGGAATCTCATTGACAACATTTTCATGGCAATTGCAGCTGTGATTTAGGAATGTGCTCTGCTAATCTGCTCCCTCTACAGAATGCAAAAACAAGGAAAAACCTGTCTGAAATCTTCTTCTTTGAGAACTCTTCTGAATGTCTAGGATTCCATGTATTGCTTTTTGCTTGTTCTGACAGTAAAGATAATTCTAACCATTTCTGAGTTGTGAGGTCAACCAATATTTCCCTCTCCTATATTCCACTTTCTCCATTTTATTCCTTTCAGCATCTTCTACAATACCTCTAGACTAAGGTACATTTGAGTTTGCAGCCTATCAGTACTGTTCTGTACTGAACACTTCCAGAATCAGATGAGAGGAATCACAAAATTACATCTATATCTTGGCAAGAAAAGCTGAAGACTGCCCCTGGTGTTAAGGCCTCAGAACTCAGCTGTGCTGTATCATTTGGTCTAACTACATGTTTTCATATGAGTAATAATATAATATCAGATTTCCTCACAAAGACAGAGGCAAGGATTTTTAGGTAAGAGTACTTTTCTACAAGAACTGAATTTCATTATAGATAACTTTAATCCACATAAGTCTGTATCACAAATGACATTTCCAGTGTTCAAATTTCAGCATAAAGAAGAACTGGAAAAGGTCAGAACTCTTTTAGGACCCGCCAAAATAAAACACTGTTTAACAGACTTATAAAAGTATAGACTTATGTAAGTATAGACAAATATACATAAAATGTTCAGGGTGTGAAAATACATGAAAAACAATGGAATCAGTACTGAAACAGAAGTGAAACAGGTTGGGTGTGTGTGTATTGTTAAGAAGCAGCATAGATTTTAGAAGATTTTTGCTGTAGTAGAACACAATAAAGTAGGAATGTTCTAAGTTATCTTCTCATCCCGGGTGATAATAGTAATTCATGCTCCATTTACTACCAATAGAAATAAATCTCAGATAAATCTTTGACAATTAGTTAAAATGTATAAACTCTTACAAACAACAAACTACAAGATAACATCTACTGCAAGAAAGATCTAGCCAAAATATTTAAGCCTCTCTTTTTTTTTCAGATTATTTTCTGACCATTATCTACAATTTGCCCAAGCAATCAAGCAACTCAAAATAAACAATGCAAGGAACAAAATATAAGAAAGAATATTTCTATTTTAATAATTTGATACTCCAACTCTTCAGAAGAGAAGTTGGACTCTCAATGACATGATATTGCATGAAGTCTATCTAAACTTAATATTCATAAACATCTTAAGGTAGCTAAAATCATTGTATATCAAAAAGACAATATCTACCACATGTTAAATGATTGCTACAAATCAGTCTAATATCAAAGCCTAATGTCCAGCTCAGTCTGTTTACTATTTCCAGTGCTAGTGGAATTGACTTATTTCTGGCAAAAAAAAACAAAAACAAAAACAAAAAAAACCCCAAAAAAACCCAAAAACCAAAAAAACCCCCAAAAAAAAACCACCACAGTTGATCCCACTGTGGATAGGTCATTTCATCCCCTCTTGATCATATTCTATTCTATCCATATCCTGCTGGACCAATAAACACAAAATTTTCTGAATTTTTTTTCGTTTCTGAATATAGCACTTATCTTTAAATCAGCTTTCCCTTTCATGTTTATTTTGGTAACTTCAGCTTCCAAATACAGTACCAGAGCTCTTTCAAACCAACTCCTGTGTACTGTGATTTCAAGGCCACTTTAAACTCATTCACAGTAACGTTCATAGTTTAACAAAGTATATAACATATATATACATGCTCATATACCATATACAAAAATATGTACACTTATAGCACACATCTCTAGTACATTTTAAAAATATTAAAATAAGCACTTAATTAACACTTTATATAAGAAACTTTTGTATCATGTATTATCCCTTTCTTGAAACAGTTCATACTTGACATTTATAACTTACTTTCTTAGAAATAGAATTCCATAGGTAATTTCTGTCTATTATGCTGATAAGTTTCATGGGAACATCTGCACTTACAATAGGTGCCTCACTTAAGAATAATGTAATTATTGCATTCATAGCTTAGTGAAAAGACAATCTATCACTGAGATCAAAAATCAGCAATATCAAGTATCTCCAAAAGTGCTCAATCTTTCTGTCTTGCACAGAGTCAGACTGAAGTACAGAATTTTCAATGGAAAACAAAATACAGCTTATAAGAAAATAAGAACTAGGAGGAATCCCTGAAAGGAATTATGTTTTAATGCAGACTAACAGAGGAGGAACCAACTTGACCAAATGTGCAGATTCTCTTCTCATTTAAATTTAAATGGAATTGCTGGGAGGTTATAGAAAGTTATCTATTAGTTACATATAATCATGCTATTAGATTTAATGAAAAAGGTTCACAATACCTTCAACCTTTCAATCCCTTCTATTGTGATTTTTCAGCAAGAATTCTCCTGCTTTTAAGATGCTGTTTTCTCTTTTCATATGAAATTCTAGACATGCATGGAACATGAAATGACTGACAGAACATTATCTTTCTCATAAGTAATTATATTCTGATTAATATCTACTGCTTCAATAGATACAGAAGAATTTATCAAATTCATTCATTGATTATTCAGGCTCTGGTCATAACAGAAGCAGATTATTAAGATTCAACATCAGTTGCTGAAATACAGAAAGTGCATATGTTTAGGAAAGGAATAAAAATGAAAATGAACCAGCTAACCATGCAAGAGGAACTGGGGGCTAAAGTTTTAAGTAAAACAGAACTTGTTAAGAGGAGTGTACATACATGCTTGCTTTTTTATTTGGATTCAAATGGAAAAATGAGCTATTATTCATTTATTTTCCCCTCGCCTCACTCTCTGCTGTTTATATTTTTAAAAAATGCATAGCTGGGAACTTGGTGGACATTTATGGAGATTTTTAAGTGCTGTTGTAGGCAGAGATGACCCATCACAGGCCACACAAAAATCATGTAATATTAAACAATAGCATAAACATTCAACAACATACTGGAACCCTCAGGTCCCTTTTTTAAGCCTATACCTCTATCTAAATCTAAATCTTGCACTTTGCTTCCAAAACCCACATCATGTAAGAGTAAATGCAATTTTTTCAGTGTCTGAAAGATATTTGTTTCTGACTTATCTGCCTGACATTGATAAATGTATAAAATGCCATTCATCTGAAAACATCTTTCATTATTAACCTATTTGATGTATTACAGATATATATGTAGGGTTTCCTCTTCCAATACTGGAAAGTGATGACCTAAACCAGCAAACTTCACCTACCAGGCAGTGTAGATTGACCAGCAGCAGCAGGACACAGAATGCAAAGATTGCAATGCCACAAAGCCATTATCAACACAGGGTGGATAACATTTTAAATACATAATTCTGTTTATTTAGAAGCTTCTCAACTAGAGGAGAAAAAAACCCTTACTCTTCTTCCCAGGAAACACAAAGATAATCACAACATAAGGCAGATTTTTGCTATTTAGAAAACAAGATCTTTCTTTCAGCCAAGTATGTTCTTTAACATATAACACATATTAACAAGGGTCCCACACATTTGCTGTGAGATTCTTTACTTCAGCATGTGGATAGAGAAAATAGCAAATCTGATGGCAATTAGGAAGCAAGATATTCCACAGAGGCCTCACAGTAATTTAACAAGCAGCAACATTCTTTTCTTTAACACATTCTTTGTCCTAAACCCTCTTAAATATTTTCTAGCAGATGCTGGACCCTTATCCTGCCCCTAAAGAGCCAGGCATCCAAGTAGCTTTCAAAGTTTTATTAATCTTCCATTTTTTAAAGCCCTGCTTTCCTGATGTCAAGTCTGCCTCCCCTCCTGACTAGCAAAAGCTTCCTAATGGCAGCAAAACTACTGGAAGCCCTGCATGGAGCTCAGCCTCCTCTTGTAGCTGACAGCACAGCAGCATTCTACCCACTTACACTCTTTTCTTCAAGACAGACAAAAAGGAAGGAAACTTCATCGGGAGGTAGCAGTTTAGAAACCTGACATTTCACTGCTTGATGCTCACTTTCATCAGCAATGAGATCTTGACTTCAATACTGAAAAATAATGAAGAATAGTGAAATCAAAACTGACACTGTGTCTGCTTAGACTCGTGGTGCCTGTACACTACCACAGAGAACAATAATTTCATTCTCTTTGAAATCATTTTGCTGTTGAATGAGAAGTACCTTTAGCTTTATCTACACATTGCCTATAGCAGTCGAGTCAGTCTTTAAAAAAGAAAATTCAAACAGGATTCAGGTGCATTAATTTGTACTCTAGGAATGAATATAAAATTATACATTGGGTTTGATTGAAAAAGACCTCTAAGATTGAGTCTAACCATTAATCCAACACTACCAAACCCACCACTAAACCATGTCTCTAAGTGCCACGTCTACATGTCATTTAAATATCTCCATGGGCAGTGACTCAACCATTCCCCAGCACAGCCTCTTCCAATACCTGACAATCCTTTTGGTGAGGAAATTTCTCCTGATATCCAATCTAAGCCTCCCTTGGTGCAACTCCAGCCCATCTCCTCTGGTACCTGAAAGAATGGGCCAACCCCCACGTGGCTACAACCTCTTTCCAAATAGTCACAGAGAGCAGTAAGGTCCCCCATGGGATTCCTTTTCTCCAGGATAAACACCCCACTACTTCAGCCACTCCACTTAAGACATGCTCCAGATCCTTTACCAGCTTTATTGCCCCACACATTTTTCAGTATCTCAATGTATTTCTTACAGTGAGATGGCAGCACAGAGCACCCTGCAACATTAAATAAGCTAGAGGAAAATTCATATTGTGACACAGGGCAACAAACCACACCAGCCTGATACACTCATATGAAAGGAATCACAGTGCCTTTTGGAAATATTTTTTCCATTTTACAATTTAAAAGTGTACTAACGCTGCCAAATAAATTGTTTGAAGTTTTTCAAGGCTTATAGAAGATAAACTCTATCAGGTTTTAGCTTTGTGTTATGCTTATTCCTCCTTCTCCAGTCTCCCTTTTTCATTCCATTCCCCAATAAAGAACTAAAAGCTGTGTGAAAATGAGAGGAGATATTTTTCCTCTTGCTACAGGTGTTTCTATATACTGCCACACTTATATTCAGATGTACAGATAAGCATGTTTTCCATCTCACACCAGTTACTGTTGTTTTCCCTCTTTTATTTCTCTCAATGCATCAGGGAAAGGATATATTTTTAGAAGAAAATGGAAACAAAGCAAAGGAGAGCAAAACAACAACACTATTCCAGAAGAGAAAAATGGCTAAAATGTTTGTCTGGTAGTTGGAAGACCTGAGGCAGATAGTCAGACATGGATAATTGGACTTGAGTCTCTGCCAGTCTAGCTGCATGCCAAGTCCACCCTGCTTGTTTTTGCAAGAAAAGGGGAGTTGTCAAAATCTTTCCATTTAACATGAAAATGTATCATAAAACTTTATCACTCAAAGCTGACATGTCACAGAAATCTTGTTTCAAAGACTATTTATCCACAAAATGAAAATGCTTAAATAAGAATTTCCACCGCTCCTACATACCTTTTTAGAAGGTGGCAAAATAATTCCTTCTGATGCTATTAAAAAGCCAAATCAAAATACAATGTACTTGTGACATGGTGTATAAAAAAAAGCACAGAAGAGTTTCTTGAAGAGCCTCAGTGAAGTGATCACTCGTGTATACAAAAACTGCAAGAGAATTCTGAACCACTTTGAGGACGTGATTTAAAAGTTAAATGGCACTGGTTCAAGTAGAATGCAAAAAGTGCAAGGCAAGCTCCACCCCTGGAAGTTTGTGTTTTCCCAGAGCTCGAACAGGAGTGTTTGCAAGGCTCAGATATTGCACAAATTATAAAAGCCACCTGCAGAGCAGTACCAGGGGCAGCCCTGCTCTGGTCCTGCAGCCTACAGCTACAAAACTGTTGTCTGAGGATGTAGAGCAAACTGAGAGAAAGCCAAAAATTCTAATGTTGATCAAACTCATTAATTCACATGTAGCTGCTCTTGATTTTAAGGGGATTTTTAGAGTACATTTTATTCAGATTCTCATTTCAGTTCCTCTTTGTAGGTTTGTGCTTTTCTGTGCAGGTTTCTCTCCAAGCCTGGTTCAAGAGCCAGCTTTTATCATACAATAATTTCTCCACCTTTAAAAGAGCTCTACTGCCTTTTCTGTTTTCAACACCTTTTATCTTAATGACCTATTTGCTTCAGATGCATCTCTTACACAACTTTTTTTATTTTTTTTCCAGAAACATTAAAGATTAGTTATTTTCTTGTGAATGAATACAGATATTGTTTTGAATACAGTGTAGACTACTTAATCTATATTGTGGTTTAGTCATGGGTAGGAAGTAAAACAAAAATCTTCAGAAAATCTTTATTACTTATGTATTATTTCAATAGGAAGTAATCTCTGTCTTTGTCTTCTAAATATAATTTTATTTTTCTAGCTACTGAGGTTCCAAGACAGAAATTTACTGCAGTCTCTGTTCATTGTGGCTTATCAAACTACTTAACATACCGTGAGAAGTACAGAAGGAAAGTCCAAGACTTAGAACTTGTGGAAAATACACAACAGTTAAGCAGCAAATATCAAGGATAACACTGTTGTCTGAGAGCCCTGAAGCATTGGGGAAAAACAACCAAAACAAAATCCCATTTTTAATGTCTCCACCTCATCTAGAAAACAAAATGTACCTCTGACTGCAAAACATGACAGACCAAAGACATGCAAAACATGACAGACACAGCAAAATCACTGAAATCACTGTGATTACCCAAGAGTGCAGGCAAACACTTCTGACTCAGATTTAGGTCAATATGCTGAGTCTTTGCAAGGTGAATGCCTACAGACTGAAGGCCTCTACAGTCAAATTCTAGCAGGGAGCAGTAATTTTTAGAGGCAGCAAATAAACACATAAAACTTTTGATCAAATTATGGATCAGCATGTGGTAGGTATTTTTTCCCTTTCATTGTCATCACAGATAGCTAACAGCAACCTTTCAGCATGCATTATCCCTTACTATAGGTAGTTCCTCTTCCTCCTCAGTACTTACCACTCAGATGTAATTTTAAGGTTCATAATTTCTTACTCAGCCTAGTGGAAATAGCACCATGTCAGAATAGATAAGGGGAACAGGTAGAGAACATAAAATTGTTAGCTTAGTGGGCAGTGAAGTCCATTCCTCTTGTCTTCTACTTTTCTAAGCAAAGTGATAAAAGAAAGAATATTTCAGCTGTGATAGAGCACCACTAAAAGACCTTGCAGAGGCTTTGGAAACTGCTTCCAACCATTACTGTATCACCAGTCTAATTACAGCCACGTCTCAGCTGGAGGTGGGGGAATAAATTCCTACCCAGGTTGAATATCAGTGGAATATTTTAATTATGCCTCAGGCAGTGAACTTTTGGAAAAAAATAATAGATCACAAAGGAAGCTCTTCCTTCTCTGCAACCATTTCCTAAATTGTCCTAAAACATCAATAAGCCATTGTGTCTATCATTTCTTCTTATCTACTTTGATCCTTTCAAACATAATGCCAGATATATTGGTTTGGTGCCAGTAAACATCTTCAGGTGAAATCAAGTCAGCTGGGGAATGAAATTTTTGGCAGCCATAGGACCTACAGAGATTGCACACTGCACATTTTTATGTTGGCCAATAGAGATCTTACTTTTTTATTTTCTCCCTTTGAACTTCAGAATTCTGAATTTAAAAAGCATAAAATTTCCAAGCCAAGCAGTACCGTGCTGTATTTCTAACATAAATCATCCTAAAATCAGACTTCAATGTATTGATTTGCCTCACTGTTGCTGCACTCAGTTTCATCACCAAAATACTTCTCATAAATGAAAACACTTAGAATGAGGGGAGGTTTTCCACACAGTACCTAAATATTAAGAAAAATATTCTGTATTATTGCTAATGACTTCTGTTCTTAAAACCTTTCTAAAGCTGAATTACATCTAGACTTGCACACAAATTAATTGTCTAGAGAAAGGGCTTGTGGTATAATCTGCAATATATTAGTGGGATCTATGTCTGATTGATAGGCACTGCCCAGTAGTCATATTTTCTTTTCCCCTTTGAAATAAACGCCAATTCAAAAGTGACATCTATGAATTACTGGGTTACCTGAAGGTTAAGCCACTTAAGGGAAGGGGAAAAAAAATAATTTACAAGTTGAAAATCTTTTTTTGCAAATCTTTCTTTCATTCTAGGTTGAATGCTTCTAATGATACCATAGGAGCCCTGCAGAGAAAGCAAGATCATGAATAAGTATTTGATGCTGCAGTGTTCCATTGCCTAGATAAGAAGGATGCTGCTATTACTGCAAGCACATAAACTTTGATTACACTTCTTAAAGTCATTCGCTAAAGTGTAAAATAAAGTGCAAGAGGCTACATTAAGATGCTTCATTGAGTTTTAATCAAAGGCAGAAATGATATTTCTATTTACTATTTATCTTCAAAATGTGACTGATTTTTCCAGTGATAATTGCTGAATTTCTGTAATGGTTAATGTTAAGTGTGTCTAGATATTAATACAATTTAGTTTTAATGATGTGCCACTTAATTACAAAAATTTACTCACATACCCATGCAAACCCAGCAGTTCTGATACAACTTTTAGAAGGTAAACTCATTTCTGCTGACATATGCTTTAGCAAGTAAAATATTAACAGAGTTAATGTTGTATTGAAGTCCTATTTTCTATGTCACAATAGAATTGTTCTATATCTTATTGCATTAGCCAAGTCTTTCAACATGTTGGTACAGTACACATACAAAATACTAAATTGTGGAGTAGACAAAAAAGGTAAAGGGCAACATATAGAAAAAAGTACATTTTGGATTGTGAAAAAAACATAAACATGAAATTTTAATAAATAAATGCTTAACTGGTTTTTTTTTTTTTAACGATTCAATAATATCAGGCAAAGTATGGAAAAAAATCAAAGTTGGAAGAGTGTTCCACTTTCAAAATACATGAAAATGGAAATTGAGAATAAGACAGAACCCCTTTTTTTTTTTTTTTTTTTTTTTTTTTACTATAGCCAAGCAGACTTAAATGTGAAGGCTTCTAACCAAATATGAGTTAACATTTATGAATAACAAAATAACAAAAGATTGACTGTACTAGTCAACATTTTATCAAACTGCTTTAATATGATGCTCTTATTTCTAGGGTAATAATTCACATTTTGCCAAGGTAGCTTAACTACTGGAATTTAGAGGTATTCCATGAAATGAAATTTTGAACACCTTTTATCTGTAGAAAACCCCTGAACTTATAAAGTTGCTCTCTTGCCCTGGTGGTGGCAGTTGCATTGCCTTCAGTTTCAAAAGGGTAAAATGAAACATAGAAATATGTGGCAATAAAGCAGACAGGGCTCAGGTTTTTTATGCAGGAAAAACTAATTCTCACAAAGTTCATATTCAAAGGAAAATATCAGAAGGCACTAACTGTCTAACAATATATTGGCACTCAATTTTTTGGTCAATAAATGGCCAGGGTATACATCTGTCAAATCTCGACATTTTTTGTTAGTTTACATATTTTGTTTGCTGATTCCCATGGGACACATCTATCCTTTATGCAGGTGTAAACTTATTTTTCTCTCTAAGAATAGGTTGTTAGCTGCATTCTTGTGACATTTTCTTATGGGAACTTACAAGCTACTTCTAGCTTAGCTTGAGTAGCAGGGCCCAAATAATATTTTATAAGGTTTTACTTTTATAATATCTCTATTTATCTGCAACATAAATGTGTCAAGTTGTTCCAGTTGCAGAAATTAATTCCATGAGTTAATCACAAAACCACCATAATTGTGTTCTGTTAAAATTCTCATATGTATGTATGGAATGCCATAGTGGTACTCATCCCATAAGGAGACAAGGACAATGAGGGACACTGATTCTTTGCATTATTTCTGTTGCATAAAACAACAACAACAACAAAACCAAAACTGAATGGACCCCATGAAAACAAAGAAAACTGACTCAGGCTAAGAGCTCCCAATCATTTTGTGAGCAAGATTCCTCTTTCTGGTATAAACCAACACTGACTTTTATGGAGTTACACTAGTCCATGCCAGATGGAAGCCTGAATTTGATCAAAAAAGACTTAAACATAGGCGGGAATAACAAGGAAACTAAGTTTCTCTTTCAGTAATTAGACATTAAAAGTAATAATAGCAACTGTAATCAAGAAGAAGAGGCTCCAGCATAAGTTTTAGCCAGAGCCATGCTGAGCTACAATAAGATTATAGAACACAATGCCAGAGACAATTCATAAACTGGGAGAAAATAGGCTAATGACAGTGCTATCCAAATCATACCTGGCAGGAGCACTGCTAAAAACACATCTGCTTTAGGGAATCCACTCTCTTCTTTGAAGAGGAGAGCTACTTTAGGCTGTTTCTTGTGGCTGTCATCAAATGAAATATCAAATTAAAACTGATTTTACAATTATATTCCAAATTCCAGTGACTGTCCTCAAAGTACTTCCTGGTTATAAGGATACAAAATTCCTTTTCTTTATTATGAATACATGAGAAACAGGCATGCTGTAACCAAAGACTTCAAGGTGTGGATTTTTAACCTTCAGGATGTAATCACAGCTGCTCACTTTCAGCAAATAGAGAGAAACTGAAATAGTGCAGCTGAAGGACTTTTAACATCAACTTTCATAACTTATAAAAACTAAGCACTTTATATTTGTTCTCAAAATATATTGTAACATTTCTATTTGTTCAGAAATACTGTGTCAGGATGTCAGAATTGAGAAAGCTGCATCTAATTCCTAGAACTATAAAAAAAGGATGCAAGGCTTCCTACATGACCATTTCAGGTATGTTCCACTGGTACATCCCAGATACAAGGAAATACAACCATCAGAGCCATTAGGAGATCCCTAGCAAAGACTTCTTCACTGATAAATTCCACTGAACAGAATTTGTTTTAATAATTTTCCAAAAGCAGCCAGCATCTGAATTTCATCATATAACCAAACTCAATGGAAAAAGCTTGAAAGGGACTCCTGACAACATTTTATTTTGTGAATTACAGAGTGTATGGACTTTAGGAACTGCATGAACAGGAAGGCCAAATTACTGTGTGCTTCTTAAATAGTACCAGAGACAAAACAACCTTCTCTTTTAAAGATAAACTTTCCAGCTCAAGGATTAAGATTTGCTGCATATCTATGTTTCAAGTCTTGCATGCGCTGCTGACAGTGCCTTTACCTGACCCAATAGTACAGTTCATGCTCCAGGTATGTCTGCAACATGTCCATTTTAATAAACATCTACTCACTTTCCCATTATCTGCTGTCAATGATTTTGTTGCAGTGCTTCATCTTTCCAAAATTTCCTCTCTTCTGTGGGGTCATGACAGAAGATCACCACCACAGTTAGCTAAGTGTTCCTTTGTTTTCTCATTAATTTTGTCACACTTTATAACCATCTCAAATTAAGGCAAGGATCCAGTGCTGCAATTTATTGTTACACAAAAGCAGGAGGAATTGGAGCTCCCAGCAAAGTATCTACTGTTAGGTTTTGTGGAACATCTTTTGTGGGGCTCTTGTTGAATCTAAGAATAACATACAGACTGTGCTGCCTACCCACAGAGTAGCAAAAACAAACAAACAAACAAACCAAAACAAATAAACAAGAAAACCAACATTTCCCAGTAAAATACTAGAATGAAGCTACAGTCAGTGTATAGGGCACATAAAGACTTGGGAGCACAGTCAGTGTTCACTGCTTAGAAGCAAAAGTGGAGACTCTTGAGCCAAAGCAGGGATTTCTGGAGCACTTGGCTTGGCTCCACAGCAGCCTAGACAGAAGTGCTCAGTGCTCAGCTCTTGAGACATAAACTGAAGGCAGCAGCATGCCAGGTCACACCTTTAGTACTCTCAATATCCAGTCAAGCAAAGGGAATACAGAGAAATAGAATGAAAAAGAATTTAAAAATTCCCACCTATGAAACTTCATAGGAACCATCAAACAATCCTGTCAAATCCTTCTGCAGTTATATCCTTCTGCAGAGATTAAGTTGGAGTTACCCACATCCATGACCAGTTGTTATTCTGTAATTGTGTAGGAGAAGGGCAACTAAGAACCATTCACACACTCTCCAACTATTCTCCATAATTTGTAGGTCTGACATGCAGGACAAGGTAGGGTTATTAGCCAACAGTAATAGTAATTAGCCAATTGCACACTCAACAAGACCTTACTCCAATAAAAGTAATGCATCCCTCAATTCCTGGAACAGTCCCACAGAGAATACCTGCATCCCACCTTTGCTATAAAAGGATGTAAAAACCATCAGCAGATAAAACCCACCCATCTGTAAAAGTCACATGACAAATGATTTTTTTCAGCTGCCTCTAATGAGCTCTGGTGTTTTCTTAAAAATAATTAATGTGGAGAGAAATGATTTGGTTCCTTTCCAGGTAGCAGTGATATGGCTACTTAGATTCAGGTTGCAAAAAAATGGAAACTGCTGTCAAACAAGTCTCTAAAATTCCAATTCTCCTAAGTCCTTTTTCAAGGGTTATTGCTTTTCTCAGTAACATAAGGTCTTGGACTCTATGATTTTATTTAACTTGGTTTAGCTTTTTTTTTTTTTTTTTAAACTGGATAGTTTACAGAGGAGCAAGCCAGTTTCCTTGGCTTAAAAGAAATGTGCCTTTGTAAATGATGTGCTAATGATCTTTCTCAGCTTCATGCTTAACTCATTGAGTTCTATAAATCACTCTCAGATACTGTCTCATGAAAGATAATAACTCAAAATAGAAATCTCATTTAATTCCACTGCAATTAAACCAATTAATGTATCATGTATCTTTTGAGACACCACAAGAAGTTTTTCCACCTTCCTCAATATTTTGTACTGCTCTGTCTTCTACCTGATCCTGCAGCAGAGCATCTTTAATCCAGGTTCTTTTTTAAGGGAAATAGCAGGAACAATTTCTTTCTATGAAGTCTCATGCCTTCCTGTACTTTTTTTTTCCCTGGGGCTGTATCTTTCCCCTGTTAAAAACCACTACAATTTACAGAGCAACAAACTTTAACCTTGCTCTCTGCCCCCACACTCTATGAAGCACCTTTTAATTTCCTTTTACAGCTAAGGGAAAATGTCTTTCCCATCGACTGAGTTGGTAATTGAGTGATTTTGAACACACAGCATGTACAGAAATAGTAAAAAATTGATCAAGTAATCAGAAGAATACATAAGACAAAACACGAGTTTGCAAAACCCATGCATTTTCTGATTTATTATCTTCACTCATTAAAGCTGTATTATGTAGCAAATATGATCCATAATATAAGTCATGGAGGCAAACTGATAATTAAGTCCAAATTTGTCAGGATGCAAATTTGCTGAAGAATATAGATTACTGTGGTTACAAAAATAATAATAAAGGCATCACAATTATATTCTTTCAAGCTGGTACTGTCATACTGAGTGCATCTATACTGCTTTTAAAATGCTGTGACATGGCCAAGGACTAAATTACAAGACTATTCTCTGAGAGGAAAGATATTTACTACTTGGGGAAAAGCAGCCACTATTGTATTCTGCTAATCATCCTCATCTCTGAGGCATTATATATACATATATATATATATCTACATACATAACATACCAGAAAAAACTCAAAGAACCACAGGCTAAATTTAGCAAAGTCTGGAACATATTATTATACAACACATCAACTACTTTTTTTTTTTTTTTTTTTTTTTTTTACAATAAACCAACTTCTAGAACAGTATTTTATTAGAAGTCTCTCAAAAATCCGTTTTTAATGATCAGGGAAAACATGTTGGAATGTTTAATGGTCAGATTTTAAAATGACAACTGTCTTGGTTAGTTAAACCAAGGCTGTCTTACTTTTAAAATCAGGAAGAAGGATTAATATGAATAATGTGGTTCAGACTGATGGTCGCTTGAAATTTAAGGTTAAGATGATCACAAGCAAAATAACAGATCCTTGAAAACTGCTTACCATTCTATTTTCTCAAACATATGCCTTTGCTTGAAGTAATATTATAATGAAGAGGAAAAGGTATATCCTTCTTTTAGTCTTCCAATTTTTTTTTAGGTAATACTCACAGAGATAACTGCTCAAAAATTTATTTGACCATAACTCCTGAAGGACTTTAGTATCCAATTCCATAGGAAAACTCAGAACATCAAAAGTGAAGAAATGCATGTGTAAATTTTCAGTCTTGGATACCATGCTCTGATCAAAACCTTTTTGCTGTAAGATCATTGCATTTAAAATTACTCTCCTGGGTCCCTCTGAATGAACTTTTAGCCCAGTGGTCTCCTTCTCAGGAACAGAAAGGTGGGAATTTCCAACAAAAGCACCCCTGTGCATAACCAGATAACATGGTGGTGGCATTAATTTCAAAAACTCACTGGCTCATGATTTTCCCAGCATGAGGTGCTGGTTTTGTATGAAATTATGCTATCTTAAAAAAAAAAAGGGTAGATATCTACTGACAGCAGCAGCTATCCCCACGAGTAACTTTCACAAGCAGAGCTTACACAGAGACAAACCCATGTTACTAAACAATTCATTTCTCCCAAAGACTGGTTCCATTTTCTGATCATATTCTGACTTCATAATGAAATAGGTTTGGGGCATGTATCATGCCTAACCCTAATTTTCTGTCTGCAGCTGAAAGGGAAATTAGGCACGTGTTTCAAGTGGGAACTTTAGCATAGCCAAAGTTTGAGTTATTTCATTGCAATCAGATGTCTATAATACACTAAATGGTCTGACCTATGTCCAAAATCAGGATTCTATGTTATATACACATGCACACTCAAGTAATTTTTTTTGAAATTACTATTAATTACAACTACAATTCTAACATCCATGAATCACTCTCAAGCCAGCTAGTTTTAAACTCACCAGTATTAATCTTTTCAGCACATTAGACACAGAGCAGTGACAAGAAGTCCTGATATTAAAAATAAATTAATTTCAAGAGGTAAAAACAAAATTATGTCTACTTTAGTTGAATTCTTCATGATATACCCCTGACCACAGTCTCTGCATTTGTAGTTTGGTAGGAATCTGGAAGTTCTTGACTCAGGATAGAAATGAATGCTCCCACTCTGTGCCCACTTGTGGTATGAAGTCATTTACACAATTCACTTTGCTTGGGGGAAAAAGGAAGGGGGCAGAAGGAGAATGAAATTATTTAGCCATTGTGACCCTCACAAGAATTAAGAGACTCCTCAATTTGCTGTTGTTTGCACTTTTTGGTCCTGAAGCTGCAATGGTGTCCTTGATTCTTGGGCTGGAAAAGGATTGTTCTGTCTGACTAAACTGTGAGGAGAACTTGCTGACACTTTATATGAAGTTCAGAGCTATACAGGAATGCAGTACAGAATCTGGAAAAATATAAAAGCTAAAACTTAAGGCATCACTGAGATCATCAGGAGTTTGGAAAAGGTCACAAAGGCTGAATATAAAGGCTGTGTCAGGCCTGGTAAACAAAGCAGGTGGTGTTTATCTCACCTTCATGTGGCAAGCAAACATAGTTCATAGCACTTCAACTTGGCTTTTTGGTGCATCATATTTTTTTAATTACAGCAGTGAGCTGGAGGAGTTAAGTAGCTCCTCATTTCTTTTTTCAATAAGCCCTTCAGACTGAGGGGAAAAGCCTTCCTAAGCCTGTGCACAGCACTGCTTGCAGCAAGGCTGTACCTGAATTAGCAAACCAGCCCTAACTCCCATTGATGGGGCTTGCCATGGAGAGAGTAGAAGACTGCTCCTAGTATGACTTAGAGAAAAAGATAATGAGAAAAGGGGCATGAAAGTAAAACATTTAAATTTATCAATACAACTCAGGATTTTTAAAAATTTTTCTTATTTGGCACTACAAGTATGAGTGTATATGCTGTCTTGGGATTGCATAGCAAGGATTTTGTACCTGTAGAGATGCTGGAGGGGTGACTTCTGTGAGATGCAGCCAGAAGCTTTCCCTATGTCTGATGGAGCCAAGACAAACCTGTCACCAAACAAGGCCAAGCCCATCAAGAACAGTGGTGGTGCCTCTACCATAACGGTGTACACTCAAGAAATAACTCATTTGAAAATATATTAACAGTTAGGTATTACTGTCTTTGAATGATGGTGCACTGGTTCCTCAGATTTTAATTTACTCACTATTTTAAACCTTCATTAGGCATCTGTAATAATTACCAATAGCAATGTCCAGATCCCCTAACCAGAAGATAAACATGATTCAAGCAGGCTCTTGTGCTCAAGAATAGTTTTATATCTTGTAACCTGAGGTTAAAACAAAAATCTGCCTCTCACATTTCTATGGATCCAATTTAACAAATACAAAATGGTCCAATCAGGAGCTATGGTATTGCAATTGTAAGATTTTTTTCAATATTTAGAGGTTTCACCATCTTTGTTAGTAAGTGGATGCTTCTGGCACACCAAATTTAAAGAAAAGAAGAATTAAACATTTCCTTATTTAAGTTACATCCATTACAAGGAAAGCTATCAAATCCTATAGGTGTTTGTCATTTTGGAAATATATTTGTGTTTCTAGAATTAGTTTTACAGTATTTATTGTGAAATATTTGTAGCATAGATGTTTCAATTCTAATTCACCATTTAAATACTAAAATAAGCAAATGAATTATAAGCCAGCTTTCTGCAAACTGCACTGTTTATTTCTCCCCTAAAATAGTTCTATCAGTTTTTTCAAACTCTTTTCATAAAAAGAATGCTTCAGTGAGTCAAATAATTTTCAATATTTAGAGAGATGAGCACTATAACTCAAATATAAATCTTCATCATTCATTTACAAGTATATATTGTACCATTTTCCTCAATATTTGTTTCCATTATGCCTTTATGCATTCTAATATTGTTTGGGTGTTTTTCCTCAAGCTGCTTTCAGCAAAGGACTTTTTTCTTAGGTTTCTGTATCAACAACAAGCTGACTGAGCTGAGTCAGTGTGCAAAATCTAGAAGTTCTTCTCTAGTTTTTCTGCCTCTTGTATATTATTTTCCATTTAGACCCTGTTTTCCTTTGTGTTATCCTCTCTGGTTGCAAAAGCAGCTATTTTAAATTACAGTTGTCTTCCCTGGGCTGGGTTCACCTTGATACCTTCACTGGCCAACCCTCCAAGCCTTGTGATCTGTCTGCCTCCTGAACACTCACACACCCTGATTTTCCTGTTGTTTGCACCTGAAGTCAATTACTGCAGCACAAGGGTGTGTGTATAAATACATAGATGCATATGTGAGTGTTTATATATATATTTTTTGTAGGAAAAGTCTTCTGTTTGGTTGGCTTGCTTCGGAGCATTTCTCAAATTTGTCATGGTCATTCCAAGTTCTAGGTCTTCAGACATTTCATAACAGAGTTCAGAGTGATTTTAGGCCTATCATCAGTCGTCCCTGATCTTCAGTTTTGCCTTTTCTCTGATAATTGTTTACTTTTGTTAGCAAAATAACATTTTATCCATCAACTAACTCCAATGTATCTACCTATTTTAATATCTGTATTTCTTGATAGGCTTCATTTCTATTCATTAGTTACTTTGAAAATATGTTTTGATTTTTCTTGTATTTCTTACAACTCCTACTGCTGTTTATTTTCCTGTCTGTTTGCTACAGTGAGTCAGATTTTTGAAGGATTTCTTCCCAGTTCTATTGCTTGAAATTTGTTATTTGTCTATGTAAGTTTTTCCTATCCTCATTTTGTTCTGTAGCACAACACCTCCTGAGACACTATTACTGTTTCTTTAAGTAGAAGAAATGCCATATCCAAGGAGTTTACTTTTCCTTAGGGCTCTCCTATGAGCTCCCTCATTTCCTTAAATCTGTCTTTCTCAAGTTTAAAATCACTCCAGTGCTTTTGTGTACATAACTTTCTCATGATATGAATTGTAATAATATTTTGATTGTCCTTGTAATGCAGTGCTGCCAGCAATACAGTTTAAATGAACATCTATGTTCTACTTTTATGAGTGCAAGAGGTATTCACACCACCCAGCTCTAGACAGTCAGCTGAGCTCAGCTCAGACACAATTTCCCCAGGTTCCCTAGGTTGTCAATGAAGACAAAAAGCACACCTGCAGGAGGTGATTCAGGAAAAATGCCAATTGTCAGAAGCTGAAGTGTACATCCCATGTGAGGCAAAACATTCTGGCTTCCACTTAACTCACCTGGCTTGCTGCTTTGGGCTTTGCATGGTGCATGCAGCCCCTGAGAGCAAAGACCTGCTTCTGTGCACATCCCATGGAGCTAGAAGGGAAAGGAGCATTCCTCATGCAGCTAGAAGGGAAGAAAAATGTTATCTGTTCTACTTAGATGATATTAAATAATAATATTCTAATTTTAATTAGGTTGTCTCTTAAAAAAAAAAACAATTTGTCTGAGCAGCATCTTTATATCTTCATGTAGTTTTTTATAATGATTAGATAAAACCTTGTTGTCTGGAAGTCAAATTACTCAAGTGCTTCTGAAATGAACAATGTTTCATGAACGGGGTATCTTTTCTCCACAATTATCAGAAAAGCTACAATACACGCCAAGAGATTTGAAACTAACGCATCAAGTAAGTTTTTAAATATTAAAAAATAGATATGCACTTTTAAAGTCTTCTTGTCTGTTTGTTTTAGAGGCTCTCCAAGGCTTAGATATTAAGGGGAATCAGCATTTGTGTCAACTGCAGTTGTGTGAGCTATGTGTCCTACCATAAAACAATTCTGCAGCTAATGTTCATACCACTGAGGAACCATAGCTGCCCATTACTATCCAAAGACAGATGTGCAAGCTTTGACTCATAAAAACTGGATGAAGGAAACTAATGGGACACTAATCTCCTGGTATCTCATGGGACAAGGAGAAAGTGAGTAAGATTTTTAAAGACTACAAAATTTGTTTCCTCTGCAAACGCCTTGCAAAGCGTTGTAAATAAATCATCACTTTCACCATGGTTTGACTTTTGGGACCATCACCATGACAGAATGAAAAGAGCCTTGTCTTGGAACCCTGGGACTGCAGAAGCAGCTATTCATCTGTGACCAATCTCCCATCTGCAGACACGAGCTTCTGGGAACAGGTATTTCATCAGCTCCTCATTGATGACAATTATGTGATATTCACAATTTCAAAACAATGCAGATAGAGCTCTCTCGCTATAAAACTTTAACGAGCAGCATGTTTTGTTGGAAGTGTCATAAAACTTTCATCAAAGTTCAAAATATTCCCAAGAAAACAGCTCTGTCTTTGACAAGAAGATCAGAAATTTTCAGTTCAGATCAAACAGTGTGAAGAGGAAGAGAAATGTCGTCTGTTATAATTATTAGGATACGATAATTATACTTTTACAAGCTCAGAAAAATTTTAAAAAGCAACTTGGTAAACATTGTAAAATCTAGTATTAAGATTAGCTTTTATAGTTTTCCTTATAAGGAAGATGAACAAAGTCATAGTAGCTAAAACCAAACAACAATGGTAGGAGTGAGAATGTTTATTTAATTTGTTTTTACCATTATTCAGAGAGGCTACTCTGAAAAAAGTAGCCCTGGCCACTAGGGAAAATGAAATTTAAAATAAAATTATTTCTTTATTTCATTCTCTAACAGTTCCTTTTTTCCCACTGGGTAAAATTCCTTTACTCCTTTCCCACAGCTGATGTTATAGGTAATCTTACAGAAGCAGAAGGTACTGAGTTCACTGGACTTTACAGCAGTCCTTAATTGTTAAATTGCAGCTTCCCAATCCAGTGGTTCCATGAATAATCAAATAGTGAACCTTATGACCTTTGAGGCATTAAGAATTAAAACAAATCAAGTCAGAAACAAGAACTAAGTATTATAGCATGGTAAAAGTTAGGCTGTAGTTAAAAAAAGGGTGAAAAACTCCCCAAACATTCTCATAAAATTCTGGGTTTAGGTACTCGTGTATTCAAACCAGGCTGCTTCTTAGCATGCCTGAAAGTCAAGGAAGTGAAACTACCAGTTAGGTCAGGTAATTCCAGGAATTACTTTTGGCAATTAGCCAAACTTTCTGGTCCTTGGTAATTTGCAAATAAAATCTGAAACCTGCCTCCCTAGATGTGGAAATGAGGTGGAATTAGGAGAGGATTAAATTCATACTATGCCTCTGTATGCATTGCACATTGACCAGTGGACATAGGTTCAAATTCACTAGAACTTACTGCTAGAAATTAAAATTTATTGCTCATCTCATTCATGTCCAGGGTATCACAGTCTGTGCTGGCTCTGGTCTCTTAAAAGCAATTGCTAAACTGGAACTGAAACAGCATTTAGATTCTGGTTCCAGATACTACCTCTGCCCTCCAGTTTGCCTTTTCTAGCTGTTGCTATCCATGCTACACGTTCTTGTGAGCCACGAGTCACATATTCAAAATTATTTTCCTTCCCAAATGGCTAGGTAGCAAAATAATAAAATGCTGTTTGAACTGCAGGGTAATCAAAGCAGGTCTTAGTTTCCCACTCTGACTCAGGGGGGCAGAGGAATAGGTCACTGTACTGCAGTTTTAAGATCCCCAAATTCATCTCATGTCCCCACCATTCTGCAGATGGGAACTGCAGAACAGGTGCTGTAGGAGAGGGTGGGATTGTTCATTTTCAAGTCATTTCATTTCATCATTGCTCCAGTGGCAATTTTTCTATCTTGTAAATAGATACAGCTATTCCACAGCACACCTTTAGCTGGCCTGCCTCTTCAGTCTGTCTTTGCAATTGTCTCATCTCTCTTCATCTGCCAGGGCTGCATTTTTAACAGCTCATTCCTTTTCTCTTGTGTCTGTATGTCACAGACCTGCGTTTATTCACTATGTATTTATGTAGATATTATGTTCAAAATACCTGGGTTAACAGAAAAAGGCAAGCAATGTAAATATTTACCTCATTAGATATATATTCAGCACACAAATTAAAGTAACCAAAGTTTTCTGAATCGTGTTGGGGACTCGAAAAAAACAAACGGGCAAGATAGCAACAGTGCAAGATTTTCAATAAAAATAGTAGGGATCATTGAGTTAAAGATTTGCAGAAAACCACTCATTAAATTAAGAGAGAGAGATAAAAATGGATTCATTTAATTATGCACTTGGGTATATAAAAATGCTTAATACAAAGAAGTTAAGTTATGCTAGTTAAAAGTTTATCTCTCTTTCCAGAGATCTCCATGCTTTCACACAACAAAGACATTGCCATGGATGCTGGAAATATACTTGGCTGAATAATAAAAATAATGTATTCATGAGTAAATTATTCAGAGATTGACAGGAAAAACGTTGAATAAATTATTCACTGAACATTATTTAATAATCTAGAGAGCTGGTCAAATAATAGAAATATGTATTTCAGATAATTTATTCAGAGAGCAATGTCAAAATCCTTTGGCTAGGATTTTCCTAGTCCATTAGGAAAAAATAATTTGACAAGTTATTGATTACAGCTCATTTCTGTATTAAAACAAAATTTAGCAGGAATGCAGCTAAGCAGAAAGATACATAATTGACAATAAAGTGTCATCATCCTGATGATGAAAATCTTTTATCGTGCATGCAAACACAGCCTGTGCTCAAGAATTGCTTCAAACAGTGCCTACATAGCACATAGTGCTTATATTTTTGGGGTTTTAAGGTGTGTAAACCTGTGATAACAAGTTATCACACAGCACAGTGGGGCTGGGCAGAATCCTGCCTGCCAGCAGTATGGGGCTGGAGAGTTTATCCATCTTTTGCTTTTGTGATTGTGATTAATTTTCCTCAATGTCACTAAATCAGTTAACTTTGATATCAGAGAGCAAAGCAAGTAACATCTTTCTCCAGGTGTTTGGCCTAGGTTTCAAGGTTTTTGTGCTCAAACAGCAGAAGTGAGAACAAGAGCTAAACCTCTTTATACACTTTCACAAAGGCATTTCATAGCAGAAGTTCTTCCAAGGAGCAAATCAGCGAGGAAGGGGAAAGGCCATGGTTTGTGTGGGGAGTGCTCACAATGTCTCTGCCACCCTGAGGTACACCCAAAAGCACTTAGGAGTCTGGTTTTTCTGAGTGCTTTTCTTGTGGGAATGTGAGTCAGCACTACATCCTGTACAGAACTGTCATACGAAGCCACAGTTCAACTTTGAAGAATAGAGAATTGAAAATGTGAGTGTTTTCTTCATCAAAAGCTCTCCTCATCCTAAGGAAGCCAGCTGGACATGTGTAGGAAGGGGCAGTCTGCCTCCTCCACACTAAATGCACATAATTTTTTTATTTTCCTCAATTCACCTGGCCAGAAAAGCTCAGAGAGTGAGTAGTTCTCCATTAAATGTCCTATGCATTGTCTTCCTGACACACTGGACATTAGATACATTTATACCATAAAGACTGCAAGTTCTTGATATTGAAGAAGTGGCAGAATGGATTGAGAAACCTGGTGTATGAAAAACTAAAACACTATGCAAAAGTTAATTATCTGAATCCTCATCATTACAAAAAGGGCCCTGGAAGAAGGATCATCTTCACTTATTTTTAGTTTTGAAAGTGAATGTCTAGCAACTGCAATTAGAGGTGAAACAGAAAGCAGGAGTTTTGTGAAAAATTTGCACCCAGAATTAAATGTTACATGCATTGCTGCTGGCAATATGTTCTAGTGCTGTTAGATACAGCTTCCTTCAATTTCCACCTGCCCTCTCAGGGTCAGTCCTGCATTCCCAACTACTACTATACTCACTCTATTTGACATCCATCTTCATACCATTCATCCCTTCAGCCTCCTCCACAGATTCTTTTTCCAGTCATGGTTATCTTTTTCTTCCTTTTCATATTTTGAGGGTGGCAGATAGAGAGAGATGATGCATTTCACAGTGTAGCTTTATGCTTCATTAACAATAACATGCTAAAATCTATCATCCTTGAATTACTCAGTTCACCATGTGTTTAGCCAGCCTGACACCTGAAGAGGTCTCTGACTGCTCTCCTGATATTGTTGTGTCTTCTCTTTTTCATCAGTTCATTAATATACTTACCATATATAGTTTCCATCCATTTTGTATGTGGACACTGTGAAAGTGTCTGTAACACTAGCAATTTTAAAAATAGATGTAATTAAAACAATTTTGATGCTCGTTGTTTTGCAACACATATCTCACCCTTCTCCCATCAGAATGGAAGTCACAATACATGCCATGAAAACTTGCATAATATTTACTTTGCAGCATCTGCTTGAAGAATGAAAAAGCCAAGCTGACCCTGAACACATGGTGAATGTAAATGGGAAAGAATCAAACTACTCATCCACTCCACTGGTTTCAGATGGAAAACAATTTTTTCCCCATGTTCTTAATGATCTTGAACTGAAAAGGGTGATGGACTGTAGTATTGTGCATTCATTTAAGTGGATCATCCAACTCTTTATATCTGTTATCAGCTGCACAATCCACTGTGTACAAACACCCAAACATTAAAGCTCCATATCTTCTCAAGTGTATTAATCTCACTCAGGTTTTAAACATCTTAGTTTCAAGTCCACATAGAACACTAAATTATTAATACTGACACATGAAATTGCCTCATTATACACTTCCAAAGGTATGAAGAAATATTTTTAATATAAACTAAATCTCTGTCTTATGCCACTGAGCTGAGAGGCTCTAAGAAAGGATTGATTGTTCCTCATTTAAGCTACTCTTAGTTTTCTTGTTTCTTCTCTCAAACTTTCTGAACTTGAAGAGAAAAATAGTGTAGGTCACTAATTAAATAAACAACAAATTATATCCTTTCCTAACTTTGAGTAGATTAAGAAGATATCTCACAATGTATTTATTATACATGTAACTGGAGAATGGCATTGACTTTTTGTGTGGATAATTATTGATAGTTTTGGGGTTTTTTTATAGATAAGTCCTAAGGCTCTTCCTGGAAGAATATAATTAATGATATTAATTCTCTCCCTATTCTCTAATTTCCCCTTCAACAAAAGCTAATGCAGTCTCTAATTTTTTACCCATAATACAGCTATTGCCATAAAAACCTTTTTTCTCCAGGTTAACTAATAATTTACCAATATAGTTACCAAATTAGAAACTTTGCTAAGGTGAGAATAAGATCAGAATGTGACATCTACAGGACCTTACTTAGTAAATCAGCCACCATTAAAGAAAGGTGTCAATTCATAAACTGATGGAGAATTTTATCTCACTTTACTGTAAAGAGATGTAAAGTTTTGCATACTTTTGAGGTCAAGCTTAAAAGCCTTCATCTGACTGGATTATGTTTTCTCCTTTCTGTAAATAAAGAAGTTAGTTATTTTTACTAAAAATTATTTTTATAATATGTATATTTTCATGTGATAGTTGTCTGGATGTTTGAATATGGTTTAGATTTGTGCTGAATACTCTTGCCTTACTGTTTTTCAATAAACCATTTTCCATTAACTACTTTAGCAAATCGCTGGGATTATTGTCCTACTGGAAACATTTCAGCTGCAGCCAGAACATAAATTATCTTTGACTTCCTTCTCATACATATAAAGGCTTTAGTGCTTCTTTCTTCATTCTTCTTACATACTAATTTGATAATTTTGGGGGGTTTGTAGTTTTAAATTTCCCTCTGGGGTCAGCTGTCCTGGCTGTGTCCCTTTCCAGCTTCTTGTGCACCCCCAGGTTCTCACTGGAAAGGGCAGATGAAAAAGCAAAAGACCTTGATGCTCTGCAAGTACTGAACAGGAATAGCTGAAAAATCTCCTATTAGCAGCACTGTTTTGGTCACAATGAAAGCCAAAAGGGAAAAATAAACTAAAGGAATAATAAAGTTCAACAAAAGAGAGAATTTTTTGAGGAAGAGCTAATCACACCTCTTGCAACTAGTGAGAACTCTGGGTAAAAATAAGTCTGCTCTTTCCCTTTGTCCTAGGTAACATTTGAATCTTCATAATTACATTACTGGCAGTAATATATAGCTCTTTTAATTATTTTTTTTAATTTATGCATATGCATGCATACACAAAGAGATTATAATCCTAAATTTGGAAGGATGCTGAAAAGCTTTCCAAAGAACCTTTGGCATTGTTGAAATTTATAAAGAATTTGGGCATTACTTCATCTGTTCCAGAAGGATCTCTTGTAACTGTAGTGCACTGGAATTTGGAGAAAACAGTTTTTATTTTTTTCTGCTAACATTAGAATTTCAAGAGGCTCAGGTAGAGGTTATCAAGTCTGCTTAATTTTTTACAAATTCCTGTTTGCATACTCTTGCTAAACAAGGTGCCTGTGGTCCCAGGGCTGGGATCCACTGACACTGTGATGAGTTGAGTGCATGACCACACTCCTTTTTGGGGCACATCCTCATTAGACTGAGCAGAAAGCACCACTGGATCTCCAGTCCAAGGAATATACAATCTTAGAAGCAAAGGGAGAAAAGCAGGAATGAAAAAGCATCATGTAAACCCAGACAATGAGTGACAAAGCCAATTTGATTCTCAATTTCTTTCTCCTCCTGAAATTGTGATGATGCATTCTTTAAGACAATACAGGGATGCCATAATAATGCCTAAGTAACAGTTCCAAATGGATACTAAAAAAGCTATGTAAGCATCGATGTGAAAAAAACAAGGATGCTTTGATGTGTGTCATCTTTTCATTTTAGCAATTAAAATGGCTTTTGAAGCTCTCTGGCATTTAATTTAAGCCCATAGAGTATAAAATTATGCCATCCCTTGCAGATAGTCCCATATTTAGCACAAACAAGGTCGTAAAGATCAACAGACTTAGAAAAAATGGTAATTCGAGTTTTCAAATATATCAGCTTAATTCTCTTTATTTAGGAGCTTGCCAAAGCTATGACATACATCTGTCTTTTTTTTTTTGTGTGTTGTGGTTTTTTTTCCTAGCTGCATAATCAAGGGATGCTTGGTGTTTGTTAACACCTTTTTACATAAACACAAGCTGTGAGATAGAGTAACTCTATTTTTACCTGTGAAGAAACATGAACAGGAACCCTATATTCTGTCCTGAAAGAGCTCAGTCCAAAATGTTGTTTGAAGGATTCCCAGCAGAGACATTTTTCCTAGTTTAAAAAAACTGGTATTCCAGTCTTCCTAATAATTATTCTGACATCCCTGCTCTCAAATGACATTTTGCTTATATGTCTTAAATATGTGACAACTCAGGATAAATTATGTTAAATTTTTCATTCAAGTGCAACTATTTAGAAGAATTTAACAAAAAGCATTTTGAATTATATAAAAACCCTTTAGACTATGTTATGAAATTATACTAGTAATTACATTGTGGATATGTTATGAAGTACCAAATGCAATTATTTTGGTTGTACATAGTAATCTTTAGAAATATTTACTGGTAAAACTTTCAAAATGCAGGTTTCATGAAAGGTGCTGGATGTGATAACAAGCCAAGTGCTGGATTCAGTTTGGCCACAAGAGTGTTAGTGTGCATCTGTGGGCTCTCACAGAATAACTGACCTTGTTCTAGCATTGCCTTTCCATGGAAAGAGTTTGTGTTGTAAACTGCATGCAAACCAAAAATGAGTCTTTGTGTCTTTGCTACACACAGAGTGAGATTTGCAATAGGAGAAAAGGATATCATCAAAGTGTGCTATTGTAAAATCTCACACCCTACACACAAAAATGCAAATCAACTTCTTATTTTGCTTCCTAACTACTTTGCTACACAGTGCTGTATTTTACCAGTAGTAGCAGCATTGTACTAAATCAGATTTAGCTAGCAGGTGCTCTCCAGGTTTTGGACAATCACATAATAAAAATGTATTACAGTGCTCACTCTTGAGAGTAAAGACTTTTGCTATAATAGAGAAATGCATTATATGAAGTGGAATTTCTAATGGACCTCAACAGAACTGGTGGTTTGAATGCTTGGTGGTACATCAGGGGTAGAGCCACAGAAGAAAGCCTCACAGGAAGAGGGTAATTTATGTACTAGATCCACTTATGCTTTCCATTGCACATATTTGTAACAATAAATCATATGGACAACGTTTCCTATTTGCATTCCCAATAAGCATTTCTAGCTGTTAACACTGTAGATTTATTTTTTTTTCTTCATTTTGTAGTTTCATTATTCACTCATACTTTGAAAAATGAGAAAATGGAGGAACACACAGAGCTGGCAGATTTAAATGGCTCTTAAAGAAGTACTTCAGCATCAAAAATGATCAAAAGCAAATTGTTTATACAACCTTTGCTTTCACCACCTTCCCTAACAAATAGTATTAGAAAATGAATAATGTAAAACCACTTAAATGCAATTCTGGAAAGGGGGGAGTAATTTCCTTACAAATTTATATTTTATTAATAACTAATTTTTGACCAAGTTATCATGTTAAGAAACAGAGTTTGGATTTTTTTTTTAAACCAAGTGTTATGAATGAGTAAAGTGATCAGTAATATTACTTTCATTCCCCAAATTTATTCTCTTTAATAAGAATTTTAAATACCTAGCATTTCTTCAAACAATGTCTTAAGCCACTTTTAAAAATACTCAAAATTCCTTTAACTGAAATTCTTCATTTTAACAAGCAAAATCACATTTCCTTGCTTTTCAGTAGCATCTAACTTTGTACACTACTGCATTAAACCTAGAGATTGCATTTACCTTAAAAATTAGGTCTTGTGTCAAAATGCAATTAGAAACATCTTCTCAGTAGATCTTAGTGGAATAACTCCTTTGTTGAATTGTAGCTAGGGTAAGGTCTAGTCTGCAGTGTCCCTTTCTAAATAAACTAAATATAATTATATATAAATATGAAGGCTCTAGTAAAGTTGTCTTTTACCTTATTGAAGGTGCTCCACAAATTGTCATTAATGTTCAGTGGTAAATAAATCATTGGCAAGCACTAAGACTTATGACAGCTTTGGGTGGTACAGAAGAAATACAATGTAAATTAAAAGTCAGGTAGGTAAGATGAGTTGTGCTAGAAAATCAGTGGTGCTAGCCCTTCATCGAGCCTCTCACACTACAATGCAAACAGCAAATCAGAAATCCTCAAGCTTTAAAGCATGAGCTCCCTCTCCATAGGGGATTTGTGAATAGAAATATTTATATGTTTCCTCTCAGTCATTTGGATGTTGAAGTGTACTGTCAATTTAAGGAATTCAACAACAGCACAAAAAGTAAAAGGAGTAATGGCAAGTAGAAACAAGGCAGAATGCCAACCCAAAGTGACTGTCTCCTCAGCCCAGCACAGCTTCTAGTGTACTCTCACTCCTTGTGGAGAGAGTTTAACCAGACCTGTTTAAAAGCTCTTTCATTAGAAACCATAATTTAAATATATTTTCAATTATGTGCAGAGAATTCTTACCTCTTTAGCCAAAACCTGTTAATTTTTCTGCATTTTTCTCATATTCTTGGATTTCTAATAAGCTCCACCTTGCTTGAGGCTCTCCATCAGCCATTCATGACTCACATGTAGCAGCAGAAATCCACCCATTGACCAAAATTATGATTTACAGCTCCCTTTAATTTGAGTCACTCAGGTATCCAGCAGCTCCAGCTGCACCAAGATGCAGCTTCTCACTTCAGCTGATATTTTGGCAAGTGCAGTCTTTGAAATAATCATAATTTTGCAGGCAAGATTTGAATAAGTTTTGCCTGTAAATAACCCAAAGGGTCATCTTGATTTATGAACCATTTATCACCCCCACAATACTTTGTCATATTCCCAATATTTCTTTATTAGTTAATGAGAGGCAAATTAAAAAAAAAAATTAAAATTGTTCAATGTCCTTCAGGACTTTTGCTGTGTGAAATTTACTGCTTTACTTTATTGCCTGGAGTAGAATCTCAGGACATCCCTTTATAAAGAAAACCCAGTTTTAAAAATCTGTGTCTGCTGGGTAGGTGGCTACACAGATGTTGCTACTGCAGTACAGATTTAGCAGTTTGGTTGTCTAGTCTATGCATAATGTGTATTTTCTAAAGACAGCACTTGTGGCAGTAAAAAACTGGATTAACATCACTGAACCAGGCTGATGGGCAACAATAGAAAGACCTGTCCAGTCTTTTGGGAAGGAGTGAACCAATGGTCACTAGAACATTATAAACACAAAAGTTTTAGAAACAAGAAGAAAAACACCCCAGCATTATGCAAAACAATGTTACAGGATTTTATGTACTTTTCTGCTTTCCTATTACTTCTTCTTTTTTTTGCCATTACTCTATTCATTCCCTTCACTAGCAAATTTCAATTCCTTATCAGTATTTAATGCTTACCATAATAAAAAAAAAGTAATTTTGAGAAGACAATAAGAACAGAAAACGTCAAAGTTGCAGAAAAATGAAAACAATGTCAGAAGAGAAGCTGTTATAGAGTTTTAATTACATTTTCTCTCTGCTGCTTTTCCTATAATGGCTTGATTCTTCTTGAGCTGCATGTTTTTTCTAATGAAGTATTGGCTGTCTTAACATTAAGTATTGAATATGCTTTTCATTTCTACTTTCTATGTTTCATTCAGCCACATGCCAAAAATCTTATCAGTTACAGCACAAATTAAGAAAGGTCACTGTAGTGGATGGGGACATTCCTTTGCAGCCCCCACGAGTTTGTGGAAAAGGAGAAGGCATTACACAGCTGGAAATCTTCCTCCCTCCCAGAAACCAACTACCACTGCAGTAGCATACACCAGCAGAAAAATTTTTAACCAAACAGTCAATGATGACTTACAGTAATTAAAAAAATGCCTGAGGAATATATAATTTTCATTAATAATATTAGGCAGTTTAGGAGGGGAGTTTTCTGGGCTTCTCCATTTTTTCTTGCAGCCTGAAGGGTTTCTGATTCAACAGCTGCCTTTGAAGGAAGCATGGAATGTCTCTGTTGATAATTTATGGCTACAACAATTTCACAACAATCTACAGAAAAACAACTTTAGTATTTTGATTATTATTCTCCAGAATGGGAAGATTATAATATTTGCCATGCATTACCATACAGAAATTATAATAATTTCTGTATTTACCCTCATTTACTCAGTATCTGCTTTGTCTAGCAGAAACAGTTTTCACTTATTTTGTCTTGAAAATCTCACTAAGGATTTATTTATTCACCTTTAAATCATAAAACACAACTGTATGTCAGTCTTTTTGTATGTTCAGGTTCCTTATGACATTTTAAGCCAATCTGTGTTAGACAACAATAGATTTAACACTATTCATAATGAAAATAATTGAAAACTGTAAAAATACTTACGACTTGGCAATAACTTCATCTGAGTATATCATTTAAAAATTCAACTGCTGGGAAATTTCAGGTCTGACTGTTCTCCTGAGAGTCATGTCTCTCAGAAAACTCTAGCAAAGTTCAAAATAAAATCCAGAATTTCATTAGGAATAACATGTATCTGGGACTGAAAGAAGAATGACTACTCTTACTCTTACTCTGACTTAAATATGTGCATGAGGATATCACATCAATGAATTCTACCTGACTCAAGAGTCTCTGATTCCTTTCTTGTGATCCAGAGAGTCACCCATTATGCACTGTACTCCTCTTCATGGAGCTAAAGCTCAACACCAGATGGCATCTAAAGGTCAAACAGTGGTCTGCATTCTAAAAATAGAAAATTAAATTTTACTTTGAAGAAAGATGATTGCACAAATAATCATTGAATGGAGTCAGATCCATATAAAGTATAAGATCTTTATAAGATCTTACCAAAATCAAAACATGTCTGAACAATGTCAACACTAAATTTTGGGAAAAAATCAAAACAAATTAGGAGGAAAACCAAAGCATTGGCATTTCCAACACAAAAAAAAAACCTTACAAAATATGCTTGAAAAGTTAAAGCTCATAAATGAAAGTTATTAAAGGGTCATTGGAACTGTTCTCTTGCCACTGTCATCAAGAGGAGGAATGATTGAGCATGAATAGAAACAGTGCTGCATTTTTGCCTGCTATCTCCTGTGTGTTCCAAAATCCATGTGTATTCATGCATATTCATGAGGATATATATTAAAATAGTCTTCTCAATATTAAAATCTAAGTGTGAAAAAGGAATAAATAAATAAATGTTAGATCAGTCCAGTAATGACAGATGTCTTCCAAGTTCCACTGTATAAACCTCAGAAGAAATGCTCTGCAGAATGTTTTGGCACCTTTAATTTACTATATTAATACTTTACATGCCTTCCAAAGAAAGGAATCTTCTTGTCTCCAGTGGTTAAAATCTAATAGTCCAGTCAGGTTTCACAGCAGAGAAGAAGTAGCAGCCTCTTAAGTACGCCACGACTATCACCATAAAAGTTAAGTATAAGTTAAAATCAATATCAAGAATTACACTTGGAAGCAAATGAAGCACTGGAAGCAAATTAAGTTTATAGAGTTCTAATTTAACGTTCAGCATGCAATAAGCTCTGCAGAAAGCACTTTAGGGCCCAGTGTGGAGGTGACAAAGATACAACTGATTTTAGTGCAGTCTGTATTCAAGACAAATGACCAAGACTCTCTGGAGACTCCACAATGAAAGTCTGGGCACTTGGCTGCTCTTCAGAAAGATACAGAGATCCCTGAAAGGGTGATGGAGAGAGATAAACATTGCTCTCATCATTTTATGCAACAATAATGGACATAATCTTTCACAACCTGATCGGTAAAATCAATATGTCAGAAATATTTTCACACAGGATCTCTAAAAAATGTTTTCTGTGAAGCTGCAGGAAACATTTATTGTCTGTTCCAGGCTGTTGCCTTCTAAGGATTTTGGTCTCATGATCTACAGCTTTGGGCCAGCACCTGCCACATGGCCAAGCCTTCCCTGTCTCTCCAGACCTATTCCACAGAGGAAAAACAACATACAGAAGATAAAATTACTTCTTGCTCATTTTCTTCACCAGGATTACAAACAGAACACCTGGCCCAGGGAAATCACTTTATAGGTAAGCTGAAAAAAGCCCATACAAAACTTCCCAATATTGTTTAAAATTATGTTCCCATGTGTGGGCACTTAGATGGTTTCTACCAGAAAGGTAGCACACATGAAATCAGACTCCTCCCAGTTTTGTAAAAAAAAAACCCAAAAAAAAAAAAAACAAAAAAAAAAAAAAAAAAAAAAAAAAAAACCCAAAACCCCAAATGACAGCTAGTAACTAAAATTTCTGGTTACAAAAGGCCTAAGAAATTCAGGGATCACCAGTTTTCTAGGAAATCACAATTAACGTGCCATCAACATATTACATATGTCAGAGTGAGCAATTCCATCCAAAATATTGGTATTTCAGTTTTCTGTGAGGTGCAGGAGGAATAAAGATAGGGTTGTTTTGATCTTCCTGCTGTTGAATTTCTACTGTCTGCCTTCATCAGCCTTTCTTTCTGCAGAAGAAGTAATGAAAAAGAACAGAAACCTTATCCTGGATTGTATATGATTCTCCATTTATTTCTGGAGTTTAGGGAGAAGCCATGGGATGAAATTTCTGTCATATCCAAATACCTGGCTTTGAAGAGCTGTTTCAATTGAACAGAATGTCTTATGGGTTTGTTTTTTTTTTAATTTGCTCTGTATGTGTATGTGTGTGTGTGCCCCAATACATAAAATGAGAATATAGGAGTAGAACACAATATTCTGAGGGCTGATTTTTATTCACTTTGTCACATAATCTAAATATGTCACTTAACTGCCAAGGGAAAAAACCTAAATCTTACTGAAGTCTGTGCTCTTTTCCATGGCTGCTGGGGGCACGTGTAAGGTGTTATCTCAGTGTGTGCACATGAGGCATTTCAGTCATTAAAAACCACACCATCAGCATGATTAAGTTGTTGCATTAGAAGCTTCAAAAGCCCTTCTGTTTCAAATTGTTAATAACATACCAGGGATTGGAGGCACTCTGAAAAGCAATTCACAGAAAGTCAAACAGCCTGGATAATGGTGAAGAGGAAGCTAACACATAAATAAATTACTTGGGCAGGCAAAGAACAAATTCACAGAGAGAGGTGGTAGCATATTGTCAGAAGACAGCTTCAGGCAAAATAGGTGAAAATCACAAAGAAAAGACGTGAAGCACAGAAAAGGAAACAAAAATTGCAGAGGAGTAGCAAAAGCAAAGGCCTAATAGTTATTCTGACTAGGACAAGTTGACAGCATGCCAAAAGAATTACGATCTAATCAGTCTGCGGGGCTGAAGACTGCTTGGAAGAAGGAGAATCAAATAAATGGAATATTTGAAAAAAAAAAAAAGGCAAAGGAACAAACTGGTTTTGAAGGGAATATAATGTTCCTGTCAAAAGTCTCTTGACAGAGAAAGGGTGAGACAGACAATTTCTATGGCTGGGTCATCATCACCTCCTGATGCACAGGTAAGGTTATCACTGTGTTTAAGACAATTTATTGAAGAAAAAGGACAGTGTTTGTTCATCTGCAGCAAGCAGGCTAAATGATCCACAGATACACAGGCAACTCACCAGGAAAATGCAAATGATTTTGCAAAATGTGTGTGACCATTTAAATGACATGAGGTTGGAAAGGTGTATCAGCTCCATTGTATTGGTAACTATAATGGAGTTTTGCTTCCCAAGATATCTACATAGTTTTCCACTTTTTTAAGTATCACATTCTCCTAAAACCATCAAACAAAATAATTGTCCTTAATTAGCTTCATTAGTTGCTCTCATTCAGCCCTGAATCCACTGCCCACTTCAAAATTACTTGATTTTTCTCCTTGGAAACTAGTCTTAATCCTTCAAAATAGCCCAAGAGTAATTGCAAAAGCAATTACTTTGAGACTTGCATAACCTCTGGACAGGAATGCTGTCATTAATGGGCAAGTCAGAGCCCACAGCTGAGAACAGAGTTATTTGCCATGACACAAAATAAGCCCAGAGTCATCTAAGACACTGAGATAGGGTATCACAGGAATAGCCTATATTCAGACTCTGAAGAACATGCTAATTTCATTAGAGTGTTTAACTATAAATCTAAATCTACATGCCCAGATTCTTTACTGAAATGCAAAACCACCTCCAAACTAGACGTTACTTTGATCAGGTCTGTTTTGAAACTAAATAATCAAAACATTAAGACCCACTAATTATTTCCTGTGGTATATAAATCTTATAATATCTCAGATATTACTGTGTGGTAAAATTAATCAAAGAATAACATTTTAAAAACAATGACAAAAGAACGTTAGCAGTAAATAAAGTATCTTGCTGCTGCAACCACACAGGAATGGGACATAAGGCAAGATGGAGATGGGGCACAGGCACAGGCACTTTGCACCCCAAAACAACTCATCCATGGTTTCCTAAAGAAATGCAGCAAGCCCTGAGCTGGAAAAATCTGATTTTAGGGGCAACAAAGAGAATGAAGAACTAGTAACTCACAAAAGTACAAGGCAGTATACACAGCAAATTCAAAAGTTACATGGAGCTGCTGATCAATGAAGAAAGAAGGTGTAAAAGCACCTTAAAATGGCCCTGGATTGATTCTGGGGGGAAGAAGAAGAAATTGTTGACATAAACCACCCAGTATTCTTTCTTGTAAGGCACTCCATAGGCTGCCAATTCACCATGATGCCCTCACTGACAGCAGCAGGAATGTCCCAGTGAGAAGAGGTGGGCAAGGCAGGCTTGATTTAGTGATGGCATCACTTTATATGCTAGTGATGGCATTATATATTTGATATATTTCAAATATGGTGGTTGCATCCAATGCTGAGTGGATGACCAGATTGCCAGCCTATTTTAAGGCTAATCTTTGAGCATTTGTAGATCTGTGGATTTTTATGGGAATTTTCCATGGCCAGATAGTTTGTCCAAATCTACTGATAAGTACAGATTCTGAAAAATATTGAAATCAAGCCCTGACTATGCAGACTTTTTTACTTTTCCCTCATATTTTCCTCTTTTCCCCAAATATGCAAGTGCCTGGATTTTCTAATTTCTTCATATATAAATCATGCTGTGATCAAAAACAATTTAATGTAGTGCTGTTGTTTATACAAAAGGATATTTGAGGCCACTTTGATGTCCTACATAACATCTTCCTGCAATTCTTCCTCCCAGCTGTGTATTATTTAGACAGAGATACAGCAATTTAAATGAAAAAAAGAAATAAATGCTAAAACACACTTATACCAACACAGAGTAGGGTTTACCTAACTGACTTTAGAGAACAATGGAGAGGATGTCTACACCTTTGCTGAATTTGACACCATTTTGCATGTATGCAAAACATCCTATGATATTTTTTTGAATACTTAGTTTTGATTTTGAGGTGTTCCAGTAAAATACATTTACTTTATAATATACATTTCCAATCCCTTTTTTTTTTTTTTTTAAATATGTAACTGTGTGGCTATTATTTTCAGTTGTTTTAAAAACAAAACCATGTGAAACATATTTTACAGGTATAGTGCTAGTGTATTCCTATTCCATACTGCAATGGGAATCACAGATTGAGAATTTCCTGCTCTGAACATCAGTTCTGCTCAACAAAAAGTAGAGCCAGTTCAAGACAGTGTTATAACACTTTGGTTCTTTAGCTGCTTCCTGAGGGTTACTGTAATGCATTGTGCTGTGAATCTCACCTGACAAACAATGAGGAAAGATTGACTAAAACCAGACTGTATCACTGCATTCACAATGTGGACTCACAGTCCACAACTACAGTTGGAAAAGACATCCACATTCATCAAGTGCAACCATCAGCATAACATTTCTACTAAACTGTGTCCCTAGGCACCACATTTACACGTTTTTTGAACACTTCTGGGTTTTTGATGGTGACTGTACCACTTCCCTGGACAGCTTGTTCCAATGTCTGACCACCCTGTCAGTGAAGATTTTTACTTTTTTTTCTGATATTCAGCCCTCATGTTGATGCAAAGTTTTTCAAGTGGTTGTAGAGGGAGACAAGGTCTCCCCTCAGCCTACTTTTCTTCTGGCTAAACAACCCCAGCTCCCTTAGCTGCTCTCATACTTGTGCTCCAGACTTTCATCAGCTCCATTGCCCTTCTGTGGACACATTCCAAGTAGCTCCTCAAAGCTGGAGAAAGTTTTTAGGCAGTAAAACTTTCAGACATTATTTCCCTCCACTTTTTGGGTGACAAAGCCAAGGTTAACTCTGTGTCTGAGCTGCAGTGTTCATAGCAATGCATGTGTACCTCAATGTGTTTAACAATTAAGTGCACTTCAGGAAGGGAGATAGGGAGATGGTGGTTTGTGGGTGTATCTCTACATTTTTCCATGAATTTTATATTTATTCAGTAGTCTCTTTCATAATGATCACAAACAGGGTATTTATCTGATCCTGGATGCTCATCAGGATGTATGAATAGCAGCTTCAAGTGTTCTAAAATCTAACAACAACAACAACAGAAATAAACTAGAAGATGGGTTTTCAACTTGCAATACTAAAATGAGTTGGTTTGCTATTAAAGTTGCTGGCATAATTTCCTCACCCATAAAATGCTGAGACCCTTGATTACAGGAGAACTATGACAAGGAAAAGAAATTATGTCTTTGGACCATTCTGACCCAAACTGTGATAAGAGGGTCAAAAGGAAAAGTAACAGTCATGATGATTTTGGCAAGCACATGGAAGTCCTCCTAAGTCATGCCCAAAATACATTGCTAGCACTCCAGGGGGGAAAAAAAAGGGGAAATGAAAACTGGAAATAAGCATGTCCTGAGTCTTAGTTTCCCCACCAGAGCAGCTCAGAGGCTTGCACATGCAGATGAGCAGGTTGGAACTCAGTCCACAGTGGATTAGTGGACACCTGCTGTATAAATTGCTATCTATTTTATATATATAAATACTTTTTTCAGTTTTCTACAGTCCACTCAGCATTCTGAATGAATCAAGGATCAAGAGGAAAGTTTATGTTGCATGCACATCCCCACAAGTAAGATGCATGTCAGATATACTTTGAATAGCAGATTTTGGTTCTGATATTTTCTAGCATCTCTGTTCTGATATTTTCTAGCATCTGTGTTTGACTTTGTGCTGCAGTGCTCTTTTACCTGTATTTCTGTGTGTAAAATCTATCTACCTGTCTACACACCAAAAATCTGTTCAGTCCTTTATAAAACAAACATAAAAATATAAATGTGTGCACTCTTCTCTCTGGAAGAATGACACATTTCTGGAACTTAGTGAAGAGTTTTTAATGTGTAATACTCTAAAATACCGCAGTTCAATGCCACTTTTTTTTTTTTTTTTGAGAATAGATTATGAAGGCAATATAAAAATTGTTTTCTATAGCTGAAATTTTATCTCTTTACTATTTAATTATGGATGGGTCTTTGATTTGTTGAAGTAATCCACAAACAACCTACTTTCACATACCTGCCATCCATGGAGGGAAATGCTGCATGCATATTTGGGTTGAGGAAAAGCCTGAATTCCACAAGGTCCACCACCAAGAGAAGAGAGTCTAAAAGAGAATTTGAGAGTTGCTGTTTTAACACAGCTTGCAGAGCTGCCAGGCTGTGTAAGTGGATGCAGGAAGATGTTACAGTTGGCTTACTGTGACAGAGCACTGATATTTTCACTCTGGTGGATCATCCTGGGATCACACTCCTGAGGATGTGCTGGGCTAGGATGCACCATGCAGACCTGTAGCAGGAAAGAACCTGCTTTAACTAATGAGGAGAATAGCAAAAAGACAACGAGATCTGGCAGTTCCTTGATAGTAAATGGTGTGACCTAAGCCCACAGCTGTCAAGGTTTTCACACTGCCAGAAGGGAGATTTTGGGGGTTTGCAGCAAAACAAACTAGTATGATGATTTAGATTTGACCTCAGCAGTGCCCTGAACCATTATTTAATGATGACTCACCTTGGAGTATGCTAGTTAAATGTTTTGATAAATGGAAGAAATAAAAGTTACTGGTCCCAACAGTTCCATTGTAGATAAATAAATGGAATAGTTGATAAAACAGTATGAAAAGGCAGCTAGGTAGCATATAATTACTCCCCAGGTGACATGAAGTAAAATGGGCAATGTAAATCTACTAAAGAGTACAATTATCTTCAGGTACCAGGTCCAGGAGACATTTTCTAACACCTGCAAAAGCCTGCAGATTGTTAATTTTCACCTGTTGCATCTATAGGAAATATTACAACAAGCAACCAAAAGCAATGGGCAGCTACTTCACATGAGTGAAATGTTAAGGACAAAATAGAACAGAGATTTGTGTTAAGGGCACAGAATCAAAGCCAATATGACACACTAGACCCATGGGGTGAGGAGGTCAATTAATTATGCATGGTATTCTCCAGTAGGTATGCTGCTTCTACTGTGCCTTCACAGGTACAGTGAAAATATTCTGCTGTGCTGCTGACAACCAACAAGTCACCCAGGGCCTCTACACAGCTGCCCAGCTGTCCTCTGTGGCCCTGCAGTGATGAGAATCATGACATCCTGCACAAAGCCAGTCGTGCCCATCAGGTCTGGCACTTCTCCCATCCCACAGACAGACACCTTGCAGGTTGCATCAGGCATGCTGCCTGATTTTTAATGTGTTAACATGTTGAGGTGAGGAGCTGCAAAGGAAATGCCAGTCAAGAAAACCACAAAGTAAATTAAGTTTTGTCCTGGTTTTGTGGAAATGTGGGAATGGAGATATGATACTAAGTGACATCTATCAAAGTCTGTGGATGACAAAGGGCATGTGTCTCCCATCAGGGAATAGGATTCTGCTGGTTGATCCTACACAACCAAAAGCATTTACATAATCTGTAGAAAGAGGAGCCTTCAGGAACAAAATGCTAGCAAAAAAGTGGCAAGTGAAGAAAGAAAATAGTGCTGATGATTAAAAAAAAGTTGTCTTCTGTCTTCCATTAAAACACAAAATCCAAGAATACAAATACAAATAAAATACAAAATCAAGAATTTTACTGCATGATGTAAAATTTAAAAATTGACATCTGCATTTAACTTTTAGACACCTCCAGTGGATGTAAACTGAAGTGTCCTAAAGCAAACTGCTTCCACTGTTCCTAAACACCCAGTCACCTTTCCTTACTACTTTGGCATGACTAAGAATGAAGTTTAACAAAAGAAGTTTGCAAAACATTTGATATTGCAAGGAACTCTTACTTGGCTCAAGTATTTGGAGGGGTTTTGATTTACTGTTACTGTACAATGTTATTTTATAAACAGAAGAATGCATGTGTTTTGGACTCTACAAGGGATAACCCTGTACACTATGGTCTTAGTCAAAAGATGAATATTATTCTGTAAAAGAAGTAGTATTTTCAAGATTTCAGAATTTAATGCTTAACTATTACAATCTTTTAAATATGAGGGTCCCAAAGAATCAGTTACTACTCAGAACCTTAACTGCATTTAAGATCATCACATTACAAATCTAGAATATGTATGTTAATACTGTTAATTGAGAAGTGGGTAAGTAAACAACCCACTAATGGTACTGCAAAAAAAAGAGATACCATGTTTATGTGACACCAATTAACAGCATGTTTTTGAAGAATGCCAACTTGACAAGTCATTGACAAATACTGGGAACTTGAGTCTCAAGAATATATGAGACATGACAGAGGCAGCATGAGTTCTCCCACCCTTCTTTCCCAATACTCTTCAGCCCTGACTTACCATATTCTGTGGAAAGAATTAATTTGCTATGCCTGCTCCACAGTTGTTATCTGTGAGTGACCACCAGCAGGCCTGCTGGCTAGTGCCAATTTTGACAGTGGATTATGTCATGAAATGACATTTGGGTTTTGTCCTTGCTCAATAGCAAACAGTGGTAAGGAAGTAGGTCACAAGACAACTTCCTAAGATAGGGAGGTGGCAGATTTTTTTGGGCAAACAACTTAAATCTGTCCTTTTCTTTCAGGTTATGTTTGGTTTCCAGGGGGAAATAAGGGGGAGAATAAAGTTTACCTACCTGAGAGGCAGGAGCTTATGTACAGAGCAAAAAAAGATTTGATTGCCTGAAAGGAAAAGTGCTATTAGAAAAAAAATAAACATTGCCTGAGAGAGGAGCTTACCCACTTACTTCAAAAAGCCTGACTGCTTCCAAGAAAAGAATTCACCTGCTAGGATTCAGCTCACTGGCTTTTCTGCCATGTGCTGGAAAGCAAAATGCTGAAGCAAGGTCTATACTCATTACTTCTGCTGCTGTAACACAGTCAAAACAAGGCCATCAATTAATTTCTGCACAATAGCTTCTTTAGTTTTCAAATCTACTGTGCTTTGCTCACTGCTTTCAAAGCAATCTTGGAAAGTAAGGGCGCTATGAAAAGTGCTAATCTTTTCATCTTTTTTGTATGGGTTTAAGAAGGGAACAGAGTCTAGAAGTTATTCATCACTTACAAGGCATAACATGAAATTTTCCTGTGCTTTTGAAGTGATTCCCCTGCATATAATTGACTAAACTGATTAAAGCAACTGTTGAGTTGAAAGTCTTCCAACCAAGGTCTGAAAAATGCCTGCCTGTGAAATGTTTAATATTTCTTTTTGTATGATCTCCTTATTAGGCTGTTCAACTTTGTATCCTGGGAAAATTATGATTTTTCAGGAAATTGGATTCTGTCTCCTCATTCTTTCTGTAGTTGACACCATTTGCTTGGGGTTTTGTTTTTTTAGAACTGACCATTTTATTTCTGACATTTTATTTTTTTAGAAAACACATTTCTTCTGCAGCATACCACATCATTTAATTATTACATGCCTTGATTTTCAGTGCCCAGCTCTACTAAGTTTTATGCAAAATGAAGAATTATGTTTGAAATAAAATAATTTTCATGAAGCCAAGCCTAAAATTAAGATTTTGACATAATGAAAACACATAAGACATTTTGTAAATACTGTATTTCTCCAACTAAAGCATTTATTTTTGTTATAAATGATAATTTCATGGCATCACAGAGTGGTTGAGGTTGGAAGAGACATCTGGAGGGCACTGTGTTCAAGCAGGGTGGCCCAGAGCAGAATCATTTCCAGATGGATTCTGAATGTCACCAGTGATGGAGACTTCACAACTTCTCCAGGTAACCTGTGTCAGTGCTCAATCACATCTCTGTACCTAGTACATGTATGTACACTTCTATTTTGTTGATAATTTATATCAACAGATATCTATTTAACCTTTGCATTTATGATAAAATAGATGTTTTACCTGTCTGTGTGATTGCAACACACACTATATTTTTTTTCATGCCTTCTCATTAAAAACAAATAACCACAAGCCACCTTACACTGAACCCTGAAACTTTTTATAGCATAGTTTCTCTCCTTATTAATCTTTAACAAATCCTTTTTGGGAAAAGAAAAAGCAAATAAAAATGAATGTCTGTTTTGTGTTCACATACTAAGATCCCAGTGTAGATGATTTTTCACTCCTATTTATCTAGCTGGGCATACCTGGTAAAGTGGCAGCACTTCTAGATCCTCATGTGCATCCTTGCCATCCACAGACCTGTGTTGATGAAAGCATAACTGGAAACCAGATGGTGCAAAATGCAGCAATGTAAACTCTAAAATAATTCTTAAAGCCTTCCAATAGCATTAAAAAAAGCACCTGGAATATTTTCTGCTTTATTATATCTGTCTATATATTTTTAGACACTACATTATCTATTCATAGTTCAGCAGGTATGCCAGGCTCATCAGTTTCCAAATTATTTGCTGGCTTCCTGGCACACCTCTTAGTTATTTTTATCTGATATTTCAAATAAATTACAAAATGCCTTGAATTGCATGATTAGTCCATTATGTATTCTGTTTATTACAATTATATGAACTTTTGATTAACCTCCATAAGTTTCATGAATAAATTACCTGGATCGAGGAAACTGCCAGTTAATGTTACAAGGTTCCAGTGAGGAGTTTCCAGGAGATTAGTCTGCCTTTTTGAGAGGCAACTTTTTTCCTCCCTGCTTCTTTTAAAAGGAATACATGCTGCTGTTGCTCCAGGTTTTATGAAGACCACTTGAATCTATTTGCAGCCCCCTCAAAATGAGTGGGTGCAAAATTTGCTCACAGAATCACATCTTTGGAAGATGATTTGTGCCCTTTTAGATATTGATGGCACAGCCATTTTAACATGATGAGGACAAATTGTGCTAATCTTCATGAGGCTTCTAAACTGTACTAAATTACAGTCCAGAGATTTCTTCCCTTTGTTTTCTGTGAGTGGTGTTGAACAATTTCATGTTGAGAAATATAAAAAAAAAACTTCTCTACATTCCACAGTGCATTTATCATGAGGAGGAATCATAAGACTAGATGGTTGCCAAAGACTTGACCCTGCTCTTCCCCAAAGATCCTCCCATATCCATTTCACAGAGGTCTATCTTTTGGATGGCAAGTTCCATTCAGGCAGGTTGATCAGCACCAATATTTTATAAAAATTATTCAGGAAATAGAAGAGCAAATTATGGGGAATGTAGCCTTCAGGTCCATGCTGAAGTCAGGAGGGAATGCAATGACCAAGAGAGCATCTTGCCTCAAGACAGCAACCAAATTGACTACACTCAACACCTCTGAGTGTTGTAGGATTAGGACAAGATAAGAAGTGGGAGAGCTTTCTGCTGGTCTGTTGAGAACAACTAAAAAATAACCTCCAGAGACAACCTGTTGGTAAAAGAAAACCTGATGTCATAGACATTGATTAGGCAGAGAGAGGCAAGGCACTGTAGAGCAGTGTGGTGTCTCTTTGATTAACTGTACAGAAGAACTTTTAAAGCAGAATAAAAGTATGAACTTGAAGTATTAATCCCAGTCACAGGGACTGTCTGCAAGAGTTGAGTAGCACAGAGGTGTCCACGGGAGCATCTCAATGCTGGTCCTCAGCAGCATCACAGCAAACAAACAGCCCAAAAAACAGAGAGTTTGTTCAGTAGACCTTCAAGAGATGCCCAGGAAGGCACAAGGAGGTTTGGGAGACCCTGAAAGAGCAGTGGTGAGACTGGAAGGTTGCTGGAGCCCACTGGGTGGGGTCTGCTGGCCAGGCTCAGCAGTGTGCATCTGTTCCAAATGGATGCTGATATAGAAAATTTAGGATAATTCACCCCTGCCTTAGTGAATCTTTAGGCTGATCCTAGAAGATAAAATTTGTTAAGCATTTCTTATATAAATACATGAGGTCCCATCAGGTCAGAACAGTCAGTGGATTGAGTTCAAATTTGATGAAAAACTACTGGGAATGATCATCTAATGAGCCTCAGCTATAAATATTGTTATTACCATACTGATTATATCTTTTTCTATGCTGCTTTTTCGTAGGAGACAGACAGAGATGGTGCCAACTGCTCTCAGCAACTGGCAGAAACAGAGCTGGCTGAAAACCAGCTTGTTGCAGCTCAGATTGGTTAGATAGATAGCATTCAGGAGAATATTTCAGACACAGAATAGTGCAACAAACTATTCCTGAAGTGGTTTTTTTATTAGACTTAAATTTCTGTGGGATTCACAGATCTGTTTGGGGTCAGCTTTCCAGGGAAAAATGTTACACTGCTGATCATACCTGTTTTCTCTTGTGGAAGGCTATACTCTCAGTAAATGTCCTCCCTTTCCTGTGATCTGTAATCACAAAAGTCCCAAGATATCTACAGGAGAGGAGAAAGTGCTAAGGCCAAGCACCACAATGGCATGACTCTTTTCAGTGAGTACCAGGGTGCCAGCTGAGTGAAGGCAAGTGAGAGCCAGGAGACCCAAATGACAATAAAGGAGTGGGGACTAAAATGAAAAGCATTATTCTAATGATCAACATACCAATACAGATGCTAGAAAGCAAACAAAAGAGATAAGGAAGGGAGCATTTTTTAGGTGTTAAAAAAAGAAAAACTTTTTTAAGTAAATGTGAGAGGACAGGTATGGTTGTAAAATATGTTCTTTCTACATACAGGATAAAGTCAGGAGCATTAGAAGTGTAAAGAGGCATGAATTTAAGTAAGAGAGCTATTTATTATAAAAACTAACAATGCATGCAGTTGAAGTTCAATGATATTTCTTTACAGCAGCCTCACCAAATAGTGTTAGAATTACACAGGATTCTATGAACTTTTTGGTGTAATTTCCTTCTGTTTCCCAGAAACAATAAAACAGGAGTCCTTTTGCTTTCCTCAGCGCAGTGACATTTTGCAAAAGGTAAAGTAGTGCTGCACCTACTGACTTCCCTTGTCTATTTACAAGAGGAAATGTCATCAAGCATTCAAAATGTCACTACCTACTGGGGTGACGTCATGGAAATATCCCTTCCCCTTCAGATGCTGGTGTTTGGAGCAATAAACCATAATCTGCTTAAGGAGATGATGCTTTGGTAGGCAAATGGGACTGAGCTTAATACCTACAAAATGAATTGTGGAGCAAATACATTTGCCAAGACCAAAGACATTTTCCAAGGAGCTCAGACAAATGTTCACTACTGTTGTCTGCCTCTTAAGCCAATTACTGCTGCAATGCAGACAAAGAGGTGCTGTGTCTGCTACTTAGCCATCTTGTTACAGTCCTTTAAAAGTGCCATGTACACAGAGAAGCATATTTGTAATCTTTATACTAAGTACACTTCACCTTAATTGCATCACCTCATGAAATGATATAAACAAGACTTTTGTATTTGTGCTAGAGATTTTCTTGAGCTGCAGAAATAAGAGTTGCTTACAAATTTCACAGGATACAGTTAGTGGGTTTAGGACACACAGTTCTGATGTATTTATTATTTATGCAAAATAGACACAATTCTGAAATTTCTCTCATTAAATGTCTACCAGGTTCATAACCTGTTGTTTATTTCTTGCTTGTACTCAGACTTCTTTCTGACTCCTAATAAAAAATCAGCCTTAAAACTAAGCAGTTTTCAGAAATAAATTTTTTGTTATGTGTTATCTACTTAATTTCTTCATTATCAAATATGACATTAATTATATATGACAACAAAAATGTCTTTAAACAAAGACTAACTTTATGTCCCTTTTCCATTTTAGCCTGTTTTATCCAAGAGAGACATACACTGGCTTTTGTAGCCTAAGGACTTGCAGGCATAGGTGTAAATCTCAAAGTGAATCCCAAATTGAATCTACACTGTGATGCTAAAAAATCCACTTATGTGGTTTTTGTTTTGTTTTATTTTGTTTTGTGATCTGTTTGTTAGGGTGGTTTTTTTGTTGTTTGTTGTTTGTTTTTTGTTTTTCCTTTTTTTTTTTTATAATTTTTCAATTCTTGATTAAATTGAAGGTAAAAAAATAAATATATGTAGCGTGATAGTTCTCCTAATCACTCATCAGCTGCTGTTGCTGATCTCAGCACCATTACTATGGCAGTCAACCTCAGAGGCCTTTAGAGAACTGAGGTAAAACCTTATGAGAGACACCAGTTTGAGATTTCTAGCCCCTAAAATTAAGTATGCACTGAGTTTCTCACTCCTACCACCAAGCTAGCAGTTTGGGGTATATTTATGTCAATTCTCTGATGGAAACACTGATTTCCATTTGCTTACAAAAATATAAAAGGTGATCATGAAGGATAAATAATTTTTACTCACATTTAACCTGAGCATCTGGACACTTACCCAAGGTCATTCAGTAAATCAGCAGCAGGACTGACTGCAAGTTTTCCTCCATCTTCTGTGCTTTCACTATCAGAGACAGTTTTTAGCTTTCTCACATTTTTATAGAACTCTCCAGCCTGGCAAAATTCACTGGGGCTCCGATGAGCTGAGAGCCAGTGCACAGCTTATCTGAGTCTCCTAAACTTCTGAAGATTTCCTATCACAAGATTACACATTTATTTTTAGTAGCTGCACAACTTCTAGTGTGAGCACAAACCCCAAGTCAAACTAAGTTTATAAAATTATCAGATAAACCTAAGATTCTCAGACTTCCAGATGATTCCATTAGCGTCAATGAGTAGGATGCATTTTGTGGAGATATAGTTACACACTATTTAAAATTCATCTGAATATTCCAAAATTAAATGAAAGAGCTGCTCTCTGGAGATTTATTGAGAAACTATATTCTTCTTACTTGGCTCAGCTAAATCTTTACCATTTTTTTTAACATTTTTGCCTCTCATGCTATTTATAGGGATCACTTATTAATGTCTCAGTTCAAATTAATGCGAGGATGCAAGTGCCCTCATCCCAAAAATTCTTTCAATTTTATCAGCTGAAATAGAATTTTATATGTGATATTAAAATACTAAGGTTGCATCTACATAGTGAAGATATCAGATGTTCACTCACAGATATTAGAAAAGGAAAAAAAGACCTAAGACATCAAAATAAAGACAAACCCCAATACTGTCCAAATGTTGTTATAACAGGACTTAAGATTCATTTGACTATTAAAATACTCCTTTCAATTGCTTCCATGCAACTGAAATACTTTATATTATAGCAAATAAAATATGTATGTCTTATATTCTTGCAAAAATGAATGATAAAAATACTAAAAATATTTACATTAAAGTCAACTTCTGGACTGCAAATAAATAGTCTGGAGAGGTTTTACAGGTTATAGGCTAGCTTTCCATTAAAGAAGAATTATGGAAACTGGAAAAAATATTTTTCCAGTGTTCAAATATTTTTTTCTTAATTTAGAAAATCTATTTTTATTACTCTTGAACTAAACTGATTAAGAAAGAAGTGAACTATTACTTCTTACAGACTTCTAGCTACAAACATTCAAATCCTAAACAAAACATGACCTCTGGAAGTCTCCAAATCATTCATTGCAAAACAAAGTCCTGTTGGCACCAGTAATTGAGGAAATCATTACAAATATATCTGTATTATGGTTCCTGGGGAAAAATTTGCTCTTTTGTCACAATTTGGGTGGACTTCACTCTCTCTTAGGAAAGATCCAAGCACACATCTCTCTGTCACACCATTTCCATACAGAGAAATGCTAAAAAACTTGCTGCCTTCTCCAGCATGAGCAGTTAGCAGGCCAGATAGACAGGGTATAGCAGCAGGTCTGCAGATCTCTCCTGAAATACAGCCCTAATAAAAATAAAAAAAAAATAATTGAGAATGCATCATTAAAAATTCATGGTATTAAACAAATATTTATGTTTCAGCTACCTTATTTTCTCCTGGATGATTGCTTTTACATTGGCTAGTAATTTGGCATTATTGAACAAATATGTGAGAGAAGAGATATTTAGCTTTCCTTTGCAACTGCTGAGAGGAATGGGCCCGATGGAGCAGCCTCACCCATCCTCAGTCACTCCCTGGCAGCACACAGCAGCCCGTGGGCTGAGAGAGGAATGATGTTCTGGGGGTCCTGCCTGGTGAATTGTCCTTGTTTAGGACACACAGCTGGGCCCAGGGATGGTTTAAATCCCCTGAACTGACACTCTCTTCGGGTGGAGCATCTCCCTTGTGCACTTAGTTACTTCATGGTTTCCTAGGCACTGCTCTGGTTTGGCTTCTGTCCTGAAAGACAAACTCCAAAGAGGATGTTCAATTTTTCAGCTACCTGAACATCGACTTTAAAGAGTTCTTTCTGACATCCTGCTTTTGGCTTTGCCTGCTCCTCTGTTGCTGCTTTATCATGCCCACTAGGCTGCAGAGGAAGCGCCTGAAGGATGGCTGTGAAGGTACAAAACACACAAACATCCTTCACATCCGGGCACATCCTGCCTGCTGGAGCACAGCACGGCTCAGGAAAGGTTTCAAAAACACTGAAAGACTAACTGCATTTTGTTTCCACACTCTTTTTTTTTTCCCTTTTGAGGACTGCAGGAGAATAATGCACATGCACAGGTTCTCCAGCTCTGTGATACAAAATTCTGCAAGTGTGAACAAAGCAAAAACCAGTAGATTATCTAGATCATCCAAACAGGGGAATCTATGAAATAAATTAACTGTCCAGGCACAGATAAAAATAATTGGTGATCTTTAGCACCTCCCATTTAATAATGTTAAAGCTCATTACAAATAGTAATAAGCCATGCCTCATGATGGATAGCAATATTAATAGTATCTTTTTGGCCAGCAGTCTGATTTTCATAACGTGCCTGTTCATTCATTCATATATTTTATGAGTATAATTACAACAACTGTGTGTTTCTGTTGGCCTGTTATGTGCATAAGTAGCTATTTGCATCTGCAAATATCTCATTTACGTGTATGGTCACTGTTATGTCTATGTGCATAATTTAGATTTGCAATTGCAAACATCGTAATGTTCACATATTTATAAGAAAAAATGTCCACGAGCTAAGCCATACATCCTGCAATGTCAACTTTGTGGCAGAAATGTGAATGCAGCACAAATTGTCAGACTCCCAAGCCTGCAATTTAATCACACAGCCTCCCATAGTAGAAGAAGAATGAGAGACATAAGAAAGCTGAAGGAAACAGCCCAGTAAGGATAACGGTGCTCCACCTCAGACTCCCTTTCTGACTTTGTTAAATTGTTAAGGCTAACGGATGAGCCCTGTTGTAACAAAAGAATAGATCACCCTGATTGATGTCTTGTGAAATAATCTTGTGGGAATAATAAAACAGCAGAGATTCAGCAGCAATCTTTGCAAGAATTGATCAACATGCTCCTTTTTTATTCTGTTCTCTAATTTGTAATCTATTAAATTGGAGGATTTTAAGTTGCTGGACATTTTCCAAACACTTCCATTACTCAGGTACTGAGATTTGTAGATTTGTAATCCAGTCCTCCAGGAACAACACAATAAACCACAAATGTGATTCTGTGATTTCAAAGGATATTTGTGTTAAAGAAAAAAAAATTATTTAATTAATTGAGCTATCCAAAGTAACTATTCTTGTTGAGCCATAACATGGAGTGTATGTGCAAAAGGAAGCAAAGTGAAAAAACAGCAGGAACTTCTCTGGAAAAACTATATTGTGTTTCCTGAAAAGGACTACCAACCTCTGAACTCATACTAAATGCAATTCAAAACATCACAACCCACACAGACACATGCACACACACCAAAAAAGCATGAATAGTGAATAAGTGGAAGAAAACACAAAAAACCCTTTTTCCTCTAGGGCATCAGAGGGCACATGAGAGCAGAGGGGCAACAGAGTCCCCAATCTTTGGAGAAGGCCTGTGTCAGGAACTATAAAAATCCCAGATTCAGCTCTCAGTTCAGAGAAAGATTTTCTTTCTGTGTGTTTCTGACAAGACAACAGAATTGAAACACTTTGACATCAAGAGCAGGACTAGATGGCTGGAGCTGAAGTCTAAATTTGTGACACAGTAACCTTACCCCTTAATAAATATACTTCAATATGTAAGTTTTGAAATTGAGTAACTACCTCTTTATTTTGTTCAACATTCATAACTTTTGTCTTATTTATCAATAATGTTAGTTTAATATAAGGTATGTAATTACATTAATCACAATTTCAATTTCTTCACATGCAATTAACTTATGCTTTCTTAAAACAAAACCCTTCAAACATCCTCAAGAGATAAGTTCCCTAAAAAGAGAGCAGCAGATGTGGCACCTGTACACATTCTCCAAGACCACCTCTAATCCATTGTTTTTCCAGTTTAGTCAGACATACAACAAGTGATCTACTATTTTTTATATTCAATAAATTAAAAAAAAAAAAAATCTAAAGAGCTGGAACCAGAATTTGAAACTTCTTTCACTTCTCTGAAGGTGAAAGAAAGTGACAGTTTACTGGTCAAAGGCCTTTGTCTTTTGCTGCACCAGGAAGGTTACAGAATTTTGCCTGTGAACATTGACTACATCACCTATATCAAACAAATCAGACACCCTTTTGCCTGAGTGTCTGAGTAAGTAGATGGCTCTATTTGAAAATATTCATTAGATGGTTCCATTATTTTTCATATTACTTTAAAGTCATTAGCATATTGGGTCAAATTATGGTCTCAATTACAGAGGAGTAAATCTGAGGTAATTACATGAGCACAGAATATGATAAAGATCTGGTGCAAAATAATTAGAACCTTTCAGTTGCTCTTGGTGAAACTTCACTAGTGGAATTATATAAATTAATAAAGGCCACCAAGATGTATGATGTCAGAAAATTCACAGATACACAGACACTGAAAATGAAGTCGCCATTTGCATTGTTCACAGGATACATATCAAGTGAAGCAAACAAATTAAGCTCCAATGTCCTGGTAATCAGTGTTAGAACTATTTCTGATCTTCACCCTTTTGGTGGAAACACAACTAATCCACTTGAAAAACTGAGCATCAATGACCTTTGTTGAAATTTCTCTGGGTAAATGATAAACATTAACCTTAAATTGCATGGACATATAATTATCTAGACTGGATTCTCTGCATGCCTGTTACAGGGGCACAGCCTGTCTACAACAACAGCCCCCCATCCATACACACATCAGCAAGTTCTTGTTCTAAACACATTTACAGACACACAAACATGAAACAAACTTTTCACTGTTGAGAAAGAAATCTATATGCCATGAGATAGGAAAGATCAGAATTGAAATTGCACATAAACATATTCCCATCTGTACTAACACATGCATATGGGATGGATGGTGCACACCAGGAGAAGCCCTTCCTTTTTTTTTTTTCTAGTCAATACTGTTTTTCATATCCTGAACTACTACAGAAATAAGGATGGTAAGTTCCTTATTCTATAGCATTTGACTGCTTCATCAACATTAACATGTGCTATTCTTCCAATAACCTTTATTAATGATATGGGTCAATTCCTGTCCTATAGGAAATTTGTATATCTGGATAAAAGTGCTCAAAAGATGGTCAAGTCAAATGTTGAGAGGAAGGAAATACAGAAATAGATAATGCAACCCTTTAAAAGTAGATACATAATGCCTCAGTTTCAGAGGAACTGGGACTGTGCATCATACACTCACAGATTCTGCAGAGACTTCAACAGCTGGAGCATTTACTCATCTTCTCAGGGAGCTCAGAGAAGCAGCCACCAGCTCCAGAAGATTTCTCACCTACCCTGGGGTGACATGAAGGCATTTTTTTTTATTTGTGTATTTGTAAGTAACCTGAAGTGCAGGCAGGGAGAACCCTGAGGTGGCTCAATTTGCTGCAGCCTGCCTGGCAGGAAGCCAGGCTCTGGGATTTGGGCTGGACCTGGCATTGGAGAGCTCAGGAGCTTGCTGAAGTCACTTTGGGAATGATACCTACCAACACAGACACCAGCTGTAAACACTGCAGTCTCTCCAAAAACAAGGAGCTACTAGGCAAAAAGATTAAAGTAAATTGCTGATACCAATTATGTGTGCCCAGAAGAAGTGAAATAGGACAATTTCTTGAGCATGTGTTATCATTCTATATCCAGAGAGCATAAATCCAGTTCTCCTGGGCACCAGCTGCAGTAGTGAAAGCTCAGCCACCCTCCCACACAGGCATCAGGTCTCCAAGGCAAGGAAAAAGCCTTTGTATCTGTGTCTGGTTCAGCATTTCCCAAGGAATCTATGACAGATGAAAGGATAGCATCTAATTTACCCAGCTTTCCTTGACAATACAGTAGCAATGAAATAATTCGACTTTTTAAGGCAAATACAGCTCATTGTTAACAGAAATGACTGCTGTTTCTTATTAAGGTTAAAACCCCCTCCTTTTCAGGTCAACTTTTTTTTCCCTACCTCTTCAGCTTGTTTTCATGCCCAAAATAAAAATAAGCTGATTTAACTCATAAGAACACATTCACAACATTTTTAAAGATTGTTTTTTTCAGCCCTTAAAATGATTTAAAACAAATAATCAAACACAAGCATTTCAAAAAGTCATCCACTTGGATGTTTGAAAAGACCTTTTCCTTTTTTGCCTTGTAATCACCTATTTTTTTTTGAAGTGACCTTGAGTACTTTCATAACCTGCAAACTGCATTTTTTGCAAGGTAAAATCTCCTAACTTGCTGGTTTGACTGAGTGATCTCTGAAATTTTTTACAAGGCCACAGAAAGCATGTTGCTTTCCAGCCACAATTATTAAAGGCAGATAACTTATAAATGCCTTAAACAAAAACCTACTATGAAAATAGTCACCAGTATCTTTATTCCTGTTTGTCCAAACCTCCACAGTGTTTCTTGTTGCATTAGTGGTTAAGTGTAATCTCCTTAGTCTAAATTAGAACAATGTATCACAAAAATTTCAGTAAATACGAACTTTAGGTCATTATTATGATTAAAAGAAAATGTGACATTTCACTTGCAGAGAAGAAATTTTAGGTTTTTGATTAGCAGTACCAATTCTTCAATGTGTTTTTACACCATGCAGATATTGCTGATTCTGATTTTTTTCCCATTTTTCAAAGTAAAAGGAATAAAAAAAAGAATTGTGCAGAATGCTCACAGTATTGCATCAGTCAATGCCACTGTTTTCTCCTCAGAGACACGGAGGATAGAAAAAAACTTACCCTCATTTTGGCTTAACACTGCACTTTTTTTTTCATGTTTTATGTAAATCACTACCCAAAACCAATATGTCATCTTTCTGAAATAATGTCATCATGAACCTACAAGAGAAATACATTTTTGGTTGTGGAATAAAAAGGTAGCAAAAACTGTTAAGAGCTCCATGCTTTATGAAAATATCTGCCCTTCAAACATAATGTACATCAAGGTTATATTACATTTTTAAGGACAGAAAGTAATAGAGCCCTAAGCAAAGATACTGTTGGACTTGAAATTTTCCAGAAGTAGGAGATGCCAACGTAATTTTGGTGCTGTTCACCATCTTTTCCCAATCCAACAGCAGCACATATTTCTCACTTGTTGCAGTAAAAGCTCTAATGTAAAGATTTTCACCTGTTAAAAAATCATATCCTTAGAGAACCTTGTAACAAATGGGCTACCTTTAATTTTGAATCTGAAAAAAACTGGAGGGAGAGAACACTGGCATTTTCAGTCAAATAAAGCTTGCTACAAAAGTCAAATTTAATTTATCAATAAAACAATCTCTTTAATTTCTTCAGAGAATGTGTTTGTCAGTCTACATGTGATCTCTAAACATAGTGGTCTCTCTAATCAATATAAATTCTTTATATTCATTCCTGAAATTTAGCATAAGTTATGGTTGGAAATGACAAGATCTGTTACTTTTGTGAAATGGCTTGAGTTAGGAGGAAGAAACAGACTACAAAATGAGGCTTTGTCTAGAAGTCTTTCATGTCTAAGGTATCTCAAATTGCTTTCAGAAAAAAAAAAAAACAAACATTGCTACATCAATCATATAAACCCAGAGAACCTTTCAGAGACGGCAACATGAAGTCAACAACTGTTCACAACTCAGTTCAAAGTGCAGAAAGGTTTGTAGAGTTGCTATGACCCAGAGATGGCACAGTACAAAAACTATAATTTCAAACTGCTTGGGCATGTTAGCTGGAGTGCTCATGTATGCAGCTCTGAGTTGAACTATCAGCTTAAATTTAAGTCTTTGGGGGATGGTTTCTTTAAGTTTTCTTATGCTTGCTAAAATATTGCTTTTAAGAAACCTCCTTCTTTCCAAGGCAGTTCCACCACCTGTGGCCTTCAACATGACCAATGTTGATTAATTTTTATCAACATGATACATTGGCCATGTTAAGAACAGATGCCTGAGTTTCACATTAACGTTTTTTATTTTGTTCTTATTTATACCCTGTAAATATATTGCAAGAAATAAAGTTAGATGAAGTGTCCTTTTTAAGAAGAAAAATTAGATGAGAGCATTATTAATTCACACATATCTAATGTTTGCATATTGTAATGTTAGTTATGCTATGATATGGATATGAAGGCAAATGCCCTGTAATCCCAAGAACACTATTTTTACTTTCTTTTAACAGTTTTACCCAAATAGGTGACAGATCTATAAATAACTAAATGCATCTGAAATTTCCAAGTGTTCTGAAAATATGCTTTGAAAACATCAAAAGAAATAAACACACTCTTAAGCAGAAAGACTGCTTTAAGATGATAAGCACCATTTGGTGAGGAGTGTATACTGCTCAGAATTAATACTTTACATAAATATGGGGATGATGCCTCATCTCTCAGCAGCAAGGAGGGAGGAATCAAGACATTTTTCTATTGATTCCTCATTTGCTTTTGGGAAGAGAGGGAAAACACAACACCAGCAGGAAGTAGCTTTCTTGGAAAAAAGTTGAGCTAAGTCAAAAATCCTATCTAGAAAGCACTTAGGTAAGTTTCATGTCTAAACCAGCAAATCTGAGCCCCTAATTCTGGCAGCATTGGGTAGAAATCCTGCTCATTTCTGGTCTTTTTGTGTCTACCAGCGAGATGATAAGAATCATGGAAGTCAATATACAGAAATGACTTCAACACCTAAGGAGATATTATTGTAAAGATAGTCAAGAATACATCAAAAAAAAATCCAAAAAACATTCTTCTAAAGACATGGAGATATTTCCCATTTCTTTGGACAAGTGTTGAAGTCATCTACATCTTCAGCCCTGTTTCCCAAAATGCCAGAAAATACCACTGCTACTGACAAGGTAGACATTGACCCAACCTCTTTAAATAACCAGCAATCACTTTTGGGGAGGGGGAAGACAAAATAAAATAAAGCATGTTCAAAGGGCATGAAATTTGTGTTATTTGCCCCAAAAAGGGCTAATAATATTAAAATTGTGTAAAAATTGTGTTAAAATTGCCATTTTTTCAAAATGTGGGAAAACTTATTTTCTTTTCTAATGTTGACCCAAGTCAATTAACGAATTTCTGAAAGTTTGATTTTCTGTTCCAAGCAGCAAGCAGAGCAGGGCAAGTTATGAACCTGTGCATGTGTGTGCATGTGTGGACACGCTGTGCATGGAATGAGCTGCAAAGAACCAGGGGAGAACTGGCTGCCATACACATAATTGAACCTTTACACTTCATCAGAAATGCCCAACCCAGTAACATACTGATGTTCTGTAAAAATCAGTTTTGTTATTTTCCTCTAAGAATCATGTAAATTACTGTGATCCCTGTGAACTTTCAAAATACATGATGGATATATCATCTTTGTTTTCTTAAATTATTTCTATCTTCCATTGAATTTTTAATTTTGTTACGCATATATGTGCAATTTATTTTCTTTTTCATTATCCTCATAGTATCTGTTTCTCTTTTCTCACTGAAAGGGTTAAATTTGTTGCTCTTACCTAGGACCACAGTGTACAGTGTTTACAGGAGCTACTTTCTATCCTGAAACTAAGGCTGAGAAAATTACTTCTATTCAATGCTTCTGCTTTAAAAAGGATAATGATTTCATCTGGTTAGAGCTGTCTGTACCTACTTAGTTTATTGCAGGGAAGAAATTGCCTGTTCGCTCATGATAAGATAATTTGTCGCCTTGGAAATTAAATTATCCATTCCAGTTTACCTTGAGGAGGAATACTATATAATACCTATTTGTTCCATTACACCCTTTAAATCAGAAATACGCTTTACTCTACAAATATGTTCCGTGTAATCAGAGACATTAAGACAAGTTAAAATAGCCCCTGACTGCAACTTAATTAGCCCCCAAAGTTGTCAATTGTGTAAGACTTGAATCCAGTGGAACTAAAAGGATATTGAATAAATAATTTCTTTTAAAGAATAAAACTAAGCCTGCAGTACATTCTTAAGATAGCTTTTTATATTTTTTTCCTGTTCTAATAGTCACAGAAAGCCATATAGGGCACACATCTTCACTCCACCAAACCAGAAAAACATTTCTAGGTATCATTAGAAGATGGAACAAGCAGGATCAAACATCATTTTTCACCTAATACTTAAAATTATATAAGGGATTAAGGATTATAAGTATATGGCTAATGTGAGGTTTTTCTTGCTTCTGCCAGACTGTGCTTAAATACATAAATATGGTCTTTTTTTCAGAGACACTGGTTTGCAAAATTACCATTTCTCAATAAATTTTGAAGTCCAAGACCAAGAGTGAAGGGGTTTTATTATTTAAAACCTGCTATCACAAACCCACAGTAATTAGGAATGGCCATAGTTCTAGGCCAGGGAGAGCACATCAGAAATGCTGGGTAGGGCATGGTAGGACACAGCTCTCAAGGCACTGCTTGACAATAGGCTCTGAAAACAGCTTCTGAATCCTCTATAAAGCTCATCTATGGAACTGCATAATCCAAGCGATTCATTAACTTCTTACCGACTGAAATGTGGAAAACGAAAAAAAGGCCAAGAAAATTAGATTTTCCCATAGCATATTTTTCCAGCCTTTGAGAAGTGATGAAGAGAAGCTGGTCTTGTGATGGTGATAATGGATTAGGAAACAAAGCCCTGTGCTGTTGGCTCTGACACAGGCTCTGAGCGTGACCTTCAATGAATCGTATAATCCCCGTGTTCCTGGTTCTCCTCTCTCCTCTTGTGAAACAAGATAATTTTTACCTACAGTGAGAAAACTGTTCAGGGGATTAATTAGATATTTATTGGATGCTTTAGACGAGAAATGTATGTAACCCTTCACTTTATTTGAGGTTAAATACATTTGTTTTGAGTTCTAGAGATAGAAGTTTTCCAATAAAACCATTTTTTTCCTCCCCAAAACACTGGTTTGACGCAAATGATCCTTTTCATGGCAGAAAAGTGGCCAAAGAAATTTTATTAAGGGAGATTTTCAGGTTCTGGGGGACATTTCTTCATCCATCCTATAAGAACTGGGAAATGTGACTTGGTTTTCCCACTGACACAGATGCTTACTAAAGCCCATAATGCAGCTAACAAAAAATTTATAAAGGCCATTACCATGACACACTGAGATATCATGATCTTCCTTCACCTCATTTGTAATCTTGGTTACACATTAGCAACTGCTGTATCAAATATTTTTTTCAATAATATTTTTCCTGTTGTCTCATCTTGCTAGTACATGCAGCATTTTGGAAAAGTTGAAAAGAATTCACAAATTACAGAGGTGGAAAACAACAGATATAGATGGAATGGGGGCTGGAGATGGGATTTTAAGCTACAAGGAAAGAAAATTCCCCTCCATTTCTAGACCTACTTATTGTAAATTAATTATATTATTTACTAAATAGGGAAACATTTACCGAGAGAAAAATCTGCATGTGAATAAAACATGATTAGGTATTAGTAATTAAAATGGTAAAGTGACTCCATTAAGCTTCAAAAGAGCACTTAAGCAAGTAGGATGCAAGCAACAAAATTGCAAGAAATCTGAATTATTTCAACATCAAACGAATTGAATTCATTTAGTTCTGGATGGCATAGTGTGTGCTCTCAGTAAACAAGGAGAATAAATTATTTGATTGAAAATCAGGAACAAAATGAGTAAAATCATCTTTTGACATAGAAATAATGGTTGATGCAGGACTTCCACATTTCACTGGTTCACTAGTAAAGGTGAATATTAGAGTCTTATAAAAATAGCCACAAAATATTTTTTTTAATGTACATTCACACAATTTTTTCGGGAACATTCTCTTAAATAATATAGACTCTATAGGCAATATAAACCCATAATATTAATTCATAACTCATTAATATTCACTCAGCTGCATTTTCCATTTTAAACTGGGAAATGCTGCTTTGACTTGCCTTTTCTGCTAGTCCTTCAGTACTGGTAGCATAGCTAACAAAACCAGAGTCGATGGACTTGGAATTCTTTTAAAAAAACCAACAAAACAAAATACAAAGATACCCAAAAATTTTAACAAAAAGTAGGTCTTAACCTAAGCCTTTTCTTTTGCAATTTTAATTCCATGAAAAGATGCACAGACATAATACAGTTGAATTTCAGTCCCAAGTTGTGGTTTTTGCTGTCTGTACTGCTCAGATGCAATGGTTTGAAATTCTTTATTTTTTGTTCTGAAGCCACCCTGCTGCTCTAACCAAAGAAAAAGCAGGTCAGAACCAAGCTATTTAATTAGTTGAGAAGGTAGGTGATGTTTAAGCATGCTGCCAATCATTTTCTAACTATTTATAATTTTCCACTAGGGGTAGATTGATAATGGAAATTTGAAACAACATGCAGAAAATGATGCCATGAAAAATGGTTGTGAGGGGTTAATTTTAGTAAAGGGGAAGACCAGAAGATAATAGATTATAAATTATTAGTCATAAGACTACATCTTTGCTAAATCTAAACAGCACTCAAATCTGTATCATGAATTGAATAGAAACAAAGTAAACCAATAGACTTCAGTGTGAAAAAAAGGCCACTGATGAAACCTGAAATGATGGAAGCACACAAAGCAGTTCACTAACATATGCAAATTTTATTTTCAGAGCTTGAACCAGGGCTTGTTTTTGTGATTCCATCAAAACTCCACTTGTGTACATAGTGCAGGCCACTAAATTTTGTATGATTACTAGCAGAATAAAAGTTGCATTGCTCACTACTTTTAACTTTCAATAATAACATAAAATATAAATAACTCTCTGTTGGTTGTGTGGGTTTTCTTTATTTGCAATGTCCCTCTTTTGATACATTGCACAAGCTGTTATACTCAGAGATGTTATTTTTAATTTATTGTTCTTTGGTTGAAGTATTTCTAGTCAGAAGAACTTTCAGTGTCCCATCTAAAGCAAAAAGGGATAGAATATAACGTGTTTTGGGGAATTCTAGGAGGAACTATGGTCAAGAGGGGCTCTGATAGTGAGAAATAAGTTTCCTGAGGTGCTGTAACTTCACAAATTTAACAATTTGGCTGCCAAAGAAACAACAGCTTATGATTTGAAATATACCCATTACAAACATACCTAAAAGCTTCAGACCAGCAGCCTCATGTCAAAGCACCAGTGACTGCTGTGTTTCAGCTAACACCCAAAGAAAACCATCCTTTATGGTGAAGAAGGAGCTCTCCCATGACTTAAAGTATTCTGCAGTAAGCAGAGTTGTGTTTTAATTAAGACAAAAATTAGTATCAATGAAGGACTAACTGGGATGCTAAACCAGCCTTTTACCTGCAATTAATGAAAATCAGTTAGCTAGCAACAGCATTCATGAAATTTTCACTGTTTATCTGCTAGGCTGAGAGTCATCCTAACAGGTGGCTCAGTAACCAGTACTATTAAAGGAAGTACACAGAACCTTAATTTAAAATACTAATTAGTCCTAAAATAGTGAAGATTACTTTATAGGGACTCAGGGCATAATGGCCTTGTCTATAAGAATTGAGAAAGGACGTATCTGCTTGTCTTTAAAACCAAGATCAAAGGCAGCTTTTGTTTAGTTAGTGAGGTGTTTGCTTCCACTGTTATCATGAGAGCCCCAAAATAAAGCAGGGAATTTGAGAAAATAAACTTTGACTTAAAAGATAGCCCTATGGGAAAGAGCCTTCATGAAGATTAAGGGGTAAATTGGGCATTGCTTCTAATCTTGTAAGGGAATAAAGCAATCAGGAGAGTGCTAACAGAACATCTGGGTTATCAGATTCAGTAATTTTGATATTCTGATTATTTATTTGATCTATTGAACTACATAGTTTTGATTTCTTTATGGAATCTCTTTTTGAGTGAAGATATGTTGTTCTACAGATTCCTGCAAAATATTTTATTCTGCCACAGGAGAAATTAAATAGCTTTGAAAACCACATGAGTTCAAGTCCTGAGCTGTTAAAACATTATAAATTCACTCATAATATATGTACAGCTATATATATATACATATATACCCAACCATTTTTTTGGGTATACACTTTATACCCATAACTGGTTTTACTTCAGCTATACTGTGTATATATATAAATACATACACACACACACACACACATATATATAAGCCTATAGATAGATAAAATTCTTATGTGTTGGCTCTGGGAGTACAAAATAATAAAATATATTTTGGAGAATTACAGACAAGTAGTTCAGACAGCAGAACAAATATTTTCCAACATTCGTTTTTTGAAACTAAGTTTTAAAAATGTTTTAGGAAACACTAGACACCCTTCCTGACACCCTGCTTCCCCAAACGTGGCCTCTGACACTGCAGGGTAAAATTAAAGAACCCTCACAGTGAATAGTTAAAAGATATGCTTCTTATAAAAAAATTATATTTCTAGTTCCTATCATTGTCTTTTGCCTGAAGCTTGAGAAGTCATATCATTTTTAGATCCTGATTATTTTTAAAACCCTAGTAACTCTGACCATTGTTATAATCTATATAAACATCACTTTCCTCTTCTAATCTGACTGAGCTCTTGACTCCAATAATATATTGTGGCAATGACTTTTGTGAGCTTATTGTTGGATGAAAAAGAAAATTCCTTCTCTTGATTTTAGATTTGCTGTCTTTCAATTCTCTGAATACTGCCTTCCTCTGGTACTATGTCAGAAGTTAAGTAGGAAGCCTGCACTAGCTTCTCTCTAAATTCATTTTTACACAAAGTCTTCTTTACTTGGTTATTTTTCACGTCTCATCTTGTTCATCTCTATTCTGAAGTAAACTGCTGCTGTCTTTTCAATCTGACTTCATATGGTAGTTTTTCCACTTCTCTAAGCATTCTTATTCAGTCTCTGAGCCCCTTCTATTTTCCCTATAGTCTTTTTTGGAATAACATAAACAGAGCTGAAAGCTGTGTTCCAGAGGCAGCCTAGGTTACAAATAGCATTATAATACCATCAGTATCAATTTGATAAAAATTCTAACCCTAGATTTCTTTCCTTTGTTAACCATTACTGCTGACTGATGAGGGTTTGCAGCTGCTTGAGTTTCTGAACTGGCAGTCACAGCTACGGTACATTTCCTTCCAGACATGGTATAACAACATTCATGGAATAAGTTTCCTAATACCTGCTGAACTCACTGGATACAGTGGATATATTTCTTCTCCCTTTACACTTCATAGCCAGAGAGCAACTGCACACACTGAACGTGGAACAGTTGTGTTTTCCATTCTCTCTTGGAAGTCTGTGATGCCTCAGGCACTTTTCAGGCAATATCCTTTTATTACAAATAAAGAGAGCCAGTTGATCTCCTGGAGTAAAATCAGGTCTCCAAAGAGCATCCAAGCCCCTCTTTTGACAGTGGGCAGTAAATTGTTTACTGGTATTGACCACCTTCACATGATAACTCACCACTGCCATCATCTTCTTTTTGTAGAGTAGCAGCTCAGACTGAATACTGCAAATGTCACGGAAATTATGCCTGAAGCACAACCTCTCACCAGAGAGCTGAACGTTATCTTTAGATCTTAGAGGAGATCTTGCACTCATTTCTGTGTTCATGGGTTCAGATTATCCTTCATAAACCAGTCATGCTGCATTGTTTTCCAGACTATGGATGAAAAGTTTCCACTGAGATTCTTTGCCTTGACACCTGAAGGAAACTTCTGCAGCATCTTGGGGTACAATTTGTTATTAAGGGCAAACACCTAACCTGTAGGATCAGGTGGGATATTTATCTGACTGTCAGAAGTAAAAATATTCAAGACTTGTTACCTGTTCATGGCAGACTGCTTTAAAACAGGCTTAATCATTTAATCAAACAAAGCAGGGTCTATGAGAGTATAGTTTACTGCAAAAATCCAATAGTCACCTGAGATCATTATTTTGAAAAAAAACCAAAAAATCCTCATACCTATGTTGTCAGTCTGACACTTACTCCTCTCTAAACATCTGGCTGATCTATTATACCATTTCATACAGTTCTTTATATTGAATTGCAGATTCCTTCACAGAAATTCTCTACAGAACCTGATGCCTGCCTGATGCATGTCAGAATCCTGCACAGGGATAGGGGGATGCAGGTGACTAAAGGAGATTGCTTTATGGAAGCCAATTATTTGTTTCCTGAATTTCTTCCATCTTTGATGTAAGAAGGAAAAAACAACCCTGTGTGTAGGCTGAATTGTTAGAGCTGAAGCAGGAGTAAAAAGAGCCTGTGACCAAGTAGGAATGACTGTGATGAGTAATAGATTTGTCACTACAATGGGAAAAAAATAAAAAACTTCCTGTAAAATTGAATTATTGTACTGTTGGATGGGTGAAAATTCTGTATTCCTCCACTATAAAAGGCAAGAGAAAAAAGGGCAGCAACTATTTTTCTCCAACATTTTTTGGAGTCTGGACTTTTTAATGTGCAGACATAAAACTGTACTTTGAAATCAACTTTGAAGTCCCTCTGGTTTATCTCATATTTGAAGGCTCCAAGTCCCTCCAAAGCCAGCCTTAGTAATCTCCTTCAAGAGAGGAGAGACACATTTGACTTGCACAGTCCACCAAATCATCCAAGTGACACAGTAAATGTCTTGACACTCTTCTTTGATCCCTTTGAGGGGCAGCACAGTCCAGGCAGGGGAGTGGCAGTGAGTTCTCTAATAATTTTATTTTTTTTCTCCTATGACAGCCTTGTCTCTATGCAGATACAAAGGCAATGATTCCTATTATATTATCTTAAACACAATATAACTTGAAAGGAAAGAATGTAATTGCAGCCTATCAGTTTTTTTGAATGGAAATCAGAAATTTAAATTATAATCTACATGTCACCTTTGCATTAGGAATTTAACATTGCCCAAGTACTTAACACTGGCTTCTGTCAACAGTTCGTGCAATGTTATTGTGGTACTCCAGAATCTCAAACTAGTTTTTGAGAAACATAATTTATTAACTTCTACTTCTGTTTCATCTATGGCCAGCAGTAAAATTCTTTGCTAGGTAGAATATTTGCTTCAAGACAAAAAATTATATAGAGCTGCTGGCATGCACGGTTTTGTTTGGATTTGGTAAGATTGTCAATTACACCAAGATCCAGTTTTATTTCACCACTCACCATGGCAACTCTTTGACTTTATAACTGGAAAAAGGTTAAATTTGGCTGTAATGCACACCTATAACTGCTTTCTATATTTTCTTTTTCCTTCCAGAAACAGAAAAGCTGTAACACTAGAATTGCTATTTTTCATGATAGATGGTTTTTACATAAAGGCCCTCAAGGAAGCACAAAATTCTTTACCTCCTTTACTTAAGTATGCCTGAGCTTCTGAATATTTATGGGCCTGTGGCTTGTCTATCAAAAGTTTGAGCCACCTGCCATGGACCAGAATGGTAGGAAGTCCAACCTATAACAGTGAATTTTAATTCTTTCACAAACAGTTTTATGATGTTCATCACAGGATATTAGAAAAAAGCATCAAGCACTCTCTTCCAAGTCAGTCACACACTCATTAAAATCACTTTTCAACACAGGACTTCTTTTTTCCCCCCTCCTGCCTTTCATTTTTTCTCACTTCTAAGCAGGTGTCTTATTCTCACCCAACTCTTTTCACTGTAAAGCATTTAACAAGAGAGCAACTGCTACTGAGGTGTTGCTAAATCTGTAAAAGCTTTGGTATGATGCTTAATAGCAGAAGAAATTTATAAGTGCTATCATACACTCAAACAAAAATTCTATGTCAAAGTAAATGATAGGAAATGAAGAAGAGGCACTCAGGTACTTCTCCACACCTTTGTATTTTGTGCACCTGATATTTTCCATCCTTTTTAACAAATCTAGAAAAACTTCTAGTGATACAAATTTTCATTCAAATGCGTGAAAGCACATATTCCAAGTCACAAATAGACCTATGTATCAATTTCACATTCATTCCACTGCATGTTTTATAGATTAGAGCTTTTTTCCCACTAAGCTTCTTCTTCATGTTTGCATGGAGCATCTGACTATATTTTGTAGCATTAGAAAATAAAGAGACTGATTCATCAATGCCTTGCACCTTCTGTAGTCATTGCAGTTCTCCAAATTGAATACAGACCATAGATTTCACTTTACGGTTTTAAAGGCTCATATATTAGGTTTTGAAAAATTGCATTCGTTTTTAAATACTAGTATATTTTTATATATTGATATAAAGAAGGCAACACAGACACAGTAAATCTTTGTAGGTCAGTAAGCACAGAAGCATTTAAAACCAATGGCAAAGGTTCTATTTGTCTCAGAACACATCAACAGATACAACTCACTATGTGAAATTTCACAGCCTTCCCATAAAACAAAACAAAAAACTCACACAAAAATATTGAAATGGACCTCTGATAACTATTCTAACTCTTAAAAATGGTTTTCACCAGACATAAAGCCATTCATTCATATTGAATTAAATACCTTGCCTTGTTCTTACATCCTTAGTTTTCAGAATTCTTACCAAAACCTAGAGCAAGAGTAGACAAGTAAGAATGCAGTCTAAATTATGCATTTTCTGCAGGTTCACTGGAATCAGATATATTGGTAGTTCTTCAGATAAACTTCAAAATATTTGTTTTATTGCTGAAGAGGTATTTCTTGTGGGAAGAGAGAAGAGGTGAATAATTTATCTGAGTGATAGGTAGGGGACAGGAACTGTTCCCTTAGTGATTAGCAGTCTCTTCCTGTCTAGGACAGAAAAATAATCTGTTGCTGTGGATTGCCAGCCTCAGGCTTGTCATGGTCCACACTGCTCTGTCTGATTCAAATAGATTGCTCTAGAATAATGTGACAGCATCATAAAATGCAGGAGAGATGACCAAGTTGCTAATATGCTGGGGTATTACCCTTATGGGCTGGAATTTCCTCTTGAAGGAACCAGCCGTTTCACAGGGAACAGGGCAGCAGAGGGCATGATGGAAGCATTACACAAGTACTTAAAACTATCTCTGACTCTGCTAGGGGCCTGCAAAGAGACTGTGTCCTCGGGTTTCCAACTTTCAAAATTATTATAATGCAATTGTCTCACCTGGAGAAGTGCTCCAAGATCCTTTCAGGAAAATGTAGGTAGCAATAGTATGACTTGCAATGCAGGTAGCCAAGCCAACAATCAGCACAAATACACCATGTACTTGTGTCACTGAGACATGAGATGTCAAAACTGCAAACATCTATTATCATTTTAAATGCCATGAAGACCCCACTATCCTATCTTCAAAGATCTAAAGTCCTACTTTGTAACAGAACATACAGAAGTCACATACACCACAGAGAATCTGGAAAGGGGCTGGATGTCTATTTAACATCACATCTTGGGCAGCTAAAATAAGATTTAATTAAAGTTAATTTTAACAAAAAATCCCTGTTCATATTTTTTTTCCTAATAGGTCAATTCTTTCTTAAATAATAAATATTTATCAAAGAAGAAATGTAGTGAAGTAAAACAAAGGCAGAAAACCTTTTTACTTTGTGCCTGTAGCTTTCATGGTGTTAGAGGGACTAATTTCTCTGCAGAGAGTGTGCTCAGAGTAGACCCACACAATAAAGAAATGTGTCAAAAGTATCAGCTGGCAAAGAGGCATCAGTATTCCTTTTGTGTCATCCAGTACCTAAAGGGGCTATGAGGGAGCTGGAGGGAATTTTACCCAGGCATGTGGTGATAGGGCATGGGAAATGGCTTTAAATTGAAAAAGGGCAGATTTAGATTAATATTAGGTAGAAATTCTTCACTGGGAGAATGGCAAGGCACTGCAACAGCTTACTCAGAGAAGCTGTGGATGCCCCATCCCTGGAAGTGCTCAAGACCAAGTTGGATGGGGTTTGGAGCAATCTGGTCTAGTGGAAGATGTCCCTGCAGGGAAGTTGATGATCTGTAAGGTCCCTTCCAAGCCAAATCATTCCACGATAAATGGCAAGCACATGAAAGCTTTGTCTATATGCTCTGTACATTTGCAATGAATTAATAGTTCAGGAAATGCAGCCTGATCAGAAAGAAACCCCTGAGAGAGATGTTATTGTTTCAGCACTTGTCACTGCAGGTATGAGCACTTCATTGTCAATACTGGCTTCTTTGAGTGTAGCTTCACACAATTCTAACCTGAGAAAACAAAATAGCCCTGTCTATCCTAAAGCAGCTTGGGGTGACAAATATTCATACAGTCCAAAACAGTACAAGAGTTTGTCTGCATATATATATATACACATATATATATATACATATCTAAAATATATTTATTTAGCAATGATAATAGATTTTTTAGACTGATCATCTATAAACTTAGTCAAGGAAATTACACCTAGAATTTTATTGCATTTGTAACAAAGTTAATTATTTACAGATACTGAAACACTCCATTTTAATACAACTTTGACTGGATAGCTTGTAAAGAATACTATAAGAAAAAGAATGGGGGGAAAAACTCCTAATCTGCACCTTATTATTTTCTCACAAAGGCAATTATGAGGAAGCTTTTGGGAGTTTATTTTGCTTCTCTGAATTAAAGTGCATTTAAATATTAAGGAAAAAAATCTTAGATTTCTTCAGTCCTCTTTTCCTGTGATATTTACCACCAACAGCACTTTTGTATATATATACCCCAGGAGATATAAAATCACATATTTGTTTTGTGAGTCAGAGCAGTAAGACACTGGTAAAACTCCATCTGGCAAGCAAGCAAAAGTTCATTTTTGTGTTTCTGTTATCACTAAATGTTATTCAAGATTCTCATTACACTTGTCATCCTAGTGCAAGGTTAATTAGAATTAATAAATACTGTACTGATCCAAAAGGAAGAAAGGGCAAAGAGAGAAAAACATACTAATTATCATCCATCCAAAATAAAGCAATTTGACATAGGAAACGCTGTGCAGATGGACCCATCTTGAGCTGAAGATGGAAAAAATCTGTTAAAAAACTTAATACTTCCTTTAGGTTTTGATTTTAATGGCTTAATGACAAATTCGAAGTAAAATATCTCACATAATGGATTCAGTACAGGACACAGGAGACTTTAATCCATTACTGACCTGCTTTGCAACTTTTAGCAAGTAAATTCATTCTTATACTCCTTGATTTACTTGCCTATGGAACCAAAATAAATATTTTTACTCACAAGACCTCCTAAAGTCTCTGGAACTTCCACTACAATGAGATGCTATTTCTATTCCTGCCCAGGAAAGGACCACAAGAAAACGATGTAAAAAACCAACCAACCAATCAAAAAAAAAAAAAAAAAAAAAAAGAAAAAACCAAAACAAAACAAAATAAAACCAACCAACCAACCAACCAAAACAACAGGAACAGCAACAACGACAAAAACCTAAAAAAATCCCACCACAAAATAAAACTTGCTGAGAGCAAGTAGCACTGCTTTGTGTTAACACCAACAAGAACTGCTGGTTTGAGAGAGTTTTTTTTCTTACTGGTCTTTGTTTGGGGATGTGTTATTTGATTAGTTGGAGGTTTTTCATATTTAATATCCAATTAGTAAGGAATATTAGCTGCATTAGGGACTTAGCATTTTCCAAATAGTCTAGTTATTTTACTACAGGGTTGTCCAAGAGCACTTGAATATCCAAGAAGTGCTTTACTTGTAAAAAATGAAAAACTCCTCAAAGTGGTTTTCTTCAAAACCATGAAGAAGTGCTCTACAAAAGCAAAATAAGAATGGGCTTCCTCATTTGCTCATCTTCTGACCTTAAGGTACTGTCTTACTATTACATTTTTATACTTCACCTTTTCTACATTCAACATTTTTTTTGCCTCCAGAATTCAAGAAACTTCATTCTTTGTGTTGCTGTCTTGCTTCCACATTAAAAATGTGTAGAATCAAAATTTAAATGAAGCAATTATAAAAAAGTCAAATATAAAATGAGCTCTGATAATTTTTCTACATACATACACAGGTATAATAAGAAATACGGAAGTTTAATATTTCCAAAGATAAAACTGCTTTTTGTAACTGTCCTTATATAATTCTCCCATTCCCTTTGCCATGACATTTTATGCATGACTCTCTTGAAAAGTAAACTGAAAAATGGAGAAGTTTCTTTTCAATTAAACACTCCCTAATCCTATTCGATTCAAGGAGAAGTAGAAGAGCAAAGAGCCATTATGTTATTTCTTAGATATCATTGAAGTTTGTGCTAGACCAGTAGAAAACTTTAAAAAGCCTTTCCTCTCTATCAATACATTGCACTGTTATTCTCCTGGCTTTTTGTTTTCAAAACTAAACTTCTGCAAGAGCCACTGACAACCCAGATTTGTTATCCCCTCTCTATATAACACATTAGCATAGGCGGATGGCTGTATTTAATATTACTTACCTGTGGGACAACTCGACATGCTCTGTTCTTTGCAAGTTCCTAATTTAAAGTTATGACACATCAATAAACCTGTCATTAAACATATTTTGTTATCTTTTTTTTTTTTTTTTAGAAAATATGTACTTGATGCTATCTGCCTTGTCAGTGAATGACAAATATATATTCACACTTGAAGTAATGGTTTGAGATAGTCAGGAAGACATGGAATTCGTTACAGTTTGTGTCTCTGTGACCCTCTTTAGAGAGCATATTTCAACTTGCATAAGTAAGTTGAAGTTGAATTTATTTTATTTATTAGTGTTTGTGAGCCTGTGCTATAGGATAAACAACAGAAAAATAAGAGCATACTGTCATTGTGAGATACAATTTATGTCTTAATTTGTGATGTTCACAGTACTCTAAATCATATGCACAAAGATCTTCATGAAGCATCCCTTTTTCCCCCTCCCCTCATAAATTGGAAATCCAAATATAGTGGAAATTTTTTTAAATGGTAAGACACTGTAAGTCTCCAGCCTTAATCAGCTACCCAACATCCTACAGATTGCATACAGAGTGGGATGCCTCAGATTACAAGTCACATAGAACTTGACCTTTGCATAAAACTATTACTTAGCAATAATCTCTGCCTATTAGTCATGCAAAAGAGCATATCTTAGTATAAACCCTTTCCTTGGATGCAACACACACTTTTCCCTTTCTATCATATCAAAGTTTAGGAACATCTTCTGAGTCAAGACTATTTGCAACCAGTGATTTCCTTGCCATACTCTTCCCATACACGTACACAGAGGAGACCACATTAACTTGCCTCATCTTCACAATGCCAGCCTCTCAAACCAACATTTTAAATTTTCTCACATAAATATTAATTAGGACTTCTGTGTTAAACTAGCATGGAATAAAAATTCCCTATAAGCATCTTCAAAAGTATTTCTTAACCCATTACTTTTTCTGGGATGTATGCCATTAACTTTACAGCTTCATTTACTGACCAAAACACAGCCAATACTTGTGTCTTTCTTTCTTCTAATTATTTTTGCTTTTTTCCTTACAGCTACTATCTAGCCTCTGAGAGGGAAATTGTCTTTTTGTTCAGTGTTTTGTCCAGCAGGTAGGTAGCTATTAAGATCATGAATAAGAAATTATTTGTCAAAGTCTGCTGAGGGAGACAGAGATGTGGAAGATGTGTCTGATTGGAGAGATACTTGTAGGGAGTTCAAATGTGTGAGTCATGCCTGGAATCACAACGTAGCTATTCCTGTTCTTTTATTCTCTAACTGCAAAAATGCAATTTGGTATCAGATTTTATTCCATTTTTTGTATAATAAAAAAATCTCTTTCTGCTTGCAATAAAACAACTCAGTTTCAACTTTTTGGATTTTCATCCCTTAGCATATATTGAAATCAACTTGCATCTAAGCATTTGCTCTGTGCTACATCAGGCAGAGAAGTTGTCAGATGCATGGAGTTTAATTAAATATCGTACAGCAGCCAAAAACGTTGGCTTTTTGGAATTTTAGTAACAAGCTATGAAGCAATTTACTTCAGGTAATTTGGAGATACTTGGCTCCAGACTTCTGTCTAAAAGCCACATGGCTGATGTGAAATGAGCTAATCGGTGGCTGAAGCCCTCTGGCTCAAGTCCCTGCCATTTCAGCCCCTTTGCTGCCTCAGGCTATGGAATAAACGTGAGAAGGAACCCAGCCCGTTCTGAACTCTATTTCCAGCTGGGTGGAAAAGAGGCAATCTCATCGCTGGAGGTCCTGATGGCTGCAGCTCAGATCAAGGTCTCCTTCCAAATCTGGGAGTCCTTATGTTCTGGGCTGGGAGATCAGAGGCTGTTTAATTTCAAAGAGAGAGCAATAACCACTTTTCCCAGTGTTCTGGCCCCATTTCAAGGAACAGACAAGAATAAAATATTTTTCAATATTCTATGTATTATTCTGGATAAAATTGCATTTGAACATAGTAATGGCAATTGAGTTTTGCTGGGCTGCAAGAAGTAGCAACAGTCAAAGCAACAGCAACAGCAAAAAGAAAATAATCCAAACAATTCCTATTAAACTCATTTTATTTGGGTGTCTGTCATGCAACTTTAATAACAAATGTCTTTTAATAATAGATTTAAAAATTCAGCTTATTCTAGGATTTTAGTCTCTTCTTACTGGATTGTTTTGACATCTCTTCTACAGTGACAGGCAAACTTCATCAACTGCCTGAAGTCAGAGATATGAGAGAATATGGTGTCTGAATCCCTTTTAAAGATCCTGTGTATTCAGCCAACATAAGTTCAAATGAAAACACCCAACTCCAGCTCCTAGCCCACTGCAAAATAGATATAAACCATAGAGACTGTGGGGCATGTAAGACTTCTGTGCTGCAGTACAGCTGCTATCTCTCCAAACCCCAGCATCTAGAATCTTGGAATTTTTACCTATCATTTGAGCATCTGTCCTGGTTTGAAGGACAGGTGCCTGCCGATAAAGGCAGAAGTTTTCCTTTGAAACAGAGACTTTAATTCCACTCCCCCCGAGTATTATAATTGTTTGAATCAAGGACTCTGAGGCAGAGATAAGGGCTGCAGAAGGGGCATCCTCCGAGCTCGGCGAAAACACGAGAGCCCCTCCGGACGCCCAGCTCCCACCTACCCCTTTTGTCCAGAGTCGTGAAAGGTCCTGCGTGTGACCCAGCCAGCTCCACTGGCATGATACTGGGAAAAATTCTTTAAATTGACACAGTAATAGAAAAACACTCAACTCCCCAATGCTTATAAATTCTTTGGCAGTACTATGGGACTGTATAATTCAAAATAAGGTGAAAGAGATGGATCTTCCATTTTTTCTAGGGAGTAACTTAATTAATTTTTTTCTAAAAATATTTAGGAAATCATTAAATAATTTCATACAACATAGGGAGATTGAAAAAAAAAAACAACAAAACAAAAATGAAAAAGCAAAGTTTTAGATAAAACATAATCAAGGCCTACTCTAAAAATGATACTTTTTGCTTTTAAAAACCAGCAGTTTTTGGAGTTTCCCACTGAAATTCATAGTTTCATAAATACGTGTGGAATTTTATAAACCACAGACACTAAATTACATCTAAACAATATCTAAGTGAAAGTCAATTAAAACTTTTAGACATGTGCCTTGTTTTCTATTTTGAATATGGTGACATAGATTTGACAAATACCATAAAAATACATGACTGATGGCTTCTTTTTTCCATGAATAACTCAACATTCACCAATTAATGAAAATGAAAAAGATATATTTCTCTCAAAAGACATAAGTAAAAAATGTGTTGGATTTAAAATCAAGAAATCAATCAGCTCATCTCCTCTGACCAGAGGTTAGGCCACAGCCCCAGAACTCTCTTTGTCCCTCCCTGCTTGTGGGGAGCGTTTGCAGACGTGGCCTCAGCAGATGAGCCTGTGGGCTGCGGCCTGCCCCAGCCCGAGCCTGGCCCAGGCTGATTTTCAGGTCAACTGCTGGGTTTGGCTTTCTTGTTGATACATTCCCCTGCCTCAGTCTGGTTCCCTGTTCCTAGACCAGAAATAATTGGGCAATGGCGTCACCTTTATTGTGCCTCAGGTGCTTTTAGGCAGCTCAAGTCCCAGCCCAAAGCTGCAGGCAGGGGAAGGCGGCGTGGGCCTGGGTGGTCTCAGCGTCTTTATTCAGTTTAGCCCTAATGGGCAAATCCTAGCAATGTTTCAGCCATTCCCCATAACATTTCAGTGTCTGACAGTGCTGCAGGGCCCAGAGCCGTGTGGGGCCCAGGGCCCCGGGACAGCCCCCCGAGCCCCGCGCTGCGAGGCCTGGCTTTGCAGGCCGGGCTGTGCGGGGCCAGAGGAACTGGCCGGATGGACGCGGCCAGGGAGTTGTGGTCAGCGGCTCCACGGCCGGGTGCAGGCCGGGGATGAGGGGTGTCCCTCTGGGAGGCTGTGCCTGGGCCCGGGGCTCTGCAATGGCTTTGCCAGTGGCCCAGAGAGGGGCTGGAGCTGCCCTCAGCGCGGGCTGTGCAGGGACAGGCAGCCGAGCGGGGCAGGGCTGAGCAGAAGCGCTTGGGCTGGCACGGAGGAGAAGCTCAGCGCCAGCCGGCACTCGCTGCTGCCAGCCCAGAAAGCAGCCATGGGCTGGCTGCGTGGAGAGGAGCCAAGAGCAGCAGGCCAAGGGAGCTGAGCGCGGCCCTCTAGGCCATTGCTGTGAGACCCTGCCTGGAGCTCTGCATCCCTGTGTGGGGGCCCAGCACGAGGAGGATGTGGAACTGCTGGAATGAGCCAGAGGAGTCAGAGGGAGAGAAACCGTGTGTAAAGATAATCAGAGAGAACTCGATGATGTTTGAGGTACTTCCCAACCCAAATTATACTATGACTTTAGAAGATGCGGATATATATTTCAACTTGACATTATTTGTAACATAAATATCGCATTTTATTAAACTTAATAATAATTTACAACTACTATTATTTCTGCTTTTCATTCTTCTTTTTCTCCTTCTTCTTCTTCACGTTCTTTGTCTTGTACTCTTCGTTCTTCTTCATCATCATTCCATTTTTATTCTTATTCCTATTCTTGTTCCTATTCTTATTCCTATTCTTAACCTTATTTCTATTCTACTTCCTCTTCTTCTACTTCTTCTTCTATGTGTTTGCTATTCCTAATTACTATCCTATTTCTTATTCACTGCTACTGTCTTTTTCAATACCTTCTAAACATTACTATTCTAATTCTACTTTTTTATGGTTTTTTTAGGGTTTTTTGACTTTTTTTTGTTTGTTTGTTTTTTGTGGTTTTTTTGGTGAGATTTTTTGTGGGGTTTTTTTTGGGTTTTTTTTGGTTTTTTTGGTTTTTTTTTGTACAACTACTACTATTTTTAAAGGAAACGTTCATTTAACTAGGAAGATTTGCTTGTGTTTCTGTCCTGCAGTGTGCTGTGGGATCCGGATGACAAAATGGCGTTGGATTACAACATGGCCGCTTCCAATGAGACAGTTGCAGCAGTTTTTCCCTGGAAGAGCGGTCAGCCAGAAGTCGAGGTGGTTCCAGGAGGTGGCAGAGTCGCTGTCTGTGGGAGTGCTCAAGTCGTGGTGGTGCCAGCTGACGGTGGGCCTGGAGGATTTTCCGGTCTCTCGTCCCCTCGGTGTGGATGTGCATTCCAGCTGGGCGGGCGGCACCAAGTGTCCCGGGGCTGTGCGGGGCTGGCAGAAGCACGGGGCCGGTGCGGCAGGCGGGCCCTGCTGGGGCTGCAGGGCCAGCGCAGGCCAAGGCGGCCCGTGCGGCTCCCTCAGGCCTGGGGCAGCCGGGCCGCCACGGCAGAGCCCGGGCTGGCTGGGCCGGGGCCCTACGGCTCGGGCTGTGCAGCCAGGCAGGGGCAGCGCAACAGGCGGCGCAGCGCCCGCAGCGCCCGCCGCAGCCGCGAGGGACGTTCCTGGCGGGGCTCCACCCAGGCCTCGCGAGGAGTTGGTGAGGGGAACGCGCCTTCTGACAAATCTCCCCATCTTCGCACTCGCTCTTCTTCTTCCTCACAGAGCTCCATGAGGCTGACGCCATCCCACTCACCCTCCTCTTGCGGCGAGCGCTGGGCCCCAGTGCTCTGTTCCGAGATGTCCTGCCCCGAGATGTCCTGCCCGAGATCTTGGTGGCTGTCGTTTTTCCAGCTGGATTGCACTGAGGGTTTCTTACCAATCCCTCTGGAAACCTCCTGGTCAATGGAGTAATACTTCTCAGGAAGCACTTGGTCTACAGACTCTTTCCGGTCCGATGGTCCTTGGCAGCTGCTGACACCTCTGTGGAAGTGCTTATGTTCGCTGTATTCTTCCCAGTTAGACAAACTGTGGGACCCACCGACTTGTTTTTGGCTAAGGCCTTGCTCTGAGTGTTCTTTCTGGTCTGACAATTCTTGTTTGCCGCTGACATCACAGTGGGACAGCTCTTCCTGCTTCCATCCATCCCAATTGGAGAGCTTGTGGTAGCGACCGGCTTCTGCTGGGTACAGCTCCTGTCCAATGCAGGCTTTCCCTTGTGTCTCTTTCTGGTAGCTGCTGGTTTCTGCTGGGTACAGCTCCTGTCCAATGCAGGCTTTCCCTTGTGTCTCTTTCTGGTAGCTGCTGGTTTCTGCTGGGTACAGCTCCTGTCCAATGCAGGCTTTCCCTCGTGTCTCTTTCTGGTAGCTGCTGGCTTCTGCTGGGTACAGCTCCTGTCCAATGCAGGCTTTCCCTCGTGTCTCTTTCTGGTAGCTGCTGGTTTCTGCTGGGTACAGCTCCTGTCCAATGCAGGCTTTCCCTTGTGTCTCTTTCTGGTAGCTGCTGGTTTCTGCTGGGTACAGATCCTGTCCAATGCAGGCTTTCCCTTGTGTCTCTTTCTGGTAGCTGCTGGTTTCTGCTGGGTACAGCTCCTGTCCAATGCAGGCTTTCCCTCGTGTCTCTTTCTGGTAGCTGCTGGCTTCTGCTGGGTACAGCTCCTGTCCAATGCAGGCTTTCCCTCGTGTCTCTTCCTGGTAGCTGCTGGTTTCTGCTGGGTACAGATCCTGTCCAATGCAGGCTTTCCCTCGTGTCTCTTTCTGGTAGCTGCTGGTTTCTGCTGGGTATAGCTCCTGTCCAATGCAGGCTTTCCCTCGTGTCTCTTTCTGGTAGCTGCTGGTTTCTTCTGGGTACAGATCCTGTCCAATGCAGGCTTTCCCTCGTGTCTCTTTCTGGTAGCTGCTGGTTTCTGCTGGGTATAGCTCCTGTCCAATGCGGGCTTGTCCTTGGAATCCTTCGTAGTCATTGATGGTTTCTTCTTGGGACAGCGCTTGGTATGTCTGATTGTCTTCATCCCTTTGGTAGAGCTCCTGGTCCCTCACATATTTTGCCCACTGGTCCATCTCCAGCTCTTGCTCTTTGCCATCTCCCCACTGGGCTCTCACATCTGCCTCCTGCTGATGGCCCTCTTGGTGTCTCACAGCTTCCCATGGGAAAACTTTCTGGATTTTCTCTTCTTCTTGCTGTTGGTAAAACTCTCTGAGTTTCATCTCATCCCCAAGGCAAAGCTCTTGGCTAATTATATCTCTCCACTCGGGAAGCTCTCGATCCAGGATGCATCTCCACTCTTCCTCCAGTCTGGCAAGGGCCCCCTCCTCCTCAGTGTCTGCCAGGGGCAGGCCTGAGCTGTCGCCTGCCCCCAGCCACTGCCTGCCAACGGCCTGATCTTCCAGCCAGGCAGGCAAGGGCTTGGCTGCCTGGGAGTTGGGCTTCACCTTGTCCTCCTCCATCTCTAACGTCGCGCAGAGATCCCAGAGCTGCTTCCTCGCAAGCGAGAGTCGCTTCTGGGACTGGGCAGCGCAGGGCCCTGTGCCCCTTTTATACCCCTGCACATGTCACCAGGGCCCTGGAACCTGTTCCACATCACCCAGGGGATGATAGAACGCTGCTGTGTCACAAAGGGCCACGCCCGGCACCCCTTCAGCAGCCCAACCCCCTGGAAGTGGCGTGGAGCAGCAACGGGACTGGAGGGCTTCCAGCCCCTTGTTCTGATCCACTGATTAAAATGATCTGAAATGGCGCTGCCTGAATGAGGGTGTGAATGAGGCCATGTGCCAAAGTCAGTAGTATGGGTTTTATTGAAGAGTAAATGAGAGACAGAGAGAGCAAAAGAGAAATGGAAAAGAGGTGGGGGCCGAGAAAGAGATTGAAAGAGACATGTTAAGTAGAAAACCTCAGCACTCTGTGGATCCCAATGGCATCCTGCTGTCTGATGGAGAGCACCCACAGATCCCTTGGAGATGGATCTCCATGGCATCCTGTGGCTGCTCTCCATCTCCATGTTCTTGGGGCTCAGGGTGCCCCCCACACACAGAGTTCAGGGGTTGATGCACACTTGGGCCGGGTGGGCAGGCCCAGGTTCCTCCCCTGGCAGGGACAAGTCTGACACAGGCTCTTGCAGCAGCCTCTGCCTCTGCTGCATCCCTTTGCATCAGGAGCAGAGCTGTGCTGCAAGGCCTCAGCAGAGTCTGGGCAGCGCTTTGGGCTGTTTGATGGATTCTGGCCCCTCCTCAGCTGCCCCTCACGGCAATGTCCCGTGGATGTGGCCTTCCCTGGTGGGGATTTTCCAGCTGAGCCAGTTTGTGTGAGGAAGAATGTGAGTGGTATTTGAAAACTGAGAAGGTTATATCCACCTAAGGAAAAAATTTTCTTTGAATTGCAATAAGATTGTTTTTCTCATGCATTCTATTGACCTCATATACAATAATCAAAAGGCAGCGTGCTTCCATTTTAAACAATGCTTACATAATTTAAAGCTGTTCAATTTTGCTTCACGACAGTAAAACTTAACATCATGCTGGAACTTTCTAAATGCTTCAGAAATATGCAGTATTTAAGGTTCTGTCACTACTAATTAAGAAATATATTAATTGAATTGATAACTGAACAAAGTGGTTAACATCAGAAGAAACTAAATAGCATATAAGAGGCAAAGAAAATTAGCAGTTTCAATGGAATTTTGAATCAGAAAAACATAAAAGAGGAAGAAAAATTCTTTATTTTCCTCAGTAAACAAAAGGAGGGTTGAATGTAGGAGTGAAGTAAACTACAAAAGCATGTTAATGAACTGGAATGCTATGCACTATAATAAACTTCCTGAATTACTGATTTTAACTAAAACAAACAGGTAACATTCTTCCACAGTCTTTTCTTCCTCCAAATACTTCTGCATTAAGCATTCAAGCACCCCTTTTCCCCTTCATGCAGAACATGTTCTGAGTTTGCTCAAACACTAGGAACAGACATTTACATTAGTACAGCCTTGTTTCTCCTACTGTTCTCTGACATGTGCCAAAGATATTTAATGCAGAAACACATCATCTTTTTCTCCCAGCCTCCCAAGCATCTTGCCTTTTAAATATGACTGACAAACTAAGCTAGTCACTCTTTCAAATTGCAGATTCTCAGCTTTTTTACATTCTGAGCCAACATGCATATGTAACACCTCTAGTAAAACAGTAGAAGTGAAAAGTCCTGAGAATTATATGAAGTGAATACTTCAAGGTGTAAACTATCAACGAGGCCAATTCCTGCTGTGTCCTTTCAACTCGGGCAATGGGCACTGAACTTAACCAGGTTAAGCATACCCATCTCCTGCCTGTGCATTCCCTGAGGAGCACCTAGGACTGCAAAACAGGCCTGTAGTATAAAGTATTAAAGTATTTTAAAGTGGACTCTTTTCCATTACTACATGAGTGATCTTCCCCTGAATAAAGTTCTAGTTTTATGAGAATTAGACTTTCTGAACTAATACAGCAGCAAATATAAGAACAAAAATTAGGTAATGAGGACATTTTTCATAGGATAGGCCCTAGTAACAGGATTTACAGCCTTATGCCAATTGTTGCTTCCATAAAGGGATATGTTCTAACAGTAATAATGCAAAGTTTAAAAAAATCACTTTCCTCTTCAACATTTCTGAAATACATAGTCTTTAATGCGAACTCACCTAAATTTTCTTCTTGTTGTTTCCAAGCCTCTGCTTTTGAAATGTGCTGAAGTCATGGCCTATGTGTATTGCCTGACCCTGCTGCCCTAGAAAGAAATATTGAATTAATGTTAGAAGAGGATTTTCTTTCTAAAATTACTAAGATTATTTAAACCAAACTGTACCCTCTTCTAATATTTTGATCTTTTCATGTCAGTATTCATTTGAGACATACTGGCTTAAAAGATTGAACCCACACCATCACATAAGACATCAGTCAGTTTGGAGCCATTTAATAAGGCTTCCTCTCTGTGCCAATCTCCATTATGCAAAGCAACTCTTTAAACATTCAGCATTTGTTGCCCTGATGTCTGCAGTCCCACCATGCTCATCTGTAGCCTGGAGTAATGGAAAAGAATGGCATGAGAAATGTAAAATGGCAAAACTTCGGTCTTGTGTTGTCCACTTTGTCTACCAATTCCATAGATGCTTAAAAAATATCACAGCATCTCTCCTATGCCTAAGCTGTCAAAGAAAAGTTCTTGGTAAAAGCAGCAAACACTGTTGAGCTGGGCAGCTGGGTAGGCTTTCCACCACTATAGCCATACACTCACTGCATGCCAGGGGCAGTGACACGGATTGTTCCCAATTTTCTACTGCAATGCAGGGAAAGAGGCTTTCTCTCCCTGTGTTGTATCCTCCTGAGGGGAAAAAAAAAAAAAAAAAAAGCAGCAGTTTTTACTCTTAGATCATCACACAAGTGTAACAGGACATTAATTTAAAACAAATACAAGCAGATGATTTGTGGAAAAGAAATTTAGTGATAACAGCACTACTTCTGCTTTAAGTCCCTAAGCCAGTTTTGAAGGATGGCTTACTGATCCTCTCCTTAAACCTGCTGGTCATCATCAGGAAGGCCAGGTTTTTTCTGACCTTATTCAGTTCATCTGTAAAGCATTTGTTGACATCAAGAAAATATTTACTGCATACCCCAATAACTCTAAGGCTGTGTGAGCAACTGTAAGGTTGATGATGAATATGTTTCTCCTTATAAATTAATTTATTTCAGGCTGGTTAGGACAATCCCTTCAGTTTTGTATTACATTAAAAATATATCACAGTGCCAAACTAAGACTTGTTTCTGTCACATGTGTATTCTGAATATTTATCTCCCTGTGTTATATCATTTTCATCTATAAATTATGCTGGATACTCTGGTTCTGTGTATGACAAATAAATATGCCTAGAGGCATTGATGTAAAATGCAGACTACAGTTATGCATGACAATTTTTGTTTTTTGGTTTTTGTTTGTTTTTTTTTTTTTTTAATTGTTTCAGGCAACTCTGTTACTGGAATAATGGTAAATCGATTTTTAACATATTGGCAATTATATGTACCAGACAAACTAACTTTTCAATTGTCTAGCCCCACCTAGACTGGGTTAGGAAGGGAGTTCTTCCCCACAGTTCAGTGTTTGCTCCATTTGCAGCACATGAAACTTAGAAAACACACAGATGGTGATGGGGGATGAAATGATGATGAAAGAAAACTAACAAAGACACATAACTCTCAATTTACCAAAAAAAGTAATTTCTTTAACATAGATATATTCCAAGTGTTCATTTTACTACAATACCAGTACTTGCAGATTGTGGAACAGATTTTTAGTCTTGCATTAATGCAAATAATAGTCTTTAAATCAGGTTTTCTTCAATTTCACTGATACAGAGTACCACTTGCTTAAGTATTTTTAACACTTCCTTCTGTTCTTCCAATTTCTACTTCAATTTGTCCATTAATTTGCAATCTATAATAATTGACATGATATATTATAGCAAGGATACAGCTTTTGACCTTAAAATTATAGTCATTATTTCAGATAATGATTTATAGTTACAGTTTAGATAGACAGACATAGATAATTTAATTTTGGACCACTTCCTAATTCTTCCTATTAAAACCAAGCTACAAGATTGAAAAAAAAAAGTACATATAAACTGAAAACTATTTTATTTAGAAAAGGCAAGAGTCTTAATGGAGATCATTCTGACTATAATCAATGTATGTATAAATAATAGAGATGGACTAATGAGACAATTATTCACTAGGAGAAAAATAGCTTTCTAAGGTATCATTTACCTTTATTATCTCTATAGATTTTTACGAAATCATTTTAGCAACCAAATATCTTACATATGTGCAATTAGCAAATTTCTAGAATGAAATATACATATTAAGAAGAGATAATGAAAGAAGATATGAAGACATAAGTCAAACTGCACATCTGATTGCAAAAATTCTTTTTCTGAAAGACTGCCACAAGGATAACTTTTTCATATTGTCATTGCCTGAATTAAATTAGCCGTTTTGATTTATTTAAATGTGTAATGCTATTAAGAAAATTGTTTTTTAAGTATCTCAATTCTTCGGATTGAAATAATTATCATTTTTATTGTGATGCTAAGACAGTAATTAGACCTGACACCAGAAAGCTGAATATAGTGCAATGTTTTAATTTATTTGAAATCTGGGTAGATAGCTATGGGCTGATAGAAGGTCCTTCCTTTTTCTTTATGGAACTCCTCTGTGCAAATTCTGCTGCCATTCATTTTTTAGAGGGATGTACTGAGCTAAGTCCAGTCTTCTGGGAATTATGTGAAATGTATTAACTGAGGAACAGAGCTGAATGGACTATGTAGTCTTCATGATTAGGCACCATTTCCTTCTGGAAGATGGAATTATATTTCTCATAATACACATGGAAGATGTAAAAGGGCACTGTGCTGTCCTTACAAGGGCAGTGTGTCTGGCTGGTATCTGCACAGAAGCCAGTGTTTGGGAATGGCAGGGAAAACGAGTCTATTTCTGATGCTGAAGATGGATCTGAGTCATGGACAGCTGAGTAGGTAAAGGTACAATAAGGAAATCTTTCTTTCTCAGAAGCGTGAAGCCTCCTAATGTTGTTGAGGGAACAAATAAATATTGACATTACAGAAAGCAAACACAAAAGGCATCTCCAACAGAATTCAGACACGTTTTCAGCGTCCATATATGACCTTCCTACAAAACCCATTAACTATATTTTATTAAAAAATTTTATTCTACCTCCTATAGTACTGTTCAGCCAACACAAATAGCCTACAACAAGCCTAACAAGTTTCCTGTAGGAAAGTCTCCTGATATTGTGATAAAAACAAAATAAATACGCCTAAGATCTCCGCAGCTAATTTCATGTGCTGAAGAGAATTTTTAAAAGATGAGGAAATACTGAGGGAAATGATCCAGAAAGCATTAGTGAGATCAAAATTGGGTAATACTGTTCACCGTGTGGAACATATATTGAGTGCTTTGAAATTAGCAGTGAAGGCAGTATTAAAAAAAAGCTTACTCCCAGCATCACACTGATCAGTGACTCTAGCATCCTTTGCCCTGACCAAGATAGAACTTTCAGGAATACTGGTAAGCAAGTCTGCTGCTGCACATCAGCAAATCAATATTGACTTTACACTAGTTAAGGACTTTCCACTCCGTTTCTCTCCAAGATGTCATTTTCACTCTCTATATAGAGTAACATATACAATCACCAGAGGATGTTGTTAATGCAGCATGTGTGAAAGACTACCAGAGATGACAAACTGCATCTAACATATGAGCTAATCTTCACTGTTTTCAATTACTCCAAGACAGGAAAGGAGCAAGTTCAAGTTAATCCCAGACTCAGGAGTACCATCAGTGAGAGGCTATCAGCCCAAGCACAAAACAAATGGTTTTCCCTCAGAAATATTTCTCTAACTGTACCCATAAACAACACCCCAGACAAACTAAAAACCACACAGATGAGATCTGCAGTGTTATTTGGTTCAAACTAGTATCCAGCTCTTACTGAACACTAATACCAAGTAGTCATCCACCACCAAATATTTATGCAATGAACCTTATAGAGGAAACAGAATCTGGGAAAAAAAAAATCCAAAAAATAATCTATTAGATGGCTGAGACTTATAATATTAAATCAAAAGATGATTTCAAAACTCTGACGTGGCATCTGCAGATTAAATAGCAAAATGCATGCCCAAAATTTTTACTCCAGACTGGGAGAGGACAGCAAAGAGGAAGAGGTGACAAGTTATAGGACTAAAATAACTTGAATTGCAGCAAAACATACCTGGTGAAGATATTCAGAGTAGCAATAGAAGAAACAACTGCACTTTCCTCCCTCTCTGCCCTTTGTGTGTCAAGAACCCTTTGGAGAGCTCAGAAGGCTTTTGCCTCTGGAGCATTCCCAAGAGGAAAGGCTGTGAGGTGAGGATTTCTGAATCCACAATGTCCATGGCATTGGTATGAACAGAACATTTTTGAATATTCCTTCATACAAATGACACTATCTCCCAGATGTAGAAAGATTATTTCTTCACCTTCTGTCTCAGCAGTGAACTATCTTCAGTAGCTTTGACACTGATACATAGAAGTGTGACCTTATTCGACAAAGATATTAAGTTTGATTCAATGAAAGCTTAATTAAGGGGGCACTTGGAGCAGTAAGATCATAGGAGCCTGACTTTTTTTTTTTTTTTTTTTTAAGATGGCAAGATTCCACTAAAAAGAATGAGAAATTCCCTTGTGTATATGCTAATTTAGACAATTTCACATACAGAATCAGTAAATGCATTAAACAGGGCACTAAATGTGTTTAATTTTGGTCTTTTATTATCAAGAACTTTTCCACTAATTGCAATAAAACCTAACATAACACATTTGGTTAGATAATACAAACCACTAGTGATTTTTTTAAGATGACTGCAACTTTCAATTATGGACCTAAGCAGTGACCATTAACATGTATACAGTAATCACTATTTGCTTCTATAAGTAGTCAAATGAAAATTTCTCATTTCTTTTCAAATGAAATGACCTATTAAAAATCAAATTTGGAGGATTTTGTTCTCCTGTCACCACTCTGGAAAAAATGTCTTGCAGTCTCTGTGTTTAAAATACCTTCAAGTCTTTTAGAGTGATATTTCAAGTTATTTTATGAAGCATGAAGCATGAAACCAATAATTAAGTTTTGTAGCAAAGAAGGGTACATAGAAAATTTTCAGTTCATGATCTCTCATGGGACTTACTGCTTTGATTCCATGCAAGCCAGTGATCATTAGAGTAATACTTCCACTGTGAGATTCTTCCACAGTCTATCACAACTCACTTCCAGAAAGGTTTTATTTCCTATTTAATTTACCTTTACCCTTAAGTCTCATTTTCTTACTTAGGCCAATTCAAGCAATGCCTCAAAATTCTTCCTCCTGCAGACCATTAGTTGTTTTTGCTTCCCAGTGTGGTTTTGCATGGTTTTGTTTCTCTGCATGTTTCTGGAGATGCCATGCAAGACCTCCATGTGATGCAGATTGCTACACTCCAGTTGATTTTAGCAGAGATCTAACAGTTTGCAAAAGTGGAATATCTGCTCCAACCTATATCCTCCTACCCTCCTATCCTAAACCTATTTATGACCACCACTGAAGTCACACATTGGAAAAGAGATTTATTCCTCTAATCCATGATTTAGGGATAATATAAAACATCTAATCCTAAATTGCTGCAAGTGCTATCTCCTGGCCTATCTATTTTGTTGCATTTCAAGCTTTAAGGCAATATTTTAATTTTATTTTAATTTTCTTTTTAAAGGATGGAAGTGAAGGAAGATAAATTTGTCTTTGCAGACCATCATAATACAGTATCAACTGCACTTAACATTAAAAGGTTGTTTTAACGCTTGTGGTGGATCATCAATCTTCAACTGAAACCAAGAAATCTTCTTATTACATGAATCATCCAGTATCCCATAATATGTATCTTATAACTGAAGGAAAACTAAGGATAACTGAAAGAGGAGTGAAAGAGAGGGAGGAACAACAGCATTAGAAAAATTTCACAAATACTTTTACAAATAATAAATGAATTTAGAGTGTGTGAGGGATTAAAGAGTAAGTTTCAAAGCAGTTTCTTCCTTTCCCTGTAATCTATCTTCCCTCTCTTTCCCTACTTTCACAAAGTCTGAATAGAGAAGCAAGAAAAAATAAAGCATTTTCACTTAATTAAGCAAGGAGATTTCAAGTTAATTCATTTTATAACAGTATGGCCTTTATGGAAGACAAATAAAGCATAATTTTAATAATCTCCATTTTGTCTACTTTTCACTGAAAAGAAAAAGTAGTTGTGGTGACTGATAAGGTGTCTGAATAGGAGAACTTTATAAAAACATCATCGTGATGCAATTAACCTCTGACAAGGTGTTTTAGGTGCTTGGACCACTTTTATATTTTGTACTTTAGAGATTTATAATAAATAAAAACATACCTGTATTCCAAATTTCTGTCCCTCCCACCTTCCACCACCTTTTTGAAGCTGTGACTTCAATAGTCCAAAAATAAAAACTTGAAGAAACATCAGTACTGCTAAAAAAAAACAAACCCAGCTGAGTCCAGCTGCTGAGCTTAAGGAATAAGAATATCAGATGAAACAAGGCAGAACAAGTTCTGAGTAAGTTTTACGAGATCAAGCACAGGCATTGGGCTGGAGCATCAGCTGCTGTTGATATTGACTATAAAGAATTCTACTTCAAAATACACAAATCAGAAATACTTTAAAATAAAAAAGTGCAACAAATCCTTTCAATTTAGTAAATTCTCTTTACCATCTATTAAAGTAATTAGTCATATTCTTCCATTATAAAAACTCTATTGAAAAATTTTATATTCCAAAGATGAAACTCTCACGTGGAAGAGCATATTAATACTCCAAAGAGACACCAGGGTACATTTTATGAGGCCATTAAAGCATGGCTTGTGCAGCTGAAGGCAGTTGGCAAGACCTACAGAGCAGGTATTAACAGCCCATAAACCATGCTTTGGCCTCTTTGGTGTCTTTGTGAATTGGAGATAAAAAAGTTATCACTAGATGAGATCATGCAAAGTCCTGCATCACTCCTTTACAGACACATATGTTAATTCTGAGAAGAAAACACTTGGAAAGGAGTGGGTGTTTTTTTTGTTCTGGGATTTTGCTTTGTTGGTTTGTTTTGATTTTTTTAATTTTTTCTTTTCTTTTTTTTTTTTTTTCTTTTTTTCTTTTTTTTTCACTTGATTAAATTGATTAAAAAAAAAAAAATAAACAAGCACTCCCACACATCAAATTACACATGCCACCTTCTCCTACAGCAATGCAACACAAAGGGCCTGCCTGCATTAACAGTTCCTGGAAATGTGATAAGAACAAGAAAAAAAGGGCAGGAGGAATAAGAAGAGTCATTGCTTTTAATCTAAATTTTTTTTGAAAAATTACACAAGATGTCCTGAAGGCATTTTGCTTCTCTTTCACTTTGTGTCCCTGTGTTCATGGCAGCACCCCCCTCCTCCACAAGAGACCACCTCTTTGTTCAGTCTGAGGGGCTATTAGCTGAGAGGGTAAGATTTCTTTTCACTTCCCCTAACCAAAACATATTCTTGTCAGAGCTGCTAAACCTCAGGCAATGAAATGTCCATGGGAAAGTTGCTCGGGGCAGTGCTTTCATTCAGATTGAATTTGCTTCCAAGCAAGGCAGCCATAAGAGAAACCAGTCATTGGCATTCTGCTCCAGATGACTGCCAAAATAACTCCCCTACCTCATGTAATCCACACTGCTGGTAGGTTTCCCTTTGCAACACAGCATGCTGTAGAAATGATTGTTGGACACTTAAAAACCAAAAATACCACCCCAAAACTGCTAGTCAGCTCTTTTCTCTTTAGGAATATAATACACAACACATTCCTCTTTTTCTTTTTTTATGGCTGCCATTTTCCAGGCTTCTATGCAGTATATTCTCTGCTTGGAACCTGATGGCTGTATGAAAATGGTTCACAAATAAAAGTATATTTCTAGTATCTTTATAAGCCATGTGCTAACATGCTTTATACCAGATGGCACTCTCAGGTATTACTATTTCTTTTTCTCAGTATTATATGCTTTAACATAAAAACATAACATTGTAAAACTATGATCCAGTCTTGTCACTGTAATACAACTGGAGAGTGTGTAATCATCTCTAGCCACAGATGGAAAAGTCTATTTTTGTCATTGCTGTTGTTATTGTTGTTGTCAAGGTTATGTAATTGTCTAGTAGCACCAAAGACTGCAAATTGATAGAAAGGCCACAAAATGATTTAATTTGAGAGCAGATGCCTCCTATAATGCAAGTTGCCTATAACAATTTTTCAAGATAGCATCTGAGTGGGGAGGTAATGTTTGATGATTAGTAGTCTCACATTCAAAAAGGCCAGGATCTGGAAACCTAATGTGGAGGCACTTGTCAATTAACTGATGTTACCTACTGCAACAGTAAAAGCTTTTACAACACCTTAGAACTAATTCAAAGAGGTGGCCCTGCAAATTTAGTTCTAGGAGAAAACTTTCCTCTAAGTGGAAACTTTCCTCTACCTTGGAAAAGTAAAGCTGGACAACTGGAGAAAGTTTCTGAAGTTTTTAGACACTTATTGGCTTGAAAAAAAAATAGTGTCTCACTTATATTATTTCTGTTGGTTCAGGTTTTGGTGAATTCTTATCTAAGGAGTTAAAAGGTTGCCAGAAACAACTTGTCCCCTTTCTGCCTCTGCTTTCTCACTAGATAAAACATGGGGTCAAAAGTGCAAGTGCTGGCTGTCCAACAATGGTGGCTCTGCACTTATTGGCTGAGAGCTGTCAGCTTTATTGAAAGAACATTTCTTTCTCATTTTACATTTGACTGTAGCTATTGACTGGAGAAGAAGAAATCGCAGCATGTCTGGTGGTCTGTGAGGAGCAGACAGGGAGGGAAGGACCTCAGCTTTTTCTCCCTGTGCTTTCTTCCCCCATACCCCTGTCAAGCTGCTCTTCCCTGGTGTTAATCCCACTCAAAACAGTGCAATTTGTGCCCAATAGCAAAGACAATGTGTGCACCTGATCTAACTGAAATAACTACTGGAGAGACGAACAAAGGAGAGGTGAGGATTAGGATTACCAGACATTGGAAATAAATCTGTTTTCAGCCAGCTGCTGCTGCACTTGGGTAAATCATCTCCATGTTTTGTTCTGAAATGCTTCACCTCAGTGCCACTATTACCTGGTTTGGGGTTTTTTCAGTGTTATACAGTTTTTAAGTGATGCACTAAGCGCTGTGTTTGTTTTACTTGCATGCAAGAATGAATATTGCCTGTAAGACCACTGATGTGTCTGGTGAAGCCTTTCAATCATAATTGTTTTTTTTTTTTTTAGATCCAGTTAAATCCAACCCTCCCAAAAAGAGTTGTACTATTTCAAATACTCTTCATGTTTCCTGTGAAAAAGTCTAAGGGGCAAGAGAGGGGAAACAAAATGAGACTAACAGACACTTAGCAAGGATCATCCTAGAAATACTTGTTACCAAGCACAACAACATCTGGAAAACTTAACAGGATCAAAAGCAAAGTCAAAATATTAGACACATTGGAAATCTATTTACAGGTACTTGACATAAAGAGAAACTGGAAAGAAAACAGAGTAGCAGCAGTAGCAGAGATATCTCTGCAGCAGGTTGGCAGTCCTGAGCCCTGTTTCACACAAGGAGGGAAACAGAGTGTGGTTTTTAGGTCCTTGTCACTTTGCAATATCCTATTTTATCCTGAGCCACAGGTGACCTGCACACAGCCTAACCAGGCTATAGCTGATCACCACCAGCATATCGGTTATGTGGGGGAAGCAAAAGAAGATTATTGGCTGGGAAACACCAAATTTTCCACTCAGATGTGTAAAAATAATTCATTAAATAAAGTTACATTACATTTCAGAATCATACCTTCTTTCTGTTACATTTGTTAAAGAAATCTAGAGATTTTTTTCATCTGATTTCTTCAAAACCGGTGTTTGAGTACAATATTAATCTTTACCTAACTTCCATTGGCAAGTTTCTGTTTCTCTATGCCATTTGTTCAAAATATGTCTTTAAACAAAGCTAAAACCCTAAAAGAATTTTACATTAGTTATTAATAACCATGCAAAATGTAAGGCAATGTGACAGTCCAAGCAAGACTGCATGTTAGACCATGCTAAACAAGCACAGACACTTCAGACAGACAACTCAGGTTTCTCCACTTTAAGTTTGTTTCCCATTAGAATTCAGAATAAACAGAATGACAAAAGTAGGAAAGTATGTTAAATAGATGTGCAAAATGCATGACATATTACTCTGATGTGGTAAATAAAATATAATATCCTCAATTGCTACAGATTACTCATTCCATGAATATATGAAATACAAAATAAGAGCAGTGAATAAAACAGCAAAAGAATATCTTTGCAGAATGATATGCCTTTTATAAAATACCACTAAAGGTGTGGGCAGGAAGGAAGAGGCTTGTGTTACAACAGGAGCCTCTGAAGAAGAGGAGGCTGAACACAAGGCTCTGAATTGAGTGTTTTACCACTGCATTCTGTCTCCTGCAGCAGCCAGGTCAGTGAAACCCTGGAGCTGCCCAGGCTGAGAGGGACTTGTGGGGCAGGGCACACAAGCCAAGGCAGGCACAGCCACAGCAGGCTGCTCAGCCCCTGCTCAGCCATAGCTTGAATGCCTCCATGGACAGAGCCCACAGTTCTGCTGGGCAGCCTGGGTGGAGCTTGCAAGGAGGAGCAAGGGGTGGGGAGGGAGGAGGGAAGAAGAAAGAAAAAAAGAGGGAATGAAAAAGAATCCAAATAATTTGTCAAGGTTAGAGAATGTTTTTTGTTTTTTTTTAATGCAGTTACAACCTGAAAACTTTGCCTGATAGAGGACAAACCAACTATATACAGACTGAAATACAGTTTCCTTTGCTTCTGTATTCCTTTTATGTAAGGTCTGCAATATCTTATATTTACTTTTACCTACTTGTGCTGCAACTCATTTTCTGTCTGACAAACCACCTGGCACTTTGTTCCCTTGGTGATTTTTTAAATCTGGGTGTCAAAACAGCCTTACCCTGCTCAGTATTTTGCACTAAGGCTAAGAGGGTGATCCTTCACCTTGGCTGAAGAACTACTCAGGAAGCTCTTTACTTGTGGAAGCAGCAGGTATTGAAGAAAATCTTCCAGAGATTAAAAATAGCAAAGTAGGTTCTCTATCACTGAAGTAGCTTAGAATAAACTTTGCAGAATCTTGCTTTACTAATCTCCTCTTTATACGAAATCAGTGAAATAACACAGTCAAGGCAGGAAGTACAAAAACACAAGGATTTGAAGTCAAGAATGATGCAAGTGATAGATTATTAGGAAAATAAGCAAGAGTAAAACAAATCAATGATGAGAATGAAGTAAAACTGCAGAGAAAGTGGAGAAGGCCCTTGGCATGGTAGTCCAGTCTGCAGTCATTCAATATCTCCTGCTCGTGAAGCCAAGGCAGCAAGCTCAAATGCACACCAGATCTGTACTAACTAGTACCAGACATTAAAACAGACCTGCCCAGGAAATAAAAGCAAACACAAACTCACCATATGTAGTCCTTTTCAACCTAAGCTGGCTACAGACAGAAAATGAAATTAAATCTAACATCTTGGTTTCTGCCATCAGGGTTTATGATGGACACCATCCCCAGTACAAAATCATCCAAAGCAGTAGAAAGAACACTGTAATAATTAGTTAACATAGCTCAGCACTGTGACCTTCTCCACAGTAAAGCTAAGGTTTATCTTTTGGTAAAGATACAAATCTAGGAGGACTGGGGGCCAAATCCATGAAATAAACTCCCTCACTGAATGGGAAGACCATTCTCCACAAGCACTCTTTCTTGGCTGTGTTTTCTCCAACAAATACTAGTGAGGAGACACAGACCAGCTCCAAAGTCTGAACTGAGATACTTTGCTGCACACACACTGTGGGAAAGGAGTAAGAGAGCAAATAATGCCAGATGTTAGACACACTTGGACAGTCCTGGGGTACTTTGGTGATGAATGACTGTATCCCCCTCTTTAGGACCCAGCAGACTGTTTATTGCCTGAAGCACAAGATAGTGTTCCCCTTTCATAATGCTTGTGTACTGCACTATCATACCAATGAAGTTACAATGGGGGCATTGTTTACAAAATAATTCTCAAAAAGCTGTGAGATAAAAGATTATTCAGCATACCAGTGAGAGCATTATTTTGCATAGTTTATAAAATGCATAATTGTGCTAACATACCTAATTGTCAAGCCACACTTTTGGCAAGCTAATGTGCTAGTGGGTGCCAAGCAGCAGGGAATACAAAATGGAGTGAGAAAACAGTTGAGATTTGATGGTATTCTGCCTCCCATCAAAAGTGTTCTTCCATGAAAATATATAATATACATATGAGCAAGTATGGTAACTAAGACACTGAGAAGCATTCATAAATCTATTTTTTATATTTCCCTTATTTCTCTGGAGTTACTATCAGGAAAAAATAGAACAGCAAGATTTGTTTAGCAGTTTTTCTTCATATTGAGCCAGATTTAGGAAACATGGATTCAAAAACGTCAGAGGTTCTTCTAAATCTTCATCCAAGACTGTTACTGCATGATTTCTGTTTTGCATTACATATATACACATTTGGCATTGTCTTTATTCTTGCATGTACAGAGGTTGGTGACAGAGGTAAAAATCTGTCAGAAACAAAGTCAAGCCATCTGCATAGTCATATATTAAGGCAGCCTATTATTTTAAATGTGGTTATTTATTCTTCTTGAAACACCTTATTGGAAACATCAAGGTTTCTAGTCCTACTTTTTAAGGTTTGCTGATTTTTCTCTGCCTCACTAACATGACAAATTCCTCTCCAGCCCTTTCTATTCTTCTCCTCTTTGGCTCTGTCAATCACACCCACCACATCTACACTGTTAAATTGATCCCCAACATCCAAAAAAAAAATTCAGGCACTACCTGGGAGAGCAGCAGCTCCCATCTGCCAGAACCACTCCAAGGAATATGGTAACCTTTAGACAGTGTGGCTGGACACAGGCTGGTTCAAACAGTGTTCTCCATCTAACACATTAAGATGGATTTTGATGTCAAGGCTCTTGACCCCCAATCCAAATGTAACTGATGGTCTGAAGCCCCACATAAATTTTGCAGATATTTAGTAAAAATGTTACTGTCACATATATCACGATCTCTGGGCCTTGTAAATCCCTGGTGGCACAAAAATTGAGACACTGAGAGGAAAACAAGTGAACACGTGCACTTCCAGTCCCCATCTCTCCCATCAGAGATCATGGCACTCAAACAGACAGTTACAAATCTAATTGTTTCAGCCAAAGTTAAAAGCTTTCTCCATGTGCTGCTTTTCTTCATGTCCACACCGTGTGCAATGTGTTTGTTTGCACATGTGTGAGTGAGAAGATACAAGGAGTGAGGACCAGGGAGGAGCTCTTCTCCTCTGTGTTCTTCTGCAGGCTCATTTCTGGTCCTCCTGAGCAATCTCCACTGCAGCAGTGCAGCTGTAAAATGCTGTGCCAAGCCAAATTCTCCTAACTGCCCAAAATAATCTAGTTCTGTGCCAAAGATGTCCAGACTGCGAAAGAGTTCTTACCTACTTCAGCATTCTCTTTCCACAAAAATGTCATATACCCATTTTCAAAATGCAGAATTCATAACTTTCTAAACACACTGTTTTTTATTATTACATAGCCACTGACACAGCAATTTGTTTATAATTTTAGAGAAAACACACCCTTCTCTCTCCCTTTAATCCTTTCACTTTCCACAAGTCTAACAAATTTCCCCATCTTTCTGTGCAAATGTCTGGTAAAACATACTGACTAGCAAGCAGAAATATATGTTTTACTTCTCTAACTTTTCAAATATTTAGTTTTTTCAAATATTGGTTTTGAAGCACTAGAGATGAACTGTATTAATGTTATACTCGCATTCTTTGCAGTATTTTATAAGTGTATAAGCAAGTATCCTCAAAATTCATTTCTACCAAAAATACAACCTTACATCCAGAATTGTTGCCATCAGTAAGTGTTGGTTTACTAGGGAAAGGGTAAAGGAGCTGTTAAATATTGAAGTGATGTATTTCAGCATTGCTTGGACTGGATCAGTCAGGGATCTGTGTCATCTCCCAGAACTTGCAATTTGAACGGATTTCATTAATTAATTATTTAGGTACAAAACACTCTTAGTTCTGTAAAACCACTTGACATATTTTACCTATAATTGGTAGTTGGTGTTATATCAGTTTCTCTTTATAAGGTTCTAGTGACAGCAGTAAAACAGACTATGTCTCCCAGTCTCTTTGAGCTCTTTTAGGAGGTTTGAGTGGAGAGGTTTACTAGTTCAGTTGTTCTAGTTCTCATACAGTAATGCCAGACTTGCTCAAGTATAATCTTTAAAAGGCTTGAAGCATATGTATGTTCATCACTTAAGTAATATGTTTAGAGTCTATTATTTTGAAATTAAATTCTAGCTACATTACCAGCAGCTTTATTTTTGAACAAGCTACCAAATTCATGAAAACGGAAAAAACAACCTTCCTCCAATCCAGATAACAGCAAAATGAGCATATTCTGTCATAAAATATTTGACTTCTATTTATAATTCGTGTAAAGAAATGAAGCTGATCAGCGTACAGGACTGATTTGTCCAGAAGGATTCCTTTTTTTTTTTTTTTTTTTTTTTAACAGGCTTAACAAGCATGCTGTAGAAATAAACAATCATACCAAATGTTCCACTGGCAACCTGTGTGAACGCATCCTATCGCTCAGCTACTACAGAGCTCTCAGTAACTGGCTCCATCTCCCAGAAAGCAATCCTGAGTCCTGAATAGCCACCCCTGAGCCCTGCTGGCGGAAGGGCTGAGTTAAGGAAATCCTCGGGAAAGCTGCTAAGCCGGCAGCAAGCGCTGGAGAGGCCGCCCGTGGAAGAGCGCTGCTCAGCCTGCCTCCTTCGCAGGGGAAGGAAAAGCTGCCAGGGCGCGCTGGGATCGGGCTTGATCTCACCGGCATGCCACGAGTGTGCTCCGAGAGCCCCTCCTGGACCTAGGAAAACTTAAGAGGCTTAGGTAGAAGCATATCTTTTGGAGGGGGATTATAACTCAAGCAGACACGATGGCCAGAGAGACTGTCTAAAAAGAAAGTGGCTGCTCCAGGAGCTTAAGATCCTACAGACTCAGGTAATAGGTGAGCAGGACTGTGCTGTCCTAACTTAGCTGCTTTTTACCAGAGTCCTTTCTCTCTCTTTTTCCATAGTCATCTTTAAAGACGCAGCTTTGGTTATTTGCAAGTGTAAAATGAATACATGCTTCCAACACAACAGAAAAAAAAAAAAAAAAAAGGTTGTTTTCATCCTCATTAACAAAGAATAATTCTCACTTCCCATGGTGCAGTTTAGCAACTGACTACAATCTTTAGGTTTAGTATTGTTGAATTGTAGAAAAGATACCAATGATTTTTCACACTTTCAACCAGCATGGGAAAATAAAGCTTTTAAGAGAATCACTCCTCAAATCCTTACCCCCACAGATGCAGGAGTTGTTATTTTAATTATAGTTAGCACATTTAATAAAACAGCAATATATCCACATTTCTAACTGCACATTTGTATTTGGGGAATGTTTTGTTTTTATTTCAATCAATACTTCTCAAGCTCTCCTATTGCACAAATTGATATGCTTTTTTCATAGACTTATTGAGTTCAAAAACTCAGATTGATCACATCACCCAAAAATAATTGGCATCATACAAAACTGTATTCTAGTAGTCCTTATTTATTTTTAAACAGTTTCAGGGTTGTACCTAACTATTGCAAGTGTGTAAATCTGCTTTAGCCACAAGAGGGATTGTCCTGGAAGGCTTTAGCAAGCAAAGCACTGGCATCCTCTGGCTCAGCTGACCTTTGAAGATCCCTCTGTGTTGGTGCTATGAGGACAGTCTGGCTAACTCTTTAGAAATAAAACTTCCTTTGTCAGCAACATAGCTAGGCTCTACACACTTCATTCTGAAAACTGGAGTTCTGTTACACTAAGATCATTGCAGGATGCTCAAGCAAAAGCAGTTACTGAGCTTTAAGTTAAATCATAATTAGGAGAAAACAAAGAGCTGGACCAAGTCCTCTGGAGGGAATTTAAATAATGAGGTTTGTTGATTTGTTTGAAAAGTTACTGTTTCACTAATAAGAGAGTCCTCTCCGAAGAGGACTGATTTTAAAGCAAGAGGTTGGAATAATGTGTCTCCACTTGATGTGAAAAAACCACAACACCCTTGGCTCTTTCCCTGGTCTGCATTATCCACTGTAGTGTAGTACCTTGGCAAGTGTCTATCCTACCTCATGTTACTCCAAAGTTTCCTGGAGGTAACAGGGAATGCTTCTGTTAAAACACAGACAACTGAACAGTAACAGCTGGGAAAACCCAGCGGCAGGAGATCACATACCTGCATCCCAGGAGTGTGCAGAAAAATAACTTGTCTTTATGGGAGATCTTTTTTCATTTTACTTTAGCCAACCAAGTCTTACAGTATCCAGAACTCCATTTTCGATACACCAGCTTTCCTCTCCCCCAGAGAAGGAAACAATTGTTCATCATTCTAGAGGAACTTCTCCCTTTAAGCAAAGTCAGTGCTGAATCACACTGAAGACAATACTTTTAAAAGTGGCTTGACTGTGCATGATTCCTGATGAATTGCTTTCTTTCATGGTGAGCTGAAAGCCAGGCTTTTGAACTGAGTTTCTAGCCATTTGCACACTCTCAGGTTCCGATTTGCACAATTTTGCAGCTTTTGGCTTAGAAATGGAACAGCAACAGCAAGGCAGACACCTCCATCACAAGGTCACCTGTCACCCAGCACACCACACTAACTCTTTTTGTTATCAAGCTGTGAGTGTGAGGGGACTCTGCAAATAAAGTCTGACAAGTGGGGCTGGGAGGGGAAAGTCCACCCAATATGTATTGACAGTTTCTGTTTCCCTTTTTGTCAGCAGGTTTTGGAATATATACTCTTGCACCAGACAAAGAAATTTTGTTGATGGTTGCTGCACATACCTACAATCAATTTCCTTTAAATGTATCAGCTTATTAATTTGGCTATTTAAAATTTCTGAACACATCATATTTCTCAAGTTAAAACTTGGAACTATGACAAGTATTAAAAATGGATCACAGGCTTTGAAAAGGATGCTCCTATGGCACTGAGAAAAACAGGATGGACTTTGGGGGAAAAAGGAGACTTTTACATTTGAGATTCCAAAAGCTTTGACAAAATCAAAACTCCTGTTTCCCATTCTCATGTCCTTTTTTTTTTTCTTTTTAGCCTATCCCTCTTATTTGCAATATTTAGCGCATGTTGAGCATTTAGCACATTCATTATAAAAACTGTTTTGTACCTATCTTTTGCAATTTAATACTTAAGATTTTGTTTGTTTGTTTTGTTGGGTTTTTTTTTAAGGTAGATGATAAGAAAAAAGGAGAAAAAAATCTTTGTCTGATTTCCATGGTAAGTATCATATCTCATATAGGCATAATACATTTTTACAATTTAGAATAAGATATTTGGTATGAAAACACCCTGAAGGAAAGCAAATAACTTCTCTCTCTGAGAATACAGAAGCCACATGTAAAATCATGCTTCTTGTATGCAACAGAATGACTGACATATCATTAGAATGAACCAATGTATAGATGAAAAAATCATCCTCTGGAGATCAACTAGAGGCAAGTACATTAAAAACCTACTTTTCATCTTTTTTATTTTTCAAACTCTTTTTTTATTCCAATAGTTGCTTAATATTAAAATGTAAAAGAAATTTGCTTAAGAGGAACCAGAAATAATAGCTGCTTTCCATTTGACCACATTAATCTTTCATCCTCATCTCCTCAGCAGCAGAGGAAGAGAGGAAATTCCCTTTTGTTTTACCCTGTGGATGATGTTTATTGGTACACCCCTAGGAGACTGACATTTAAACACTCCCAGTTTCAAGCCAGGTTCTCCCACTCCAATCAAAGTCCTTTCACTCCTGTGCTGTTTCCAAGCAGGTTAGGTCCCTAGCACGACTTCACAACAAAATTGCATGAGAAATCAGCTCATCAGCCTGTGATGGCCAGCCAGGTGTTACCCTGACCATTCCCAAACTCTACCTTGAAGTCATAAATGCATATGCAAAGCTGTAGAGATGTCTCTTTAAATCAGGAATTCAACATCTAGTTTTTACCTTGGCTGTCTTCTGAAAGCAGTTTTTGGGGCATTTCTGATTGATTGGCTGGAGTGTCTTACAGGAATAGTGGCCAGTTTTAGTATATTATCACTAATTATATTATATTATATTATATTATATTATATTATATTATATTATATTATATTATATTATATTATATTATATTATATTATATTATATTATATTATATTATATTATATTATATTATATTATATTATATTATATTATTTAGTATACCATCATCTCAGTTCTCACCTGGAAATCTACTTATATTTGTTTTGTTTTTCAGACTATTCCAGCTCATTTGGAAGCACTTTCTGGAGCTGAACTCCAGATTGATTCTCTGGGATTTGACTGGCTAAGGTGCACTGCAGAAATATGCAGAAGCAGAGACCTACACAGCCTGTGGGTTTAGGTGGGTTGCCATGGGGGGTGATGCAAAAAACACATCCTCATCCTCATAGAAGCAATAATTAGCCAACTTTAAATATTTAACTGTTCAGGTAAAGTACTGGTGCTTTGCAATCAAATCAAATCCTTCATCAACAATGCCTCAGGAAGGTAAATGAACACATTAAGTTTATTGCATAGTGAAATTGCTCCTGGAGATGCTTAGTACTGTATTAAGTACTGAGAACCATATTTCCTGGTGCTTTCAATGCCTTTTAAGCATTTAATACTCAAAAATTTGGTCATGCATTGAACACTCCAAATAACTCAAACTGCAAATGCTTAAGGAACCAATATCTGAATTAATTCAGTTACCTATGTCTGCAAGACCACAAAAGAAAGGAGAGCTATTTTAAAATGTGCTTGCATGTGAAAGACTAATATTCTGTACATTTTAACTAATAATTCTTAATCATATCTAGACCAATAAAGTCTAGAAGTTATAGGAACAAAACTTCCTTAAGATTTTTTATTTTTAAACTTAATAAAGATCCACTAGAATATGTGGGAGAGAAGGAGAAAAAAAAACCACCCAGAGAAGTGCTTGCTTTATTTTCCAAATATTTCTCATAAAATAAGCTGCAACATATGCTAGGTACTTAAATAGTCCAAAATCAAAAGCAATTCTCACTTATCTTTCTAAAAATGCTGGTCAGTTCTTAGGTCTTCATTTCCATTTGTGCAACAAGCCTGAGTGCCAAAATAAAAAGTAATTCCATATGTCAAAATAAAGCTTTAGAAATAAGGGGAGTGGAGAGGGATATCTATCACTAATTTGAGTTGAGCAGAGACTTTTTTTGGAGGGGAGATAGTTATGAACATACCTTACCTGGCCAACAAAAAAAAAGGAGAAACATCTCAGATAAATTCTTGAAGCCAGTGGCAATTTTTATTGACTCTGAAATTCTGGTAAATTCTGGAACCTACAAACAGTGAACCCAAAAAAAGAAGTGAAGCACAAAGGGGTGCTTAATTTCTCAGAATCCTTATCAGAATAAAATGTAAGCTGAATATATATATATATTTAAGATGAAGACTAGAAGAGATAATAATATTTGCAAAATAATGAAGCTATTTCAAACTTAGAATTAGGTAATTAGTTTTCAGCATCTTATTTTATGAAAGTCAATACACTTCTAATGGCTAAATACTTTGATTTTCCTCACTGAATATAGTTTTAAGATCTCATCCAGTTAAAAAATCCATACAGTGGGGTGGGGAACTCACTCACTGCTTTTTTTCTTTTTCCTGAAGTTTGAGGGTATAAGATGATATTGCAACAGCTGTGATAGATTAACAAATGCCAGTGAGCCACTTCCCAGGAAGGGATGGGGTCTCCTTGTCTGCAAACAAAACTGATGTCACCAAACTGACTCCTATACCCAAATACTCAGGAGCCTGCTCCCCCTGTGCTCCCACACCTGCCCAGCAGCACCATCCCTGCCCCAGCACTCCTGTTAGTGCTCTCTGAGACTCCTGCAAGGAGCCAGTGTGAATCCAGGATGGGCACTGATGCCCCATCCCTGTTATCCTACTAATGCCTGCTGTCATCTGGAAACAGCTCCATTTATAGATAAATACCCTTGATCAAATTGGTACATCTGTTACCGTTTCACTTCCAACCACAAATGTGCACTTCTAAAAGTTTATTTAAATATCACATTTCAACTCCTCTTTTCCCTTCCTGGGAGCCCACAGAGCTCCTTTTCTTCATGTACACAGTTTCAACAATTGCTGCTTTTTTTTTCTCCCCATACTTTTACATACACCCCCTCCCACTAAGGACTGGCAGTGCCTGCAGTTTAATAGTATTTTCAGCCAACTTTACATTTAGAATATGTACTGATAAGCTTTTTTTCCACCTTCCAGAGGTAACTTACAATAGATGACAGAGGAATATTACCTCATAAATATCAAAATTAATTATCTTACTGACCACAGATCATGATGTATTGGCCAAAAGGGATAGATGTCTCTGCTGCAGAGCAGTCCCAAGAGCCAGCACATGTGCTGGACTTTTCTCAGCTCTTTGTTAGGACACACACCAACTCTCCTTTCCTGGAAGGGCAACCACATGTGAATGATGGAAATGATGGAATGATGGAAAGAAACATTTTGCTTAAAACTACCAGACTTTGATGACTCTCCATGGCTTGCACTTCCCCTGGAACCTCAGTACCTTGGACTCCCCAGCACAACACCCATCATGTCACAAGTGACAAGCAAGAGGCACAGTCCATCTCAGCTGAGCTTCTGCATGGGTGGCTGTCTGATTAATTTTCTTTCTGTATTAAGTTATCCCTATAATAAACTTTCAGCCTTAAAAAAAGATATATATTGTTATTTCATATTTTAATCTTATTAACATCTCTAGATTTCAGTGATACCTAAGAAAACCCAATTACAATGTTCCTAAAGAATATTTTTTTGCCTTTTAACATGGTCTATATTAATATTATCTTAATATTGCCTTAGTTGTTCTATGCCATGAAAACCACCTGAAATCAGTCTTAATGGCTATTTAGTCCTTTTCAGACACAGCAAGAATTCAAGATATTTGTTTTTCTATGAGAATTTAAGTATTATATGCCTACCTGCAAGAACAATGTGTTGTGACAAAATTTCTTTCTTCCATTTTACCTTCTAATATGCCCTCATCACAGAAGTTCTCAGATTTTACTTCCCTTGAACAAGAAATATGTACCATTACATGTTTTTTTTTAACCTGTTTACTCTTTTGGAGCCAATAGTGAATAATTGAATCATACATCTTCCCCTGTTTCTCCTTACATTTACAACATCAATAGACTAGAAAGACCTGTAACACCCACATCTCCACAAAATGAATGTGTACACTGGTATATAGAGAATGTTTCAGCTGTTTGACTTTACTGTTCTACTGTCTATTCTCAAATGTTGACAGCTTTATTTAGTTCTAACCATTTATATTGACAAAGGGATCAGAAGAATAATATCTTCCAGGGGAATAAGAATTCCACAGCTAAGTACCTGAGGCACTTTTTTTTCCTCACTTGTACTAAAATTATACAATCAAAATTTCTAAAGATTTAGATGTCTGTCTTTGTTTGGAGGCTGTTTGCCGGGTTTTTTTTGGGTTTTTTTTTCACTTTTGGTTTCTTTTTCTTTCTTTTTTTTTCTTTTTACTTTTCTCAAAGCCTCAGCTTGAAAGTAGCCTGAAAGTAGGGCAGTGGGGCTGCCCAGAGGATCCCTTCTCAGGACACATCAGACTTGTGTTGTTGCCCTGTGAAAGTTAATGAGAATAGTCAGTTTAAGCAAACAGCATCTTTTAAACATGAATTTTGTGAAGTAAACTCCTTTGTTTTCTAGGTTACCCAATTCAAAGTTAGAGCCTTTTACTGTTAACTAAGATTGTGGCTTTCTGACCTGTCCTACATCAAAATAAAAAGACCTGTGTCCAAAATCTAGGCAACTTATCCATAGCATTGTTGAAAAGTAGGATTGAAACACAGATGCAGTTTATTTACATTTACAGGCAGCACAAAACGAATATTCATCCAAATTATTCTGCAGTTCTTCAATTAAGGGACTCAATTTTGGTGACAATTGGCATATTTGTCTTTTACTATCTCTTCAGTCTTTTTCTTCTGCCAAGGATAGTTTCTTTCTGAAATCCTTCATCAATTAATTTGAATAGTTCATTACATAACATTCTCCATGCTATATCCTCTTAAAAAGACATACCTGTAAAATTCCTTGAGGGATAGTTTTCTGCAGTTTTTCCATTTGTTAGTTTGAGTTTTTGGTGAATGATTGACATCCGTGTTTTTCTCTATTTTGGTTCCCCATTTTCAAGATTTTAGAACCCATACTGTTCTGTTCAGCCCACATTTCTTTCCAGCATCTCATTTTTAAACCATTTTTTTTTCAAGTAAGATAGAAGCAGATTTAGAGATCCCCATTAATGATTTCTTCCTGCTTCTGAAACAAAGGGTTTCTTGGGTGTCTTCTCAGAACTTGGTGGATTGCATAAGCTGCTCTATTGCTTAGGGAAAACAGATTGAGATAATTAAAATAACATTTTAAAAGGAAAGTAAAAGGTAGAGCTAATGTATAGCTGCTGCTGGCAGCATCTGTGTTTCTCTCTAATGCATCTTAATAAGTATTTGTGTCTAGTTCAAAGATATTTTCCATGTTGCAGCAACGTCTCCATAACCTAATTTACTAACACAGTGTTTTTGAAGAGATTGGTAAAAATAATGTTGCTAAAGGGAATTTTTCGTTTGTTCTAGTGCTAAAGAATCTCATTCATATTTTGTGTTTTGTTGAATATGGTATCAATCTGTTACTGCTTTACTTAAAAGACAGGTAAAAACTGTTATATTTTACAATATATCAGTCTTTCTGAATAAAAGGGAAGAACACACTAACAGTAATAACAAGTGTGCAGGATGTAAAAAAAAATAAAATCTATTGTACTGAGGTAAGCATTATTTTCTGAAAACACTCAGTAATTTTGCTTCCTGGCACATGAGTCTTATGGTATGAGGCTTTCTTACTGAAATACTTTTTTTTTCCTTTTACAAACACATTCTCTTATTTCACAAGAGTTAATAAAATATTGCCATATGTTTGCAATCACCGAATATATAACTAAGGATATTTAAATATTGTGCAATGTCTGGTACTCCATAAATTTCCCTCACTGCCCCAACCATCAAACGACCTCATCAAAGAGTTCAAGTTACAGAAAGGTACTTATAATTTATACAGTTCTGATTACCCTGACAGTGTCAAGAAACAGTTTTGGAAAGTCTGCAATTGCTTAAAGAAATGTCAACAGCTCTGCCTCATGGGAGGAGGTTGTTTAAAGTTTGGAAAACAAAAAGGAAAAGACACTGAAAGGACCGTATAAAACATAAAATAAACTCACTGCTCTAAATCAAGAAACATTTGAGTTTGGCAAATTCTCTTTCACTGATGTATTTCTGAGAAATCAATGTCTGACAATTGTCAGAAATGCAGTTTTCTGCATATTACTTAATTGCAGTTGTGAAGAGATTCAAATAATCTTAATCACCTTTACACATAGACACAGACATGAATGAAGTGAATAAAAAACAGCCCAGTGTTGCACAAATGACAAAGGATCTTCCAGTTCACAACAGTAAATATTTGTAGAAATAGAATGGAGGAGAAAGATTTCACATCAGTAACAGTGGATTTGCCACATCAGTATTTTTTTTTAAGCCTGACAATAAAACAGTTATTAAATATTTTAGTTAAAAAATGGTAATTCTTCATAAACAATCTTTGACTTCTGTCAACACATATATGCAGGGTGAGCATTTGTGTTCTCACACATATTCAGTTATACATAGTTGTAAATTGCTTTGATATAGGTCAGTTCAGTTTCTGACTGGGGCTGATATTTTAGAATATTTTTTTAACATAACTTCACAAACAGTCACTCTACCAAAGCAGGTCTGTCTGCTTTATTCACAAGTCATTTTAGTGACTATCCAGTAAATATGCTACTACTCAAAAACCAAAAAGTAAAGGGGATCCAGGAGTGGATCACAATAAAATGTACAGGTGCCAAGTGTCACATTTTGAAGAGCAAGTTGTCTGAGTGTCTCTCACTTCTGATATTTAACCAACCCTACTCTTCCTGATTACTCAGTGCCAGCTATCAAGTGTCATTTACCCAGGTGGCAAACAACTTACTGTGTAATTGATGGAAGGTGTCTGTTTAATTGTAGTGAAGATCTGATTGAAATACTGGCAGGTAATGTTGAACTTTAAGATATTCTGGAAGGATTTCTTCTTGTCAGGTGTGCTGATTTGACTTCATCATCACGTCAGGTCCAGGGAACAAAGCTCTCAGGTGACAGCAGCCAGTTTCTGGAGCAAGGTGTGGCCAAGGGAAGATAACAGTGCTCCATGTTTGGTTACCCCACACACACTCTTCCATCCTCTTTTTTTCAAGGAGTAGGAGCTCAGATTTGTGCAGATAGCACAAATCCATGCAGCAACACAGTTTTACCCTGGACTTAAATTAACTTAGCCTGAATTTCTGTGAAAGACCTTTTTTTTTCCAATGCATAATTAATATAGAATGCTTTCTGTTGTTGGCAAAGGATTTTATTTAAGAACTCCAGGAATAGGGTAAAAGATATTTTTGGTCAGCTCTGCTGTGATTCCATAAATGAGAAATCTGTCAAATTTGAAAAGAAGACTTGAAGCAGTAGCTGAAAAATATAAGTTTTTCAGATATTTTCTATCTCTTCCTTGACTACAAATAAAATCATATTGGAGAATGGTATTGTGGACATCATTCTTCTCCTGAGTGCCTGATTAAGAGGGCAGATAAATCACACCAGCAGGCTGTGTCTGGCATGAACCAGACTAGTTCAGCTGCTGTTCTCCATTCCTTGCAATTTTTTGAAGCCTTCATGTTTCATATAGAACCCACTTCTTCCTGAGAGAATTGTTTAAAGAGCTACTTAGATGGAAGCACTATTGAAAAAGCAGAGATGAATTCTAGAGCATTTTGTGTGAGTGTTGACATGTTTCATTTGTGTTTGATGATCAGTTGCATAGATGGGAACACCTTTGCCATGAATGTCTGCTAAGCAGCAGTTTGTATGTGAGCATGTTCAAACATCACATGCCTCAGCTTTTCAAATACAGAGCTCATTTTCTAATACAAGGCTCACATTTGCAACAATATGATTGCAGGGGGATATGTGTCTACTCCAAGAACAACACAAACTTATTTTCCTTGCTTTCATTTTAATACACCAGACTAAAATAGACACTGAGATGTCTCAAACACAGCCATGACATTTGCCTCATTAGGTCTGGGAAAACTATCTGCTGGGCATGAAAAGGTTTGGAAAGAAGGGAGATGCCAGAAGTAGCATGGGCAACACACAAAGAGAAAAAATGACATAATTGACAAGCACATGAATAGATGCCTTTAATGGCTACATGCAACATCAAGCAGCTGTATGCAGCTTGGCATTTCTCTGGACTAATCTACTAATTGACCAAAGGATGGGAAAAAAAATAAAAAATAAAAAAAAAAAAAATCACTGGTCTTTAGTTTGGAGAGTTGTGCAATATAACAATTCTTTTGTTATACCACCAACATCAATAAAAGTTTGTGGAGAGACAGAAAGAAAGAGAACACCAGTCTGTAGAGGGGGAATGTAAAAGTTTTGTTCACGCTTACATCAGTCAGGTACTAAAAGGCTCAAACTAGGATGAGTGTGGGGCAAAACACAGATTTTGAGACAACAGGAAGTTTTCACAAGATTTTCACTGTTACTGGAAATTGGCATGATTTGCATAACACTCAAAAGAGCTTTAGGGGAAAGCAATGAAACAGAAGAACAGGCAGAGGCTCAGTTATTTTTTTCATAAACTATTGCTAAATATCACATAAAGAGCCAATATCACAAGTAAGATACCACAAACAGAAAGAATATCCAATGAGATGACTTAATGAAGTTTAGGAGTAGATAAGCTTTCTCCCCATTACTATAAGTAATTTTACATCATCATTATATAATTTTTTAAAAAATTTCTTTTTTCCTCAATCAGTTCCAAACCTGTGATTTTAAAGTGTGCAAGTCTTTTTTACAGAAACAAACTCAGTCCCACTCATGCCCTGAGTGTCCATTTGCATAGCATGCTGTTTCAAATGTGATTTATTAGTAAAATACATGCTTTAATGACTTGCCTTGTTTCTTAATGAGTTAATGTGGAAGCAGAGGGAAAAACTTCCCCCCTCCCATCTTCTCCACCTCATGCACTGGGACAATCTTAATGTTAAACCTGCTTTTACTGCACTGTGAGAACAGCTGTCTGAACCATATCAGCACTTTGCATGCATTGTAAACTCAGGGGAAAGAAAAATAAGTTAATTGAAAATGTGCTGCAGTTTGTGCCAGTCTCGTTCATGTCACCCTGAAAGACTTCCCACCCCTGACACACACTTCTTCAAGAGTTTATCTGTGAGACTCAAGATTTTCATTACCTAGAAAGTGCCAGTTTTTTATAAATGCATGGAAATCCAAAGTTTCCTACTCTTTTTTTGTTGCTGGAATAGGTTTGAAAACCCAGGAAGATGGCTATGAAGTAAAATTTAGATTAAATTAATTAAGATTAGTTTGTCATGTTGCACAAAAGGGTAGAACCAGGTGACATTACTGAGTACAACAGCAAGAAAAATATTTTTGCTGAACAGTAATTTTCCACTGAGTCAAATTAAAACTGCAGTTTCATCACTTCCCTGGTATTGCAGGGGTTACTGATGAGGCACTAACAGAGGGTCTGTTGCACAGCCTGCAGAGCACTCCCAGTAGCCCTTCTGACAACTGGTGAACTGCAGCTCAGGCACCTAACCCGTGTTGCAGAAAAGACAAACAGAAAGACACAACCAAATAAAGCCCCTCCAAAACATGCTGTCATAAATCATGACTGTCCAGGTGACTGGGATAACTGGAAGCCACCTCAAACTGACAGAGGTTTCCCCAGCAGTTATTATCATCATGTCATCAATGGATCATAAAGCTCTGCCAACTTTCTTCTTTTCCCCACTCCCAAGCACCAAACAAATCCTCTAGTGGGCTTTGCTGTTCAGAATTTCCCATTCCTTAAAATAAACCAATCAACCAACCAATGATGGCAACAATATTATATTTAAATTCACAAGATGATACTACAAGTCTTTTGCTAAAGGAATGAGATCTAAGAAGCTGTTCAGACAAAACCTTCTCAGTAAACTATGAGCTCTTCTATATTTATGGTTGGTAGAACTTACCAACCTTCATTTTAATGTTCCTCATATTTATATTGGAACATAAAAATATTGAAATATAAAAATAACCTATATCAATATCAAATTTTCCTGATGGGTCTCAGAAAGATGGCCAGAAAAATAAAATTAAAAAAAAAAAATTGAAAATCAAGTGATTGATTCAGAGGATAAAAGATTTACAATTCCAAAATGGACTAATAGTTGTCATTAACACTTATAGTCTTCCAATAATCAATAGGAAAAGATTCACTGCTGGAACCACAAAAGACTAGAGTATTTTAATGACTACAGAATAATTACCACATGCAAGTGTATAACCAAACTTTGCTCATTTACAAATTGGAGAGTAGCAGAGAAAGATGAATGGTGGGCTCACTTCTGCTTATTAAAGGCTTTTTTGTGTCAATGCATCAAAGGCAAAGAAACTAAAATCCAGTAGATGTAGGTCTCCAGGGAGGACAGCGAGTCAGGGATTTTCTGATGAAAGTTTTTTTTCCATAAAAATTGGATTGCCTGAAGGAATGTATGAACCAGTTTAGATGAGAAGACCCTTTCTGGTTCAAAGAGGGAAAGGGGAGGAAAAAAAGCCCATTTTTCTCTTACCTCTAAATAAGTAAAATCTGTAAAAATTAGAGCACTTAACTGGAACACAGAACATCTCACCCAACTTCATCCCAGAGATCTCTCCTAGCCACTAAGCTGCAAAGAAAGCTTGACCATTTTTTTGGAAAACTGAATTAAAACAAAGAGAAGAGAAGAAAGTAAGAGACATCTAAGAAAACCAACTGAGTGATGGTGACTGTGTTCACTTTAGATGTGAAAAATTAAGTCTCCAGTACACCTAATCAAGATAAAATCAGTCCTTTAAAGTTCAAGCAGGTACCCTGCTAGCTTAGATAATGACTACCCTGATAAATATAAGAACTGGTCACTTGCTTTCCATGGAAAAGTTTGAGGTTTCCCGAGTGCATAATAATATAATGATAGCAACAAAGTCTTGAAAAGCACCAGCAGATAGGAGCACCTGAAGACTCACCTTTCATCATTGGTATGCTAGGGACAGCACAAGTCCTACAGAACATACTTAAAATTCACATTACAATGGCAATTTGGCTACAAGCTTCAAGGATGATTTTATGTCAGTTCTGGTTTCGGACAAAACCACTTTTGCTGTCATTTTACTTTGTAAGGAGGCACAGAAAAATGGGACTGAGGCACAAATTAAGTTCCTGATGTGCAGAGCAGCCCTCCACACACACTCCACTGGTTTCCCCTTCTGAATCCATGCTCCATTTAGAAAATTAAGAAGAAAATCCCCTTTTTTCACTGCTCCCAGGTGCCAGTTTGCTTTTTTATTTCTGTGCAGAATACCAACACATGGAGGTGCTTTGAAGCATTGCCACTGTTGTTTCTTTCTTCCCAAACAGACTGGGCCAAGCCACTGAGAGCAAATGTCTGCCTCCACATTGGAATAAATGGAGAGCAGCAACAGAGTAGTGAGAGGAGATGCTCTAAATTTCAAATGGGCTTAACTGAAGTAAGACCATCATCCTTAACTGGTCTAATTACAGTATAGGATTTGATTTGGAAAGTACATTTTTAATAAACATATGTTGAGGTACATTGCATTCTTCTTGAAAAAGCTTCAGAAGTACAATTACACTTTACAGATCTGTGAAAAAGAACAGATATGCCTTGTCTTTGGAATGGGGTTATGTAAAGTTTCTTTCTTCTCTAGACTAGCACAAACAACAAGATTAAAAGCATTTCTGAAATAATCCAGGATGTATAAAACATTGTCATTTCTACAGCCAGTATCATGTTAAACCTCCCCCAGCAAAATAATTAGCTTGGGTTCTGAGTTTGTGTGTGTAGTGTTGGTTGTGGGGTCTTTTAAAAAGCACTTCAATATGGATCAACAGATCTGAAGAAGAATATAAGATACTCATGATGTTAGAGTAGCCCCTTTGCATCCTGCTTAATATAAAGAGCTAAGCTTCAAGTAGCTTGCAATTGTTAAGAGTTTTCAATGTCTATGAAAAGACAGAATGACTGAGGATGATTCAGAATTAATTGCAGCTTGGTGTCACAACATGCCCTAAGTAATGCATTAATACAAATAGAGTAAACCCTTTCTTTTGTTGTACCCTGTACATGAGATTTACTCTAGTGCATACAAAAATCTTCAGAAAAAAAAAATCTGCCTGAGCAGTTTTTAATTTAACAGGCAAATATAGTGTTTTGTATAAATGTTCTTCTCTTTTGACTCTACCCCCAACAGCTCAACCCACCAGAAGACTAACACACCAAAAGTTCCTTTATTAGACTGCTTGCTGACATGAACTAAATTGTCAAATTAATGACAAAACCCTTAGGGAACCAAAATCACTACATGGGAGCAATCCCTGTACAAAGGAGCTTTAGCTGAAGACCAAAGCAGCTCACATTACTTAATAAACTATTAATGCTACAATTTTTAAAATATGTCAGTACAATGGTACAATATGTACATTTCCTTGCAAGAATTTCATCAAGCTGAGTTTCTCTGATACTGGAACAGTACTTTGTACAGTTTATAATCTTCAGATAGATATATAGATAAATAGATAGATAAAGTGGAGCATTTTAACATTCAGATCCTTTAATTTTAAATAGATGCTTATGTTTCATCAGATTAAAGTTGGAGCTGAAACATATATAATGAGCTTTCTTACTTTAGTCATCCTACTTTAATATGAATATTTTAAAATCCTCAAGAATTTCTGGGTGTGGGGACCATTAATTTGGGAGAAAAAGCAATGATTAGGTGTGTTCCATTTCAGAGTTTCTGCATTTTCCTCAGGAAAATGCACTCAATAACAAGTTGAATATCGAGAGAATGAAGGAGGATGCAGCAACATTCACATAAATGTTAGAGTTTTACTTTTGACTATCATAATTTTTTTTCAATTATCATCTTTAAAAAAAACCCAAAACTAACAACAAAAAAAACCCTAAACAAAACAAAACAAAACAAAAAACAAACCAAAAAAAAGAAAAAACAAACTCCACAACAAACAAATAAAGAAATTCCCTCCAAAAAACCCAAACAAACTTTTCCTTCCCTCTTTGTCCATCTTACTCTGAAATGATCTGACTCATTAATATTTCCAGGTCTAGGTGAAATCCTTGTCAAACACTGAAGGGAATCATGAAACTACTCATTGTAAAATGTCCTTTTCGCATTTTAAATTCTTTTGGCATTTACGAGCATATAAAGTGTTCTTCATTATCCACTGTACAATACTGGGAAGCTACCAAGATGATAATTTTGATAAAATGTACCAGGTTAAGCTGGAGATGAGGATTTTGGGAGAGGAGTTTGGTTCTGCAGCTCAGGGTAAAGCAGATGCACAAGTAGCAGGACTAAGGGAACCCTTTGATCTCACCCACCTTTCATGTATAATTGACAGCAGTAATTCGGTCTGGGGATGACAGGAAGGCAGCTGAGACGTTCTGTGAGACGTTCCTGTGTACAGAGAGGCAACACATGTTTGATAGAAGCTGAAAGGAGAGCACAAAGCCAGAGGAATCAGCATTGCCAAGCGCAGCACTGCAGCTGCCCTTTGGTCAGGCTCTGGGTCACTCCTTTTGCCCACACAAGGGAAAAAGAAATGTATTGTGCTGAGAAACAGTACTGCTGTCCCCCCAGAAGCAGGGGAGCAGAGACAGGTTTCTTTACAGAGAGCAGGGACAGAGCACAGAGAGGGCACAGCAGGAGAACACTGCATCCCAAAAAACACCGGCTGGATACCCTAATGCTTTTTCTTGGTTATGGGTTTTTCAAAGGGCAAGGAGAAAAGAGAAAGAATTTTTAATCCAACAGATCTCATGGACATTTTTCCAGGGCAGTAGTTCTGATTTGATTCATTCCTGGCTGCTTGTGACAAGCAGAGTTCCCCTGGACATGCAAGCAAAGGGCTGGAGCACGAGGTGTGCAAGCTGGTGTAAGAGAAGGAACTTCTGCCCTCATGCCCTCGGGCCTTTCTGGTTGCACTAGCCCACTTCTGCCTCAGCCACCCCCCAGGAGACCTTTGAAACACCAGGAAACAGGCTGTGATGACAGTGGTACAGGAGGTAAAGCTCTAGGTTCAATAAGATGTAATCACAGAATTATTAAGTCTGGTAAAGACCTCTAAGATCATGAAGTCCAACCATTAACCCAAACTGTCCAGCTCACCACAAAACCATGTCCTTAAGTACCACAGCAACACATATTTTTATATACTTCCAAGGATAGGAATTCAAGGGCTTCATGGGCAGCCTGTTCCACTGCTTGACCAACTTTCCTGTCAAGAATTTTCCCTAATAGCCCATCTAACCATCCCCTGACACAGCCTGAGGCTGCCCCCTTTACACCAGGCTAAACACCCACAGCTCCCTTGGCTGCTCCTCATAATTTACAAAATAAAGCTTTTATTCATTGTCTGGCAAAACTAAAAAAAAATATAGAAGTGTTGACATTGGTCATTTAATAGAGGAGTTAAGACACTGGCCCTTTGACATTTTGGTTAGAGAACTCAACTCTCACATAATTTTGAATAAAAAGTCACCTAAATAGAAATGGGAAAAAAGGTAAAAACTTACTAATGTTCAGGCAAGTTAACATTACAATTAAGTTTTAGAGTGAGCACAGAGAAAACATTCTCACAATGGGATCACTTCAGTACATCAAAGATAGCACAAATCAAACTTCATAACACAGATGGGTCTAATTTGCTACTTTTTTTAATTTGCATAGTGGTTTTTTGTTTCACAAAAAAAATATTTAATGCAAGATTTATTATTATCATGATTAATTTCTGTTAATGTACACTGTTGATCTCTACTGATTTTTCAAGTATCACCTTGAGAGAATAGATATTATTATTACAGGTAGAAGAAGAAAAATGAACTTTCATTTCCTGTTAGATACATCAAAAACCAATCAGTAACCAAAAGATGCCTAAATTCTTAACTTGTGTGGAACGAAAGAGGAAAACTCTAAGGTATATAAGTCTGTCCTCCAAATCAGGATCCTGTGTGCCTAATCCTGAGGGAACACAAAGCATGAGGCTTGAAGCCTTGGATGCCTCCAAATTTTCTCAAAAGTTTTTTTTCTCCTCATCTCAGAGATCTCAATGAATATTTTTTTTCTGGACTTAATTTTATGATAATATTTCCATACTGTTTTAGTTGTGCTAACAATTAAATTGTGCTAATTCTCTCTTCTGTTGGGATGTATAGCCCCAGGCAAACACCAGCAAGCCTAAGGTCTGTAGAAAGTTATTAAAACTGTTTTGTGTGAGCACAATTTGCCTCGTGGGAGATGCACTCTGGGCACAATAAGAACAAGCAGCAAATCAGAAGATTCCTCCTTCTAACACAGAATACTGGTTTACCCTCACTGGGAAAGATTTACCCTCCCTCTTTGCCCAGGCTACACTCTGGGGAAAGTGACTCGGGGTCAGAAAATAATTCCACCCATGTTACAATATTCTGCATCTACAGACAGCATAGCAATAGGAAAAGCAGTGAGGTATGTGCTTGGGGAAAATAAAAGAAATAACAAAACAATAAAACATTTTAAAAGGAGAACAATGTTGAAAAAAGGTCATTAAAAAAAAAAAAAGGTTTTACAGCTAAGGAAAGAGAAGAAGATGAATTAAAAATGTCAGGCACAGGTAACAGTTGAACACTGTCTCTGCTCTGCTAAAGCAGATGTGCAAGTGACACTGAGAGATTTCACATTACAGGCTCAGCTTACTGACCACTGGTGTCACATTTTGTAAAGTGCTGTAAGCAGATTCATGAAACTTTTTATCCTTAGGAAAGTCAGGTGTCAGGATATATGCAGCACAGGGATTTCTTCTTGCTCCAAAGTGGTTTTAAACCTCAAAATCCACAACATATACAATAAATCTGCAAGACAGATGGCCATAAATCCCTAATGAAGCACTGCCAATGTAAATATTGTAAAAGGGATAAATAGCACTTAATTACAGCATTGGCAAGCAAGTTGGGCTTTTCTTCATCCTCATTCTGCCGTTCACCAATTTTCCAGCCTCCCTCAAGCACACAGTGTGCACAGCACAGCTTGGTGGTGGCTCCCCACCCTCCCACTCCATGGCCCTTACTCTGCTACACCTTTGCTTCTCTTTTTTTCTTCTTTTAAAAAAAACCAAAACACAGCATTGTTGATTTGAGCATATGTGGAAGGCACAGTTTTACACATAGAAGCAGACAAAAATTATGAAAAACTGGTAGGGGGCAGGACAAAAAAAACAAAAGACAAGCAAGCTACTGAAGTCAAAAGAACCCCAAAGATAAACAAGAAAGAAGAAGGAAAGAAGAAGAAGAAGAACAACAACAACAACAAGAAGCAATAACAACAACAAGAGTAGGTGGGGGTCTTTAAAAACCCTTCAGCTCTTTTCCAGGCTGTTCTCATGCTCTGCTGCTGAAGAGAGCACTTGTGTGTTACCTTTCACTTGAGCCAGCCTGTCATATTTAGTCCTGGCTCAGAGTTACAGTTTAACTCATACATTTTCAGCACCCTGCTATTCCTTAACCAGCTGACTAGCCAGGTAGGAAATAGAACTGAAACATTTTCCTCCTCTTTTCAGGCTAGGGGTCCCTAAGAGCATTATGAAATCAGTGATAGATGTATTTCTCAAATAAGAAAGGAACTATATTAAAACAAACAAACACCAAAAAACCCAAAACTCCCCACTCCCCTCAGTTTAATATCTTTGATAGTGTGGTTTTACATTTATCTCTCACTCTTGTACAAACAGGCTAAATCTTTATCTATGAACCAGAAAATCTCCCCTGTAATCTTAAGAAACTAGAGATACTACTTTGCCCGATATGCAGGTAATTTCCCAATTCTCATTCAGATGACAAGTTCACGACTTCAGTCTAGTAAAACAAATACTCTTCAGCATCACCTGGCAGCACATTCAGATTGCAGTATTCATTGGTACTGAACTTCTTTCCATGGAGTATATAATCATTATTTCCTTTCCTTTAAAGTCTGCAACTTATTTTAATACACACCTATCAGCAAGCTTCCTTTATTTCTTCAGATGTTTTTAAAAAAGTTGCTTTATTTTGAAAAAAAAAAAAAAACCTTGATTCTGTATTAGTAGAAAGGATGATTTTTTTTCTGCTTTTAAACTATATTTTAACCCACCCTACAGCTATTGTAAAGTATTATAAAATAGCTGGCACCTTGCAAATGTAATATTAAGAATCTTGTTCATGTGTAGTGGACATAAAACTCAGCAGTTTCATATAGCATTATATAATGCCTTCAGTGATTTCATATAAATGTGAATATTGGTTTAGTTATGGTTGCTGTGAGTGAACGAGCAATATTGGCATTCCTACACCTTTGAGTGAAAATTTCAATTCACTTGATTAAACCAAGAGAGAATTGTGTTTTGAGGACTAAGCACAGCTGTAAGGTCTCAATTCACAGCAGATTCAAACAGATGTAGACAATCCTCACACTTTTTAACTTTTCCTCTGGAGTTTTCAGCAGTCTTGACCAAGAAACGCTGGAAAAGAATGTATAAAAATAATAAAACTGTATAAAATAATAAATAATAAATGTATTAAAATAGTAAAGTTACTGAACCCCCTAGCTCCTGTATCCTTGTGACACCTCAAGACTTTCCTCCTTCTATAAAATAAAATAGATCAAAGATCCAAAGAGTACTGAAAACATTAAAACCAATTAACACAAACTTCAAAATCACTGGATTTATTTCCAATTCATTTAGTCATTATAGACTTGATGCACTTTGTTGCAAGAAGTGCCAGAATGCAAGAACACAGAAATAGCAGATTGAATATTAGGGAAAAATTATTCACCAAAATGGTTGTCAGGGATCAGAACAGGCTGCCCAGGGAAATTTTGGAGCTGCCATCCCTGAGATATTCAAAATATGTTTGGATGTTGTACTTAAGGACATGGTTCAGTGGTGAACATGACAAGACTGGGTTAACAGTTGGACTCAATCTCCACGTTTGGAAAAGACTGATTCTAAACCACAACTACTAGAAGTAAAAACAAAAAACAAAAAACAACAACAACAACAACAACAAAACAACCTAGAGTACTGTCATAGTTTAACTGTTAAAAGATTAAAGGATAAAGAAACACGATTTCTCAGCTGTGGAGAGAATATCACTGAAAGATAAGCAGGCAGAAAAGAACGGAAAAGAAACAGTGACATTCAAAAATGGTCTCACTGGAAAGTGATTTATTTCTCATTGCTGTAATGACATCAGATTCTGTTTCAGGTGCATTAAATATACAAGGCTGTTAGTGTTAGTCATCAAGAGTGAAAGGATTGACACTACTTATTAATCTTGGTAGATTTCAAGTTCTGGAAGTGATGATTAAACTTCTTGACAGAGGGTGGTAGGAGACCGCTGAAAACTTCATCTCAAGAATTTTTTCAGTCCAACAAGTTTTGCACTTTTTTTTTTTCCCCACCACCAGAAAAAAGCGGAGAGTAACTTTATCTGCCATTTTAAGTAGCAAAATGTCTCCCAGCAGAGCAATGCTTTCATCATCTGGCAGTCATGTCCTTAATGAACACACAGTCAATATTGCCACAATTCTCCAGTGAACACCTTTATGGTTTGTTAGATCTGGTAGCTATTAGTTCCTGCTGTCCTCTAGCTATATTTCTCTCTGATCTCCCAAGTTAAGCATGTGTAGGTTGGGTGAGAGTTTTAAAGAAAGTGTTCCTAATTGCCTCTTGTTGCTTCTGGGCTTGGCCTTAGTGATTCACACTCTTTTTAAAAAGGTGTCTTCAGCAGAAGATAAATTCGCCATTTTCACCTTGGGATAACAAAGATATAAGATAAATCAAGGAAAGGTAGAAAGAGCACATTGTGATGGAAAGAGCCACCTAAGAAAAAAGGCTTCTATCATACCTTCAGATAAATTAGATGAGGTCAGCTTTGTACCTTGCTCCCCCACTGGGAGGGATTTTTGTTTCCTGATTTTTCCAGATGTAAAACTAAAGCCTCTTCTCTCCTTTGTACACTTACTTTGCCTTAGGAAAGATAACATATGCTAGTCATCTTAAAATTAAGGGAAAGGTTATGGGGCAGAGTTTCTTCTTCTTTTTTTTTATATTTTTTTTAATGAGTAATGAATGTAAGCTAATAGGGAAGCCATCCCTTCTTGAAATACAGAGAATTTCTTTTTTATGTTGAAGATCTCCTTAATATTCAAGGCATCCTTTGAACAAAGACACCTTAAATCTGACAAGATGATACCTCAGCAATTCTCCCAAATATCCACAATGCTAAGTCCAGGACATAGAAGAAATCCCCTGCTGAACACCCCCAAAGTTATTACGGTTAAAAATTGGCAAGACTGAGTGGCATTCCACTTATTCCATCTAAACTGCCATTTATATTAAGTTATATATATAGTTATATTAACTAATAAAACTAGCTTCTAATAAATTAGTAGTTATTCTTTTATAGCCTAGATTTGACCATAAATGATTACTTTCTTCTTGTATGAGTAAGGAAACCACACTTCATCAGCAATTCCCTCTATCTCAAACTCACCCTTAGTTCAGGTACCTTTCTCTGCTGCAATCCTTTCCACTCTGAAACCCTTTTACCCTGCCCCTTTTACCTTGCCCCCTCCACAATTCTGATGAAGGATGGGGCTTAACCACCCCCAGGTCGTTTGCCAGTGGGTAGAGATGCAGAAGGTATGATACTGAAACAGAGCCCAGGTTTCCAGTCCCCACCATCCCTTCCCCAAATACGAGTTCCTTCTCTGCACTTGCTGCCATGGCTGCTAAACACTTGCTTTTTAACCTGAGTGTGTCATAGAATAGGTTGGAGGGACCTTAAAGATCACCCAATTCCAATCTCCCTTCCCTGGGCAGGGACAGCTTCCACTCCATTCATTAATTACCTCAATTGCCATTAAAAAAAATATACTCACATAAATTTAATTTAAAGCATAGAGTTGGACAAAACTGAGGAGAAAGATCACACACCTGCAGGTTTAAAAGACAAAAATTTCCCAAACAAAATCCAAAAAACAACACAAAATATACCCTTCCTTCACCTTCTGCATTGAAAGCTTATTTTATTTTTATTCTCTTATTTTATTCTCTTATTTTATCACTGTGAATCTGAATTTGGCAGAAAAAAGCCTTACACCTAAATTATATTTCTTTACATTTTGTTCTGCTGTGCCTTGCATATCACGATTTGTAGTACCTGTTAAAAACACAAACATTTGAAGTTGTTTGTAATTAAAAACAACACTGCTGACAGGAATAGTCACTTCCTAATTAAGATGTGCTTTAAAAAGTAATTAAGCTATAAACTGTCTTTTTACACGTTAAATGGACATCCTAACTCTAATCACTTGCAATTAAATCAATCAATCAGAAAGTATTTTTGGAAACCACAATCACAGATAAATCAATCTAATTGCTGAGTTTCCCAAAGAAGTTGCAGTGATCCCACTGGCACAGACGAGAAGGAACAATACAAGAATTAAAAAATCCATTTGTACAAAGCTGTTCTGAAACTGTGTAGAGTTTGCTCAGCATATGAAATACAGCCCAAATCAAATCACCTGAGAGCACACTGCTGGAAACCCCCAAAACTTATTTGGCTGGTTTCCTCCAATCAGTGAGACCAGAATGGAGAGTGAACCATGGGCAAAAATCACTGCTCTCCTTCTGCTGAGAGGAGAGTTGATCTCACCTAATTTCTTTCTTAACAGCTTTGAGGTTTTTACTTATTTAATAGAGAGCATTTAATGTCTCTAGTGTCAGAAATGAAAAAAAAAAAAAAAAAAAAAAAAAAAGAGGTCAAAAAGAGGTATGAGGAAAGGCTGAAAGGGTGGGGTTCAGCCTGGAGAAGAAAAGTCTCTGGAAAGACCCTTTTTAATTCTTAAACTGGGCCTAGGTAGGAAAGACAGGGATAAACTTTTTGACAGAGCCTGTAGAGATGTGACAAGGGGTAATGGTTTTAAACTGAAAGAAAATTGATTTAAGATTAGATATAAGGAAGAAGTAGGGTTTTTTTCACAATGAGGGTGATGAAACACTGGCAGAGGTTGCCCAGAGGGGTATTTCCATTCCTGGAAAATTCAAGGTCAAGTTGGACAGACTTCTGAGCAACCTGATACAGTTGATCTATTCCCTGCTCATTGCAGCCATGTTGGACTAGAAGGCATTTATAGATCCCTTCCATGATTGTATGAAGTTTGTTTTAGATTAACTTCAAGCCATATCAGTATTTCATTATTTAGATTTATCTGCTTGGTCAGGCATATGCTTTTTTTCACATAAGGAAAATTCATAAAACGTGTCCTATTTCTGCAGTGAAAAATGGTACTTAGCTACCTTGCTGCCTGTTCAAATAAATTAGTGGACTTTTTGAGATTAGTAGAAAGATAGATAGATAGATAGATAGATAGATAGATAGATAGATAGATAGATAGATAGATAGATAGATAGATAGATAGATAGATAGATAATAGATTCAATGAAGATAAATGCAGATTAAAGCATCTGATACTAATATCAGAGTTGTTTTCAAGGCTTTCAAGGACTCAGACAAATCTCATGCATGCCAAAAATAACTACAGCTTGCAGCTAAAAGGTAGTCAGTCCTCATGCAACCATCTAGTCAATTTTTCTCCAGTATAACTTAGCACAGGTTTATGAAGCAAGAGCACAGCCCATTGTTCCATGACTTGCATTTGACAAACTCTGTATCTGAAAGAATTCAACTGCTTACTCTCTAAAACTGCTGCTACCAGACTCAATAGTTGGACAACACCCCTAGGCTACAGATAAAAGATGATGTTGAGAAAGACAGAAACAATTTGCAGGTATTTCACATGACTTTGTTTCAGGCTTTCCATAGGCTCATACTGAAATTCAGCTGCATTTTTCCAGTATTCCAAGAGCTCCAGTAATGAAACAAATGACAAACAATTACTTGGAAAAATTTCTTCAGTGCATACTCTTGAAAAAAATAATATATTGTTTGCTGCAACTGTCACCTTTTCTGTGCCAGTGATGAATCCATCTGGCTGAAGTTAAGAATTTCATACATAAAATTGTTCAGTGTGCATTACAGAAATGCTATGCAGCACACAAAAAGATGCAGGAAGTCATTAGTAGTGGAAACAACAGACCTAAAAGTTTACTTCCTTCAACAAAATTTCACATTTAAGTCCTTTATCAAGAAAATAAGAATCAGGCATAAAAGTTGCTTAACTAAACCAAATGATTTATGCAGTGTTTAAGAAAAATTTTTTTTGCTGGAAGCCTAGCCAGGGAAATATATTTTATAGATCAAGAGCAAACCAGCTGGTATTAGCATACAAGCAAAAATAGGAGACTGCATATGATGAAATGAGTATGGCTTTCATTCACTGGGCAGTTCCTTTAGTGCAGTGGTGTGGATTCCCACTTCATTTCCACAAACAATGGCTCATTTCAATTCAGGTTTTCTTCCCCAGGGCCTGACCTAGAATGTCACCAAACATGACACACAGCAAATGCAAAACAGAGGAGAGAGACCCAATGATGCAAAGGTTTAAGTCAGTTACAGTTTGTTTAATAAATAAATCTGGAAAACTGAGCAAAATTTGTTTCTTGAGAATTTTTTTTTTTTAATTTTATGAAGGGATTTTATTTTGGGCATATAAAACATACTCATAAAGAGCAAGTAAGTGAAATACAGGATTTTCCAAGCTAATTAACACTCCAATACTTGTGAAAATATTGAGTATTGATTTTATATAAAAAATAAGGACATATTCAAATTGAAACACAGAAATTGGGGGTGGTAATAAGCTTTATTAGTTTTACTTTAGCAAGGCTGCATGTATATTACAGATTCCCAAAGCAAATGAAGTCTATGAAGAATGGGAAACTCTAAAATGGTTCAGAGCATTAGAGATGCAGTAATACAATCAGTATGCAACAGCTGTCTTTTGGCTCCAAAAACTAAATTGGTTGCATTCCATCCAATGTATTTTCTGAATACAAAGTTAGTAGCCTATTCTCTAAAAAAATAATTTTAAACTTATAGAATTTTCCTTCCACTGCTTTGAAAAAAAAAAGGGAAACAAAGGAATCAGTTTTGAGCTGTATGCCATATAAACTCTTACTCTGCTTAAGCTTCCAAAATACATACCCAGTGACTCTGTAAATTAATTACATTTATTGGCTTCTTCCTTCCTAGTCCAAAAAATTAGCAGTTTAGCTATCTGCTCAAGCAAATTTACTTGTCATCTCAATTATAAAGTTGAAAAATGTTTTAATACCAATATAAAGTAGTTCTAAAGAGATGGTTTATGGAATTAGTAATCCAAGTGTATGTAGAGTGCTATTTAAATAAGTTATATATCTTCTAACAGAAGCAGAGCTCAACATAATACTAGATTGAATGTCTAGGTTCAGCATTTTTGTCTTTAAAAGATATTAAGGGAGAAATGTTGGCTTTTGGAATAGCAGAAGGCATAATGGGAAAGGGGCTGAGGAGTAAATTTGGCACCTGTATAAACAAATGTGTTATTTATCCCAGTTTAGCACAGAGTAATTTAGTTATACTCTGGAGATGATAGTTAATCATGGGAATTCAGTGCAGCCCATGTAATTGTATGAAAAGGCTAGAAACTAACACATTTCAGTATTTCTACAGATGCCAGCTGAAAGGTCAGTGACTGCCAAAGACATTGGTCCACAGTGATGTGCTGATTACCATTCACTGTCTTACACATCAGATACCTCTGTTATTGTGGGGATACTTAAACTGCATTTTATGGCTGCATTTGATGTTGCAGGTAATGTTATATAATTGTATTTAATACAGTCATAAACCACAAGTTATTCAATTTATACTTTCTAGCTTATTAAAAATGTTTAAACAATTTTCTGCTGTTATTGTTTCCCTATGGAACATTATGCAAAAAACCCTCAGTGACTATTTTTCATAGACCCAGTGCAGATTTATTTCTCCCTTACCTCCAGCTTCCTGAGACAAAATATACTCACCCTCACTGCTTTCTTTAGTTTTGCACCAAAGCTGCAGCAGAACTGTGTGTTTTTCTACTCTTCAGCCACCCAAATTTGGAGACAAGTGCCTTAACCCAAGTCATTTTGCTCCAAAACAGCTCCACAGACAAAGTGATGAAGTGTTGAAGAGGTGCATGGACAGTGAGGGCAGAGAATTATTGACTAAACTGCCCTGGAGTGCTGGCACCAGTGCTGGCATCCCAGAGGAACAGAGATAGACATCCCTACACTGGAGAGGAACCAACAAGCTGGGCCATTAAAACAATTAAAGGCTTGCAGCATCTGATAGAGATGAGGCAGAGAGAAATAGGACTGTTTGCTCTGTGGAAGAACAAGCTTTGGGGAAAGCTTATCCCTGAATAAATGAACAAATACTTAACAGAGCTGAGCAAAGACAACATAAACAGTCTTTTCAGAAGGGTCCAGTGACAAAGCACGGGCAAAAACTGAATTAAAGAAATATAATTCTAAGAAAATTCCAACTGAAGTAAGAAGTTACAAAAAGTTCAACTCGATTATTTTTTATTTATTTTTATTATCATGTTTGTTTGCTTGGGGTTTTTTTAGACTGCTGGGGTAGTCAAATGCTGGACCATTCCCAAAGAGGTTGCAGAGTCTCAGTCCATGGAGAGATCCAAAGTGCAACAGGACACATCTCTGCCTAGAGAGAAAGATCTAGAACAGGCAATTGACACATTATCTATCATTAGCAGGGTTAAAACTGAAGGTTCTTTATTTATTTTTTAATGGTTTTAGGCTTCATATTGTTAAAAATGTCTTCTGGTGTTTGATTATGCTACATTTTCTTCTGATCCATTGCTTGCATTCAAAATAAATAGTTAGATTTTTTTCTTAAGCATCTCAAAACCACTAAACAGCAGGTATTTGTGGGATGCTAGTATCATTTCCAGTTTGTCTCAGCCAAGATCATAACCCAGTTATCTGTAGTCATCACTCACCATGGAAGCCAAGTTGGCAGTTCTTCAGGGTTTCTATTGAAAAAGGGCTCTAAAATAAATGAAATTAGATTCTGGGGGGGAAAGAAAAAGAATACTCTGCAATTTTAACAGAGATAATATCAACTTATTTACTTATCATTGTTGAAGTGCAGATATAACTTCATCTTAGTAACAGGTATAGTTATCTTATTTTTGAAGAGGCAAAAAAAGAGTTAGACTTCTCATCACATTGTTTCTCCTTCTTCTGTATAAATCTGAAATTCACTGATCCTCTTGCAAACCAAAATCAAAATTATTTTGTAGAAGGAAGAATTGCAAGCAGAAGAGAAATTCTGGATTCTTTTCAAGAAAATATTTCTGCATGAGCTTTCAAAAATTTTCAAATTCTTTTCAGTCTTGATTTATTGGGGGAGATAGAATTTGCCTTTATTGCTTCAGTATCTTTTAATAGTGGGAAAAGTCACCTTTTGATTATCATGTTTACAAGACCTGCCTGATGAGTCAGGGCAGGCATTTGTTATCCAAACTTATTTAATAGCAATTGCCAGGATCTCACCTGGGGCAAATATTAGTGCCTGATTTTTAGACCCTGTTTTAGCATCAGAAGTGTTTGACTAAGAAGAAAAAGAGTTTTGCAAAAGTGTTGCAGGTTTTCTAGAACACACTTTGGTTTCACTTGTGCCCAATGCCATGCTGACCTTGGGAAAGCACAAAATTCATGGAAGCACAGATCTGTATGTTTACTGTGAGAGAATGTGCTCCCTTTCCTTTCTAGTTTGGGCTCAGCCCTGTTACACCCACCCAAGCCCAGAAGCAGCTAATTGACAGGAGCAGCAGACAGGAATTAAAGCCCTTCTTGCAGATTTTATTTAAAGAAATGACAAATCATGCTTTGCAGTGCAGCCCCGGGACACATTCCCAATCTTTTCAATGATTCCATTTCCACCCCACAGCTATTTTATTTTTTCATAAAGGATTCAAAGCAAAATCCATGGGTGGACATTTCCAGGATATGCAGGGCAATGGGCTGTGCCTCTAAGCAGCAGATAATTGCAGAATCTCAAGAGCAGGCTCAAACCATGTGCCACATTCTGGGACCCACCTAAGAGAAGTGTCTGGCCTCCAGAGCCACACTCAAACACAGCAGACAAGATTTCAACAAAAAAACCCTGGCAAAGGAACACATAATTAACTAAATAATTAATGATGATTATTAAATGTGATTTATATGTGAATGCTAGTTATTATAAGAGGAGGCAGTAGAATAAACTTCCTCCACGCTTTTTAGAATCAAAGTTAGAGGCATTATTTTATTTTGTTTTAAAAAGATGTTCCATTTCTTAGCCTGAAAAAGATGTTTGGCAATGTTTTGGAGCTGCCTCAAGTGCAGCAGAGACTGTTACAGCACAGCATTATGTTGCTTGTATTGTCATAATGCCTTTTGCATTTTACTACATATCACAGACAGGTAATCCATGCATCAGTGAAAAGAGGCAAACCCAGGGAACAAACCTAAGGCAAACCAGCTGGTAAATTTAGTCTAGTTTAGAATAAGGTAAACTACTCTGGGTTTTATTGCATCCATTACAATGGTATTTGATATTTACATACAGAAATCCAAAACACCTGGACATGGTATGCCCTTCCATTTATTAAAATATAAACCTTTTTAATTTATTTTGGTCGTTTGCTACGAGGGTCATAGTTGATATTTAATGAGGACATAACTGAATCAAAAGTCTTTAAAGGAAAGTTTTGAGGGGAGTGTAGCCAGCCTAGGCTGTGCTCATGCTTTCCTCTTTTACAGATCTCTTGATGGAGGTTTCTTTGGAGAAAGGGAAGAGAATTTTGCTGCAGCAACACCTTTGCAGGGTTTGAGAATTTCCCCACTTAGAGCCAACAAGGTTCACATCTCATGTCTGAAACAGAAAATGGAGTGGCATCACATCTCTGCAGCTCACTTGGAGACCTCCTCAGGTGAGAAAAGTCAAAATCAGCCCGACTGAAAGGCTGCATCCTTTCTGGAGCTCAGGTATCCATAGGATTGCTCCCTTAAGTTACTTACATTTAGCCATTTCACTCCATATATCCGTGCTCTGAAGGGACAAATTTATGAAAGTTCATTGATTCTAACTTCTGTAAATTAATTTGAAGTCTTACATCTACCATACTCTGTTGGCAGCAATAATTACATATGAAAGACTGAGTGACTTGAAAGCTGGAAGTGTAGAAAATGTATTTCTTGAGCTAGCCAGCTAACAGCAGTACTGGATTATTTTGGTCATGGAGTTAATTTTAAATTCGAAATTAAGATTTTAATAGCACAAAATAAAACACAATTCACTGAAAAACTTATTTTCTACTGCTGCTGGCAGTTCATGTTAAAATTAAGCTACTTGAGCATTCTCACTCAAAAATCATCTCATACTGAATAAACTCATATGACCTGAATATGTTGCCTCTGCCAATATCAAATAAGTGTTAAAAGGCAATAGCCTGGAATTACCCAAGGAGCTATAAAAAAACAGTTATAAATGAGAAAATACCTTGAATGACATTTAAGACACATTTAACATGTAAAGCAAGCAGGAAATGCTTTCAGTGAAGAGGAGGGAAAAATGAAAAGGAATGTTATGTCCATTTATATTCAAGATATGGCCCTTGAGAGTAGCTTGGAACCTCTTGAAAAAAAAAATTGCTTTTCTTCCCTTTTCAAGTAAAATGCAAAACTTTTTCACTCACTCAAAAACCTTAGATCAAGATAAAATTGCAGATGTTACTTTACATGATTGGGACATTTTTACTAAGAAAAGAAAATGCTGCTTTAATTAACCTTCCATGTATATATATACATGGGTGCAATATAAATTAGTTTTTCCACCATTTAAAGGCAACAACTCTTGCTTTTTAACTTCTCACTGGTTTAAGGACACTCTTCTTTTGAAGTGTCATATTTCCAAAACCAGGAAATAAGGCATAAGTGGAACATCTGATGTTTAAACTTCATTGGGATTCTCAAATTATGAAGCCCATTTCCCTCCTTTCACCAGAATGGGGATATTAATGACACCAGCATCATTTGGAGCACAAATAACATACTGCATCACTTGGCATGTGAACAGAAGTTTGGGAGGGTTTTTTTTGGCATCACAATACTTATTAGTGCACCTTGGAAACAGCTATTTCCATGTTGGTGACATAAATTATTTTCTAGGAAAAGAGCAAAGGGAGAAAGAAATTTTATTCTGTAGGGAAGTTGCAGAGTTGGGTGGAAGCTGCCTTTTCCTGTGTCTCTATTTTTAAGACTACTACTAAAACCTGGTACTTTATAATCCAACACTAGGCTGAAGCCAGAAAAAGATAGGGAAAGAAAGAAGAAAAAGTGAGCATTGGAAAATCCCATCCAGGTTCCTGAGAGAAAGGAGGAGGCCTGGGGACTAGAGGCAAGTAAAACATTTTGGCACCAGCATGCAAAAGGGTGATTGATGCTAATGGAAGTAAAGCTATTCTTCATCAGCCCAGGCAATCAGCAGAGAGCACAAAGCACAGAGTCAGCACCAAGGGCTGGCTGATCAGGAGAGGGAACCAAGCAGGGCCATGCAAATGCTCTTCCATGATTCTCTCTCCCTGCATGGAAGGTGACAGCACAGCTCTCCTTTTAGAAAGCATTCCCCTGCCCAGCTCATCAGTGTGTAGGCACCAAGGGAGGAGCTGATGTTGAAACAGGACATTTTTCCCACCAGACATGCAGCTCATACTAAAGCAGCAGCTTCCCTGGCACAGGGGCTGTTGGCTGCAGGCAGGCTTGGCTGTGAGCTGGACAAGAGTCTGGACTGCAGATTAGCAGGAAATGGTACAAAAATCCTCTGATTTGTCTTCTTGGGTGAAGAGGAGGAGCATGGAAGTGGAAAAGAGTAACCCACTGAAACCTGCAGTGTTTCAGTTTGGGACAGAATGACACAAATTGCTCTTAAAAAGAGCAACAAATGATTTAAATGCTAGTATCTCACAGCAGATTTTGATTATAACTTTTATTAAGTGTTTCCACTAGAAAATGTATTTAGTCCAAGATTCTTGAGAAATAAATTACATCTTTGAAGTGAATTTTGGTTTCAAGTGGTCCAGCCAGTAGTTCCCTCACATCTCTCCCCTTTCCATTCAAATAGCTGTTTACTTTTGACTCCTCCTACATCTCCTTCTTTTCAGGTCATCTATGACACACATATTTCTGATTTAAAAGCAGCACATACATTATGTTTGAGAGGTATTACACATTCAGCATCATTTTCATCAGCAGTATAAATCCTTGCTCTTCTTTACTCAAGCAATGCTAATTAATGTTCAGCAGTACTACAGCAACACAAATTGCAAGTAGGAGCACCTCTTGGAAAAATTCATACCAAAAACAAGCAAACAAACAAAAAAACAAAAAACCTACTTAGAAAGCATCTGGACTGTCACAATAGCTCTGTGGACACATGTCTGGAAAACTATTTCTCATGGATGTCTATATAAAAATAAATAATGCTTTTTCAAACACTTGCAACAGGTGGACAAGGGAAGAAACAAATTACCCAGGCTCCCTGTAGGGTCAGAAATCCTGACCTGGTTCACTGATATAAATCTCAGTAAATAAGATAATTTATATACTAAGTCATATTTACAGAAGTGCATCAGTTTTTGGGAAGGTGTGTGTGTATGCACACATACACACATACACACATACATACATACATACATACATATATACATACATAAATATATATATATATATATTATATATATGTATTTTATATAATATATAAGTAAAATTTTATTAAAACCTCACGTGAAAATACCCTTCAGATGACAAGGATGATTGCAAAGCTAGAAATGGAGTTCAGATTTTGTTTCAGAAAAACGTTATCCTCAGGCTGTAACCACAGCCCATGTGTGATGCACACTGCAGTCAGATTTGCAATCTTCAGGCTCCCCTCAGCAAGCACAGCCTGGCAACCTCTGCATCACCACCTGCAGGAGCCCAGGTTCATCTTCCACAGAGATGAGCAACTCCCCAGAATCCTGGAGGAAGGTGTGCAAGGTCCCACCCATAGCTCCAGTACATGTCTGCAACACACTTGGCTTTCAAAGCTCTGTGTTTTCATGTCTTCACATAATCATTTCCTCTCTAAACAGAAATCCAAGTCAGAATTTATTTTTGGACAATTTACAGAAAGCCACTGCTACTCTTGGCACCTAAATGAAGGGGCAGAAGTAACCTGTCCTCTTGGCATACAGCTAAGCTCCATTATGTTCAGTTGAAGCAATATCCTGGAATTTCTCTTTTCATTTTGGCTACAGTAGATATTGACCACATATTTTTACTCCCAGGCTTGTTGTTGTTGTTTCTGCCTAGGGATTTCTCACAGTGAGACAATGTTAACTTTGGAGACTTTTTTTTTGCACGTTCACTTTCAGTGAAATGCATTTTACTAGAAATGCACCACAGTCTGGTTTTCTGGGTTTTCTTGGGCTTACTGGATTTAGTCTTAAGTGGCAAAGCCCAAACCACCACATCCACTGCTTTCCCCAAGCATGAGAGGATCTCAGAGAAAACAGTATAAAAGCATGAGCAGGTTTAGGTTTTTTCAGTTACTTTTTGTAATTGAAACTTATACGCCCGTATCCATGGCATCTATTCACAGCTGCCCTCTTTCAAAGCTTGAATTAACTGATGCCTGAAAAGAATGATTTCTAAGAGGAAAACTCTTATTGCTTTTCAAAAACCTGGCATTTACTTCCAATGTCTAAATCTTAACCCTTAATGAGTAATAATGAGTGTTGGAGAAGGCACAAGGAGAATTTTTGATGTAAGATCAGAGGCAACTCAGAAACTCAAGGACACTTGATAAGTCAGAATTTACCTAATAAATGAGCTGCATTTTTGAAGTATTTTGATTGTGTTATGCTTTGCTTTAGTTTAGACTTTCATGACAGTTGAAAGCAAAGTTATCGTTATCACAGAAACATTTAAAATGAAATTGGTTTGAAAAACAACCATGTACGATATTAAACTGTAAATCATTCTAAAGTTTCTCAAGAACAAAAGGTCAGACACATAGCTCATGTAAATCAGCATTGTCTTTTTGATGTTAATGGCATTGTATTAGTCTCAAGCCAGGATTTGGTCTGTAATGCCCTAAACTTCCAGTTTAAAAATACTTTATTGCAAGGTTTGCCTTTCTGTAATCCAGATCTGTCACACCTATTTAGCAGGGAAGACACAGATACTAAAACAAGATCAAAGAAAGCAGACCTGTAAATCCAAAAAGAAAATTTCTCCCTTAAACCTTTCTCTTCATCATTCCTCATTTATTATTCCTTCATTTTCATTATTTCTATCAATCCCCCTTCTCCATACATTTTCCAAATGTAAATGAAATACTCAACTTCAACTATACAACTTTATATTATTACCTCATTACAGGTTAAAAATTCATGAATACATCAGGTTAAAAAAAAATCAGGAATTTTTTTAACCTTTTTATTTTTATTTTTTTTTAATTATTCATTTTTAAGAAAGTTACTCCCAGAGTCCAGTCACATTGTAAGTCATGAAAAAGCCTTCTGGAAACTTGAAATTAAATGTAATATTGACATTAGACACTTTATTAGTATAAAGTGCCACAGACATACAGACCACTTACTTTGAAAGAATTTCTATGATCAAGAGAGTTGCTGAAAAAAGAGCAGCCATAAATTTATTTGGCATTTGATCTAGTACAGGATATATTAATTGATGGATAAAGTTGTTCCAAGACTTGCTAAAAAGCTGCATGTCTAGAAGCTGTACATACTTTGACCTAGCACATTTAAACAGCTTTCCATGCTTCAATTACTGTAAAAAGTACACAAACATCTCAACAGGAACCACATTCCAGTGGAATTGTCTCAGAGATTTTTAATGACAGCAGTTAAATGAAGACTCAACATTGTATGTCATTTAATTACAGGAAAAGGAGACACAGGGAATAGAAGCACTTAATGGAAAAAAGAGGAATCGAATCTCAAAGCTACTGCCTGTTTTTTTCTTATCAAAGGTTTTGAAAAAATGCATTCAATGATCTTTTAAAGGAGTGCTTAGCTATACATTTAATAAAAAGGCTTCACAAAGCCTACCTGCTATATATCAGCTTGATTCTTAATGCAAAGTTGTGCAAGAGAGAAGAGGATTTCTGATAACTTTGTGTCATCCAGGGCTCATTTTCTCTAGACTCAGCAGACCCATAGATTTTGTATTCAGTAGGTATGAAGGAAAGAGAGGAAAAGGAGAAAGAAGGATAAAGAAAACAGTCTAAATGGAATTAAATAAAAGTGTGCTTTCAAAGCTGAACACACTGCTGTGTAAAAGGTATGAGCAGACAAGGAGGATTACTTGAGAGATGGATGGCATCCCGTTCACTGCTTCCAGTCAGAGGTTTACCTTTCACAAAGACATTTGTCAAGGCAACTCTTATGCTCAGCCTGCAGCCCACTGCTCTTCCCTGCAGATCTCCCTCACTAGCTATCCAGACTTCCATTTGATCAGTAGAAACTCAGCTGGAGCCAACTTACACTTAAATTGTTGTCAGTTCACATAATATTCCTTTCAGGACACTTCAGCACTGCAGCTATTCTGTCTGTGCCTGCCACTCGTCCTACAACAGCAGTACCTGGCACTCCAGCAGAATAGAAAAATCACTGAGCTTACAAGGTATTAATGGAAGATGTTGAACAGAACTGAATTTAGAAAAGCCCATGAAAATCACAGCCCTATCTCTGGATTTGAAATTTGACAGATAAATACTCTCAGACCGTGCATCTCCTAATTACTTCTGAACTTACCTATACATTTTTCCCTAATAAGCTTATGAGAGTATCACATAAAATTCTCTAAACTTTACAGCTTCTCTTTGATCTGCAGGGCTCATCATCCCAACACAGGAAGAAATTAGGGGGACCTGCACAATTTAATCTCAGAAACTCCACATTACCTTCTTAGTGCCCAAATTATATGAATATTTCACCAGAAATTGAGGGTGGCTTGGCTGCAACTCCAAGAACTTAGATTAAACACACAAATTACTAATTTTAAAGAAAAGAAAACACACAAACATGAAAAAATCTTAACTTTTTTTTTTTCTTTTCTATTCCACTTGCTAGGGTTTGTTTATGTGGCTAATCATGGAGTGGTTTATCATCAACACAGAAAGATCCTCCCTGCAACTACTTACAACCCACACCTTGAACTCACCCACCACAGTTTAAGGATTCTTGACCCTACTCTTTAGGGCAAGTTCAAAAACTCTTCAGAGATCCTAAAACAGGACTAACCCACAGGACCACCACACAACTGGATCACACTGTTTATCAAGATTATAATAGCAAATAACATCTTGTATTGTCTGAGGGAAATCATTGCTTCCTCCCTTGACACAAAGAACATTGCTACTCCCATAGTCCAAGGAGGATTAGGCCAAGAAAAAACCTTGGCATCATGATATTTTCCAGGGTACAATGCACTGGATGTTAAATGTCAGTCCTCAGTATGAAAACTCACAGTTCTGACACAAGCTGGCATATATTAGTTCTTCCTTTCCTCCAAGGATCTAATCTGATTTTACTCAGACTTGATTAATTGTTTAAAAATACCTTCAATTTAGTGAGTTATATATTTGTGCTAGATGCACAACATACAAGATTCCAGGTAAAATAAAACAACACATGAAATTTCCCCTCCTTTAAAATTCTGCAAAAATAACCCTTTAGGATCTTAAAAATAACACACAAAGTGGCTTCGAGTGAATGAACTTATGTGAAAGGGTAAATTAAAGTTTTAATTACAGAAATAAGCTAGAAAGAGGAGGGGAAAGAATAAGAAACAAGCATTTAATTTTCTTCATACCTGGGTAGGAAATTGGGCTATGAAACTGAAGTCATTCATCATCCATATTTCCAACACCACCAGTGCTCAGGGCAGCTGTTCTCCAGATCAATTGTTTGAGAATCTCTAAAAAGTAGTCATCTTAGCCAAAGAGGTGACCCAAATAATTTTAATGTTTCTGCTTCCAGAAACTGTAGGAGCCTGATTTTTACCTCCTCACTAGTATCAATTTTAGTGCTGGAGGAGTAAAGTGGGCAGTGCACTTGGTAATCTTCCTAATACAAAATTGATCTCAAGGTTGCCACTGGTGATGCATAGCCAAATTCTGTTCTGAAAAGAAACAAACAGCAAGAATTGTCTCAGTTCCTATATCATTGCTATCATATTGCTGTTCACACATAAGTGACAGAACATGTCTGTGGATTAAAAACTACAAATATAGAAATATACAAAAATCTATGTGTGTAATCACCCTTAACAATTACCAAGGAGTTTATGAACTTACAGGACAGCAAAGGCCAGAAATTTCTTGGTACATGTATAAAATCTATTTGTCTAAAATAACTGACAATTATTAAAAACAAGAGAACTGTTCCTATGGAACTCCTATTAATAGGTTCTTCCATGAAGAAAAACAAACCCAAATAATTGTTGTCTCACTGCTTCAAAGTGTTTGTTGTTCAATTCAGACCAATCTTTTTCTTCACATGCAACAAACCATCAAAGGTAATTTAAATACATTTTTTTTAAAACTTGGGGAATTTAAAGACTGATCAAATGATGAATTTGGATTTCTGTGTTTATTAAATAAAGAAACATAGGCACTCAGTGTTAGGTATATTCCTCAATAGCTGTGCAGATATTTTAGAGACAGCTAAAATTTCAGTTGTCTAATTCAAGATAGGAAAGAAGTACCACTTCTTTCCTCATGTATTTTGTACCTCATAGTTAATAACTAAGTATATATAAACATATATATAAATATATCTGTTCTTGAAGAATAAAGAGGTCTGACCTTGTATCTGACACCCCACTAAACTAAAGCAGCAGAATCCATGTATTTTAAGGTCATGATTTTCAAAGCACACCAAATTTGTTGTACAAAGTATGTACAAGAGTATTTCCAAGATGCATTGAGATCATTCATTTGGATTTCCTCAATAAATAGAATAAATACTATTACTGTGAAAACTCATATTAAAAGTTTTCAGATGTAGTGTTCCCTTCTTTTCACCTAAGAGCACCCAGAAGCTTGATTCTGCTGACAAACTCATTTCTGATAATTAGCAAAGCCATGAACTTGATGCACACACTCTGTCCTGACTTTCCCTCCTACCTTTGTAGCCACATGGGAGGAGGTAAGGGAAGTATTGTACTTTTCTTTTACATCAATTCAAAAGCTCATTTAGCTGTGATGCTCCCTTTCCTTTAGCAAAAGATAAAAAATTATAAGCTTTACACACACTTGGAATTCTTTTGCAGAGTGGCCCTGCTTAGTAATTTTTCCCGCCCAATTCTAGTAGAAGAACAAACATAAAGGCTTTAAACTCCAGAGAGGCATTTGGTAAATGTATTTCTGACAATGTTTTTCTGGAAACACAGGTGAAGCTGTGGGGTGGATGCTGAAAGGCCTCTCAAGTTGAAAGCACAGATGCAATGCAAAGAGCTACAATAACATGTGGTACTGTGGTAAAATAACAGATCTGGAAATCACCCCTTTTGTAGAGGGGTAAGGACACAGTCCTGTTCCCCAGCAAACATCCCCAGCCACTGGCCCAGATCCCTCCCTGCTGGCCCTCACTCAGGGCTCCAGTCTGCTCCTCATTCCCCTTATCCTTCAAGGGAAAACCTGAGACCCCATTCACACTTCCAGGATTATCCTTGTCCAAAAGGATCAGAGGTTTCAAGGCTGACAATATACAATTATCTTACATAAGAAGAGGCTGAGGGAAAGTAAATGGACCATCAAGCATCCAGAGTTGTGCTCTGCCTGCTCTCAAGCAGCTAAAAAAACACCCACACAGCTTTTTCTGATACTGAAACAGATCCCTTGAGTGTGCCACAAAATGTTTGCTTTTCGAGTGCAAAGAAAGTCATACTTTACAGAGGCAATTTAAACAATAAGAATGATTTTCAGCATAAACAGCAGAATCTAGAAAGGACACACAACATAAGGCAAGATGAAGTGCAGAGTTATCCTCTTCCAAGCTGTAATGTTTGCTCTCTGTTAGTACAGGTATACTGCAAGTTTTCCTGGCTAAAACACTAAAACATGCTGGCTACACTGTGAAACTGAATGCAGTTTTAATTTGAGTTCAATTTATAATAATTGAGCTCTTTGTACAGACAAAGAAATTTTACCTGAGCTAGCTTCTTGTTTTTTGCTCTTAATAAAACTCTTATGTCACTGTAGATATAGTATATGGACAAATTCATTTTTGAGGGAGAAAATTGCATACTTCTGGCAAGACTACAGTGGCAAACATCCACTGAATTTATGTTGCATCTTCTCAGGCAAGTAGTTCTCCTCAGGGTTTAGAGGGAGCACATTCCACACTGTGTTAAAACTCAATCCCAGGCTACATCCTTTCTATGAGCCTGCATTAAACTGACTGCAAGGTGGAATTCAGAGGTGTGTGCAGCAAGCTGTCCCCCTTCTTCAAAATGAGATTAATAATTACAGAAAGTTCTAAAGACATTGAACCACCTTCCACATGATCTGCTGTTCTCTTCAGTGCTCCTCCATCCTTGATTGCCACCAGGTTCTAATCTCATATACTGCAGGGACAGATGCACATCAGACAGTGTATTTGTAAGCTGAGAGTATGTATGTGCACATAGGATAAATGATAAAAAAGTTCCACCTAAAGTACACACACTTTTAGGGGACACAAAGAAAACAAACAAACAACAACAACAACAACAAAAAATCTGGTTACATTATGTAAAATGAGCAGCATCAAACTTTTCCTGAATTAAACATAAGTTCCACTTGAAAAACTAGCCATTGTTGCTGCTGTTACATTTGTATTCACAAAGTATCCCAAAGTATTCTTCTAGTTCACAAAGTATCCTTGCAATTCCAGTTGGAGTTCTTCCTTATCTTCCAGTTTATCTTTAGCATTAAATCAGCATAACAACTGACTGTGATTTCACTACAAATTTCATGATTTAACTCCTGCTTCATTTCCCTGATTTTCAGTAATCAAGTATAAACACTGCTTTAGTCAAAGCATCACATCAGATGCTCAAAATTTCTATAATTTTTCTGAAATTTCCAGCAAGTTTTTCTTTAAAGAATCCTTCTTTAAGCCCAGGCAGCTGTCCCTCATAAACACAAGCTACTTTCTGTATTCCTACATATCAAGCTTAACATTTGGCAGCCTTTAAGGAGATTTTCCAATAAGCTCATCTAAGAAATCCCACCTAATTAATTTAGATTATCATTGCAGTACATCACCTCAGCTCCCTTTGCAAGAGCTTGCAGCAATTATAACATTGAATGAAAATCCTGAATAGCACTAAAAATTACTGAAAATACCTACAGCCAGATAAGAACAGTTCCTCGTGGTGGCTTTTTGCACTAAAAGTCACATTTGATCATACCCAGCGAGCTGCAACAGCCAGCCCACACCAAGGATCTCCTTTGCTGCTCTTAGGAGCTATGATGACAAAGTACCTCACATAATTCAAATAAAACAGTATTCCAGAGCTGAGTTAAAACGTGCATCTCCCAAATCTACCTGCAGCCTTCCTCTCAGTGACACTCCCACAGGGCACTAAAGGCTGCCTCTCACTAAGGCCACCAGCCCTCCACATCACTCTCCCTCTAACAATTCCATCACCTCGGGATTTTAACTCCTAATCAGGACAAAATGCCTCGAGGCCTCCATCACAGATCAGTTCCATTTACTTTTACATTTTCCCTGTGCTTCACTTTAGAGAGAGCCTGCTGAAAAACAATGAAAACATCTCACACCATAAAATCCTTTCTCTCGTTGCCTCCTTCTCCTTTAGCAGTATTCTTTCTGCCTTTCTTTCCTCTGACAGAAAAATCTGGGGTTTCCAGGTGCTCCCTACCATCATCAGTGAAATCCCCCATCTCCTGCAAGCAGATGTGGGTAAGCAGAAATCTAATGGTAGCTTAAAGTGCTCTATGATAACTGGATTGACCGTGGGCACCCACGAGTTTATTTGTTTCTGTAATGAGATATGTTTTGAATGAACTCATGTGCATTAGTACATTAGTCAATGCAGTTATTTTCAACAAAATTGTGGTTTCATTAAAAAAACCCCAAGAACATCCAGAGCTAATTTCCCATAAAATTAGCTAGATGGATGAGAGTTCCACTACCCCTTTTATGCCTTCATACCTCATATCCCATCAGCAGCAGTTTTATATAAGCACCAAAACACCAATGCCAACTTCCTACAGCTCTCAAAGTCATCCAGACAATCTTTTTTTTTTTTTTTTTTTTTTTTTTCCAGAAACTTTCACATTATTACAGATTTGCATCACTCTTTGCTGAAACTTCACCTCAAATCCCTAGCCCAGAGTTCCTTTGTTTGTCCTCCCAGCAAAAATGGGGATCATTCAGGGGGGCAATTGCTCTTCAGCTCACCTGAATCCCTCTGTCACACATCAGAAAGAAAAAAAAATTCCTCAGCAATCAGGAAGAAAATAAAGTTCATTAAATTTCCCCTTCATTAGTAATCTCCTCTATTTAAGTTTTATCTCTAGTTTGCACAACTTGTTATTGCCACATATTCGAGGATTTGTTTAATTAAACAAGATTTATTTTCTTGACTGCAACTACACCTGGCTTGGACTAACCTGAAAAAATATTCTTATGCACTGAATGCACACAGAATATGCTCACACATTCATTAAATATTCTTACAGGTGACAACACGTGATTTACTCTCAATCAGAGCTTTTTGTTTAGGGTTGTATTCAGCTCTTTTAAATTCAGACTTTTGTACTAATTAATTCACTAGATATTACTTGTGGTTTGATTAAATATATGTGTAGGTTAATAGGCAATAAAAAGACAGGGAAATTTTCATCTCATAAGTGTTGTTCACATTCCTCATAAATGTTTTGGTTTCTATAAAACTATCATGGAAAAAAAAGTTTATTTTATTTCCTAATCTACCTCTGGTTTATGTATTAGAAGGGTCAACTGGTTTATTTATTGGATGGGCCAAAGAGGGTCAATATAACTTAAAAAAAGCAGGAAAAAACCTGCTTCTATGAACATTTTACTAGGAAGGAATTATCTCTTCCAAATGAGTTACACCTCATTGGGAAGGAGCTGAAGGAGGCAATGAGAGAGTTCTTGAGTGGTTCTTTCAGCTCTTCTTCTACTCTAGTTTTTTTTCCACACAATTCTGAAGGCTTTCTACTTTGATTGGAACTTGCCCCCCTTTGTTCACTTCTGTACAGAAAATTAAGAAACCAATAGTGAAACTCAAATACTTTGAAGAAGCATTTTTAAAACAGGGTCATGAAGCTGTATTACATTCCTTTTAAACAGTATGTGATTACATCACTATGCTTTTACAAATGAGCACAAAACAAGCAAATGGACATAAGAAAATAAAACCAAGAGTAAAAGTGCAATGTAATTTAATCTGAACTGCCTGCTTTTCTCCAGAAGGGACCACCATCATCATTTGAAAATTCAAAGTAGCTAGGCTATTGCTAAAGGAATAAGATAAGCATAATTTCTGAGATAATGAAATTACAGAGGTCATACAACAAGACACAAGTAGTCTATATGAAGACAAAACATATGTTTTTAGAGAATTTTTTTTAAATTTGCTAATTTGGAATGAAATATTAAAGCTCCATTACTTAAATATTCTCACATAGTACCTGGGCCATACCTTCCTCAAATATAAGGTTTAACCACTTTCTATAAACAGGGACAGGAATAAGCAGTGGGACAATGATAAATTCATATCACTTTGCCAAATAAATGGAGAAGGGATGTTTGGCTGGGGCATTCCTGAATCCATGTATTGCACTTCTGCTCTGACACTAAAGTGGGGTCATGCAATTCTCCAGTTACTTAATGTCCACTTCTGTACTTTAAATATGTTATTTCTTATCAGACTGAGTCCTCGTGCTCCAATTTGCTCTGAAGAAGCAGAAATTGCATTTGGAAAATAGGATTTTCTTTCCTTTCTTTCTGTTCTTGGCACTCACTATCTTCATTCGACGTGCAACATCATTTTGACACAATGCAGCAGGTGATACTGCAAAATTGAACACCATAAAAGCTACCCAGCATACACATGTAGGAGGGGAGAGTCTAATGTCACTAAAAATACTGCTCAATTTCCACTGGCTGCAGTTCCATTTCAAACTATTCCCTCAGATTCAGTAAGTCCTCTCAGATCCCAGCTCCAGAGGTGGCTGCTTACTTCTGAGAGCCACACAAACACATTATTTCCTTGCTGACCATGATAAAGCAGTGTTTTTACTTAAAATCAATACTTTGGCTGAAAAGGGTGGTTTCTGTTTTACCACCAAGAGTCTCTATTCCAGTGTAGCTCATTAGGAAGATTTGCTGGGCAAGGGCCCCACCAGAGCACAGCAAGGCTTTGATGCAGCCAGATTCCTTTGAAAGGGACATAAAGCACCAAGGAAACATTTTACTACTTCAAAAAGCTGTACATTCTACAAGGAAAATAAATGGGAGGGTGTAGGATATTTTCCTGTGCCAGTTATATATTGTCAGCTCTGCCCCTTTGTATAATTTATTCCCAACAGTACCAGCACATAACAGCCAGTATACTGCTAAATTGATTTTGGAAAATCATTGTGATAAAATGCAAAAACTCCTTCTTTGTCCTAATTCTTTTCTGTTATTGAGTCAAACAAACATAATTTCAGTCAGAAAAAAATGCTTTCTCTTTCTTTCTGAATTTTGGCATTTATTCTAGGAGAAGCAGAACAGGTTTAACATAAAGATATTTATGCAATTTGACAAAAAATTCAGAAATCAAATCTATTTGCTATAATCTTCATCCACAAACAGAGCAGCAAAGTGTAATTCAGCTGAAGAGATGGGATGAGATAGTTTTAAAAGCACAAATAAATGGAAGAGGAGAGCAGAAGTGAAACTGTAGCAAGGTTGCAGGGACAAATGAAAAAGAGTCACAGCTTTTTCTGTTGAAAAACACTTTAATTAAATAAAATAATGTCCCTGATATTGTTTTTGAAATGTAGAAAGAATTTTCCAGTAACCAGGCAGAAGAGTGGTAACAAATTTATCATGTAATGAATTTTGCTTTGTGGTGAGGAATACAGGAAAATGAAAAGTGATTAAGCACCAACTTAAAGCAGCATATTTGTCACTCTGTGTGAATTAAAAAGCTAGAGAGACACAGTATAGTGCTTGCTGTCTGTGTTTTGATTCATTGTGTTGTTGGCTCTCTTAGAACTACTAATGATAATGCCTGCTAACTTTTGAAATTGCAAGAGCTAGTTAGGGCATTTTCAACTACAAGCATCTTTAAAATAGATTTCTGGAAGGTTCAGTATGTTCAGCATAACCTTGGATCACAAAGACTGAATACTTCTATCAGCATCATATAACAGTAAAAATCTTAACATTATTTATGTATATGGCTGGATTTTTATTTTCATAGCTAAAGTCAGTGCCTGCAATGTCGCTGGCAATAATGCATTACCATTTTTTATCTATGGAAATGGGAGGAAAATCACATTGACTTAATAGGAAATATTATGGTAATCCCTATAAATCAGTTAAGATAACTGTATTTCAGCAGGGCATAAATTGCCACAAGCTTCCTCTGTATTCAGACAACTGTGAAACTTAAAAGCAAATGCAGATATGTTTCCCTTTTCCTTGAGCTCATCAGCACAGTATGCTCTGGTTCAACCAGGGAGGAGGAGGACAGATGTGAGTCACAGGGAGTACAGAGTGACTGAAAGACACCCTGGCCAAGGATCACAAGCAGTGCTGCCCAAATTGAGTGATAATGGTGCTGTTAGGTACCACTGCATTGCTCAGGCAGGAAAATCTGAGGGGGAAAAAAAATAACCAAGGATCATGAACTCATATGATCAAAAATTTTGTTATTAACTTTAATCAATCAAAAGTGAAAAATCTATGCACAGCCTAAGGCATTACTTCATATCAATAGCAAAATGTGTGCCTATACCCCTTCAGCAATACACAAACATACATACACACACATGAAATATGTTGAGATATGTATATTCACTGCCTCAGCTCTGATAACTTCAAGGTTGGAAGTGCTTTATTTAATTTTTTTTATTTCCATGGTAGAAGAGGAAGGCTGTAAGTCAAAGTTCCTGAAGATGGCTTTCCTACACAGAAGGGGAGAATGGCATTGTCCCATGGAAGCACTGGAGCACTTCAGCCTTGATACAGGTTGAAGTCCCATTGGGTTACACACTGTGCAAAATTCTGCACAACAAAAAATGCTCTTGCCCAGAAAATGAAGTCAAATGCAGCCATATCAGCTCAAGGAAGTGATGGATGATGCATAGCCCCAAATTCCTGGCAAATGCTCTGAAGTTAACACGGTGAAAGTGGGGGCAAGAGAGCAGCAGTGGCTGGAGAGTGCCCATGCCATGGATGCACAGATCCTAGCTCCACATTCCAAAGGAATTTGGGGTACCAGAGCATCCACGCAGCCTCATCAGGGCACCACAATTCTTCATCTTGTGATTCTACTCCTCTGGTGTGCTCTCCCCATCCGTGTGACAAACCATCTTACTTTGTACACACCCATCTGAAGGAAGGAGCTGATCACCCAACTCTCAGACTGCACTGAACATAGCAGAGCAGGAAATGGAGATTACCATGGAAACCCACCATTCTGCTTTTCATCCCTGGCTAAATTTTGATACCAGATTGAAATAGTCTGGTCTAACTTTTATTATTAGCAATGACAGAGGGTTTAGCCACATTGTGCTCACTCTTGAGTATTTGCTTTGTCTTTTAACAACTAGCAAAACTTTCACTCAAAAGGAAAAAGTTATACATAAAAAAATAATTTTATGTCTAAAACTGTAAAATCTGAGTTAGTTGTGAGAGTAAATTGTAGATTTTTTTTGTTATTGTTGGGTTTTTTGGTGGAGGTTGATTTGCTTTGTTTGAGTTTCCTTTTGTTAAGTAGCAATCTGATATACAAGAGAATTAAAAAGCCTTCAAGGTGTTTTATTTATCATCCATTGCTTGTTTCATCTAATAGTGCAGCCTAACCAATAAAACATAAAGGAAGAATCAGAGATCTCAGAGTTGTTCCATGCTAATATCCCTTTTGTCAGTGTGTGGGGACCATCTTTAGGTCCCAGATGAAAGCCAACTTATATTTCTTACAGAAGAAAAAATGATAGGAACAGCAGCAAGAGAGGTCAAAAACTATTTTGAAAGCATCACTAAATATGCTTTTTTTTCCTAAATATTATAAAATTGATGTAAGCAATATATCCTTCAAATACAAATGACATTTTTCACCTTTACACAGGAACATATGTAACTATGCTGGACTACATATGACATGAATTATATAAGAATAAATATACAAAATATTTCACTTACAAAATCTGACAAAAATGTTTTTATTACCTGTATGAAGTCAATTTGCAAACCACTTCCTTCAAGTGCAGGGGTTTTTTAATTGTTTCTATGAGTTCACTCCTAGGTGTCTTTTCCTTTCCTCTCACTGGCCAACATTTGTTCTTTCACCTTGTCTTTCTGGTGGGCTTGAAAAGAGCCATTTGTTTTAGTGAAGTTCATATTTCAAGTGCTGTCAAGCATGAGTGAATAATACTTGGCTGATTTCACAGGTTTCTGCTTGACAGCAGCAAGGTTTAAGTAAGTTCTTGACTCCAGATGCTTGTGCCCAAAGAGCAATCTGAAATGCCTTATGTGCAACACACACCTTTTCTGGACTGTGAGAAAACAGATGATGGTAATAGCAAACTGAAATACACAGAAAAGAAGAAATAATAGGTTTTTTTCAAAATTTTTGCCTTAAGAATTAAGTCAGACATTATAAACAAATTATACACAGTGTTGAATCAACTTGTTTCTTCTTCCAGGAGATCACTGGAATACCTGAGACAGTAATGTGGCCAAAAGCAGAATTATAAAGCAAAGCAACAGACTTGGTTTGCAGGCCCCTCTTCATGCTGAGGTTTGTGCATCATCTAAGGAGTGACACTGAGATCCAGGAACACACAATGTATTTTAACATCATTCATAAAAATTAAAACAAGAAACAAAATTAGCTCAGACACCAGCCTTAATGTCCTGGATCTGTGTGAAGCCATGTATAACAGAAACTTTAAAGCAGCTCTGGGTAATTTTATGAGTGACTTCTTTTATATCCATTCTGAAGAAGCATTCTGCTCTTTGATGCAGAGCAGATATTCCTTTTCTGTAAAAGTCACTAGGTAACAGGTCAGCTCTCCACTTCTGATTGCTCCAGACACAGTGTGAACCAGCAATGCTGTCCAGATGACAGTATTCCAAAATACTCTGCAAAGGCTGTGCTGAGTTTCTGTGCATAGGAAATGTTGCCACTGCTGCTCTTCTGCTGAATAGAGTCCCCACTTTATTCCACAACAATTGGTGATCTGCAGAGCACCTGCAGCTGGACAGGAGGCACAAGTGGCACCCTCTCTGCCTGAATTCCAGCTGAGGGAACCAGAACACATTGCTGGGAAGGGAGACAGGGTAAAGAGCACACATGCACAGAGTATTGAACAGTTTTCTTGGAATGAATGCACACATTTATCCAGCAGATCAGGAGTCCAGCTTCATAATGGCTCTCTAGATACAGCTGCAATAATAGACAGAATTTAAAAATATGTGAAAGACCATTCACAACAAATCAAAATAAATCTGTCATGTCCTATTTCCTTGCAAGTTATGGATTTAATTGCAAGAGAACTATTCTGTGGTTGGAAATGGGTGGGAGAATGCATGAAACCATGGTTCACACAACTATGAATAGGAAGGGAAATGCCATCTCCAGCCTTAATTACCATCCCAGACTTTCTACTGTGCAAGGAATACAGGTGACTAGGCTTGCACTTCACAGGCCTTCCTTTCAAAGGGATATCCTCCTATGTGACCTGACCTTCAAACAAATTAATAATTTAGCTGCAGCTATCACTTTCTTCTGTATGCCTTGTTTCTCCAAGGTATGTTTCTTGCTTTGAGCTGGAGTATGAGATTTTCCATATTTGTATCCCAGGTCTCAGCTTCCCATGGTAATGTTTCCAAAAGCTTATACAAAATTTTGGGGGTTTTTGTGTCATGAAAAACTCGTTTTTTTCTGTGAAAAACTGAAGTTCACTGACCTGCATTAGGAGGTCATGGCAGTTTCTCAGTGCCCCTGCAGGGTGCTGCTCAGGTCTCCCACCATCATCCTTTTGTTCTGTGGAAGCTGAACAGCAGATTGTTATGGTGTGTACAGATAGTACATGGCTTAAAAAGAGCTTCAGCTCTTTTTAGACAGTACTGCACCAAAGCTAAGCTGTCTCTCACAAATAAAAACCATATTTTGGCAGGATCTTCAATCCACTGGATGCTGTCAGGTCTCAGGTATGTTTGTTGAACCTCTCATCCCTGTAACTATTGACTCTCCTTAGAGTACATCAAATCTATATAGTCTTTAATATATGGGGCAAGGAGTTTCTGTCAGCAAGTCTGTGTCCTGTGGTCCTAGGATTTTTGGAATATTTATTATTAGCAGGTCAAAAGGGAGCATCAATAAAGAGAACATTGATATGCCTTAGTCCCACAATCTGAGATGGAGACATCCCCTATAAAATATCCAACATCCTTCAATAATTTCATTGAACACAGGAAGACACAACATCCTGTTCAGTGCTTTCTAGACAGTTCTATTACGTGCCCAGTCCCCAGCCTTTTACCTAAAGTTAGGATAAACATGACTTTTCAAGCTAAAACATCACACTGCACCAGGATTTTAAAAGTTTCATATTTTCTCTTTTTTTTTTTTTTCATTCCTTGAGGTATGATGGGGAAAAAGATGCACACAAGCCTGAGATTTTAATCTCCAAGTGGTTATCTTGATAAGTAATAAATCTAACCTTTCCAAGCAGACGTATGAAGTTAAGGGGACTAATTGATCATGTTGGCACAAAGGTGTTGTTCATTCTGCAAAGGCCAAGTTAATTCACATTGATGTGATTCAAATTAACCTTAATCAGCTACTAGGCTGACTGTGATTTCATTACTGAATATGCTACAATTAGACATCTCCTGTCTTTAAATGCCCCTCAGCTTTATTGCAGCTTTTTTTTTTTTTTTTTAATAATAAACACCCATTTACACATCAAATACTATTAGTGTAATTGGCTTTAAAATTGACTTTTTTGTGTAGTCACTTTTTGGTTCTGTTTATTCTGAAAAGGTCAAGTAATACAGATTGATGTGATCTAAATTAACCTCAAACAGTTACTTCTCCTCTCAGAATGATATGCTGTCATGGTAGGGAAGGATCAGACAGTTGCCTTCTCTTTCCTTTTTTTTCCCCTTTCCAGATACATAAATCATATGTATTTCCTTCCTGGAGGCAGGTGCAAAACACTTAGAACCCTATAAATCATCTTCATAATAGAATTCAAAAGCAGTTGACTATTCATCAGAAAACTTTAATTCTTTATCCCCATTGAGGCAGTGCAGGTATGCCACACATTGTACTAAAAAGAATTACACTTTTCAAAAATTACTTTTACTTTGTTGCAACTAGAACCCGATCCAAAGCCCACTTTTTAAAGATTTCTGCCCTTGTATTCCATACCTCAACTAGGCAGTGTGAACACAATAATCAGCTGTAAGTTCATGGGCAGTGTGTTTGACTGTGGCACTGGACAAGAGAAGCAAGTTCCCACACTTTATTTCTTTTCTTGAGGAAAACAATTGCAATTTCCCTGCCTCTCTCCCCTTTCAATTCTCTCTGGCTAAGAGCATTGCCTCTTAACACTGCCCTGATCAAATGGAAAGGTACAGCAAGTGAAGCACTCAAGGAGGGCCATAAGAAACAGAAAACAAAAATGATATTTTTTCTTCAGAGGGAGTGAATTACATGGGGAGGGTGAGGGCAGAAATGACAAATTAAAACCAGCTCTTTACCCTCTCTGAGGAGATTTAGCTTCCCCATAGGCAGGAGTTAGAGAGGGGACACCTTGAAAAGCCCTGTCTGTGCTGCAGAAGGATGCTCTCACCTTCCAAGGGCAGCCCCTGGCATGTCTGCTCCCCTGGGCTCCCTCTGAGCCCAGTGGTGGGAAACTGCTCCAGGAAGGATCCAGGTGAAACACCTGTGAAGGCAAGGAGGGACAGCAAGCCCAGCAAACTGTCCTCCTGCCCTGGGTACCAGCATGTCTTCCACAGCTCTGGGCCCAGGCCACCTGATGGGCACACAGATCCATGGAAATCCAGCTTGATGTGGGGAATAGCCACAACTGCCACATCATTTATTGATCAGAATAAATGCTTAATTTTGCATTTAGTTGAAGGCTGCACAGTGATCAATACTTAATTTATCCAGTTGTGGTTATTTTACATGTCCAGTCACCTTACTACATGTAAAATAACCAGAACAAGCAAATTATTTTTTCATTAAAATCTGAACCTAAATCTACACTGAGACCTCCTTTTTTTTTTTTTTTTTCACTTTTAACTTTCTTCTGTTGAAGTGCTCAAATTTGAAGTTCAGCTCTTGAAAGGAGGCAAAGGACCATGCTTGGTGTCCAAAGGAAAACAAAAGGGGCATTTTCTCATCCTGCCAAATCTTCTAAAAGGACACCAGAAGGATTGTAAAGAGAAAGAGCTACATATACAGAAGAGTAAGTGATTCTGAGGGTAAAGACAACTCCTTAAAAAGTAAAACATGCTTGTTGGATCTCCACCAGTATGGAAAATCCTAAGTCTCTGCATAATGCAACAGCTTAAATAAAGAATTTAAAGGAGCTGAGGTTACTCTGGGAGATGTTCCTAAATCTTCCAGCTTTTGGGGCTGCAAAGGACAGAAGAGGCAGCTGTGTCTTTGTAATGTTCACACAGCACTTGGGTTACCCCCTTAATAAATCCTGAAGGAAAGAAAGTAAAGAAAAGTACATAATAATTCTTTGCAAAATTTAAGGGTAACAATGCCAAATATAATTTTTACACACAGGGAGGCTCTCTTTTTTCTGCCTCCTATGCCACTACACTCTTTAAAGTGTGCAAAATCTGTAGGGATCTATTGATTTTTCCCCCTTTGCTGCTCAGTATGCAATAGAAAGGGTTTGGGACAGGTAATTGCTGATCCCATCCACAATACATCTAGGGACCAATTTTTCTTGGGATAATGGTTGAGTCTCACCATATAAGCAATATTAAAGCCACCAAATCATAAAGAAGTTGAATGCTTCAGCAACAAAATATGTGTAAGAAACTTTACTTAATATTGACATAATATTTCTAACGTAAACACTGAGACTAATTATGAAATCAACCCTAGTCAAAGCCAATTATACTGTGGGTTAGTAAGTACAGTCACAACTGCTACTTATAGTGACAGAAATACCATAAGTATATATGAAGGACTATATACAGATGGTGAGAAAGATTATGCTTGGCATAACTCAGAGAGACAAATTAAAATGGATGTCTGTAAACAAACCAGAGAAAGTAATATTACATCACTAAAAATGAGACTGGTCTGCTCCTCCACTTAAAGCCAAACTATATCTGACATGATGGGAGCAGCTTTACTTATGTATGTGTGAGTGTGGATTTCTGGGCATAACCACAGTGCAACTGCCATGGTTTTTACATTTGGATGACAACAGTCTAAAATACTGCTGGTTTCTTGGCATGTATGCCTTTGGTCCTTCTGGGAAATATGAAATATTAGCACTCATACAGAGTAAATTGATTCAAAGTGGTTTTAATAAAGTTTAGTACGTGTTTGGCAAAAAGCAAACGCTTTCCTTTGCTACACAAGAATAACCAGAAATATGCAGACTCACACCAAACAGATAAATGGCTTCATCTACATTAGCATGTTATCAAGCCTGAATTTTCCATTTAGAAATTTTATTATGCCTACTTATATTTTTGTCCCCCATTATGAACTGAAATAAATTTAACACCATCAATTTATAAGCAACATGATGTGTAGAGTCAGTTATCATGTTAATGCTGACTTCTGCTGTCTGTCATCCTTGATTGTCATTTACAGACATTTACTTTTACAAGAGCATAAAATGATCCCAAAATAGTCTGTTACTGAAAAGCAATACAATATACTGTGGCTCTCACTACTCTGGTTCCCTAAATAAGTTACAGTAAAATTTAAATGGGCATGTTATGGATTGCTGTCAGTGGTTTGCCATCATTAAATTTTTGTTTATGATTGTGTATCTATGTTTATCTGTCAGACCTAAAGTACTTTCTTAGCTGTCCTCTAACAGTTGTTTCACCCAACCACCTTGTCCAGCAGCACTCCAAAAAAAGTACAAGGAAGGTTTTAGTTTCACCTTAAAATTTCCAATTTAGCACATAAGGTGAAAGAAAACCTTGAAGGCAGCCAAGGTACTTTGTGAACACCAGACCTATGCTAGAGATAAACCTTAGTGTTTCTTTTTGAAGTATTTTTTAATCAACTGTGCCAGAGAAAGTGACAGTTGAATGCCATAAAGAAAATGGTAAAAAAAAAATATTTGATTTCCTCATGTTAATATCTATTAGTCCTCACAAAACTGGGAACATTCCAGAAGTTTAGAGAGTCACCAATCTTTCAAAATTCTGAAAGAATAGAAAGAACAACTAGGAACAGACCAGTCAGTCTGATCTTTGATTACAAGTGTAAGTACTGCTCATCAGCTGGGCTTCAAAGAGCACAGGGAGTGTCTTTGATGGGCTTGTGGATACAGTAAATGGTATAATACACTGGGATTTTTCTGAGGTGTTTGCTTCAGTGTTTATAGAGTGGCTTACAGAAAAGGCTATACCCATCTGTAACTAATGATCATCAAGGGTTAAACAGGAAATTCACAGAACTAGATTTAAAGTGATCAGTGATATCATTACCAACATAGCTATGGAATGTCTGAGGTCACTTTTAGCAACATGAACTTCTCAGCAAACATTATTTTCTACCATGATCTTTAGGATATAAAATCCTTCCTATTAAAGTCCGAGAAAGACATTGACAGGGTTTGAGCCTTCCAGAAGGGAAGAATAAGAGAACTTGTGGTTCCTTATTATACCAACTTGCATGAAATTTGGAAGCAACTATTTTGTCTGAATAAGGTCTCTGCATCTGACATTTGGAAATAATTTTTTTTCTTCTTTTTTTGGCCAAAAAACATTAGACATCTGCCACTGCTTCCCTGGTATTAGAAAGGTCATTATACCATAGGCAGCAGGAACTGCTGAACTTGAGAAATCTTTGGCACTCACTAATAGGAATCTGAAAAAAATATCTAAGAACTAGCCAAACATGGTCTTTTCAGAACAACAGGCTGAAAACCATAGCCTCAAAAGGGGATCATGTGAAGTGGGCAGGTTTGTTGTAGTGAAGAATTTTCTTACTTCCATAACCAATAATCATAACTTTGTCAAGGGGCTGGCTGAATTGGTTGTGTCCATTAAACTGTCTGTCATTCCTACTGGCAGCAGGACTTATTACACGTTTTGTTCACCCACGAGTCAAATCCAATGTCACTTTTAACCTCAGGAAAGGAGCTGAAACAATCTCACACCCTCTAAGTCATACTATATATAAACTCTTGGAAGGGTCTTGATGACATTTATCTTCCTTGTCTCATGTCCTTGGGCACACCACCCAATTGAAAATCTAGCCCTTTTGCAAAAGAAGCATTCAAGACTTGGATCATGATTTATTAAAATCTAGAAAATAGATATTTGTCATGCATTCTATATGTCCATATAAATATTTGCATATATGTATTTAAAAACAAAACAAAAACAAAAAAAAAAAAAACCAACAGAGAGAGCTCTAATAGGAAGACTACAGCAAATTTGTTCCACTGTAGTCATTAAATTTCCTGAGATCAAAGTATCATCATATTATGCTTTATAAACAGGATGAGAAGTAAGGAAAATACCAAGTATTTCATAATATATGTGATTAGATTTATGTCCGGATTCTGAGTTGTGAAATATTTGCAGGACATATCTCCATGTGTCTAAAAACAGCTGTTAGAGTGTTATTTTTGCATTTCAGCAAAAACTGCCTAAAGGTGCTGCTCAGATTCCACATCATGGTGAAACTCCAGACAACAACCAGGTAGTGTCCCGCTCAGTCCCCCACCTGCAGGATCCTGGAGGGACAATGGGAAGGGTAAAGGTAAGAAAACACATCAGTTGAGATAAAGACAGTTTAATAGGGAAAGCAAAAGCCACACACACAAGCAAAGCAAAACAAGGCTTTAATGGATTGCTTCCCATGGGCAGGCAGGTGCTCAGATATTTCCAGGAGAGCAGGGTCCCATCACAGTGACTTGGACAGACAAAACCATCACTGCCAATGTCCTTCTTTCCTCCTTCTCCCCCCTGTTTTCTATACTGATATACAATGATATAAGATGGTATGGAATGTCCCTTTGGTCAGTTGGAGTCACCTGTCCTGGCTGTGTCCCTTCCCACACTTTCAGACATCCCAATTTCCTCACCAGCAGGGCTGGTATGAAAAGCATAGGAGGCCTTGGCTCAGCAATAACAAAAACATCTCTGTGTTATCAGCCCTGTGTTCAGCACAAATCCAAAACACAGCCCCACATCACCCACTGGGAAAGAAATCAGCTCTACCCCAGCCCAAAACCAGCACAAACCCAGCTATTAACTTGTTCATTTACTTAGTAAGACACTCATACACTTGGAGGATGCAATATATATTAAATATACAGTAGTTCTCTAGCTGCATCCTTGACAAAACTTTCTTTCTGATGTAGTACTCTCTGTTTTCTTTCTTCATTCCCTTCCTGAAAATGTGGATTCTTGTTGCTTAAATTGTCCTGTTTAGGAATTGTGTTCTCCACTTCAGTACTCCTGCTAAATCCAGGTCCCACTTCCCCTCCCTCAACTGGAGACACAGAAGGCAAAGAACCTGGATTGAGATAAGGACAATTTAATGGGAAAATCAATGAGATAAGAGAATGAGCAGCAACAGCAACATTAATAATAATAATAGAAGTGTACAAAAGAGTGATTCACACGAAAGTTAAAAAAACCCAACAAAGTGGAACCCACAACCTGGCCCCAGCCAGTGGCCCAAGCTGCCCCCTCCCCAGCCCAGCCCAACTGCCCTGACAGCACAATTCCCAACGGGAGCAAACCCTTCGTCCTGCAGGAGCATCCCCTTCCCCTGCCCACAGCAGTGATGTGAGGTCCCACAGAAAACAGGTCCTGACCAGGTCCCTTCCTGGCTACTGCAAAAATTAACTCTGTCCTGGACAGAACCAGCACATCCATCTACTACCTACATTTTTTGTTTGAGCAGACAAAGGTTTTATTAACTCTGTTTCTTAATTATTACCAGTTTCAGAACATATTGTCTTTTCTGGCTATCATAACTCATTTATGTGCCAGAGAAATTAAAAATACATTCTGCCAAGACATAAATATTCTTCTTTACTTGTAGATAAATTGATACATTTAATATTACACTGAGTTTTTAACTGATACCTTAATCTAATTAAATGAGCACTGTTCCTATTTCATTATTTGAGACTGTTTGACAAAAATAATTTTAACTACCCATTGTAGAGATGATTAATGAAATTTTTTGGCATATTACAATTTCTATATGCTTACATTCATTTATTTATTAATGGTATAGCTAAATAAGACCAGTAGGCTAGGGATAGAGAGGTAGTGGGAAAAATCTTGCCTTGTTTCTTAACATTTTGTATGTATGCTTTTTTATCCCCTTAAATATTACTTGAAAAAAAATTAATCTTTTTTTTTTTTCAGTAGTACAATGAAATTAAGTATTTTCATTTCATGCAGTAGACATAGAGATTGAATATGTGACTTAAATAAAAACCATAATACTGTAACAATGATTTAGCAATGAATGTGGTGGTCAGCAGAGATGAGTGAAGAATGAGTTGCAATGGGCCTGCCAAAAACCTGCCCTGTAAGGCATGAGAGCATTAAGGCAGCACTTCTTACTCCCTTTTATTTTAGGTGATTGCCCAGAAAGCTGACAGGTTACCCATCTATCGACACTCTTTAGGGGTTGTCCCTCTCCCATTTTCAGCAGCCTGGTGGATGTCATTTCCCAATAAAGGGCACAGGTGCTGTGCTAATGAGGAACACTCATGCCATTTCTTCATGACCTCCTTCTGCACCAAAGAATGGCTGCTCTGTGATTGCCCTGCAGTTTTACAGAGGGCCTTGCTGGGAGCTGAAGACCACACCAAAAAAATTATCCCTCTGCATTCACCCAGTTTTCAGCCTCTCCTTTAATTCAGCTCCTGGATGCTGCTGGAGCCCAGGCATGGAGTTAGATATCTGTGTCCCTCAGCCCACCCAGGATGGCAGCCCTGCTTTTGTGGCCTTAGCTCCTTGGTGCAGAATAGGAGCGTGAGCAAATGCAAGTTGCAGACAGCCCTGCATAAAAAATCCTCTCTTTTGCTCAAAATGAGAGCATAAACCCAAAAGACAAGTTAGCCCTGGCTGCAGAATCTCTTCACGAGGCAAATTCCCAAAAACAAGTATGAAAATTAATCAAGGTTCTGAAGGCACCTAATATCACTGCAGTCATTGAGAATGATTTTTATTGTCCCTAATGAGCATTTTATAGATACTCATATCTGAGCAGTGCCTGAATCTTTCAAAATAAGAACCAGCATTTTCCCTGGAGAAGAAGCATATTGCTGAATGCAATCTGTCAGCACGTCGGGGCTGCTCAGGCTCCTGCACTGTAGTAACAGATGATCAAGTCCTCTTCCATGTTTCATGAATTGAAGGTGTAAATCAGTTTAGCCATTGAATAAGTCAACATTCCTCTTATCTATCAGTTACTTTGATTTTATAGATAAAGGTATAACTTCTATTGCAAGTAATTAAAAAGGAATAATTTATTTCACAATGTAGTTTCTATCACAGTCTGCTTCAAGCCTAAAATGAGGGCAACCACTAACAGTAATTTTTGCTTTTCTAATCTATTCTCTCAAGAGAGGAATGTGATTTCACTTTGATTTTTCATTTCCATAACAAGTACTGTGAAGTTTTTCATATAGTTAAATATAGCTAGTCCTGAAAAAAGCCTAGGAACCTGAACCCTCTCCTTCTGCTGACATAGAAATAGTAAATTGCAGATAGCCTTCTCACTTGGCTTCTTTAATCATGAATAATCAAAAGAAGTTCCCTTGGAGTTCCTTCAAAACAGTATTATTTTTATTTAAAAGGATGCTTCCATTGAATGTCAAAGATTAAAAATAGAATTTAATTCACTTCATTCTAGCAACACTAATACTAATTTCCTAATCTTCATCTTTTTCTCACTTAAATGTATTTCCCCTTCTGTAAACCATTTATTGGCTGATCATTATTCTTACATTCCAGTAGCATTTTAAATTATATAAACACAGCATGCTATTTATCCATAACATTTCTGTGAATTTCTTTTGCTAGTCAATCATCAAACAGAAGTTTAAGATAGAGCTTTGTCTTCACTGGTACATCATTGCTGAATGTTCCCTGGTGATTCCAGGCAAGAATCATACATATATTTTAAGGTACTCAGATGTGAGCACGTTCCATTTCTCCCTTGCAATTATTCTTGCTGCCTTTAAAAAAAGTTTAACAGGTGGAAAATATTATACACCTTTATAATGAAACAGCATTCTATTTCTGTAAGGCAGTACTGTTTATAGCACCTGGTTTTCTGCCTTTGTTTTTTTAAATCTTCTGCATTTGATTTGGGGCAGATTGGGAGGCAGCTCCACTGCTCTTTGCTGTGGAATTAAGGTGCTCAGCTTTGTGCTGCTCTTTGGCTGGCCTAATCATCAATTTACCCATTATGCTGCAAATCAGCACTTTCCCCTCTTTACCAGTGTCCAGAGAAGCGTGCTGACACCTGATTTACTCGGTGTTATGATGTGAATGAGGGTGTGCATGGGGAAGACAGCTGATCCCATAAGCACTAAGCCAGTTGTCAGGACACTGCAAGGATGTGTGAGCACCTGCTGAGCCAAGCCAGCTCGGAGGGAGGATCAGCAGCTTCCAGCAGTGTGCAGTGCTGTGTGTGGGCAGCTTCCACACAATCAATTAGGTACCCAGGGAGAGGAAGGGTTCAGCTCTTAAACTAGCAGCTTTTCCTTCCTTACATGTTTAATCTCTGCCACACAAACTCAATTCCTTAAGCATGGCGTGTGACAGGGGGTTTATCCATGTACTTCTCTCAAGAAGGGCTTATGACTCCAGCTCTTAGCCAAAAGAATAAAAAATAAAAGGACACCCAGAAGACCCCTGGTAATTGACTGTATCCTTTTGAGCAAAGTCAGCCTTTTTCATTTTTAAAGCCTCAAGGTGAAAGCACAACATACCCCCTTTGAAAGTGCAAATGTGGAAAAGCAGGCTACAACTTTCTCAAATCTCATGTCTGGATTCCTCTTGATAAATGTTCATCTGGAAGGATATTCCTGGATTTGGAAAGTCTTTTATAGAGTAGAGAACTAGCCTTTCTAAATGTTAGGTTACTTTCATTTTGTGAAGGAACTGTATTAGGAAAAAAAGAAGCATTAGATCTTGTATCAATTGATTAAAACATGTTTTTCTTCCTGACATAAAATTTGGAATAAAACATTACTGAAGAATAGTCCCTCTTAATGCAAACATGTCTGCTGGTATTATCTTGTGCCTTCAGCTCTCTCTCAGAAGAACCTGAAGATTCTTCCTTGTTCCTCATAGAATGGGTTTTCCAAGAGAAACACCAGTGTCACCCACCTAAAAATTATACACAATTTTTCACTTGGTTGGGCCTGTGCTTTCTGCTGCTCTCTAATTGATACTTAGGAAAATGCTTTTCTGCTTTCTGCCTGCCTTTCATGAGCAAGCAGTTGGAGTTTAAAATAAATCCTGTTAAGTTCCAGGAGTGGATGATTGCTTTCTCATTCTTTGTTCTGTGTATGCTGGTGGTCACTCAATTTATTCTGTCCTTTATCCTTTCTATTTCAAATATCTTTCTGCTTGTTTTCCTCCCACTTTCTGGTGTGAATTCCCACTTGCTGGCTGGAATTCAGAAACAATGAACCTGAGTAAAGACCTCCAGAAAAAGATTTTTGCCTAAGTGCAGGATTGCAGATGCTGGAGCCATGCCCAGACAAAACCCAGCCCATGTTGCTCTGTCCCTCCCCATTGGAAGTGATTAGACATGTTGGTGGCAGCTTTCACTGTGTCCCTGATGCCCCAGGACACCTCCCTGGAGGGATCCAGCCACTCCTGAGAAAAGGCAAGGTTCAGGAGTGGGGCCAGGGAGCAGCAGCTTGTATTTTCTTGTTCACTTGTTCTTATTTTCTCAGTAATTCCACGGCCAGTGATGATAAAGTTTCCTCCCATGCTATGGTTTCCTGTTCCAGTTAAAATTGCCAGACAGGTGTCAGCCAAGGCAGGGTGTATGGGGAGATGATAAAGATCTTCCAGAGAGTCTGTCCAGGTGCTGATGCACAGAAATGTGTCAGGAGACAAACTCAATTCAATGGCCTGTGTTAGTATGATGCATATCCATAAAATGCCATAAACACACTCAAATCTTCTATTGTCCTTTGGAAGGAGACATGGAGCATTTTAGATCTGTTGTTTACCCTTTATGAGTTACTCTGATAGTAGCTTCTCCCAAGATTGCATTTAGTGGAATGACCTCTTTCAGATGATAAAACTGAAATTCAAATGTTTTCAGAAAGGTGGGTTGACAGGGCTCCTTGAGGGATGTGGTGGATGTCAGTCTCTGGAATGTGGGTGAGAGGAAATGAGAAGGTAGAAAAGAGGTGCAGCACAGTATAAACTACAAAATGAATGGAATGCAGATCCTTGAGGAAGATAAAATTCAGAATAAAGCAGAATGCAAGTGAATAATGCACCATAACTCATCCTTGGATTGATTCCTTGGACTAAAAGTAAACAAACTTGAAATTTCTTTTTACCTTCAAAGATTGATTTCTATATAAGTGACTAAAAAAAATAAATTAGATTAAAAGCACTTTAAATGTGGCTGTAGATAGAAACTAAAACTTCCTCTGCTAAGGGCAGCAGCAGTTTACAAATGCAGAACTGGAAAGCCATGTATCACAAACCCCACTGCCAAAGTAGCTGGGAGCCTGCTTTGGGGAAAAGTGTTCACATTGTTCCATATTTCTTATTTTAAAGCACCTAACTCATTATGTTATCCAAACAAGTAGCACAGTGAAGAAAGTGCAATTCACTGTCCCAGGAAGGCAAGAATAAGGCTTCTTCTCCACCCTGTCTCAGCTGATATCTGCATACACAGGCTTGAGTGCCTGGGCTATCAGCAGTAAAACAAAATAAAAGTAAGTCCTCTCTTTGAGATTGTGAGAAATGAAAATACATAGAGCACCTGAGAGGAATTTCAACAACAGGGTTAGGTTTGCAGATGCTCTTGTTTGAGGTGGATTATTTTAGCTCAGAAAAATAGGCTTGTGCTTAGCACTACCTTTCACATTACAGAGTCTGCTGTTTGAGGGGCAGAGGGAAAGAAGAGATGTTAGAAGCTATTTACATAGTGAAAAACTAGAACAGACATGACATAAGGAGGAACGTGCACCACACTGAGCTCTCAAAATGCATTCTTTGAAATCGCAGCTCTGTGTGGTTATATCATCTTGGCAGCTGAAGTAATACTCTGTGCAATTATCCATATTAGGGAAACTGTAAAAAGTAGAAATGGCTCTGTTTATAGCTTCATTCTAATACAGAGTGCTGGACAGCCACAGCTCAGTTGGCTGCTGGGTGTCAGGGATCACTTCAGACATTCGGATCATGAGAGATTCCTAAAAGCTTTATCAGCTTCCAACTAGTGGGAGTTGCCCTGCTGAAATCCAAGCATGATTTTCAGTTCTCTGGCCAACCTTTTATGGGAATAAAACTGTGTTTATAAAAAAAAACCTCTATTCAGTTTGTTTATCATTGTTATGATCCAATATATGAGACTGGAGAGTGGATATGAGGGGAATGAGCTGTTGCTAGTTATTATTATTAACAGCAAAATGCTTTTCAAGGGAAATTATTTCATTTGAATTCTGTATTTAAAATTTATATATATAAACCCTCCTGCCTTGAAATATAGTGTATCTATTTCATGCCCCCTAGTTCTGTCAAGTAACAGGAGAAAAAGTCAAATGAAACTCAGTCCTCTGCTGTGTATCTATACTGATGTGATTGATCTACAGATTTATACATGTTTGTTTTTTGATTACTAGGTTGGATGCATCAGGAAATTGTGGTGCAAGAAGCAGGAGGTAGAAGAATGAGGATAAGAACATTTATTGATATGTTTCACTCATTGAAACACAGAGTAGCATAGAGCATCTCTAACAAAAGATTGCCTAAAGCAAGCTATGAAGATAATGTGTCTGTAAGGTGAAGAAAAATTTGTGAGGAAAATTTTAAATCATCCTTATGACTATGGCTGCTTTTTAGGTAATACACTGATCTTCCTTCTGAAGAGTATCATTGAAAGCCAGTAAGCCACATCCATCCCTGAAGCCTTGAGTTTAGGGCTTAAATAACAGTTATGACTGTTTATGTGTGTGTTACTGACACACATCACCTACACAAGCAGCAACAATGATCAGCCTGATACCTCTGGCAAAATTAAAAAGAGAACATACTCCTCAAACACTCCCTCTGTCACGATGTCATTCTTCAGTGCTGTTCCAGTTGAGTGGTGTGAGAGGAGGAGTGTACTCTGTTCAAAGTCACTTCCTGTTGGTGAGGGATTTTAACCCCGAGGATATAGCAAGAAATAATCATCCATTCTAAGATGTGTAGAAATGCAGATCCCTCCATCTCACAGCATGGAACTGATGCAATTCCCAGAACAACCATCTGTGAACTGGGTGCAGACCATTTCATTTTGATAGTGTCAGTCAGAGGGCAGGAAACCTTTTGGCTGTTTTGAAAAGTCCTCCCAAAATCTGTCTCTAGACAAGAGCACACAGCAAACATAAAGCAAAACTCAGGAATACATGCATATCTTAGAAGAGGACCAAGCTTGGATTTTACACAAAGTTATTTAAAATTCCCTGCCTCTTAACAGACTGGAAACCTACTATAAACATGCTGGATGAAGGAGATGAGATAAATCCATCCTCAAATCAACCCACCAGTCAGTTCCAAACGGATTCACTGATGTTTGAACTAAACACTGATTCTTTCCTTGCAGGAATTTACCTCCATGGTGTTTCTCTGTGTCTGTATTGTTTAGGAACCCTCCACAGGCAGAATATCTGGCAGGAATCTGCTTTGCTATATCAAGTCACAAGCCTGGCTTGGGACAGAGACTCTTAAAGATAAAACTTGCCTTAGTTTCACTCCTCTCCAAGTGCCAGGACAAATAATAATGCAAGGGACCGGTTACTCTCTGAGGTGCTGGGCACAATTTGCATGGCTGCAAATTCCCCCTCCAAGACCCTTGTAAAAGGACTGGAAGCCTGTTTTGTCCCCCCATTGTTCCATGTTCCATAAAGTTCCAACAAAAAACAGAGCTGACATTCTCTGTCATAGCCGCCTTCTCAGTAATTTGGAAGAAGTGTTTTCCATTTCTCCAGAGAAAACGCTTCAGTCTCAAAAGCTGTTTATTTTGCCTTTTGCTTCCCTCAGAAGGAAATAAAAATCTCTGAGATAAAATGAGTTGCAAATGTAATTGCAATAAATACATCAAAATAAATAAATAGCGGATATTTTCCATTTGTGCTTTAAAGGAAAGAACTTTACCAGGGCTCCATGACCTAGTAAAAATATAAAAAATCATATAAAAAAACAAAGCCCACAGCAGTCTATTTAAAAAAACGAAAGGCATTTGGTATCATCTGAAAAAAGAACAGTTTACCCAGCTTAGTCTAAACCCACAAAAAACCCTGTTGCTTGTTTTATTGCTCCTAGAGCATTTTAAGACCCCTAATTACAGTGAAGCCCAAAAGAGCCCATTTCCTTTATACTTCTGTTAAGAGAAAGGAGGGGATTGAGGGCACAATTTTAGAAGCACATGGTTAGGCAGTACTGTTGGCAAATACCAGAAGGACAGAATAGTTTCTGAGAGACCATAAACCCACGAAAATGACAGTGAGATTTTACATCAGCAAGATGAAAGGATATGAAGGCAGTACTGATGGGCAACAGTCCAGATGCTCTGGGATATCATTCTATTGAGAGGGAAGATGTAAATTAAAAACCTGCCACATGCAAAAAGACAACCTCAAGTGATCACTCAGGAGAGAAGTTTCAGGGTAGTCCTCACAAAGGTGACACTGAAAAGTTTCAGTGTGCAAAAGCTTTCCTTTCTCTGCTTGAAATGTTGGTGGTTTCCATAGCATGATTATTTCTGTAATTGCCTTGTGTACCTAGTACTAATTTAGCCTCATAGCATATTGACCTTGTACCACTTTAAACTTTGCACAGCTATTAACAGATTATGCCACCACCTTGTAAATCGGTTTTCTGCTAGATTTTTTTCCTTCCAAGAAGGCTTTTGTTTTTCAATATTTGCACCTCAAGGTATTTCTCTTTATTCATCCCTCTGTTCAAATATACCAAGGGCCTGTCAGGCTGGCTTTTGTTTTTACTGCCTAAAAGCAGGTATTAGAAGGATAGCAAATCCAACCCAACAGCAACATTCATGACCAATTTTCATTCAAAGCAGAATGTATTTTCCAATTGCTGAGCATCAGTTTGAAGGCTGCAGAAGTATGTTAAAATCTGAACACTCTAGAGACAAATGTCAGTACCAGAATCTGTCTCCTTAGCAAAAGTAAACCTGCACTTTAAAAAACTTTTCCAAAGTTTTGACTTTTCTTATTTTATCATGCAGCTTTTTCCTTCCTTGAAAACAATTCCCAGAATTAAATGTAAGCTCTTATGCCTCAAATCCTTACTGCTCATCCTAACTCCCACTGCCACCCTAACATAACCACTTGTAGGTCCTAGGAAAGGTGAAAAAAGCCTTTTTTTGATAATAAGTGTAAGATTTTAACCTGGAGCAGTTCTTCACTTCCCCCCCCCCCATTTTTTTTTTTAATAGACCCATAATCAGAAATTATGGAACTGAAGAGGAAATGTGGGAATTTAAAAGCATGGCTGATGAAGAAAGACTGTTTCCTGTCCCTATTATTCTATTAAAGAATTATTAATTACAACACAGATTCCAAATTTTTTTCAACTTAACCAATATATTGAAAAACTGGTATTATATAACATTATGTGCCTGATTGACATGACATTTTGGATTGGATGCTGCAGAGAATAAAAATCAGAGGAGCAGTAAAATAATTTCAATATAAATTGATTTATGGTCAGCATATACCTTTTTGTTGAGTTCATATTGATCAACTTGATCGTTTGCTATCTGCTACTCTACTAGCTCAAAAGGAAGTCAAAGGTTATAAAATAGTGACATCAAGGAACGTTTTTAAGACATAATATTTTCTTGATATCTCAAAGGAATGAAGAAACACTGAGATGTTTGTGAAAGAACTGTTTCATGTTGCAATAGTAGAATGTTAGAAACAGGATACGGTGTGGATTATTTAACAGTTGCCAAATAAGATGATTAAAAATATATTCCGCTGAAGACAGTTCTAGTTCAAGTTTCTAAATATGTTTTTCCTTGCTTTTAGCTTCTCACATATGACATATCTTTGGGCCAACAAGAGGGGATTTCAGCAAAAATGAGAGTTGGTCTTAAATGGTGTGAAATATGAGATGGAAATATCTTGTATCAGTGCGTAATGCTCGCTGTAAAAATATGAGCTATAAAATTTAATCCTGAATTACTTTATACTGCTAATGTTTTAGCCAATTTATTACAGCTGCACAGCTCTGGCACAGAGCACCAGAGCCATTAACTCCTCGCTGCCTGTGCCACACACCCAGCAGGGATGGGGATCAGCCAGCCCTGCACAGGACCTGGGGCTAAAAATGGTGCAGAGCTCTCTTTGCTCTCACCAAAGGCAACTCTTGCACTGTGTCTCACTTAATCAAATTAGAGGGGAAACTATGTGGCTTGTATCATGGGTTATTCCCTCTCTGCATATAATTATATAATTAATCTGTATATAATTATAATTGGAAAAGACAGGGACTAGTACAGGAAATCTCAGCCACCAAAGGTCCACACCAGAGAACAGGTGATGACAGGTTGTCCTGAACCAGCAGCTGTACTGGAATGAGATCAATAGTTGGGTTCTCCAGATTTCCTTTGAGGATCAATCTTATTTAGTAATTTCACAGCTACCCATGGCATACAAAAATGTTGGATACTAATTTCATTTCTTCATAATACAATGTTGGACTGAATCAATAACAGCAAGACACATATATATATCATGAGGGGGGAAAAGGGATGGCACTGGGGATATGCCACAGGTATAAAATGAGATTATATATTACAGGCTACTATCAATATTTTTTTCCTATTCTCTTTCCCAATGCAACAAAAAAAATTTAACACAGAGACAGAGGGAAAAAATTCAGCCAACCTGTAAAACACTAATTTTTGGGTACTGTGTAACATGGCCAGGCAAAAGACAAATGTAATCCAAGTATCTATCACACAAAGTATTTCCAGCAGAAATTGCCAAATGGCAGTGCAGCTATTTAAGTCACTGGTGAAACCTTAAGTTTTTAAAATTTTACTCCATTTAACATTGACTATATAAAAAAAGGAAAAATAAAAAAAAAAATAAAGAAGTTGGTTTTAATATTTAGGGAAGGACTACTGGGGTGATCAAAGGAATACATCAAAAGTGCATCTAAAAACAAGAGCCTTTCTGGCCTTGGCTTTTCAATCTAGCTAAATGCCAGAGGGGGGTAAACTGACCTACAGATATTCCAAGAGAAAAACAAGAGAATGTAGAGGCATTTGTATTAAAGGAAAATAACAAGGTTTAAACAGGTAAGCACAAATGGAGTGCGATCAATTTTAATATGGAAGAGATTTTTCAGTATTTAGCAACAGAAACAATGACAGTTCAGTGGCTGCATCTCCCAAACTCCCAGTTCTTTGTGTGACAAATGGGGAAGATCTGACTGATGCTCTATACCTTGCCATATAAAGAGAATTTGGAATTACTTGAAGAGATTTTTTTTTTTTTTTTTAATAATAGGACATAGTAAAAATCTTAAAAACTTCCATGTCACCAAAGAGTTAATTAAACCTCCACAGCAAGGCTGTTATTCACAGTGGTAAATGTTATAATGAGGTAATGCCAGCAATGATACTTTCCAGTGCCAATAAATCTTCTCAATCACATGGTGGTGACCTACCACATAGAAGGCTGAGGATGTACTCTGGTACTTTTTTCTAATTCCCAAAAAAATATTTTTTTCCTAATAAATTATTCTAGCTGAAGCATGTTCTGATGTTACAGCTTGCAATTAGCTTCTGTTTCTATGGAACAAACCCCCTCCTTTTGTGATGAACGCATTTCAGATCTCTTAGAAGTTCTTCTGTTCTTCCTCCCGTTTCTACCCTCCTCATACCATGTATGAACATCAAAAATACTTTGAAGAGTTGGGTTATCATTCAATTCATTCCAAATACAGCCCCACCCGAGCCAGAAAAGGTTGCTCTCAGTAAGCAATGATGGAATAACAAATGGAGCCCATCAGTTCGCCCTGGTTTCAGTTCATGATTTCAGAGTGGGGTAGATCAGAATGTCAGAAATACACATAAGCATTCTGCTCCTTGGTTTGGATTTATAAGCTCTGAAGGAGTGATTTTGGTTCACAGATCAGAAAACTTGCTGCACCTCAAATGAATAGTAAAAGTGGCAATCATTAGTTAGGAGAGAAAACAGATAAATAAAAATAGGGAAGGAAAATGCACCAGAAAATGTACCTTAGAATATTTAGCAGATTAATTCAGTCATTCCAAGGAGACTTTAGCTCTTCATCTTTATGTCCCTCTAAGGAGTTACAGATTGTCTACAGCTTTCTAGAGGCTCTGCCTGTTGTCTAATAATGACCAGGCCACTGAAATGCTAAAAATCCCAGACTGAATCTTTCAACAGCCTTTGTAACTCACCCCGATGAGCCTCAGCATCCTTGATCCTGTGCCTATTATTCTGCCCTTTCATTACAGTATTACTAGTCATTGAAGCTTTTTTTAATGAACTAAAGAATTCAGTCTGCAGGAGCACTGCACTATGGTTCATAATTTAGATCTCTCCCATACTTTACATTTTGATCATGCTCAGCTACACAAGGGCAATAGTCAAGTTAGCTTAATAATAGCCAGAAGAAATGCCTCTAATCCAATTGGTCACAAGGCACATATCACCAAAAACAATTTCTTTATAATTAAAAGGTGCTCGCGGGCACAGTGAAAGCTTGGAAGTTGCCCAGGGATTTTGGGGGAAGTGTGTGGATTTTTTTCCCATAGACAGCAACCACACTGAAGCAATTTCTGAAACACACTGATAAGCTTTGCCTTTGAATTTACATTAAAGAGCTCAATAGTTGCTACCTGTGAGAACAGCTCGTGCTTCTAAACTGACTTGTGTCCTGTAGAGATTAAGGACACAGGGCCTCCAGGAGATTAGCACATCACTTGGTTTAAGTGACACCCAATCCATTTTATTGACATGGCCTCTATCCTGCAAAACAAGCACTTTTTAAGTGAAACATCATGAAAATTTGTGTGGCTTTGTGGGCCAGTGTATAATGGCTTTTCATAGGCAATTATTGGCCACTATTGGCAGGTCTGTAAAGGAAGCAGGCAGCAAGGCTATGGATGCCTTGTCACTCCATGCCACTGCATACTAATGCAGCAGGGCAAGCCCACAGGAAACCTGCATTGTCTTTTAATTTTACTGAGCCTCGTGACTGACTAAGGGCTTTAAAGCCCATTCACTGCATCAAGCAGATTATCACACTGCATTGTTGCAATGTAGATTTCAGAGTGGTGCTGAATCACAAGGCCACTCCAGTCTTCAATCACATTTTGCAATTATTTATTTTCAGCAGCACGAAATTGAGCCTTTACTGGGAGAAAGAAAATTAGCATGTAGGTGAAGAGCTCTTTCACCTTCTTTTTTAATGTCATGCTAGTCACGGGGTGCAGTTTGGATGTGCCACTTGCTGCTGAGTAGCTGCATAGTGGGAATGAGAATAATTATTGAATTGAAGCTGTGCACCAGCTTGGGAGATCTGACGTTTCATAAGCCTGCCTGCCAGCTACCTGGATTCCATTATGCTGAAGAAATAAGCTTTTTACTAACACTTTGGAAAATAAATTTTCCATTCTTTTCTCTTCCTTTTGATCTACAGCATAAAGAGGCTGCATGTACTGAGGTTGATAGGATGCATGAAACTGCGCTGTGCTGATGAGAAGAGTAAGCAGCATTAAAGCACACACATATACACAGACAGACATTTTATCATCAGGCAGTTCTACAGCAAAGCCATGAACTACAGCTAACTAAAATGCAGTGAGATATGTTAACCCAAAATGAAAGCATGAAAAGAATGCAATGCAATTTTATGCTAAATCGTTTTAGCAGAGGTATGGAATTGTTAAATATGAAAACTGAATGCAGGTGGCCCTCTTCAAAATGTCTGTATTAAATCATGTTCCTTTTTTTCTTGTTTTCCAACAAAATGGAACTCTTCATTTTGGCTTTCTAACTCATAACCAAGTATCAAAACTAGAGGATATACAAGTGGATTCCTTCTGGTTCTAGAAATAAGCCATAAGATCCAGTAGGAACTTTCACAACCACTGCATCCACAGCCTAGGCTAGAAACATCTGTCTGAGAGCAAGTCTTCAGGAAGTGAGGTTAGTGAATTCATATCTGCACAAAATTAAAATTAATCCACCTACATCCTTTTGTTTGTACTGTTGCAAAATCTGCAATTTTTGCATAAAAATTTGAAAAATTCTTCCAAGAGTTTTTCCAAACAAAACAAAAAAAGACAACTTGCAATTAATGCTTTATCAAGGTTGGAAAAAGGATGAAGCAGAACAGGAGCATGATGAACCTAGCCATTCTAAGTCAATCCAAAATTCTAAAAGTGACCACAGAATATAGAGTATCTTCCCTTTTTGCATTAATATTTTTTCCCTTAGTTCCTGAGAAAGTACTATCCAACTCTTTTTTAGTTTCAAAATTAGAAGGAAATGAACTAACTGAAAGAATGACAAGCTTGCATAACGAGCTCTGTTAATAAATACCTTATTTAATCAGGGATTTAAATATCCAGGTCACGGAATTCCTTCTGGTTTTGCAGTGAGTGTGCCAGGCTTCCTGAAGACTGATTAATGACAACCTCACCTTTCCTAAAGGGTGTGAAATTAGCATTGCATTTGAGGCTTAGCCAGTGCCTATTGCACCTCCTACCTGCTTGGTATTCTGGTGCTGCACATCAGGGCAAAATATCTTGCCATGCTTGGGCCAACTGACTGTCCTTACATTTCTGGTGATTGCATTCATGTTTCTTCATTGCTTCTGCTCTTATTTGAAAGAATAGAATTTATCTCTTCAGGGGCTGAACAATGAAAATCTTGCTTTATAGAGAGGTCAGAGATAAAAATTTAAGTAAATATGAACTGACAGGAAAATATGTTCTTTTTCTTATCTCATTCCTTTTCTATTTAATTTCCTTACCACGTTGTATGCTTTGTGGTATTTATGAGTCTTTGTCATAGTTATTAAATAACAGAATCCTTGTCTTTCCTGGTCGGCTAGTATGAACATTTTTATCTTTACAACCATTGTTGCAGCATTTGTCCCATACAAAAATCTCTATTGCCTGAGCACTAGTGCCTCTGACTTAGAACGAACTCATGTTTGAATAGCACATCAGAGCATCTTTCTCATGCATAACTCAAGAGATAGCATCACAGAATCATTTATGGGCTGCAGGTTTAAGAAAAATAATCATCGGTTTTATCAGAGAATCATAGAATGTCAGGACACAATATGTTTGAGGCAGTGATGCTTTCAAGCACAGAGCTGATGGAATCCTGCGTGCACATTCAAAGGGAGATCTCCCTGGAGATGTCTGGCATTTTCCAAAGGAGAGAAGGAGAAAGGAAAGGGAAAAGAGAGAATGTAGAAAGGTGAGAAGAATGGGAAGGAGGGAAAATTACAAAACTGTAATGTGAATCTCCCAAGAACAATATTGGAAAGATTCTCTAGGAAGCATTTCAAAATAATAAGGCAAATCTCTGTTTGGGTTTATCTCTTCCAGATCTAGTATTTCCAAAGATCAGACACTGGGCTTCAATGGGTGACTTAATCCTGTACACATCTACAAGCTTATTACAGCAGATTTTTTTATTTTTTTTTTCTGAGGGGCATCTGAACAATTCTATTCTATTTTTTTTTCTTGCTTCCAGAAAAAAAACCAAAAAAACAAATCAGCTGAATGTGACAAACTCATGTAATAAACTTGACTATCAGTACTAGAGGACACTAGACTTCTGTGATGGCAAATTAACTGACAATCTTCCTTTCTGGCACAGCTACACACAAATACACCTGCACACTCATTCACACACACACATATATATATACATGCAGATATATATATATATATATATATATATAAGCATATCTATTTCCAAAGGGAGAGTAGATATACTGGTACTTGCTGTCTGGATGCTCTCCTGCCATGCTCTCCTGCACCATACTGACTACACTTTTCAAAAATACATGACCTGTAAGTCTATTATTCCTTACATAAGTCAAAAAGCCAGTATGGGCCAGCTGTAACTTACAGGAGAGTAAGCATTAAAATGAATCTTTAATTTACACATTCATATTTAAAGCTTCTAATGTATCTTCAAAATTGTTGAAAAAAGTTCACTTAATATTTCAGATTTGTTGAAGATTCATGTATAATGTAAGAAAATAATTATAATAATTTCATATCTGTCCTTGCTGTATCTCATTTTGACATGACAGCTTTGAAGATCATCTCTTATCACAAATCCTAGAGTTCACAGACTATGCAGGTCAGGAGGAAATTCAGATTTAACATACTTTGCAAATCACAGAAATAAATAAGCATGAAGTGCAACGAAATCAGAATCCCTAACAACTGTGAGGAAAACCCAGAAATTTTGCAGAGCCAACATGACAGAAACATCTCACGTTCACCTTTAAAATATGTCTCACAAATTGAATCCAGAACTGTCGTATTATCCACTAACACTGTGGAAAAGTACTCAATAAAATGGTGAATATCATATTTTTGAGAAGGTATGCAATATTTTTCTTCCTAAAAATGTGTTCATTCTGTTGTGAAATTGCAAGGAAAGATAGGGGATATTGATTTAAAGCTCACAATGGCAGTCTGTTTTCTTGTGGTACGTACAAGAACCTTCGTAGTATTCTCCATGCACTTTCAGCATTAGTTTCTAAGGATTTCTGATGGCTTGGGACAAGCTTAACAATTCCACCTTTCAAGCAGTTGCATGGACTGAAATTAAAATACATACACACACAAATACATGCATAGACACACAAACACAAACAACTAAATAACAACAAAAAAATGTAAACCCTTGCTTTTTATTGGCTTTCAAATAAAGAGATTTGATAGAAGATATATTACCTTAATCTCTCAGTTTATCACATTTATTCCAAATACATACACTGCCTCTATAAATAAGAAGCTTAAGAGCAAGGAATATTATAAAGCAATAATAAACTTTCAAAGCTAATGCTGAGACAATTTACAGGACAATTTAAAATCTGCCTCCATAGTCCTTATGTCATCGTGTATTATTCAAAAAGAAGGATTTCAGTAAAATGTTATTGAACCCTCAGTGATAAGATTGAAGCAATAATGGCTACAGAAGTCTCAGAAAATCTTGTCTATTCAAAGAATTAACAGAGGGGCAGAAAGCCTGTGTGATGTCATGTTCTCTTGCACTGTAATTATGAGAAGCTTTGTTTCTGCAGTCCATCTCTCTCTCTCTCTTTCAAAGACCATATGCACACTTTGCATTACATGAGAATTACACAGTGGCAGTTGTTATTTATGAAGATGTTGCACTGATGTATTTGGCACCTATCTATTTAATCAATACCATAAATGTAAATGTATATAACCTCTAGGAAGGAAGGACAGCTCTTCCACAAGACCACATCAGATAGAAATCACAGCTATAGGGTGTTACCTACACTGTAAATTAACCTTCTTCTAATCCATTGCCAGGTAAACCTCAGAAGAGCTTATGAATTAATTGCAGAGCATTTTGATTCTCTTCCTCCCCAACCTGTTCTAAAATAGCAAATCATTCTTCCATGTGACAACAATGAAACTGTTCTATTAAGAGTGCAGTTCCTACATACCAAAATCCTCCTTGATTCATGCAAGGAATTCAGAAGACAGGTGATGGTGGTGAAGAGGGTGATATAACCCATTTTGGAACTCATTTCTCTAAGAGCCAGTTTCACCTTTTTTGAAATGCAGGTGGGTGGAAGTCACTGCACTATGTCACTGCTTCATCCAGGGACAGCTTTCCCATTTTTCTGGGCTGGGCTTGCTGGAAGGAAGGTAATGAGGTGAAGCTTAGGATGCAGGAAAGCAGAGCAAAGTCAAAAGTTGGTGATAAATATAGGAGTTAGGTTTGGTTTCCAAAATCAGTTCTCACAACTATGACCCACAAGCATGCCTAATTTAACACCTCATTGATATGAACAACAGAAATTTATCCTGGGAATAAAAGGGGGCTGATGAATACACATTCCTGGAGTTATGTGGCATACCTTGAAAATTCCTCTGCTCATACTGAAACTGTCTTTTACAATTGCTGTGCTCGCACCTTGATGTTAATGAAGGCTCTTATCTTCATCAAACTTATGCTTGGAAACTGCCTGAATATTTCCTTAAAATTCCATTCTGGGATAGAGGAAAAGAAGGATTAGACAGTAAATGAGGTGAGCACAAGCACAGCTATTCAAAACTATTGAGATTTTTCCTCTTTATTACTTTGTCATTTTTCAATGGCATGAACAGTGCAGGTTGCAAGCAAGAGAAAAAAGAGCAACGAACACTTTTGGTTGAGATCTCTTTTTCACCAATTATGTTTCAAAGTGATATCTGCAGCCAAATGGCAAACATCCTCATCCAACACAAGGTTACATATCAGATTTTTTATCAGAAATGAAACCTACAGATCCAGAAACCACAGTTCCTTAAAAACTGAGCAAGAAGGAAGCAAATGAGATAAGGTACTGCCACAGAACTGAAAAAACTGCAAATAGCTTTACCATTATAAGCATAATAAACCATAGGCTAGTAGCTGGCTTGTATAATTTTATATGTATATATATATTTTAAATGGCTTTGTTTAGGACTCAAAATGAGCAAATTACTCCCCAGGAAGCAGGAGTTCCAGAAGCAAGAATATTCTTGCAATACTTGTAGTGTATTTAAAAGAGTGAGAATCTAATATGCAGCTTAATACATCTCCAGGGCTACACTTTATCTGCCAAAAAACCACCCTCTTAATGGGGTAAAACCCTGCTGCCAAGACAGTCTGGCATCACAGCACCAGGCAGCACTGACAGTGTGGTAAGGGTGTTGCCACAAGACACGTCCTTTGAAGGAAGGACTGTTATACTTGAGTTATTTTAGCTGAGGAATTCAGTAAGACAAATATTATATTAGCACTGCACCTATACCAAGGTGATAGAAAAACGTTCCAAGAAGGACATTGAGTGAGAAAGCTAACATGGCAGCTTTTATTTCTTGTCCTTTCAGCAAAAATGGTCTACAAAAATTATTGATTTTTACTGAGTTCTGCAGAACTTTCTCATGCAATTTGTCAAGAAATAAAATAGATGAGAATTTTGCTTCATTGGGATTTTCAGACAATATTCAATGTGACTCAAAAGAGCATTTTTACCCATTTGAACTCAATTCAATATCCAAGTGATATGGGAGAACTTGTTACTAATGGAGTGAGAAATGGATGTATTAGAAAAGAAAAACAGAGAGAAAGGAAATTAAATAGAAGAAGAAAGTGCTGGTTTAGATATTCTGAAGTAACTTGAATCATCTCAAGTGGTGAGAAGTTTCTGATAAGCTGGAGTGAATTAAATAAGTTATCTCACTTTTATTTTTTCATGTCAGTCAACCCAGACTAGACTCCCAAACAGCAAGAAAACTATCCACAATTAAGATTTTTGTTGCAAATTATAATAGACATGAACCCAAGATAAAATTGAAAGCCAGGAATTACATATGCATCTATATGATTCTAGAAGATCTTCTAAAGTAATATCTTTATATAATTTTGAGTATTTGTTTACTGTTTTCTGTGAATATATTAAAAAGCATCAAGTTACCAGTTTCTAGTAAATTCTTCAGAACATTGTCATAAGTTTTATTAGAAAAACCTGGAGTAACAGCCAAAGCAAAGTTTTCATAAAACTACAAGTTCATTTATACTGTAGAATTTTATAAAGGAAGTCTATTTTTACTGGAATTTTGCCAACTCAAACTCATAATATATTAGACTCATAAAATGAAGCAGATCAAAATCCAACTCCTTTTATGTTCCCAAATACCATGAAGTGAAAATGAGTTCAGGGTCTTATGGTGCTAAAGAAAACATTACTGAGATTATTGGTGCCATGACTGGCTATATTTACAAACAAATTGTCTGAGCACTTTTTAAGGGAGATGCAAATTGAGGAGAGGTGGGTAAAAATGACTGAAAGCTGGGAAGGAAAAGCCAAGATGAAATGATGGCTCACAAAACCGGGTCCACTTCCTGATTACAGGTGAGATCTGCCAAACTGGGTCAGTTTTCAGAGACAGATCTGAACCCCTGTGGTGGTAATGCTGGAAGTTGTGGGAGGTAATCACACGTGCTACAAAGGTGGATGTTGGGATGTTGTGAGGGAAATAGCAATGAGATTCAGAACAGGAAAAATGCTGGAATGATTAAAACTTCAGACTGGATCCTGCTTGTTTTCACTTCCATAAGATTGCACGGTGTCAAAATGCAAAGGCAAAGAGGAAATCAAATGTTTAATATTCAGAGCATTCATCAAGCACCATATCTCTTACAGGTAATCAGGGGGATGCTTGTGAAGCCAATAAGCTCCTGTCAGCTCCCTGTCTTCCCCCTGCATTGCTGTTTGCTCTTACACAGGGAGAGAGAGAGAGAAAATTTACTTTGTAAAATGCACTCGTGCCAGTAAACTCAGCTCATGTGAAGTATCAGAGTTTTGATGGTTTGGGTGAAAGTTAATTGGCAATAAAAGATGAATCTCATTAGACACACTTTTGTTTTTTAGGAAAAAAGGGATATAAAAAGAAATTAATATAGATTCTGTAGATACTGCAGCCTTATACATGTATATGTATATATATACATATATATATATACACATATATATATACACATACATATATATATATATATGCATCTATTTGCAAGACTCTTTTTGAGATGGATAAAAAAGACAGCAGGCTACTCTCAGTATATCAGTACAATCAGGAGAGAAATGGCTTCTTGACATATTCCTCTTCTAGCTGTTTCAAAATTTTGCAATTGATTGGAAATTTAGCTGAGGTCTTAAGTTTGCAGTACAAGACCTCAAGAGAAAAGAAGTTTACACTTACAGTCCCAATATTTGCTTCTTCCAAATCTTAGCATGAAGGTGTGTCTTCCTCAATGTGAAGCTCATGAAGAAAAGACTTTTGGTTGGATCATATCACGAGAAGATTCATTTATTCAAGAGGAATCCTCAGCTCAATCTTCAGGGCAATTTTCTTTCTGATTCATAAACTTTCCACAATAATCAGAAAGGAGGCTTTTGTGTGAGAATTTTCACAAAACAGAAACCAAGGATACAAAGAAGTGCTGGGAAAAGTATAAGTTCAATGCTGAATAAAGGAAAACTAGTCTCTAATTTAACTATAAAATTCAATGTTGATATAATTAGAAGCTGGTTATACAAGTGGACAGTTCATAGGCTGCCCTTTCATTTCTGATTTTGAAAAACAAAGACCTTGGACAACTCCATCTGCCAAAACAAAAACAAAAACAAAAACCAAAACCAAAACAAAACAAAACCCCAAAAACAAACAAACAAAAACCCATCACAAACAAATGCATCCAGAAAATTGAATTAATGGGGGAAAAGTCTGAGAAGTTGAACTAGCTCCATTCAATACACAGGAGATAACAGGCAGGACATAATTGCATAGGGTAATGGAGGAGTAGAAGATTAAAACCCCAAATCCCAGTGTACTGGGGAGCACAAGACAATAAGTTAGGCATTTCCAGGAAGGGTTTGGGTTCAGCCAGGCTTTGGACTGAGTGCAGTTGGTCTGTTGGATCTGGGTGCCACAGACCAGTGAGCTCCTGCAGCTCTGTAACTTGTGCCCTGCAGGGGTTTATTAACTATAAGGCTTTATTAGCTATGGGCAAACATACCAAATCCACAAAATCATTTTGGGCCAGGGATAGTTAGCCTGCCCAGTGACTTGAAGGATGCACAGGAGAGTTCTCCAGCAGGCTCTCTGTGAACATCATCTCATCTCTAACCTGACACATTAGGCTCATTCCCAGCCATAACAACAGGCTGCTGGAAAACCTCCTGTCCATTCTTAGAATACAGATTAGACACGACATATTTTGGATTGGAGCTGCATACCTAGGCTACCATATCACTGTACTTCATTAGGTGTCCCACAGCCACTATTTGAAGGAAGATATTTTATTTTTATGATACATACATATTGTCTTCAAGAAATATTTTATCTAAGAGTTGGGAGGAAGCTTGCTGAGCCCAAACCCAGAGGTCAATGGATTTTGAGCTCTACTTCCTCTTCATCCCTTACTAAGAGAACAGATTTTATCTTGTTTTCCTCCTCCTGCCCCTGAGGGTGCTGTCTGGTATCAAGTAGTGTCTGATAAATAGTAGCCAGGACTCAGCACATTGCATAACTTTGTGCCTCTTTTGAACTCTTAAAGCATTTTTCTTTCAAATATTCCACCACTTTATCAGGGTCCTGTATCAGAGGTGAACTTCCAAACTGCTGGAGAGGAATAATCCTTCAAAAGCTGATCCATTTTCTCCTGCCTTCCATGCCATTCACAACTATCTACCCTCAGGGCAGATCTTTGAAAGACTCTCCTAAAAATCTCTTTTGTAACTCTAAACGTGGTGTGAACAGCACTGAGGAGACTTGGCAGAGCTAGCAACAAGAACATGCTTGCCTTAACATCTAAGAGAAATTCTAAATGCTCAAAAACTGTTATAACAAACCTGAGGGAGAGAAAGGGGAGGAAAAGCTGAGGAAAAAGTATCCTCCCCTGTTTCCCACACAGACTAATAATGGACTCCCAAAAAACAGTGCCCAAGGTAAGGGTAGGAAAGCAGCACTGAATGCACATCCCAAATGACCCTCACTGTCCTCATGTCATGAGCTGGTACATCAACAAAGGAATCCTGATCCCTCTCTGCTCTGAAAAAGGGCTCCATGATGGGCACAAAGTGCATTTCTCGTGTTGAGATAAGAACAATAGACTGGAAACAGCAATGAGATAAGGGAACAAACAGTAACAGAAAAAAAAAAATAAAATAAAACAAAGGAGAGACTGATTCATATGCAAAAATGTTCACCTCAGAGCTCAACCCAAACTCAGCCACAGAATCACAGAATCATTGAATCAAATAGGTTGGAAAAGACCTTTTAGATCAAGTCCAACCTGTGACCTAACAAGACTTTGTCAACTAGACCACGGCTTCCAGTGCCACATCCAGTCCTCTCTTAAACACTTCCAGGGACTGGTGATTTCACTACCTCCTTGGGCTGCTCATTCCAGTGCCCAATAACCCTTTCTGTGAAGAACTTCCTTATGTCTCGACCTAAACTCCTCCTTGGACTTGTGTTCCATTCTCTTCACCAGCCTTGTTGCCTTCCTCTGGACATGCTCCAGCATCTCAATATGCATCATTAAAACAAATTAAAAGCAAATAATATATGGAGGAATATAAACACAGAGACATGCCTCAGATTTGTTCAAAGCTCTTTCTCTCTCTGTTGCTACAAGATGTTGTGCAGAGACTGTAAAAGACCTAAAGCTTTAAATTCCCCATGTGGGAATATTGCAGCATCAATTTTCCAGCAAATTCTAGCCTCTCACACACACAAATCTGACCAAATGATTCTCAGATTACTAAAGCAATCTCAGAGCATTAAAGTGTGCTAGTTTTAAAAAGCATTTTTATTTCTTGATGGCAGTGATTTTTGTACATGCATCTATATATGGGGGTGTTTATGCATACGTATATATTTATATATGTGTGTGTGTGAGTGGAAGCATTTCATTTTTTAGTAAGCGTGGTATATAGCAAGAATCATGAATTTAAAGAATTTCTTTTGAGACCTGCATTTCCTTTTGCTGATGATTGTTCCTTATCTTCGAGTGCACAGAATGCTGTTGGCTGAATTGAAGCTCCATTGAGTGAAACAATCGGATTCAACCAAGAAGAGAAGAAAAATGATCCTCTTAGTGGCATTCCCTAGCACAGGAGAGAAGTGCTTACCTTGTGATGGTTATTGGCAGTTTGTACAAATGATAGTTCACAAGGGTTTAGGTTAACCTGTTTATTTTTACATGACCTGAGATATTAAAAATATCCTTATTTTGAAGGGCTGCCAGGCGGTAACTCAGCATGACACAAATTCTGGAGCAGCATCATGAAATGGCATGCACTGTTATTGAATTTTTAGTATTCAGTGAATATTGGTCATGATTTACAACAATTTTGAAAAATCAGCATTTGTAATGGGATTCTCTTATCTCTGAAAAGCATTTCTGACATTCAGTAGTGCATCACAGAATTGATTTATAATTTTTTTCCTGGTACATATTCCAGCTGCATAACAATATTCTGAGATTCTGACAGACTGCCACTTCTCACTCCTTAAAGAAGCAGGAACTCTTTAACAATAATGACTGGAAAACTAAGAAATGAGCAAGCAAACAAACAAACAAAGCAAACTTTTCTGATTAAAGCAATACACTCATGTGAAGGAGGCTCAGAATCATGAGCCAAAGACAGTGCAGCTGCAGCTGTTGCATTGGTATTTTTTAATTTGTTCAGAAATTTGGCACTTCAGTGCCAAACACCTTGTGACTTCAATATTTATAAACACACCTCTGAACACCTTACCTCAAGTGTCTACATTTCCAAAGCTTCCAAACATCTGTGGGCCATTTTAACTTTTCAGTTGGTATGGTGGACATATTATTTCTTGCCTCTTTATTGTTTTAGGTCAGTTGGATCTTCAGGCTGCTGGGAGATGTACTTGTCCTGTGCTATTATTGTTTTGAGTGAGTTTTTGCCTGATCCATTCATTATCCATACACTGAATGCTAAATACAGGCTGAATACAAGAAACTAAACTGATTTGATTTTTGTAGGTTACTGCAATTATTTCATATAAGAATTTAAGGCTCTTTAAAATATCTGCTCTGAGCCAGCACTAATAAAGTAGGTCCAAAGTGGTTTGAATTTCCACCTACATTTAAGAATATGAGAAAAAAAATAATTCTTTCTGATTCAGGCACTATATTTCTTTTCTCTGTGTGCAAACTAAGTGAATGCAACATATTGGGGGAATGGCTCATTCCTGAGAACACTGGAACCTAAACCAGGCAGAAACTGCTTGCTTACCAAATCTGTGTTCACAGCATTAAAAATTTTAAACTGAACTCTGGATGCTCTGTAAATATTGCAAGTGTTGAAGTGGAATTTGGGGCACTGGTTTTAATTTTTAAAGTACCCTATACATTTTGATCTCGATTTGCCTGACAAACTTCATATTTCCCTGCACAGAACTCAGGAGAGATCTGAGAGCTGAAACTCTGCTATTTTACATGAGAGGGAAGTGTTAGCAGGATACTTTTTTCTCAAATGCTGGCTTTTATTTTATACTCTCTTCAAAGAAAATATTGTCATTGAAATCAAATGAGGTCCAGATTTCACACTTCTAAGCTAAAACATGCCTTTTTCCTAATTTTGCTCAGCCTGGATTCATTGGTTGTGAAAACACTCCAGACCATGTAATTCCTCCTAAGAAATGAAATGAAGGAAGACTGTGCTCATCACTCAGGAAGCAATGAATAGTCCTTTTCATTACCAGGATGATAGTGCTTTATACCCATTGTATGTATTATGGACTTCAACAAATCAAATAGGGAAAAGATGAACCAGGGGTATATGAAGAGAAATATAAGAATTTGAACACTACTGCACACTACTCTCTAAGGCAGAGGCAAATGATCCTGCTGGCATGGATCTCACAGAATGCCTGTATAACAAAAATCTCTGGTTTTACAGGAGAAAACAGGAGGTCAGCCTTATTGACAGCTAACTGTGCCAAATCCTTGGCAGCAGGCAGTGTTTATACAGATTGCTGTAAAAGATCAAGGTATTTACTTAAAGATTTCTCAAAGATATTGAATGTATGAGGTAGGAATGGAAGGTTTTCATGCTGTTAGATAATAAACATTGGAAATCATCTTGTGTTTCACTCATTTGCCTTTTAGTACAGCATAATTATATCTCTCTTTGGAAGCCTGCTTGAAAATCACCTCTGAGAATTTAGGGGACATGGAAAGATAAAATATTATTCACATGCAGTGCTCATGAAATAATTTCATATTTACACCTTTCATCAGCATTAAATACAAGAGGGAAAAAGGTCTAGAAGTGGCTAAAATTTCCTATCTAAGAAAGTAATCAGTAAAAAAAAAAAACCTTAAAACTTTATCATCCCATTAATTAAAAGAATCAGTAATGATTCACACAAGCATATGAAGTGGAACACATGGATTGAACCTTTGAAGCTGCTATAAAAGGTAAAGAAGATCCTTCAAAAAATCAAAATAAAATTCAATCAGCAGAAAACTCCATATAGCAATTGATTTCCAAAATATACTGACATCTGTCATTCACATCAATGGCAAGTCTCCCATTGGCTTCAAACAGAATGTCATCAATCAATCCCATAGGGAACTCAGATTATCAGAAAAACCATACCTCATCTTGGATCCACACAGTTTTCAACCCTGATTTATGCTTCATCTGAGTAAAGGTGTAAGCACACCACATCTAAGGAAAGGTGGCACAGTTCTTTCTTTCTGCAGAGATAGATTCTTCATTAATATACCCATATATGAGCAAAGTGAATAAGGAAAACACTTCAATTTTGATAAAATAATCAATCCTTTCCTTCTTGAAACTCAGCCTGCCAGCAATTCCTCGTAGCCACGCAGAATGTCTTTATTTTTCTTTGCAGTCAAATCAGTTAAAGTATTTTGAAGGGTATATCATTTTCTATTTGATCAGTTTAATTTAAATCTACAAGATGCCCTCAGAGAGATCATCAAAGGATATAGATATTTCAGTAGATTATTTTCTTTTCACTGACAGCAGCTCTAAAAGGTAGTGAACATTATTTACTTAAAAAGAAATGTTTTCCCTAATGCAATGATTGCTGGAAGAATCATTAGTCACAACAAAAGTTCAATGACTCAGTTAAATATATGTCTTATTTTATAATTTATATGTCTTTTTACCATGTAGCATCCCTTGGGTCAAATTTATGAGAAACAAAAAGGACACAAAAACCTAAATAATATTCAATATATAATGAACATGCAAATTAACTGGAAAATCACTTTCTCTTAATTACTAATTTTTACATAATGATCCAATATCTCTCTGGTCTCTCCTAATACACAAAGAGATAGCAAATTGTGAATGTTTCTTAAGTGGCAATTACAGCTCTGACTTAGTAGACACGGTTTATTGAAAATGTGCCAACATTTAAAGACTTCTTCAGGCTGGGTTACAGTTCTGCAATGACTTTATTTTTCTTTATTTATAGAATCATGTTGTCATTTACAACGTGAATCACACCTTATCTGCCTGATGTAAACTTTAAGAAAAACTCTGCTATTGTATCTTAGCATTCAAAGCTTGGGATACTCTGTTTAAACACAGAATGAAGAGATTTTTATTATCAGAGAAATTTAGAGTACTCATTTCCTAAAACATCTATGTTATAAACATTCAGATTATAATATTCATCATTAAAAAAATACTCCAAGCCATCTTGAATGTAAACATTATTTACATTTATGTTAATCTTATCAGGATGTCTACAATACCCAAGTATGAAACAAGGCACATATTAAAATGGAAAAAGTTGAGTTGCATCAGTATTTGAGCAAGCTGAAAAGCCTGTACTATTATTTAAAATGAGCTGGCTATTAAGCTGAACATATTAGATACCCTTTTGAAACTAATTTCCTAATTGCATTTTTTCTTTCCTATAATTTGTTTCATTTAATATTCATTAGTCTTATTGTTACCATCTTTCATCTGGTCTATCATTTGAGGTTCACTGACCATGAGGTTCTTTCCAATTATTTGATCTATTCATACAAATATATGATTTTAATACTTAATTTCTGACATGTCACCATTTTTAAAATGTTATGTTAAAATGTGATCATAATGAAGTAATGTATTGTGGAATTTAGATACAAGTTCTCATCTCAAAAATCTTGAGTTCAACATTATGTGGTCCATATGACATATGATGGTTGCTTTGAAATTTATCAGATCAATTATCAATCACATAATTTCTGTATTCTTTTGAAATCTCACCCCTCTGGGTATAGAAATAGGCAGGTTTTGTTTAGATCCCTTGCTAACTTCTGTAACAAATTGTTCTCTGTTTTGTGATGCTTTTGTCAACACCACAAAAAGTGATTTTTCATGCCCTCTTAATAACTTTTCTTCTTAAAACATTTTGGCCCAATAATAATTTTAGCTATTTCACTGATTAATTTAATCCCAGTGTATATATATATATATATATATGCATACATATCTGTACAGTATTAAAAAGTGAACTTTCTGTTTGGGTCTTTGGCTGGGGTAATTTGTTAATTTGCTGAAAAGTATATTCAAAAACTATAATAAAGGTATATTCTAGAAACAAGCTCCTTTCTTTGAAAAAAATATTCATTCAAGAGACCCAACATTTCCATGGGAATAGATTGTTTCCAGTTTCAGGGAATAAAACAATACAAAAAAGACTTCTAAAATTAAACCAAAGCTTTTTGGTTTTCATGTCTGTTTGATTGGGTCTCTTTCCTCAAATAGGAATATTTTGTTCTGGTCCAGGACAGACCAAATGTAGTGATGCTTGAACATATTCCTATGTTCACACAGGGATACATGTACCTGTATTTTCTAGGGAGCTTCAGCAACCATTCCTTCTTACAGGCTTCATGAGATTATTCCAAAATCATGGAAAATAACTGCTAGCATCATTTTAAGTGGGCTGATGATCTTTCACCCTGTCATGAACAAACCCTTGTACAAGACATTGTGTGAGGGAATGATTTCGTAGAAATATATTTTTGTTAGCCAAGAAATGTAATATGTATTTAAAAAAATACAGAGTAAGAACAACATGTTTTCATGCTTCTAGCATCCAGTAAATCTGCTGCCTAGAAAGAAACATAGTGGAATTCTAAGGGTGCCTTTCACTTTGCCTGAGAGAAAGAGACAGAGAGATGGAGCATCCATACACACCCCCAAGAACAAAGGAATGGGATGTGACTGCTTCAAGACTCCTGAAGGCACATTTCCTTTTCTATAAGAAGTCTTTGCAGGAGATTCAAGGTCATATGTCCCAGGTAATAAAGACAATTGTTTAGCCACTGCTTTGTTCTCTAACACTTCCTTTGACAAATTCAAACCTGTGGTGACTGAAATAAGGCATATTAGGAACTGCCAGCATACGTTTTATCTTGAAATAAATATGGTATGGACACATGACACAAAAAAAATTAGTAGTTTAGTTTGACAAACACAAGTAAGCACTGGTTTAAGTTGGATTGTTTTAGCCCAGAATTAATGGTTCTCATGTTTATTTTAAAAATTAAATGGTTTAATATACATTACTTGTGTATATATCTATGCTGCCCAGGACATCAATAGGTGACAAATCTCTTGGTAAAAATTAAAATCCCAATAATAAGAATTTATTAAATATTATATGCTCAAAAATTAAGAGGACAGTATTTGCATTTGAGTGCAAATTAGGATCAGCCACAGTTTGAAGTAGTTTCTTTCCTAGATTCCTTCTAACACAATTGTGGCCATACTTCCAGGCAGTGATTATATAATCACAGACCATACTGTGAAGTTTGGGTTACCCTTAAAATAACAAATCCAGCAGATTAGACAGGTAGATTAGGATCTGCTTAGCAGTCAAAACACAGAGAACCTTAGGTAGAGCAAGCCAACAGCTTTGTTAATATACAGCTCCAATACCTGCTGAAGATAACATCTACTGTACAGATCACTCTGCTTTCTAATTAAATCAGAACTCAAAAGAGCAAGAAATGCTTTATTGGAGCTGTAACTTCTTTAAATCAAGTAGTCTGCAACCCTTCTTGTTTCCATGGCAATAGGCCTGTCATAGGGACGTTCATTAGCTGCAGCTGTTATCACTGCAGGTACACCAACCTCACATCACAAAATACCTGTTGGAAAGTATAGTCTGAGTTAGATCCCAAAACTATTAATGGAAATTTCCCCATACTATAAAACACTGAAGTTCCAGGAGTGTTTCCAGCTTGTGCTTCTCAGGACCTCTTTGCTCTGTTTGAGCTTTCAGTTTTTTCCCTCCCTTTGCCCCCATAAGTCAGTTTGCAGGTTCTGTCACCCACCAATGCTTGATTTTTGCAGGAGAAAATTTTGTGTTTCAGCCACAAATGGAGTAATCTGTTGACTCTCAGCTCCATGAATGGGACTTTTACCCTCAGTCATATGCCTTTTACATCATTTTTGCAGCACCCTGAAATGGCATCTCTGCACTGTAGCTTTTCTTTTTCTGGAGCTTATATTTTAGTGCCAAGCCAGAGGTAAGCATGGATTCTTCAGAGTTAGCTTGAACAATATGCAAAAGCAAGGAAATGTACACCCACCTCACAGTTGTAATTGGCAATGACTTTGGCCAAGATAAATCAGGCAGTGTTGATGTCTTATTTGCAAGGTGGAAATCCTCATGTTTGAAATAAGGCCATCACAAATATCACTTAAAAGGAAATCAAACATGTTTTCCTTGTCTATTCAGATTCACCTAATGGGACTGAGTATTTTCACCAATACCTTCAGAACCCTGTCAGTCCTGTTATTTTTCAGCTGTTCCACATCACTATTCCTTTGGCAGCAATTCCAAGGAAATCACATCAAATATTTCCATTTTAAAAGTACCATTCCACAAATTTCTTCCACTGCTTAGCATTTTATTCCTTGTAGGAGTTACATCAGAATTACAAAGCCTCCTATTTTAAAATGTTCATACAGCATGTTCCAGTTTCCCACTGCAAAGCATAATATTGAAGATTTCACTGATCCCTGAAGTGCAATGTATGCTTGACTTTCTGTGAGCATAAAGGACATTAAGTATCTCTAAGCAGTGAGATATTTTTATTACATCAGCCAGTTTCAGATTTATCAATTTATCATTTAAAAATTTTTCAACTTTTCCACAAAAATTTGGGTTATATCTGTAACATATTTACCATGACTACCAGAGTTAATTGTATTTAAAACAAATTTATTCTACACTCTGTCTCTTTTTATATTTATACAGCACAGGATCCAATGACCTCTGCAATGAATGACAAGACAATTCAAGTGAGTGCTTTATGATAGTGTCTTCTGCAAAGCAGGTGTGCTATATTGCTACACAAACAGGTTGTAATGGAAACCCATCAACTCACCTTCATAAACAGAAACACAAGCTAGTGAATAAATTCAATTATTATTGGGCCTGCAACCTCAGCCTTTAATTTACTACACAAGTCAGCTAGAGAAACACTTCCATCAAATATATTCGATGTTAATCAGAACCAACGAGCTCCTTTGTAGAAGAATCATATATTCTCAAAATTTTATTAGTAAAGCCTTCCTGGTGTCACATAGGATCATGAAATATAGTCCTTAGGAGACATGCTATATGAACTTATGCAATTCTAAAATACAGTGAGCGTGTTAGAGTTAAATCACAGAAGAATCCTGCAACACCACCATGCTGCACAATCAAAAGCAAAACAGAAATACAAGAAGCCTCTTCCCTTTACTGCTGGAAAGCTGTTACAGAACCAGTTTCATGGGAGATTAGGGAAAACCAAGGCTAACTGTATTACCAAAGTACACTGAATTGCCATTCTCTCAGTGGAAAGCCCCAAGGCTAAATACTGTCTGCAACAGAGAGCAGGGCCATTTATATCTCACTGATCCTTTGCCCCAGCCTTGGCCCCATCGATGGGCTGCTGTAATTAATCCAAATCCCAGGGGAGCTCTGTACTGGACAAGGTAAGTGCAGCCCGTGTCCTTTGGCCACTCCTCCCTTTTGGCACAGCATGACCCTTCCCTCCTGACCTAACTGTGTCAGAAAACTGGATGTTATTACTTCTCTTTGGTGTGATACAAAGCAATAAAGAGAAATGGAGAACAGAAATTTCTTTTACACCATCTACTCAAAAACATTCAATTATGGTAAGAAAAAAAAAAGCTCCCAAAGAAGTTCTCTTGCAGGAAGGTGGAAAAGCTCACAAATTTTTTAGAAAAAGAAGTAATCAATATAAATGTATTTGTGTTGAAACACTGAAGGCTATTACCTCTCCCTGTCTCTATTTGTTACAAAATTGCCTCAGAACAATAACAGTAAACAAAATACTACATCAATAAGCTTTTAACATGCAAATCAGTTTTTTAAATAAAGTTAATTTAATATTTGATTACATTATTTATTCATCATCTACGACCCACCCTTGTGGGGAAACATTACCTCCTTGTTAATCAAAAATGACTTCCTCTTTGAATGCAAACCATATTAGCACTCCAAAGGGACATTTTTTAAAATTTTGCTTTACAGTATTTTTCCCTTTTTGTCATGCTTAATTTTTTAAATCATTGCTGAGCTTTTATTTACGTTTTTTAAGGTGTGAGTGAAGGGTAAGAATTTTGGCACTTTTGACTGGGAGAGAAAAGGGTATGTATGGAATAGGAGTGCATCCTGCCTCCTGACAATCTCTTGAGTAGCATTGGACCTTCAAAATATGTAGACTTATTTCTTTATGTGAGGAATTTTCTTAAGGACAATTAACACCTCTTTCTCTAAGCTAGCTAAGATGGCACTCTACTCCACAGAAAAATTGTACCAGTTTGGCTTGGAAGGGACCATGGGCAGGGACAGCTCCCACCAGACCAGGTGGCTCAGAGCCCCATCCAACCTCTCTTGGAACACCTCCTGTGTTCTCTGTGGCATCTGTCTCTTCTGTGGGTGACTTGTTCCACCATTTCACTGTCCTCACTGAAAGAAAAATCATCTTTTTTATTTAGTCTGGACCTACACTCTTTTCTTTTGGTTTATAACCATTAGCCCTTGTCCTCTCACAGCAGGCCCTACTAAAACATCCATCCCAATCTTTCTTATAGGTGTTCTTTAGATACTGGAAGGTTTTAAAAGGTCTCCCCAGAGCCTTCTCTTTTCCAGGCTGAACAATCCCAATACTCTCAGCCTTTCCTTATAGGAGAGATGTCTCATCCCTTTGATAATTTCCATGGCCCTGCTCTGGACCCTCTGTTACAGATATAGATGAAGGAAAGGAAGGAAAAGGAGAAGAGGAAAGAGAGGAGGGAAAGAAAGAAAGGAGAGGAAGGAAAGAAAGGAAAGGAAGAAAAGTAATGAAAGGAAGGAAAGGGAGAAGAGGAAGGAGAGGAAATGAAAGAAAAGGAAAGAAATGGTGAAGAGGAAGGAGAGGAAGGAGAGGAAGGAAAGGAAAGAGAAGAGAAGAGAAGAGAAGAGGAAGGAGAAGAAGGAAAGGAAGGAAAGGAAGGAAAGGAAAGAAGTTTGCCTGACTGGTGCCAGGGGCCCACCTGCACACAGCAATGCCCACAGACTGCATGTGTCAGCAAGACAGAGCTTCTTTAGCAAGTTAAACTAAAAATTTAAATAGTGAGATTTCAACAGCATTTAAGGTCTCATTTCTTCTTCTACACTTTGCATATCAACATGACAGGCAGCTTCTACTTTAGTAGATTAATAAAGGCTAGTTAAAAGATTTAATTATAAGCTTAAGAAAAAGTTCATATTGAGACTTACTCTGCCCTGCTGACTAAAAAATATACATGTTCAGTCCCTAGGTGGACTGGAGAGACAGCTCACATCATACAGACTAAGAAACAACATGGTACTCACTCTTTCACAGAGACATGTAAAGGTTTTCTGTTGCCTGCAGGTCTGAGCAACAGATTCTGCACACTGCAATAAAATCCCATCTACTACACTGCTTGTGTTTTGCTTCTTTTTATGTTTTAGCTGTTTTAATTACTAGTAGTGAATGGGGAAGCTGTGTAGGAGGAAGCTGTGAGTAAGGAGATAAAGATCTACTAGGTAAGGCCTTGTTTTTACATGGTTTCCTCATTAGCAATGAGACAAATACTAAGAGGGAGTGCCAGCAAACACCAAACTGCAGCAATATTTTATGGTAAATTAATATTGGCTTATAACTCCTTAAAGCATGGGAGAAAAGAAAAAAAAACTTGTGAATTGACAAGCAAAACACTTAAGTAGAACATTGAATTCTCTATAGAAACACACCCTACAAAATATTACAGATCACAGCATAGACTAAAGTATATTTTCAGGCCCTTGACTTACGTGCTGCTGGACAACTTTTCAAATTTGTCATACAACAGTAAGAAGTTAACTATGTAATTGTTTCCTATTTACTTACCCATTATTGAAATCCTGCCTTCAATAAGCATTTCAAATCTTGTAGAAAATGCTATTTTTCTTCAGAACTGTAGAAAAGTGTAATTATTACTAGAAAGGCTTGAAGGCAAATAGATTACACAACATAAAATCCAGTTTTAAAATGTACTAATGAAAGCACGCTTTTATTTATGAAATATTTTATTTGCACATTTACATAGGCACTATGTGTGCTTGTAATCATTAAATCCTCTAATGGAAGGTAAAATATCCATTCTGTTAATCTTTCTACATACTGAAGACATATAGACACCTTCCAACTTCAGTGCTTGGAACACTTTGTACCTAAATGCAATATTAGATTCAGAGTCATGCAGCCACCATTTCACTCAGAGATATCCTTGTGCCAAAGCCTAGACATTCCCTGTACCTAAAACTAGCTGTGATGGCTTGGAGCTCTATTTATTAAACTTTCTCCTTATTACTAAAACAAGGGTTCTGTTATCTTCAGCTGTTCCTGTCCATGCAGCCAAACTGCAAGGAGCAAGGGCCAGATATTCTTTGTTTTGTTATAATTACTTTTGGGGAAAACAAAAGCCAAACCAAACAAACCTAAAACCATTTCATCATGCATTTTATAAAATTCAAAATCATTAGTACTTCACTAATATTTAACACATATCACTTGATCAACTTACAAAGGAGAGAGTAGCTTCTGCTCCACATAACTAATCTAAACCAGTTGTTGCTGGACATAAGTAGAAGAATATTAGTGTATTCTCTCCATAAGTAGAGAGAACATTAGTGTATTTTTTTTCAAATTGTGTGAATATCTGTGTATGCTTAACACAATTTTTTAAAAACTTTTCTTCACTCAAGATAGATAAATCCCACTGCACACTCTACTCTTACCCTATGCTTCTGTCCATATATGTCTAAAACTAGAGAATGCAGGCATTTTAGTGAATGCCTTCAGACATAAAAATTATGTTTGTTCTTGACAACAGGACCCAAAATTAAGATGTTCTCTGTACACATAGAGTACAATGGATGTTTTGAATGCACAACATCTTTCTAATATACTATCTGGAATAAACTCAAAACAAGGCATTAACATATTAGGATGGACATTGAAATGTTTCATCATCTGTTCTGAATTCTTTCCCTTAATTCCTCAATATGCAATTTCTCACAGAAAATTAACTGTACTTTTCTCAAAGCATTTTGTGTTTACTTTTCATATATTTTACTTCTTATGCTTGGAAGATAAAATGTAAAAAAAAAAACACCTTTCTCTTCGAGTTTTTTGAACTCTTATCTACTGATGTCCACCTGAACATTTGATCCTATGATAGAAATTTTAGCCATCAACTTTGGCAATACATTAGGGATGGTAACAGGTAATTTTCTTAACTATAAACTGCCAAACTTTTTAAGAATTACAGTATGCAAGCACCTCACTTGAGATATTCCAGAACCATCTGGGCACAATCCTGTCCAATGCTCTCTAGGATGATCCCACATGAGCAGGGAGGTTGGACCAAATGACTCCCTGTAGTCCATTCCAAACTTACCCACACTGTGATTCTGTACTCATTCAAAATTGTGTGTGCACATAAACCTGAAGGAAATTATCTAGTCAAATCTTTAACATGGAATACCTCCCCTATATTCTTGTCAATAAAACCCAGCAGCAAATTATGGTCTCTGCCTGATAACTTATGTCATGTAGTAACAGATGCATAACTTATCTATGACCAAGCAATGTGAATTTCACCCTGATCCAGAACAATGTGTGCCATTTCTACATATTTTTCTCATTTTCTGTATCATATTACTTGCTCCTCATGTCTAACAGACTTTCATGTTTTTGCATTGGGGTTGAACAGCTGAAACCCTTGAGATTTAGGAATACAGATTGGATTTTTACGATAGGCAATTCCCATATATCTGTTTGTCATTTAGTTTTATTTGCAATTCAGAAATATTTTGTCAGAAATGTTTAAGAAAATAATTACCTGGACTGGATAAACACATGACTCAATAGAAGATTATATTCTAGGTCAGCTCCAATACATCACATTTATAGCCTTGCTAGTTGTCAGCAAAATAAAGGAAAAGGAAGCTTCCAGAAAGGAAGCCTGAACAATACACAGACCTTTTTTTTTTCTTTCTCTCTTTTTTCTTTAAATTATAGGAAAAAATACAGCTACATCACTCTTTTTTTTTTCCTGGATAAATTGTTCTATTTTTTCCTGTCTTTCCATTACTAACTTGGCTTAATTTAGAACATTCCTATGCCAGATCATTGAGGGGTTCCTGTAACAAAAGGCTCATAAATGTTCACTCACTTTGTCTGCCTATGTCATTAGAGCAGGCTATAATCTTCTGTTGGTGAACATAGAGGTCTTGCATACCCTTTTAAGGGAAGAAAGATAGGCTGATATTCATTTTCATATAGGCTGATTTCATTTTCTGATGCTGTGGATACAAACTGTCTCCATATAAATCAATAACCCCAGACAGGAGAATGCTGAAGGACACAGACACTCAGAATCTGAAAATGAGTAAGGGAGATATTCTCCAAAAGGAAAAGGAAAAAAGTCCACACGTGACTAGGTTGAGGATGGATTCATTATTTAACAAGTAAGCAGGGAGACCTAAAAGATGTGTAGAGAAACATTTGGGCCACAAGAATATGAAGTCAGAAAATGGGTTGCATGCTAGTGAAAGACTTTAAGGCTTGCAACTTCAAATTGCACTTAGCAACTGGAAAAGATTTCTAGGCTAACATTTTGAGGAGGTGCCTCTGCTTTCCACAGAAGATAAGATTCTGTATTGCCCATGCAGAAGTTTGCCACAGACTGCATGTGGGACATACAAGTGTATCCTTGTGCACTCCCCAGTGTCACAATTTTTTTGTTCCCTTTATATCTTCTGGCTATCAGGCCAGCTGTCTTTCTGAACTGCTTTCTAAATTATATGAATGGAATAAAAAAAATAAAAATCCCTCATAAACTTTCAATATTTATTTTTATCAAGAAAACACAGAGTCCAAACCTAGTAATCATTCAGTGCCAATCAAGTCAGTAAAGGGTAAACTATTTAAAGACACAGAAAAAAATGCAACAAGCACATCACACTGATCCTCACAGAAGCTCCACTGCAGTCAGTGATGTTACAGAACTCCATCACCTGCAGTACCTTACAATTTTGGAGGAGCACTTAAAACTCTTAGAAAAAAAAAATGCTCAAAAGGATACACATTTAAGTCCAGTAAGAGCTCCCCAGAAATGACTGTCATCAATAGAAATAATTTGAGCTTGCAAGCAAACATTGCTTCACAGGTTTTTCACATCAACCATGAGGTAAAAGAGCATTAAAGAAGGTTTTGATGTTGCTGAAGCACAATAGAGCTTCTACTGAGAAAAGGAATTGGGATATGAATAAAATGTTCAGTGCTTCTCAGAGTTACATTTGTCTCCTTCCTTACTTGGCTTCACTAAATTATTAACAGAAACCTAATCTGGCGCCAGATAACCAAACCAAGAACATTTGCTGGAAAGTGAAATGGCAAAAACAGAGAGGCAAAGGCTGAGTCAAAATAGAAAAGCACAGCTCCTCTCTATGTATGTACATATATATGTAGAAACACACAAATTTATACATAATATATATATAAAAAATATGCACACTGCATACATGCATGCACACATGCCCTTAGACAGGAAAAACAAGTGCTCACACGTGGGGAAGTACAGGTAGTACAACGTACAAAGCAGCTTTACAGCAGCATGATTACCTATTTTAAGTGATAACACACAACCACATAAACATAGCAGTCACATAAACATTCTGCACTCACAGCAAACACAGAAACACAATAAATGCAAACAAACATCTTGCTTCTGGACCAGCACTGCTAACACACCAGTGTTCAGAAAGCATTTCCCCTGAGTAAACAGATCTGTGCAGCACAAACACTGGCAGGCTCAGATGAGCACTGGAAGGGACACTTGGTAAATTTTTGACATGTGAAATATCATTTATAGGCTGTATCTAAATATCTATTACAGGCAGTAAGGACTGCTCTTGGCAATGATTGCAAGCAGCAGCAGAAAATAAACCAAACAAAAACACTTTCAGTGGTCCTGCTTCCCCCCCTCTTCCAGGTGACAGAAAGAAACCATAACTAAATAATCTGAAATCAATTTGTGTACTTTGGTCACAAGGAGAAAACAATCTCTAACAGTGTAATGATAAATCAGTTAAAATTATGTTGAAGTATTTAAATGCATTTTGAAACATTTGTTTTAGAATATTAAAATGAATTTTGAAAATAGCTGTTCAATTAGATAACCAAAAGGTACATAGCAAAAGGGAAGCATTTAAAAAATGGCCCTATTCTGATAAGCTACTTGAAATCTGATTTCCACCTCACTAATTTTTTTAATAGCTTATTTTCTTCTCATTTTCTGCAATTAGTAAAGGTTCTGTGGAAGAGATATTTCTCTATTAATTGGAGTAGCATAAAATACAATTCATATTTGTTTCAATGTGTTGGTAATGTAGAACACTGATGGTGCACACAAAACGTAAAACATTTTTAACTTGTGAATTAATAAAATCAAATGGAGAACAAATATTTTTGATCAACTAAGGTGAATCTCAAGGCTCCTTAAGAAGTTTATAAATCTAATTATTGGACTGACTATAGGAGAGAAAAAGTCAAATTTTCCAAGAAAATAAGCAAAAAATTAGGGTGATAAATTTGGAAATAGACAAAATGAAATAAATTTAAATTAATTTTCATTTTGTTCTGTAAAAATTGCAATTATTACTTAAAGTGAACTTCATAAGTAGGCAACCTTTTAAGCATGAAGTATTCTCAGAGGGGTTAAAATGCACGAGGAAACTAAAGACGTCAAACTCCACAAGAAACTTAGAATAGTCTTGACTGAAGGCACCCTGAATTTTTCCTTACTTTTAGGGAAGAGTGGGTAGACATTTACCTCCTGCTTTTAAAAGATCTCTCTCCCTCCTGCCCTCTCTCTCCTTCCATCCCTTTGCCACCCCTTGCCCATTGGCAACAGAAAGAGCCAAATTTAGGTGTTAAAGTTGGCCATAAGAGATGGTGGTTAGAGCTGGCCTCAATTCCACTTAAAGAACTCTCCTGAAATGAACTGTTTTTCTGGTGTCCTTGCAGTTTTCTGGAGGCATTTCCTTCTCTGCAGGAAATTTCAGGCTGCACAGTTTCCCCATTTATCGGTTTTTTTTTCAGTATGTGATTGTCAATACTAAAGTGGGAGTACTTTCAGAAAGGATACTTGCTGTTTGTCCTCAGAGTCATGAATCCCTGACAGCAGATACTATCAGATTAAGTTAAATGAACTTCACTATGCAAAGCCTGTTTTAAAATGTTAGACCCCAGTTCAGCATGTTTCAGGGTCTGGTCATCAAATAATAATGTGAAGGCAGGGAAGCAAGGTAGTAAGGGTATCCTCATGGCCCTTCTTTAGGGATTTCATCAAATACCAGGGGATTTCGTTTCCAGAGCTCAGCTATGTGAGTCTGGCAGCACAGAACTATAAGCCTATTTAATATAGCCCATCTGCTCTTCAGAAACAGGCTGATTTGCAGCTTTGTGCTGAACAATAATGATGAGCCACCAATTCTTCTTTAAATCTTTTGATGTTCTATACAAAATCTCTTTTGTCAACTTAGATGGGGGTTGAGAATTGAAGGACAACTTTTCTGCTTTTTGCTCATTTCAAACCCACCCATGAAAACAGGTTTTTTTCTATTTAGATGGGCCAAGCAAAATAATTTTTCTGTTATAAACAGTGGTTGGAAGGGTGAGCTGCCAGAATTCACTAACATGTTTAAATGTTGGGACATTTTCCTCTCCTTTTCTATAAATATTTATATAATAAATATTGCATAAATACATCAAGTCATCAGGTCTTTTCTTTGTTTCTCATAATTCTCAATTGGTTTTATATGTGTTTCATTTTTAGTCTTTAAAAAAATCCAGAAATTGTAGGTTTTATACTCCTAATTCTTCTGGAAAACATATTGAAAAGTATTAATTTTATTTACTGCATCACTCTTAATGAGCTGAGAAAAAAAGACTTGCAAGCCTCTAAACACAGATTCTTTCATATTAACTATGGAACACTAATTGGCATTAGCTAAATGTTAGAGGCAAAGGCAAACTAAAATTCAGAAGTCCCAGCTGTACATATAATTTCTTCTGCATTAGTCTGGTGCTTGACAGAAAGTCATTCAGAGCAGGCTCGAAATTTCTGACTTTTTATTAGTAAAAATATTGGCACCAAATTGAAAATATACATAACTTTGTATGTAAACACACTTTCTGTCACATATATATAGACTGATTTCAGACAGCTAGGTAGATGTCTATATTTCTTCCTCTAGTGCAGTTCATAATAGCCCATCATTCAAGGATTTAGGTGATGGAGAACAAGATTTATGAACACAGCTTGTAAGGTGCCTGGATTTCATATTCTCCTGCGTTGGCTGTGAAGTTGTTGGGGAGTCTCAGCCTTGAAATCTTTCATTTCACATAGACAAGTGTAGTATTGAAGATTAACCTTGACCTTTCATGCACCTGACGAATGTTCTCACCACTGGGTTAGTTTCTGTCCCTGTCTCTGAACCCAGAAGTCTAAATCCTCAGTTTTTTGAAAGATAATAAAAGGGAAAATACTTCCCCAGCAATTAGACCATCCCTATTATTTTACATATAATTTTTTTTTTTTTTTTGCTTTTACTCATCAGACATCACCAATACTAAACTCTTTTGGAAAAATCACTGTGCGGTTGAATCTTAAATTTTTAGAAGCTTTGACACTTGTAAGGAGTTGGTCTTGTACAGCTCAGAAAGAACACTGAGGATTAGAATCTGGACTCTTAAAAATTCAAACCAGAGGAGCTGCATTGAATCAGACATTCTAGTGCTGGGAGTGTGCTTAGATACAAACTTGACAGCACTACTGGCAACAGCTGGAATGCTTCTATTCAAAATTATATACTATGCAGAATGGCAGAGTTCTTTGATTGAATATTCTTTATAATCCCAATATAGGTGTTTGTCATAAGGTAATTATACAGTGTGAACATCTCTCTGCACGATGACATCGTTCTTCTAACTCTGTTCAAGCACTAAATATATTACAGTGCTTTCCTGTGTGTCTGGCTGGATTCATACACGCTCACACATTCACATCAAATTCTGTCTGGTTGATACTAATTACATTAAAACTAAAGCTAAATGGCAGTGAAAATAACTTGAAGTTTGGAGCTAGCAAATGTACTCTTTTGTTTACCATATTAAGTTGTTTGCTTGTTTCTTTGTGCTCAAAGATGTGTGGGAGATTCATAATCACTTATTACCCATGTACAACATTTTTTGTCATCTATTCCCTGTACTTCTTATTAAGGGACTTATCTTGGCTCCCAAAAATCTATTCTACTTCCTACACATCAATTAGAAATTGACATATACCTTAATCAAGTGTATTACGATACATGTCTAAACTAAAAAATGAAAGTATTTTTACTAATTTGTCACAATTGTTGGCTCTATAATAAATTATTCTAAGTGACTGTATTGCAACCCTAACCATCACATGGACAGTGAAAGTAATGCACTCAGACATACTAGGAAAAAAAACCAAAAACCTTAACCTACATTGATCAAGGCTACACACCATTTTTGTTGTTACAGTGCCTTTGCAAAGATAAGCATGCTTCATTTTAGTAATCTTTAATCAATATACAGCATGCCAGTTAAATATTTTCTATTTATTACTCTCCAGAGGCACCATAATCAACACCATAAGTAAAACTACAGTCCCCTATGGCCAATCTTCCACTGTAAAGCAAATGTGGCAGGCGTGGAAACTTAACAATAGGGGGGTTTATATTTCCAAGAGCAAAGCCTTGCAGGGACAGCAGAGCTCATCCTTAGACCAGACACAGCACAGTACGACATTTGGCTTATCTCTAGACCCTACAGGTGTGTCTATACTCTGGCTTGTTCAGCTCTAGATATAGCCAAAACTATTTATCCACCTATCTCAAGTTCTGTGTAAGGATGGGTCTACAGATTTCATGTTTTATTAAAAGAAATTGGTTTACTTTTTTTTTTTTTCTTTTTTTTTTTTTTTCCCCCTAATAATTTACATTTTTCTTTACTACAATTCTGGACTTGGTTTCTCACAGCATATTCCAATTCTTAAAACAGGAATGCAGTCAAGATCCCTACCAGGGCTGGAAAGCCTAAAAAGGTGCATAATCAGAAAGGAGAGCCTGAAGAAAAGAGTGTGATTTTCAGAAAAGTCTGTCTACTCATGAAAGTGTCTATGGCTTTGCCAGTAAAATTCTACAGCTTCACATGTCTACCACTCCCCACTCATCTTCCCATACCACCATGGTATCTGAGCCATGACACCAAATGGAAGGAGATGACTTACATTGGACTGCACAGCCCCAGAGAAAGATGACATTAGTGACAGATGTCTACGTGCAGTGTCTCTTTTGGAGGCTGTCAGAGCTCCTGTCCCAGACTGTGTAAACAGCACCTGGTCTCTGTAGCAAGTATCTGCTGCAGGCTGCCCAAGAACCTGCCAGAATCAGCCACAGCAGTCTCCAACAGACTCCAAGGTAATAAAAAACTACACATCTAGGTCACACACTGAAGCTGAAGGGTTTACTCAGCCTAGGAGTTGGAAAAGCTGTGTTTAGGCTGTTTCTTACTTTCCCCAGTTTGCAGTGGGATGCCTAGAACTTAAAACGCAGCTATGACTTCTATTCTTTGGCAGCAATTTATTTCAAAGTTTTATTGCATCACCCAAGATCATATATAATTAAGAGCCCTTTCTTAAAGCTTGGGCACTGTTACCTCTGACAACTCAAATCTGGATTGCTCACTTTGTTCAGTCTTATGTTATTCATAACCTGAATGCTACAAAATTATTATTGCAGTCCCTATTCAAAAGTAAATCTGGTAGCAAATCTCCAAACGCAGTACAGTTTTATTCTGTGCTCTGGGCAGCAAACACAGGCAAACACTGAAACACATTGATGACATCAACCCCCTTTATTTTTGTCCCTACCTAGCTTAATTCTGGCTATTTGCCTCTTTTCCTTGGTGTGAATAAGAAGCTGGTGGGTAGAAATGAGGAGTAAATACTGGGGGTTTTAGCCTGAGAATGGCTGCCGGAGAGTTTGGTTTGGAAGCTTTTGTTTGAGATTGTGTACTTACTCCCTGCTTACCTCTAGCAGAACATAGTTACAAAAAGTAATTCACAAGACTCTCTGAAAACTGAAGCCTGCAGGAATTAAGCAGCTCTTCCTCCTCACCACGATATGATTAGCTGTCTCTGAGGAGTGAGTGACGACGTCCCTCCCACTCAGCAGCTTCCGAGTGACATTTCACTAAATAGAACTTGAATCTCAAAGGGCTGATCTGTCAAGCAGTTTCAAACTAGAAAAGATCAGGCAGGTTCAGCTTCCCCCCTCAGTTACATCCTCATTTCTAATTTTCACGTTTTATGCTTCATGCAAGTGTTAATTATAAAGATGAAAGTCAACTTGCCTTTCTTCATCCATTCTTAGCACGAACACAAAATGAAAGTAGAAGTACACATAAAATTTGCCAAAAAGCAACAAAAAAAGCTGACTACAGCTTGAGGAAAGTAAAACAGAACTGATGGATGCAACACAGATCACCATCATCATCATCATCATCCTCGTCAGCTTCCTTATCTAACGTAGTAGGATTTTGTTATGCAAAATTGCTGACGTTGTCCAACCACAGCTTATGTAAATTTTGAATTCTATTAGATCTTTTATGAGTAGTAAAGTCCTCATGGACAGTCAATTTATACTATAGTTTATAGTATCATTGAAACAACTATGACTTTCATACAAACAAGAAACTTAGTGTCAAAGCCTCATAGACAATTAATCATGATGATTTTACATTTCTGTGATTTTCTATCAAATGGAAAGCATTTTGATTACATATAAAGTGATTTATGTAATAAAGAGATAAATATTTTAAAGTGGTGCATTTCACTGTAAAAAAAAAAAAAAAAAAAGCTCTGATTACATGGACAAGCATTTATACAGAAGACAATTAATACCACCAGGTACTAATCAATTGATTAGGAAATCAAACTCCTACGGTACTGGAACAAGAACTGCACATTTCCTAATAAATCCAGTATTTGCAGGGAAAACACAGGACTGTTTTGGACATCCAGAAGCTCTTTACAAATTTCAATGCAGTTTTTGTCCACAATAGATGATTATGAAGGATGGATTTACCATGAATGGTGTGATATCACCACCACTCAATAACTATAAAATTCAGCACTTACTGCAATTATCCCAAATTTGGGAGATGTTGGTTTCCTTCCCATCTCTATCTGGTCTGTAGGAGAATTCAACCCTACATGTTGTATTTCCTTTGATGATTATCATGAGGTCTACAATAACAGGCATTTTGTACTAAGCCTATTTGATTTTGTTTTTTTAAAGCTCTCATTCTCTGCTCTTGAAACTGTTCCAGATGTTATAAATACACATTCATTAAAGAACCAGAACCTAAACATCAGGCTGGAAGACTTTTCTCTGATTTTTTTTTTTGGTCGTAATATTTCAGTTCATGTTTTGAAGTTAGGTGGACAACTAGTTCTTTTACAAAATGAAAGCTACAGGCATTATACTCTTCTTGAAGGCTTAAGTGGTTCTATCTTGAGAACTTGAGTACTGTGAACAAAATTATTTCTGAAATTTCGCAACGTATTTATATATTCACCACAGAGGGCAACTTGCCTTTCTAGAGTAAATCAGGACAAATAGTCTTGCCTAGTCAACCACTAAGGCAGCCTGGGTTTGGATATGGGGTTATTTTCTGAGGGAAGCAAGCAGGGTTTTAGCAAAAATGTTATTGCATAAAACATAGATAAACAAAGAATAGCAGAGAAAGGCGTCTGTCTCCATCTTTCTGTTAGTGCCATGCAAGCAGTGCCAGCCCACCCTGTCACATTCAAGCATGGAAAAGTTACCCAAATGGAATAAGCAGCATTCTAGAAAGTGCTGTAGTAGCTGGCACACGGTTTGTAAACACCTTAAATTTCTATGAGTCTATTGCCTCCATGGACTTCTCAAGGCAAAAGTGCCAAACAAAGATCTTTTGGGACTGCATAGCTTTAGATGAACCTTTACAATTTGTTGTGCCTGAACTGCACTGACTCTCCAAATATGCAATACACTGGACCAATGCTTCAGGGACTACTGGATAAAGCTGACATTTTTCCACTCCAGGAAAACAACTGCCTTTCCTAAAGAAGTAAAAGAAATAAGAAAAATGTCATCCCTTTATTTCCCTACCTTTGTGTGTCATCAAACCAGTGCAGTAAGGTACTTTGGTCTTTGCCTTTTAAAAAACATTGTTCTGCATTGTTCTGTTATCACTGAACATAGCTGGATATTAGTGGAGGGCAAAAATTGCAATTTGAGATTTCTTTGTGCTTGTGGATATTGCATGGTGCTAATGTTTTTCTTTATAAAAAGGAATGTATCAACAGAAGAATTAGTGCTGACTCCCAGGACAAATTATGGGGAACTACTGGAGTTGTGCACTCACCACTTCTCCATTTGCCTCAAAAAGCTTATCAACATCTGAAGACAACTTTTTTAATGTGCTGTGTCATGCACATTATGCCCACACAAGATATGAATCATATAAGATTAAGGTAATTTTAAAGAAAATACAGGTGCATTATATTAAGCCTAAATTATATTTTAAAAAATTTTGACATGAAATATACTAAGAAAGAAAACGCTGTACAAATTTACTGAACTTTTTGGCCCAAGTTTTTAATCTCTGCCTGGTCAGAATCAATTAAATCCTCCGAGATTTGAAGAATCTCAGAATTATACTCCAAGAACAAGCCCAAAGAAAGCAAAGAGGAGGAAAGCATAACCCTGTAGCATTTCTGAAAATAGATTGGCATCTTCAGATTCTCTGAATTTCAGGAAGCAAAAGACTTCTCAAAAATTCTAATGCTGCAACTCCTGAACATATCTGTCCCTTAACCACAGGAATGCATGAGTCATTGCTTTGGGCAGTGGAATTTTCTTCAGCTGTCCTGCAGAGCCAAAATGCCTCACCCACACTCTCTCCTCTGGTCTGACAGGTGTTCCCTACCCCAGAGTCCCCCCTGACACTGATCCCTCACACAGCAACAGTGATGTTTCTTGCAGTGCACTCGCTTTTGCCTGAGGCACAGTTTCCATGCTGATCCTGACACTTGAAGCCTTAAATTGGTTTGGGCCACCATGACCACAGAAAAGCCATGCATAAGAACTCAGCATCAGTTTTTTGTTAGTGCAGACTGTACAGGTAGCTTCAACAAAACAGTAACTTTTGAACACATATTATAAACATATATTTATGTAGGATTATATATATGTCCCAAGGTCATAAATCTTTTCCATTTCTCCCCAGGTTTCCAAAATAAACATCCCTGAAACATATCTCGTTGTACCCTGAGCTTACTCTGCTAACACAACTGTAGGCATCAGCTGCTACTTGACTGACATTTTATAAACATGAGTGAGATTTTATATCTTGTATTAATTCTTAATGGCTACATGTACTGAATTCAGATTACAGCTTTCAAAGTCTGAAATGAAACCTGTGGTGCATATACAGGCTATCTTCTACAGGATATCCATAAGGGATATTCTACTATAATTGATTTTAACTTTACAAGCCATATTACTTCAACTGTAAAAGCTGCTATCAGAACTAAAGGAGCAAAAAAAGAGCTAAATAATGAAAAGAAAGAAAAAAACAAACCCACAGCCCCACAGCCCTGATTAACCTCTGAGGAGGCATAAATGCATTTATTTTTACCTGGTAAAATAACTGCTACTTAATGGAGAAAAAATTTAACTGATTCTGCACAGCAAATAACTACCATGCATACAATGGAGCTCTGGAGGGCTTTACTGATTGCTAAACTCTATGCCATAAACTTCTACCATTTGTAGAAGCCTTTTCAATCCCTTAGCTAGTTACATGAAAGAGAAAAAGAGGAGAAAAATAACAACCCAAAAAACCCCCACAGTCTGAAATTTTGTTTCATTCTTGGTATATTACTTCTGTATGGTTTTCATTTGGATTCGTTGCCAAGGCATGACAGACTGTGCTATTAAAAACAAAGCTCATCCCCTTATATAAAATGTGCCTTAGCTGTGAGCTTGCTTAGAAAGCATTGCTGTTTAGATTCCAACTTGCAAAATAAAAAGTTCAATTTTTAGTAAGTGTGTCAAGTACTACTATTAAGGGAGAACAACTTCCAAAACTATACCAAGTGCCAGATTTTTTGACAAAGTTCAATAATTTTGTCACAAAAAAAAAAAAAAAAAAAAAAGGAAAAAAAAGCCATTAGCAAATCATGTCCTAGGTTTTTTCCCCATCTCTTATACCTCTCGTGAAAGGTTAAATGGAGGAGAACATGGCATGAGTTCCTGATTTAAGGAGAAACAAACATCTGCTTTGAAGACATGCCCATGGAGAGTGCAGGTTTACCTATTGAAAACCAACTACCATATAAAATGGCAAATTCTGGGTTAACTTGTTTTGTGTGTATAGCTGAAAATTAACATCAGACAATCATTGAGGTGAGAGCAGTAACTTAAGTGATGGCTTAGAGGCTCCTTCAGACATCCTTCACTAGACTTCAAGTACTATTCCTAGGTTCTGTAGATTGTTTCCTAGCAAGTGCCATCTACTATCAGAAATTAGCATGAAATGTGATTTTAGTTATTTAGGCATTTAAAAAAACCCCAAAACCTACAGGTTTCAAGCGAAAAGTGTGTTTTAAAGTTCAAAAGTGACAGAAATTGGTAAAAGCAGACTGATGGGAAAAGCTACTATTTTCATTCTGCCATGAAATATTTATCATGACTTTTTGCCCTTTCAACTAAAGAGTTTCTGTGCAAATTCACTGTAGCTACCTGAAGCATATTTTCTCTGTAGACTTCCAAAACCACCTGACATATGTCTCCTTTCCTTGACTTTGTTAGGAAGGTTTCCTGAAGAAATCCATAGCACTCTTCTTATGGACTGACAAAGAGCAGCTCTGAAGTGACCCATTCTCCCTATTTACATAAAAGTTCCAGTGAGCTCATCAGTTGGCTGCTTGCTGGAGATTTGCTATAACTGGGGCAGTTCTAATATGCAAGGTATGTTAGAATTTGATTGGGGGGGGGCGGAAAAAGCCATAAAATACTTGTAGGCAAAGTGTGTAAACATATTATGAAAATTTTGGAGAAAAACATGCTGGCTTTATATTCTTGACAATAAAGAGAATGAAATACAATGCAACAGACTATAATAAATTATAATTTCAGCACAGAAGAATATGGATTTACTTATTTCTTGCCTACATCAGTGAAACATAAAAAAATAACCTACTGGCAACTGGAATATGAGTTATTATCTATAGAGATGACTTAGCTAAGGTAAGACAAATAAGCTTTCAGAAAAACAAAAAGAGGAAGAATGAGGTTTCTGAGACAGAAAAAGCCTTTCAAACCATGTCATATCTTGAAAATAAAGTTTTTCATAAAGTTATTGCTTTGCACAGTAAAAATGAGGATATTTAGACATAAAGATGTCCTATCACGCAGTGCCTTTCAATAAGAAGAAAATAAGTGGTCTGTGGGAGGTGTTAGAGAAACAAGATGGGAATTCAAGTCAATAGTTTGCATGGAGAGGCTAGAGAGAGCAAGGATAGAGAATTCCACAACAGCATCCAGGTGTGATGGAAGCGTTTCAGAACTACTGTGCCTGTGTTTGATTTTTCACCAAAATTTCAAGGCCTAAACTTGATGAGAAAAAACCAGAACAATGATTTATTGCCTCTGAGTCTACTGCCTGACTACACCACCAGCTCCTCATTATCTCTTTTTTTTTTTTCCTCATTTTTCCTGCCATAGAGGGAACTGCCATTTCTGCAAAAATGTCTAAAACAAGCATGAGGGTATTGAGAGCTTTTGGAAACACTAGGTAGCCATTGGATTCAACAGAACATAATTCCTTGACAGCCTTGAGCACCTAGCTCAGGCAGGCCAGGGGAACAAATTATCAGCCAAAAGGAAAAAGAACAGTCTAAGCATACACTTCATCACTAAAGTCTGCAGCAGGGGAGTATAGCTAAGAGCAGCCATGGCATTTCTTCACTAGAGTTCTGCAGTCTGAAGGAAAAAAGATATCATATATTTTTGTCTATCTTATTAATGTTTAGCACCATTATTTGATTTGCTGATTGATGAAAGGATTAAGCCCTAAAGGTATAGAGCATCTTGGAAAAGGGGGAAAAACAGTAGATTTAGCATTTTCTGAGTATTTTCCCACATAACAAATAATCCCACGGAAATCTTAGTGAGATTTTAAGGAGAGTTTTTGTTAAATTTTGTTAAGACAAATCACTCTATTTTACCTAATAATAATGAATTAGGAGGCTGGTCTGAGATCTTAACAGTTAGGTTTGCTTTGCAGTTGCCACACACCTGGGGAATTCATTGTCATCAGGCCATGTTCAACTGGACTTTGGGAAGGCTGGAGAGCTCTGTGATCTGAAATAACATGTCCTTGGAGGTAAAATATCTCTTGTAAAACTTATTTTAAGATTTTCCTTTAGAATTTTCTTGTCCTAATACAGACCTTGGTTGCAAAGGTATATGTGTGTTGTTATGGCATCTATTTTCACAAGTTAAACAGAAATTATAGCACTAGCAAAGACTTTGCTTGGAAATGGAAATTCAAACTGCACTGAAAATACTGCTTCTACGATGTACTCAGAGAGAAGATGCCTGAATTTTCCAAAATTAGCATTTGTAACAGAAAGATATCAGCATAGAAAACAAAGACTGTCCAAATTCAAGTAACTGACTGATGGGTTGACAGACACTGATGTAGGAATCCTTCATGATAAAGCAGTACACCTCTTGTTAAAAAGTCTTTTCAATACACTTTAAAAGCTATGATCCACCTTAGGTTCTTTGGATTCAGAATTCATTGCTTTTGCAGTCTTCTTTGTAAGTTATGTTATTACATAAAGTTCCCTGCAGATGTGACAGTGTAAGATGTTTTTCTAAACTGCAGAAAAGCTGAAATACAGCTTACAGAAAACAGCCATTAAGTAGATCAGGCACGATCAGCTCAAACATGATCTGTGCAGATTGACACCAATGAACAATACAATATGCTTGACTAGCTTCTCCTTCCTCCCTTTCCCCCCTAGCTTCTTAATTCTCTCATACTTTTTTTTTTTTCTGGTGCTTCAGGCAATACTGAACAGTTTTGTTTTGTTTTTTTTTTCCATGAAATGTCAGTTGTCAGGATATAATTTTAATCATTAGTGTGACTGCAAACACAAATGTTTGGGGACTGATGTTTGCATGTGACTTGGGAAGGTCTAACTGCCTGGTGAGGATATGTGCTCGTGTCTGGTAGTGTACATAGGCTTGCCTCTCAGCTATGTGAGGCTACACTGACAGTGAATGTGACTACACAATGTTTTAAGGACGTTATTGTCTCCACTTTCTATTTTTATATGATTGTTTATCAGATATGTTAAGTATTTGGAGCTGATTTGCATTTCTATTTTCTTTTACCATGCAAAAGATTTTTTTTCTCCTCCTCTGAAATCAACAGCAGTTAATACTCCTTCCTTTTGTCTCACAATATGAATTGTTTGCCTTTCCTCAGGCACTTGTCACATTCTGGAAAGACAAGCAAGCTACTAAGGCACTGCTAGTAAGGTGAAGTTGTACATTGCTTTGTTGTGTCAAATAATTTGGCTTTTTCTTCTAATCAGGCAGAATTCCAAGGGCTACAAAAACCACATGCTCTCTGAAGGGGACTTGAAAAAGCAGCTCTTTCCAGATTTATGAAATCACACTTCTTGCTCTTCCACTGCCACTGGGCCCTCATAGAAATCAAACATGATACAAGGTAGGGATGCTCCCACACACTATTGTAACAGAATAAGATTAATAACCCAACTACCAGCTTCACACCTCTCACAAAATCCCCTACACTTGCCAATAGGTAAGGCACTGGTTACACAGTGCCTTACAACATCTGCAGGTGTTCATTTTAAACAGGGGAGGTTCTGTCAAGGGAGATTGAGTTGGGCATTAGAAAAAAGCTTTTGGCATAGAGGGTGTTTGGGCACTGGAGGAGGGTCCCCAGGGAAGTGGCCACAGCCCCAGCCTGGCAGAGTGCAAGAGGCATTTGGACAGGGCTGTCAGGCACAGGGTGTGACCCTTGGGATGGTCCTTTGCAGGGCCAGGAGTTGGACTCAGTGATTCTTGTGGTTCACAACCAACTCAGCATATTCTATGATTTTCTCTGTCTAAACTCTTCATGCTCTATTATAATGGCATGCAGTTTTTAAATCCTCTTTGCTGCTCCCTTTTGTCTGTTTGCATTTCCCTTTGCAGCCATTTGCTGAGAAAATGAGAACAGGTTAAGATAATGAAGTGAAATACAGAACAAACAAGGGATTTAAGGTTCTAGAGTCCCCATAAAACAGCTGTTTCTTTCTCTATTTACTTTAATATCTGGATTTATGCACTCCCTTCTTTCAACTAGGTAGGTAGCAGACACAGTCTGATTTAAGTGTTCTCTTGCTGTTTCTAAAATCAGCTGTAAACGAACTGTAGCCGAGGGGAATTCCCTTGGGAGCTTGTGCATTCTACCGATGGAAGAACAAGAGATGAAAAATGTAAAATAACCTGGGAATAAAGGAAGGCTAGGACATAACACCTTATAGGAAGCTTCTAGCTGTAAGGAAGTGTGCCTTCTCTGGAAAGTATACTGGGGCAGTGTTAGGAAGGAAGCCAATACGCTGAAAAGCTGGTGTTGCAAAGACCCAAAACACAGCAGGCGCTCCCTTAACAGTGCTAATATGCTGAAATAGCACTCCTGCTGTTCAGACAGAATACAGGAGCACACTGCTAAAATTACTGGGTTGTCTTTTTAAGGTGGTGTTTGTATTTGAAGTTCATAAGGCTGACCTTCAGACTCATATCCCTTATGAGTTCCAACTCTTAAAGTCACTCAAGATATTAAGGTTTGTTTATCTGAACTACACTTCCCCACATGTAAGATTTCTTTACCATGAGTGTTTTATACTGGCCACAAGCTGGATATTATTGTTAAACTGTTATAAATTTTAGAAATGTCTCACATATTTTTCCCCTTGAACAGGAATCTTTAAACCTGGCCATTTTCAGAGAGACTGGTGACCCAGAAGGCACACCCCTTCACCAGGTTCTTGCTCCTCAGCAGCTAGTAGGACACGGTGTTAAGCCAGATTTCTCCCTTTGTCCCATGAAGCAGTGAAAGAGATGCATGCAGCATCTCTAATGTGAGTTATTTCCTCTTATTTTCAAATCAGTTAGTTTTGAACGCCAAAGAAAGTACAGGATATAAAGGGTAATTTCCTTTCCTTTGATTCGTGAGTTCCCCTCATTTTAGCTGATGCACACATCTTATCAAGTGATTCAACATGCTAATCAGTACCAGAGAGATTCTGCTCTGGCAAGGCTCAAAATTTAGAAACCTAAAATAATAGATGAGCACCTTCATTTTCATAAAACTGGTAACTGATTGTGTGTGCCTTTATCTCAAGTTAACGGTGTCCTATACTAACCAACAACTTTGCTATCAGTACTATTTGCCACCCAGACACCTAAATGCTTGTTTTTTTTCACTTGATCCCAATGGTTTATCATGATCTCTTTATGGAAATTCCAGAGAGAATAACTAAAGAATGTAACTCAAACAGGTTTCTTCAATATCCATCCCTTAAAAAGTTAGATAGACTAAGTGGATTTTTTAAATGGCAACTTAAGCAGTGAATAATTCTCATAAATCCTCAGCAGTGCTGTCCAGTTAGAGTTATATTTAACTGTTAACAGGAACTACAGTTAGGTCAACAAAAATAATTTTGAAACTTCACCCTAAATATGTTGGCTTAATTTCTTTCTATGAAGCTCCCCAAGTGCAAATGAAGGTTTTCATTCAGTTGCTCCCTGGAAACAATCCCAAAGATGCTTTTGCATTCTTTGTATCCCTATTCCAGTAAAAAATATGTCTTTCTCTTTTCCTGCTACCAGTCCTTGTGCCAGAGAAATAGTTGTTGGGATTTTTGAAATATGCTGACCTAAGTCACGTCTTATTCTGAATTTGACATTTTATAGCTATAATATGGAAGAAGAAAGGGGTCTTTGAGAATATCACCAACGTGTATGAGAATTCTATTTCAGCAGGATTTGTAAAAAGAATATGAATTTAAGTCTTGCCACAAATTGTATTTCCTTCTGTGACAGCTGCCCTTCACTCTGACTCTTCCACTTTGAAGATTAGCTGAAAGGTCTGAAGAAGGACAGAAGCTGCTCTTCTGCAACCATGCCATGTGTCACATCAGGCACAGAGGTGAGTGGATTCAATTTGGGCAGGTATATATATTAATTCCAGGCAAGAAAATTGCTCCTAAGTAAAACTAAATATTTTGCTTGTGACTTTGAGGCAAAAATTGACCTGTGAAAGGGCAGAGACACATTTTGAGCTGTGTTTATACATGTCCTTAACACTAGAATCCAATTAACAATGTTCAGAAGGTAAAAGGACAAATATTTGGCAGGGTGACGCTTCATATTTGGTTCTAGATGTTACCCAAAAACATTTGCAATCACACTAGAGAAACCTCTTTCTTATGTTACTACCAAACCTGCCAATAATAAACAATGAAGTGTGATTGTGCTTATCACTGCACAGACATACTATCAAAGGTTACTCAAGAAATGGGGTTCTCTACTGGACAACTTTAGCACATCACTGCTTATGACCTGGTTATCAATTTCTTCCTTTCCAGTAACCCTGTGAAATGCATTGAGTCACCTCAAATGATGTGTCCTCTACCCAAGTAAAACATCAGTCATGTAATTTGGAAAACTAAAAGCTAATTAAAACATTCTTTCTTCAACAAAAGTTACTTCTGGAAAGAAAAAGAAAAAAAACAAAACAACAAACCAACCCTCTAACAACAACAAAAAGCCCCCAAAAGAGGTGTTGGCTGACAGAAGCAACGAGGTTATTAGCAACAGAATCAGAAACACTCACGGTAAAAAAGAAAGAAGATAAATTAAACATTCATATTTTATCTCAGTTTCTGAAATATATGTTCTTAAGCTTACTTTGAAGTACATGAATAAATTCTCCAAAACCTTTTTATCTTTCCTTGATTGCTAAAGTTTGCTATCAGTGCAGAGCGTGTAGCTGATATTGTATATCATCAAACTTGTTTCTTTATCTTCAAAAGTAACATCTAAACTTGTTATGAATAAACATAAACAGGATGCCTGTTCCTCGTTTATTAAATATAAGCTGTAATAGAGAGAGAGCACACACACTGTAGCACAGTGGCAATGGAAAATATGTTCTCAGCTCCAGAAGAAACCTGGGCTACTGAATTTAGGGCATGTAGAAGAATACATCATCTGAGCTGAAGAAGGAACAGGATTTTGAAAAGGGAGGATATGCACAGGTCTCCAGGGAAGCCTTGTGGTAAAGAAATGACACCTAATTTTTGCCTGTTTGCTTGATGGCCTTCAGGATGTAAAGAAGAGTGGGTGGAGATGATGATGATGGAAGTTGACTCCCTCTGGCCCAGTGACTCTACAGGAAGTTCCAACTCAGAGAGTGGGGGTAAGTACAAAACATGAGAGAAATGGAGGCACAAAAATAAGCAAAGAACGTCTCCAAAGACCCATAGCAAAATATTCCAATATAAGGAGACATAAATGTATCAATAAAGTATAATGAGCAATTCTACTTTGCTGCCATAGCTACATAATTTACAAAGTTGCCAAAAGATAATAGTTTTGAAAAGCCTGCCAAAAGCCTGCTAATTTGCATATAATTGTCAATAATGCTTTCTCATTTACTAGATGGAAGTTTGCTTTCACAGGATAGAGTTATTGGAATTCAATTTGCAGTCTCTGTTTTTATGACTTTTCTATACAGTACTGTATTATTTAGAAATAAATAGGGAATTTTAGATGCAGTTTCCCATCTCTTGCCCAAAGGCAAAAAATAGAGAATACCTTTTCACTTGAAACTAATAAAAATAAAAATAAATTTATTAAAAAAAGGAGAAGTACACCATCTCTTTGGGTTTCAGTCCATCTTATCCAAAAACACATCTCAAATTATTTATCTATAGTTTCAATGAAATAAACATCCTGATTTATTTTGCAGCAAGGTCAGTATTCCGCTTTTGATTCACTATGCCCATGGGAGTGAATTTATTATAGGTGTGAGCGACTTTGAAGTGAATTGGATGGTGTTAAAAACTTAGACTCAACATCATATCCTAGACTGGGACAGTGGTATCCAGTATAATGAACAATAATCTTTCTTTGCAGGGATATGACTCTGGATAAAATCATCGTCCTCCTGAAGCCATGGCAATTCTCCCAGTATCTACAATAGCCAGGATTTCAATACAGAAGGTTTGTTTGCATTGCTGAGGGGAGGTTTTATGGTTAACATGATAATATTGCATGTATAAAATATGTGCAAACTATTGAATCACCACTTGAACGTAGCAGAAAATTTTTAAATAATTAACCACCATTTTCTTATTTGTCACTAAAAATCTGCAAAATAAGAATTTTTTTCTCATTTTTCATATAACGTGGCAAAATGAATAATTGCAATAAATCAAAATAAATATCAGTTCTATACAGATATACACAGTTGCTCTCTGTGCTCTTTTCCTTTTGCACCAAATCTTGATTTTGTGCATTGACATTCACTTGTGTAGTCTCTGCAATTAAGTATGTAAATTTGAAAACTTCATCTATAAATGATGGAATAGATATTTCCGTAACACTTTTGCGTACATAAAACTTCCTGACAGTCTGTGACTAAATGAAACATGCATGCAAATAAAGCTCCTATCTTTGTGTTTAAACTCAGGATTCCATTGCACTCAAAGTTTGGGCAAAACATGTTATCAAACAGCAGTTCTGCTTGGAGTCTTCTAGACATCTGATCCTGTATTTTTACCAGGTTCCTCTCAACCAGCTGACCTACCTCAGCATTAAAACGTTTTCAAATTCCTATCTCCTCCTCCAAAATAAAGTGAGACAAAATAGGCAGTACTTCCCTGATTAGGTTTTAATTTTGGAGTGTAGATTCTAATTGATTTCTCCAAGGCATAACTCAACATTCAAGGAGAGCAAAGTCACTTAGATGGTACTTCTGACTCTGCAGATAAAATGGAGATGTTTTGGACCAACATAGGCTTGAGTGCAGTGAGGTTTAAGTAACCTCACTTTGGGAGCTCATCCTGACACAGTAGGATCATGGAACACCTTTGCAGCTACCAGATAAATGCAGTATCAATCTACAGCCACTCAAATAAGTCTCAGAGCAGAGCATAGGACGATCCCCCACTAATTTGTGGATATGAGCTGCAAAGGAGGTGAAGTCTTGCACCAGCTCTGAATAGAAAGATTAAATACCAGTGTGAACAGCTAACTAGATAAAACCACAGAGAAGATATTGCTTTGTAAATAAAACCTCTAGTGCTTTAAGATTTTTTAACCTTATTTACTATCATTCTGCCTCAAAAGAGAAACAAAGCAAGCAGGCTCTACTGAAAACTTATGACTGCATAATATTTCTTTCATAAATAATATCTCTATGCACAGCACTGCTTTAACATGTCAACTGTAACTTGCATTGTGTCCTTTAATCTATTGTGTGCTGCACGTGTGCTGCAATAGAAGCAAATAATTCATGAGCAGAGCTTTGTGCCATACACATGATATATGAATTTTCCTCCAAAGTGGAATATATGCCATACCTCATTGCATGGTGGTATGATTTTTTTAAATTGCATATATTATCTATTTAAATTTTATTTATCTTTCATGACAAGCTGGGTGCCCACAGGCCACTAATCAAGGCATTTATAACATACAGACTTTTTTTCTCCCCCAGGAAGAGTACAATTTTTTTAGTGGAAATATTTGTGAACACTGGACACATTCTGTAATCACTTGAGTACAAAAGGGGCACTTCTCTGCAGAAAATCCCAAATACTGTTTTGAGATTGTTAATAAAAATACTTAGATACTTCACGTTAAAAAGATTGAGCTACTATTAAAAAGAGAGGGAGACAGAAGGCAGCAGATAGATAAGGACTATGTATCTTAGGCTCTTTACTTCATCCCACAAGTTTTTTCTTTGATATGGTATCTAAACAAGAGTCATTGCTCAGAAACTACTGCCCTTGACTGTCCTGCTTGGGTATCAAATCTCTTTCTGCTATTTTTCACTACTCTTAGTCTCATTCCTACAGATGTGTTTGAGTTTGTCCTGCCTAAACAGAGCCTTGTAAGTCCATACTGCCATCCCTCAATATCTTGCTCAACACAGACAGCAATCTTGCAGTTGAAAAAATTTTTTTCTCACCTGCTCCTGAGGGGAACTCTGCAACATTTCCTTTCTTTCTCCTCTCCCTCAAGTGAGTTCGCACATTAATTTTTAATATGTCCTTTCCCAAATTTATGTAGTACAGGAGAAGTCCATGACAGTAGATGAGATCTAGTGCTCACAGAAGGAAGCAAGGCTAGACAAAGATATTTTCAGGAATGAAATAAAACAGCAGCAAAAAAAATAATACAGTTGAAAACCTAAAGCTAGCTAAACCCAAGAGAGGGATAAAATGTGCACTTTCGGTAAACTGTACAAGCTTTACAACTTCTGCCTCACTCCCACAATGTCTTGGAAACAGACTTGATCATGTGTTGTTTGCGTAGCAGACAGCTGTAACTCCCTAAAGATGCCCTAGAGATCCATTAAGCAGTGTGAAGAATGTCTTTGTGGGTGTATGGGTTGAGAGGGATCAGGGCCTTCAAGGAAGCAGAAAACACAGTAAGAAACAGGCAGTGTAGTGACTACCAGAGTGTCCACTTGGGTGATCCTTATCCAGCATGAAAACAGGCCAAATTCACCCAGAAACCTGCTGGGTATAAAGAGCTGTAATTTCTTAATAAATTCTTTCTCAGTTTCACATCTTATCTGCATATTTTTATTGTTAATGAATTTCTATTATAAACTGACACCTGAAGAGAATTCGTGCCATCGTTACAGTTCCTTGCAACATATTAGCTTTTAGCTGCATTTCTGTTCATTATCTTTCTTGACAATAAAGTATTACTGAGATAACACAGAATAGTGTTAGCTTTGGCCTTTCTATACAATCAGTCTGGGAGCACATCTGTCCAGCTGCCACAAAGCTGCCACTTTGCTGCAATCAGTAACCCCGAGGCTGGGAATCTACTGTCCTTCCTGCAGCCAGTCATGCCCATATCCATCATCCTCAGCCAGCACCTCTCCACATGAGAAGTCCTCTGTAGCACTTTAGTACATCCAGGTTCCCATTATCTTTCACAGAAAACATGGACATGCTCCTGCCTAGTGATGCCAGTGCTGTACACAGAGAATTCATCCTCACACCTACTAAAGATATCTGCAACATGAGCACAAAGATTTAGAATCGGGGACCTACTCCTGGGTCCCCTTGTTTAGGGATATAAACTTTGTTGCTCTCCCTTAAATTAAAAAAAACAAAAAAACAAACAAGAAGTAGATGAATTGCAGCAAAGAAACTGCTTCAAAACAAGGAAGTACACATTGCCTGGTGTAGTTGAGACCACTGAGGTTATAAGGGAAGAACAAAGCTTACATGCATGATATAGTTTTAACAGAGTAGTGACCCAGGACACCCTCTCTGTTACTGAACTAGCACCCAACATCTTGTTTCAAATTCTTATCATGAGCTTTGCCAGCCACGTTTGTCCATTATATCTGCTCATGAGTCTAAAATGGTGGTTTATGCAAATAATTGCAGCACTTGCCTTACACCAAGGTAGAACATATGGGGAGAAAATATGGTCTTCATCTCCTGTTTTGAAATAAAAACTAATTTCTTAAATCTTAATGGCCCACACTACAGAGATAAGCAGGGAAAAAGCAACTATGATTTCCTTATAACAATGTAAGCATTCACTGATGATAAAATGACTAGCGCTATCATACTTCCCACAGCCTGCACTCCATGCTTCTAATAGTTGGTAATGTTCCTTAAATATTTTAATTTTTCTTCAAAATGTCATAACTAAGAAAGATGGAATGGATGAACATGTTAGATAAATCAGAAAACCCCATGGAAAGTGTTGCAGTTGGGAAATAATACCATTAAAGTAATTTATTTCTTTTTTTACAGAACGTTCCAAAATTGCTGAGTGACAAATTATCATCCTCTTCCACAGATAATGTATTTGTAAAAAACCAAAGATCATTTTGGGATTTATTGGTGTTTTGTTTTGGGGTTTTTTTTTTTAATCTTTCACTGTAGAAAAATAACATTCTAAAAACATCATACTAAGAAAAGGAAATAAACAGTATTTTCTATGTGGGAGGTGTTATGGTGCAATTCTACAACAGTTAATGTCTAAAATACGCTAATAGTGTGTACCCTACTAATGTGCCACTTTATTTGCCCCTTTATGCCTTATAAATCACACCGTATCAAATTGCATTCTTAAATCAACAGGAATTTGTTGTTTGTTTCTCTACGACACCACTGATTACAAAATTCAAATTTTGATTTGCATTTTAAGTATTGTAAAGGACATTGAGGACCATGAACTTTATCTGTGTACTCCTTTTAGATGTGTTAGATCATTGCTATATTGTCAGCTTAACAAAATAATCTCAAATGTCTTTATTGCTACCATGCACTCTTAAGATGAAGCTTTTGTATTTTTTTTTTTTTAGGGGGTGAGGCATGTTCTAACTTGTTTGTTTGTTTAAAAAATCAACCCTAGAAATTCTTATGCTTTACAGTTAGATACCCAAGGGTCTAGATCTACAGATTTATATTTTAATAGAGAAGCCATCTCTATAACAATGCAAGATGGAGAAATGCTGGAAATATGCACTTACATGTGAACTCACCTTTGCCAATAAACACTGCAGAGTCAAAGCTCTTCTTACCATCTACTGATACAGGAACATTTAACAGGACAGCTGGCAGGGACAAAGTCACAAATGTAGCAGAAGGATTTGCTTTGACTTTAGGATATTTACAGTTCTATATGGTAAAACAAAATAAATGTTATCTGAGAGAGTTACACAAAAAAAATCTAATAATGGAGTGAATTTACTGCAGGATGACTTGGTGAAATTACACTGGTCTAAGGGATTTTTTTTTTTTTTAATTTTCAAAAGGACAAGCTTGGGTAACTAACAAGAAAAGAAATTAAAGTGAAATTAAAGAGTTCAAGCCCTCCAGTGAAGCAGATGCCAAAGATTTCTCAAGGCAAACATTAAAAACCTACTAGGAATTTCCAGGTTGGGCAACAGGACAAAATAGGAAGGCACAGGCATCGACTGCAGAAAGATATAAAACTATTTCCAAAAGCATATTGAAAACAAGCATACATTTTGGAAACCTGTAAATCTACAGATCAACTGAGATTTATTAGAATTGAAGTTGAGCTGTAATTCTGGAGGGTGATTTAATAAACAGCAAAAGTTTCTTAAGCCATAAAAGGGAAAGATGAAAAATGAAGCAAGAAACTTGATTTCCACTGACATTCAGCCAAAGTCAATTTAGTTATAGTCCCCAAATAAAAATAGTGCTTCTGTGTTCATTAAGAACATTAGTACTTAACAAAAGAGCAACTGAAGAAGAAGAAAAAAGGAAAGAATATTATTCATCATATTAAGATTGAAAATTGTAAATGGAAATTGTAGCATCTAAAGGAATGCAAAAAATCCTAAGCACTGAAATGCCTTGGGTGGGAAATCCAAATTGCCAGTACAGATACGAAATAAAGAAGCATAGCACATGAGAAAAGGATTTAATGAATCTACAAAAGTCAGTTGGTATTTATGAATACAAAATAATCAATCTGTATTTAGGAGAGGGGAAAATAAAATGAGAGCACATAAAAACCAGTTACTGTGACTGTAGTAGTATTATCAGCTTAAGAAGAACTTTAGTAAGAATATTGCTTGGATGAGAAGCAAGATGAGAGGAAAAAAAGACAAGCCTTGAGACCACCATGGATTTGGTCTGAAAAAATTCTAATGTGTTAGAAAGATGTGGATGGCTAAAACATCTGCTAAACATCTGCTTTGAATGTGTTTTCCTCTTGTTAATATTTTTGCATGTTAATGTTTATAAGTTTACAGGACACAAAGCTTAAAATTATTTTCAAAGGAAAGAGAAAATTAATATGAATATATATATGAATACAACAAAAATAATTCAAAATATTTTTGTAAAATCAATATTAAAAAAACTCCTTTAATTTATAAAAAGTCCACCTATGGCTACTACCAGGATATTCCAACAAAAGAGTAGGTACACACTATGTGACCAAAAATGTAATTTTGGGTGCAAATTGTTAAGATTAAGAGCTACAGCTTTGGAAAAAAGGCCAATTGGTGGCTCTTCATGAAATCACTGATGGACATTAGGCATAGGTATCCCAACAAGCCAGGCTCCAGCACACACCTTAGACATGAGCTGAAGCCTGCTGGTGTCTCCAGAAGCCCTGAGTGGTTGCAGAGGGCTCAGGACTCTGCTCCTTGAGCCCAGGGTTCCTCCTCCTCTCTGTTGGTTTTGTTTTCAGTCTTCTGAGCCCAACAAACCCACCAAACTGTCTTCCAGTTCTGTCTGCTCATTACTCCAGACCTTCCCACATAGGCTCCTTGGCCACAAGCCACAGTGATGAGGCAATCTCATCTTTCATAATCCCCAAGGACAGCTAAAAGCACTTGTCATGCTGCTAGCATCTAATGTTTTCATGACTTATTATCTATTTCCCAGCAGTATTTGTTGTGGGCTGTTAGAAATTAACATACAGTAGCATTATTATTCTTTTGGAAGCCTGAGAAGAAAGCAGTTGCACATTCTTCATGTCTTCAAGCACATCTATCAAAACAACAGTGGAGCACTGTGTCACATGTCCCCAGCGTGCTGCTCCAGGCAGCTACAACAGCATGCCAATCCCTGAAGTTTCTGGTGGCTGCACAAACCTTGCATTTATCAATACATTCCCTGCCAGGGGGTAAGTCTGACTAGACACAACCTCAAGAAGCCAAGTGCTTAATTACGGGGAATTAAATAGCTCCTGTGCAAAAACCAGCTGTGTTGCCTGGGTGAGAGTGAGAGGGGTAGCAACACTCAACAGCTACATAAGGAGTTGGAATAAAACATCCACAAGTTCTCAGCTTCTGCAAGAATGGTTTGGTCTGTCATCACACGAATCTTGAACACAACAAAACTAAACAACATTTTCTGACATCCTTTCCCAGCTGGTCCCTTTGACACATCTCGCCCCCCAGCAACTCAGCTGCACCACACCCAGTGCATCAGAGAGAACATAAATCAAGACAATGAGTTCTAACAAATTTACACATCTCTGCCATGAGAAATCCATGGGGTTTTGCTGACAGTGTGCAAATAAGGATCCCTTATATACCTTCAGTCCATTTACTCACCAGATTAATTATTTACTTTCTAAGCTGTGACAAAAGCTTAGGTACATGTTAACTTTGTGCACCCTTGCTACAACTGTCAATAAGCAAAAGTCCAGTCTCACAAGAATTGCTGGCAATGGTGGAGGGAATTAAATTGCTGCTTACCCCATGTAGCAATAAACTCTTTCCCCCAGCAGCATCTTATCTCACTTGCTCCCCACATTGAATGTTATCTCTTCCAAAGACTCTGATTTTCAGTCTGAACTGTAAATCTACATCTGACCTGTGGGTGCACAGGAATTCTCCCAAATTATGCCCAAATTTTTAACTATGTCCTTGCTTTCCCTGCTGGATTTACACCTTTGCTGCTGAGGCTGGTTCTCTAGCTCAATACAAGCAGCATGCTGATGCTTCCTTCACCATCATTTTAGAACAAGATTAGCCACTTTTAATGAATGTCAATATACCAGTTAGAGAAACATCAGAAGGGATAGTTCTTTATAGTTAAAAAACCATTAATGTTGCAATAATTGTGTATATTTACAGCTGTCATACTGAAAACTTTTGGCAAATAAATTAAGCATGTATTTTATAAGGGCATAAGAATGACATTAGCAAAAAATTAGAATGCAGTTCATATAACTGCCAACAAGGTAAAGCAATAATGACAGCTGTGTTATCAATCTCTGACTATGCCTTATTAAGTAATTTAAATATTTTTAACATGAAATGTATACTGAATAAAAGGAACATGTGACAAGCCAAAAATTAAATTATAAATAGTGTGTAACAAAAGGGTAGATATTCTGAAAAAATTAACTGAAGATAAAGTTTAAATCAAAACTGAAAGTACACTGCAAGTTGGCAAATGATGCTGTTAAAAGTCAGGAAGATCTAATATAGAAGAAACCAGAGAGGAAAACGCTGTTCAAAAATGGTTCTTACTATATTTATAACTCCTACAGCTTAGGAAAGAAAAAGAGTAGACACAATTTATAAACAGAATTGATATTCTGGGCAAGTCTAGAAAAAGAATTCAAATCATATAAAAGTGATTGCACATGGTAAAAAGCAGGCAGTAGCTTTTGTATTTGCTGTAATCTAAAATTTAGGTCACTGGACTGAAAAGTGGCAGTCTTATATTATAACTTGTGCTCTGCTTGACTTGCAGAGATCAGGGATCATTTGTTTGAGAGATTTTTTTGATCTGTAATATAAGCAGTAAAAACAATATTAAAATACCTGGAGAGTTGCATAAAAAAAAAACCCAAACAAACAAACAAAAAAAAACAAAACAAAGAAACCAAACAAACAAATACCAAAAGCCATACATACAAGTGGGAAAAAATGCAGTTTTGATCTGCAGGGTGTTAATTATACAATAAATTATAATGAACATTTTAAAACTCTCACACAGTACTTTAGCATAGGGAAAGAGAAGCAATATTTGAGACATGAAATACTTATGAGCAGAAAACATGCACAACAGGATTAAAGAGAATCCTTTTTGACTTCTTTGTTTGTAATAAAAGATTAGTATGTATCCAGTTATGGAGATGATGCAGGCAGAGAAATACAAAGGCAAAGTCTGGGAACACCAACAGGAACTGTGGATCTATGTGTCATCTGTGTATAAGTGATAACATAAGCCATAGGAATGAACAGATGCATGAACAGGCTGGTAAAAAGAAGACTAAAATGAGAACAGCAAACAATGAGACAATAAATGCTAACACTCAACTGCCCCCTCCTACCTGAGCCAATCACCTGAAATGCATGTTCAGAAATGCACAACACAACAGCAGTGCACTCCCCTGGACTTCAAACACTCATGGCAGTCAAAGTACTAGGTGCTGCAAGAGTTTCTTCTGTGCCTGATCCAGTATGTCCAATGCTAAGGACAGATCAAATAAAGTCAGATCACACAAAAATCACTTGACTTAATACCTGCAGGTCATTAAAAACTTCTAATAAAATAAATTCACTTGAGTGCCCTGCTTTTATCTCTGACTGACAGGGGTTGAAACATTATTAAGGAATGTGAGAAGAGATGGCTTAGGCAGTACATTCCAAGACTGTCAAGAAAACAAGAGTCACCATCAAATAGGACAGCAAGCATTAACAGAATTTGATTTCTTCCTAATTACAGTGGTTTACTGTGGGTAACACAAAAGTTAAAGTAGCAATTTTGACCACAACAGTACTGGTTGTCATCAAATAAAACTGAGGAAAATATCCAAATATTGCCAAAGGTGTAAAAATGATCCATGTTGTGTTATATGTCTCAAAGGACATCACATCAAAAAAATGCTTTTAAATTAAAAGATAAAAGATAACATTCTGGGATGCATATATTTCAGAATGAAGAGTAGTGAGATACGTGTCTAAAGCATTAAGAGAAATACCGAAGAGTCAGTTGTGCTACAATTACCTTATTCAAGCAAAAATACAGCACTAGACTCAGTTCCAGCAAGATTCTGCATTCCTGTTAGACTGCACAGTCCACGTAGGTGTGTTTCTGTGTCCCCATTATCCCTGTGAATGCGAGAAAATTTCTGTGAGTCAACATGCCATCTGGAAGTTAAATTTGTTTCCTTGAGTCCTGGAGTATGTATTTGTCAATCCTACCACAGAGGCTGCTTCAGGACAGATGAGAAGAAACAGCTCCTACTTCTACAGGGTGGAAGAGCAGCTCAGGACTGTCAAGACACAAAGAACCTCAGTGTGTTCCCTTCCTCGGGCTGTGCTTTCATGTCAGCTGCAGTGAGAAGGCTACATCATATTTACAACATCTTTGGAAGATATTGCACTTTTCTTCCCAAAACTGGATGTACTAACTTCTAGTGGAAAGAAGACTGATTCACCTCAGTATAGGCTGAGACACAAACCCCTTGCACAGATGTGAGGCTCAGGGGATGGTAGGGCAGAGGGAAAGGATGGGGGGAAGGAAAAAACAAAAAAATTGCAATTGCTTAAGAACGAAACCAAAGCTATCATTTAAAGTAACTGTCATTAATCTGAAAAGAGAAAGAGAATAAATTTGGTATACAACATGTATAGACAGTCTTATTTTAAACAAGTGCATCTTCAAACTTTTCCATTTGCTGTCAACATCTCTCTAAGTGCTATTGAACCATGGAACCACCAAGTAAATGAAAGCAGGATGTTAGACTGAAGTGGAAAGTAAAGCTCTAATCTGAAGGTCGTGGTGACAGAGGAGGCACGAAGTGACCCTTGTTATGCAATGGCTGCAAACATTGAATAGTCAACAAAGCTATCATTTTAATAAAAGCAAAGTACTGCTGCTTTAGTCTGTGACAAAATGAATTATGATTCACAAGAGGCAAATATTAATAAGAAGCTGCCTATCAGAAAGTCTCTTACTTGACACAACTTTGAGAAGTGTCTCATACAAAAACTCTCTTCCAAAGTGTTTTTTAAATAAACATCTAGAGTCATTACACAACAGGATGCTCCAGAAAATGCTAAAAAGCCTTGCTTTTACATTTTATGGGTATGAGGTGAAGCAATGGAGAGTATTTTAGATTTCAGTCTGAGGTTTAACGAAAGTCCATGACATGGAATAGTTAGTTACCAGTAAGTATTTTTTGTGTGTGTTTCAATTCCATTCTGTTTCTGAGTATACATATCTCCTGAATCTTCCCTGCTGCCTGAGTCTGGACAGGTAAGTATCATATTCTACCTTTTTTCCACAGTTGGAAGGACGGAAGAGGGAGAAAACTCTACTAAACTCTTTATTTTATGTACAATCAATAGAGGAAACCAAAATGTCTCAAAACATAATTATTTTTTCCCTTATTTTCTTTTCCCCTCTTCTTACCTTCCCCCTAACCCAATCAGCAGGCCATTCAGACTAAGAGAATACCAAAAGAAGTAGTAGTTGACAAAAGCTTTCTGAACAAAAGTCACTCCAGCTGGCTAAGCAAAAGTTGTCTGTGACTGTGCAGGTGGTGGAGCTGCATAAGGCAGTCTCCTCAGGGTCTCATTCCCCCTTTTCTGTTTCTGTTACTTACCATTTATTCCTCAGGCTCTGAAGGCAAAACGAATTGCAGTTTTCGGAGTGTAGATTTTATTTATGTGCAGCTAGAATTGCTTTTATATTTATATAAATCCATGGTATTACGCAGCTGTTATTTCTAGATTAAGCTGAAACAGTAAAATGGTCTGCAACTATGTTTACGTGGGGCTAGCACCATAACTACACACTAGCTTGCACTCCAGGGGCTCACAGGTGCGTGGCAGAAGAGACAACAGGTTTTCAACAGCTTTGCTCATTGCTCAAAATCAGAAAATAATTTCTGCAAAAAATAGCTCCGTGGTAGTGACTCACAAAATTACACTTTTTTTGAATATTTCTGTTCACTGATTAAACAAGCAAGTCTCAGATCCTTCTGTGACTAATAACCACGCTTGGCACCTCATAATATTGTACCTCACAAAATTCTCCAGATTATACTAAAAATTCAGTTCCCTCTGTTTTACAGAATCCATTAATCAGAATTGTTGCACATAGCAAGTACAAAGATTTTTTATGGCAGCAATACCCTCTTAGTTACCTTTCTTAGAAATGGACCTCTGTGCATACAATATAGAGAAGAAAGATTGTTCTGATAGTAAAAAACCTGCCTGCTAAAGACAGTGATTCATTTTACAAGCAAGTCATACTGTGCTGAAGTAGAGCCTCTATCAGGGCTTTTGCACAGATGGTAGCACAGATTTTTAAATTATTATTAGATTATTAGATAATTGTGCTCCTCTCATCCCAAATATAGCCCATCTTAAACATCTTTTGAGCAGTGCTGCAGTATAAATGGGTCCTGAAATGATCCCAAATATATTTTCTTTAAAATGGTATAGAAGCATAGAGAAAGACAACTAACATAGGCATGTGAAAATAATAGAAATAAAACAAAATGGTTTATCACTCTTAAAAAAAAAAAAGTTCCCTAAAAGTCTATGCCTATGTTTATACACAAGAAATAAAGCCCACAAATTTTAGATACAAATAAAAATAATATTTTACATGTCCATAATACTGAATTTCTGAATTATCGAGATACTCAGAAAAACCCACATGGTTTTCTTTGCGTTGTGCAGGTAGCAACTTCATTTGAGAACTCCGTCTTGTAATTTCTTGCTTTTCAGTGTAGTAAACCATTAGAAGTGACTTTACTGAGCTAAACAGAAATGAAAACAAGGCCCTTACAGCACTAAGAATCGTGCCTGAAGCAACAGCTTTTTATGCATCTGACTCCCGTGTCTCCCATTACATGTGATTAGTCACAAAAGGATCCTTATACATTTACTCTGGTATCATTTTCTACACTTGTATCTGACAAGTGTAGCTTTTATCTCCTTGCTTCCCCACCTTAGCTCTGTACCTGTTGGAAGATGGTGTTAGGCGATGTGCTCCCAAGTTCTTATAAAGGACTTTGATATTTTGAAAGTCTGTATTTTATGTGTCCTGGAAAACATTCATTCCATGAACATTATCCCATGTTAGCAAATTTACTAGAAGCTTAACTCACCTATGGCAGCTACCTCCATCAACATGAACACTAGTCCCTGGTTGAGAAGTGGGAGTAAATTACTTAGAAAGTGATAATAGAGGTCGTGCCATTCAGTGGGATGGCACTTCATGTTTTGCTTATCATGATGTAGTTCTTATCAATCTCTTCCTCCCACCTCTTCTCTACAGCAGCTTTGGTGGTCTGCTGCATACTGAGCAGCAGATGTTCTTTCTTGATATTACATGCAAATTTTTCAAGCAGCTGCATAGAACTGATATTATCATATGAGAAACATCGTGACTTTGACTTTGCCTGATGCCACTAATACACATTCCTGCTTTTCTTAGGATCCTAAGAATTTACAACTCTGTATATAACAATAATAGCTATTATTTTTGTTGTTGTCTCTGCAGTTGTTTTATCAATTTATCTGTTTGACTGTGGGTCATATAATTTCTTTGCTTCCTTACTTATCTCAACAACTGATTACAGTATTCTCTTAAGATCTTGTTTAGTTCCTTTATAATTTGTTGACTTAGAGACTTTGTTTCTCCTGAGTCTGAACCACCAGGATATCTGGGTGTAAAGCTTCACTTAAATCGGGCATTTTGGGAGACAGAGTCCTCTTTCAATGATTGTGAGAGACATATATGTTATGGATAATAGTTTGAACATTTTTATGTAAGGTTTTTTTGCCCGTTATGGCTAAACCATATAAAGAGACTAAAACTGAAGCAGTGTGCTTTAACAGATGTCTGCGAGCCACCAGCACTCTCAAAGCCCGGAGAACACTTATTGGATTGCCAACAGGCACAGCGTAAGGATGGCACTTTGTATGGAGCTCCAAAAAGAGTTTATTGCCTCAAACAGGGTCCTGCGACAAAGACGATAACTGGGTGAGGCCACAGGGTTAAATACAAAGAAGAACTGGTGAATCTGAGGGTCAAGGGACAATGGGAAATGGGAAAATGGTGCAGAGGAGGGGCAAAAAACCGGGGGAACCAATACTGTAACAGGGGTGGAGCACTGAAAATAAAGGACCAATAGGGATCAGGAGGGTAAAGAATATCCTAGGGGGAATACAAGTAGGATGAACAGGAGTGAACCAGGTGTGGAACAAATGTATAAACCAATAGAACTCAAGGGATTAATATGTGTCTTCAAAGGCTATGGGAGGGAGGAGCTTTTCACTCTAGACCAGAGGAGTGTTACTTCTTGCCTGCTTCTGCCTCACCAAGACTGAGATATCATAAACCTTGCGGCAGGCCCCTGGGCATCCAAATGACACCACCCAGGCCCACCCTCCTTCTCCTGCATGCAGCTTTGGGCTAAGACTTGCATAAAAGCTCCTGAGGGACAATAAAGGTGGTGCCATTGTGCAATTACCTCTGGTGTAGGGACAAGGAAAGCGAGAGGCATGAAAATATATCCACCAGAAAGCCAAACCCAGCAGCTGACCTGAAAATCAGCCTGGGCCAGGCTCGGGCTGGGGCAGGCCGCAGCCCACAGGCTCATCTGCTGAGGCCACGTCTGCAAACGCTCCCCACAAGCAGGGAGGGACAAAGAGAGTTCTGGGGCTGTGGCCTAACCTCTGCTCACAGGCAGTGAACACCCATCCTCCCTCACACAAACTGGCTCAGCTGGAAAATCCCCACCCGGGAAGGCCACATCCACGGGACATTGCCGTGAGGGGCAGCTGAGGAGGGGCCAGAATCCATCAAACAGCCCCAAAGCGCTGCCCAGACTCTGCTGAGGCCTTGCAGCACAGCTCTGCTCCTGATGCAAAGGGATGCAGCAGAGGCAGAGGCTGCTGCAAGAGCCTGTGTCAGACTTGTCCCTGCCAGGGGAGGAACCTGGGCCTGCCCACCCGGCCCAAGTGTGCATCAACCCCTGAACTCTGTGTGTGGGGGGCACCCTGAGCCCCAAGAACATGGAGATGGAGAGCAGCCACAGGATGCCATGGAGATCCATCTCCAAGGGATCTGTGGGTGCTCTCCATCAGACAGCACGATGCCATTGGGATCCACAGAGTGCTGAGGTTTTCTACTTAACATGTCTCTTTCAATCTCTTTCTCTCCCCCCACCTCATGCCCATTTCTCTGTCATTCTCTCTGTCTCTCATTTACTCTTCAATAAAACCCATACTACTGACTTTGGCACATGGCCTCATTCACACCCTCATTCAGGCAGAGCCATTTCAGATCATTTTAATCAGTGGATCAGAACAAGGGGCTGGAAGCCCTCCAGTCCCGTTGCTGCTCCACGCCACTTCCAGGGGGTTGGGCTGCTGAAGGGGTGCCGGGCGTGGCCCTTTGTGACACAGCAGCGTTCTATCATCCCCTGGGTGATGTGGAACAGGTTCCAGGGGCCCTGGTGACATGTGCAGGGGTATAAAAGGGGCACAGGGCCCTGCGCTGCCCAGTCCCAGGAGCGACTCTCGCTCGCGAGGAAGCAGCTCTGGGATCTCTGCGCGACCTTAGAGATGGAGGAGGACAAGGTGAAGCCCAACTCCCAGGCAGCCAGCCCCTTGCCTGCCTGGCTGGAAGATCAGGCCGTTGGCAGGCAGTGGCTGGGGGCAGGCGACAGCTCAGACCTGCCCCTGTCAGACACTGAGGAGGAACCCCAAGAAGAAGCCTGCATTGAGCCGGAGCTGTCACAAGAAGAAACCAGCAGTGACCATGAGGGATCTGAAGGGGAAGCCTGCATTGGACAGGATCTTTTCCCAGAAGAAACAAGCAACCAAAATGAGGGATCCCAAGAGGAAGCCTGCATTGAACAGCAGCTGTCAAAAGAAGAAACCAGCCCTGACCGTGAGGGATCTGAAGGGGAAGCCTCCGTTGCGCAAGAGCTGTCCCCTGCAGAAACCAGCAGTGACCATGAGGGATCCCAAGATGAAGCCTGCATTGAGCAGGAGCTGTCCCCATCTGAAACTAGCAGCAGCAATGAGGGATTCCAAGGGGAAGCCTTTATTCAGCAAAAGCTTTCACAAGAAGAAACCAGCAGCGACCGTGGTGAATCCCAAGGGGAAGCCTGCATTGAGCAGGAGCCGTCTCCATCTGAAAACAGCAGCGACAATGAGGGATTCCAAGAGGAAGCCTGCATTGGGCAGGACCTGTCCCCAAAAGAAACTAGCAGCTACCAGATAGAGTCCCAAGGGGAAGCCTACATTGGGCAGGAACTCTTCCTAGAACAAACCAGCAGCTATCCTGAAATGTCCCAAGGGGAAGGCTTCATTGAACCAGAACCGCCCCCAGCCGAAACCAGCAGCTACCAGGAAATATCACAAGGGGAAGTCTGCATTGAGCAGGAGCTCTTCTTAGAAGATGTGTGCAGCTGTGACTTGCTCTCTGATTGGGATGGGTGCAGCAAGGAAGAGCTGTTCCACAGCGATGTGGAGAGCTACCAAGAAGTGTCAGACTGGGAAGAATGCTCCGAGCAAGGCCTTACCCGAGGACGAGCTGGTAGCTCCCACAGTCTGTCTGATTGGGAAGAATACAGCGAACATGAGCTGTCCCACGGAGATGCTGAGAGCTACCAAGAAGTGTCAGACTGGGAAGAATGCTCAGAACAAGGCCTTGCCCACGGACAAGTCGGTGGCTCCCTCAGTTTGTCTGACTGGGAAGACTACAGCGAACATGAGCTGTCCCATGGAGATGTTGACAGTTACCAAGAACCGTCAGACTGGGAAGAGTCCATGGACCAAAAACTTTCTGAGGAGGAACACTCCATTGACCAGCAGGTGTCCTGTGGGAATGATAAGAGGCCCTCAGTGCAATCCAGCTGGGAAAATGATAGCCACCAAGACCTTGGCCAGGACATCTGGGGACAGAGCACTGGGGCCCTGCGCTCACCGCGAGAGGAGGACGAATGGGATGGTGTCAGCCTCCTGGAGCTGTGTGAAGATGAGGAAGAGCGAGTGCGGAGATGGGGAGGTTTGTCAGGAGGCGGGTTCCCATCACCAACCCCTCGCGAGGCCTGGGTTGAGCTGGGCCCAGGTGAGCTGAGCTCCTGGGAGCCGCTCCGTGCCTCACCTCCCCATGTGGAAACACCAGAGCCCCTCCAGGAAGGTCCCTCACAGCTGCTGCAGGCGCTGCGCCGCCTGTTGCACTGCCCCTGCCTGGCTGCACAGCCCGAGCCGTAGGGCCCCGGCCCAGCCAGCCCGGGCTCTGCCGTGGCGGCCCAGCTGCCCCAGCCGGATTGCACAAGACTGGACATTTTGTTATCACCACCCCACTGCACACTGCAGGACTGCGACACAAGACACTCCTCATATGCATATGAATGTTGCCTTTAGAAATAGCAGTAGTTTAAAAAAAAAAAACAAAAACAAAAACAAAACAAAAAAAAACCCAAAAAAACCCCCCAAAAAAAAATTTAAAAAAACCATAAAAATGTAGGATTTGATTAGCAATACTAAGAAGAAAGTGAAGAAGAGGAAAAAAGAGTAGCAGTACATAGGAAATAGGAGATAATAATTAGGAACAGAAAAAATAGAAGAAGAAGAAGAAGAAGAAGAATAGGAATAAGAATAATATTAAGAATAGGAATAAGAATAAGATTAAGAGTAGGAATAAGAATAGGAGAAGAATAGGAATAGGAACAAGAAATGGAATGGAATGAAGAAGGAGAACAAGAAAAAGGAAAAGTACAAAAAGAAGAAGACAATGAAGAATGAGAAAAGGAAGAAGGAAAGGAAGAAATAGTAGTAGAAGTAAACTATTATAATAAAAATTAAATAAAATATTATCATAATAATATTATGAATAATGTCAAGTTGAACTACACATCCACACATCTAGAGCCATGGTATAATTTGGGTTGGGAAGGAGGTCAAACATCATCGAGTTCCATCTGATTATCTTTACACACGCTCTTTCTCCCTCTGACTCCTCTGACTCATTCCAGCAGTTCCACATCCTCCTCATGCTGGGCCCCCACACAGGGATGCAGAGCTCCAGGCAGGGTCTCGCAGCAATGGCCTAGAGGGCCACGCTCAGCTCCCTTGGCCTGCTGCTCTTGGCTCCTCTCCACGCAGCCAGCCCATGGCTGCTTTCTGGGCTGGCAGCAGCGAGTGCCGGCTGGCGCTGAGCTTCTCCTCCGTGCCAGCCCAAGCGCTTCTGCTCAGCCCTGCCCCGCTCGGCTGCCTGTCCCTGCACAGCCCGCGCTGAGGGCAGCTCCAGCCCCTCTCTGGGCCACTGGCAAAGCCATTGCAGAGCCCCGGGCCCAGGCAGAGCCTCCCAGAGGGACACCCCTCATCCCCGGCCTGCACCCGGCCGTGGAGCCGCTGACCACAACTCCCTGGCCGCGTCCATCCGGCCAGTTCCTCTGGCCCCGCACAGCCCGGCCTGCAAAGCCAGGCCTCGCAGCGCGGGGCTCGGGGGGCTGTCCCGGGGCCCTGGGCCCCACACGGCTCTGGGCCCTGCAGCACTGTCAGACACTGAAATGTTATGGGGAATGGCTGAAACATTGCTAGGATTTGCCCATTAGGGCTAAACTGAATAAAGACGCTGAGACCACCCAGGCCCACCCCGCCTTCCCCTGCCTGCAGCTTTGGGCTGGGACTTGAGCTGACTAAAAGCACCTGAGGCACAATAAAGGTGACGCCATTGCTCAATTACCTCTGGTCTAGTGACAGGGAACCAGACTGAGGCAGGGGAATGTATCCACAAGAAAGCCAAACCCAGCAGTTGACCTGAAAATCAGCCTGGGCCAGGCTCGGGCTGGGGCAGGCCGCAGCCCACAGGCTCATCTGCTGAGGCCACGTCTGCAAACGCTCCCCACAAGCAGGGAGGGACAAAGAGAGTTCTGCGGCTGTGGCCTAACCTCTGCTCACAGGCAGTGAACACCCATCCTCCCTCACACAAACTGGCTCAGCTGGAAAATCCCCACCCGGGAAGGCCACATCCACGGGACATTGCCGTGAGGGGCAGCTGAGGAGGGGCCAGAATCCATCAAACAGCCCCAAAGCGCTGCCCAGACTCTGCTGAGGCCTTGCAGCACAGCTCTGCTCCTGATGCAAAGGGATGCAGCAGAGGCAGAGGCTGCTGCAAGAGCCTGTGTCAGACTTGCCCCTGCCAGGGGAGGAACCTGGGCCTGCCCACCCGGCCCAAGTGTGCATCAACCCCCTGAACTCTGTGTGTGGGGGGCACCCTGAGCCCCAAGAACATGGAGATGGAGAGCAGCCACAGGATGCCATGGAGATCCATCTCCAAGGGATCTGTGGGTGCTCTCCATCAGACAGCAGGATGCCATTGGGATCCACAGAGTGCTGAGGTTTTCTACTTAACATGTCTCTTTCAATCTCTTTCTCTCCCCCCACCTCATGCCCATTTCTCTTTTGCTCTCTCTGTCTCTCATTTACTCTTCAATAAAACCCATACTACTGTCTTTGGCACAAGGCCTCATTCACACCCTCATTCAGGCAGAGCCATTTCAGATCATTTTAATCAGTGGATCAGAACAAGGGGCTGGAAGCCCTCCAGTCCCGTTGCTGCTCCACGCCACTTCCAGGGGGTTGGGCTGCTGAAGGGGTGCCGGGCGTGGCCCTTTGTGACACAGCAGCGTTCTATCATCCCCTGGGTGATGTGGAACAGGTTCCAGGGCCCTGGTGACATGTGCAGGGGTATAAAAGGGGCACAGGGCCCTGCGCTGCCCAGTCCCAGAAGCGACTCTCGCTTGCGAGGAAGCAGCTCTGGGATCTCTGCGCGACGTTAGAGATGGAGGAGGACAAGGTGAAGCCCAACTCCCAGGCAGCCAAGCCCTTGCCTGCCTGGCTGGAAGATCAGGCCCTTGGCAGGCAGTGGCTGGGGGCAGGCGACAGCTCAGGCCTGCCCCTGTCAGACACTGAGGAGGAGGGGGCCCTTGCCAGACTGGAGGAAGAGTGGAAATGCATCCTGGATCGAGAGCTTCCCCTGTCCAGAGACATCAGTGGACAAAAGCCTTGCCTTGGAGAAGAGATGAAGGTCAGAGTGTTTTACCAACAAGAAGAAAAAGTGACCATTCATGAAGTTTTCCCATGGGAAGCTGTGAGATACCAAGAGGACCATCAGCAGGAGGCAGAGGTGAGAGCCCAGTGGGGAGATGGCAAAGAGCAAGAGATGGACCAGTGGGGAAAAACTGTGATATACCAGGAGATCTACCAGAGGGATGAAGACAATGAGACATACCAAGAAATGTCCGAAGAAGAAATCATCAATGACTACGAAGGATTCCAAGGGCGAGCCTGCATTGGACAGGAACTGTACCCAGGAGAAGCCGGTTCCTACCACAAGCTCTCCAATTGGGATGGATGCAAGCAGGAAGAGCTGTCCCACAGTGATGTCAGCGGCAAACAAGAATTCTCAAAATGGGAGAAATGCTCAGAGCAAGGCCTTAACCAAGGACGAGTCAGTGGCTCCCACAGTTTGACTGACTGGGAAGAACACAGCGAACATGATCTCTTCCACAGAGGTGTCAGCAGCTACCAAGAACCATCGGACTGGGAGGAGTCCATAGACCAAGACCTTCCAGAGAAGGATGACTCCATTGGCCAGCAGGTGTCCTGTGGGAATGATAAGAGACCGTCAGTGCAATCCAGCTGGGAAAACAACAGCCACCAAGACCTCGGGCAGGACATCTGGGAACAGAGCACTGGGGCCCAGCGCTCGCCGCGAGAGGAGGACGAATGGGATGGTGTCAGCCTCCTGGAGCTCTGTGAAGATGAGGAAGAGCGAGTGCAGAGATGGGGAGGTTTGTCAGGAGGCGGGTTCCCATCACCAACCCCTCGCGAGGCCTGGGTTGAGCTGGGCCCAGGTGAGCTGAGCTCCTGGGAGCCGCTCGCCACCTCGACTCCCCTCCAGGAACGTCCCCTCGGCTGGGCGGGGCGGGGCGCCAAGTGGCGCTGCGCCCGCCTGTTGCGCTGCCCCTGCCTGGCTGCACAGCCCGAGCCGTAGGGCCCCGGCCCAGCCAGCCCGGGCTCTGCCATGGCGGCCCGGCTGCCCCAGGCCTGAGGGAGCCGCACGGGCCGCCTTGGCCTGCGCTGGCCCTGCAGCCCCAGCAGGGCCCGCCTGCCGCACTGGCCCCGTGCTTCTGCCAGCCCCGCACAGCCCCGGGACACTTGGTGCCGCCCGCCCAGCTGGAATGCACAGCAACACCGAGGGGACGAGAGACCCGGAAAATCCTCCAGGCCCACCGTCAGCTGGCACCACCACGACTTGAGCACTCCCACAGACAGCGACTCTGCCACCTCCTGGAACCACCTCGACTTCTGGCTGACCGGCTCTTCCAGGGAAAAACTGCTGCAACTGTCTCATTGGAAGCGGCCATGTTGTAATCCAACGCCATTTTGTCATCCGGATCCCACAGCACACTGCAGGACAGCGACACAAGCAGCACTTTTTAGACAAAGGAAAGTTTCCTTTAAAATAGTAGTAGTTGTACCGAAAAAAAAAAAAAAAAAAAAAAAAAAAAAAAAAAAGAGAAGTAGAATTAGATTAGGAATACTAAGAAGAAAATGAAGAAGAGTAAGAAACAGTAGCCGTAAATAGAAAATAAAATAGTAACTAGGAATAGGAAAAAACAGAAGAAGAATAAGAATAGATATAAGAATAGAAATAAGAATAGAAATAAGAATAGAAATAAGAATAAGTTTAAGATAAGAATAAGAATAGGAATAGGAGTAAGAATAGGAATAAGCATAGGAAATAGGAGTAGTAATGAAATGAAGAAGAAGAAGAATGAAAAGTATAAGAAGAAGAAAATGAAGGAGAAAAAGAAGGCCAAGAAGAAATAGCAGTAGAAGTAAACTATTATAATATAAATTAAATAAAACATGATGATAATGTTACAAATTATGTCAAGTTGAAACATCCACACATCTGCTAGAGTCATAGTATAATTTGGGGTGGGAAGGACCTGAAACATCATCGAGTTCTATTTGATCATCTTACACACTCTCTCTCCCTCTGACTCCTCTGGCTCATTCCAGCAGTTCCACATCCTCCTCGTGCTGGGCCCCCACACAGGGATGCAGAGCTCCAGGCAGGGTCTCGCAGCAATGGCCTAGAGGGCCACGCTCAGCTCCCTTGGCCTGCTGCTCTTGGCTCCTCTCCACGCAGCCAGCCCATGGCTGCTTTCTGGGCTGGCAGCAGCGAGTGCCGGCTGGCGCTGAGCTTCTCCTCCGTGCCAGCCCAAGCGCTTCTGCTCAGCCCTGCCCCGCTCGGCTGCCTGTCCCTGCACAGCCCGTGCTGAGGGCAGCTCCAGCCCCTCTCTGGGCCACTGGCAAAAATATATTAATGATAATAATTATTAAATCATAAGTCATAAATCATAAACCATAAATCATAAATAATAAATTGTTTATTATTTGGGTGCTATGTTTTCTAAGATCCTCACCACCAGCAGAACAGAACAAGTGCGTCAACAGGATGCCATCAGTATCCATGGAGTGGTGGTATTTTCTTCTTACCTGTCACTCTCTTTCTCTCTTTTTCTTCCTCATTTCCTTACATTTATTGTTTAATGAATTCTATACAATTGACTTCAGCATATGGTATCATTTGAGCCTTTAGACACAACTCTGTAATCATTTTAGTAACCAGATTGTAACACTGATGAAGTTGTAGCACAAAACATAGTATCACCCAATTCCTGTGTTTTTTGTTTTGTTTTTTTTTTCCCATTCTATTCCCGTTGTTTCAAATGTAACAGTTTGAGTTGTGAGAAATCCTATTTGATTCATAATTGACTTATTTTTAAAAGATTGCTTTGATTTTCATGGACTTTTCATGAAGTCATAAAAGCAGAATTGCCTCAAAAATATCTTTGTGCAAATCAATCCTCAGTCTAATGGGAAATGATGTATTTTGATTTTCACTTTGAAAAGTGGCAAAATCTGCCAAGAGGAAGCAGCATATATCCGCATATTTTCTTACTGATGTCCATTTTGATTCATTTAACATACTTGCTAGAGATGATGTGGGCTTAAGTTCAAAACCATACCCAGACTTTTGACCTAACAATATATAAATATTCCTTGTTATAGATGCCAATATTCTGGAGTAAGCATTTTACAGAAGAAAACAACTCAGTGAAAATAACTGCAATACATGTGGTCTAGCAATTTTCTGTTATATTTCACCACCACATGGCTCCTCCTTTAGGTGAAAGGAACAAAGCCTTATCTAATTACAACTACTGTGACTCCTTGGTGTGAACAATATGTATTATATAGAGATGGGATATTTCCCAAGGATTGCATTTTCTTTCTGCCCAGATCTCCTCTCCATGCAAGTAGAAACAAGACCTTTGTACTGAGCAATCTGTGCTCTCTGTCCCACATAAATTCAGTAATGTAAAAACAATGCATATTAAGCACAGAAAAAAATTTTTCACCAAAGAACTTCAATTAGCACTATCCCTATATTAAAATCATCTCCCCTTTCTGCATAAAAAAAACTCTTCAGCTGAACAAATGGTATGAGGAAAAGAAAACAATTTCATTACAATTCACTTAATGTATTCACCAAGCATGCAAACACTTTGTACAAGTGATTAAATTTTGAGATTTCTCATTCGTTGCCAGAAGTCAAAAGTCAAAGTTTGGATCTCCAGAACCTCATTCACCCTTTTATCTTTGCTTATATTTACATTATAGACAAAACTTTACAGATTCTACTATGCTTGATAATTTTTTTTCTATTTTCTCATCTATGCTCTGATGACCGTACTACTGTGTGTGATTCAGCAATCGATCTCATGGCTTTGGAAAAGCAATGCAATTCAGAAAAAGCCAGTGATGTGGACTGTAAGTCAGTCTCATCAAACGGAGTTTGAATGCAGTGAAGGAAACGATGCATATGTGGAGCTTTCTATCACAAATGTGACTTTGGATGGCAAACTTGTACCATTCCAGCTCTGCACTGCTTGTTTGATGGATCATCTAAGCTGAAAAATACTTTCTTCCTCTGATAAAATGTATGCATATTCTATATTGGTGACTGGTGGAATAAGGTCCCAAATCTCACAGAAATGCAAGAACAACTGATTAACGAAAGAAGAGGAATACCACGTTTTGGTTTTTTTTCTTGTAGAAATAAATACAAGTAATTGCATGCAATATTTTTAACTTGTGAAATATTTCAACTTAAATTATATTTATACAGAAGTTCTTACAAAAGTAACTTTTCAACTAACACTGTGTAGTCATCAGTTACTTCAAGATATTTGTTTAACAGCCACCGACGTTTGAGTGAATTTTTTAACAGATTTTGCAATGCAAATCCTGTTTCTTTTCTGATTTTTCCCTATACTTAATTAATTTTTCTATTTTTACGTTTTACAGTGGGATATAGCTTACACTGTTTGATTAAATAGATTAGTGTTTCAAAATATCAATTCAATTATGGAATAAGCTGATAATCATCATTAACAGAACTAATTATGTTGTATTGATGATCTTTCAGACACACATTATGAATTGTGAAGAGGTTTCTTGTTTCCCTGTAGTCAAATAATATTTGATTTCCAATTAATTGTCTTTTTAAAAATTGTATTTTTCTTTTCACTCATATTATGTGAAGGTTGGTCTAGCAAATCAAATAAAATTATCTTTTTGGAATATTTTCTCTTGGGCCCGAGTCCCCTAAATTTCAGTAGGCTCCAGAGTAACTACTCCAGACATTATAGCATCCAAGGACAGAAAATCTTGTTCCAGTCCATAGAGGAGAAAAACCACGACATCCATTTCTAATGAAACATTTCCAATTTCTTGTTCTTAGTACTTTTTTCATATCAATCTGTTTTAGCTAAGAAGTGCTGAGGAAATAATTGTCACTTTCCAGAAACAGTGCCTTGGTTTTCTCTGCTTGTGTATGTGTCTTTTTCTTTCCCCATAAATTGTCTTTATCTCAGCCCTACCTTTTAACCTTCTGATTCTCTCCCTGGTCCTGCTGGTAGGGGAGAGAGCAAGCTCTACCTGGGCCTCTGTTGCCAGCTGGGGTGAAACCAGGCACCACCAGGCACTATATATCCTATGATCCATTTACAATTCCCACCCTACAATTAGAGCATCTTTGTGGCTGCAAAACTGGCAGTGCTAAACCCATCCCACTACACTATTCTAACATACATTCATGCTGCCCTATATTGAGAGACAAGGCTCTGGGGCCTCTCTAACCAAGATATTGTTCACAACCTCTACACATTGATAGGAACTGTATGACATGTACAACTAAACAACATATCTAAATTAACTTGCAATGAGGAAAACCAAAATCTTAATGTCTCTGAATACCTAATACATATTTTTCCCCCATTAAGACAAAGAACTCAAAAAAAAGTCTTATGCATTATTTTCTATTTTTTAGATGTGTGGACTTGTGTTTATGAATATTATAATTGTTCTTTTGTTATTGTTACCATCTCCTCCTGAAACATATATTAATGTGATTTCCATCTATCCTACTTTTTATTTTCTCCTGTTTCAGAACAAAGAAACATGTGCAGTGAAGTGTGTTCTTTTGGTAGTCTGCTTTGGACTTATTTATTTGGGCCTATTTTTAGTATACCTTCCCACCCTAGTGTTCAACATCATATCAAAAAATACACCTTCTGTGCATACCCAGTCCGTTATCAAGACTTAAACAGATGAAATAAACCTTCAAAAGAAAGTGGTGGCTTGGCAAGGAAGTTGTTGACCAATCTCTTTAAGCTTTTGATAAACCACTTTTTGATAAGTCAAAATGCCAAAAGATAACCTGTGGATAAAAGATCAAAACTTCATCTTAAAATTTGATATCATATGAGACAGTGGCTTGGAAAGCAAAAGACAAATGTGCTACTTCCATAATGTCTGCACTGATGACAACTGCACTTCAGGGCTTTCTTCTGGCCAGAAGCTGGTAATGCCTGAAGGCTTCTTGCAAATTGGAAGCATAAATGCATTTCTATGGTCTGAGATGACATCAGACTACATTAAGGTCTAACCAGACTAATAGTAAGAGAAAAAATAACCTAAACATATTTTTAAGAAGGGACTATATTGATCAATTGTAGGTACACGTATCTCCAGGCAATGACAAACTGCCATGTCTACAGCTCCTGCTCAGAGGACAGTTCACAGCAACTTGATTCATTTGATAAGGGAACTTTCTTCAAAAGAGTGAAGAGGAGGAAAACTCTAAAGAGTGAGTTCACAGCTCTTTTTCCCCATCCTCTTCTACCAGAAGAGAGGAACAGTGTGCTGCCTGCAAAACCAGAGCAGAAGCTGCATCCCAGGGCTAAGCCTGAAATAACCAGACATTGTCAGGGACAGATTGAGGCTGTAACTAGGATTTGTGACCTGGGTATACTTGTCAAATTAGTATTCTGCATCTTGATATCCTAACTTCAGCATTTGTGAGACTATGATATTAGTCTTTGGCTGGCATTGGGGCAGCAAGTTCTCTCCCTTTTCGTTTTCTTGTTTCATTCTTAGGTATTCAAAGACAGAAAGTGATCTATGGATTGTAACTACAACGTTCTTTTCATGCTTTGTGTATGACACTCATCTGTCCTGGCTTCTCTTTTATCCTGTCAGGTAGTTTTGGTTTAATAGCAGGTGGCATTTCAGCTCTCTTGGTTCACTAATTTTTACTGAGATAGGGGGAGAAACTGAGTGCATGCATCTTATTTTCATCTCATGTAAATGTCACACAGCGAGTTGAAACATGGGAAGAAAAATGTTCCAGCATTCAGTAATATTTGCATTTTACTTTTACTAATGACTTCATTTTTCACAGTTTTAGATAAGCGTTAGGACAGCCTCATCACTGGGATTCATCAACAGAAGCCTGCTTTATCACACTGTTGTATTAAAAAAAAACCCTTTTGTAATGCTTTATACTTTAGTGGTTTTAAGAGATCAGCATTCATCATTCTCTATCTTGTTGGGCAACACTTCTTCGAGAAAAGCTAGAAATTGAATTGATTTTCCCAACTTTATTGAAGAATCAGTAAAGCAGTGAAGTGTTATTGGTCATGCCTGTCTTGCCGTCTGCTTTCAATTGCAGGCCCTATTGTCATGTACACAGAGAGCAGCTGTAAGTGCAAACAAGATAGCAAGGAAAATGGCACTTGCTGGAGAGCACAGAATGCTCTATTCAGGACCTTTGTGAGGATTTGCTCTGAAATTATGATTGTATCTTCGGTTACTTTATAAACTTATTTTCTGCCTATTACTGAAACACATAAAATGTTTCTCTCCAGGAAGGGTGGTTCACAAAAGTGCTTAGGTTTTAGATTACCAGGATTTTCTGCATTATGCAACAAACAGAGCAAAAATTGTACACAACCCCTGCAGTCCTTGTTTCCTAGAGAAGGCTGTGTATGCATTATGTGTATAGGAGAAAGTAACTTCTGGTACATTTTTGCTGATAGTTTAAATTGCAAATTAATAGGCTACAATAAGAAACTTTGCAAATGGAAAAATTCTGAACTCCTGAATAAGAAAATAGAGGATTTAAAAGCAATGCCTGCTGATTCTTTCTTTTTAATTGTTCTTCCCAAAGCAACTTTTAACAGTTGCAACTTTAACTTTACAGATTGCAGCTATGTGCACACAACAGCCTCTAGATGCCCAGGAAAAATGTCCCTGTGCTACTTCTGAAGCTAACAGTGCTGTTCTTGCTTCTTCACAGCTGTTCTTGATCCTTCTACAACCTCCACTCCCAGCCTCTTCTTCACAGCCACTAAAGCAATATAGAAAGAAAGAAAAAAATTGCTTCCCTTGCACACTTGTAAAACCAAAACAAAACTCATGCTGGGTGTTGAGCTTCTGTCAGGAGCATTAGACAACACAAACTTTATGTTCTGACCTTCCCATTCAATAGTCAGGACACAAATCCTTTTCTGTATTAGGCAGTTCAGTGCTGCTGCTGTTTAATTACTGTTATCATGACAATATACTGGAGGCTTAGACACCACTTCTGCTCTGAAAAGCAGGAAATATGGATGTGACTGTAACAATAAAAGCTTTACAATTGAAGTAAAATAAAATGCATAGATTCATATGAAGTACAAGGAAATAACAAAAAACTATTGGGACAACAGCCTGAAAAGACAGAATTTCATTTCCTAACCATGGATTTAAGAAGTGACGAAGGAAGATAATGGGAAGGCTTTGTTGGTGTTTCCAAGGTGCTCCTTTGTGACTCTTTTGCATGACTGCAAAGACACTAATTACTTCCAGAGCTAGACATTGCATTCAAATAATTGTATTTGGAAATTGATAATGAACATAAAACTCTAAATTTTTCTGCTTCTTTTCTGACATCAATACCTGTACCACATCTTGTGACAGTAATTTACCTACCTTGTAATCAGCATAACTATACCTGTACTATACTATAACTATAACTTTGCTCATCAAGAGCAAAACCAAAATTAAAATTAGGTGGGAATGTAGATGGGATTAAAATTATTCATAAACCTTCAGCATAAGGATGTCTAACCATGAGCCAGTTTGAGAATTCCACCACACATAGCCAACATATCTAACGTGGATAGTGATTACCTCTCACTGAAAAAGCAGAACAAGCTTGGGAAACAATAGGGAAAGGAATACAAAAAAAATGTCAATAAACATCAGAGAAATCTGGTGGAGCTTTAATGTGATCTAATTGATGGGAACCTGAATATGTGATCTGGCAAATCCTCTGCAATCATAAGGGAACAAGGAGAAAAAATGTTTTAACCATCCACACGGTACATGCACATGAACTTCTTTGAAGAAACAATTTTTAAATAAGTCAGGCTTTTTCCTAAACCACCATTCCCAGTGTGCTCTTTTGGATGTTCCTCCTGTAAAGGCTGAAGAGGATAAACCTTATATTTTTACTTTGTGAGTAATAATTGCAGCCTTAATATAATAAATAACCATCTTTAGTAACCCAAGTGAGTGAATGCCATAAAAATGGTTAACCTTCTGCAAGCTGATTGATTAAAAGTGTGGCTTTAACTGCATAAAATTGCAAAAAATTTTTCATGTAATCTAAAATGACAAACACAGCCTCATAGGATATTTTATGGAAGGTGGTTGGAAAATTATTTTCTACCACACTCTTTTTTTCTTATCATTTGTGAGATAGACAGTTTTGGTTAGGAAAAAAGGTCAGCTTAAGAATAAAGATTGAACTATTTCAAACCAGTTCTGGATACTTTGGCAAAGCTAGGAGTGCTTGGATCTGTATTTGGAGTTAATTTTGTATGAGGCAGCCACAACATTTGAATCCAAATTCCTATCAGAACTATAAGAGCCTTGGAGGATTTCAGATGGAATAGTCTGGCTTGAAACTGTGGTTAGTCTCCAAATGGTATGAAATTTGCTGTGAATTGGGACTTTTCCATGCTTGTGAAACAATAAAGGCTGCTTCTTGGGTTGATACGTGATTTTTTCCTAAAGCTTCTCTTTTGCAGAAAGCTTAGTATATATACCACAAGGAAATGTGGAGAGCTTATCACTGGGCTGGAACTCAGTTAATAAAGAACCTTTACATGGATCTGTGCCTTCATTTCTATCACACATTCAGTAGTTTTGTCAAGGTACAAAATGCATGCCTCTAGAATACCGTAAAAAAAATTATATTCTGAGTTTTGTGTACAAAAGATAGGCTGCATATGAATTGCAAACACATAGTTACAACATCTCTCTTTGTGTATCATGGCACATCATAAGAGTTTTGGTTTTATCCTGAGTCAGTGCATTACATACATATTAAAATTCATGCTGGATTAGCTGCATCTATAGCTTGCTCCAGCTCTTAGGCTGATGGACCTCTCCAGCACACACTGCTTCCAGGACTGTCTTTGCAGGTCTACCTGAAACTAAATCATATGAATAAGAGCATCAACTAGAATATTTTAAAAAACTGCTCAGATTCCTCTCTGTAAGTATCTCTTTTTCTGGTTAAAACCTTGCTGTCTGAGATTGTCAGTCTCTCTGTGAAATAAGAGAAGACTGTCTCAGCCACTCAGTGGCCATGGTAGTCCTTCTGAAATCACAGATGGAGGAAGAAAGTTTTATTTGGAGAGGGGCACATGCTGCTGTCTCATAAAGCTATCTGGAAAAATTTTAAACTCTGAAAAGTATAAAAACTTTTATTTGTCAAAACATGTTAACATGAAAATGGATGAACTATTGGTCTGTGGCAATTTGGATGTCATCTTCTGGGACTGCTGTTTTTACTGGAATTTAATTAATTTTATGGTTCTACTGAACTTTTTCTGATTAGTACTTTTTTGTGTTCTTATGTGCAGTATAGAAGAAAATACTATGAAGTCTCCCCATCTCCAGAGGAGCATGGTAAGAAAGTAAACACAGCAGAATTAATCCTCTGTTGTTCTTTGCATGTAAGAATTAGCAGTATAATTTCTTTTTTTTTGGCAGTGTTGCAGAGCAGGCCTACAGCCATGGCTGTGGAACCTGGACTACATATCCCAACTTAATCACATGTGTGCCTTTTATATCCCCTGGCAAAAAGTAATTTTAGCTGCAACCTCTTTGGGGCAATAAACAGGATTGGGTTGAAAAATATACTTCTTTTCCCCAATAACCATCTGAGCTTAAAGTGCTGATTCTAATTGCAAAACTGAGTCCCTCAGTTTAGCTGACTGCTTCTTGAGATCACACAGTCAATGCTATGATGTCCTCACCTCAGTAATCTCTTGGTTATTTCCCCTTCACCCGGAGGATCAGCCATATCTGGGGTCTCCTTTTGTGTCAGCCAAGGAGGCATCTCCACACAAGAAATCCTCAGGCATCACAGTTTACTCCAAACATTCTTTTTTCCTTAACAGAGAATACTGTTTTAAAGAAACCACTCTTCAAAGAAGAAACCAAACTTCAGAGGCACATGGGAGCAGAAGTAGAGCAAGGCTCCAGTATGGGAGACACACAGGCCAGTAAAGGGAACATTTCAAAACCAATGCAGCCTGGTGAGGGGTACATTCAGAATGCTATGTATTGCATGCTTAACAATTAAATATGATTTGACACTCACAACTTGTATCTTAGCCAAAGAAATGGAAATATGCAAGTTCATCTTTAATAAGGACTACACAGGACAGTGCCTCAGCTAAGCTTATTTTAAAGAAAAAGATACAAGTATATAAGCTGATCAGCTTTTATATGGGTTTTCTGTGCTCTGGATTCTTTAGAGAGAAATCCTTATTTAAAAAAAAAAATAAGCTTTTCAGAGCATGTGTAGCTGAAATCTTTCTATTAATCTGAATCAATTAGATTTAAAAAGAAATGATGGACTGTACAGGGACAGGTTTAGCATTATCACATTGGTGACAGACTGATGCACGGAGTTTCAGCAGCATTATCTAAATATAGTGCCTGGCTCATGGATTTTCAGAAGCTGTAAGAGATCTCTCTGAAGGACAACAAAGAGATGGGAAAGAAGGGGATTTGCTTCAGCAGAACTGAATGCAAATGGCATCTCCATTCATTTCATTTGCAGCAATCTGACACCTTTTCGTTTCCGTTTCACACAAAAAATAGGAAATAATAGGGAAATAGTAATGGTATAAGTGGACAGAGTGTGACCATTAAAATGTTTACCATTCCAGCATGATGCCTGCAGATGCAATAAAATTGAAACTGGAAAGGTGTTAGAATTGCTGCCGGCTTCTATTCATTTGAATGGCAGAAACCCAGAATTCTGTTTTATGGTTTCATGTAGAGGGTCAATCCATTATCTTTCTTTCTTCCTGGGATCAAATAGCATTTTTGTGAAGATTAGGTCTCTTTGGCATGCTGAAGTGGAACCAATGTGCAGAGGTTTGAATTTTGAACCCATCTTAAATTGAACTGCTTTAGCAAATGGTGAACTGACTTAAAAATTGAACTTGAAAATATTAAATGGATTTTTAAAGGTCTAAACCATGGAGCTTCTCTTCAAAAATGCTCACATAATAACCATCTGTGGCCCAAAAACATCACAAACATAAATATTAAGAACAATGGAACAAATTAACTAGTTAAAAATATTAAGCAGTTTGCCCCCTATTTTCTGTCTCTATAGTGAAAAATATATAACATACAGAAATAAAAGGATGCTGTGAGATTTTTAAAATATGAGAGAATGAAGAAGGCTAAAGGAGTAAAAATATTATATTATGCAACATAAGTATGCCCTCTAATTATCAATGGCAACAATTTGAAGCAAGACGTAGAAAAATGTACCATGAACATTTACTAAACCCAGGATAAGAAGGTTTTGAAGAACTATATAATCTTTACCATAAGGATGCATTTTTTTAATTTGAAGAAAAATTTATTCATCAAGGTTATAACAATTATGGATCTAATTAAAAAAAAATCCAAAAGCATGTAGCAAAATAGTGTTTACTTATGATGACTTCAGATTTAAGAGAGAATACAAATGTTTATTTACTACTCTGTAATTGACAGTGTTCACAAGGAGGAAACTAATACTAAAACCAAATAAATGCATTCTGTGGAAGACAATTAGCAAAGGGTTTCAATAAAGAAAGGGTAAGCAGACTCAAATACTTTTTGAATTCTCATTTCTTACCTTGCTATTCTCATTCCTGCCCTGGAAACTGTGACATACAGAAAAAGCAGAATGTGCATTGAAAAATGTGTAAATGAAAAGGAATCTATAAGAGTGCAATTTTTACTCACAAATATACTTGCAAAATAAGAACTTAAATATAGCCAAGTATTAATATTTAGTTGCCTAAATATTGATTGAACATTAACCAATTAACTGTTCATGGGCCAAATAGATCTGCTTTACCACCTGACCCCAGAACAGGCTTTTAAAGTCATTGTACAACACAATCCAGAGTTTGGAAAATATTTTCCATAGCTGAAGCTATGGCTGAAGAGATGCTTTGGAAGAGCAAGTCTGTTACAATTTTTATATGCAGAGTTATTTTCCTGCAGTATGAGGGAATACCAAAGCCATTGAAAGACATAATGAACTATTTAAACAGATTGATCTGAACACTGATATTTTGTCAAAAATAGATACATAGAGAAGCCTTTATGGTATGTCAATGGAATAAATGATGATGGGACAGAAAAAAAGTAGAGAGTCCCTACAGGTGATTATGAATTTCTGTAAGAGAGACAGTAAGAAATAAAACAAGAAAGCCAGTCTCCCAAAAACCCAAAAACTAAAATTCAATTTTAATAAATATCTTTAATTTTAACTCTTATATTTTGAAATCTTAATTCCTAAGTGGGGGTTACATTTTCTCTGGTATGCCTGTATCTTTAAAGCAGGGCAAAATATTTTAGTATTTCTAGCAGAGAAATAGAAGACAACTGAAGCTGCTAGCATGTTAACCCCTAACTGAGCCAGCACATCCTCACCAATGAGTAAGAAGACAGAAGACTATTAGAAATTAACTAAGAAGCCAAGAGCCTCACTGAAGCCTAATTAATACAATAATTGACTACAGAACTTCTCTTAAGTGCTCAGCACCTTTAAATAAATGCAGCCTGAGTATTGGCAATTAATGGAATCCACATTTTCCTTCTCCTTGCTGCAGAAGAGACCAAAAGTGGTCATGACTTTCAGCTCATACTCACAGCCCAAGCAGTTAGCTCTGGGGTATGGTAGATGTACAGAAAAATTCTGCAAGTAAGCATCTTCTTTCAGAGCTGGCAAAAATTTATTTGAACCACATTTGATTAATTCTGGTGAAGTTCTTCCAGTCTTATTCTGAATTCCATACAGCAAATTGTATAGAGCAAGACCTGACCAATATAAATATTCTGTTAAATATTACATTCTGCAGATAGGTACAGCTGTGAAAAGGAAAACATAATATTTAAGGATATGCACTTTTAGTTATACCAAGTGCCATATGTTTTGCCAATTTGTGCAAGAGAGTATCCTTCAGATATAAATGAGATATAGAAGTATCTGAGGGCTGAGCTGCTTGTTTTTCTGCTAAAATAGACCTCACTATTCATCTAATGAGGTCTGCTTTCCAAGAAGAAAAAATACTGAAGTATGTAACTCAGCACAAGTTCGCTGCTTTTATCTCCAATAAGTCAAGATATTTTTAACCTCTGGAGCAGCAACTTTGACCAATTTTTTGATCATCAATGTCTGAGATAGGAATTAAATTAAAAATTCACCAAATGCGAACCAACTCAGCAGGCTATCAAGATTTGCCTTAAGAAAAATATCAGTAACTAGATCAGAAAACAGCACCAAAAAGATATCAACCTGTCATCATCAAAAAGAGATTTTTGAAGTAATTTTTAAGAAATGCTGTTGGCATTGGCAGGCAGATTAATCCAAGTATCAAACATCTTAATAGTAAAAATCTGGAGTGCAAATGCAACTGATGAAACACCAGGGAGATTACTTTCATGCATTTGCTTCATTTAACTGAACTTTGAAAATGTGAAACTAAGAGGAAACCAGGTCCTCACACTGCAAACCCTGCAGACAAATTGCTGTTGACCACTGCCATAAATTGTAAATTCTGATAAAAAAGAAATCACCTTGGTAAGCCAACTCAAATTAAAAAAAATCTTTGCCAACCATTAAGCTTTTCTGAATCCTCAATTTTACTAAGTTGCTCCTCTCAAAAAGAAAAAAGTTATCTAGTATTTTTGAAAAGTTATAAACTTTCAAATCATAATATCTTCAATTTTGACTTTACATATTGTTGTGATTGTTTGTTTGTTTGGGGATTTTTTGCCTTTTTAAAAATTTCAATCTATGTATTGTGAAATATAGAAGACATGAACTTTGGTGTAAACTGCTTTGAGCACCACTTAGAGTAAAAAATTATAGAGGGTGCTCTGCTGTTGCAGGCTTTAGGACACAATTAGGCTTGATTTTGATCTCTACGAGGACCAAACTCCTTCTGAAATTTTCTTCAGTTCAGCCTCCTAGAGAGAACTGGTTTATTGCTGATAAAAGGCAAGAAGACAGTGAAGCATAAGCTTTATTTGTTCATCCTTCTTAGAAGAATGAAAAAATATGACTTTTCCAGGCTTTTATTAGATGAGCAAATAGATGAGAAAATATAGATAAGGAGAAAACAGTTTAAGTAAAGAACAAATTTAATAATGCCTTTAATCTCTACTTTAAAATCTATAAAATTATTATTAACCATCTGATAACCGAGGTTCTGAAAATTGCATCCCATAGGAGTTGTGAAGGCAAAAACCAAAAGTTCAGTTTTGTTCCAAAGCTGGGTTTAATGTGCTGGTTTGAGAGAATGTAAAATATGTTCATGTAGCATAACAGAATGTTGGACTCAAGGGCCATACTTTAGTGTTTAAAAGTAGGTTCAAGAAAAAACATGAGGGAACTCTGATCTATCTTTATTGGATTGGAAGATATCAAATGGGTAGAGAAGCTTGCACCATTTCTTAATAAATAAAAAACCACAGCTACAGGGCAAGATCCCATTCTCATTTTAGGTACTCCATCCCCGAATTTCAGCTGACTAGCTTTTATGAGGAGCTTATCCCAGCAAGCTTTACATTTTAAGAAAGAGAAAGACCATAGCAACAAAACCAAGTTAATGCAGTGAAAATGAACTGTAAAGCTGCAACAAATGAGAGAATTCTGTCACAGGACATATCTTGAGCATGGTGCCAGGTCTCACATCACAGATTTCCCTAAAAAATGGAAGGTAATTAGGATAAGCAATGGATAGAAACAATCCTAAACCTAAACAAGATGTCCCTACTACAATATAAATTTACTAATTAACTGAAAATTAAAACCACAAGCATGATCTGTTCAGAAAGAAAAACAGTGACCAAATGGCTTATTGTTTGCACTAGAGTCAACATTCCCCCCAAGACTAGGGTCTCTTCCTCTGGGTTGCATATCATGCTCTTAGAAAGAAAACCAGAAAGTTTTCCTGGGAAATCAACGAAAATCAAAATTGTTACCTTAATGCATGAGTGTGTCTCTGCCAGTTCACTGGAAAGTGCTATTCTCATCTCTTCTGTAGAACATTATGTTGTGGGCTGTCTCGACTAGACCCCATGGCTCTCCAAACCCCATTTACTTTCCTCTGGCAAAATGCAAAGGAAGTCTGTGAAGGGCAAGGTGCTGATGCTTCTCTGTGCACTTATTTAAAATTCCACTAAGCCTGATAACCATTTAGCAAATATGAAACTGAGTGGTTTTTTTCTGGGTATCTTTCTCTGCTTCCCAAATAGATGGGGAACAGCATCCAGCAATCACTTGCAGTAAGCTATTGATAAATAAAACCCAGCTCCTCTTAACATTTTTCTCCCCTTCAGTACTTGTCTCCACCCTTCTCCCTTCCACTTTGTACCAGATGAAGATAAATATGCCCTTCCATTGTTTGCTTCTCTCCCACTGAAAGGATTGCCTTCTAATGCACAAACGTATCAATTTAAAGGGCAGTTACATAATTACAAAATCTGGTTCTGGATCAGAGAACAGCACAATGGATTTCTGTAATCATGTCTTAAGAAGATAACCTTTATAAAGAGGATATAATCTTGGCTCCCATTGAAGACAAGACGTGAAAGGAAAGCATAAAAGCAAGAAGAGAAATAGTTTCTTCCAGCTGTAATTCTGTGGGGCTCAATACTCAGTTGTAAGCAAAGCCATAAGGGGGTCAGGAATTCTGGTGTAAAGTGTTTACAGAGAAAAGAAATCAAACAAAAAAAGTGAAGTCATCATACTGATCAAAGGACTTCTGGGTGAGACTTGGACTCAAATCCAATGTAAAATGCAGAAGAAATACTCACCAAATTCCGAAAGGTTTGGGAGCAATTCAAACAAGTAGATAATCTAGAAACTACTGCTAATATGAAACACTGGCTTTCAGTCAACTGCAAACAAGCCTCACTTGAGAAAGTACAGACCGGTAGACCACACGATGTATATTCTAGCTTATCTATTTTCTTTTTATTTCTTGGCAAGGCTGTGAAATGGCTCTCCAGACATCAGACTATACTGTAATTTTTGCTTCATAAGAAATTTACAGTTTCATATCTTTCCTAATGGGATTACCTTAATCATTTACATTTCAGGAAATAACTTGAGTATCAATCACTCTGACTCCACGTAGAGCACACAGAAAGGATCAAGATTAATCTAAAAGTTGCTTTATTATTAGAAGTTCATTTTTAAAGACCAAGACATGTATTTACAGGAAATCAAAGACTGTCTAATAGACTGATTTGCTGTGCAAAGTTTCATTTTTATTACATGAGACCTAGAAATAATCATTCTGTTAGAATCATGTACTTTTCTTCAGCTCCACCTAACCTGAATAGTCTTCCATACAGGCATGTGCATGGTTTGTGTGCACTGATTTGGGTCTGATTTTTATTGTACTCAAATTTAGATTTCAGGGAATATTTTATTGTATATAAAAGCTGATACACTGATAGCACCATGGGAGAAAACTTTCATCTACCTCCTCCTTACAAGCAGCACTGCTGTAGTTACAACTTGTCTGCCTCTAGAAGGGAGTAGCCACCTTTCATGAGCCGTTCAGTTCTTGCTTTTCCTACCACACCATCAATATTTTGCCTTTTTTTTTTTTTATATTAATGTTCTTCTGATCAGAAGCAAAACTCCTAAGAATGTCAAGATTCATACAGAGCCATAGTGTGCTATTTGTGAACTGTGTTCAAGTAAGATGGCATTAGCAGGTATATCAAACCTTGTTTGGGAAGAAAACCAAGCCAGATCTATCTATTTCTGAACATTTGGATAACCTGCAAAAAAGCCAGCATTTTTCCACTTCCATTTTATTTTCCAAAGGTCCTAAGTCTAGTTAAATCTGTGTCCCATGTTAGTAAGTGATGAGAATTCTGGTTGTGTGAATATTTTACAAAAGAAATAGGAATCAACAGAGATTATTTTCAGATTACCCCTGAAGTATATTTGCTGTCAAGACCTGCTACTATTGCCAAAAGTTAGAGTTGCTTTCTACTCTAAAGGAAAAAATTCACCAATCTGCAGAACACTGCTGTAGGACAAGACAGTGCAATTTCCAATACACTTATTTGAAGTTCAATTATATAGTTTAACTGTGTCTAGATAAATGGATTATGATGACACTTTCAACCCAAATTTTGCAAGGAATTGAAGAGGAGAAAGATAAATTGAGTAGATATGAGCATAGGTAGAATTTTTCAGCAGTTACTTTTGAAGGATATAAATATGATAGAAAGGAAAAAGATACACAGTTCTTTGCATGTGCCATGTTTGAAGTTGGGTATGAGGATTTGTCTCATTTAGTCTTATTTTTTCTGTTTTCATTCAAGATCTCACTTTTGGGACACAAAAATGGTAGTTAGTTTGGATAAAAGTTCATATTTTTAACCAGCTTTCCAATACTATGCAGTTGCCCAAAACTATGTATCAGATGGAAAAGGAAATATATTTCTTTTGAACTTTCTTAACCCTAGTCAGTCTTTATTCACTGTATTACTACATCTTGGGGGATTTTTTTTGAGTCAAGACACACCTAGAGACACTAAAAAATGAACTTTGGTTAAAATTAATAGCAAATATATTTCTGTTAAAAGACTAAAAATTGAAGTGCAGAGTAGCATAAAATGGGGGAAAAAAAAGAATTGATTTTGGAAGAAAAAAACCTTCCAAATAATGGAAAGTGACAAATACTAAGCCGAGAAGTGAGCTTTAAATTTAATTTTCTGATTAATTCTTTTTAACAGAAGACTAAACCGAAATGCTTTAGAAACATAATTTGTTTTCTGCCTTCAGAAATCCTTGCAAGAGAATCACATGCACATATTATATTAAATTTATAAATAAAACTCTATGTGTACATATGCACTGTCTTTACCTATTTCTAAAATACTTGGCTGTGGTGTACAGCCCATATCTTCCTCCCCATCAACTCCTCAGGGTATTGCCCTACTGAAAGTACTGTGAAAGTTTTGGCTGATGGTATTTTTACATTTCTATGTCATGGCAACTTGGACATGAGAGTTTTATTTAAAAGAAGCCAAAGTGCAAGAGTGGCAGCTGGGTGGGCAATGCAAAGGAGCAAAAAGAAAATGGAGGGAAAAAGCAGTGTTAAAAAAAAGTGAAGAGAAATGAGAAAATAATATGATAAAATATTGAAACAGGGAGTACTGGAAAGAAAAATATGTTTCTGATTAAATAGACCCAGCAATCTAGATCATGAAGAGCAAACATAAGGAAGAAGAGACTCAGTACAATTTTCTAGAGAGAAACTCTTTTGTTCCTGCCTCTTGCCACCATAAACAGGGATAGTTCAGCACAGGCAGATCTTCACAGTGGAAAAATCAGTAGTACAGTTTCAGTTCTACTCAAAGACAGTTACATTCTATGAAAACCACTAACTGAAGTATCTAATGGAAGATTTATTATTTATTAAAGTTTGACTTTACAAGGGCAGAATTAATATATTTGCACCCACTGTAGAAGAAAATTTACAAAACAATTCTTATGTTTCTAGTTTCAACTTTAGGGTTGTATTATATTGGACAACTGAGAATTAGAATTTACTTATTACAGAATTTAGCTTTGTCAACCATGCAGATAAAATTTCCTTTGTACCAAGTAACTTACTCAGATCTAGTGTTCAGTGTTGTCAGATTGTCCTGGGAGTGACATTTGTTGTCACATTTGTTGAGATTTTATTTTACTAAAGAATGAGAAAATGTAGGAAAGTGTAACAGTGATTAAATAAAGCATTGGGGATGTTTGGATGCTTGCATTTTGAGCCTTGGAACCAATTTATTTTTAATCTTAAAGATCAGTTTACAGCATTAATTTTATAGGTGTGCTATGCATCATAAGAGGTAGGTGTACAATGACAACTGATAATTTTGAAGAACTAACTGAGTAGGCATATTAATAATTTTCAAATGCTTAGGGTGAATATATGAATGTGAAAGATTGTAATGTATGAAACTGCTGGTAACATAATTTCAAATTAATTTATCAAAATCACTCAGAATGTTTTGCTCTTCTCCACTCTTCTCTGTTTTCTCTATATTCAGTATTTTCCTGCAAAGAAATTTTTTATGAGCCAAAAAATATAGTGAGATGAAAGCTACCTCTAAAAATGTGTAAATACCAATACTTGTGTTCAGGGGATGACCCTTAATCTTTTTTTTTTTCTTCTATCTGTATCTGTATTCAGATTTTTATTTTGTTTCCTTTTGGGTTTTTTTTTTTTTTTTTTTGCCCTGAGAGGTATTCCTTAACTTCAACCAGCATAGCTTTTTCTGTTAAGATAAATATGAACAGTTTTCAGTCCTGGGAACCTTCTTAAGTGTGTCAATTGTCAGCATTTGTATTTCATCCCAATGATGAATGGAGGCATTAGAATTCAGCATTAAAATGTAGTTAAGATTGTAATGAGCATCATTAGGAAGCATGATGGGAATCAGCATTGAATCTCATTTTAGGAAATTTTAAATTTTTTTAAACTTTATTTGCTTTATGTATTTACTTTCTTTTCTTGTTAACAGGCAGGTAAAAACTCTGTGGTACTTATGTCTTCAGACAGACAGCCCTCTCTTCTTATCCAAGATTCATGATCCTTTTGAATGTGGTCTTATTTTTTTTAATTTTGTCATGTCAGAGCTAGAAAGTCCTTGCAAAAGGACCATCACAGTCCATGCAAACACACATCCTTCAATTCAGAATTCTGCTTTGTTCCTCAAATGTATGCCCTCACTGAACATATTTTTTTTAATGAATGAGCCCTCCCTGCACATAAATCTGAATAGATACAACTATATTTTTAGAAATTGATAGTTTGGTACTCTGAGGTGGGTCTGCAGCAAACAATTGCAAAACTGAAACATAATCCATAGTCCATCTGAATGAATATCATATCTTTTTATTTTCAGAAGTTTGCAAAATATTTGCTATACCCCAGCTCAAGTTACTTTATAATACAATACCAACATTAACCAAATGACTCTCCAGGGAATCCCCCTAATTTGTGAATGTGAGATTTGACTCTCTGTGGATTAAAAACCGATTAAATCCTGTGGTTTGCAGTTCTGCAGATTTGAAATTTATTAATTTCTTGCTCAAGCATTTTAATTCCTTCTAAGACATAGTTTTAGGAAGAAAAATTGTTTCTTCAATAAGAGCACAGTCAAACAGTTCTTACTTTTTCAACTATCTTTGAGCAGATGATAATCTAAGTTAAACACACCCATGGATACAGTGTCATTGAAAAGAAAGAAAACACTGGGGACAAGAAAAGCAAACTAGATCATAACTAATCAATAAATCATAGCACCATGCAGTTTCTAACACAGTGTAAATGGGTACATGCATGAAGATCACTCTCTATGCAATCCCTGCTGTGCAGCAAACTGAAACTCATGAAAAACAAGGCCAGGACACAAAAAATCCTGGAAGGGCCTTCAGACTGAATCTGGACAATCCATCCAACAGCTTTTCTGTACTGAAGATGTATATGAAAAAAAAATACAGACAGCTGAAAATATATTGCTATGGGTGACAAGATCACTCTAAATATACTTAGTCATTACAGATGTATTGACAAGAAGGTTATTAACCTGATTTTAGAAACATGAAACTTGACAAAAAATCAAGAATAAAATTTACAATTATACCATGGGGCTTGAGTAATCATTAACATATTTCTGCAACTCTATCAAAAAAAGCAGTCAAAACTAAGTCTGTTCCCACAAACACATTTTGGATAAACAAAAAACTGTTTTATATTTTTCCCCATCCCATCATTACTTCCCTGTCTCCTAGTATATTTCCTTCTGTGAGTGATGTCTAACCCTCTGTGCTCTCTCATAACTATTTTGCATTCCTAAGCCTTCTTCCCATGCTAGCAACACATTGCACAAATACAGGTACAATTCCATAATAAAAAAAATGAAACAATCAAATTGTGCTATGAGCAGATTAAAGGAACCCAATTATTTATTAAGCAGAAGCACACTCACTCCTGGGCTCCTCATTCTGAACCATCAAGATCACCTGCTCTTTGACTGGCCCTGTGACTCCTGAGTAGCAATACTCACATGTCTCAAAACCATTTCTCCATTCCAGAATTACATCTTCCTGTAACTGTATAATGGGAGGGGTTTGTTCCTCTGGAAATGCAGGTTAATTCCCCTTTTTCAGGCTTGCTGATGACTTCTCATATACAAACTGCAGTGCAATAAAATACAGCACGTGGCTACTCATTTCACATTTGGCATTGACAAAGCAACTGGTGTCCACAACACACATAAAAATTCTGTTGAGAATTTTGTTTCCTTCAGTACCTTAAAAAAATTGCTGTTCATACTCAGCAACTGAGCACCACCATGGGATGTATGATATTTGTATGAGTAACCTAAACAGCAACTGATAAATACAATAAAGTGTTTATAAAATTGGTAATCTGAGGGAGAGAGAGCAATGAATTTGTCTTTTTTGGTAAATGATGACTTTGTCTTTTTTGGTACATGATCCATCATGGTGTGCTGGTTCTGGCCAGGAGATCATTAATTTTTGCAGTAGCTGAGAGGGGGCATGGCCAGGTCCTGGAGGTTATTCTCTACCACCCCAGACTCATGGCTGGAGCCAGGGGAAAGGACCTTTCTTCCAGGGGACAGGAGTGTCTTCTAGTGGACACTTCCAGAGGGAGACATCCAGTATTGTTTATCCTAGAGGGTTTTTTTTTCTGTTTAATTGTTTGTTTTCCTGTACCCTCTGTCATTAGTATTATTGCTGTTACTGTAAATTTTATCTCATAGCAATTTACAGTAAATTGTTCTTATCTCAACCCATGATCTTTGCCTTTTGTGCCTCCAATTCTCTCAGTCGTGCCCCGGGGCAGTGGGAAGCAGGGAATCCAGAGAGAGTGAGTGCTTTGGAGAGCCTTGATGGGAACACTGAATTAGGGAATACCATTCCTAAACCATGACACATGGGAACCCTGTTGAAGAAACTTAGTTTTGTTAATCACACACCATTTATTTGCAGTTGTGGTTCCACAACTAACATGGATTACTAAACGTTTTTCTTCTGCATGGACTTTTCTCCGTACACATAACTTCAATTTTACCCTTTCACACACATTAAATGTCCCGTTGGGAGTCTGGGAAAAGAATGGATAAGAAAAAAGAAATTTTAATTAAGTCTGCTGTATGGCATGGGCTCATGGCCTTGATCTTCTCCATACCATCTGTCAGATTCCAGCTAAAGCTGTGGGGAAACTCCTAAAGAGTCAGCTGGAGAAAGTTCATTTCTCCTGCAGACTGTTTTCCATCTATATGGTGCCAAGTTCTTTGTAAAGATCTGTAGCATTTTCCTTTTAATTTCCTGGTGTGGTTGCCATCCACGACACTTCACTAGGTGTAATGGCTTCTCATTTTATAATCTGGCTCTTCATTACATTTCAAAAAGAAGAATCCTTTTTCACTTTTATTTCCAATTTATCAACATTAAAACAAAAACAAAACCAAAAAACTTTTGCATAAAGATTACATTTTAATTCAGAAATAGATTTTTAGCTCAAAAACATTACAGATGGAAGAATGGTTCAAACTGTGGCATAATTCCAGGTGTCTTTACTCCACCATACTTGTACCATTTATTTTCACTGTCAAGTATGTTCTTATCCCAAATAGAGGAGTTTTTGAGAGGGGATGAAGAGGGAAGAAAGAGCCATTTTATTTCTACACCTTTATCTGCCCTTAACACTCTGCCTACCTCTCCTGAGAATTCACTTTTAATATGAAAATCCAAAGCATGGTACAAAATTAATAATCCTTTTAAAAATTAGATTTCAGATTAAATATATTTTTAGACTAGCTTTAGCTGTTATAATTACAATGATTTTGCATTGAATGGAGATCCAGCTAGAAGTGTATTCTCCCTCTTAAAAAATATGCATACACTGCTAAACTAGCACATTTAGAAACAGCAGTAAAAGAATTTTAAACATTATGTGTCCAGAAATGAGCCTGCTAATCTTTAGACTACAATTGTTATTTGTCTGTCACTGACTGACTTTGGTCTTCATTTTATCAGAGTTTACCAGCTATGCATAATTCTATTTTCCAGGAGACTGACCAACATTAGCCCACTGCACCCATCATCAAAGTGTCTTTTATTTCTTAGCAGAGCAGTGGGCAACAGTTCTCATTACAGTGATTTCATTTCCTGCCTCTCTTCCTGGTGGTGGCTTGGATTTCTCTAAGCACGCCCTTTTTCATCACAATCTTGAAATGATACCAGGCAGAAAAGGAAAATGTTCTGCTGTTGCTATTTTTTATGTGCATACATATACCACTTATTTATGCATCTGTTGCCAAATATTTTGTGTTGGGTTTCCTAGGATATGATCAGAAAGACCATGCATGTGAGTATTGTATTTGTATGTGAAATAATCCTGATATAAATGCTTTAAGGATGAATTTTTCTGCTAAATTAAATCTTGGAAAAATTCGGTATTTCAAGAGGGGAAAAAACCCACAAAATTGATCACACAGTGGGACTTACCCTTTATTTCTTAGTGTGAAAGAAATCCCTACTGAGCAGCCCCACTGACTTAAAATAAGGAGAATTCTCACAGGATTTGCAGTTGTTGGATCAAGCTATCACATGCATTGCCTTTGCAGTTGTTTTTTCTCCATAAGGAGGTTTTATTTTTCTCTTCCTTCTCCCTTTATAGCAGCTTAACCCCATAGTGAAGTCAAAATCATTTTACTTATGTGATGCCACAGCAAAAATCTGTGCTGCTATGGAAATGAATTTGATACCACAAATTCAGCAGTGCAACTTCACTGTGGGGATCAAGTATGAAAGGGAGATTGGCTGAGAACAAGCAAGCTTTTAATCTCTCCCATAATTATCAAGTGTGGCAAGATGAATTATGAAGAACAAATGAAGGGTGAATATTTTAATTATTTTCAGTCTACCATGTTTCAGAGTTTCTTAAGCCCATCATTACTGTTCTGTTTAGTTAGGAAGCATATATAAACACAAAAGAATAAACTATACAAAAGTCCATATCTGAGGCATTCTTGCAGGTGACAATTATGAATGACAAAGGTCAAAGGAGAACTCCATGTTCACCTCTGTTTTCTCACCTGCACTCTAAGGAATTAGTGAAACTGTTAGAATCTCTCGCCCCTGAATAAATTAAATATTTGGGGGACACACATATTTCACAAGAAAAAGATTATGCTTGAGCTGCTAGTCAAAATTGTTGGTTGCTACTACATAGATTATGTATAAGTGCAATTTCTCATCACTCTAAAAAACCTGAATGTACAAAAAGACCTAACCCAACCAATCAACCAACCAAAAAACAAAAACAAAAAAAAAGAACCCTCAAGGACACAGAATAACATTTTTGTTGTGTACAGTCGTGTTCACACTATATAGGCAGAAGTCAAACTTAGTTATTCAGTAAAATTAAAAGCAAACTGATTTTCTTTCTCACCTGTAAGAAATCTATATTGCCTAGGAGAGAATACCCTAGAAGTAAAAATAAAATTATATTAAACAGTTTCCAATAGAAGCACAGGGAAAAGGACAACATACACAAGTGAAAACTCCAGAGAATGGCAAGTACATACTACAGTATTTTTCTAACAGTATTATTAATAAAATTAGCAGTGTAAGAGACAGCATGGTCTAATTAGTAGGGGTCTGTCTGTGATTAAGGACAGCTGTAAAATGGTTGGTCTGGGGAGGAGTCAGCTGATATTTCTGGGCATGATGAACTGTCTAGCTCTGGCACACATGATCCTGTTCACTTAAAGCAGTTCAGTCAAGGCCACAGAGCACTGCATGGTGCATTTAGTTCTCTAGCAAACAAGATTTCTTCCCTTTGCCTTACTGTCTTATTTCCTCCCTGTCTCATTTTACTCCTGAAGTTCTCTTTAGCCTGGATAGCCTCTTCTAGCCTAGTGGACATTAATGGTGATTACACCTTTTAGGTGTATCCAACAGTCAAACAACAGCTAAATTGCACACAGTCATTAAAAAAACCAACCAAACAAAAATACCCCAACACCACTGAACAATGAATTTCCACAAATAGACCAAAAAAATAAGCTGCATAACAACACACTTTAAAAAGCATGAAATGAACATCTAATCCCCAAAAGAAGATAAAGTTTGAAAGATTTTTCTCTGACAGTTTAAAAAAACCCAAATACATATATATATAATATCTTGGTGCCACTATAAGGACAATTTGACCTGTAAGCAAATTCTGTTCTAGTGGCAAAAGTTACTTATATGACTGAAGTAATCTTAAGGAGTAAAAAGGCCAAAGGAGCTGATGTGCAACAAACACTTTGCAATAATTGGATGCTGCTTCTTCAGTCAAGTTTTCACCAATTACATCTGAGACATTTCATATTTTCAGTTGTTTGGCCCAGTTCAAAACTCAGAAAACAACTTTAGATGAGAAAATAGGCAATTTTGTTCTAAATTATAGACTGATGTATATTAGCAATACAAAGTTACAGAACACCAATTCTGGAATTGAACTAAGTGCACAAGATGAATTTTATTGATTTTTTCTTTTCTTTTAATATATGTTCCCAGAATTTAATGAAAGTTTCAGACCTAGGGTCTGATTTTTTGAAGTATCATTACAATGGGATCTGCTCCCACTGCACTGTCAGCCTGCAGGTGGTCATCCTGCAGAAGGAAGGACTTCATTTCATACTCTGTGGCTGTGAATGGAATTATCATATAAGGTTCTATTTTAAGGTCTAATTGGGATTTATCTTTACTCCATCTTTCATTCTCTTGTTATTGCTTCCTTCTTTAGCCATCTTCATTTCTAATAGACTAATGATTTTATTATTCAGCACAAATTAATTGGCAAATGTGCAAAGTCAAAAACAGAACTAGCTCTGAGCCAAAATAAAAAATAAATACCTTATTTTCAAAGCACAAATTGCAAGGCTAACATTGCCTTACCTCAAACACAAAAGCATAAAAATTCCACCATTTGCACCAGAGATTAACTGAAGATGTATCAGAGAAGCTAAATAACATATCACAAGATATAACAACCATGGGCATACCAATACAAGCTCAGTTAGAGGGCAGAGACAGAAGGAAATCTATAGGCTGTTTGGGAAAAAAAAAAGAGGGCTGGAATTTCCCAGTTAATTATACAATGTTCACTACCTGCTTTGCAGGAGCACAGTAAACACAATTAGCTCTGAGCATGATATGTGAGATAAAAAAGCAGAACTGACAATGGCGTGAAAGAGAGCCTTTGCTTGCCTTCCTCCAGTGGCAGCACCAAGCACCCCGATGTCAGCTCCACAAAGAGGAATCCTGTCAACTGCACCCTCTGATGACCACTATCTCCCCATCCAGGAGACATTCCAATTTCTTCCTGCACTAAACTTCAGCTTCCCAAAGCTACAGCTGCCAAATTACAGGCTCCTTTCCACATTATGAATCTGTTCCCTTAGGAAGGCTGGTATTTTCTTATTTCACTTTTGACCTTTTCCTGTAACTGTAAGAGAGGATGATAATTGATCCTATGGTAGAAGAGGAAGAGAGGCTGTTAGGAAATGGAAGTGTTATGAAATACATAAAAATTACTTCTCCATAGTCCCCACGCTTTATTTTTTTTTTTTCTTTTTCTAAAGGAGAAAATAAATTTTTCCATCCAAACCCACCACAGAGAAAGCAAATAAAAAGGTTCTTTTTTTCTTTAACTAAAACCTATTGCTCTTATTTACCCTGCAAATCTACAGTAGGAAATTGCAATGCAATAATAAAAATTAGCATGTCTATAAAACAATTTCACTTTTGAAATATTTTTCTCTACATTTGAATCAGAGCTCAACATTCTTCTATATAGATATATATTTTAGTTTTTTGTTTGTTTATTAGTTTGGTGGGGTTTTTGTTTTTGTTTTTGTTTTTGTTTTTTTTTTTGTTATTCTGATAGGGTGTCCTTGCTAATACCGAGTATATTTTTATGGACAGTCAGATGTCAGTCACCATGAGATTGAAACAAAAGCTGCTTGAACTTTTTTCTCTCATAGATTCACTGCTGGAACTTGTGACTTTACCTGATCTCTCAGCAAAGGGCAAGCAGATAAAACAAGGAAAACGTTTAAGGACTCCTGTTCTGGAGTTCATGCATAATTTATTTTAAACTTCTCATTTAAACACCAAAGTTGTCATGTTGTGTTTTCTGTTTTGGTTTTTTTTTTCCTCAACTTTATGATAGGTCTTATTCTGAAGCTCCTAAACCTTAGCAATTCTTCCACAACACTAATTTTGGTGTTCCTGTCAATCAACCTCACCTTTGTATAAGTGCTGGGCAATGGGAATTGATGTGAAGAGCTGTTCCTTAGTCATCCCTGGGAAAGTAGGCAAACAAGAAAATGTGCTTCATGGTGTGCATTTCTCATACATTACAGCTCACTGCACAGTGGAAAATTAATGTTTCTTGACTGTTAACTATAATTTAAGACTAGCAATTGTGACTTTTCAAGTCATAAGTGTGAAAAAGCTTTCACTTTAAGGGTACTCATGTGCATAAGCTTTGGCAGAAAATATTTTGTTTTGTAAGCAGAAGTTAAAATTGCCACAGTTTGAAGCGAAAACCATTATAGATTAAATTAATGTTTAATTCCAGATTTAACTGAAGTTGGAAACAAATACTAGTAGGAGTAGATCACTTATTTAAAAAGTGTACCTAAGGCACATGCTGATGACAAACACCAGCCATGGTGAGGCCATGCCTGAGGCTTGGCACATGGCAGATCTAAGGATCAATGGAAATATTAATCTAGCTAGCCAAAATTAGGGCTACCACTCCAATTTAATCCATTTCATACATTTACACTATGCAGAAGGCAAGAAACGTAGATTTTCACATACAACATCACATGTAGGATGTGTAGGAGTAGGAGTGTGCCAAGACATGCCATTTTCTTCACTGTTAACAAGAAAATCCAATATTAGTTTATTGCACTTAAACTAATCTAAACCTACAAGGTAGTTTCTGGATAGAAAAGGTGCTGAAACAATGCAAATTAAAAAAACAAAACAAAACAACTCCTTATTTAACAAAGTCTGTTTTGGAAATAGGAAGGGTTGTTAAATTTATTTTCTTTCTTTTTTCCATCCTTCTTAGCTTGGAATATTACAACTATATATTAAAAGGTGATATTTTCTTTGTTCCAGAGAGGTTATTAAGCAGTGTTAAACAGTGACAATCAATCTGAACTTTAGCAGTGGAATTCTGCTGTTTCAGCTCCTTCCTGGCCATGTCATTAGCAGAAAATAAGTCCCAAAGGCTTACTTAAAATAAATAAATAAATCTTAAAATGTAAGTGCTTAAACAAATCTTTACAAAAGGTAATCAAACTTGAATTCCTTTTGCTTACACTTATTATTCTAAAAATATTGTTCCTGCAGTGTTCAGTGACAGAAATGTTACACCATCACTCCCTGGATTGCAGTCATTTTATGCAGATTTGCATTTTAGTGGGTTTTGAGTCTTTTTTTTTCACCTCAACCACATACAAGCTGGCAATCCATGAGCTCACATTCACACAGTTCAGACAAACAGGCATTTTTGAATTTTCAGCATCAAATTATACCCACTCTGGGAAGTTAGAGCCCATAAACTTATTATTGATGCAGTCACCATTCTGCCATAAGGTACTCAGATAACTTCCCTTCATCTCAGATATCAACATATGGGAATGGGAAAGTTGTGAGATTAAATCCATTCTTTAGCAATTAAGAGATATTAACACTAAAGAATAAAATTTAGGATTCATTCACATAGCATTCTGAGCAAAAGCTTATTCTGGCAACATAGTATGGTTTTGAGCCTGCCCTAGAAAACACCCATGAGAGGAAGGATGTCAGTCCCAGTGATTTGGTCTGCTAAGAGAGCAGGCAACTTCTGATCCTCCACAGATCCACTCAGAATAGAGAGAGGCTGCCAAACACTGTCAGGACAGCTTCTGCACTAAGACCAGGATCCACAGGAGCTGTATGTAGAACAGCTGATAAAATATGTAGTCTTCATGCAAAAATTACAAAAGTGATTATTTCAAGAGTTACTTTCTCAACTTAAATCGAAGATTTTATTCTAGAATTTTGTCTTTCAGAAAAAAAAAAAAAAAGACAAAAACCGAATGTTGCTTCATTTTTCAATTAATGAAATCTTTCCTCCTTTGCATTAAGTGTAAGGCACCTTAGAACAGATAATTTGCTGCAGATTTAGATCCCAGTTTCATCTTCTGGATATGTATTGTTATGCCCTAAGATCAACATTTTTCCATGAGATTAGTGGACCAAATTATGTCCACAGTAAAAGGAAAATAATTGGCTGGTTTCTACTACTTTTGGATGGGTGATGGCCTCTCATTATTAACAAAGCATTTTTTCTCACTCAAGAAGTTTTTTTTCCTTCTCTTTGAGATTTATGTGCATAGGGGTTGCATAGATGTGGTTTGCATACCAAAAAGCAGAAGTGCAATACCAGGAACAATAATTCAATTATATTTTTTTTCCACATTGCCTACAAGCAACAATTGTCATTTATCTTGCTGAATATGTTTGCATGTAAATTGAAGAGGATGGAAGATACTTTGAAATTCTAGACCTTCTTGCTGGGTGCCTAGGTACAGAATGATGTCAGGGTCTTTCAAATCCTGTAGGTTTGAAAATTATTATAAATGTGCCAAATTCCTTCCATGGAGAGACTGGTGAGGATCAACATTGCATATTAGAACCTCTCCTTCAGTTATTCACATTCATCTTAATATATCTTCTTAGAAGTTTAATCTCATTAACCAAGGATTAAAAAACTGAAAAAGGCCTGCTTAGCCTTGTTTTTCCATATGGAGGGAATCCAACTATTATTTCATTGCCATTTCTCCCAGAAGTGTGTGAGCAGGAAGAAACATTAATTTAAAGACTTTGTGAGAAGAAAGATGCATTCAGTTCACCTGCATGAAGGCTGAGACCTGATGAGTCAATGAAGTCCATCACATCTCCTTTTAATCTACCAAGTAACTCCACTGCAGTCAGGGAAAAGTTTCATGTAGGTAAAAAAGGTTCTGTACCAGCCTTCCCCATCTTCCTGACCCTAAATAGTTTCTCCTAATGGATGCAGCCCTAGAGGCACACACATGCACAGCCAGCCACTGTTAGCTCTCTCATTTCCCCTAATTTCCTCTACACTTGGGTGTATGGCACCACATCAGCTCCACCCTTTTCACTCTCTGTGCCTCCATGCCTGCTGAGCTCCAATACTAACAGCCACAACTGCAACATCAGAAAGGAAAACAATTCATCCCTTACAGACAATTGTTGGAGCCTGGCAGTTACAACAAACTCTCCACCGTGCTGGGGAAGACCAAGTGCATTTCACATAAAACTCCCAAGCCACATCAGAATTTCCTCTCATTTTACCACATCAAGTCAGAACTAGTCTTTGTCAAGCTAGGGCAAAAGTGTAATCAGGCCAGTATGTGTCAAGTTAAGTAAAGAAAAAGAGTACTTAATCAACTACAATAGGAATCTGGCCTGAGAGGTTTTCTTTTTATTGGAAGCATGCCCCTTTGGAGTTGTCTTTGGATATGAAGTCCCAATGAATAAATTTGAAATTATTATAACTGACATTTCTAATGACTGGTGATCTAGCTACTAAACTTCTTTGTTACTTACTATATATCTAGGGCTTCATTTTTAAACAGAGATACCACTCATGTGCTTACATTTTGTATAGGAATTTTAGGCTCTAATCCAAAACCTGAAATCTGCATAAATTTAACAAAAAGATGCCACTCTCTTCCAGCCTATATTTGAGCAGACTATGGCCATGCCTGCTTTTGTGTATTTGCAAGCAGGCCCCAAAAACCATCCAAGATAATTATCTGCATCTGCACACCCTGTGCAGACCCATACAGATGTGAGCAATTGCAGCAAGCATGAACCCAAATTTAAATTAGGGTGTGGACCTGGAAGTTTAAACAAAATAGAGTGGCGGGTAAGGGAATTTAAAATAAAATAATTTATCCAGAAATGTTGGTATTTCTCTTTGGGAGTAAAATCAGAATAGGAAACACTGCTGTGTTTATTCATTTTACTGAATAAGGGATGTGTCAAGGACCTGTTATGTCAGTGAAATAACAACCTGTCACTGAGTGAAGAGGGTGAGGAATTCAAAGCTGTTAGCATAATTCTGGCAGGGGTCATGGTTTCAGGCTTTGATAATGATCAGCAGTACAGAGCTGTTAGTGCAGTCTGCTTTGAGGAGGGGAAAGACAAAGGCAAGGCGTTGAGCACATCTGATCTGAAGTTGGACTTGGTTTTAGGAATGACCTTGCTCCTTTTCCATTGCTCTTTTGGTTAGAGTGACCTAAAACATCCAAAATAAGAGAGGGAGGGATGAAAAGGAACAAGTAGAATAGCAAATTGGATTTTATTCCCCACCCAGTAAGGATTCCTAGCAATCTGACTACTGGAAAAAACATGTGAACTGGTGAAAGTACTGCAGGGTTTTCCTCATGGTGTGCATTGTGTTACTTGGTACTGTTACCAATGTGGAAATCTTGATTTTTACAGGTACTTAAAGTAGGAAAGTAGACAATGGTCAAAATTAACTAAATGTCACATGGAGATGGGGAATTGGTTGGAGATATCTGAAACAGGCCTGATTATTATAGCTGGATTTTTCAAATTCCCCAGAAATAACTCCCAAGATACATCTAGGAGTTGACAGTGGTAATCTACTGGAGTGAGATGTTCTCTGAAAGATGCAGAAGAAAAGCACCTAATGCCAAAAAGAAGAGATCCATTCTCAAATTTATAGTGGTTTTATCCCTTTCTTTTGCCAAATTCCAGCTATTACTTTAATCCTGATGGGATCTGGCTGTTTACAGTGTTCCTGTGAGGCAGAAGGATTGTCTTGTGGGATCAAACTTTCACACACAAGAACCACAGAACTACCAATCTTAAACTGGGCAGCTGTGAGGTATTTTATTCATTCCAAGATTTTAGAGGGAGTATGTGAGCCTTTGGTATTTCCTAAAAAAATAATCAAAATAAGCAACCTGATATTTTGACTTATCTAGTATTTCCTTGCCAACACATATTTCAGATGAGGCTGTGTTTTTATTTAGTTTTAAAATTTCTCTTAAGGAAGCAGTTCTTTTGAAGCAAAGCAATTATTGGAATCTGAAGCTCATTCTACAATGATCAATTCAAAATTATTGGGATGCTTCAATAAAGCCAGTATTCTTTTGTTCCATATATTGTTGGAAATTAAGAAAAAGGTTAAATATTTACATCTCTTGATCCAAATTCTCATTTTAGCAGTATTAGTCCAACGGATTATTTTTTTCAGAAGAACAATTTGCAATATTTAAGGGTTAGTAACCTGATATTTTAGTCATTTTACCCTTAATTGCTCTTTTTCTAGGTGTTCATTTTCATTGCTCTCTGTAGTACCAAGCAGAATAAGTTCAAGTGTGCTCTGTAGTGGCAGGCTACTTAAATGCTGGTTTCTTGCTGTTTTCCACAATGACTTTTAAATTATTCCATCATTCAATTAAATGAATTAATCATTCATTTCTTTTAGTTTTTATCAATTGCTTCCAACTTGGCAGCATTGTTTGCCAAGTAAATATTGCTGCTTAAATTTACAAATTATTCCAAATTATTCCAAATCATATGTTTTGGTATTATACATTGTACAGGAAAAAAAGGTCAATTTTACACTTTTATACATGTGTTCTATAAATAACTTTCAAAAAACTATTCACATCAAAAATGAGTCACCAAGACACATATTTCTTGTTATTTTCTAAGTCTCTAACAGTCTAAGTTAAGCAGCCTGTTTTCCAGTAATACAGATTCAACACTAAATTCTCTCTTTTTAGGAGAGAAAGAATGGAAGCTAGTTAGAACTGTTGTATGTCTTTAGACAAGTAAAAAGATACAAAGAAAACCATAAAGAAACTTTAAATTTAAATTATTATTGGCTTCACCCTTAGCTGTGCCTAACCATGGGTATGAGTGATATTTATTTGTGCTTAATCTTGGCTTAATTTCACAATTGTTGAAAAATTAAAATTCTCAAAAAGCCAAGATGAACAACAGGGCTTCTTTTGGGCTGCACCAGATTCCACCACCCCAGCAAGAGGTCAGAAGCCTCCTGTGCTGCCTGTTTAACCTGCTCTGCAGAAAGGTGACTCCTGCAGAGAGCAGAGCTGTTTCCCAGAGAGGGCTGTGGCTGAGAGCCATGCAGGAAAAGCAACTCACCTTCTGCAGCTCTTCAGAATGACACTGGGAGGGTGGGTCTCAGAGCAGGTTAATGGAGCAGCACTTCTCAGGGGAGATATGCAAAGTGAAGATGCCTCATTCATCTGAGACAGTTTTCCTCAAATACTGAGGTTTCTCTTTAGTACGCCATTATTCCCCTTTATGTTATTCTCTACAGTCATTAATAACAACAATTTTGCTTATTTAGCATCGTGGTCATTCCTAAGTAGTCTCTGAGGCAGGACATGAGAGCAGCAGCAGGTGAGGACAGCGAGTTATTCCAAGCCAGATCTCAGTACTAAGCTTTGAAGTGCACCTTCATGGAGTTTATGAGAATGCTTGAGCATCTCAGAACCTCTGCATCCCTAATTAACTGTGGGTGAGAAGCAGAAATGCATGGTCCCTAGTACCTTTAGGAGCTTAGGTAAGATTTATATGACTTTATATGATAGGGAAAGCACTAGGTCAGCATCCTAAAACTGCTAAAAATAAGAAACATTATAATACCAAGAAAAAGCACAATTATTTCTAATTTCACACTGTGAACGTCCAGTAGATAACATTGTGCTGAAATCTAACAGCACCCTTCCCATTCATAGCTTGATTTGGTTATAAAATAGGACAAGAAGTGTCTTCAAATCTCCAAGCATAATATAATCATACCACTCAATACTTTTACTGCCTTTTTAAAAAATCATAGTAACATCAGCAATTTTTGCCCTTTTCCTGATGTCATTATCAATAAAAATTATCATTTAGGCTCAGACTGATTCTGCTTAGCTTGGGAAATCAGTCTAAAGGGAGCTGGGGAATATCTACTATAAATTGATAATGTTTTTATTATGCATTATGTTACAGAGATGTCACTGGTAAAAAATATAATGCTACAATACACAGTTCATTACAATCCAAGTATGAAAAATTAAGAAAAAAACAGGCAAAAGATGAACCTTTTTTAGTAATCAAGTCAAGTGAATGCAACATAAATTGTATGTACCTTTCCCAAACATGCAGTTAACATTCTTCAAGTATGAAATGTGGCACATTGCAGGCTTCCTTATTCCACATTTCTTCCAGAAGCAAAAATATGCATAAAGAAAGGTAGCATGACAAAAGTATACAAGCATAATATAATTGAGATAAATGGATCTTTCCAAGACCAAGGCTGCCACTGCAGCTTACACCTTCCTTTACCTGAAGAGAAAATCTTGTCCCAATTTCCAACAAATCATCCCAGAACTTTTGCAGCTTTTAGTGACATCTGATCTATTAACTTATTTAGGAACCTATCTGCCATTATCTACTATCAGTACTGGAAGAATCATGGAGTGATGGCAAGTGTTGACTTTAAAATCTATCTGGTAAATTACAATGTACCCTTTCTAACAAATGTTTATGTACAGGCATTTGAAGTTAGACTGAGTATAATGTTTTCCATATCAAAGAATGTTCCTGTACAAAGAAAATAAGTAAACAAAGATGAGCAATAAGCATTTGAAATACATCCCTCTAAGAACAAAGTTAAGCAAGTTAAAATATTGATGCAATAATTCTAATAAAGACTAGCAAATCAGTTTGATTTAACTGGCGGCCATCAAAGTAATTTTGTTCTAAGAGATGTTAGAGCAAAATTCCCATCTCTGAACCCCAAACAAGTAAGGCAGAAGCTCACAAGCTGTATCTTCTCAAGAATTCTAAATGAATTTGTTTTTCTGTGTGGTGCAGTTGTTGCAATAGGGAGGGTAAATAGCAAATGCCCAAATGCCTGCAAGTTGTAGCCCACTCAGAGGTAGGCACAGCAGAAAGGAATCTCTGCAGATAGCTCCATCCAAACTTCTAACAAGAAGCAGCTATTGCCACCTACCAACACCTCTGCATCCTCTAGATGCACTTGGAAAGAAAAAAACAAGGATTTTCAGTCCCCTCTGAGTATCCAAAGCCACCAGGGTTTTTAAAGTGCTCTCCAAGGTCACCACCCAAATACAGGTCTTAAAAGGAACTATTTGGGTGAAAAACCCACACACATCCCAGACCTCAGAGGACTGAAGCATGCTCAGTGAGGGAGCCACAGGCACCCAGACAGAAAGCAAACAAAACAGAGGGGCCCATGGTGAGTTTTAGCTGCTCTCCAGTCCAGCTTGCAATTTTTCCCACTTCCACACAGGGCATGCTTTGGATTTCTAAGCCTGTTGTAGCTCTTGCACTGAATAGTTAAATCTGTTTTAAAGTAATAGTGTTTTGCTTTTGAAAATCCTTTAAAAATTAATAGCTTTTGGTTTTACATTATGAATTTGTGCTTGTTAAAGCCTTCCATTCCTTAAAGATGCAGCATCTCTCACGAATGTGTGAAACCATGAGGGTTTCTTAATTAAATAGTGCCTCTAGCATGAAAGTCATTATCACTCACAGCTCCTGAGTGACTGAGTCCCAAACTCCCTGGGGTCTGTGCCCATTCCCAGGTGGAGTGGTGCCCACATTACAAAAAACACCCTCCCAGCAGGGCCTCAGTGCTGCCATCTCAGAGACAACAAACACAGATTTAACTGAGTTCCCCCACTGACTGTGCTGTCAGACTCAAAATTAGTACTTCCAGAGGAGTCTCAAGCTAATATTAAAAGGCTCCACAGGAGCTTTGTATTTCACCTGCTCTACGTGTCCTGTGGGTAGGTAAGTGTTGTTCAGCATCCAGTGTGTTTCCCATGGCAATTTCAAGTCTTTATTTGTTTTGGAGATCAGAACCTCTTACTTGTCGAGTCTGCATCAAGATTTATTTTGAGATGCTTGCATATTTCAAAATTATATCTAACAAGAAACAGTGTCAGGTGATATTTTTTACTGGTAGATTTTTAGCAGTTCTATATAAAGCAGCATGGTTGCATGAATGCTTCAGAAATAATGTGCAAGACATATTGCCTTACTTCAGCTAATAAAAAATCTGTAATCAACTGCAGCCTTATGAAACCACAATTTAAAGAGATTACACTTTTAAATCATATCTGTGCAAATGAAAAGGTGGCATTATCTCACTCTACATTATTGTCAAATTCCACTCTTTGTTCAAATTAAACTGGTACAATCCTATAGTTTCTCAAACATCCATTCATCAAGGATGATACCCAATTAAACAAAGAAACAATACCTTCTTACCTCACAAATCTGCTGTTATCTCACAAAACTGCCAGAAATACAGATTTAATTGCTTCTTTTATGAAACTGTTGGGCCAACATGTCTGAACCATTCTACCCCATCCTCTGTATCATTATAAACAGCAACAGCTCTCTGCAAGACCTGTGAATTCAATGAGCATTTTGAAGACAAACTGAAATGGTTGCACTGCTGCAGCACGAGACAAATCTAACACAGTTTGTCTCCTCTCTGAAGATGCATAAAATGGAAATCACTCACCCTGATTCAAATTATTGTATTCTTGGCAGTTTTGAAATAAAACCCTCATCATTTAATTGTAAACTTGGTGTACACAGTCTAAAAGTTATTGAGGCAAAAGTCATGAATTTTACAGATTCCCTTACTGGATCAGACTTTGAGTTGGGAAAAAAAAACCAACTCTGTTGGATTAGAGACAAATTTCCCTTCTAGCCAACATTAACAGTGTATTAATTTGGAGTAAGGAGAAAGAACATAGTATTTAAAATATATTTTGTCCTACATGCTTCTTGTCAGACCAGACATATCACAAAAGCATGCAATTATTTGCTGTAATCAGAAATTAAATAAACCTAAGAAAAGATACTAGATGGGAAAGAAAGCACCCAAGATTAAAATTTTAAATCCATTCATTTTCCTTGAAAAATGTGTAGTCCATTCCTCACAAATAAATTTAGGGTGTCTATATTAAGTGCCAAAATCCTAACACAGCAAGGTGGTGCCAGCTTTGGTCTATGTTACTGAGAGGTAAAAGGCTCTCAGCACCTCACAGGATGCTCTGTTCATTAAAGAATATTATTGGTTAGATACCCAATTCTGCCTTCAATCATTGAAAGTAGATTACAGGCTGGTGGATTTTCAACCAGCAGGCACTTCCAACATACTCCTGTAACAAGTTCTGGGAAAAGTATAGTGCCAGGGAAAAATACAACGAGTCTGCAAATGGGAATATCAGAGTTCCAGCTTTCCCCAGCTATCAGAACACCCAGGAAGCTATAGAATACATGGGCTTCATTTCTTTTGCTGCTTTCTGCCTTTTCTGTCTCATGTACAGAGAAGTATTTTAAAGTTTAAGGGTTGTAGCAGATAGTTATCAACTTTGCCCTTAGGTGGTACAGCAACCTCGTTGAAAAATTGCTTTCAAAACCTATTACATTGCTGAGCATTTCAACATTAATGCACTTGGTCTGCAACTATTTTCTTTGGCATATATGAATGGTCTTTTTATTTAGAGAAATGCTTATTTTCTCTCTCAACACTCTCTCCTTTTTCTTCCCCTCATATGCCCTGATTAATTCCAAAATCTCACTTTCATTTGTTCTGTTATAGAAGTCTTTCTCCAACCATTTTTCATCTTAATTGATTTACAGTGATTCCAAAGCCTTATTTAAGGAACTAGCTGATATCATTAACTAGTACTACAAATTTATCAAAGTTTTATATTAAAAAAGAAACTCCATTCCTACTCAGAGGGTTTTGCTTTTATTTAAATGGAATCAGCAGCAATCATTCAATCCAGGGGTACTCAGAACCTGCTTCGTACAACTGCAGCTTAGTAACCTTTGTCCTCCCTTTTGGAAAAATCTTGGTCAAGATTTAAATACAATTTTGTTTGCTGCAAGAACTGGACTTACTCAACTTGTAGTTGCGTATCTGCAAAACATTAATAGACTTTTGCAAAATTTGTGTTTGAAACCCTCTCTGGATTTTTTGAATAGATTCTTTTCTTTTTTATATATTAGTAATTTTGTTATCTCCAGGAGAATGAAAAAGCTATAAAGTATTTAATTTAAGAATTTAATTTCAAACAGACAGGAGTGTACTTTAAATTATAAATAGGAAAACTGAATGATAAGAAATATCCTTTTATTACTTTCTAAGTACAGTAATAACACCTGCTACCTTGGGCCACAAGATTATTGGCAACCAAAGTTTTAATCATCAAAATAGAAAGATTTTGTGTGCCTGGGAGATAGTTGTTTCTCTGCTACAATACATATCTTGATATTTTGAGCTTTGGCTAATAAACATTTAATAATTATTATATTAAAAGTTATTGTCCTTGGGGCTTGCTTTTGATGTGTACCATATAAATCAGGTGTCTTGTATTATTTTACTGACACTGGGGCTTTCCTGTTTGCACAGAGCTCAGAATTATTAGTTTGGAATCCAGTTGCTATCTTTGTTATTGCTTTGTAAAGTTCTAATTAGAATTTGGGGAATCTAAAGAAGCAATATGCTTCATGAATAGTGCTGTGTCTTTTAGATGTGAGATTGCTATTCACTTGCTTTTGCTTGTTTTATTAAGCAGAGGACAGCAAAGAAATGTTGGAATAATCTTGTGTATTTGATCTTTGTGTTTGGAAAGAATTTATTAACAATAAGGATATGGGATGACAATCAGCATCCACTTGTAAGGAGTTAGAAAGGGGATGGCATTTATTAAAGAGCTTGCCTGAGAAGATTCTGTATTTTAAAAAGACCCAGTGGTGATTTAGACTGTGCAATTGCAGTGTCTTAGGTCAGAAGGGATTTCTCAGGTCATGCAGCTCAGGCACCTTTACAAGCCTGTGTGACATTCCTACCCAAAGACTGCACCCTCACTGTTGATGCCCTAATGATTTACAAGGCAATTAAGTGCCTGACCTCAACACTATGAATCTTAAATGAAAATGCTTCAGAAAAATTTCTGGGGTTTTCATTCAACCTTCTGCATTTGCATGCAGACAGTTAAGGCTGCCATTTCAATGGAAAAATATGCAAATGATCCATGTCCTACTTTCTAGTCAGATCTCTCCAATATCTCAATCTTCCATAGACACAGCTCCACAGGTTTTCATTATCTCCATAAATTGTTTATAAATAATCAGTGGTTGTGTGTGGGGAACTCTCCCCCTCAAAAACACCACAGATTGACTTTATGTTCCTTTCATCTGTAATGAAGAGCTCTCTGTCCCTTCAGTGAAGAAATGAGATCCCAAAAGGACTGCAGGTTTTCCATAAGGACTGATACTCTCCATTAAGCCATCATACAATCTCCCCTCCCTAAAAGCAGGGTGAGGGATGGGAGGTTGAGTATCCTGGGCTAGAAGGGAAGCTGGTGAAATGCCCATGTCCAACAATTGGCTGGCAAAAGGGAAGCATGTAGTTAGAGATGTGTAAATAATTGATTTTTCAATTTAGCTACTGACTTGAATAACCAAAGAAATAAATTCAGAACAATTGACCCAGAATAGAAGCATTTTTTGGGGTCCTTTTCCCCCCCTCTCATCCTCTCTTTTCAAATACACTGGATGTGACAGAATGTGACAGGCTACTGAGTCTCTTTTACTCATTATTGAATACTTAGGATTGATCTAGATAAATGGTTTTCAACTGGTGAATCAAAGAAAGGTCCATATTGCAAGGCCTCTGGCTACTTCTGGGAGGGTAAGATCCCAAAAGGGTGAGTTCTAGCCTACTTTATGGATTAGAAAAGGATTACAGGTCAGTTCCCTAGCCACTGGCTTAAGAAACCAGAAACTGCCTCTCAGTTCATCATGGCACAGGTTCCACAACTCTGACTGGATTCCTGGGCTGGACTCCTTTCTAAATAATTTATATCTAATACTAACACTGCTAACAGTGCCAAGAAGAGGAAAACAAAACAAAACAAAACAAAACACAAGGAAAAAAAAAAAATAAAAAAACAACAAAAATAAAAACCTCTGGTATTGATATGTTCTGTAAGGTACAGGTTTCTCTTCTGGAGGAGAAACCAGAGTTTACAAACAATACTTAAATATTATTTCAACTTTTGCTGGTACTTCCTAGCACTGTTGTTAGGTCTCATCTTTCATGCTGTTCCCATACTGAGAAGGTTGAAGAGCTGCCAGAAGGTATTTAAAGATGTATTCAGGTGTCAGAAGAGGTTTAAAGTAATTTTTAAAATCTGTCTGGCAGCAACTAAATCTGTCAATTAATTTTCATGTTCTTTTTTTCCTTTTAGAAATGGTTTCTTATATTTGATATGTTTTGATCCATTTATTATTTTAAGCTTTAGCATTTTGGCAAAACAGATTAATGCTTAATGACTAAAGTTAGGAAATGCAATGACTGCAAATGAACAGTGAAATATTTGCAGTTCATTTGTTTCCAATGATTTTCTAACATTTTTGGAGGAAGTATATTAATGCTATTACATTTCCTACATTAACATTCCTTAGTTAAAACTATAGGTGAAATGTATCAATTAAAAAAAAATAAATTAATGTTCAATTATAAGATGGAATAAATAAAAGGTGTGGAAAAGTAAGTAAAAAGTTAAATCTATCTTTTTAAACTTCTCACTAAGTGTAAATTACTGTTAATTACCTTTATATTTCTAACTTTTTGGTCACATCTTGTCTTTTATGAAAAAAGAAGTGTGTGCCACACCAAAATAGACTTGCAAAATTTGTATATATGCAAAATTAAAGAATAATAAAAGAGTTGGTTTATGAACTATTAAGAGGAATAACAAATTTGGGGTTAACTTGATATTTGCTTTTGTCAACTGCCATAACCACATAATTAACTAAATAGAGAAGAAAAAGTTTAAAAAATTGCTAATAAAATTAGATAGCTAAGTGGAATGTTGTGTTCCTATAACTGTGCCTTGTGTTAAAAAAAATCTGATTAAAAAAAAAAAACAAAAACAAACCAAAAACACAAAAACCCCACACCTTTGATTGATTCTTAGGACTTCCCTAAGTTACAGATGCAAATTTTTTTGATACTACTGGTTGCCCTAAGATGGAGAACTCATCTCTCTCAGGTTTTGCCATGGGTTTAAAGGTTAGCATAGGAAGCAGGAATAAGAAAGTTCTTTGGGCCATGGCCCTAATGAAAATTCTCTGCTGTGCTACTGTGGTACAAAACCAATATTTCATGCCTACAAGATTTCAGCCTTTGATTTCTCTGATTCATTGTTGAAGTTCTCATCTTTTTTTACAGTATGAAAGTCATGGCCATTCACACATTTTATTCACAGGGAAAGGACTGAATACACGAAAATGTAATAAATAAGAACACAACAGCATTCACCTTGAGGAGCTGAACTTTAAAATGTTCTGGTCTGTAGCAATGCTATAAATAAAAACAGAAAATGGACAAGTTAAGTATATTAACTTTTATGTGAAGAATTGCTACTGAATTCCTACTGGAGTACTGCAGACCTCTAAGTAGCCTGACTCACCTTTATTTAAAAAAAAAAAAAAAAAGAACAGTAAAAACGCCATACAAATTCAATTGCCCACCCATGCAAATGGCACTGCCAGTGTTTATTATTCCAAAATTACTAAACTGGTTTGCCTCAACTTGAATTAATTGGTAGGGTTTGGTGATTTGCAAGGGGAACATTTTACAAAGTCAATGTTACAATTCAGGTGGTAAATTGAATTTGTTTATTTGCAATTATCTCCTAAGGGCTATAGTCAGCTTGTCTCCATAAAGGTTTGGGTTTTTTCCCCACATTTATGTTTAAAACACCACTGCAGATTTAGGTGATCATATGTGGAGTGCAACTACCTGGATAGAGTCTGTCGGTGGGTGCAGCCTGAGACAAGGTCACCATGACCTCATCTCTGCCTCCTGATGGGGATAACTCAGCCTGCACTCACTGTGGTGTAGAGTGTCTTAGCTTCCACTCAAACCCTGCTGGAAGAAGAGTTTAAAAAAAACCTAAACCACACATTCAAACAAAGCACACACCTAAAAAACCAATTCTTCTTTAGCCAAGCCATAATGTACAGGCAGAAGGAAAGCAGAGACCAGCTAGAAATTGTAGCAAGCACTGCTTTTAATAGTTCTAGTGAAAACTCATCTGGTTTACAACACCACATCTAGGCCATGTTTGTCTGGGACTGAACAGAAACAAGTTTTTATTAATTCCAGCAGCCAGGTGCCACATAGCTGCTCACTCATCCTCCCACCTGTGAGAGGCTGGAGAGAGAATGGGAAGGGTAAAAGGTAGAAAATTCATTGAGACAAAGTTTACTAGACAAAGCAAAAGCAGCACAAAAAAAGCAAAGCAAATCAAGGAATTAATTCCCTTCTTCCTGTAGGTAGGCAGCTGTTCAGCTATCTCCAGGGGATCAGGGTCCCATCATAGGGAAAGATGATTTGGGGAGACAAAAACCATCACTCCAAATGTCACCCCTTCCTTTTTTCCTCCCCACTTTCTATACTGAGCATCATGTCACATGCTCTGAAACATCTCTTTGGTCAGCTGGGATCACCTGTCCTGGCTGTGTCCTCTCCCACCCCCCCAGACATCCCCAAATTCCTCACCAGTGTGGCAGCACAAAGAGCAGAGAAAGCCCTGGCTCTGTGTAAACTCTGCTCAGCAATAGCAAAAAACATCTCTGTGTTATCAACCTGTGTTCAGCACAAATCCAAAACACAGCCCCACACCAGCCACTGGGAAGGAAATCAACTCTACCCCAGCCAAAACCAGCATAAATTCTTATTAAAGATTTTTTTTTTCTTTAAGCAAATCGAAGTAGGAGAAATGTGGTATTTCAAGAAAGAACCACCACAGATTCAGGCCTCAGGCTGATGTAGGGATATTTACTTTAGCCTTTATTGATTAGGTAATCTTTCACATTTGAGAACTGTGCTGCATCCGTTTTGTTGCCCCTTGAAATCTTTCCATCAAAAAATGTAGAGGGCTTCTTTCTTTTTAAGCAGAGCTTTGTTACACATAGTTTCCTGTAGTGAGCTGAAGTAACATCATCAATTTACTAAAGTGCTTTATCATTTAGTGAAGCAAACTATGGATCAGATCCTTTCAACTTTGTCTTAGGGGTAAGAGAAGACTTTCATAAAGTCAAGTTAGAAATTTTCTCATGTTCCTCCAAACTCCTACAACCAGTTAATTAAATCTTTAAAAGATCCTCTATTATGGACACTCAATCCTCCCGTTGGAGGGCTGTTGTTATTATGCATATTCAGAGATTTAAGAAACAAGGAGTTCACCTTAAATGCATTAGGGGGTTAATTAGGTTTCCAGTAAGCACTTCTCTAATTCCTCCTACATGCATAACATTTGAACTGCATCACTGAGGGATAGCTGGCAGCATCGTGACAGCTGCATATTGGCAGTACAGTAACTTGGAGTTAAGGTCATTTGAAGATAACACTAACTCTTCATTGTTCAGCCACATGCAATACATGTGGCTTCAGGAAGACACTCTCGAGTCAATGAGGATGGTACAAGTATGCTCCTATCTACAAGTTTATTTTATTTTTTATATTTTCTGGGTGTCTCCATTCAAAAGTTTCATTATTTGAATCCAACCCTTTTGGAGTTTTGGTTTTCATTTTGTTTTGTTTGGGTTGTTTAAAATAAAAGTTAGAAAGTACTACTGCACCATCTCTATAATTCAGAAATTAGATTTCTGAAAAGTTTTCTGAAATGAGCTACCTGGTAGATCCAGAAAAACATACACCACTGATCAGCCTTGGAGGGTAAGTTCATCAGCTTGTACCTATTCTATTTTTTTTAAAATAACATGTGCCAGAAGAACACATTTTTCCTCTTGCTATCATTAGTAGCTTTCCCACATCATTGCCACAGTTTTATTGATTATTTTTAAGGACAGTGGTAAAGAAACAACATTAGTTTTGCCTTTAATTGCTCATAATAATGAAAAGAGCATTAAAATATGATTAAATGTGATGCTTATACAGATCCTATAAACCTCCTTTATTTATATTCTTAAATGAGAGGAAGAAAGAACATATGTATGTGAAATAGTGTGCAGCTATTCTACCTGTACCTCAGTACTGCTGTTATTCCTCCATTTTAGACAGGTGCAGAGTAGGATAAAGTTGCTCTTTATTTTGTCATGTTAATGCAAATGCCTACAGATCCAAATAAACTGGTGCATATTGTAAACATGATCACAATAAATGTTTGCAGGATCATGCCTTAGAATATAAATCAGTATTTACTATTATTTGCCCTAGTCATAGCACAGCATGCCATGTGTGTAGTTTTATTTTGGTAATACACTGTGCCACGTTCCCAAGCAGTGAAGTTGCATCAACACAGGTGGGGAAAAAAAAAAGTACTCTCTTCCATGCATATGTTAGGATAACAGTAATATTCTGAAAATAAGGTATTCAAAATAAGAAGCATTGTTATACAAGTTATTAAAACCCAATTGATACTTAAACCTAAAATGTTACCCAGATTCATTGTAGTCCTTTTAAATGAATATCTGATAAAAGAACATAATCACAGTGCAACCAGGAGGAAAACAAAAGAAGCTTGATAAAAGTGTAGAGCTGTTGGAAAATGAGATGTGTTAAATTTCATATTTCTGTGCATGAGACAACAATGTGTTTTGTTAAACTGCAAAGTCCTTTAATTTAAGTAATTGAATGCTTAAAAATAAAAGCTACTATTGTAGTGCAATGGGCTATCTATCACCTAATCAGTTTCCTACAGTGTGCAGAAAACCCTTTTATTAAATTTGGTTCTGCCTTCAAAATAAGCCTATGGGTACTTCAGGAAGTTCAGTGTTACAATGACAGTCTGTTTTCTCTGAATGGTATGAACATGTCTTGTTTCCACAGACGTTTTTATGATAAAATAACTTGGCATCAACAAAACTTAAAATTAAAACAGAAATTGTTTTTAAAATTATCCATATTCTGGATTTCACAAGCATTTCCAAGTTCTTTTCATTAATATTTCCTAACCTTTTCCTTTCTCTTTTTACACCCCAGTGACTCATGATTTTTTTTGTTTTTGTTTTTTCTTCAAAGGACAACTTTCAATCTGAAGGAGTAAGAACACCCTCCACACACAGAAGGAATTCATCTTTTTTTGAATAGTTGCTACACTCTTCAAAAAGAAGTAGATTTGAATTTCCACAATAAATACAGAAATTTAGGCTCAATTCTCTATACTCTGGAGGCTGACTATAAAATTATGGTCACCATATTCAAGAAAGTTTCAATTTCTTTGCTGATTTTACAGTGCAACCTTGGCTAATGTAAAATGCAGAGATAGAAGATTATGAAACATGAAGAATAATAATAAAAAGTTATTGAGTCTTTTTGACATGGCATCTGGGATTTGGTTCTTGCAGATGGAGCAAGAAGCATCATACAAGATCTAGGTACCACATGAAAAGAAATTTCTCCACAGGACTTGGAAAGTGAATTCTGGGGAAGGATATGAAAATAAAAACACATTATAAAGGCTGAAGGTGAAGCAGCAGCAACACAGGACTGTGTTCACAGAAATATACTGTAGAATGGAATAGGTTGAGCCTGTGGATTAAACCACTCTTGAAAAGAATGGAGCACTGTGAGCTGGTATGTACTTTGTCATGGGACTGAGTACACCACAGCTGAAACAACCCTCACTAAAAGGCTTAGTGAGCATGAAGGTGAATGGATCATGTGCAAAGATAGCTGTGTTTTATAAAGTATGGGAATTATATGCATGGTATATATTATATGGGGATCATATGCACATAAGAATGGATATACAGGATTGCCTTAATTGCACTGGAATGGATGTAAAGTGGAGTGATCTTGTTTGGAAAAGCCAGCACATACTGTATAATTGAAACATCTACCACAAAAAGTAGGAAACTAAGGCACACCTGGCCTCCTGCTGAGGAAGGACCAGTCTTACTTCTACTTTACTTTACTTTTTCAAGTTCCATAAACAGATACTTGTCACAACTTTCACTCAGGGACAGTCACCTTTGTTTCTGTGTTTTTATCCCAATATAACCATCAGATTTTTCTGTGTTTTCTATTACAGTGTAATTGTCAGATTTGTCACCATTTTCCTCCTCAGTACAGAGCACACAGTCCTGTAAGGGAATATAACCTTCATTTGAAAAGTATAATTGGGCCATTCTTGTATTAAACTAGGTTCGTGGGACTGAGATCTGATCTTGCACACATTTGGTTACAAAGCATTAAAGGTTTGTTTCATGCTCCAGGTAGGGCCAGTCAGGGTTTCTGGGAGCTCCTGGCAAGGTGCAGGTCACTCCTGCAGGCTGCAGCACTCCTGAGTCAGGTGCTAATGCTTTAAACAGCAATCCTTGTCTGGGAAGGCTCTACCAGGTAAGTGATTAAAGCAGGGGATGAGGAAAAAAACCTCACACATATGGAAAGACTAACCCACAGGTCATGTGCACAAAGAGGTTAGCAGAGACAGATGTACACTCCAAATGCCTTGCTTTCTAGTCAGTGATGTAATTAGCTTTTACTGCAGCACAGTAATGTGCTGGAGATGTGGTCAGGTGCCTACTTTTCCACTTAGTAGCTTGACATCTCCTGCTTTTACTCTTGAACTTCTTCCTATTACATAATTTAACACCTTGATTACAAGCTGTCCTCTTAAAGTAATCAGCCTTCAAAAATTGTGTAATTACTTTGAAAGTTAGAGTTTTAAATACTAATATGCAGCTACATAAAATTTATAAAATCATATCTGATTAAAATTGCCAATTTCACAAAATAATTTACAGTCATGCCACACTTTCTGCATATGGACATATAGGAAAGTAGTGGAAATATGTATAGAAATATTTTCTCATTTTCATCATTAAAAGGTTCAATTGCTGGTCTTCAGCATGTGACATGTCTAAACTATTTTTTTTTTCAAATTTGTCACATTTCCAAAATGTTTATTGAGGTTCATCATATCTTCATGCAAAGGAAATCAGGAGATTATCACATATGAGGAGTTGCCTGTGTTACTCCCTTTGGATTGCCTCAATTCCTCACATTCATATATTCATTCAGGCCCTAAAGCACTTCCAAAATGCTGTATATTACCAGAGAGACATGTCACACACTTCAGAAGGATTTGAGGCTGGTATTTCAAGTGTGCATTTTGACTTCCAAAGATTATAAAACTGTATGTATTAAACATTAGAGATGGAGCAGAACTTGAAAGTCTGAACTGTCTCAAAGCTCATGACTTTTCAAGATTCTGACATCAGTTAGTTTCTGATAGATTAATAACACTCTCCAGCCCTGAGGATGTAAGAAAACTAGGGGTTTGTGTGAGATCTTTCAAGAGCCAGGTACTAAATTTATATATATAATTTTACCATTTTGGAAAGTTAAGGAAGTTTTATTTTTTTTTCTTCTGAACTCCTTCCTTTTAAAGTAATAATGATGTATTTACTGGGAATGAGAATCAGAATTCAATGATATAACATGTTTTTAGCTCTTTTCTTTTTTAATTCACTTTGCATATTACAAAGTAGTCTCAGATTCCTGCTGTCCAAGAAGTTTTTCTCTTCAAGTACTAAAATACCTACTATACTTTTACTTAGATGTGTAGTGCAGACATAGGAAATAAATAAAATGAGTGTCACAGAGCACATTAACAGTGCATACAGTGTGGTAGGATATAAATTAAACAGACTGAAACACCAGCAAGGGGCTGATTAGATCTTCAGAGGTTTTCATCATAATTCTCTAAGCAGGGTTAACAAGGTACAATAGAGATTCATTTATTTTGTGTCTCCTTTACAACATAAGGACAACTTAATAAAACCTCATATTGTTGTACTTCACTAATATTTAATAGTTTTGTTCCATGTATCCATGGGAAGCACCAAAATTGCAAAGTTTTAGATTAGTTTCTAGCAGCTTTAGTGTACTTCATACTGTCCCCTAACATCTCAGCATCAGTAGCTGTAAACCAATGCCTTAATCTCCATATTATACCAAAACAGTTGTTTGTTCAAAATGTTATGGAGGAAAGTAAATTTCATATTGCTGCTGCATTTTCCTGAAGTTCTTAGGTGTCAGCAGGGAGGGAAATTCTGTACAGAACTGCTGTGTGGCTCCAGTCCTGTATTCTATTGATAAAACTTTATTGTCAGAAGGAAAAAGACCTCACTTAAAAAGCTTATCAGTAAACTATAATCTCAAATAAGCAGAATTTATTAATGAGTCTGCCCTACACTGCAAGATGACTGGCATTACCAGACCAGTTTGGGGCTCTTATCATTAACTCTGTAGTGATACTGTGCAGGATAAAACCTTCACACACTCTTCAGTTCCATGCTATGGAATCTGTAAGTTCCACACAAATATCCCCACCCAGCCAACAGTCAAAAATGTTAATATTAATACCCTATGAATGCCAGTGAAAACTTCAAAATCCGTGTGATATTATTCTGAAGCATTTTAAAACACCACGAGTGATGAGTAAATATCACCAGTGTGTTTTGGGCACCTCACATGTCTGTACCTTCCTCCCCAAATTGCTCCCCAAATGCAATATATCTGCACAAGGGCATGGACTGGAGATTTTTTTTTTTTTTTTTTCCTGGACTGTGACCCACTTCAGTGGACAGACTCCAAAAAAGTGCTGGTGGCACAGGAGGCATCTGACCCATTTACCACCCAAAGTGAAGGCAGAAAGTAGAACACGGATGTAGTAAGTGAATTTATAGCCTGATCAGCATCCAAAACCATGCAAAGCAAGCTTTACACGTGTTGTTAGAACAAAGGCTGTCTTTCTGTTGATTTTAAATAAAACTAACCAAACAACCAAACCCAAAAAACTTCCAAGCCCCCAAACTGAAGATTGCATTAATCAGAACAGAAAAATATGAAAGGAATTCCAACACATTATATTTTTCCTACAGTAACTCAATCTCATCTAAAGCAGTATATTGACACATTTCAAAATAAATAAATCCAACAAAGTTAAGAGAGAAGAAAAAGAATCTCAAGCATGTAGTGGGGAAAAATACAGCGCTCGTGGTATGCGAAGAAAGATTAAGATGTGTTTATTTTAGGAAAAAAAAAAAAAAGACCATGCAGAGATGTTCATGTCTACCAACACACAAAGGAGTGATATACAGAAGAAAAGGATCAATTATTCTCATTAGCTAAAAAAAACAAAAGAGGATGTAGAAGGCTTAGCTGTAGGTGGCATATTTTAAGTTAAACATTTGAGCCAAACCAATATGTCAAAAAACTGATAAGCAGGGTAGGAAAGGGTTGTTGAAAGACTGTGGTTTGGGCTTAACTTGACATTATTGAGGCTAGTTTGCAAATAATTATACATTTTGGAATGAGGATTGGCCAAGGTGTTCCACTGAGCCTGCCTTTCACAGAGCTGATTCACTGTTTGCAGTATCAACAGCTGCTTGAAGAGAGGAGATGGATATTGAAGGGGAGGTTAATATTGGGAAAAGAAACAAATGGCAGTACAAGGTAGAATTAGCATGGATATTTCAAAATTTCCAGCAGTTCAGCTTAAGGGATCTTTTCTTCTGAATCTGTATCAGATCATGTGTATAAAATAATAGAGAGGTCAACTATCCACAAAGCACACAAGAATAGTTTATCAACCACAGTATTAAAATTATAAACTGTTCTCAGGTTTCAAATTATTACAAAGCTGTATTACTAGGATCAGAAACCCTGCTAACATCAGAAGTACCTAATCAACACCAGGCTCCTTATCTGCACTTAAAACAGTAAATTATCAGGCAATTTAAAGGTTCCTTGTTGTCAACATTTTCAGCTGCTTGGTTTCCTTGTCAGGGGCACCCAGGTTAAAAAATATTTTGGTTTTTGTTTTTTTAACAAATGCTTCAAGTAAACTAGAAAGGATGAAGAGTAGGCTGATAATTGACTTGCAGTTTCAAGTAGCTGCCCTAGAAATTTACTTCCATTTCATTGGCTACATGAACTGTGCATTAAGTATAATTATATTTCTCTGCATTAGAAGATGTACATAAGCTGCTGTGGATGGATAACAGTTTAGGCATATTCCTCAGCATTTGCCTGGCTATAAAGGCTGGAATAATTGTCATCTAATTTGTAGCTCATATTGTTCAACCAGGCAACATAAAGAAGATTCTCAGACTGTAAAGGCAGTACTAAAATCATATAAACACACATTACATGAGACAGGGAAAAAAATCTTATAGCTCTCCTACCGATTTTCCCTAGGATACACAAGTGCTCCTATCTGCTAGAAATGTCTTTGAAAAACCTATAAAAAACACGTTCAACTGTTGTTTGTAAAACTGGAAGCCTTAATTCAGACCTTGAGCTGTTTTCTGCTGCTGTTTTCAATATGCCAATTATACTTCTCAGAGCAACTGGATGATACAGTGCTGCATGCCAGACAGGGAGACAGCCAGAAGGCAAACCATAATAGGGATCCAAAGTTTGCTAAATGAACCTTAGCAGTGGCGAGCTACTTTTCCAAATTCTTTTTCTCACTCTGGAGTAAGAAAGGCAAATGAGGATAGCTACTCTAAAAGGCAGGAAGAACAGCACTGTGAAAACCAGTAACACTCAAATAAATTTATATAAGCACAGCAGAAAATGACAACTCACCAATAGGAATTTATTACACTTTAATGGTAAGGAAAAAGTCTTGATCTGAAGATGTCTGCTGCACTCTATTTTGTTTTTTTCCTCCCTACCCTTGTTTTAAAGTCATCACCACTGATACTGTAGTTGCATATGCAAAGAGAAAAACACAGGTTTGAATAGTAACTCATGAAGATTCATTTTCCATTCAAGGTGCCTTGCCAAAGAATGCATATTCAACTAATTGTGTTTGTATGCACTATCACGCCTCACAAGCAGGTTGGATTTTCAAGGATTTGCAAATTGCTACATATGTATGCAGGCATATTTAAAGAAATGCTTCAATGCAATAGATTTGTCCCTAACAACAGCAACAAAACAGTGAAAATAATGTTATTTGGACATGGAATGACTGAAACTATTTCATACAGCTACCTTGCTTTTCTCCTTTTGCTGCTCTAATCATCACCTTTCTCCCTCTTTCCTCTGATATTCATACACTTCTGATGATCCAAAGAAACTGAAAATAGATAACCCCTAAATTGTTAAACTCCTTCTTAGTGAGGAAAACTGATTTTAAAGTGAGTACAACAAATTTTCATCAAGAAAAGAGAAAATTAAGAAGCTGACTATATCTGTCTTCTCTGAGCTGCCATTGAAGCTCCCCCTGATAAATATGTTGTTTATAGATAATTAGTCATCTGACAGATACTTTTATAAGTAACCTGTAAACCTTTACTGTATTTAATTGCTCATCCATAATAGTTTGTTATGTCTGGGGTGAGCCCAAACAGATAAAGCAAAGAGCATTGTAAACTGAAAACAAAGGTATGCTTCATCCTTATAATGCTTAATACACGTTTAGAGGACTTGATTTGAAATTAATCATGGCAGTAATGAAAGTCTAGTAAGTAGCAAAGTGACAGTGCACAGTAAATGTTTAGTTAGTGGCATATTTCTGTATAGAAAGAAGAAAATAAAAACACACACATTCCAAACACGAAACATTACTAAGTTCAATGTCTGCTTCACAGAAATGTGTTTTCTACATGTTGGCATTATGGAAACACAAATGAGCACTAACCAGTTTTCCCACAGACAGGCTGATGATGTTAGAGACATCCATGTCCAGGAGGACAAATTTACAATCAAAGTACAAACTAGCAGCATTAGAATTGAGATACAGTAGATATATCTGGCTGTAATCTTTTCTGTGAGGAAGTCACATATCATTTTGGTACACATTGGCTGCTACTGAAGTGCAAAGGTCAGTGCACCAGAAACCCATTTTTTTTTCTTTAGAATTCCCTAACTGGATATACTCAAGGAGTGCAGCAGCACTTCTCCATAGAGAATTTCAGCTGTGTCAGCCCTCAAGAGCTAAGGAGACCCAAATAGGTAGCTCCCTATCCTTCATCTAAGCATGAGAGTGACCCAGAATGCGTTGCATTATTCTGTAAGGTGTTCCAAGGCTATTTTTATCTATCAGAGGCATGCTACTTGAGTAACAAAACCAAACAGTTCTTCAAGCTTCAAGTTTCTCTCTTTTTATGTTACTGAATCCTCAGAGAAAAGACACCGCCAAATACCATATATATAAAAACTTTGAAAAGCCCATTTTAAGCCCTATAAGTATTTTAACAGTTACTTTTTCCAAATTCTGTTGAATTCTTAACAAATCTAGTGAACTGTATTCCCTGATACATTTTAAACATACTAACTGTGGTGTCTCCAGTGCTTCTTCCTACTCATGTGTTTATTCTTTTTTTTCTCCCTTACCTGCCAAGACTGCAAAGAGAAGTTATTTGAATAGATTGATGTTCTAACTTAGGTACACCTGAAATTTTATGTGAAGGAGGCTTTAGGCCTCCAAGGAATCCATTTTTTCCACAAGCCTTCTGCCTTCTCTGCACAAGACCATGCCCACAGTTGAAGATGCAGTTTATCTTCATGGTTACACCTGCAAAGAGTTATTTCTGGAGTTAAATTTATTCCACAGAACCTCCCTGACACCAGCAAACAGCTTTTTTTTTTTTTTTTTTTTTTTTTTTTGTGACCACACAGGAGAACAGGCAAATATCTTCACATGCTTTCAAACTCCAAGCTGTTGGTAGATGGTTTAATATTGGCTTTTACAAGTCAGCAATGCTTTAATGCAAAACATGTTGAGTATTATTGCACAGCTCTAACTCAGAAATACATTGGAGCTAGTGTCAGTGAAGACCTGGGGCAAGACCATATGGTCTGTGGTGTGTGTATTTTATAATGTTTGCATAACACTGTGCAGAGTTTGGTAGATGCTGGCCAGGGCCCAGCACAGTGTGGTAAGCTGAGCCTCTTTGGACTAGCCACAGAATATTTTTCATTTTCAAACATCTTATCACTTAATCAGGATCTTGCAGTTGTTTGGAAGTGAAGTTCCAGATCTTTGGAGGTGAGAAATACTTTAGGTACCTGCCCATGTTTGCCTACATGCTATGTGAACCATACCCTTGTGTGTCATATTCTTAAATTACTTGTTAATGTTAGGAATATTGCTTGGGTTTTGTCTAAGAAATATCAAAATATATATCGAATGCTCAAGATACTGAGAAGTTATTATAACAAGGGAAAGAACATCAGAGAAGGTAGCACAGGAGTCATTCTGTATTTCCACCACAAAAACTTCTCAGAGGAAGAAGTATTTGTTAATTGTTTCCATGAGACAGTACTGGAAGTACACTAATAGCTTCAGTACAGAGCCCAAATACCAGATTAAGCTTGAGGTCAGTATTTTAAAAAACAAATTTCTCAGGCAAAACATCACTAGTGACTACAGAGCACAGCAATCTGCAAAAGCCAGCAGCAATCTTTAACATGTACAGCAAAACAGCCAAGCACAGTGCAGACCAAATAAATATTGAGAGCAGATGACTCAGTATCGTGGCCTGAAATCATTAAGAGACAGAAATGCCTTGTAATACACTCTGCTCATTCTGTTATCATCCCAAACCCTTCTAGCCAGAGTGCCTAAAACAACTGTCAAGGTTTAGCACCAGCCAGCAGCCAAGCCCTCCACAGCCACTGGATCACTCCCCTGCCACCAAAAGGGCTGGAGGGGAGGGAGGGAGGGAGGGAGGGGTGTGAAGAAAAAGATTTAGAAGAGTGAGAAGTAAGAAAACTCATGGCTTGAGAAAACAGTAGCTTAATAATTGAAATAAAATAGTAATAATAACCACCTGTAGTGAAAAAGAAAATAAGACAACAGACAATTTTTCACCACTAACAACCTGATGCCCAGCCAGTCCTCAATCAGTGGTTCCTCAACCAACCTTCCCCTTGGTCTTGAATATCCCTTGGGTCAGCTGCCCCAGCTGCTTCCCTTTCCCAATATCTTCTGCACCCCCAGACTTCTCAATGATGGGGTGAGGTGAACAGGCTTGACTCTTGTTCAAGCACAGCTCAGAAACATAAAAAAACCCTCTCCCTTTATTTTTATTAACCCTATGTTCAGTTTCCAAACACAGCCCATAGCAGCCACTCTGAAAAAAATTAACTATCTACCAGCCAAAACCAGCACAATTTCATACTCTGAATTTTTATGAACATAATGAGAAGTGTCAGCTTGAAAATGTCAAAGAGTAATTTTTTATACACCATGTAAAGGTATGTAATTAATATGCAGATTAATTGACACCTAATACAAATCATAGAAAATATGGGCAAATTGAGATCTTTTGGCCTTGATTTGTTGTGTTTGTGTGGGTTTTTAGTAGTTATTAGAGAAAATTTATTTATTTTACAGCAGTATCATAAGGCACACGGAAAATCTTGGCCAATTGTTCTGTAAGGAAATATAGAATCACAAAATCACATAATCAACTAAGTTGGAAAATATTTTTGAGATCATCAAGTCCAACCTAACACCACTTTTGCCAACTAGACCATGGCATTGAGTGCCACATCCAGACCTTTCTTAAACCCTTTCAGCCTTTTGTAGCTTGCTCAAATTATATCCATCATAATGCAATATGACAGACTCTACTGCTTCAACATGGTTAGTGAGGCAACCCAAAAAGTCTCACTTTATCCTCAATTATAGTTTGATACAGCAAAGACAACATAGCCTATATTCTTCCAGAGTCCTGTCAAGTGAGAGCAAAGGTAGATGAGAAATGTCTCCCAAAATTGAGAACTGGACCCTGGGATTCTTAATTTTTCATGGTCTCTTTACACTTCTCAAGGAGATGGTTATCCCAGCAGGACTGCATCTTATTCTTATAAATTACCATCAAAATTCACAAAAAAAAATCATAGTGGACTTAAAAAAATGGAAAACACATAAAAAATAATGGAAAACAAGCTATTGAGAACATGCCCAGACAACCCATTAGAGATTAATTTCCCATAGACGTGCTTTTACTGTGCATCCTCAGCTTTGTTTCTATTTCATTTCCTGATTCTATTGTCTGAATTGCAGAAGCACTGAGGTAAAATATAGCACTAAACTGGGACACCACATAAATTATGGCATGTGAAGAACTCTGAAACTGTACCAAAGTTGGCCAAAAATGTCGGTAAATAAATTTAAAATTGTCCTAAGGGTAAGACATCATTGATAAGCAACCATCAAGTTGCAGGTCAAGCACTCTCCTAGAAAAAAATATAACAAAGGAATTTTTTTTTTTTTCACTGAAAATATATACAATTCTTTCTCACCACAAGGGATTGCTGAGACAAAAGACAGCAATGGCTTGCATTCCCATAAAAGTGTACCAAGCACTTACACATGTGGAGTAGGTTAAGGCTGTGCAGGCAGCCTCGATTTTGACTCCTCATAAATCTGAGACTTTGCAGCCTCAGGAATGTGTTTTTAACAGCCTGGCACATGCATGTGCATGCAGGTTATTTATGTTTTCTGCCATATATGATCCCAAGATCCAGCATAACCATAACTCTCAGGCATTTATAAGCAGTGGAGCAATATGTAACATTTTATACAGAGGTGTTTGGAGCATTCCAGGGAATTCCTATGCATGCATAGGAATGCAAGTGCATTCCTGTATACACATTCACTGGTAGATGTCTTTAAATCACAAACCATTAATTTAATAAGATAATTAAAATTATATCAATAGTCAAGCTGCAGTTATTTGGGAAAAAAAACAATCAATTTTTTCAATTTCTTGAATTCTCCAGAATATCTTTCTTAGTGTAGTACTAAAATCAGAGATCCCTGGTTTTGTCAGATACATAAGTGACAGTTTTATCTTGTAAAAGCCTGATTGTTGTTTCCCTAAAATGCATCCTTGAAATTGAAGTTAGCCTCTCATAATGAATCACAAGGTTTGATTTTACATCATCAGTCATCTAATTGTCATTTACCTGTTCAGTTCTCAGGCTGTGTTTAAAATGTCAAACAGCAATAATGAGCAGGGCCAGTGCTTCAGGGCACTAGCAAAACAGTTAAAGGTCAGTTTAGATTACAGATTGTTCCACAGTTTGCCATGTATTTGCACACGCATACACACAAAAAATCAGTTTATAAAAGTCATATTAGAATTTTAGGCAAGCCCTGAACTTCTTAAAAAAAGCCTCAGAGATTGAAAGAGGCATTTTTTTTCGTAGGTAGGTTTGAATGACATAAACTCCTCTTATTTTAAATTATGCTGCACAATACCACCCTGTAAATGACAAAGCACAGAGTTTAATTTGAAGAGGTCACAGAATGATATTCTGGGGCATCCTTTGTACACCTGATACAATTTTCCTGGCTGTACCCCTATGGAAATGAAGGGCTTTTTCCATGAGGTCTTCACCAACCCATCTTTGCCCCATTTTGTCTCAGAATAATTGAAAGTAGTCCACCTCTATAACTTTTTTTGAAATTATTATTGAGGTAAAAAACTGTTTAAAAGTGCTAAGAGAATTCATTAATTTATGGGTAAACTACCTTCTAGAATTATGAAATAAAGCATAATTCTTCCCTTAATAGCAATCCAAGAGAAACCATTTGCCCAGCCTGTCAAATATGATGTTCTTGTTTTTGTCCCTTCTAGAAGACTTAGAATGCAGAAAATGACATTTCCCACAGCTGTTGTACAAGTTCAGATACCAAAAAAAAAAAAAAAAAAAAAAAAAAAAAAAAGCAAAGTTTTATATAAAGATTTGACATATATTGTTATCACTAATTATCCTATGCTACAAGAATATTATGGATGGGATCAAATATTTTCTAACCTAACTGATATTTTGTATTCTAACCCATGAGGGAGGGATGATTTGGAATGTTTTGGTGTGAAGATAAATTGGGGAATACCATTCCTAAACCACAGCAATTGGATAACCCTGTTCTATATTCTGTCTGTATTATATGAGTATCATACAGTTTCAGTCATCCAAAAAATAAAATCATAGAACAAATCAGTACCTTCAAGAAAGAAAAAGCTTCAAGCTTTTTTGAAATATATTTTGGTAATTTCAACACTTTACATTTTTACATCATTTAAAGGCTTAGTTCAGCAAGACCAAATTAACACACTGAGGACTTACCTGGTTTTGCAAAAAGTAGTTTGCAACTGATAAAGTCTGTGAGCCTGGACAGTCTAATCTTTCCCTTATGAATGACGGCTGATTTACCCATGAAAAAAAAAAAAAAAGAAAAAAAAAGAAAAAAAAAAGAAAATGAAAAAGAGCTTATCTTTCTGATTATCTGCTGTTTGTTTGTGGGTTTGTTGATGTTATTTTTTAAGTCTGGGGTTTTTAAAATGTGTTGCAAGTTCCCAAGCTGGAATAAATAAGCGGCAGCTCCTGCTGCCTGCAGAGGTGGTGTTACATCACTAGCACAAAGCCATCACACTGCCTGACACCATTCATAACAAGGGCAGTCTGTGCTGAGAGGTCCCAGAGTGAATCTGAGGGCTGTGGCAGGCCTGGATTAACCTACACTGACAACTGCATGTAGAAAGCCAGTGAAATGTCTGTTTATACCTGGCTCAACCATAGTCAGAGCCACATTGCTCAGGCACTAGCTCTTAAAAATAATTAAACCTGTAAAAATATTCTTTATTACCCCTAAAAGATATTCAGTTCAGTATCCTTTCTGAAATTGCACACTGTAGTATTTTGCCTTCAAACAACAGCTGAAGAAACAAAGAAGCATACTCATCTTTGTGCTCATATTCTCATCCACATTCCAGAAATAGCAATGGGATGCTCTACTCACCTCAGATTTCCTGAGCATAGGCCATTCTTCATTTAAACTAACTTTAATAAATTATTATGAAGTAATCCTAGCACCCTTCTGAATAATAATAAATGAAAACATTATGCTTCAGCATAGACTACTCATGTGTTCTTGATAAATATGCAGCATTAGCAGCTACAAAGTCATTACATGTTTTATTGTTTTTGAAAGCTAAGGATCGAAGGCAGCCTCAAAATGACAAAGGAATCTGCTGAAAACCTTCCAAAGAGCAAAGGTAGTGTCAGGTGCTTCTATCCATCACATAACTGATAAGGATGGCATTGTAGCCCCTGACCCAGTTGCTAAATTAGTCTTTAGAGTAGAATGCATTTATAATCAGTTAGAAGCACAATTCTATAAGGGAAATTAATTATCCTTTATTAGGAAAGGATTGATGTCCTGGCTCTCCATTTCTGGAGCCTATTCTTTTTTAACGAGGCTGTTCCTTTTTTACATGCAGATTTACATGAGCATTTTCATCCTGGAACAGTATTTTTCAAAAATTTACAAACACTGGCAGTCCACAAACAATGCATCACCTAAAGAACAAGAGAGAAGAACAGCCCAAGCACCTCCCTTAAATGAATAAATACCCAAAGACATCTCTCCTTTTTGTCCATGTCAGAAGTGCCCCAGAAGTGCTCTTTTCCTTCTGCCCAGGTCTTTCCTTGCTGTGGATCCAGGAGGAAACCTGGGATATGTGCCTGGATGAAGAGGAGTGTGCCAGCTCCTGACCCTGGAAGAGCACAACATGCAGCTCTTTCCCAGGCTGTGCCAGGGATCAGACTGAAGCAGGGTGAATTTCTCCTCCCAGTGCAGCTACTAGACTGTGAAAGCAGTCTGCTGTACTGGGACCTGCTTTCAGGAGCATTTCTGAATTTTATCCAGCAGCTATTTAATAACACACAGAAGCAGCTATGAAAAAGCATATTACTCAAAGGCAAACCTGCAGTTTGTGGCCAAGATCTCCCTTTTGCCAGCTTAGAAAATCATCTTTTGCCTGATGCCTCTCTTGGCCTCACAAACACTTGCTGAGGACAAGGAAGTTTCTACAATAGCAAGTACTCACTGCTTAGCAGTTATAATATCCCCCAGGGCAGGTGAAAGTCTCACCTGTGAATATCTTGACTGGAAGAATGAGCCAAGACCTCTAAAATAAATGAAAAACTTCTTCAGAAGAACCTTCCCCCAGCAAAGTCTGAAGAATTACTCTGTACAAGATCAGCGTATTCTAATCTAGGCAGTCCTGAATCTGCACCTCTTCCTTATACAAATAGTTTAACTGTTTCCTGTTAAAATCTCTCCATGCATGAAAAGTGAAGAATCAGGGCAAAATTACTCCAGGATATACAAATCCAGCAGCTGGATCCAACAGAAAAACTGTTTTCATAAGCCTGTCAGCACCACCCTGCAAATTGCTGTTCAAATGCTGGGATATAAAAGAATTACTTTGCTGCTTCTCCACTTTCTTTGTAAAATAAGTCCACAAATAATCTCCACCATGATGCTTAAAAGCAGTTTATCTCCCACCCATACTAGTTCTTTGATAGCATTTTGTCACACCCTTCAAAAAGGCTGTTTGCATTTGATATATGCAAATCCCAAATTGTTGGCTTTGTTCATATCACCTGCTTGGGGAAGTGTATGAAGTGTTGCATTCAAAAAGGGAATATAGGCATACATTTTCAGCAGCTGACTAGAATAAAAAAAGACCAAAATTACTTTCTTCCACAATATTCCACAGACACCAAGCAGAATTAAGTCCTGATATTCTCCTACACTTAAGTTACTAAAAACTGATAACAACTGGCTGGATCATTTCAAGTCAGGTGTGTGTGAAAAGAAGTTACCCAGCTATGCTGAGAACATAACTATCTCAATTTATTCCACTTTTAGGGAGTCTCATATCACCCCAGTGATTTCTTTAAAGTATAAGGAAAAAACAGTAACTACTACATACTTTGATAAGTAACATGGAATTTAATATTTGGACATTATATATTGATAAAGCTATTTTATATCCATGTACACACATTAAAGGTCAAAAGATCTATTGCAAATTTTAATACATGAATATAATGCAATCTACAGTGTAGAACAAAAAAGCAGTCAAAACCAGAAACAGTTCCTAACATAACATTCAGGACTTTTGTTGTTCTTTCACTGTACAGTGTTGTGAGAACACCTTTGTGTATACTCTGTCTTTTTCCACAGTTTATCTTGGAAAAATATATTATAGCTGAATTTAAACAGAAATATAGCTTCATTAATATTTACTATCCAACTATAAACTTAATTCTTTTGTAGAAGTGAATTTTGGTTTTCCCCTTAGTTTGTTTCAAATGCAAGCATTCAAATTCCCTTTACCTGTCAAAGGGGCACAAACAAAAGGGCAGAAAATACATCTGAGTCTTTCAGAGGAGTTGCTACATTTGCATGAAACATAACACTGAAAATATGAAATACCCTACAGAATCCTACAACTCCAAAACAACAAAGGATAATTCAGAACTTAGTTGTCCAAGGAGAAAACAGCACAGTGTTGTTGAACAGGATGAATATCAGAAAGGGGTGTAAAACTCTCAAATGAGTAAGTTCATTCCACAACAATATACAACTGTAAAAATCTGGGAATTAATTTTTTGCAAAGACATTAATCTCTGTGACATAGCTTACAGATAAATCTTTAGACCTATGAAGCCTGTGAAGTTGCCAATGTAATAAGCAGTTCCCTGCATATAGACAATAAAACATACCAGCTGGCTTTATTTGTGTCATTCTTTAGAGAAAAGAGGGATCCCAAAACAGATTCAGGTGTGCTTTTACTATACAATTTTAGTTATTGACTAGCCCTCTGGCTCTTAACAGCCTTTATACTTCCAGGGGAAATCAGGTCCCAGCCACATGCTGCTCAACATTCAGAACACTGAAAATGGAACTGAAAAAGTGGTAATGTAAGTTGCTGTATTCAGTGATCTTCAGTGACAGCTGACCCAGAATTCCTTGGATGCCTTTTGTTTCAATATCTGGTGAGATAAAAGATCATCACATCCTGCTGCTGATACTATCTCCATCAGCATCTTGATTCTGTGTGTGTCAGGAAGAGCCACTGGCAGAAACCCAGCACACTGCAGGTGGATGTATTCTCTCCAAAACTCACCTCCACAGAAGTGGCACTTGACTCTGTTAGCATACCATATTTAAAAGGTAATTAAAATCACCACATATCATCGAGCCCAATTACAGGAGGGTTTTTAGCTGTCAGACCACACACCCAACAGGCAAACCTGGCAACTTGGTGCAGGGCACAACACGCTGCCAGATTCCTCTTTACACAAGTGCACATCTGTTTGCTTCTTCCAGGGTGCACACAACAAGGAAGATGCTGGATTCCTGAGCAGTGTGTTGGAGAAGTTTGCACAGCTCTTAAGCTGTTCCAAAGGGATCATAGGCCCCTGCACTTGCACTCTGTTTTTCTGCATTTTTTAATGTGTGTCAACACAAGAAAGGTTTGCACACAGAAGTTAAGCACCGTGATGACTTGGAGAGTTTGAAGCATCACTAGATGCCCTTCTCTGAGAAAATCCTGATCTGCTTGCCAAGGCTGCCCTTCTGGATACCAGGAGAGCATTCACAAATAAAATAAAGAATTCATACAGCAGACTGCAGGTACAGAGAGATTGGAACCTCTGGCAGGACAAAATTGGCAGCTTTCTTGCCACAGCAGAACTATTGTGAAAAATCAAACACACACAAAAAGCGACACCATTGAAAATGCCACACTCAGTATGTTTGATCATGGAACGCAAATTAGCACTAATGCTTCTGGATTCCTACATAAACAGATCTAAATCCATTCTTAACAGGAATAGGCACAATATTCCAGAAGTGGGGTGCCTGGAGTGTAGGTAGGAAACATATAGAACCAAGATTTATATTCATGCTTAGAAGAGCTACATAATATTGAAGTCTTAGCAGATGCTACAGGACAGTTTCTATCATATTTGTGGCAGACTAACATGGGAAGAAATAGCAGCAGTTTATCCTTAATGATACACAAAGAATATAACCTGCCTAAAAGCAGAGTCGTTGTAGTAAACTTCAACAAAAAACATGACAAACAAAAGAAACCAAACACTCAAAAAACCGTAAAAAAAGGAAAACAAACCCAAAACCAGAAGCAAAACCTGAATGTTATTGTGATTCACTTTGAATTCACAGAGAATGCTAATCAGAGTGTCATACACACAGTCACACTTCAATCAATTCCCACAAGACTCATGGTGGGCATTTTAGGGCATTGAGTAATTGGCATAAAGGTAAAAAAAAAAAAATAAACAAACTGAATGAAAAAATAAAATACACAAACACACTGCTCCTGCCCACCCACCCCTCAATCCCCCCACTGAAGGCAAATCCCAGAAGTGAAATAAAACTATTATGTTTAGACTCAAAGCCTCCAATACATCAGAAGTCTGTGAAGTCTTTGGTAAGGTTCAAAGCACAGGTCAGCTGACAGGACTGCCTGGGACATTGAGAATAAAGAGACCCATTAAATAAGACAAAAGACAGCTCCAAGACGCAGTACCAGCACACATCATTTTGAGTGCACACTGTTCCCTAAACCTAATTGCCTGAAAAGAGCAATAATGTGTTGAGATAGCCATTGCAGGGCCGTGTAGCAGCCTCACCACCCTGAGCCACCTCCAAACCCTGCAGCAAGCAGGCAGAGACAAGGACCAGCACAGTCAGCAATCAATCCTTCAGGATGCCATGATGTACTCCTGCAATAATGGGCAGCATAAAAAGACTTTTTGCAGGCTAATGGCTTACCTCTGGGCACACATATGACCATTTATTTAACAGCTGGATGGCAGCGTGGTAAGCCAAACTCCATAATTTATTGAAGGTAAGTAACACAAGTGGAGAGATCTGAGGGGATATAAGATCACTACTGTTACCTTGGAGAGTTTGGCCACAGAATTTTTTTTTTTTGGGGGAGAGGTTAGGTTTTTCCTTTTATAATCTGGTGTGTTTAAGATAAAGACAGTTTGTTCATGGGACCTCAGCTCAGCTGCTTAAGACTCAACCCATTTAAAAGCTGGTTAAATGGAAAATAACCTTCACTTGTGGATCCAAATGACATGGTATTGGTTCAAAATGTACAAACAGGCTTCCTGCTGCACTTGCAGAACTCACTACATTTGTTCCTGAAGAATATCACAACTGATACCATAGGAACCTCTTATTTTGATGGGGCAACACAAGCAAGAGATTGACAAAAGGGGACAATCAAAGAAAATGTGGCATAAACAAGCATAATGAAGGACAGTAAATGTGTCATTGTCATGCTGGCCTAGCTTGTACTGGTGTTTGATTGCTGGCCATGAAGATTTTATAGCAATGCCCCATGTACTCACTCACAAAGGCTGAAAGCAGGAATGCCCCAATACTGCCCAGGCAGGTGGAGCTTCCTTTTACAGCTCACTGAAATGCAGATGGCATCTTTCCTTAAGTTTTATATTTGAATTCTGGATCACTCTAGTAATGAAAAAAAAAATTTAAAAAAATTTGCTTTTTAAACATTTCCAAAACAAATTTTTTAAGCCAAGTATGAGGAATTTTTCATATATATCAGGTCATAACACACTTTCTAGTGTAGAAGGTAAAAGGACTTGAAAGCTAAGTTGTTATGGTTTCATTCTCAGTTTAACATATGCTAGGACAACACATCATGCAGATGAAGAACTTAGGCCTGATAGTAGGAATTGAATATTTCCACACCAGTTTGTGAAATATTCACTGTGCACACACCATTTACTTTAGGTGACTGAAATCACAGCATTGCCACTAGAGGCCTGATGAGGTAAGGAAGGTGTATCAGCTGAAATAACACTGGAATAGTTTAAAACTTGAAAATATCCTGCAGTTTATACGTATGCATAGCATCTAGGAGACAAAGACTACACTCTTATCTCAGTACTAACTGATTTCCACTGAACTGAGCGTAATTGGATAATTTAAAAGCCTAATTTAAAGAAATTCAATTAAAAATACATATTTCTCTTGTATGAACTATTAAAATAATACAACTTGCTAATATAATGATTCTAGAGTCATAGTAGAAAGCTTAATAAAAATTTTATATGTTTTTAATACAGATTATTTTGAAATTGTATGTGCTTTTTTGTTTCACTTATTTAATAACAAATGCTGCTGAAATTGAAGCATTTGGGGGGCATCAACAATCAAATGTAATAAAGAAAGTTAAGTATGTGTGAGATAGAAAGTCCCTTATGCATTCTTACTTTCTCTGTGCTTGAAACAGCATTTAATTATGTTTGTTTACTTAAATAGTTGATATAGAAGCAATAGATTTTAAAATACCTTTTTCTCCCTACTGCTTTCTCCATTCCAGTTACAATTAAATACAACCATCAGGAATCTTCATGGCCCATCCATAAGCAAACTCAGATATTTCAGCAGTACTTAAAAAGCTGATATGCATGTTATGGAAATCTTGCTGTTCTCAAACTGCATGTGGGGGATAACCTATGGGACTGAAAATAGAAAATGGCATCTTTCATTGCTCTAGTGCCAGTTCAGCCCTCAGAGTTACCAGTGGTTGGAAGTTGTTACCATCAGCTGAAAACTGAGTCACTTGCTGGTGTTTGTCCATCTCCCCTGGGCAAATGCTCTTGTAGCAAAAACATCCACATTTGGCAATTAATATGCACAGGTTTTGTTAGCCTTACCAAAGAGGAACAAAAACTTCACTCTTTGCTCTCCCTCATTCTAAAGATTTTTTTTTTTTCCCCTCCATATCAAGGTTAGGCTGTAGTTCTAAATATGACAAGTTCTACTGTAGATCCCCATGGACTATCTGCTCTCTGAATAAATCATAGAACTGCAATGAATATCCAGGGTTCTCAATCTGTTCTATATAAGAACCAAATTCATTAATTATATCCAAAGGAAGAGACCTAAATGGTGCTTCCACGTCAAAAGTTAAAAAATAAAAAGCAAAGTTTCATATATTAATTTCATTGCTAAAGTTATAAGTCATTAATCAAGTCTTATTTAATTTCAGAGAGTTGCTCTTCCCTGCATTTAAGCATCAATAACTGAAACCTTGAGCAGCTCTAATTCTCAGGCTTTGTTCTTTCTCTCTCTTTTATTTTAACCCATTTCTCATGAAGAGTTTGAAAAGAAAAACTACCATGTGCCTTGAGTTTTGAAGCAATATATATTTGTTTCCCAATTAGAAACAGGAAATTTAATAATAACTATAATATTAAAGACTGTTTTCTTTACCTCAGGCTTACATACCAAAAGCTGAATGAAATTGGTAGTGTTTACCCTCAGCCTTTATTCAAACATACAGTCATGCTACACCCACTGGTAAAAGATGATTTTAAATTTATTTGTTAATTTAAAAGATAACAATATGAAATATGAGCGATCTATTCTAGCTCCTTCAAAAAGCATGCTTGAAAAATGTACATTGCATTTTTTTATTAGCTGAGGGCAAGCCACTTTTTTCTTTTTTTTTTTTTCTTTTTTTTTTTTTATATATATACAGGTCTTTGATGCATAACCCAGTGCAGGCCTCAGCAAAAAGATAGCAAATCTTAGAATTTATTATTGTCAATAGTCTGCATGACCTTTACTTTAACTGCATCTTGGCTGTCAGTAATAATCCAAGGCTGCACTTTCAATGATAGAATGGGAGATTTTGCATATTGAGTCTCCAGGTCTCCTTGAGAGCGTTCAGAAATCACAGTCATTTATTCCTATTGGCAGGGCAAGGTCTGCTAGGAAAGCTCATTCTTCTTTACTTGAAGATGAAGAGTGGAGAAACTCCATTTTTGCCCTGAATCAAGTACTAAATACTGTAGTTTTCTCAAATAAATCAACAATGAGGCTTCTAGGTCCGGGGTCTGAAATCTTTTCTCATTCAGGGCACCTGTTCACTAATGGTTCTCTTCACCTTTGCAACGTGCAATTTTAGCAGTAGATAAAATAGCACTTTAACACAGACCTGGGGATTTTCCATTCTAACCTTTCTTCATTTGTGGTTTGTTTTACCTGACAGGTTAGAGAGTTTACAAGTTCAGAAGGAATCTAGTGAGGGCAGGATTGCAAGGGCAATAATAATAAATAACGGGCTGGCTCCCTCCCTAGAGATGTTTCTAAAAGCAGAATTTACTTAAGCTGTGTAAGACATATGTGTAGCTGTGTAATGAAATAAGTGTCTCAAGCCAGGTGTAGATTACCCCAGGTGGTTTTTTGTTGCCATAATGCCCCAGGGCTGGGCACCAGGAGGGGTTTAATGCCCCTAAATGGTCCATTTGGAAAATCCCAAAGCACACATGGAGGTGCTGGCAGCTCCATCCACTCTGTCTGTGAGGCTTGGGGGGATCAGTGCCCTTGGGATGGCCAGGGGATGGGGTGAATTGTCCTAGAATCACAGAAGGATTTGAGTTGGAAGCAACATTAAAGGTTATCTAGCACAATTCTCCCAAAATCAGCAATTTCCAACCAAGTGGTTGAGACACCCATCGTGCTGGAAAAGCTCTTTGGGGAAAAAAATCCTAATCCTTCATTTGTCCATAGCCAAATCCTCCCCCTGATCAGTGGCAGTGCAACAGGTCAGGCTGCAGATGGGGGAATCACCTGGTCCTGGGTCATGAAAGTCAAGCTCAGAAAATTCAGAAAGAGAAGTGTGTGTGATTAGCTCAGTTGCAAAGGAGATGGCTGAGACCTCATAACTCAAACCCATCTTTTCTGTGGGGGAGGCCAAGATTTAGCAAGAAAGGGAAGAAAAAAATCCTTATTTTTACAAAGTGAGTTGCCTTTTTCTAATGTGAATGAATTTTTCTTATCTTAATTCCTTAAAAAGTAAAAAAGAAAGAGTCAGACGACTAAAATTTATAGACTGTACTAATCCTTAGAGTACAGATCCACTCTTTTGAAAGCCATAAATACAGAGCTAAAGAACCACAGGAAATTAGTTCTCTGAGTTATGTTAATTGCTTCCAACACTCCAGTATCTATCTACACAAGGAAAGAACACAATTTGAAGAAGACATCAGAACATATCATGGTTAAAAAAAACATTATGCCTAATGTTTTTTCCTTATGAATTAAAAGGGGTTTGAACCACTTAAGAGGAAAAAAAACAAGAGCATGTCTGAAACACTGCACAAAGTATGCACACAGTAGAAACAATTGATTGGAATGCTCTGTTATCTGTCACTTTAAATCCCTCTCTCTAGCAGCAGCAAGGGAGCTAAACCCAAGAAAAGCAGCTACAGAAAAAGGGAGAAAGACAACAACACATTGTGATTACAGTTCTGAATTCATGGATTAGAAAAGAAGCATTTCAGTATTAAAAGGCTGTGCTCAAACAGCATGAAAATAGGTAAGTAAATGACAGTTGGAGAAAAACATTTTGGTAACCATATTTTAAAAGTATAAATCTCACAGTGTAGCCAAAAATATAAGCAAGAGCATTGTCAGAATTTAAAACATAATAAGTCTGCCATGTTAAAGGCTTGGGATTGTCAAATTAACTGTTTATCTGATGCAAAAGAGAAAAACAGTCATTAATGTACTGTTCAACTCCAGGATGCTGAAGTTTGAATAATTTTCCCAGCTGTCTCTCAAGTATTTTATAGTTTGTGATGAGCAGTTTGCATTGTTGTACTGGTAGTTGACCCAAAGTTTTCTCTTGCTTAGAACAAGATAAGCATCATTTAGCTCAGCCAGTGTGAGCTCTGACCTTTGTTAGGTTTAATTCAAATATCCCCATCCTGCAATACCTGCATTCAGCTCAGAGGCTGAACAGGATAATGATCAGGAATCAGGACACCATAGAAGAGTTGAGGTTGCATGTGGAGATCACCATGCTGTCTCTGGAAAAGCACTGGACAGGCTGCAGTGGGGCACTGAGTAACCTGATAGATATGTGTATTGATTTACAGGTTACTCATTGTAAGAGGTAACCAAAATGCAAATTTTCTAAAGAAAGAAAGTGATGAAATTCCTAAACTTCCTATTAAAAGCAAATGTAAGGGGCTATGCAAACCACCTTGTATCTGAAAATACATGAAGAAACTGATTTATATTGCTAAAATAATTAATTATTAATTTCATCTACCCCCCAAAAAAGCAAAGCTATCTTTCTTCTTTTCCATATCAAAAAGACAAATAGCTTGGAGATTTGGATCATACACAGACTCTGCCTTGCAATACACATTCAAGGTTAATTTGAAAGTTAGCTACTGAGGATTTTCTTAGACAAATCCATATAGAAAGCTTTCAAAACATGTTTTTAGGCTCTCTTAACTTGTGATGACTACAGGGCCTGCACAGGTCAGCCAACAGGAATATAGCCAGATGGCTATGGCAGTGTCAGAAATTTATCTCAATTTCATTACATAAAATAAATGATGGGAATGGAAAAATGTGTAGCCCTGCAGAGAGTAGAGCTAAAACCTAAATCTCTGTGCTAGTCTCAAGTTTGTGTAGCTGTGATGAATAGAAGACAGTCTGGCATGTCAGGGTTTTCTGTATGACTGATAATGTTAAGAGATTCTTCCTCATGGTTGGCTATGCAGGAACATTCAGCTTTAAAAGAAAAACAACATCTTTCATTTGCATATTCCTCTAATCTTAAAGTTGAAATAACGTAAATGGAATTTTGATGGTGCTTCACATTTATTATTTTCTATGCAAAAAGCATTTATGAAGTAAGAAATTACACTAAAGGCCTAGAAAGTAGGCTTTTTCTTCCATAGCAGAAGACTGAAACTTAAATATTTCTTCTTTTTTTTCAGTACTCTGTCCCTTCTTGTCTTGATTTGCATTGTGACCAGAATGACATGCTAACATTCTGCTGATCAATGGCAGTCCTCATTCCTGATACTGGCTTAATTTTTGGTAGTCTTTATCTGACAGAATAATCACTGCTGTCGAAGCTGAGCTTCAGGACTCTTGTAAAGTAGAGATTACTTACTGGACTAATACTTAAAAGGACAATGTCCTAAATCAAAATAAGTGTCTGTAAGCTGCAATACATTCAGTCCAGTGTTTTTGCTTTGCAGCCTGCATTCTCACTGAGTTGTTCATAATTGTTCTTAGATTTGAGGTGTTTTCTGTTTGGTTAGTTGTTGTTTATTTTCTCTGATGGCTTTCTTTTCCATGGCTCTGTGAAATCAGTCCTTCATTGCTAGCACCTTTTTGTTTAACTTTGGTTAAATATTTCATATTTTAAATATAGCATGTTTATAATTATTTTTCAGTCCTGATTTGGAACAAATGTAGCTGAATGCATTATTCAAGAACAACATCTGATCTTATTTAATATCATGTAACGCTGTGCTTGTTCTTGCTCTTTTTTTTCATGTAGAGGCAATATAGTATGCTTGCCAAATGTGTACAAGTACATTTCTCCCAAACAAGCTGTTCAGAAATGTTATTAGCCTAAATATCTTGTCCTGAATTTTTTAAAGCCTGTTTCTTCTAAGTCAATCATTTTTTTTTGTATGTGTGTGTGTGTGCATCAGTTATAGTAAGCTATTTCAGAAATGGCTCTGCAATAGAATGTACCAAAATATGATAAGGAAAAAGTTAACCTGCTAAGTTAGTGACCTTTTTTTTTCCCCCTGATTTCTAAGCTGCTCACTGAGCTTGCTTGAATCTCTCCCTTAAATATCTCTAGGGTCTGACAACTAAATGTTTCCAAGTAGCTGGACGCCTAGGGATTTATGGTTGTGTGGCTTTCCAAGAGTATTTAGGCGCAAGCAGCAACTCCAAAGACAATCACAGAGAATCACACAATTATGTCCTCCTGAAAACTCCATGAGGTGCCTTTTTACTTCTTTGAGAACTAAATTTCTTAGTTTGTCTTGTCTCTGGCAGTAAAGCCATACTAGGCTTTCACCAGCACAGATCTGAGCAGCCCCAAGAGGGTTTATAGCAGGTGGGTTTGTCTCAAAATAAGCTGCCCTCCCATCTGGGAATAGCCTACATTTCTACTACTGAAAAAGTTAGCTTTGTGCCTACAGAAAACACAAAACTGATTGCTTCTCTTCTCTCCATCTCCAGATTCTCAGTGCTGACTCATCCCCTTTCTCTCTCCTTTCTGGTTCCACCAGAGTCTTTTCTTCATTCAGTGGGCAATTAGTGCTTCATCCTCAAGTCACTGTTGAAGATTTTCTTCCTCACTAGCAATAATTCCTGGTACACTCTTTGCCCTAGGAAGCATAATTTTATGTTAGATGCTAAGCTCATTGGAGAATACAGGCTCTTTCTTTATCTCCATAAAAATTACTTTTTTTGTTCTTTTTCAAAATACCTCATGGCCCTGTAAATACAGCTGGCAATACAATGCAGAGGTTTAATATTAAGAATAGTGGTAACATACTAGTAGAATTTTGTGGTTTTAAGTGTCATCAAAGGATCATTATTTTTTTTGTGAACAGAAACTACTATGCCAAAAGCTTCTGTAAATACATAGAATATGCTTTCTTTCCTGGCCTTTTGTATTTTCCTGTCCTTTTGTATCAGGCTGAGTCTCCCTGGCAAATATAAAACCTACTGTAAATGAAGATCATTTGTTTTCTCTTTGTAAGGATGGGAGCTGTATGTTTGTCCACGAGGATAAATGCTGGCCTGTACAAATCATTCAAGTAAAAAAAGATGGGTCTGAATATCATGAGCCTGGACCATCTGTGGCCATATCTGAAGCTAATTTTTTTAATTAGGTGAAATAGCAAGTGGGATGTGCAGCCAGGAACCTTCCTCAACATATCATAATGCTTTATAGGCAATTTTACATCCTGTGTGTTTTCTTTCCTCTCTGTTGACAGCAATTTGGAATGGCTGTGGGATGCAATGTACAAATAAACACGCAATCACAATATACAGTGTGTAAATCTGCTTATGAAAGCTGCTGGTGGAAGAGGTATCTAAGTTAACTTTTTTTACTCACCTCATGTGAATAACCTGTTGGTGAGAAGTGCACCTCACAACACTGATGGCATTTAAGTAATGTAGTCACAACTACATTTCTGTTTGAATTTTCTCTCAGATAAATGACCAGGTAAGTAATACAGTGAGGGAAGTGTTCTGGTAAAACAGATTATGTTTTTAAATAATTCTGAAGTTGTTACTTGCTTCACTTAACAAGCAATCTGCTGTGAAATGTTAAGACCTTAAAGTTGGGTTAATTAGGTGTGTAGATCACACAACACAGAAAAAACAGCTCAATGTGTTTACTTCTGAGTCTCAGATTTATACTGTGTGTAGTAGTCACTGGATTCTGAAAGGTTGCCTTGATTATTATTTCACTCCATTATACCAGTGTTTGTTTTTCTCAGTATTTCTTTCTGTAAACTAATTTGGTACAGTGTTTGGAGAAGAGAGACACAAAAGAAGTGCAAGCACAGTAAACCTAAGTTGTTTAAATTTAGAATTCGCTGGGAAATTTTCCTTTTTCTTTCATCAGAAAAATAGTGATTTGTACAAAACAAAAATTATTCATTCAATTCAATTCAAACAATCATCTACTAAGGAAAGAATAAAAAATGCTTTATAAGCTGTTAAAATACCAAACATTTTAAAGTAAAAGCAGTATGTTCAGGTCAACACCTCCTCTAGTATTTTCAATAAAACACAGTCAATCTATAATTAAAAAATAAAAGTTATGAGTTTAAAAATTATTTCTAAAATCACATATACTTACACTGATCTGTACAAACCCAAAAAATTTTAAATAAAGGAAATTAAACAAACAGTTATCAACTTTTACCAGTTCTAGGTATGAAGGAATAAAAATATCAAGAGAAGTGTCATATGATAGAAGAATGTGTGTCTTGCATACAGCACTTGCAAGAGATCCTAATGGTGTTCAGGGTTTGACTCAAGCTCTGCACCAACCTTTGTATTAGATTATGTTCCCATTTACTGCACAGGGAGTTTTTAACTCAGGTGTCTGCAGTTCTGTATTCCGAGAGCCAAGTTTTGTCTAACTCCCCTTTTCACCAACAAACTCCCTTGGTTTAGAACAGCAGATTCAGAAGCTGTCTTTTCAGTCCCTTTGTGCTGTAACCCAGAAACAAGTATTCCAGGGAGTGTGCATCTGAGCATCTGAGCTGGTGCATCTGCATTACAGCTGGGCCCTACATTTCCCCGGCTCCTTCCAGCACGTGGGGAGAGCTGGGACTGCAGAGCAGGAATCCAGCATGGCCATTTTCCAGTGGCGCCATGCCCAGGACCTGACAACACTAAGCTGCTTGGCAGAGGCTTCCAGTTTCATTGGAGTCAGGCCTGGCCTTAAAAACCAGGGAGCTGATCACATATCTGTACCATCTCACTGGCTCCAAGGCTCAGTCATGGCAAAGGAGAATGTGGCACCCCCCTTTTCCATGAGTCTGATCAACCACGATTAACTCTGCTAATTAGACTTGGGCTGCAGAGCTCTAAAACTGGTGCAAATTATCAGAACCAGGCCCATCAGCCATTTTGGTCCTAATTTTCTTTTTGCACAAATGTGATTCCACATTGCTTATTTAACATGCTGCTCTCCACGCTGTCAAAACGTGAAAAGTGTCCTAGCTTATGAGAGATGTAAAGCTGACTCGAATTAAAAAGTAAATAAAGTTAAAAAAAAAAACCCTGAAGTCTAAGAAATAAATCTTGTAAATCTTTACTCTTTGGGACTTGCTTGTACAGTGTTTAGAGTAATTTGTGTAGACAATAATTTTACAGGCTCAAAACCCATGGATTCACCCTCTCCTTCTAATCAGGGAGGGAACAAAGCATTTCTGGGATGAATATCTAGTCTTTTGGACAAAATATGCAACAAGCACCCTTGTGAAAAATTCTTTGATGCCTTCCATTTTATTTAAGTATATTGTACTCTCCCACTAAATACACATATATATCCTAATTTACTTAGGATATTCTATTCAGTCAAAGAAAACCACGTGATGAATTTCCCCAAACATATTATGCAAAGAGCATTCCTCAGAGTTAAACAGGGAGAGTCACTGATTTTGTTTGCTAGGATTACAAGCAAAGAACCACAGGGCAAAATTAGCAGTCAGCAGATGCTATTAAGGGCATCTGTTGAGTACAATTAGACTACAGAAGACAATCAGATGAATACAATTCCAGGCACCTGAAACATGGACATGATTAAAGGGTCACTTGTTAAGGAGTTTACCTTATGTACTTCTTTATAGGAAATAAACACTACAAATTAATGATATTTTGAAGATCATTAATAAATCAGTCAATAATATAGATTGTTAATCTTCAATCTGTTTTACTAGCCACTGTCTTATTCTTTCTACACAAAGAGAAAGGCTGGTGATTTTCTTACCACTCTTTCAATACCAATGTTTCCACTGAATTGACTGAATTTTCTTTGGGAAGTCAAGGTTCCTGTTCTGGTAAGAGGATAATCCTGTAAAAACAGAGATTTGCACTGATGGATTAATATGAAACAAGAAGCAAAAGTGGGAAGAGAACACTGGTATAATGGTGATTGGTGGTTTAATTAAATGACAGCCAATGTACATGACAGTGGTTTTATTTCTGTTTTTACAAGGTGAAATAATAATCATACCAATGGGAAAGTCTGTATTCCTCAGGAGCAACTGCATTCTTTGACGAAATTATAATTATGGAAATAGCCAAGTGTATCAGGACTGTTCAGAATAACTGAAGGGCACCATGAAGCAACCCCTGCTTTTCTTTCACAGCTTGGCAGTTTTTATGGGTAGGTCAGCTAACTTCAGCAGTCCCATGGTTTAAAACTTGTTTGTTTGGTTTATCCTCTATGCCAAGCTAATATTGGTAGAAATCCTGTAAATTTTCAAATGGAAAATTTACTTTATCACTTCCATTCTACCTTTGATGTATGTTGGTGGTGTTGCAATTTTCATAAGTCACGTTTTATGGATCACGATGCACAAACAACTTCCATGTATATTGGATATAAAAAATATAAAAATAAAGATAAAAATTTTACTGTACATGCTCAGAATAGTTTGGGACAAGCTGGAAGAAAATTGAAAAGAAAAGGAGGAATGGAAAGGATGAAAATTTCACTTCTTTTGGTCATTCTGTTTATTCTAAAATGTATTTTCCTGTGAATTTCTCAAAGCTGTTTTTTTATTGATGTAGATTACTTTTTTCATGAATCATTCAAAACCTGCCTTTTGAAGAAGAGGATATGCATATTTTAATGCATACAATGAATTGTATCTTATATTAGAATAGCAAATTCTTTCCATTTTTCTCTCTACCAATGTCAAAAAGGGGAAAACTATATGACTAATTATATTAACAGGGAAATGAGAAGCAAACAAAAGAGTGACTAAATAAAATGCAGTCAGGAATTTGTTTCATTAGAATCTCAGTAACTTCTGAAGACTTTAACATGTTATTCCCTATTAATGAAAATGTTTCAATGAGAGGAAATGGAACTAATCCTGCAAATAAGAACTCAAGAGTTCGTGTGTTTCCCTATATTCATTTTTTCCCCTTTCCTATTTCTGCATTTTATCACCATGGAAAGAATTTTAATTCTGGAAATGAAGCACAAGAATAAACAGTAAAATTGCTGTTATTTTTGATCTTGCAATAGATTTCCTATGTGGACAAATCATATATGATCTGATTCAGCAACCCTGACTTACAAAGGGTTCACATCATTAATTCCATCAATATTAACAGAGCTGCTCCTGCACACAAGACTTACTCTCATAAAGAGTACAAAACCATGCTGTACTTCTTTTGTATCCCTTTTCCCTGGCTTCTTCTTGTAATGAGAGTAGAGCTACATTAAATGTGTCCAATTTTTAATAGACTGTGTGTTTGATAGACGTGCAGTATTTTGTTTCATAAAATGGAACAGTGGGTTGTGACATTTATGGGTTTAGAGTTTTTGTTTAGGAACAGTGTAGATAACAGCACAAAGAAATGATAGTGCTGATTTCCAACTTTCTGGAATTAAATAGCTGTGATTGCCTCAAACCCTTAGCTCCTGTTCAAATTCCCTCAGAAATATTATCTTATTTTGCTGCAGGAAATAAAATGGTACTATATTAAGAAAGCAAAGTCTTGTCTCTTCCTTTTAAAACAGCACTTCCCTAAACTCTTGTTTGTGAATGTAAAATGCAGCTTTCCAAAATTTAAAAGAAAAAAAAAAATCAATATGGTTATTTTTTTTTAGTCACCTGACTTTTCTAACATAAAAAATAAACCTGCCTGAAGATATCTTCAGAAATAAAACCTCTGCATGTACAGTATGAAAAAAAAAGATAAAAGATCTCTCAAGAGTAAAATAGCTGAAAGCCATCATGGGATCACTTCAGGTTTTTTTGTTTTCCTATATTTTGAAAGTGTGACATTTTGAAAGGAATGGCAGTGAATGAACTATCAGATAAAGGGATGACTTCACCACGAAATGAGTGTAGTCATTGTACTCAGAAAAAAAAACATTCTTTTCTCTTTTTTTAAGTGTGGGTAATCTTTGTTATTTAAAGAACCCTGTTAAATTTTGGAAGGTAAGTGCAGCACTTACCCATTTTTCTGCCTCTGATTGGGAACTGGTTAGCCACAATTTGGAAGGTTAAGAAAGATTTTAAATACAGTAAAATGAAAAAGTGCCTATTTCTTTTAAAAACGCTTCTATTCTTTTTTTGTTATACATTATACATCAGAGTGATATTTGAAGGCAAATTTATTACACACCCTGGCAGAATGCTTTGTACATTTATAATGCAAAGCTTTTATCTAAAGTTCATAGCATTATTTTAGAAAGAAGGTGCATGTTATCTGTGAGACAAGTTCTATTCCTATTGAAAGGTGTCCACAGGAATTGAAAATGTGTGGTAAAACTGATAGTCAAGGAAGAGCTGAAAATGAAATCTGGATTGTTTGCTTACTGTAGTGTTGCTTTTTGAGCCTTACTCTCCTGGTCTAATTGAAGATGTTCCTGCTCATTACAGGGGGCTGGACTAGCTGACCTTTAAAGGTCCCTTCCAACCCAAAATTATTCTGTAAGTCTAGCAGCTTGGTCTGAGAGTTATGCATAATTTAATACAGTAAAACTAATTTGTATTGTAGGCAAATATTGAATCTGTTAGAATCTGGAAATCATAGAATATCCTGAGTTGGAAGGAACCCACAAGGATGATTAAAGTCCAGCTCCTGGCTCTGCACAGAACAGCCCCAAGAATCACAGTTAAATGGTCTTTAAAATATTTAAGCTCATTCTAGTTGAAATTATTTCCCAAGCATGCCCTTAGCACATGAAAAATTGCTATTGTAAGGAAAGAGTTCTGTTCATGAGACAAGACTAAGTTGTTTCCTGATCCTGTATTGACAATTAAAGACTGGAATTTCCAGAAATTAAAGCATTTGTACAATCAGTCTCCATAATTTAAAATAGCAGGAAGTTTCCCACCACATGGCTTTGAAAATGGCATCTAACCTGCCTTCTCTGAATACACCTGTATTTTCAAATACCACTTGTCACTCTGTGTTTTTATTTTGTGATGTTACTTGAACAATTTTGAAGCAGTTTATAAAAAGTTTTGCATCTGAGCCCTTCACTCTGTGCCTAGTCACTGCTAAAGACAGCAGTCAGGATACTGGTGTAGGGCTTGGAGTGCTGGATGCTTCTAGGGGGTTTATTTTCCAGTACTTCTGCTGGGAATTCAGCACTGAACTGAGAAACCCAAACTGGGTTCTCAGAGCTCACCACCAGTTCCAGTCTGCAAGGGAATACATAATGCTGATGGAGTCATACCCTGCTGAGCAAAAAGTGTGCAACTAAAGGGTTAAAAATGTTTTGATTAAACTTAGTCATCTTTAATAACTTAGTTACTTTACCAAATAATTCTTGAATGTTATTAAATCTAAAATTTTCTGAGAATAATATTTCTTGAGGCAAAGCAAAAATTACATTCAAAAGGTATTTTTCCCACTAACACATTTAAATAGAAGTCACCTTTTTCTTTGTGCACTTCATGAGCACTTGAAATCTTCTTTAGAAAGTCACCTCTGTCCACAAAGGGTTATAATATATTTGTGTTAAAGACAGTGATCCTAAACTGTGTTAAGGCTTTTATAATTGGAACTAAAAAATTATCAGTAATTCATGTAGTGATTATTTCAATGGAACTATTTGTGAAGACACCAACTGCTTGATATTTAAGTACCCCAATTTGAATTCCCTGGCTGACCATCTTCTACACCACAAACTGTGATAAGATTCCATGGATCTGAAATTCTGTAGGACACAAATGTATTCTCTTTTTTCCTGTTTCTCTCAGGCCAGCTGTCTTCTGTCAGGGCATACTGATGAGGCAGGCAGGGGAATGCCCACCTTGGAAATACTTCTGAGAGACCCTCACAGCTTCTGCCTTAGATTAGGTTTTGAATTTCTTATTAGCTGTGGAGTGGTGTCAGCATTTGGAGAGTTTATCATACATGCCATATGGCATGGAAACTTAGCAAAATTTGAGAAGCTAGGGAGTGTTGTCTGAAGTGTTACCAGAGTCCACAACATGGACTTTAGCATTAAAAGAGTTGTAATAAACCTAAGTACTGATATATTTATAAGAAAAGCATTAAAAGAGTTGTAATAAACCTAAGTACTGATATATTTATAAGAAAAGCAGGTATATGAGATCACCAGTTTGTTACACAGGCACAGACATAGCAAACTTAACAAGTGGAACTCCAAGCCAGAGAACTCTAACCAAGAATACTGGTTTGTCAGCATGAAAAATTAACTAATAGGAAAAAAAAAATAGCTGGAGCTGTGATAAGTCCTTGTCACAAGATTTTAGGACAATTTAGGAATAAATGTCTTCCTGAAGGAAATGTAAACCAAGCATCACCTACCTTGATGGACCTGTTGGCTCTGGAATATAAAAGGATGTCTGGGATGGCCACAGCTGGTTCAGAGCAAAGACAGAGCTAAGCTTCCTACCACCTCCATTGATATTGGTGCCTTACTTTCCTTTTGATTTAGCAATTTCGTGGAAGAAATACTTTCATTTTACTTTATGAAGATGGATAGATATATGCTCCTCTTTGTGCTCCTAAAACATACATGTTTTAATATTAAAGCCATTGCTAATTACACATATTATTAGCTTATTTCCCATATTTAATGTAGTCCTTGGGACATAAACTATCATCCATGTTCTAGAGAAATACTGGGTTTGTTCTTCTTTTCTAATTCTGGAAAGAAAAACAGTGGAAGAGCATAACACATGCAGTGATGTCAGAGGCATTACTCCCCCACAGAGTCTTCTTTAAGGGACTGGAAAGAATTTCTGGTTTTTGTCACACCCACCCATGTAATGCATCTCACATCAGGCAAACGAATGTTCATCCTTCAGAGGAGCACTTATGTCCTTCATAAAGTTTCATGCTCGATTTGAAAGTTTCAGAACTCTATGTGATACAGATGGTTCAAATCCCATTGATAATTCAGTGTCTGGTTAGCTCTAAAGTAGACCAAAGACCTGGTAATTAGTGTCCTGAGAGACCTGAAAAAGCTTATGCACACAATTCCAAAAACACTCGTATTTGCTGTCAGTGTTCAAACATTTCCCAGAAACTGGACTGTGATTTTGAGCATATGTTTCTTGTTCCCTCATCAGTAATCAGACCCACAAGGGCCACACGCTGGCCTGGAGTGAGGGCTAGAAGGTAAAGCACTGATTAAAGATTATAGTTCAGGTGTAGTTTGACCCACTGAGGGGTATTCATATCTGTTGCTCAGATAGATTTAGAAATAGAGGTGGATTTGCAAAGCAAAATAATCAAATCCTTTATAAATGGAATGAAAATTTCCATCTAATTGGCTGATTTTTCAGTATCTATGTAAACAGTACAACTGCTCATTTTTTAAATATAGAAAAAGTCAAAAGAGCACAGATCTAATAGTCAAAACTGCTCAGATTGGTTTTAGTCATTTCTGATATATGTGTTGTGTTTATGGATCTGTAGAAAACTCATCACTGTCAGCAAAAAAAAATATTTCTATCTTTCAGCCCCTTCCTCCCCACACCAAGCATTGCCTTTAGTCTCACAGCTCCTTGTGATATAAACCATGGAAACTCAGAACAAGTATTTCCATAACTTGCAATTTCCAACACAAGCAATGGCAAGGCTGCCACAAAGCATGGCAAAGATCAAACAGCATCTGCTGTGAACAGGACCACGACTAATGGCAGAGAGAGAGGAATGGGGGAATAAAGAACAGCTCCCTTCACACCCACAGCCTGAATCTCCCAATCCAACAGAAGGCATGCTTTGCAGACAAACACAGAGTGCCTTCCAGGATGCTCTGCAGAATCCAGTCATGCTGACAAAAAATGTTTATAGAACAGTGATCTAGTAGACAAATCTCTACAGTACTTTGCTGAACAGAAAAAAGGGAACTCTTTACACAAAGACTGCAGGCTTTCACACCTTGGCACGCACACACCAGTAAGATTTGTAATAGACAAAGTCCATAATGTCAGAATTTCAAAGTCCCAGTGCTGGGCAGCTTGCTCACTGGGAGACTTGTAGGGCCCAGGGTCAGATTCACAGAGAGCAGTTTAGGTCCACATTCCCTGAACTTCCCATTCAGGTCCATCTATCTTTAATGAAAATTAATAATTTAATCTCCATGTTACTAACACATTATCTCCTTCAAAAGGTACCAGTCACTAGCCCATGGGTCAGATCACAGTCTTTCATTTCATAAAATATTAAGGCAGTAACAATAGTTCAGCTTTCAATAGGAAACAACGTTTTCTGTCTATTATCTTCATTATTTTTCCTATCTTAAAAGCTGATGGCAATCATTTATGTCCAGATTATAAACTATATATTCATCTATGGCTTTTCCTATCATAATATATGAAAGTGGAAAATACGATGTGTACATAATAAGTACAGTATGAAATTTCACAAGGTCCTTAGCATTTTGTGTCATTATTCCTGTCATTGTATGCTTCTCTCTTTTTATTGTAGAAATATTTATTTTTCAATGTGGGTTTTTTTTCTTCACCTTTTCTTATTCTGTTTGATGATTGAAAGTATTCTGCTGCCTAAAATATAAAAATAGTATGTGGTCTTTTCAAAATGTTGATTTATATTCAAACCTACAATTTTTTTTTCTGTTTATCTCCCTCTTTGTTTTTCAATCATTGAAAGGCTCGAGATTTAAGGTGCATGTATGTACTTTTGAAATTAATATAACAGTGTAGAGCATACCCTGATCTTTTCCCTGAAATGTGGTAAAGTTTGGGCTATTGACACTTCATATCATGTCGTTGTTCTTGTCCTTAAAGGATAACACTTCCCTTATCTCCCCAAAATACAAATTTGCTTCTGGACTTCCAGGTGCGTTTGTTTCATTTTGCTTTACTCTTGCTTGAAAATAAATCCCCTTAAAATTCTTTGTGAGGGAAAACTCTGAGGAAGCCCAGCTGGCTGGCAGCTGTGAGCCAGGGAAGCCTTTGATTCTCAGAATTAAGGACAATCTGATTTCCTTTGCTACACACACAAGAAGCTTTAGGTTCACAAAGAAAATATAGAAAGAAAGAAATGAAGGGAGCAAAAGCTTTCAGGTGTAGGAAGTTTCTGGTGAAGTAAACATTTGGCTATTTCTTGGCTTACTAGGCTGAATGCCAAGGAGGTAAATTGTTAGGAGGAAACGTGTATCTCAGTTCTGTAAGTAGGCAGCCACAGTTCTGGACTGGAATGGAAAGCAAATGAGCTTCAGATAAAAGCCTGTGGAGCACAATTACACTTGCACATCAGTCAATGTCTATTAGGTTTGAATAAATATTCCTTGAAATGTTTTATTTTTATATATTTAATTGATAGCCACAGTTTTCTTATAATAATTTAAAAATAAAAATTAAATTCCAAGATATTAATACAAAAGGGTTACATTATTAAAATATTTGAACAATCTAGAACCTGAATATCTCAACTAAACCTTACTTTCAACAACTGAAATATTTCGCAGTGAATTCATAGTGAATTTTGGTGTGGTTTGAGATCCTACATGGAGCCAGGTGGAGGAATACAGGAGTAAATTATCTGCAGATGGCAACAGGGAGTGGATTTGTGTACATATGAAAATTAGCCAAATTTACAGCATCTCTAAAATACTTGTCTTTGTAATAATGAATGCAAAAATGTGTTGAATATTCAAAATGGATAAGCACGTAATTATACTAAGAGTTCTGGCATACACAGTTGTGGAGATTTTAAAGATTCACCTACTAGAAAAAGGACAACATGAAGCATTGATGCCTAACTTTAGAGTACTTTTCCAAGCATTTCTTCAAACCACTGAGAAATACACGAAGAAATGCAAGAACAGCTCCACCAGATCAAAGTAATGATGCTACTGATTAAGAACAATAGGTGAAACCAGGCACTAGGACCAAAAAATACTCAGCATCACAGTTCAGTGCTTATACAGTAGAAAGTAACAAGAAAGTAAGGAGAAAAATACCTGCATTTTGAAGGGTGGACAGGATCTTGAAGGCAGAAACAAAAAAATTTCCCGTGATCTCCGATCAACATTTTAATAGAATAAAAATCATGTTTCGAAGGACAGATTGTGTAGATGACACACTACAGTTGGAAAAACGCTTTGCAATTGCAGAACACAGAGTTTTATTATCAGCCATTGAAGAAGAAACAGTCTGCACAGAATATTTATCAGCACACCTGTTGCATTTGTTACAGCACAGCTCAGCTCTGTAAGAGTGGCTGCCATTTAGAAAAAAAGGCTAAATACAGGTCTAAGCCCACCTGAGCAGCATGCATTTCATGTGAATGGAGAGATCCTGAGTTACTTATCCAGCACAAAAATAGTCACTCATGGTGCTGAGTTCTAACATGCAAAGGTAGGAAAACCACCCAATGACTTCACAAACTGTCTTGTACTTGAGACTTTTTGGGTACCAACCCAGCTCCATCATGTCCCTAGTGAATACTGAAACAGAATATGGAACAAAACCCTTTATGTGGAGGTATGTCTTTGCATAATTCCAGACACAGTGATATTTACATTTGCCCATGAATGGTGCTTGGCCTGTTGAGCAATGTGGTTTTCATAGGGAGCACATCCAAGATCATATAATCAATGTGAAAATTCTGTAACAGATGTCAGTCAGGGAAAAGAAGCTATGTGGAAACAGAATAGATGGAGTTGATGAAAACTGAAGCATTTTTGCTAACATGAAGACAGTTTTGTGTTTTGAAAGATTTTGGCTTAACATTCAAAATACATGAGGGACCTGTGAAGACATATGCGAGTCAATATACATAAAGAAACAACACAGACTTCATGTTTAGAGATAAGAAGAAACACAGAACCTCAACTTGGAAAACTCTGAAAGACTTTTTTTTGCCCTCAATTCTGATCATTGTAGCAAATAATTATGTAAATCTGTGAAGAATTATGCAGAGAGCAATAACTGGAGAACTGACATCTAGAAACTGAAGACATGGGCTTCAAATTTGCAGTGCAGACACACAGGCCACAACACACTTTATACACATAAGATATTTTCCAGTATTAGATGCTAATTTAAGGCACATCCTCCTGCCTTCCCCCAAAACAAGAGGGATAACATAAATTCAAGGATAAAAGCATAACAGAATTAACAAATAATTCTTGGGTATGAAGACCAATAAAGAAATTCAGAGCTAATACATTGTTGTTCTCTTTTACCCTTTCATTTAAAGTGGCTAAAGAGAGTTTTCTAAGGGATAAGCCCCTTCTATTTTTTTTTGTTTTTTGCTTCCTTTGTTTGATCCTTACCTTTTTCTGAGTATCAACACACTTCTCCATTCTTTCCACAGCTCACAGTCCATGCATGCCTGTAGGAAAATCTTTAAAGACATAAACAATCGTATTGTTGTCAATATGCAAAAAAGATATTGGTTACCCACCTTGATCACGTGAGTAATCACAATGCTACTAAATCAAATTGCATAAACAAAGCTTGGCTCAAGCTTTCATTGATCTTTATCATATCAGACAATAATTTAAGATCTCTAAGCTGGGAGAGCTACTAAAATGGTATAAACTGTGTAAGAGTAAGAATGGAGAGAATATAAATAACCATCTTTACTGTATTAGAAGAGTGGGATCTTGAAAATGCTCAGGAGAGTTTGCAGTATTTCATTCAGGCAGTTTTGGATTGTTCACAGGATTTAGCTATAGACCTTAAAAGAGAACTAATTTCCACTTGTCTAAAAACCAGAGATGCTGGTGTTTTAATCAAGTATTTTTCATGTCAGTGCTCTTAATATGAAATATGCTTTATGCTCAGCTACCTTCCTGGCTTAGAACCTGTCATTACTCATACTTAGCAGAGGAGCCTCCAGTTATGCATCCAGTTGTGCTTGACATTCACAGAATCCTTTTGCAGTCTTCCAAAGACCCTGCCTGCAATCATCACTAATTTTTCCTGGTTATTGAAGTATTATAGAGGTTTGTGAGCCCCAATCACAAACACATTTGAAATAAAAAGGCTTTGCTGTACCTTTCCCTGTAAGATTCACCCTTTGTCTCTCTAGCTCTGGGACTACTTGGGGACCAGTAGGCTTCATAGGGATCTGATTTCAGTGCAGGAAGGGTCTTCAGTAAAAACATCCTTCCATTTTTAGTGTGCTGCTAAATAAAACCAGAAATGGCAGCTCATAACCCCTGTTTTTGAATCCAGCACAGTACTAGCAGAGGGGTTAAGGAATAACCAAACTGAGGACCTGACCATCTAGGAAAACACAACAATTAAGTTACTACAGTGTTTTCACTGTCATTGTTGAGTTTTCTTTTAAAGTTTATTTAGGCAAAAAATAGCATGTAACAGAGATTTCAGAAATATGAATTTTATTGCGATTTATTTAATAGAAAATTTTAATACAAGAGATTAAATACAAAGTCTTTGTCAAGTGAAAGCCTGTGAAACTGAGTTCCAATCACTGAACAAAGTCTGATGGAATTGCTAATTAGATCACATATTTTTTCCTTAGCTGTAGAACAAGGAATCACACCAATGACTTCACTTTTCATCTGCAGAATAAGTTTTCAATCCCTTTTGTAGCTGGTTAGTACAGCACAAGGCACAAATTCCTACTGATGCCGAACAGAAACATTTATGTATTTATAAGCTAATATATGCCTGGAGAATAAAAGGCCTCCAAGTTTTATTTTCCCAATGTTTATCATCCATTGAAAAACAGATGGTAGGAGGTAAGCCAGGTTATCTCAGACTTCTTGTGATGGGTTCAGTGGCAGAAACCCAAGCAGCCTCATAGGCAGCAGAATACCTATCCCACTGGCAGCCAGGTTTTTTTCCACTTAACTCCTTTTTTCTGCTTGGAGCCAATCCAGCCCAGTTCAGCTCTTTTGCAGGAGCAGAGGAACCAGTATTGATTTCCCATTTGAGCCAATCTTGGGCGAGCCCACCGCTGCCTCCCTCGCTGTGAGTGCGGGAAGCGCTGGAGGAAACCGGCTGCAGCATTTCCAACGCGCAAAATTGCTTCTCCGGGCTGGATGTGAGCTGAGTTGCAAATCAGAAAAAAAATAAAAAGCCAAAGTGGCAGCATAGATAGGCTTTCTTTTCAAGTCTGGTATGCATTCAGCCCTGTCTTCCTAGAAAGGATTCTCAGAAAACAGGGAATTTGTTAGAGCGAAAGGAGAAGATTCTTATTATAGGCTTCAGTGCAGTTGTCAGCCAAGATAAAAAATCCTTATACCAAAGTGGCCTTAGAACAGTGCAGCAATGAGGGCTATAAAAAAATAAGAAAAAAATATATTTTTTTATAAAAGTGCAAAAATCTGTTATAACTGTCTTTACTGAGTGTTTATGGATTGAAGATGAAGACTGCAGTGATGTTTGCTCTGTGTCATGAAGGTTTTGTTACCAGATTCTGAGTTTTCTGCAGGCGTCCATTGCAATCAGAGGAAAAAAAATATCTCCAGCATGGATATTTCTAGAGACTAGCATTGAAGTTTTCCCACATGTTTTACAGGATAAATAATGCTAATAACATTGATGTAAACTTTACAAAGTCACTCAGCAATGACCCTCAAATATCAAGATGCAGTTGCTGAAAACTGGAACGTCATTCAGTAGAAAATTAGCACTTATACTTCCTGAAGTATAACATAGTAAACAAACAAAATTTTGATTTGTGAATTGAAAGTCAAAGAGAGAATATTTGACCCCTGCACAAGATTGCCAAGCTACCCTAAAAATGATACTTTAAAAGTTCTCACTCAGAATGGCTTCTCAGCTCTCTGACCTAATTCACTCACTCTCTGTTCTTAGCTGTTCACAGTCTCTAAAACGGGAATCTATATCTGGAGTTTGTCAGGGACAAATTGTTGGAAGCTCTTGCATGGAAACAGGATACTTCCTTCTTTTCCTGGCATATCTGCAAACCAGTTAAGGGTAACTATCCCCAGACACTCTTGTTCCTGATTTTCACAGAGAAGCAAGCCACCAAACCCAGGTCATGACTGCTCCTGCCCTCACATAAGTGCCAGCAGTGCAGGGAGATTAGCCCACTGTGATTAATAAAGACTGAAAGAACAATCTGCAGCAGCCTGATGGATGGAGCAATTTCAAATTGTACCACATGGATGTAAGAAGCCAAAAACAACTGCAGCTTCCTGACCCAGCCTCCCAGACTGTTTGCAGCCTTATGAACAAAGGTGTGAGCTGCTTCTACACTGAGATTTTGACTAATGGGGAGAAAAGATCAGTTTGGACTGGTTTATTTTTCTATAAGGAAGGCAACTGGCAAAATGAAGTCCACTAGGATATTATGAAGCTTAAGTGTCAGCAACTATATTTTTTAGTTAAATGTTCTTTGTCAGAGAACTTTATGCAAGAAGATTTCCCACGAGAAGAAAACTGAGTTAGGTGGATTATTTTCATGTAGTGGAATCAATAACCTGAGTTTCCTTGGTGAGTGGTCCGAAGAGCCAAGGTATCCACACCAGGGAATAATTAGCAGCCTAAGCTGCTGGTTTGATTGATGAGGCTGCTGAGTGATTATTTCTTCAATTTTCCCCAAGTTCAATTCTCATAGACTAGGGTCAGTGAAAAGTGAAGTTAATTTTATGCTATCAGGTACTGATACTCAGATTCTTTCTGTTTTTATTCATATATCTTATTTGTATTTTCAAAGAGTGATCTGGAGGCACTGCTGAGAAGCTGAAAGATTTTACAGAGATTTTTTTTGTGGGAGTTTTGCTGAATTTGTGGCATCTGGTAGACTTCAGGAAGAATGACAGAACAAGTTCTGCCTAGCAGAAAAAGCATGAGGAGGAGGCAGTAGTAATATTTGGAGAGAGTGAGAAACTTGTGGAAGGAGAGAGGAGCATCAGACCTTCATTTGAGATGTAGTGCCCAGTGAGAGAGAGGAATAGGAACAAATGTCAACAGGAACAAACCAACCTTTTGCTTTTTACTGTAGTCATAAAAAACTTACATGTGGATGAGGAATATTTTAAACAGTGTCTCAGATAGGAAATGTCATTCACATCTACTGGGAAAAAGAAAAAAAAAATACAACTAGAAAAACGTGGTGCCTGGGGCTATGCTAATTCTTTAATGTGATGGCATTCCTTTTCTGAGAGCTCTGTTAGCTTTCCAGGCTGCCAAGCATGCTTGGTGCCCATGTCCTGAAGCACTATTCCTGCAAGGTTCCTGAGTATATTTTCATTTTAATGGTTTCTTAAGTCAAGCATCTCTGGCAAAGCTTCCTAAAAAATGAGTGAGAGCTCATGCAAGGGACAATGACATTCTTTAATATTTACTGTGTTAAAAATAGCTTTTAAAAACAATACACGACATGCAGAATGTTCTCCTTGTTCAAAAATGGTTGTTTTTAACAGCATTTGATGGATTCAGAGGGCTCTTGGTAAGTACCATTAATATTTTTTCTCTACATATTCCTTCAGTCCTAAAGAGCAAATTGCTTAATATGTAATCTTGAGTAAATGTTTCCCCACTTACATTCACTTCCCTCTTTCTGATATGCTTTATTCCTGCCTGAGTATTTTTTCCTTTTAATATTTTCAGCAGGCTGGATTTATGAGCCTATGAAAGCAAAGAATAGGAATCATCTTCTCCTGAAACCATCTGCACTAGGGAACTTAGTGAATATCTGACCAAGTCCTGAATGATGCCTGTATAGATAGAAGAGCGTGAAAATCAAAATGACACAGAACTACCCTCATTTTCAAAAACTTGGGAAGTGCCAACACTACACAAAAAGAGAGAGCAGAAGAAGAAAATTAGGGAGAGTGAACCCACAGTTTGTTTAATTTCCCGTTCTAACATCACTCCAACTATAAAGAATGACAGTATAAATGATCAAACAACTGTTTGCTAATGCATTATAGATAGTCATACACAATATGGCAGCTTTATACTTGTATATTTACCCACCATGAATACAAAATATACTAAGAGTGACAGGTAATGTAGCCAAAGCTTCTACTCTCTGTAAGCATCTGTGTACTATGAATTATAAATGAGAGTCTTGTGTCCAAAGGTAGCAAGTAATGTAGATAATGCCATCTGAGTAAATGAATAAATGTGAAACAGATGCTTTTTGCATTCAGGGCACACAGGTACAGCCAGGAAGCCACCAGTACAGACTATGGATGCTGCTGAGACAGCTGCTGTCTGCACCCAGTGCCAGGTGCATTCCTACCTGGGCTGTGCTGAGCCAGTTAAAAAGGCCTTTCTCTCACTCCTTTTTAGCAATTTTCTAGGTGGATGAGGTATCTTCTTATGTAGATTCCTCAGGTGCTTGGATTTCCTCAATGCCTTCGTAAAAAAAAAAATCAGCAATATTATGAGTCCTGTGTAAGAGGTGGTGAAATGGATCATTTAGTTTAAAACAGTCATAAACCAGTGTTTCTTTGCTTTTTATGCAAGTCTCTTTGGGTCTGCAATATTTTTAAATATCAACAAATATTTTGCCTCAAAATGAGATTGCATGTCTTAAAAAATTACTGCTAGAAAGGCATTAAGAACTTTTTTTTCCCTTATATGTAAATTTTCTTGTTTTATAAGCAAAGAGACAGAAGCTTGAACTCCAGCAAGGGAATTAGAGGGTTCTTCTTGTCAGTACAGACAGCTCCCTTGATACCTAAAAGGTAGGTTGAACTCCCCAGATAAAATTTTAAACCAAACAGTGCTGACAGATTTTGCTTGTGAGATGCAGCAACTGCTACTCTTTAAGCTCAAAGAAGTTCATAAGTTTATATTGCTCCTGAATCTGTTCCTTTTCTGCCTAACATTAGAGTTGTGCTCTGTCCATTTTCATGTGTGCCAAAGGAAAACTTCTGTCCTTTTCACTTGGAAGCAAAAAAGGGTCTCAGACCCATTTCCCTGCAAATTTGTCCTTCATGAGTTACTTATGTTTCATAGGGCTGCTAAAACAGTGGTTACCAAGTGTAGAATGAAAGTCTTTGCTGATGAAATTTTAAGAAAAAATGAGCAAATGCAGTAATAAATGTTTCTTGCTTAGCCTGACTACCTTGATCTATACAAAACTCTCAAAAGGAAAGATTTCCAGGACCAGTAAATATCTGTGCCTATTTTACAATGCAATTTCATTGCCTCTTGCATAACTGAGAATTTCAGAGATTAGAATGCATAATCAGAGATTCATGTAAAGTTTTGGAAGAGCCTGACAGATAACATGCAGCTTATCAGAACTCACTGAGATAGTATTTCAACCCTTAAGAGTATTTATGCAAAACTACCAAGGCAGCCATTGCAGTAATTTCACAGAATTTCCTCAGAGCTAAGTTATTATTCTTTCACACCAAATATCCCTAGCTCTTCAAACTTTTTGGCATATGTCTGATCAGTAAGGAAAGGTGGTTTGACTGCCATTGATTTTGAATTTATTTTGAGTTCAGATTAATAGAGATGATATCCTAAGAGGAATTCTGTATTTATACAGATGTAATAGAGAATTGAGCTTTGTAAGGCAAAAAGCAAACACTGAAAGCAGAAGTACAGGTCTCACTCTCCATTATTTTTCTTTTTTCCTTTGTTTCATTTGCTCCTGTGCAAAGTCAGCATAAGACACCATCCATTGCTCCAATTTGATGTGTCTACATCCCAGTTTTTCACTCTGTTTGCAGAAATGGAAATGACAGTACACTTTCTTTGGATGTGCAACAGTAAGACAGATGCCATACAATGGGCACAACCAAACCATTCACTGTCCCTTAAATGACCTGTCACTGACATTGAGACATCTCAATATTTTTAACCTAGTAAATAAAGCAACTCCTTACAAGTTACAGGTTTTGACTTAAAAAGCAAGTAAAAATCAAGCTATGCAAGCGTGAAAGCCATAATTTTGCTTTCCAAACAGCATGATTTTATTCAGAATTATTGAATTTTAACCACAGAAATGTCAATAATCCACAGGTGGCTTGTTCCTATTTTCTTTATGTCCTTTCCTTTCTTTCAGCAAGTTGCCCTTGCATTTATTTCAGTGTAAAAGTTGGGGGGAAATAAAAAGAGACTGTGGAGGTTTTCAAAAGTTTGAGGAGTAATTTGCAAAAGTGATAGTTTCTGGTAATGAAGGTTGCTACCTTTGCCCAGGTCTCTCAGTATGATAAAATTGTTTCAGAATGTTAATTACTGAATAATCAGGTTCCTTTGAAAATGAAACCTCAACTTTTACTAAAATACTATATTTCAAAATTATATCGGACCTGCAGTACTGTCAAGTCAACAATTACACTAAAAGAACTTATGCAGTCCTCTCTTTAGAATGAGACTCTATTATCTCAAAAGAATTATAAAAATATCTATGATGCATTGCCAATATGGAAATACTCATCCCATTGGCCTCTATTATCCAGAAGGAAATGAGAAAACACTTCCATTACATTTTGCAGTGATCCATGCCTTTCTCTTTTTAAGTCAATAAACTATATCTTTCACTGTAGCAGTTTTATGCATGTGTGCAAAAACGACCTTTTGCAGTTTGGCTGCTGAGATGTGCTGGGAGAGGTGACATAGGAATTGTAAAAAGAGGTGCAAACCTATTCCTACTGCCAGGCATGTCCTACCACATAGTAGTAAAAGGATACCTGCAAAGCCTCTTTCTACATACATTATTCTGTTGTTCTTTGTATCATGAGACAGAATTCCCCTCCTAAATCTCTCACCCCTCTCTTGGGTTGCAATGCATTATGTGACCAAAAGTATGTATTCTATCACCAGCTGTTAAAACCAAGTGGGGCAATGTTCTTTATCTTTTCCATGACCCATCCTTCCTGCAGGGAGGTATCTCCTGTTAATGGGCCATTGAGTCCCATTATGACTTCCACTGCATGACTGATAAAATTACATCATCCCATTGGGAGATGCTCCAGCCAGGAGGAGAAGCCAAGCATTTACCACCTAGACAAAATCTGAGATTTAGAACATCAGGACAGTGTTTTTTCCACTGGATTCCAGAGGAAAACCAGACCCTTCTACATCATCCCTGGACCTTCAGAGGAAAACTGCACCTTCCACAGGAGCACTGCTTCAGCTGAACCACATCTGCCACTGCAGGGGGATGCAGCCACCACTTAATGGGACTGCTGCCAACACCCTGACTGACTGAGTGTCAGATTGTTTTCTGACTCTGTCAGTGTTTTGGGATTGTTCTTTGTAATACTGCATTTCTATTTTAATTTTTCTAGTAAAGAACTACTATTCCTAATTCCCATATCTTTGCCTGAGAGCCCCTTAATTTCAAAATTGTAATAATTTGGAGGGAGGGGGTTTACATTCTCCATCTCAAAGAGATGCTCCTGCCTGTATTAGCAGATACCTGTCTTTCAAACCAAGACATCCCTAATCAATTTAACTGAGGCTGATCCTCAAACCACAGAAAAATGTTGTGAAGAGAAGGTCCCTCAAGTGGCTCTTGGGCTCTGTGGAAGCACAGTCCCCTCTATCACATCATATCACTGCACACAGCCTGCTGAAAAATCGCCTTGAAACCAACACGGATTCAGAGAGGAGAGGGCATCGTGGGGGCACTCAGCACTGCCTGCCTCTTCAAAGAAAAAAAAATACTTCAGAAAAATTACTTTGAAACTGGTGAAATAATCTTTTGAATAAACCACCAGTGGGGAATACCCACAGTCACTGAGGACAGCATGCTGTTCAGCGTATCAACAAAAATACATTTGGCCTGCGGCAATGCTGAGGGCAAACATATCCCAGATGGACTAGAGAGGCCCAAATACCTTCAGAGATGAAAATTTAATTAGAGGAAATGTCACTGCAGTGAACAAAAGGATTGCTTTAGTGATTTTTCATCACTGTTTACTACAAGTGAAGCCTAGTTATAAGTGTTGGGACAGGCAGAGTACAGGAATGTTCTTAAGCGCTGGAATGGATATGAAAGGGATGGATGTTGAAGGTCAGAGAGTCATCTGCACTTGAGCAGGGATCAAAAGGAGTTACACCATTAAATATTGGCAGGTAGCAATTTCTAATTGCTTCAGTGATGGCAAAAGGTGGTGAAGGTGGTGCTTTCAAGCCACTAAGATGGAAAAAACTGACCTTATTTTGTTGATTGGGTGAGGGTTTTTGTTGCTTTGCTGTTGTTACTCTTGCTGTTGTGAGATTTCAAGGATGGTAAAAGCTGGGTCTCTATGAAACACACAGTCGTCTCTGAAAGCTGAGATGGCTCACTGCCTCCTTACCTCTTTTATAATCCACTGTACATTATTAATTCTGATTCTTGCACAAGCCAGGGAAGAAACAATATAGGGCTCCTTGCAGCACAATCACAAGGAATCAGCCCCCTTAAATGAAAACATGTCAGTTCTTGCATGAGTTCTGAAAGCTCTTTGGGATAAATTAAGAGAAAATAAGACAGAGTACATCATAATATACAATACAAGACATTACAGAGTCTGTCAAACTATAGGATTTTCTGCATTTGGGTTTTACACCTTCAGAATGTAGAGTTGAGGTTTTAGTATGTTAATTTTGCTGATCTTTTTCTCCATTCTATATTTTTCTTTATTCTATGATTTTCTGTTACTCCTTTACCAAAACAAAATAATCACCTTAATTGAAAGAATGCACATGATTTTCCTACCACAGTTTTAAAATAATGCTATTTATAAAACTCTTTTTATTTGTTATTGTGTAATAGAACACTATTATGTGCTGTAAAAATAACAACAGAAATAGTAATTGTCATCAACTATCTCTCACAGAGGTCATATCAATTTCAGTGAATCTTAAGATCTCTACATATGGACAACTGGAGGAGACATTAATTAAATTTTGCCACAATCTAAGTAAAAAAATGAAGAAAGCATTAGACAAGTATAATTACATACAATTACATATTGATCAGTATACTTATTTGGTTAATAAAATAAGTAAAGATGATTAATTAGTTAATAAAGCTTATTTTTAGATTAAAGCTTTGTTATTATTTATATTTTTGGTTTTTCTTGATCCCTCAGATTTTACTCATGCTGTTATGAGCTTGTTCATCTGACTCAGATACAACTATACATAGATGGATTCTTTTTGTGTAGCAGGTACTGCAGAACTTGAAGTCTGCTGAAGAACCTTCTCAGTGATTTGATTTACTGAGTTTGCTGGGTAACACGGTCCTTAATTTCAGGTGATTGATTTTGGTCTCTCTTTGTGCTATTCCTTATTGCTATCACTTGTTACTCACACTCCTATATTCTAGCCCAAGTAATCTCCCTAGGTTTTCACTGCCCAGAGGCATTGTACTTTTTTTCTGGCAGTAAGAATTGGCTTTGTGTTCCCCTACATTGTCTTGTTAGCCCTTCCTCTTTTCCTCACCTTCTTCCTTGTTCTAATCTTTCCTTTTTCCTTCCTTTCCTTGCTTTCCTTCCTTTCCTCTCTCTCTTTCTTTTTAGCAGATACAGCTCTACACAAAGTTTAATCATGTGCAGAAATTTGCTAGATTGATGCCAAAAGACCTGCCCAAAGGCAGGCTCTAAACACATTATTGTTTGAAACCTGCAACGGGGAGTCCAACCAGCCTCTGATTAGGCAACGTGCCATGCTAAGTAGATATTAATGAATCTTGGCAACCAAGTATGAGAAATCAGCTTGCTTGCCATCCTTTCTCTGTTACAGATGGTTATCTGGAAAACAGTCCAAACAACAGAAATAGACCATATGTAAAAAAAAAGCCTCCCTTTTTATTTTCAGGTTCGCAGACTATCAGCTCAAGATTTCACAGTATATATTATTTTTATAATTCAAGATGAGCAAGTATGTCAATATCCAAATGCACCCAAATTGTGTGACACTGAATAAACCAATACTTAGCTTTATGGGACTGTGGTTGTGTTACTGATATTATGGACTTCTGGATGATCAACACAGATTTCACTACAAACTGAAATGATAAATTTCTGCTGTATCTGTCTATCAAAACTCATGAAATGGAATTGCTGAGGTCAATGATGCCAGGTGAAACAAATAAATAGTTATTTAAAGAAATATACCACTAAACTAGGTTAACACTGGATTATATTACAGAGATTCTGAAGAGATATTAAAGGCACAGTAATGAATAGACATCTATTTTACTATTCTAGTCTTACCAAAAGACTAGATAATAAATTGATCTTCATCTGATCAATTCATGATAAATCCTTCCTCAGCTAAAAGACAAATCTGAAGGGAAACTAAGTCTCAGTATGGAGCCTTCTTTTTCCACTGATTATCAACAGAGTGGATACAGTGATTATAAACTGAAGTCAGTACAGTTCCTGAGACAAGTTGTGAGACAAACAAAACTCCTTAATCAGATGTGGGTGATACCATCTGCAAAGACACAGGAAAGGTAAACATAGGTGGAAAATATCTGTGTGTATCCCATACGTAATCTCCTAATGCATCTCTTACTAATTATTTTTCTGCAGAAAACCCTTGTGGACTTATTTCTCAAACAACTGGACTAGAACAGAGAAAATTCCTGAGAGCAAAACAAAAATTCATTAAAAAAAAAAAAAGGCAAAGGGTGACTTCTTAGTAAGAAAAATAATTCAGAGATTCAAAATATTTCTATTTTTTTATGTGACTGTGGAGCTGCATGCATGATTTTTCAAAATATTCTGATGACTTATGCACCACATGAACCATTTTGTGATGCTCCTACTCACAGTGAGCAGCACTCACTTCAAAGTATTTGATCTGAATTCATTAAGAGCATGAATGGTGGTAGGTAACTAAGCAGCAACAGGAAATCACTGCAAAACATCACTGAATGAGTGAAATTTCTCACATTATGTGCAAAGCAGGAAAGAGGTGAAAGCCTGGTGCAATACTTTGTGATGCAAACATGAACAAGAATTGTATAATCCTGCCATAAGGGCCATATCCTAAAAAACATCCTGAGTGCCAAAACCAGGAATGTATGAGAACTTCTGGCATGTAAGTCTTCACTCTGAATTAAACCCACTCACCATCTGCATAAGTCTGAAGGTAAAAGTTCACTAGGTGCTGTCATTTAAATTTGTCATCAAAATCTATCTTTTCCAAAAAAAAAAAATAAATATGACTGACATTTTCCCCTCTTTTTCTTAAAGGGAATTTTTATTTTGTTCTTAATTTATCTTCTGTTCATTCCCGGGTATGTCATCACAGACATGTTTTTACTATATTGACTTTATCACTTTTACATGGAAAAAAAAACCAACAAACAGTTAAAAGAGGAATACACACACTCATCTGCAATCAGTCTGCAATCTATTATTTTGTTTTTACTGACTTTCAGTTGGATAATTTAAGGATTCAAGAAGTACAAGGTTTTCATCATGAGAAGATGTTCAAGAACAGGGTTGTGGATTCAGGAACTTTTCCTTGTTTTTTTTATCTGCCACTCTAGAGGAGCAGAGTCTTGTGTGGTGATAGAGAGGAGGAAAATATTACATGTAGTAGATAATTTTCTCCTTTGATATTTTATACAGAATTCCATATGTTTTCTCTAACATTTCCCTTTGTTTTTGGATTTGTTTCTAGATTCTAACTGTTAGTTGAAGATTTTTCCTTTATGTATTTAAAGCTCAAATCTGTACATCTAGAGACCTTGGAAACTTCCAGGTTCTGGTACAGTTTCCTAGGAGTAAGAACAAAACCATCTAACAAAGACAGTGGTGCTTAAATATGAATAGTGAATTAATCTGATCCTAAGAGAAAGCTTAACTAACCCTGCTGGAACAATTTACTCATAAATCCTTTAATATGAAATTCACCTCAGCAGGTAACCCAAGCACTGACACTGGTGTGGCCTGGAGGAACATAGACCCAGCTATGCCAAATTAAACCAGAGACCAAATAGCTTCTAACAGCTAAATCAGAGGACTGAGCTCTAGAAACAACTCTTCTGTGGCTTTTCTATGTGTCTGCTTTAACCCATGTGCTAACCTAAATATTTACCTTTTGCTAGCAAAAGAGCTTTGGGAAGCTTAATATTTGTAAAGCAAGCTGACTAGCTCAAGCAGAACATACTACCAAAGAACAAAGTGTTGTTTCATACCAAATAACCATAGTTTGGCACAGATTAGATCAAAATGCAGTCCATAATTTGAAAATGAACACTAACAGAAAGCACTGGATAATTCTTGCACCAAAGGGAAGAAAATGTTTATTGAAAATGTTTATTAAAAATGTTTTAGCAGAAATCATACAGGAAGTCAAATCATCTGCTCCAAAGAGTTTGACAAAATAAATCAACATAACTGTGGGTTGGAGAAATTGGAGTCTGTTTTTCACACTGACAAAAGAATAACCCAAACCTACTAGCAAAGCTATGTTCTCCCTTCCCCCCAAAAAAACAGCCTGTTTTTTCCTTTGCTGTAGAAAATGGCATATATGTCATTACTGAGAGCTGGAAAATATATTCTTAATGAAACAGAGAGAGAAAAACTGTCAAAATATAAACAAGTTAGTAATGTTTGTATAGAAATTCCAGGTATCTAGGGAGCAAAATGATGAAACAGAATTAATGCTGAAATGCATCAGGCTGAAAGTAACAGAGTTACAGTGCCAGAGGTATGTTGGAGGATGAGTTTTAATGAAGTGGAGTATTGAACTGTGTGCCCTGAACAGAAGGATTGAAGCACAAAGTGATGGTGCAGAATATACTGGAGGCTAATGGTGTGAAAGACTCTAAGAGGCAAAGAGGGATAACATATTAAACTGGACCCTCCTCTGTCAGGGTCTGTGCAGAGAAGTTTGTGTACTCTTAAAAGGAGTGAATACATTGCCTCAATTTGGTGTGTGGATAACTGAGCCAAGGGAGGAGAGCATGAGAGACATGGGAGACAAAGTTATGGAAATGGAAATTACCACGATAAAAAGGATCATAATGTAAGTAGTTGTATGCACTGAGGTAAAGGAATGGGAAAACCTTAAGCCAGCAATTCTGGGAGAACTGGTATATAGGATTACAGGTCCAGTGACGAGTATCCCAAGCAAATCTATCAAGGCATTAAAGAACCTCATCAGTACTGTCAGTGTTCAGAAAGAGAACTGAAAATCGTGGTATTACAGTCTGAAAGCCTGAGCATCCATTTAAAAAATACAAAGCATTAGAGGAGATTGAGAAGTAATTTATCATTGCAAATATACCAGATACGTTTGCAAAACAAAAAAGGCAAAACCACAAAGAAACATGTGAGAATGCAGAAATTCTGCATTAACAGAACATAGAAACTGTCAAACATTTGGGTACTATTAGTGTCCAAGACAATAATATGTGACAAAAATTAATTAAAACAAAGGATGAGGTTTAACTGAAGATAGCAAGGTGAATGAGCTGCTATTTGAATGATAGCATATTAGTATATCTTAGCACACATATTAACATATTAGTATATATTATTAATAGAGTGTCTGTCTATAAACCCAAAGTAAATGTAGTCACTTTTAATTAAGGCTGTTTGATCCTATCTAAGGTATCTAATACAGCTCTGAATTGTTTCTGGTTGCTACAGCTCTCTGATTTCAGCCTGTGATGATCTTGGTTCTAGCAGTCTTCTTTCCCATATCTAACATTATTCTGCTCACTGCTTTGTCCACTTATACAACTAAAGCTAAACTGAATATAAACTGTATTGACTTCTTGCAAAAGTTTTTATATTTTCTTACTTATATTCTTATCCAATTTCTGTTTATAATTTAATGCTGTACACAAAGGTTTCCTAGAAGACGTAAAATCATAGGTCTGTGCTGTTAAGCTGAACATGTCAAGTAAGAGAATTTTTAAATTGTTTTAATTTTTTAATTCTTGTACATTTAAATCAGATGTCCATTGCCAAATTTCAAAAAAGCCAGAAACAACCTTTTCCCTCACCTATGAAATATCACTAGTACCTTATTTGGACTTGCTGCCTTTCTGTGCTTTTAGCTTTTAATTTTGAGTGAAGATGCTTTAGTTTTACTGGAGATAGTTCTCTTCTATATTTTGAACAAATACCTTCTAGTAGATTTTTTTTATTATTATTTCCATGTGCTTCATCAAATTCTTTTATCTCTCTGGCACTTTGCTTTTCTGTGTGTCAGGATCTCAGCCTTTTTTCGGCGTCAGTGACATCAAACATCTTTTTTCAGTCTCTGTTGTTGTCTTCTAATTTCTCTATTCAGCCCATCTGTTGCACTCACTCATGGCTAGTTAAGTTTTGGGTTGGAGCTGTTAGTGAGGGAATGAAATAAATCAACTCTTTGCATCTCAGCAACCTCCCTGGTTGCCTGTGCGTGTTGATTTACACCATCTCCCAAGCAGCATTTAGATCTCCCTTTTCCTAGAGTATGAACAGGATTGAAACCAGTTATTCACATCAGAAATGTACTGCTCTTTCAGCAGGTTTATGTCAGGGGTTCTGAAACTTCATTTTGGAAACTGTGGTCAAGCTGTCTCCCAAAGAACCAGGATGCCCATGAGAGCCACCTCCACTCTCAAGAGATAGGCAGCACACTTCCCATGGACAACAATTCTACTTTCAGCTTGCTGCCTTTCCCTCACTCTGAAGGGATGTGGCTTTCTTTAATTTCTTGATTTTATTCATCCCAACTTCATGGCAAGTCACGAGAAATTAGAAGCCTTTTGTGAGAACCAGAGTACTTGACCAAGTAATAATTCATAAATATTTTCACTTCCCCTTGTGGAATTAGGGTATGAATAACCACATCATCGTGCTTTTTGTCACAATTTGAGCACCATCTCATGATGGTGTGGTGTCATTGATAGCAAGGAGCTGCTTTAGTGGGTTGCTGCCTCTGACAGTAGCTCTAGAGAGCAGTGAGTGCCCTGCCAAAGGGTGAAAATGACCCTCAACAATCCCCCTCCAGTCTGCTCTACCAACCAGCCTACATCATAACCATTTCACCTAGTCTTTTTTCAACTGTGGCTTTCTCACCTTGTATAGACATCCCAGCTCCATCTTCTTTTCAGTGTTTAAATCCAGTAGTCAGGCCAGAGCCTTAAAAGCCACTTGCACTGGCTGGAATATTCTGGAAATACATTCCTTTGCTTCCCCAGTGATGTATGCATTCTTGGCTGATTAATGTCAAACCTACATTTCTATTCATGCTGTTCTCAGTTAAATGTGCAGCAAATATCCAAGGAACATGGTGTACCAATGACAGCAACCTTAAAAAGCAAAGAAATTTCAGGCAAAGTGAAATGGCACAGGAGGAACAGCAACCCCAAACCTCAATGGCAGAAGCACAGAGAAAAAAAGGCACATGCTTGGCAACATTGCATTAATGCTTTCCATGGTCTGTTAAAGAGAGTTAAAAATTAGCTCCACCAGGTGAAAGAAAAAAAAAACATTTTCTCTGCAGAATATGAACTCACAAGTAAGATACCCTGTCCTATTAAATTTTTTAACTATTTGAGCATTGCCATTTGTAAATGAGTGATGGAGAAAACCTCAAGCATGTTCTTCCTCTGCCAGAAAAAAAAAATTACATTGACATTTTCTTTTAGTTTTAGAAAAGAAAAATCACTCTGATTATATTACTAGGGTCCTAGAATACACAGCAGAGAATCTTGTTTTCTGTTTACCTTGCCCTCAGGTATTTAAAATCTTTTTATCTTCATTTCCATTTCCCCTCTTTCATTTTTTACTTCACATTTATATAACTGTCCTTCAAAACTCCCCAGTGTCTCCATGTCATCTCAGGTGTTTATCTTTCCAGTTCCATCACATAAATTACTTTCAAATTCCACTGAAGAAGCTGTCCACCTAGTAACAAGAAATTCATTTTTAGTGCTTTTTTCTAATTTTGAAGAAATTAAATAGAAATACATACTTCAAAACATTCACGACAGGCAGACTATCAGTCTCTACATGCATTTCTTGCAATTTATTTTATGTTTTCAGTGTGTGCTTCCAATTTCAGATCAAGCTTTGACAAATGTATCTTCAACAGTTTACTTCTCCTAAAAAAAGATGATAGGAAAAAGTTGGATTATTTTTTTAACAGCGTAGAGGCTGTATACTGAAACCATATGTGGTGTTTCTACTTGGGAATATGCAAAGATTCCTTGGTTTTAACTGACATCACATACACCATAAAACATTATTTTTTTTCTCTGTGGATACTGACCCAAACTAGTTGCTTGTACAAACTCACTTTTATTTTTCATGTTTTATTTGTTTTCTAAGGAAATAATGAAAAAGCAAACATACTTTTGTTGTCAAACTAAATTGTTTTTTTCCCTTTGTATTACCACAAAAAGATCAAATCTGCTTTCTGATGATCTTTAATATTTTCTCTGTTGAATATAAAAAAATTCAAGCATTCCTCACTTGAGTAGCCATGGCAGTTAGGGAAAAAACAACAAAATTTAACAATTAACCTGAAAATTGTAATATTTGTATGAAGGAATAAGAGGGTGGGCTGCAAATCTGGCTGCTATCCCCTACACCAGTGAATGGCAGAGTATCCTTAGGAGTTAATGCAGGATTATTAAAGGGATAAGCTCTCTTGAGTGAACCAAGTGACAAACAGAAATCAACAGAAAGTTTGGGAAAATTAACAACTTTTCAAAACATGGATGACAGCTCTGATTTGAAGGCACTGAAGAAGTAAATATTAAGTAAAGGAAGTTAATCTCTAATCACAGCACTCTCACAAATTAAAGGTTAAAAACAGGCAGTGCAAACTTACTAGCAGTTGCCAGCTCATATTTAAAACATTGTCACATCAACTTATTCTTTTAAGATAATGTCACCACACTCACTCTATACACAAATCCTGCTTATTTCCCCTTGCCATTTACTCACCTTCATGGCAGTAATTAGCAAAGGTCTCTAACTCAGAGAAAACTGAAGACATAAAACAGGAGCATGAATTAAAACAAAATACCTATTATTATATTTTGTCTTCTTTTTACATTTCACTATATAAATAGGAATGATTTTAAAAAAATTGAGTGTTTTTTAGAATCTTAGTAATCTTTCCCTCTTTGTTTCAATTTTTTATCTCACACCTGAAGTTTTTTCTGCCTTTTGTCCTTTTCCCACTCAGTTGCCTCTGTTTATGGTAATTTTGTTCTGTCTAAATATTAGACTATGAGTTTCCACAGCTAGCTAAAAAGCTCTGAAACATGACTTGAAGCCTCTTCTGCTGTGGGATTTCTGCATCTATTAGTTGTCCTGATAAAACTGTTTTTAGAGCATTAGTGAAAGGATCAAGCTCAGAAAAATAATTTCAAGAAAGCGTTATGGTTATTTGTTTTGGTCCAGGTTTAGCCATATAAGCACAGCATAAGTAATTGATCCAGCATATTTTAGGGAGGCATTCAGGAGATCAAACAAGAAGGAACATGAAATCAGAGATGGAATATGACAATGACCTCCAAACCCAGCTTTACACACAGAGATTTTAACAGGGAATCTCAATTTGCAATTTAACTGCTTCAAGTACATACTTACCTCTCTCTTCTGCTGCTTTTCCTGCCATCCCTGGGGCTTCCATGAAATGAAGCATTAAAAAGAGCCCAACAAACTATGCAATTCACAGGAAACAAATGACTTGTGATTCATAGCCTGATATCCTGCTTCACAGTTAATTGATTCCAGTTAGGCGTAGCAGGACAGTAGTATTCTGCATTTTATGGCCCAGCAGAAATGTCAGCCATCTGTTTGCACCTGCTGAAGTTGCTGGGGATAAGCACTACAAATCCTCAGAGAGTCTGGGCCCGGCTTTCCAGAGCAAGAAAGTGGTTTTTGTTGGTGGCTGTCAGCATGAAGGCATTAATAACAAATGTTAGAGACAAGTTTGAGAGGGAACACTCCCTCCAATGCAAACAACGTGACCATTCTCATCCAAACCCAACCTTCAGAAGGACTGGACAGATATTTATTTCTTGCAATTTTGCTGTTAAGCTATGGTGGGTGAACTAAAGTGTAGAGTATGTATTACTTGGGACAGATGGGAAATTAGCATGCCATAAAATTCATAAAAAAGTGGTTGATGATGCTGTCTGCCTCAAGAAAATAATTACATAATGATTGCCTCCTTTGAGAATACCAACAGACTAGTTAGAGAACAGCCAGTTCTCTGATTTAGCTATTAGTAATATTCTTAGGTGTTTGATATCCTTCAGGTAAGATGTATGCTATTGTTAATTTATTCCTTTAAGGGTTCTGACCCTTACCTGTAAATTTTTAGATGCTTTGTGCAATGGAGCCATAGTTAAATGCAACTTAGAAACCTTGTTTCAAATTTTGCTCTAATTTAGAAGCTGATTGTTTTCTTTCAATATTTCTTAAAGTGGTTAAGAAGTTGTACAAAAATATATTTTCCTCATAGACCCCATTGTTCCCATACAGTGGTGATGTTCAGCAAATGCATTAATTTGTCTTTAGCAAGTGAGATACTGAGTGCTAGGAGGTAACCAGTTATGTATTTTCTGGGCTAAATAAAAAAGATCAGTTAGGTACAGGCTCCCAGGTACAAGAAATATAAAGAACTAAAGGCAACTGAAATTCTCGGGTGAAATGAATATTTGAAAAATGCACCTACAGAACGAAAATATAAACATAAAAATAATCCCTTTTGACAACTATATACAGCAGTGTGTGGATTTACTCTCTGCTCCAGTACATGTCTCAGAATTTTGGAGGCAGGTCTAAAATGATGGGGCTGACACTGGAGTGGAAGGACCCACGGAGCAGGGATCTTGGCACACTCCTGTGGGATCCAACCATTTCATTGAACCAGTTTAGATCCAATTTTATTGAACTGGAGCAATTCCAGAGGAGCTATTCTTTCCCACCTGCCCACTTTTCACAGATGAGCTTTAAAACTGTAGGGATGAAAGCACCTAATTTACTTCACTGCAAACTTTGTCGGGTTGGTTTGGTTCAAATCAATCTCATCTGCAATTTAAACTAAAGAGAGCTTTGCAATGAAATAAATGATCAATGTTTATGGAGTTCTGCCTGGGTTTGCTGTCTACCAGCTGTGGGAAACTATCCACTACCTGAGGATACTGTGAGTTGTTGAATTGAGACATAATGAATGAATCAGGATTTTTCTCTAAAATCCACAAACGTCCTGTCTTTGTGCTATGTTCATATATTAAACTGCAGTCTGATAATCTTTTGATGTGCTCTGGAACTATAAATACCTGCAAACATGAAGTTTAAGGACACTGGTGCATGTGAGGGTTGTTTTTTCTATTCTATTCTATTCTATTCTATTCTATTCTATTCTATTCTATTCTATTCTATTCTATTCTATTCTATTCTATTCTATTCTATTCTATTCTATTCTATTCTTTCTATTTCTGAGATTTCTCCTGTTCTGGGGTACCAAAGATGATCATTATACCTTTTGACTTACTCATAAAGTTAAATAACATAACACAGAAAAAGACAGTGCATTCAACATCTCTTTTTTTGTAAGAAATACAATGTTAAAAGCTGCAAAGAATAAAGTAATTCTCTTGGGAGTGATAAAACAATTACAGGGAAATGCTACTGCAAAATAAACCTAGAGAAAAGGATAATGTTAAGAATATAAAATATATTTATTTGCAGTTTTTATTTTTATGTGGGAAAAGAGGAAGTTTCCCTACAAATGTTCTCCTCTTGTAAGGAGGGAACTCCTCCATCAGATCTCAGAGAAGCCCTTGCAGTGCCTCCAGTGAAGTTTGCAGTAGGCTGCTCTTGGGTACTAACTGTGAAAGCAGTAACAAATATCCACCTGCTTCTCATCTGCCTACAACTATCCACCATTCTAACAAAATATAATCCATTCCTAGATGAACTCAAATAGCAACAAGTGATCAGGAAGGCAAGGATAAGGGAAGCTGGCTCAGGTCAGATAGCAAAGATTAAAGAGAGACAAAAGGAGGTAAAATAGACAAGGAGGGAATAAAGTGTTCTGATCAGGTAAGCAGGTTATAAACCAACTAAAACTCAGCTGGCAAAGGGGAAAGGCAGAAGTGCTTACCTGCACCAGTGCAGTCAAATTAAGTCAAAAAAGATATAAGGAAAATGAAGATTTGGGTAATTGGGCATTGCAGCTCATGAAGGCACACCCAAGTCACAATTTTATGAAAGCAAACAATTTCTGCATGGGAGTAGTGTTTAATACTCCAGTACTTCTTTTCAAAAGGAATGTTCTGAAATCTGATTCTCTGAAATCTGATAGGCATCATCAGAATGAGGGGTCAGATTAATGATTCAATATGCTGTCACTTAATCTAAGGACTGTCCCAGCACAGCCACCTTACATACACAGGTATATCAACACACACCCACCCCAAAGCTTTCCTGAGGACTGACAGATTCTGTCAACTTTGCATACACAGATGACATTCAGTCCATTATTCCAACCAGTTCCCAAAGGTCTCAGTCATTCAAGATTCATATCTCAGCTTGTTGATGGAAGCCACTTTATTTCTGACAAAGAAATACTGAACAAGGAAATTGGAGTTAAGCAGTTCACAGAAATATGAACCTAAATCTTTAAAGAAAAGATTTTGTGCCATATTTGCATTTTCCTGACAAAGTTCAAGAAAAGCTATTTCTATACCCATTTACTGGTACAATCAATGCAATGGGAGGCTGAAATAAGGAATACAGGATATCTGTATGCACTCCTTTCCCTCAAAGATTATCCTCATATCACACATTTTCAACAATTAAGTTTTTCAGGAAAAACAATTTGCTATTCAGGGAACTTGTATGTGAGACATAACCATATACAGTTTTCTTGAGGAAAATTCCCACTGGGTTGTGTCAGCTCCAAAGAGTGAAACAGAAGATTTTCAGGACCTGTGGCTTTTTGAAGCTCAAATATTTGAATGTTCTTTATACACTGGAAGAGCATAAAGTAAGCAAGCCTGACTTAATTATAGGTTCTTGATGTAATTGTTACTGAGAAACACGAAAGGTTTTTTATTATTCATATTATTAAAACATATTTTTTTGCCTCTTCTAAAAAGAGTGTAAAAGCAAGACTGAAGTTCCTATGGCTTCTCTTTTGTTAAAGCCTTTTTTTAGCTTCCATGCAGCCTTTTTGTTTTCTGACAAGACTGAGCAGAGAGATGATTTTTTTCCATGGGGATCACTCAGATGTTCCACCTGGCATGGCCCTGCTGGGTGACCTCTTATCACATCAAGATGCCAGCAAGCTGCTCCAGTTTCTCTCTGGGCATAACCCATGGCAGAGGTGATGAACATCATGAGAAGTGTACAACTTTTTAACCTGGAAATCAACAAGTCACAGAATCACTGATCCTTATGCAGGGGAGCAGATATCAGAATTTTAATGCTGGCTTTGATGCTCATTACTATTTCCCTTTACTCTGGAGATATAAAGGGGAGAGTCTAAATAAAGTTTAGTCCTTTGTAGAACCCAACAGTAAAACCCTTCAGTTTATTAAAAAATTAATTCAGTTTGGCATATTCTGTCTGTGTTTAACCCTTCTAAAGGATTCTTATGTAAAGGTCATTTTTAATTTCTTAACAATATCTCCCAGAACAGACTATTTAAGAATGACAGAATCTCCAATACTTAAAGCCAATGAATATATGCAATATATTCATGTCACTAAATTTAAGCATTTGTATTAGATTTAAAACAAACAGGCAGCTTACTAACCAGATCAGTACAAAAGCAGTTTCTCTAATCGAGTTGGCACCAGTTCACAGAAAATATAATTTGAAAAGGTTCACATTTAAATGAAACTTGCTTTTCATGCTCAAATGTCATTCCAAACTCCAAGGATGTGATATTAACCCTTCATTCACTTTGATTTAATGAAACTCAGTGCTGAGTTTGAATAACCTTGACTGTACTTACTCACCACAATATAAAAATTAAACAAAACACCCTGTACTGCAATCACTTAATTCTAAAAAATACCAATTTAAAAATACATTGATAAACCTACAGTTTGCAATGAAACTTGTGCCTTTAGCCTTCATCATGGGTGGGGGCAACCTAATCCCTGACTCCACCAATTGTGCCTTCAAAAAGGAGCCACTCAGCCCTTTCCAGCAGTGTTTCATCCCACATTTGGGGGAGCCAGGCAGCTGGGGGCTCTCTTTCTCCCCCAAAAAATCTCCAAGCAAGGGCAGTGTGGTCCTCTTCCAGCTCCCCCTCACTTGTGCATCTAAATGAAGGAGAGGATTAAGCTCCAGACAATGCTGACAGAACTATTCCAAATACAGAGTTTTTCTATCTCATTGCCATCCAGAAGGACTCGGCTAGTCCAGGGGAAAATGACCCCAATGGGAATGCACAGGGAAGTCACATGTTAATCCTCTTTTTCTTACAGCCAGACCACTGGGAAAAAACATGTAAATGTATACAGGCACATAAAATATGTGTACGTGCAGAGTACATACACACAGAGATCTATCTACACACATAGGCATGTATATATATATATATATATATATACACACAAACTCATGCACATTTGTGCCTATGTCTCCACACACAACCTGATTTACCTCAAATTCTGTCTTTCTGTAAAAACTGCAGAAAGAAAGAGAAGGCAGCTTCTGGTGTATATATATTTATATGCACACACACACACACACACACACACACATATATATATATTTACAGCATATTCATGCTGGCAGGAATATTGGAAACCCAGAATGGTTTGTATCTTTGCTTTCCACTTTGCCCCATAGCCACCTGGTTTTGTCATGAGCACTGAACCCAAAATCTCCCAAAGGAAGAGTGGCCTGACACATGCCTGCTGCTCACAGTCAAAAGCAGCAGCAATCAAAGGACACAGAGGTTTATCTGTGCAAATTTGCTTGCAGGGTTAGAGGTCAGGGGTTTTCTGCCACCCCTGTCCATGGCAATCCTGTGTAATTTCCAACAGTGGAGCTGAAGAGATCTCAGTTTCCTCAACACTCAAAATTCTTTTATGAGATGTAGAGCTTGAATTGGTATTTCTGAAACCAAATACTCTTGCTGGGTGCTGGTCACTCTGACCTGCTGGAGCCACTTTGGTTTCACTCAGTGCCCTTTGATTATACAGGATCTCTTCATTCTTCAGAGCTGCCTGCCTGAATTTTATTTTATTTTATTTTTTTTTAAAGATGGTACTTCTCATTAGTGGAGCTTTTGAATTACTGAAAGGCTGTGTAACATTTAATTAGTCTTTATCTTTACAAGTAATAAAATGAGTACCTTTAGGTAAAAGAAGGCAGTCTCTGGCGTGCTGCTGGATAACAGCAAGTTTTTGATTTTTTATTCAAACAGCTATCAAACAGATTATAATTTTAGCTTCATTATTTGGCTAATTCACATTTCCCTAAAAGACACATGAGAGCAGGTTTATAAATATTGGAACAAAGAAATATGGAGTCAACAGGAAGAGAGGTTTCGAAGCTGACAGATCAGAACAATACTTGTAAAAATAAGGTTTGTATTACCTGTAAACTGTTTGGTGTTAGCTAGTTTCATCTAAATAGAAATAGTCAAAAAGTTCTGATACTTTTGCAATTTATCTGTTGATTATTGTTACACCACATCTTTATTTTGAGTCATCTTCAGCCTGATCATATAATTTTCCATTATTAGAGGTCTCCATTCAAAATGTATCAATGTTTTAGACAGAACAAAAACCCCACATAGAATAGCATAAATCTTAGAGTTTCTAATTCAGTTCAAAAACAGTATCAAGACTATCTTCTCCTTAAGACACATTGCTAATTATTTCTCAAACCATCAATGTAAAATTTTCTCTTTGAAAATCTATCTCAGGTGTAATATGAACTAGAGTGATGCCTTTGCCATGTGGAAGGAAAGTATTTGTGATTTGCATCAGTAAGCAAATGACCAGGAGTAACTTCAATATGCAAAATGTATCTAATCTAATATAGATTGGGGTAATCTCCCTTTTTGTGACATTTCCCTAGAGGCACACCACAGGTCACAAATGCAAAAAACCAAAAGTACATTTCAAGACACAGATAAATACACACATTACTAAATTCTTTAGATTCAGTCATGCTAATTCATAATTCTGACTGCAGGATTCTCTGATCTTTCAATGACCAGACTGAATAAATGCAATTAACATCCACTTTATGTGACAGAAAAGATTTTATCTTGTCTGATTCAACTTTTCAATCTAGACACTTTATCAAACTGCAAGTTTGTTTCAGTGGACTAGTTGGTGCAGAATAAATACTACTTTTTAAAGTAATGTGATGTTAATTTTTTGCAACAATGACAAAGAGTGGCTAAAGCAACACCAGAACACTTGTATTTCCAATATAGTAACACACCACGTGGAAAACAAAAGGATTTCCAGAAACCCTCTCTGGTGACATATTGAGGTCACTGTGAATCTGTTTCTGGCAAATTCCTAATTTATAGATGTTGTGGAGAACAAAAATCACTGATAACATTAAATAATTCTTGTGGCTAGTCAAGCTCATCTAAGTACTCCTAGCAATGCACAGCACTGCTTATCATTGCTGCTCATTTTGGACTGCTTAGATGATAAAAACCCCCTCCACCCTCACTGAAGATCAGGTAATCTGTCTGAGTTCCATCTCTAGTATAATTTTTGCCTTTTAAAAGTGACCTTGCATTTCCTTTTTGACCACTCTTTAATCTGTCCACTTCACTGCTCCCCTCAACTTTCAGTGCAGTCCTTAAGGTTAATGCTCCTCAGGATAGTAAAAGCAGAGTGTACCGTTTCAGTCTCTTCAGGAAAAAGGAAAATTAGAGCTACAAGCATAGAAAGCTTAATTATGTTGCTTTCTGTTTGACATTGGACGGCTTGCTCATGTATGTAGAAAATATCTCCTGCCTCAACACCATTCAAAGATATTAAATGGGAATAATTCCCTGATCTCAGTATTTGTAAAAATTTAAAACATGAAAGAAACCTCTGTAGTGTAAAACAGGATTTAAAACAGTATTTTGTGTAAAAAGGAATTGTCAGCCTGCTATGTAGTAAATGAAATACATGTTAGGTAAAAAATGTGACTTAGCAGTGTGGCATTTTTTGACCTAAATGTAGAAGTGTTATAAATGATACAATTTAATTTCATTTCTAAAAAATCTCTAATTGCTCTAAATGGAGAGACTTGTGTAAGCAAAGCAAATAATTAGTCTGTAAGGCATACATGACCTGGAATAAATAAATAACGGTAATGACAGGTGAGAAGAGACAAATTATTCTACAGTGTTGACAGCAATCTCTCCACCTTTGGATTTAATTTGTTTTAAAACAATAAGTTTACATTCTAAATGAAAGCAGCAAGATTTTTTTTTCCTTTTTTTTTCTTTTGGTTTTTCCTTTTTTTCTTCTTTTTTTTTCTGAGAGTGGAGTGACTCTTAAAATGCAACAACGTATGGCAAGAAAGAAGCCATCAGGATGAAAAGGAATTAATTTTCCCTGTCTCACTGTATTCACTGGAGCAGCCTCAACAATTTATTCTGCTGGGTTTTTTCCCTTCTCTGGGTTTTACATTTACACATGAGTTCAGCATCTTTCTGGCTGATGAAAAAAGAATGTATAAAGGGAACACTTTATTTCTGTTTGAACATGAAAGGCCCGTGATACACGGCTGCTTTTTCTAGCATTTGGTCAATATCTGCAATAAACAACAGCTGGCAGCTTTTTGAGAGGGTCCAGTAGGCTCTGTGTAACCAGGGTTTGCAAGACAACTTCTCCCTTTAATTTACACCCATAATAAACTAGTTTTTAATCAATAGACATGGCCAATAGACTTGTTTTTTTTCTTCTATTTTTCTTTTCTAGGCAGCCAGGAGATAGGAGGGAATATTTTAATATTAATAACATTCAGTGTGTATAAATACAATTTGACCTAGGTAAATGCCAAAAGAAATTTGAAAGCAAAAACATCATAGAGCTATAAAGATCTATTGCAGCCAGTACTGTATCAATATTTTTTTAGATGTTTTAAACTACTCTTTTTGTGAGAGCTGTTGGTGTAGAGGGAGAAACTGGTCAGTTATTCCTTGGTTGGTCAAGGTTTGGTACTTTTCCAGACTCCTTTGTTCCCATAATTGGTTAAAGCTTTTAAAAACAAGGCCATTATTTCAAATTTTATATTGCCTAAAGCAGAGTAACATGGAAAAGTCTAATGAAAATGGAAATTGGTAAAGCAATTTACAGCTGGAAAAGGTGTGAGAATATCAGCTTCAGACTTGTTGAACAAGTATTAACCACAAGGATCTCAAGAAATCTGCTTTTTTAGCAGAAAACTGCCTGTTTAGTTTAAATATGGCTCAGTGTAGTGCAGAAGATGAGAGAAAAGTTCTTATGAACAGAGAAGGCACAACATAACTTTACAACTAATTATTAAAAAGAAGACACAGTTAGAAACACAATTACTTGCTACCTTCACCTTAGGATCATTACTGCCAAGATAGACTAATAACACAATTACTTTCATAAGAAGTTCTTATTTTGCTGAATTAACAGAAACTGCTAGATGAACAATTTAATATGCAAATTGAAAAAGGGAGTTGAAGAATTCTGGCAAGATTTCTCCTTTTATTTGTGTGTGCTCATTATTTTAAAAGGAATCTAGATACATATCTTGAACTTAACTAACTATTCTTTCTTCCTTTCAAGTAATGGCTTCTCATCATAATTGCTACAAATTGAGATTTCCAAAATTGCTGAAGGGAGTTAAGTGTTCAATTCACTGTAAAAGCCAGAGGGAGAAAAGTGTGTTAGACCAAGCCTGAAATTCAAATGTTCACCCTCACACTGTGAAATAAATGCCACCTGGATTTTGATTAACCCCTTTTATTAAAGGACTTGAAAGCATTTATGAACTATTTCATATTAAAAACAATCTTAGGATTTTTTGTTAAAAAGATATTGCCATCTAGGAGATTCAGACACTTCTGGTAGTTATTGTATATAAATCTGTCTGTTGAAGACTTTTAGAATTACAGCATCACTTTAGAATATTTTTAAAGAGATATATATTAAAAACAAATGAGGTATGGAATATTGTTTTGAATATTATATGATTCTAGAACCATATTGTGTTTTGAAACAGATTTCAGGTTTGCTCTAAGCTACTTCTTTCCTTTAAAAGGTTTTTAAAGTGTATTTTTACTGTGTATTAATGAAAAAAAAACATAGAGCAATAAATACTTTCACAGATATGTAGTTGTGCCAAGGGACAGCTTTGGATATGTGAGGATCCAGTGTTACTTCAAGCTTAGAGGATAAATTGTTATGTGAAATATGGCAGTCAGGATTTAGTCCTTGCTTTCCCAATTGGACATTTGTCATTTCAGCATTTAATTTAATTTTGTTCATTTAAAACTGGAAGCTGATTTTTCCTACATTCCAGCTTGAATTATTAAGATGCCAAGCATAAGTAGCCATTTCTTTTTTCCATTAGGAGAATACCTAAGTTTGACCTGAAGACCAGACCTGAGGTATGCAATGAAAGATATTTTTTTTTTTTTTAATATCTTCTGATACAACAAAATACCAAAACTTTCCCATGTTTCAAGATTCTTGATGCAATGTTTGTAGATTGTTTTAAATGATCTGCTGACATTCTGATGGCTATTTTTTACTACACACCTTCCAACAGGAAATGCTGTTGGAAAAGATTGCATCATTTCATACTGTTTCCTTAAGACTCAGGTGCCCATTCCAGCCAACTGAGAGAGGATGCTCCTGGAAAACTCTTCTGGAGGTAGGGAGGGACTTGTTTTCTCTCTTTAAGATACATGGTATTGTGCTCTTATAAAACAAACCCAAAGGAAGATGTCTGCTCTATTTTTTTCTATTTTTCTAGATGAGGCTCAGGACTGAGCTGAAGCTTAGCCATCCTGAGAATTTTATTTTTTTTTAATCACCACCATTTTAAGACCATGCCTGCACAAATATATGCAAGCACATGCAGCAGACTTCATGTTCTGTCTCTTCCTTATGTCCTTATATGAAAATAGTTACTATTACTGCATTTGTGGTGAAGCTCAGCCTGGGATAAGGCATCTTTTAAAAAGATGCAGCCATGTGCTGTAAATCTGCTCAGTCTTCTGCGAAAGTTTTAATTTAGATAAGCTTAGAAGTCAATTTGTCAACACCTGGAGATTCTTCTGATTAAAAAGGAGACACCTAAGGAGGTCAGGTGTCTCCAGACTTAGGCAGTAGCTGAGCTGGATTTTAGGATTACAGTTAGGTGTATAAGATTCCTCTTTGAGAATCAAGTTGCTTCTTTTCCAAAATGACTACATGGACTAACTGGCCCTACTTACACCAACAGAAAGAATTTTTTGGAATATGTCCTCAACAAGGTTTTGAAATTTATGAATTTCCCCAAATGGCATTGGTAAAGGATGGAACCAGTCCAATCAAATAAATTTGGGATAAATTGGGATAAATACTGTGATTTGTGCTTTCAAAACTTTGGAGAAAAGCTTCATTTGTGAAAAGTGTGGCACTGCAGCTTCCCCATGCCTGTCTCCAGGTGTGTAACACCTACTGCCTTTCTGCAGGCTCATCATCAGGCAGTGAATAGAAAGGTGATGAAGTAATGAGAATTAAAGAATGGAAGTGCTAATAATCCCAGACAGACACAGAGCCTTAACAGTGCTTAGCAACACCATTTATTTCATATTAGGAAAACCAGTGGATGGCAAATTTAAGATTAACTAGCTGTTGTGAAAAAAAAATCTCCCAGCTTTGCAGTTTTTCAATAGCTGCTATGCTCAGATATTTTTCCTTTTTCTTATTTTTGGTATCTATTTTACTTCTTCACTTTACCTGATCTTGCTGGATACTGTTAGAATTTTCACAGCTGTAGGATATTTTCAGGCCAAAATGTCAATAGGTGCAAAAATCCTCTTTAATTTTTTCTTAGTGTTTTCAGTTGTCATGGAATCAGGTCTTGGGAGACTGATATTGTTGGACCATGTATCCTTAGGTGCCAAAGGCCTAGATCCTTGAAAAACAGATCTCATTAAATAAAGAGCAAAAATCTGAATTTCTGAAAATAACTCGTGTTGCTGAAACTTCCAGCAGGTTAACAGATATAGCTAAAAGGATATCTACAAAGAGACCTCGTGTCCCTCTCTGACCATTTTTCATGCAATTGACCATAAAATAGCTCAGAATTGGAAATTCTGGGGCTTCATTAATAGTAGTAAGCCTGTATTAATGCACTGCTTCTTTTCCAGCTAATTAGCCCTGCTACATACTTTGAGTACTATCCAGGCATAAATAACTGCAAATACTTATTCCATATGAAAATATTACTAAGTATGGGAAAAAAAAAGTCACTTCAAAGTGCCCTAGAGTCTTCTTTTATATAAAATCCTGTGTCGTTATCATCGAGTTCAGGCTACTCTTGCTGAGATCATATCTGTTACTTGAGTATAACCAGGGAGTGCCAGCTACCTCATGTATTACCAGCAATCTAAGAAGTAATGTTCTTGTCAGGAGGAGCAGCTGCTCAATTCATCTTACTATGCCCAATCACAACCTTGTATAATAATGCTGTGCTCCTCCAGAGGGGAACAGAATGTTTCCTTTTGTCTTCATTTAGTGTTTGCCATTTCCCCTTTATAAATAATATGCTGCAGTTAGGAACCCTCATGCTGGTGAAATTAAAAAATCGTTTTCTGTTTGGCACCCAAGGACCTGCAAGACAGCATGAAGAACTGCAGCATGTGACCCTTTTCAACAAGAAAGAGTTGAAAGCCTGCAGTTTAGGCTTAGCTACTAATTTGCCTTTTAACAAATGGCACATTTGTCTTCTACCACACATGCACTGCTCCTTGCTCTGGTGGTGTCCCTGCAATACCTGTGGGGAACCTACAGCCAGGGAAGAGGGGACTCTGCCATAATATATCTTAGTCTGAGTATGCAAAGCTGCAAAGGAGGCTGCTGCAACCCTGGCATCCTCCAAGGAAATATTATTCATTATGTATTTACAGTTATTGGATTAAAACTCTGTAATGTGCTCTGTTCAATTAATAATAATACAGAGCGGAATGAGCTATGAGATGCATTGTGCCTTTTAAAAGATCTAATATAAGAAAAGACAAGCAGTTTGTCCTAATGAATGCATCTAATTGGTGCACTTTATTATAAAACACTGGAACAGCATTTTTCACGAGGCAGTTCTATTTGTAACAGGCTGTCTTCAGCACGTCAGGGTGTAATAAATGTGCTACAGACTAGAACTGCTGATTAGTATTTCTGGAAGCCCAGGAAGTTAGTAGAGATTGTTTGCCACTGCAGAAAGACCTTCCAAATCCCTACAGAGGACCTGCAGCACTGTGATCTGTTAGGGATGCACCTATGTGATGCTCCTTTTGGAGCCAGCCCACTGGACATGAGTGTGAAGCCATTGGTACCTGAGCAGCCAAAACAACAAAAAATTGCTGGCACTTTGTTGTACCCCTGGTGATTTCCATAGTACTGATATATAAAAAGGGGCTTTCAATAAATACTGCCTTCAACACTGGCTCCCCAGCAGCAGCTTGAGACAGAGGTATGGTTTATGTATGACTGTAACTCACTGTCCACATCATCCTTTTTTCATTTTTGATGAATGTAAAGAGGAAGAAAGAAAGGATGCACATGCAAGATTTCCTTTGAGGTATAAGAAACAAAAAGCCCTAGAGGCACTTCTAAAACCACACCTTAGAGCCTTAGAGGAAAACAGTCAACAGTGAATATTCCTTTGGCAGGACCCATATACAGAATGACATGACAGCATTCAAGCAAAACAGTTTAGATAATACTAAATCTATGCAGAAATCAAATCTATGCTGAAGAAATAAAAGACTATGAAAGGAGTGAGCTTTGACCCAGAGTTCTTTTGTTTTCACTCTCAATAACTATCAAGAAGATTTTCATGTCTTTAAATCCCAGAAAACTGTACCAGTAAATGCAGCTCATTTTATTTTCATGTTTTTGAAATAAAGGATGCAGAGAAAAGCTTCTGTTGGAAAAACAAACATGCTTTCAGGTGCTGGAGATACTTCAGTCTTTCTAGGATGCCTTTTGGTCTCATCAGTAGCTTCATCTCCCTTGGTATTCACGGCTGAAAGACACACCCCACATTTCCAGCTGGGGCTGGCAGTCCATCAGCCAGAACCTGGGAATGTCTCCCAGCTTTATGGTGTTATTCAGCCTAACAGCATTAATCTGCCTTAATACAGTTTCCTATAATAAGATGGATCCACCCCATTACTTTTACTAATTTATCTGAAAGAACAGAGGCTTCCACTCTGGCTGCTTGGGCATTGTCCTGGTATCTGTAGTGCTCAAATCCTGCTGATTCTGTGTAATGTAAGAGAATAAATTACACAGCCATACAGGGAGAGTGTGACTGTGTATTTACCTTCATTAATACCCCTGTCCCTGAGAAAGGCAACTTTATGATGAGGGAGTAGCACAAATGAGGTCATGGGTTATAAGTAAACACTCTTTGTGTATCTATTACTCTTAGGAGTCTGGGATAGAAATGTTCAAATAAGGCAAAAGGAGAAAGTAGGCATAAGGCTACTGCATCCCTTTTTTCTGTCTCACAGTACACAAACTGATTGGCCTCAATTAAACTATTACATTTCCAGACCAACCAGTTTTGGCTAAGCCAGCTCATGCTAGAGTTGAAGTTTTGCTGAGAGCAGCAAAAGTGAGAGCACCAGGTAGGCAGGACAGGTGGTCAGAAAGAGCTGAAAGGCTCTTCAGCCACCATGCCCTGCAAATTGCTGCCTCCAGCAGCCACTGTGTTTTGTCTGGCAGTGTCCACCAGCTTACAGAAATGGAACAGACTAAGCCTCCAAGCCTGAGAGTACCAAACATCTGCCTGAAGATGTCCCTGCTCATTACAGAGGGTTGGACTGCAAGGGTCTCTTTCAACCCAAACCATTCTTCAGCTCTGTGATCTTACCCAAAAAGCTTTTGAAGTGGATTCAGCTGCAGCTGGACTGCTGAGGTTTTTCTGCTTCCTGGTGTGACGCAGGGGATGCCTGAGATGGAAGAGGAAGGGTCAGCACTTTCTCTCTTTGCTAGGTAACCAAGTCTTTTTTTTCCTTTATGATATCAAGAGTTATACCAAGCAATGAAATCTTATAAAATCTTCACCTGAATGGTGAATAAGTTGACTAATATATAGAGACTAGACTGAATAAAAGGTGATAGAGCCTCAGTTTGTTGTCTATATTATATTCCTTAATAATCTAAGGAAATAAAGTTGAAATTGTGGAGTGTATTGCCTTGTAAATTTGAAAGATCTGAAAGGACCATGACACATGCAAAGCTGCATGGAAATCCTGGTGTCACTCTGTCCTGCCTGCCCATTCTGATCTCAGGATAAATCAAAGTGTAATTGATGACATTGACAGAAAAATGGCATAGACATATCAATTTCACAGCACACTTACTGTACTCCTGCTACCCCTTTCTGCCCAAGGCTGGCTGTTGTGGAAATAATTATGTTGATTAAACAGGTCCAAGTAACCCTGCAGCAGTGAGCTATGCTGCCTTTGAGACACTCCCTACAGTATCTGCACAACTATGATTTTCTGTATCTTCTACATAAATATCTATTCCCTACTTTTCAGTCTATTCCCTACTAATGCTGATCCTGCTCTGTACACACTGTGCCTTCTGGTCTTCCACCTCCACCCCTGTTTAGGGGCAGCAGCCAGGACATGGTGTGCCAGAAGGGTGAATGGGAATGATTTTGGAAGGCTTTACCTTCATGCCATGGTCTCTTCATGAGACATTAAACTCCCAAACATTATGTAATGCTGTGCCCTCCCCACCCTCAGAAAAACACAGCAGCCCTTGCAGATGGTTTGGCATCACAGGTCCCTCAGGAATCCTGATTTCATGGGGGAAAGAAGTATTCCAAGTGATAAACTCTCCAGGAGAATTCTGAAATTCTCTGGGGACTTCAAAGACCTGACTGTGCAATCGCTGGTGTGAGGCCCCTTGACATTCAACAGACAGCAAGGAGAAAATCAAACCAAACCCAGCAAAAACAAGAACAAAAGCTTTCTCCTTTGTTCCTTTGATGACAGCATATAAAAAAAATTGTGAGTTTCCTTTTTAAAAACAGTGGTCTTAATTAGGATTTCTTACACTCTGGAAACAATCTCCTTAATAGGTCATAAATAAATTATGGATATTCTACATACACAGTCAAAACACAAACTTGAATTAGCTCAGCCTGATGTAAAATATCTGTATATCTTGTAAATCAAACTCTGTCATCTAAAGGCATGTTTTGCCCTGCATTTTCAATTGATTGAGCCTGAACTTAAATGTTCCCTTTTGGGTCAGAGGCTGGGATTGGCCTTTTAACTTGCCTTGCAAGAGCTTGCAGGCCTGAACTTTCTCAAGCATAAATGTCAATACAGCAGTCAAAGTGTTTGGCTTATTCCAGTTAAGACATATATGTATTTCCATATATGGGAAAACATAAATTAAAAAAAAAAAAAATCCCCAACTTCTGTCTATTATTAGAATATATGCCAACATACAAAATAAACTGAAGCATATGGGGGAGACTCCTCTACATGTTATCTCTGGAATACACACTGTACTACAATTTCTTGGAACAAGTAAATAATGCATAAATATTTCTGACTGTAGCTTATGAAAAGGACATGCTTGGTATATGATTATTACAAACTAATTTTTCTGTCTCTGAAAGGTTCATGATAATTTTGTTTTCCTCAGTGCTTTTGAAGAAAAGTACAGGATGCAAAAAGATATCTGAAATATGTGCAGAAAGGTCAAAATTAAAATGGAAGATTATACACATAGAAAATAGATGAAAATTTTTAGTAAAGGAACTATATTTATATTTCAAATATTTTATTATCCCTTTGGTTTGAGCTAAAATTCAGGTTGTTTTTGCAGCAGAAGGTCTTTCAGAGCTTGCACAAATCTTCTCTAGCTGAACAAAAGAAGAAATGAGTAATGGAGGTAAGCATCTGCTCAAATTTCCAAGTCTCTTGCAGTCATCACTTAATCCCAAAACACCTTAGTGAACCAACTATACTCTTAAATTACTGTTCTTTAAATCAGCACTGTGAGTTTAAAATATACCAGCTACTCTACATCAAACTGCTAAAATAACCACTTTGAATTATTTCCCTTTCCCTAAGAAAGAGAAAAAAAGTCTCTTGTGTTTTGGGAAGTGAATCTTCCACTATCCCAAGTTTCTTATTTACTAAAACTGAGTTAATACATTTTTAAAAGGACTGAAAGATCTATTTCCTGGTAGATTACAGGGCTTGATTATTTGAAATTTCATGGGTCTTGATGTTAATTTTTTATATCTTTAACTTGATTAAGCTTTTCCCTTCCATGATCCAAACATGGCCATATTCTTCTACATAAGTGAATGAAAATGAACTTTTTTATTTAAAAATTCAATCATTTAAATTCAAGAGTTCCAAGATGGTCTCCTCACAGGGGTAGTAAAAGTGCCAAATATTCAATATATTTCATAGCTAAAGTATTTTGCTTTCAAAAAGGGAAATCTTCGTTACTATATCATCGTGCTGTGTGGATTATTAATAGGATTCCATAATTTTGGGCTGGCTGGAGTCCAGGGCTGAAAGACCTACCCTCTGTTCAGGATACTAGATAAAGTTAAGCCTCATGTGACACAGCCTACTTTTGCCAAGGTACTTTATATAATTAATTCCCATATAAATTATTGTGCATAATAAAAATAAAATTCTAAACTTACCTATCAGTTTTGGTAATTTAGAAAGACAGCAAACATTCACTTGAAATTGTATAATTGTAGGTGAAGGGAGAGAGCTGTATGTCTTTGAAGCTGAAAAAAAAAATATTTCTGAGAATTTAAGGGTGTTTAATAAATATTTGCCTAACACCATCCCTTAAACCATTTTCCCTCTCTGCTTGTCAGCTGTTTCTGTAAAAAACCAAGCCCAAATTCCAAGTGTTCAAATGGGGAGCGACAGCTTATTTTGGTCACGCGCAGTTTAGTTTGGGAAACAAACAGGTTCCTCGGAAAAGCATCAATGTCCCAACAGCCCAGTAGTGGGGAGGGGAGTGAGTAAGGAGAGAAAAGGCAGTGTTGGTATTGGTTTGTGCTCCAGCTGTCCATACCCCACAATGGGATCCAGAGGAAAACACGCGTCCCGAGATGCGGCTCGGCGCTGTCTGATCCGTGGCACTGGGGCCGCCTGTGCCCGTGGAGAAGCCTGGGCTTGTGTCAGCGAGCAGGTGAATGTCACCACAGCCACAGCCTTTGTGCTGGGCTGCAGGGCACACCTGCTGTGCCTGTCTGAGGCAGGAAGGCTCAGCTCTCCCTGGACCCCGTGGCAAAGCTCAGCACACGCACGGCGTGAAGGTATACAGGGCTATAAATAGATACCAAAGTAGATCTCTGCCTCTCTCTGCATTTATTCATGAAATCACCAGGAAGGTGATGCTACAGGTATGTGTGCTGCTGAATGCAACAGGTGTACTCTCACACCAGCCAGGCCCATATCTTCTGAGCCAAAAACTTGCCTGAGCCTGCTGTGAAGCCCATGGCCCTTTAGAACTCAGACACTTTTAAAAAGAAATCTCTCCAACACAATATCTGCATCCATATCAAAGCATGTGTAGACAGAAAGGTTCCTACAGTTCCTAGATCCCAAGCAGGGAGCCCTAGAATGTTTAAGAAACTGGGGGTGCCACCTGGCTTAAGCCATAAATCCCAGAGGGTGGTGGTGGCTGCATCCAGTTTTCTCTGGACTTTAGCGGGTAGATGGCTCCAGAGTAGTCAAGAGCTGTCTGGAATGGGGGCCAGACATCTTTCTGCTCTGCAAATATGAGCAAAACTCAATTACCTTACTCTGTAAATAGTGGACAGCCCCAGGCCTGCTGAGCTGTACAGCACAGCAGCAGGCTGCATGCCAGGATCTCCCCTCCAGCAGGAATGCCTCCCAAGGTCAGTCCTTGAGACTGAGAAATCTTTTTGTCACAATAGATTCTCTGCAAGTGATTAATAGCATGCTAAGCTTCGAAATCTTACCTAAGTGATGTAAAGTATTGATTGTGCATATGTAATCCTTCAGACATAAACCACTGACCGTGGCTGGGACTGAGGGGATCCAGACTCCCCTCTGAGACAGAATTTGGAAAGCAAGGCTGTCCTTTCTGTGCCTCATGGCTCCAGAGGAGGGTGTCAGACAGTTTTGTCTGACCCTGTATTCCATGCAGTAGGTAACCAAGCATGCCTTGCCACTAAATCTCCTCAAGCCACTATCAGATTTACCTCTGAACTTGGTTAACTCCTCCCTTTCTCTCAATAAAAGTGTGCTGGGTCTTCTTTGTTGTGAGTGAAGTGCATGACTCCATCCTGACACAGTCACACTGTTTCATAGGAGTTCAGAAACTGAAACAACCAGGCTGTGTCTTCTTCAATTATTTATTTCTCATCTACAATCACTTCATCTCCAAGGATATGAATGTGATATTACTCAGCTGTTTATTCCTCATAAACCATTTTACTACACTTAGGTATGTCAAATCAACATGGAAATCTGTAATAGGCTTATTAAAACAGGTCATTACAGTCATCTTATTGCTCAAGATTGATAACAGGACTGAAAGATAATAAAACATGATGTTTCAAAAGCAAGTAATAAAAAAGTCACAAAAGAACAGAATAAAAATTTTATTATGCAGTGTCAGGAATGTAAATAGTTCCAAAAGTGATATTGTCAAGCCTTTCAGGACCCATCTCTTGGGGCAGTGTCTTCTCAAAAAAGACAAAATAGAAATAACTTCATAGACTGTTAGTATATTAAAAAAAATACAGACAATATTCTGCTCAATAATCTATATTGAGTTGCATCAGATTAAATATTGCACAGCAATTCTGAAAACATACTACAGGAACAAAATTTCTTCTTCCACAGGAATATATAAAATTTGTTACTTTGACAAGTAACATCCTGACACAACTAAAATTATTAGTGCATCCATCTATACTCTGAAAATCTTTTTTTGTTTTGTTTTTTTTTTTTTTTGTTTTTTTGTTTTTTTTGTTTGTTTGGGTTGGTTGTCAACACTTTGGAAACACTCCTTATCCATAAAAGCAACATACCTCTTTTTTATTGCATGATTATGTTCCCAGCTTTATTTACAGAAAAGTCTTCCCAGCACAAATATTTATGCACAAGATGATGACATTCTTTCAAGAATGCATTCACAGGGGGCTTGGAAATGCACTTCCTGGGGAAATTTTGAAGAGCAGAATGGTGTTTCTTAGCTGCTGCAGGTCTGTGACCTTTCTGGTACCTGGATATCTGTTCCAGCTAAAGTGAATCTGGAAATGAATGAAAATTCCTGTGGAAAGGAACTTTTGTGTCCTCTCCTTTTAATTTAGTGTCTAAATTCCACTTACATTGTATTTTATCATATATGGAAGTCCCTTTACAAAATCTGGCCCTTATGTAACAGTCAAGGCTGTCACTTTAATATTTTCAGGGGTTTTTTTCCATATTCTGTTATATGCAACAAATTAAAAAGTAAATTTGGTTTGGGGTTTAACACTTATCTTCTACATCATCAGTAGTAGCAGAGCAATTGAACTATTGTCCTTTTTTTAGCTGCTGAGATGAATAACTCAGTTTTGAAAATTTCTGTATTAAAAATTAATTTGAAAAGGCAGTTTAATTTAGACAACATATAAATTCTTGTAGCAAAACAAAAGCAATCCTGACCTTTGAAACTGTGCCAAGGTTTTTGAAGAAAAAATGGAATTTTTTTGCTAAAGAATATTTTTGCAATGAATACATTTTTAATGTTTGTCCTGTCATCTTGCTTTCCTGATTGCACATAGCTATTACTGGAGCCAAAGTGGTTGCCCAACTTTCCCACCATAACAATTTCTACAAATGCTAAGATATTTGAGAGCTGTAATTTCATAACCAATGTCCTTAAGCAAGACAATTTTTTTTTTTCCTTCTTTGCCTTTAAAAATTAAACTTCATCATTTCATAGATTGAAACAAGGAGAAAACAGTTCAACTTCTCAAAACTAAATATGATAAATTCATCCTAAAGAGTGAGTAAAGCTCCAATCTGGTGCTGAGTGAGTTGCTTTAAAGCAGGTTTTGTCTCCCTGGACTCTGGTTTATGATGTCTGGTGGAAAGATGACACATTGTTGGAAGCAGTGATGCATGAGCTCCACATATGCATCAGGAAGTAATAATGATTGTGGAAAGTGGAGATGGAGTGATGAGACTTTGGCTTAAGATTTTTGATTAATTAAAAAGCATAAAAATATATTCTCTTACACACTGGGAATTTAGGGTGCATTTTATCACTCAGAGGAGCCAACACTTTGCAGGATTAGGCAAATACCAATTCTGCAGCTGTTATTCATCAATTTTTGCAGATACTAGATAAAGCTAAAGCAGAGTCTCACCATCTTAATTTTTTTCCTAACTCCTAGGCCTCCCATTTTTCATCTTGACAGTGTTTCTTTAGAGAAATGATACAGTATAAACACACCTTCTGCAGGAATTAAGAGAGACAAATACTGAGAAGTACTGCAGAATTCTTACGTTCTTGCCTGAGCAGAGCATATCCCACAAATAGAAGGAGAGGGCAGCTTGCTGCTTTTGGATTTTCCAAGAATCCCTGCTCTGAGAAGCAAAGGAGCCAACAAGAAGGAGGTGAACAAGTCACTTAAAATTAAAATAAAAGCGAGATGGACCCACACCAAAACTTTTGGAACAGATATGAGAATCATTTTCTCATGTTGTCTGACTATGATTCAGGAATGCCTGATATTTTACCAGAATGTAGCAAGCTTTATCTGATAATTCCAATGTGCTTTACACATTAAAAGTGCAATTAATAGAATATGTACCAAGCAATTAGATGACCTGTTGTGACCTTTCAATTTACACTGTGACAAAGACACACACTTGGAATTCAGTAGTAGACCATTTTCTGGCACTCACACAGTCAGTTTAATGGAGCTTGGCAATATTTAAATCAAAAGGGGAAAGATGAAAGCTAATTAAGGCCAATAAACTAATGCTCAAATAATTTGTATTAATAGAAATTAAAAAGAAAGGGGCAAAAAGAATCCGGTATTACAGGGAGTGAACATATTTTTTCTCTACTAATTTAAATGCCACTATGGGATAATTTCATTGTTGGCTTGTGCTCATATTGCATGACTTTTATTAACATGAATAGGAGCACTGAATTGATCTAGAGTAGACTGGAAATAACGTACCACATTCTTTTTGATCACAGTTGAACACAATATGGGTTGTCTGCTCATATTTAAGTATCTCAACCACACAGTAAAAACCCTCCCAAAGCTTTTTATGTCTCCTTGCTGTGTTAAATACTGTATTTGAGGTTAAAAGTACCCTCAAATAAGGAGCAAATGGTCATTTTCAGAGGGAAGTGCTCACTTCTCCTTTTCAACCCCACCAAAATGAGGGACAATTTCAAGATGGTCAATTTGAGCCCATGGCTCATCTTACCAGGAGATGGCAAGAAATGAGCAGTTTGGTTTGTTAGAGAATGGTACTCTTTTTCAAAATTCTCATACTTGCTAAATAGCAGGTTTGATGAAAACATTATGAAGTTTAAAATACACACTGAGGTATGTTGAGAACATCTGTGCTGTATCACAGTTTCTGATGAAGACACAAAGAAATATTTTTAACTCTGCTAATTTTGTTTGCAGTCAGATGCTCTTAACTGATTTGAAATATGAATTAGTACAGTGATAGTAGTAGTAGTAGTAGTAGTAGTAGAATTAAGTAATGTGCCAATTATCAGTTTCCTCCAGACAAGCCCCCATTTTGCCAAATACAGATGAAAATAATGTGTAGCTCAAAAACTGAGATAAGTTTCCATAATAATTTACTTTGAGAATGTACCATAAATGTTCATTCTCAGTGATTCAATAACATTTTCTTTTCTTTTTGTAGTCTCCACACAAATCAGACTACCTCTATGGACATACACTTTGTTTGGTTTTTTTCTTTCAACAAGTATTTATTACAAATGAATATGGTCCACTATTTGTATAGAATCTTGGTAAAAGAAGTCACTAGTTTTTAATGAAACTCCACAAGTTTTTAATGATATTCTTCCACCAAAATCATAATTTAAAGACAGATTTACTACCATGTAAAATTTATTTGGGACAGGAAAGTCTTAGAAAACCAGCGCTGAACCATGTAGTGAAACGAAGAAATGTTTTCTTTTCACCCATTCTGTCTCTCTGGAGTTCACTTGGGGCTCAATTATGCAAGTCAGTGACAAAGCTGGCCCTTGACTCCTGTGTGACACAATCCAGCCTTGCAGAATTTCCTGTTTGTGTTTGTAGCCTGGTTGGTATTCCTGCCGTGGGCTTCCAGGGCTGCCTGCACGCTTTCGAAAGGAAGGTCGTGGTTCTTCCAGGATCATCAAACCATCACGGGTGAACCATGAACCAGGATGGGAAACATGAGGGGAATGTTCTCCTGGAAGATAAGAAAACATATAACTTCTGCAGTGCAAGTCAAATGACTCACCCCAAAACAGGAGCATCATTTTTCTAACCCTGCAGATTTTTGTGGCAATTCCAGTCCTCACTGAACTTTGATTAACTCAGGACAGCACCAAGTGCTTTTGTTTTATGGCCAAGGTCAGGCCAAATATTTCTTGTCATCTGCTTAAATAAAAAAGATCTCTTTCCAGACAGATCATCTCTCTTTCTAGAGCACACTGCAAAATCTGATCTAGTGTGAATTTCACTGAATTGTACTCTGATATTTATATGGATATGTTTAATAGCATGTTTTGGAAGGTAAAAATCACCTGCTGAAAAGTTAAGAAAAAGATAGGATAGGGAGAAGTCAAGGAACTAGCAATTGCTGTTTTCTTCTAGGAAATCAATTTGCCATCTATGTCTTGAAATATTGCATACTGGGTTATCTAACTGCTGTTTGAAATATAGTTAATTTATTAATCTGGCTTTGTTTCCTGTGGAATGTTTCAACTGATGTTGTTCAAATAATTAATCTGGTAGTAAGATGCCAAAAATTTTTAAAGGTTGTAAACTCTGTAGTCCTACAGTATTGCATACCCACCCTTGGGACAAAAAAGAAATGTGCCTTATCTTGATGAAATATATTATTTTGATTGTACATAACCCCTTTAAATTATTTAAAAATATGCTTATCTTTTCAAATCTGAAAGCAAAATCTAAGATTAAGAATACTAGTATTGAAAATTTCACAGGTGAAGAAATTATTTGACAATTTTCTTCTTCCTTTTGGATAATATAGAGTGGACTCCTAAAAGAATCTAAAACAAAACAAAAAAAAAATAATTGAAACTCTTAAAAGCCATAAGAAAAAATAACAACAAAAATAATTCCATTTGCTTGGTCTACAACATAACAGTCTGCAGCTATTTAAAGAAGCTTTCAGAGAGGGTGGTGCTTATTTATAATGCAGAAGAGAATCTGCTGTCTGAAAGCAACAAATGCAAAGAGTTTGAACCACAACAATAGCTGAGCTAGACATTACAGAAACATCTCCCTAATGAGAAATAGAGTAGATTCCAGGGGACTTATGTCTGGGGCATTTTGGAATGTCTGATACTGGAAATTAATAGAAGGAAGTCAGTCAAACATCTTCCAGTAGTCTGTATCTTCAAGTAATAATAGAATTATCAGAATTAGAGTGGGTTGGAAGGGATCTTGAAGATCTTCTAAGCTTCAACCTTCCTGTTATGGGCAGGGGCACCTTCCACTAGGCTGAGAGCCCCATCCAGCCTGGCCTTGAGCAAATCCAAGGATAAGGCATCTGTGATGTCCCTTGGGAAACCTGTTCTAGCATCTCACCATCCTCACAGTGAAGAATTTCCTCTAGCACCTAACCTAAACTCACTCTGTTTCAGTTTGAAGCCATTTCCCCTTGTCCTGGTACTACACATTCCCTTCAGGGACTGGAAGGCCACAATTAGGTCACCTCAAAGCCTTCTCTTTTTCAGGCCAAAAAAAAAAGAAAATAAAATCAATTCTCTCAATCTTTGCTCACAGGAGAAGTGCTCCATCCCTCTGGATTAGTTAACCCCATGGCTGACCCTACAGCTCTGTCTTGCACTAAGATTTTTATGAAGCAGAAAGAGCTGTTGCAAGCCAAAATGGGTTATTATCTAAAAAGAGTTCCAGATCTTTAGAAATGCTTTAAACATTCTATATTAGAGCCCCGAGGAAGGTTTTGAGGGTTTTAAAAATACAATGTCAGGCTTATTCTTGTCATTTTCATAATTGCTCATAAGCATTTGAAGGTAAGTGTGAAGATCAGTATTTACTCTGGATGTTTTTTTATCTGGTGTTTTTCTCCTGTTTCAGGTTTTGCATTCTCTTTGTACTTTGCTGTTAAGTCTCCTTTTTATTTAATGCTCTGCTCTGAATTAATTGTATTTTGAGAACTTGAAGGCCTCTCAGACATTTGAAAAATTTAAATTAATTTTAAAAATCTCAAAAAACAGTAAACAAAATCTCTTTCACTTCCGAGGCACACTCATGTTTTCTCTAGTTTAACACAGGGTTAAGAACATCTTTTTGCCTGCTCTTAAACTGTCATTGATGCTTCAAATATCCTCAGCACAAGTCTCCCACTTGGCTCTTAAAAGAGCATTTTTTACAAAAATGCTTTCAATGTGCATTCCTGTTCTTTGATGGGAAATATTTTTTATGGCACTTAAAAGAGACTCCTGAGGTAAGTGCTATGTGCAGGATAAATTATCAAGCATTTTTCGTGGTCCTGTAAATTCTTTGGGTTTTTTTGTGTTTTGGGGCTTTTTTCTATTTTTTTTTTTTTTTTTTTTTTTTTTTTTGTGTGTGTTTTTTTTTTTTTTTTTTTTTTTAACTAGCCAGGTGGCAACGAATTGTTCTGCCAATTTGCAGAGCTGGATTGAGGAACCAGCTGAGATCTCTCAGCCAGAAATCCACACTGGCAGCTTTTGGCACCTGCTCCTGGCCAACCACTAGCACAGGGAGCACTCTTGGACTTGTGAGAGGGTGGCCTGATTACAGAAAGCAGCTCTGAAAAAACTGCACATTGCATCCAGTGGTGTCTGGTCCTGGAAACCCTCAAGGTCAGCTGAGGGGAAAAGAAAACTTTTTCTCTCTGCAGGTTTAAATGTCCACTTTATTCTTTTTCTCCAGAAAGAAAAGAATCCATTGTTTATTCACGCTTATTTACTATGATTTCTAATGTTCTTCCCTCATTTCTGAATGCACACATACATGGCACTTGGCTGTGTATCCAGCAGTTCCAAGTTTGACTTCAACCCACCTGCTGCCATGAGAATGTTGTTATCAATGACATCCCATGGGAGTCACTTCCTACAGTCAGTCACCTTTCCAAAACACTGGTCATAATGGCAGAATTTACCAAGAGGAGAGCAGTGATACTGCAAGATAAATGGATTTCCTAGTTTTATATCTGAATGAAAGTAAAATTAACATTTAGTGATAATTATTACACATTTCCATCTCCCATCACAGAAAGATCCTGCTGTTTTGTCTTTTGTAATTCCTCATGCTGCACACAAAGCATTTTACCATTAATTCCATTTCTCTCTCAATTCCTAAATGCAACCAGCTTTAATTCAACCAAAGTTTTGTATTGTTTGATTTTCTCAGTTCAGTAGTTTACTGCAGTGATCCTATTCAGATCAGAAGTACTAATATTGTTAGGTTGAAAGTTGCCAATGGTGTGTCTGTTTGATGTGTAAGCTTTCAAAGCCTCCTTGAGGAAACTGTGCAGTCTTTTAGTTCTGAAAATTAAATTTCTAAGGGCCATGAAAAATTTGATGTACCAGTGGGAGGCATCATCTAAGGTATGGTTTAGATTTAGATCTATATTTATACTGATTAAAGTTTTGTTATTCATTCACACTAGCCTTTATGTCTCTGAATTATTCACATATAGATATATATATATGAGATGCACAGAATGATCTGCTTTGTTTGGAACATCTTCAGAAGGCTGTATACAATCATGCATTTCTATTTAGATGAAAAGCCACCACCTTATGAAATAATTAGTATCTGCTCTCTCTTCCTTTTACCCAAAGTCTCTGATATATAAGGGCTTGTGTTCTTATATTTACTCCTTACATTTTTTTCCTTTTGGGGTCCATAAAATTTGTGTCTGTTTATCTCAGTGGAAGCAAGTTCAGGTCTGTTTACTCATCCTCATGGCTCACACTTCTTTTACCCATCTGTTAGGTGGTTTGTGAGAGACCTACACCTACCAAACACCGCTTGTGGCAAACTACATTTTCCTGGTTTACTCTTTCTGATTCTGTGGTTTATTAAAAGCCTTTCACTGCCCAGGGATAGCAACAGTGGCTCAGATTAATTCTTTTTGGTCTTTAGCCAATCAAGCAGCTAATTTTGTCACTTGGCTAATTTAGTGATGTGCCAGCAAAATCCATAATTACAGCTAAAAGTATTTGTACTTCTATTGCTTGCTAAGCTAAGGTGACTCTGTGAATACCATGTATTCTTCTGCCCTTCAGTCCAGAGGAACATATTTAATAAAAAATGTGAAAATGGAATCTATTAATTTAAACTTTTATTGCTTTTGTTTCTCTCTTAGCCATATCCATTAGGCCATATCCTACAATGAGTTACTCAGGAAAGGATTTTTCACCCTCTGGTAAGGAAATATCAGAGAAGAAGACTATTTGAGACAGAATTTGAAATCCAACTGAGTTAAATCTCTGTTAAATGGGGGAAGATCATGCCTTTACATATGGTGGCCTTACTGAGATGTGATACTCTGTGATTTTGATGTTCTTCACAGGAAAAGGATGATTTAAGGGATGCTTTACTCAGCCTTTCCCTATTTTTAAATGAGTAAAAGTTTTCAATAAAATCTTGAAAACTATGAACCTCTTTAGAGAGTCTGTTTCACATTATTTTCACCACCCTCCCCGTGCAAGCTCCATCTTTACCAAAAATGGTTGCATACAGGACAGAGATATTTCCCCAAACATCATTACTGCAGGCTTTCCAATTGAAACTGTTTGATACAAACTTAGTAAATTAAGATCCTGGCTGTTTGTTAAAATGTTCCATGATTTCCTTATGACTTGATAGAACTGCTCAGCACTTTGGGTTGGCACCTGTCAACTTTTAGTAATCAAAACCAAGCCTCCAAAAACATTCAGCTGCTTAAAACGGAGGAAACGTGCCAATATCTTGTGGCTTTTTTCCTTTTTTTGCTGCTCTGTGGATGATAATTCCTCTTTGCCCTTCTTAGTAAGTGCAAGCCTAAAAGAGAGAGGCAGGCAAAAAAAAAATAAAAATTAAAAAAAAAGCAGAGTGTCTGGGGAGGAAGGACTGGCAGGCAAGATCCTGCAGCACGAGCCAGGAAAGCTCAGCTCCTCAGGCTGGAGCCAGGAGCAGCAGGTTTGGTACAGAATTAATCCCTGAGTACCTTCTGCTGCCACTGGAAGTATTATGAGAGTGCTAAGGGCTGCACATGTTCACAGGCTGCCTGCCCAGCTGCTTTGGGATTCAAGCCTAGCTCCAAAACACACGGGGTGCTGAAGTGTGCTCTGCCCACATCTGCAAAGAGCACTGGGGTTTGTGCTGGGCTGCCTGGGGGCTGGAAGCATCTCTCCTTAGCCAGCATCTGGGCAGGGGAGCAGGGAGAGCTTGTGACTTGCCAGGGGTTTGGCAGCCTGTCATGGGAGGGAGGGGAGGGCTGAAAAAGGGCCCCCAGAGGGGGGAAGCTGAAATAAGGACTACAGAGGAGGGCAGAAAAGCACCTAGAGGGTGGAAAGGAAGAGCTCCCACTTGTTTGCATTGCTGACTCTGACTCGATTTGGAAGCTTAGCTGCCATTATGAGAATTGGATCAGGAACAGTTTTGGAAGACGATGATAATTCCTTGCCAAGCCAATCCCTATCGCTTACTCTCAGTGCCAGCTCCCTCAGCTCTCAGAAATAGCCTTCTCTAATTTTCTTTAGGCTGGATGCAAATACCAATTCAGTAGGAGCTGTGGGTTCCCAGCACTTTTCAGAAGTATTAGATACATGCTGAACTTAAGAACTGGCACATAAGTCAAGGTGGTTTGTTTCAGTATTCTGCCTTCTCTGGAAAACAAATTGCTGTAGTACAAAACCGTGCATCTCACTTTGATAGTTTATTTTATTTATCCATGCTGATGCTCCAGGTAGTTCTATTAGGCAGAATTTGACACAGGTTTTTATGGCACATCATTTCTGGTGGGGCTGTGATTGAAGTGACACAGCAGGCTTCCAAAGCACTCACCGAGGTACACAGACTTCACACAAAGTGATTGTGAGCACAGGTACAGAGAGATTTTCTGTGGCACCAGAAGCATTCATCCTCTATTAGCCAAGCCTTGTGAACTTCCCCTTTCTGAATCTGCCAATTAGAGGTGCTATCTGTGTGCCTTTGTATGCTATGCTCATCACTAGAGATTCAAACTTTCACCACAGTAGCAGTGGTGCTAATGTCAAGTAAGCACAGAAATAAACAATTCCATGGAAGCCTTTATGGGTGTGGTTTATACTGCAAACAAACCTGCAAACCGAGTGGATATTCTCACTGTTTTTCACTAATTGTTTTCTGTCTAGAAAGCTTTACATTATTCATGTAACCTGTTCATCACTTTGGCACATGGCTGTATCCACAGATGATCATAACCCTGCCTGTGGCCAGTGGAATTTACAGGATTTTACTGGTGGGGAATCAGCATGACATTTTATTACACTGTTAACAGATTTACCATGGCAGAAGCCCCATGCATTACAAGTCTCTAAAAGCAGAGGGGTATATACATTACTATTAGGATCTTAGTATATTGACTAAGGAATGCATTTTGCCCTAAAAGATATTTCAGTCTTTAATCTTAGGTACATGTTTCAGTGCTTAGCCCTACTGTCTTCTCTAGCCCTGAGTCATGTATTTAAGCAAAGACCTTGATTAGAACAGCCCTGTGCTATGTCAGGCATTTGAACTAATCACAGCTACTCCAATTAAATTAATGCACTGGGTAAATGGCACTTACCTTTATGAACATAATGAACATAGAAAAAGATGTGTACTGGAAATAAAAACTGGCCAGCAAACACGGTCTGTGGGACGGCCTGTGAATGAAGTCTCATATTTCTGAAACATACACTGTTGCATTTTGGTTTTATTCACGTTCTTCAAAGTACATTATGTACTAGATAGGGTAAACACACATCTGGAAATGGCATTTGTCAAGGCAGAAAGGACAGTAAGAAAAAGGGAGGGGTGGGAAAGTTCTATTGCCAATGCAATATTTGATGTAATAGCTGTAAACAAATCTAAATCACAAGCAGGAAAAAACAAGGGGGAAAATTAACTGTACACTAACCATTTCTGCAAGGAGGAACAATGCTTTTATCTCTTTCCCCACCTTTTTCATATTGACACCAACATTCCATTTTCCAGATACCAATAGTTTCCCTTTTTCTGAACTCAAAAGTTTCACTGGATTTGCTTTTTGACATAATTTATGCAAATAACATTTCTCCAATAGTCAATACATTTTACCTCTCAGATAAGGAAATTATCTAAACCTGAGTATTTCAAACTATAATATAATCAATGAATATTCAGGCACAGTATTTTAAGGAGTCTAATTAGAGACTTCTAATCATACTTTATTGTTACCAGCTAAGCCCTGCCAACTAGCATTAATGAAACTCAAACTTCAGATGGTTTGCTATCAACACTGGAGTATGCAGGAATTAATCACCACAAGTACCCTACCCACACAAGTGTCCTTAAATGCATCAGTAAACTTCCAGCCCAGCAGGATTCTGTATTTTCACTGTCCCAGTGGAGTCAATAGAAAGCAGTCTTCAGGGTGTATATCTTATTTTTATCCCTCTTCCCCTTTTTTGGGGGAATTTTAACTTTATGTTTCTTTTCCCTCTACTATATTAATTTGCATACTGTGAGATCTGTTCCCCATCTATTTCCTTCCCAGGTCAGTATCTTGATGCTGCAGTAATAGCTCATGAAACCTGACATAAAGAGGAGTTTATGAAAACCAAAGGACAAACCCCTGTGGTTCCAGTTTGGGGTTTGGGCTGACAATGCCAGTTGTACTTCAGGATTTTCTTTCTCAACTCCCTTAATCTCTCGCTTTCTTTCCCTCCTGCACCCCACTTGTCCTTTTTCAGTCTTTTTATTCTTTCTCCCAGCTTCTTGGTTATTTCACTTTCCTTTTTCTTTCCTCCCTGTGCTCCAGTGCCTTTCATCTCTCCTAAACCATCCTGCATTCCCCAGTCCAGTTCTACCCCTCGCTGCTCTCACCCTACTCCATCTCTCACCTTTTCCCTCATCTTGCTTCTGCAGTCTCTTTGACTCTACCTATGCACTTAGAATATTTTCCTGCCATCACTCTGCCAGCCTTCAGGCAGTATGCACCACTTGGCATACAGCTTAGCAGATAGCACCTCAGGTGGCTAACTTTGCAAAAGAGGGTGTATTTCCCACTAGTACTCAAAATCCCAATAACTGGGATGTTTTCCACTGCAAGAGTGACAATAGAGGCCCTGTTAGAGACAGTGGGAGAATTTAGTGGTTTGTTTGGTTTCCTGAGCAAGACAATATCATTTAATAGTTCTGATAAATCATACAAAGATAAAAAATGCAAGTGCTCTAGCAAACCAAAGACTTTAATTGCAGGTAAAAGATTTGTACAGCTGTGACCTAATTTTATTTATTGCATAATCTTTTTCTATTCTAATAAAGAGCCAGTATGAAACCATACTCCACTGGAAAGACTGTGAGCAGAGATGAGAAGAAAAAAAGAAGAGGACATAAATGTAAAATCAGTGAAAATATAAAATGATTTAAAATATCTGTTGTTTGTGTGTAAAATGATCTTCTAGATAGGAACATAGTGAAGGAGAACTACAGTGGCTCTCCAAAGGAGAACAAAAGGAAAAACCTGAGGAAAGACAAAATAAAGGTGCTGCTCATGCAGGAAGGAAAGTGGAACAGCAGCCTTCCAGCAATTGAACATTCACCTAATCAGTTACCTGTAGCTGAAAGAAGCCTGGGGTTAAATTAACCCATCCAACCCCCAGATGGGGGCTGTGGCAGCAGCTGTAGCTGCTGCTCTGATCAGAGACACCAAAGCCATCCAAAGCAGCTAGCAGTTCAATTTCCTCTGCCTCTTCAAGTGGCCGTGTTACTCTTTATTTTGTGTCTTAAAATGTTGGGTAGCAGGTGGTTTGTACTGTTAAGCTGTTGTCACATCTCATCCCAAAGCTGCTGGTATTTCACTGACTGATAAAGTGTGACCCTTTAATTCAAAACTTCAGGGACAAGTATTGATAGCACTTTATCCTATTAGGCAATCTACCACTCAGAAGGAGGTACTGTTCATTATAAATAAGGTTATCAGAATCTGACCCACAGAGCAGTGAGGTAAAACACATTACTATACTAAAAGTGTTAGTTTTATTATCAGTTTTGCTATGCAGGTATTGACAGGTTGCTGTGATAACAGAAGAAGTCCAGCACTTGACAAGAGCAAAGAAGAATTATAGAGCAGGTGCATACAGCTATCACAGGGGTGAAGGGAACATAGCTGCAAAGAGTTCAGGTAGAATCTTTATGTTGTTGGCAGAGATAAAGTCTTCAAAATGACAGAAAATAATTGCCTAATAAAGAGTTATAGTACTGCCCTAAGCTGCAGAATGAAACAATTATTTTTATGTAGCTCCTCGTCTTCAGAATCTAAAATCCTCTTTGTTGTTCTCTCATCTTTCCCTTGATCTCTGAAGACTTATTCACTGTATATGTAACAAGTATTTTTTGTTTGTTTTCTCTCCCCCCAGTGGTTTCTCTATGCCTCTCTGTGATCACTTCTGCAGGGCTGCTACCTTTCTGAGTGCATATCTCACCGTGGGCCAGATCATTGCAGGCATCTGTTATCCAGCACAGCTGACACATTAACCTGCAGATGCCCCCCTGCTCTCCATTATTCTCACAGGTCAGCACAGTTCACTGGTGTCCCGTGATGGATGATGCAAAAGGAGAGCAGATTAGAGCATCAGGAGACGGGAGAATGACTCTGAATCTGATTAGCTGGGGCAGAAGGGATTTCATGTGATCCTAAGATGCAGCTGCAGTACAAAATGAGAGCTACTTCTCCATGTCTGTCATAGTGACTGCAAAATCCCAAATGAGCAGAGACACTGTGGGCAGTTGCTCATTTAATTAACCTGCCCTGACTATCAGGTTCCAGGGTCTAATGTCATTTGATAGAGTTTTCACTTTGCTTCTTGGATGAGATCACCCACAGAGAGGGTGTGTAGGCTGGATCCAAACTGCATTTCACATGAGAGCCCAAACTCAGCTCACCTCCAAAACAGCCCGTGTGTCTCTATTTATCCAGAGTGCAGCAATGGAGGAGTGAAAGCTCAAGCCTTCTCTGTCTGCTGTCCAGTATCATGGCTGCAGCCCTTTGTCTAGTCCTCAAAATGACAAATATTTCCAGGTGTGCCCTTACAGGCTGTGCCTCAAGCACACAGAAGCTGGACAAGCAGTGAAGCCCTAGAGACACAGCCATCAGTCTCACAGCCTAAGTTTTATGTTGGAGGTAATTGCAGTTTTAAATTCCTAACCTTTTTTCTAAGGATTTTTAGAATGCCATGCTTTATAAAATTTTGAGACTCACACGCACATACACCTACCTCTAATATAAAATGGGAAGTTTCGTGTTCTGTCAAGTTAACAAACTGTGAATTGAAACTCCCTGGTGTTGGGAAATAAAGCATAATATTAGCCAGTTCAATCCCCTCTCAATCACTAGTGAAAAACTTATACACTTTTTAGTGGATGCAGCAGCAGAGAGTATTTCCTAAGCCTGCACACCTATGGAAGTCTTAACATTCCCAATGAATATTGTGCTCATCTTATGTCTTTTAAAATTAAGAACACTGCAAGTGTCAGGCTTGCAATATAGTTGTCACTTGCTTTATCTCAGTGAGAGAGCTTTTTTTTCTCTATTTTCCTGATTAGAAAAAAGAAAACAATGCAGCAGAATGAAGAATACAAAATAGACAACTTAGCCTACAAATTTACCCTAACTTACTCAATGTTTATCCTCTGCTTTTAGAATACTGATAAGAAGATAACGATTTCCTGAGTATATTCGTTATCACCTCCCTGGGTCTTTTCTTAGGGTATTTAAAATTCACTATTCACTCTGTACAGTTTGCCACTGTACAGCATTTTGTCTGTTCTCTAGCTGGCAGAAAAGGAGAAAAAAGTTCATGGACATGGAAAAAAATTAGTTCTGCACATGATAATGCCCACTTGGTAAATTCTTTCTACATCTACTCATGAAAATAATATTTCATTAAAAAAATGGTTGACAAGAAGAGAGCCTAATAATGGAAACCAAAATGGGTTAGTTTTTTAATAAATATTCTCTGAAAGTGATATGTAATATCATTCCAAGTTAAGAAAATAAATTATCCATGATATTCAAGGGAGAGGTCTGGCTCTGGCTAACAACATTCTGTGATAAAGGCAATCATTTTATCTGATTGCCAACAAGTATCAAATGTTCTCAATAATTGGTTAGTGAACTAAATATGGATTACTGACTATTCAGAAGGTTTGAGGTGGCTTTTGTTGCCATACACAAAGAATATTAGGAAGATTACAATAGGCATTGGAAATTTTCCAGTCAGCCTTTTTGTGTCCTACTATGCTTTGTTAGGGATTAATACTTTAACCCTTGCAGAGTGAAGACAAAATGCCAAGTTATGTGAACACAGAAGCTCACTAAGGAGCAAGCAGCTCATAGATTCATCAGGCTAAAGAGAAAATCTTTAAAATCTGAATAATACTATTCTGGGCTCATTGATTTTAATGGACCTTGGATCAGGCCATTATTTCTGTCGTGATGACAGTATCTGTATAATATATTCATTTCTACAATCATGACAATGAGTTACTGTTTGATAAGTGCTTTTAATTTTAAAGGAAAAAAATATGTCAGTAATTAAAGATTATCCCTTGGCACTAATTTTATAAAGTGTGCCATAAAATTCTTTCTCAAATTAAAAGAGAAAATCTAGGCCAAGGTAGTGCCAATGAAGAACTTGGTATGAGTTTACAACCCTGCTGGAAAGACAAGGAGGAGACAGCTCAACTCCCTGTTTAGTTTTGACCCCATAGTGATCAACCTTTTATTAATGGTACCCTCTCAAGGTACATCATCCAAAAATACATTGCAGCTCCACTGAAATACAGATTTCTGGCTCTAGCAAATAATTTTTCTATGCCAGGCTGATAGTACAAAGGGCTAGTATAAAATCACTTAATTCATTGTCAGCCACTTTTGGTTGACAACAATTGTAAGACATGTTTCTTGGGATTTAGAATTTTTTTTCATGTTACCTGAATTTATAATGGTTAGAATTTCAACTACCTGATTTATTTTTGTGAAGTGGGAGAAAAACATGAATCTCATTCCATAACTTCTCTAACCAAATAGGAGTGCCTTTTTTGCCCCACCTAAAAACCACTAAGTTAAATGTTTAATGCAAAAAGCAAACAAAGAACCTGATGATATTTTTTTCTTAGAACTATTAATGCCAAAGAAAGAATCAGAAAAAATTGAAGGTAAATTTAGAACTGCTGTTTTTTATATATACTGCTGTCTTATATCTGTTTGGCAGAAGGAGAAAAAATATGGGCAGAGAGTGTACACTGGAACATGACTTTTTTGTGACAGCATCTCTCTAGGGCAGGATTCAGGTCAAATGCCCCCAAATCCAGTGATCCTAGTTATGGGACTGTATGAAGAAGGATTGGCAAGTTACAATATCAAATGGGATTTAAAATTTGTGATGTCTTGGAGATGTCTCTGGGATTTTCATATTGCCCTGCCTCCCAACTCAAACTCAGCCAAGGAATGCAGAAGCCTCTAGCCTGGTGTGCTACCATCACACCCAGGGGGTATTGGCTGGAGAGAGCAGGCAGCCACCTCCTAGCAGGAAGCTCAATTGTCTTTCCTGATTCATTTAAAAACTAAGAAACTTTCTGAGGAGGGAATCACATCTAAATAAATTCCAAATGCTAAATCTAGGCTTATAGAAGCAAACACAGGGCCCTAAATCCAGATGTTTTCCATTAATGCAACCAAAGAACTTCATCTGACAGCTGGATCAGAGTGAAAAAGGCCTATGAATGTAAGTAATAGGAAGTTAATTGTGTTCATTTAAGTAATTTGAAGTGTTGATTTAAGTAATATGATGATATAACCATTTGTGCTTGTTTCAAGAATGATTTCAAAGAAACAGCACCCTTTAGAAACAAACATAAGGCATTTTGCTACTACCTTCTGTGCACATGAACAAGGATGCATATATGCATATATTTTTCTCCATAAACTCTTATTGCCAAGGATGGAGAACAAAATGAGTGTGTAGGCTGTAAATCAATGGCCGTTTGCCATTCTTTTAGTCTTGAGCAACTTTGTATGGATTTAATCAATGCTAACTTCAACATCCACAATACACCATGAATTTTATTTTCTCTTTCTTAGGCCCCAGAAATAAAGATTTCCACATCTGGTTTTTATGTCTATGGTGATTTAAGTAGAAGTTACACAGTCAAAAGACAAAAAATATACACAAAACTAGCACACACAGTGTAAAACACATAGGATATCTTCTTTCAGCCTAAGGAGAAATGACAATTTTTCCACCAGAACTAGTGAAGTAGAAATTCTGATTTATTGATCTTTGAGGTCAGATGTAAATATTTTCAGTTGGCTTGTTGATTTTTGTAGTGCTTGTTTTGTTTTCTGTTGCCCTTTTGAATTTATGGGAGGTAAGGTCAAAGTGTTAATGCATTAATTCAGTCAGCATTAAAGAACCCATTTTACATTTTTCTGAGCATCCTTCGAAGCTGACATTCTGTTTAATATCTGTATCAGTCATCTCTGGAAAACAATGTCATGGTGAAACTTCAAACTGTCATATGATAGCAGACAGTTGTGGTCCTGTTTTTTACTTCAGCAGAGTTTCACTAGGAAAGGATAAGAGGAGAAAACCCTGAAGGGGATTGAGATAAGTTTACTTTCTTTAAAAAAAATGTCCTTTATTAAAGACTCAAGCTTCAACAAATCTGATGGAATTAAACTTGAGCAGTGTGAACACCACTGTTTTTTATGGCTAGCAGCAACTCCCAGCTGAAAGGCAGGTAACCAGTATAATAAGCTTATATTTGATATTCTGGCTTTTTGCACACCAAGGATTTAATTATCAGAGGACACGTAATGTTGAGGTCCATGTTCCTGTAATTTTAATCTTTTCATGCCCAAAACACCATGCCCTTCCAGAATAATTGTATGACATTAATTTATTGCAATCCTTAGGTACCATATTAAACAAAATTATTACTGGTTTACAGCTGGTAAAGTAAAATCGTGCCCATGTTTGCAAGATGTTTGTTTCTCTTAAGTGCTTGGAAGAAAAAGCAACTGTAATCTCTCTCTTGATATAAGATTTTACTTCAGTAAAACTTTACTAAATACATTTTAATGTTCATATTTTGTGTTTGTTTAGGTACATATATATTTACTTATATTTCCATTTGTGTAAGCTCTAAACACACACAGATTTATAAATCAACTGTATTTTGACTGTATTGTGCCTCTCAGACCATTGATTCAGATTGAAAAGTACTACTTGATATTTCTTGGAGTGAAATCCATCGTTGTGTGATGGTCTACAAACTACTTGAGACTCACTTATTTCAGGGTTTAAGTAGCACTTGGGTGATGCATTGCCTTGTACAGATAGAATTTTACCTTTAAAGAACATCCCACGTCTTTTCTTGTGATAGTTTAACTGTGCAGTAGGACTTTAAGTGTTTTGTGAGATAATGCTGTAAAATTTGATGTTTCCCTCCTTCTCAGTTATATATGTTTTTTATTCTGTGTGGATTCTTTTCCTATTTGAAAGAAGAAAAAGGGGGAAGATTTTAAAGCAAAACATAATCTTTTTTTCTTTATATTACCAACAGTGCTGATAATACAAATCTCATGAGAAGTGAGGTGCAATCTGATGTGTAAGGAAGAGAATCAACCCCATTTTTCCTTAATTATGCTATTGTGCATTTCTGATAGTAAAAATATCATGTCATTTTTCTGGAAACCAAATACAAGAACATTCCAAAAGGTGGTTGATGAACTCAAATTTATTATCACCACAGCTGGGCATTGCCCCAGGTTTTCTTTTTTCCTCAGAAAAACAAACCAGCTTTTATCTACCACCAGCTTCAAAAAATACTGAATAGATCCTGCAATTCCCAGGGTACAGGAAGATAAAATAAGATTAAGATTAGAGAAATGTGTGTGAAAAGGCACTAATTGAAGAACAGGAGCACTGAAAAGAAAGGATTAAACAGATTATAAATCCAGTGTACAGGGAATTGCTTCATGTATGACTGTGAATTACACAAAATGAACTGCTGTGCTGTGCAGGGGATTCTGTGATGGCTCAACAACTCTCAAGACAAACCAAGGAAGTTTTTTTTCCAATTTTTTTGGTCCTGAATAGATCCAAGGATTGTGGTTCTAACTGATGATAGAAGAGGAAGCTGGGTGAAGTGAATGTAGGTAAACTGTCATAATTTATTTCCAGAAATATGAGGCAAATAGTTCAAGTCCAGATGAGCAGTTTCATCACCTATGTAGCTTTCTGTCTAATGATCCTTTCTACCCTGTGAACATTTAAATATCAATAAAATATCTTCTACTAGTTTCAAAATTTGTGGACATGTTAATAATTATGGGCACAAGATCTTGATGAAAATATGTTTCAGAATTTGGCAGCTAAGGGCGTTTCTAAGAAACTGTTCAGGACATCTTTAAAACTGAAGACATTTCCTGAAGCAAATTTCATGAAAGTCTAGATATGTACTATCCTAAAAAATATCAACTGCCAAAAATAAATAAATGACCTGGCAAACAGTGAAATATGGATACTATGTGCGTATACACACACCTGCAGAGTAGATAAGAAATATTTATTCTCACCCATATATGAGTTTTAGATAAACTGAAATAAACATACCATGTCAATTACAGATTCACAGATACTGCACTTCTTTCTTTTAAAAGATGATTTTTTGCAAATCATGCAGAATGAGAACACAGAATCATGCACACAGACAAAACAGTAGCAGAAAATACACACCAAATGATTTATTTCAGCCTATTTCACATAAACCAAAAGGTCAAGTCAGTTTACTCTCATGGCCACAGTGTTGCTGCTGGTATCAGACTAGACAGAGGAACAAAAATTCAGATCCTGATAATATACCCATACCCATGGCATGCTTATACTTTCCTTATTGGGTAGTAATAAATTCTATGACTTTGCCAGTTATTTATTGTGTTTGCTTGACAATAATTTCTTGATTTGGGCAAGTATGCAAAGAGAATACAACCAAGAAACATAGGGAGCAAGTATCCAGACTCTGGCTCAGGTTAAGGACACTGTAGTGAGTAATGATGGTTCACATGTTTTGAAAGACTAGAATAATTAATTAAACCATTAGAAAACAGACTCATGAACATACCATCTGGAAGTGTTATTACATTGTGTGTCTAAATTATTCCCCTACGCTTAGCACAAATCTCTAAGAGTGGCAATTTAATTATGGAGAGGGTAAAAATTAAATTCCACAAACGGTTGGAAGGCCTCCTCTCCAGTACTGTACTGACAAATCTTAGTAGAACGATGGTGGCTGATGAGTCCATTTCTTATGCCATGAAGATGAAAGCAAGCAATGCCCCCAAGCAGCATTCACTGTGCTGCTTTCCTGTGGAAGCTGCCTGATGAGCAAGACCTGGGGGTGCTGAACCTACTTCAACCTACTGAATGAATTAATATTTCTACCACAGTACCATTAAAAGTGCAGTGCTTGCTCAGTGAGGTTGCAGAGGGCAGCAAAGAAGGGCATGTCAAAACCTGCTGCTTCACAGTTTTCATGCCTGCCCTGCAGAAGAGTTATGAAAGTCAGCCCACTCTCCATGCTACAAAATGGATGAACAGACACCTCAACAATAAAAGACACATCAGACTACTGCCAGACTTCAAAACAACTTTGAACTTGCTTGGTGGTTGGAGTGCTGCTGTTCCTTTTTTTTTTTTTGGCTTTTTTGGTTGGTTTTTTTTTGTTTTGTTTTGGTTTGGTTTGGTTTTTTTTGTTTAGGTTTTTGTTGTTGTTGTTGTTGTTTTTTGGGGGTTTTTTTGGTTTTTTTGGTTGGTTGATTGGTTAATTTTTTTGTGTTTCAATACATTTGTGTCTTTGCCCTCTCTGTTAAAAGTCAAAATGAGAAGCAGAAATAACACAATAAGGTGAGAAAAGTCAGTCTGCTGGAAGTTCCAACCTGATGTTTTAGATCAGAGATGCCAGGCAGGAATAGGCATTGGGTAAATACTGGAGTGTGTTCCAGAACTTTCCTTGTTTCTTTATCAAAATCTGCAAAACAGAAGAAACCAAAGACTGAAACTGTGACAGTAAGAACAGGAACACTCACATGTGTGTGTTGCCCTTGTAAAAGGGCTGTGATTTGGCTCTTGTTTTCACATGTCAGTCTCATTTAAGTGGTGACTTAAACAGCAAAAAGAAAACCACCATCACCAAATGTGGTTCCCAAATGGCATTCTCCAGATGCAACTTTTGTTGTGTTAGGCTGAGGTTATAGGTGGCAATTCAATCCCATCCTGTCTTTTCTTTTTAATAGAGGTGCATTTTTTTACTAGGGAATAATGGGGAAACATGGTTTGATAACATCCTTGTAAATATACTTAATTGTATTACTGTATTATTTATTGTTTCTGAAGATTCAGAAGAACTAATTCAGTGCTACAAATCACTCAGAAATAAGGAAGGGGATTTCACCAGTACTGTAAAATTTTAAATATTTTAGACTTAGTTTTTGCAGGTCCACATTTTCTCTTATACATATTATTATTTGTTTCAGATTGAGGGTAAACTAAAAATATTTTCATTGAACAAAAATGTATTGCACTACCTGATTTAAAATTCAACCCACAAATTGACTTAAAGACATTATAAAAATTGTGTGAGCCACAAACTTCTTTTATGAAAACTTTTTAATGTAAACAAGGCAAATGTCAAGGGAGCATTTTTCAAACATAAAGATACTGTTTTTGTAAAAGTGAAGGGTTTAGCTTGGTTCCCTAAATCATCCGAGTCCAATGAATTCTTTAAAACAACACCTCCAATTGAAAAGTGTTGAGAGAAGTAATGGAAGAGTGCAGGAGAACAGTGTATGGAGACAGAGAATGATTAGCCTCCCCACACTTTACTGAACAGGTTTTAGTAACATAAAAAGTCAAATTTAATTAATGGTGTGCAAAAGCAGAACAGTGCAACAAAGCCCCTCTTTCACAGACATGAGTTTGTATAATTTCACCTTATAATGGCTCCCCTGCCACTGCCCCTTGGAGCTGGGTCTGTTTGTTTACATTTGCTGGTTGTTTTTTAGAAGGAGCTGTAAAAGGCATAATCACAGCAGCAACACCGACCAATGCTATTAACTCTGCTTTGTAAACCCTTGATGTAGCTCTGACACTCAGTCTTGCTAACTACACAGTAGAATTTAAGCTGGATCATTTAAATAATGATAAAGCTGTCAAGACTGATGTGATTTTCTTCTTGAGCAATTCACCTTCTATTACGGGTTTTATTGTACTTTATAGTGGGCATCTGTAAATCTGAGGATCAGCTTAGCTTCCTAATTTACACCCATTGCACGTACAACGTGGTTTTAACTGACTTACTTTAGAAGGATTCACAGTAGTTGCTAGGAAACCTTTCTGTGTTCTTTTCACTTCTTATATGGCATTAGCTTTTCAATTGATAAGGCTGTACCTTTAGGTACAGAGGGATTTAAGCAGAATCAAACAATGACAGTAGGACTGCAGCATAGATAAGCCAGAAAAAAAGGCGGGGAGGGGGCGTGCAAATCCTTGTTCTTTGTACAGGTAATACAGAGGATTAGAGCAGAGGAAAGGACATTGCACATTTTCCATGAATATTTTTTAAAGATAGTCTGCATCATATTAAGAAAAGCCACAAAACAAAACTTCTTACTGTAGTTTAAAGTTTATGAATTTGTAAATGACTGTACCAGAGGAGACATTTCATTGTGTTGCATTTGTTACGTGGTATGTCTTCCTGGGGATAATTTCCAGGGGTAATATTGTAAAGCACTTTTTCTGTATGAGGGAAGGGTAAGTCCCATGCAGCTTTAAGGAAGTAAATGCTCTTGCCAGAAGTCTCTCTCTTGCAAACACATTTCCAGTAAGATAACACAGTTAATTCATACTTTTTCCTGCTGAAATAGTCTGATAGATGTCCTCAGGTTAGCAGACATACAAGCCTATGTGAGAACAACATAGAAACAGGTAGAGACTGGAGAGATAAAAGAAAACTTTACCCTTATCTACTGTAAACTGCATTATCTTACTGCTTCTAATCTCTACTGGGATAAAATAGTCTCTTTTCCATTAGGAACCTTGTCCCAATCAATTCAAGTATACAAATATATATCAGATGCACAGCAGTAATTATATTACATTCAGATACAGATTTTCCACTATGCTGTGTTTTTCTTCCCCAAAGAATCCTGTCTCTTTTCAAAAGTTTCAGATGTTTTTTTGAGTGGGCAAACTGTGAACACTGCTCCATCTGCATACCTTCCTGTTCCCACCACATCCCAGTGCCTCATTGTCCTCAAAGCCTGATGGTGGCATTCAGCCAGGATCCCAGTACACTCAGTAGTCTGAACAGCATCACAAACATCTTTTAAGAACCCTTACAGTAAAGGTATAAATAGTGGAAGATTTTTTTTTCCTTCACAACTGAAAGAGGAAGCATAATTAAAATTGTATTTTCTATGTCTTTTAATCTGGGACACGTATAAAACTGTAAATGTCTGTAGTTCTACAAGCATTTGCTTTTTTCCACCCTGCCCCCAGGGTTTCTGAAAGCCAAATTCAAAACACTTTTTCTTTCTTCTTTTTTTTTCTTTTATCCTATACTGTCTCGTAGAGGTTAGAGAGTTTCATAAGAGGACAGAGTCACTTCAGAAAAGTCTAACTTATTTCTTCTGATAGCCTTAAGTCTCTTGGGTTAGCAAATCTGAGTTTGCATTAACACTGTCTAGGGTAGAGTGAGTTTTTTAAACACCTACCTTCTACCAGTCAATATGAAGAAAGGAGAGAAAAGTATTCCCCAGCATCTTGCTTTCAAAACTGCCAAATCAGAGAGCATAAAGTCATGACAAACAAGAAGGCTATCATATCTTTGGTCCTAATATAGGCTAAAAAAATAAATACTTCAAACAATAAGACAAAGCCACTAATAATATTTCATAAGTGAGCCTAAAGTTCATGAAGTTTAAAGGCAAGCAGGACAGTGAAAGGAATAGGACTACATTCCATAGATCATTAACATCAACCAGTAATGCCTGTTCCAAATCCATATCAACCCTTTTGAAAGGTGCTTTTCAAAAGCAAACATCATCTTAGAGGAATTTGAAAACGCTTTGATGTAAAAGAGAATCTACCATCTCAAATCACAATCCATATAAAACTTTCATCAAGTTTAATTGTAGGTGGTGTGTTAATGTTTTAGTCCTTCTCTTACTACCCCTTTTCCCACTACTGCTAGAGTCATTAAAGGTTTTCAGTACTCAATAGTGTCCTAGCATCAAAAAATTAATATATATACTGCAACTAAATCATCTCTCAATGCTTCTGAGAACTGTGTAATATTGCAGAACACTCTGAACATATACAGACCTAGACTAGACTAGCTCTTATCTACTTGATTCCCATCTTCCTTAGGAGATACACAAGGCAATGAAGTACCATATTCTTACAAGAGGAAATGCCTGAGGAATGTTGCTGCACATCTTAAACCAGCAAAGATAGATAAATCACTATGATTTTGTATGGAGCTTGCTTATGTTATGCAGATAAATGCAAAAAGAATCCAGCACCCTTGATACAGCATTGACTTTTATTTGGTCTACTAAGTGTAAGTAAATTAATAACAAAAGGTCAGTGGTGAAGAAGGAGTCTTTTGTTTAATTTCTGCTTACCAAAACAGCATCCCACATTCCATACTCTGCTGTTTTTTTAAGTAAATGCAGTGTAGAATAGAATAGTTGAGAAGAATGATTACTGGACTAGCCTTGGTTCCACGTTCTCTCCACAGTATAACTTGCCAAAAATTAAAACAATACAGATATCACATTCTTATGTATGATGATAGCTCTCACTTGAATACTAAGAGCTCTCATTCAGCCAATCACACTATTTCTATCAATACAAAGGCCTATTATTGTATTACCTCTGTAAAAGATACATCTGGAATGACCAGAGACCAGCAATCCCTTCAACATTACAACCTACATGCTAGATGAGTTTACTAACCCATTAGTGGGATCTCTTTAATTCCAAGTGCCTTTTTGGTCTCTTAGAAGCAAAATTTAAAATTTTTCTTTTATTATGAGTTTCCCTTAATATGATTAATTCCATTTTTTAAGATTACAGATAATTGGGGAAGAGTGTAAGTTTGATATCATAACTCTTACTTTTCCCTTTTGTAGTTTTTAAATATCTAGCAGCTACTCAGCAGATTTCTCATCTTTCACAACTCCTGCTGCACCACCAATAAATTAACAGAACTTTTTTTTTTTTTTTATTCTGCTAGAATCTCAACAGGTAGTACTGCATTCCCCACAGTTCAAGGCTGTGAAGTATTAAAAAGCATTCTCACCCTTCAGAGAAATGCTACTGGTGACAAAAAAAAAAAAAAAAAAAAGCAAAAAAAAAGCAAAAAAAAAGGAAGGAGGGAAAGGAAGGAAAGGAAGGAAAGGAAGGAAAGGAAGGAAGGAAGGAAGGAAGGAAGGAAGGAAGAAAGAAAGAAAGAAAGAAAGAAAGAAAGAAAGAAAGAAAGAAAGAAAGAAAGAAAGAAAGAAAGAAAGAAAGAAAGAAAGAAAGAAAGAAAGAAAGAAAGAGAGAGAAAGAAAGAAAGAAAGAAAGAGAGAGAGAAAGAAAGAAAGAAAGAAAGAAAGAAAGAAAGAAAGAAAGAAAGAAAGAAAGAAAGAAAGAAAGAAAGAAAGAAAGAAAGAAAGAAAGAAAGAAAGAAAGAAAGAAAGAAAGAAAGAAAGAAAGAGAGAAAGAAAGAAAGAAAAAGAAATAAAAAACACTGTTCTATAAATTAAAAGAAAACCTCTATGGTCATTAATATTGTAACAGCTGCAAAGACACTGCTGTAGAGGTGTTGCTGGCTCTTTCCTCTTTAAGCTGCTGAGGCTGGCAGGGTACCCATGGAAATGCTTGTGTACTCAGAAATATAACTTTTAAATACATGGGAGGCTGTTGAGGAGGGAGAGTATCCCACAAAAATCTGCTGATGCACTTCTCCAGACAGCATCCCTTTCATCGATCTCAAACGTTGTATCAGGCTGTGGTGACATACATGGTAAGCATTTGAAAACTGATGGTTAAACAAGTTTGTTTTCCTATGCCAACTGCAGGCTTGAGGAGGAAACAGCTTATGTGGGTAATCAGGTTTGTTTTGGATCGATACGCAGTAAATTGCCCAGTGCTGATTATTTTGAACAAATGTGCAGCTCTACCCCATATAATAAAAATCTGGCTGCCTTTTGCTACTCATGAAACTCATAAAGGTTAAACCTTTAGCCTGAAGGGAAAAAGATCCTTTTCATCCAATGAAAATTAATAGGACTGAGCATCCCTCCCCTTGCAGGCAGCTGTAATTTTTCAGCTAAGAGGCAGAGAGGTCCAAGAAGAATTGATGATGGAAAGTTTTTGTCAGCACCATAAACACATTTTAAAAGCAGCTAGCAGTAGGCTGGCTCTGAGAATTGCACATCTGAGGGGATGCCAGTGGTACTTAGCACAGCTGCTCGTGGCTCTGAGCCTAATTCAACCCTGTTTGTCTCAAGACTTTCCAGTGGACCAATTCAAGTGGCAGCACACAGCTGATGGGAGATATTAGCATTAACACCTCACCTGCAAAATACATAATTACACTCAAATCTGCTGATTGGGAGCAAAATACAAACACATATTACTGGTTGCATTTCAGTAGTAACCATGCCCAGTGAAGAAAAGGAGTTGATTGTTATCAAGAAATAATTCCACATTCTGCCTCTCAAATAAAGATTATTGGTAGCTAGTGTAGGTATTAAAATTTCATAGGATCCTTTTTGGGATTATAATTCTTTAAGGCTAGGTAAGTCTAATGTTTTCCATGCATTTACTTTGTATTTTAAGGCATTTAAAATATATTTCTGTGGTGTTAAGAAAAGTAAATCTTCTGATTAATTACTTCCTATACATAGTTATATATATATATATATATATATATATATATATATATATATATATATATATATTACTATATATATAGAATGAGCCAATAAACTGTGTGATCAGAGGATGTTAATCTAATATCTCACAGCATTGCTGCTACTCTCATGCCAATCTTCTTTACTGGAGCATGTTTGTTCCAGATTTATTTATTTTTAATAACCACAGCTCACTTTAGAGTGAAGTTTATGTTGGTATTAAACTAATTTACTTTCATTTGAAAGTGTTAAATCCAAGCCATTCCCTTTCTTTTCAGCTGGGAATAGAGTCAAGCACAGTCTCTGCCAAATAACTATTTGGAAAATATGTTTTTATTATTGTTGTGTCTTTAGGTGATTATATGCAGTGGCTGATCTGAGAGCTCACTGCAGCCATTGTTATTGCAGTGAACTAAGCTTTGTTCTACTAGAGCAGGTAACAGCTAAAAAGCTCCAAACAAAAACTAAGCTTTGAATTTAGGAATAATTTCTGAAGTTTTACTCAAAACATGACATCACAGAATAGGTAAAGTTGTAAGAGACCACTGAAGATCAACTAGCCCAACTCCCTGTTTAAGCACAGTCACAGCACATTACTCAGGATTGTGTCCAGACAGCTTTTGGAAATCTCCAGGGAGGGAGACTCTGCACCCTCTCTGGGCAATCTGTTCCTTGTGTGATCACACAAGCAGTTCTTCCTCATTCTCAGGTGGAATTTCATCATTGTGCATCAGTTCCTGGCCATTGCCCCTTGTTCTGTTGATCAGCAGCTCAGGGCAGAGCCTGGCTCCATCCCCTTGACACCTTCCCTGCAGGTACTGATAGACATTTATAATTTGACAAGTAAATATACATCACACATATACTTCACATTATGCATCAAATATAAATAGTTGATAGATCAATACATAATGATAAGGATTCACTGATGAAATAATGCATTTATGTAGCATAATCCATCAAATTGCCATCCACAATGAGACATGAAACATAGCTTTGGGTTTTTTACCTTAAAAGTGCAAGTAGATAGTCTAGCACTATTTTGTTTGCTAAATTCCATGTTTTGAGGGTATCTTCTTGAAAATAATGAATTCTTACATTGAAAAAGCTATCATTGCTTCAGATATGCTACCCTAAAAAAGACACAACCAATACTGAATAAACACATATTTTATTAAAATTATATCTACTGAACAAATCCAATCTCTTAAAGAGATTTATGACAAAGGTAAAACTTATAAACGTATTTACAGAGAACTTATATGTGACTCTTTGTGTCTTCACACTCCTTCTAGGAAGGAGCATTCCTCTGAGGAAAATGGTGATGTGAATGACTAATGAAGCCTGAATGTGTTCTATAAAATAGTCAAAATTAAGCTTGGCTAGGCAGTCATAAGACTGATGCTTCCTAGCTTTACAGACTACACAATCTACTTCTACTCTAACATCCCCACAGACTCCTAAGCATGAGATTCTTGCTGAAGGAAGGATAGGAATAGGCTTTGTTGCCTATCTGCACTCTGTAATAGATCAGCTGAACCTTTTTCCTTCAGTCACTTTAAAACCAGCTGCTGTTACTGGGCTTGTCTGGCCAGCTGTGCTTGGGCAACACACAGTTTGCTGCTGGCAGTACCTGAAAAAGCTTCTCCTAGCCTGCTTCTGCACTGATGCCACCCCTGAGCCACAGGCTTTGGGGCTGGCCATGTATTCTGCAGGTGGGACACTGCTAAAGAACAACAAAATGCTCTCAAGATGTGCAAGATTTGGAAATAAAAGCCAGGCCAATTCTCTGCTTTGTCTCCTGCAGATCCCCAAAGCTCTAGTAATTTCTTGGTGACCCCACTGATCACCATCAGTGCTTTGAGGGGTGTTCTCTACTCCACAAGCACGGGCTTGTTCACTCCCTTTCTAATTTTTTACAGCATTAATAGATCTCTTAGAGGTTTTTCACACTTAAATCTCTAACTTTCTCAAACTAATTAGTGGTGTTTTAATTATTCTCACATCTCTGAGCACCCACATTGCTCAACAGAGAAGTATAAAAGAATGGCTCCTTCCCTGATGAGCTTGAAGTTCCAGAAAGCAGCTGCTTTACAAACTGTGCTGTAAGAACTTGTAAATGACACATACTGAATTGGTAACCCTCACATGGCACCCATACCACTTCTACATCAGATCTTTCTTTGATAAACTGATCAACAATTCCTTTTTAATAAACTGTCTTCTTGAGAATGTCTCTTACCTTGATCAAATAATTGACAGCTCTTTTACACAATTTGTGTATTTCTGCAAAGTGTGGTATCACAAGGAAAAAGAGAATGTCTTAAAGCAACTTAGGTAAACAATCAAGAGAAACAACTGCTCCAAGGAACTGACTTTACCAACAACATCCCTTTGTATGGACACTAGATTCCTCCAAGATTGAAGAGAAGTAAGGCACTATGATACACATTGATAACACACAATGTTGAAGCCTTAGAGAGCAAATTACTAAGTTAACATGCTACTGTAATAAGATGAAATTAGCAGGTTATTTTAAATTTCATAATTAGAAATAATTTTTAAGAGAAAATCTGACCAAGAATTATGACTCAGACCTTTGAGGGAGCCCTATATTTAATCTCCTGAGTGAATTTGAAATAATGATTTATTGTCTGTCACACAAATTCTGTTAGCAAAGTAAATAAACTGCATATTTAAAAAAAAAAACAACTCATCTGTTATTCTCAACTCTCAAATGTCTTTTTAATTTTAAAATTAAATATTCAGGAACTGCAAAATACTGCCTTTAAAAATGTATTTCAACTTACTGATAGGATAAGCTACTGATTACACTAGTCCAGGTGTTCAGAACTGCCTAGACATCTCCATGGAGCATGGCTCTGTGCTGTATCATCATATTCTCTCTTTTGTTGGGCTCATTTTGTTCAACAGAACATTTCAATAATGTAAAAACAAAAAACAACCAACCAGAAAAGCATTTATGCTTCACTTTATTTCAATCATTGCTGTACCAGAATTACAGTTTTTATCTGAAGGTGTTATGTGGGACGTGATGAAGGGCCCAGTGAACCTGCTTTATTCCCTCTCTTCCCACTTGTGGTAACAGGTCATGTTGGGGTTTAGCTGGAGGGAGAATCTGAGCAGCCTGGCTCTAGCAGGAAAATCACAGTGCCATAGCTGTGCTGATTTAACTCCCCCATGTGGATACTCTATTCCAAGGATTAAAAATATTTTATTCTACTGTAATTGCTTTGCTTTTTAATTCTATTTGAGCAAATCCCTCTGAAGGCAAGCATATCAAGTTATCTACTAAGCTTTTCTTCCTGTTGTCCTGCTCTCTCAGGGGGAGGTGAGATGCTGGGACAGCACAGATTCCAACTCACTCAATCTCCCCATCAGCCAAAGGAAGAGCATCATCTAGTCCAGGCAAAGAGCCCTCTCCAGAGGGAAGAGGGGCATTGAAAATGGGGTATCATGAAATATGTCAGTAGTACTGGGTAGGTAGAAGACACGGATAGATCTGCCTGCACATTTCCCAGTGCAGAATTTCCGGGCTTGCAAACCATTTTTGTAATTTCTCTTTATGAATCAAAAGGACTTCATGCATTAAAAAAATTACTAAAAAGGCTAATTAATAGAAGCAAAAAATAAATAGGAATGTTCTATTACTTATTCAAGCTTTTCTCTCTTAGAAAGACTGAAACTCTTCAGTGGTGTTACATTAAAAAAAAAAATCACTCTAATTGATCTAGAAATAGCATAAAAGGTTTTCTTCTGCTGCCATGATAAATAATAATAGTGTGCCTAATCTGGAACTGCCTGATCACACGTCATTCACTGATCAAGAATACATTTTGCACTGAAAGAAATTCTCTTTGTTAATAGCAGAATGCCTACCATAGCCTGAATAGAAATAGTTAAGTCCACAGCACCTGAACTTTCCAAATCACCAAGACAGAACTATTTTTAGCTATAAAGCTATTTTGTAGCATTTGATTTTTCTTGGGAGTGCAATTTTAAAAAAGAAAGTGCCTTGGTAACTCTTTTGCAGCTTTACACTTCAGTTACCAAAGTGTCACAGATTTTAAAGACCATCTGAACTTCCCCTTGAAAGGTATGAAAATAGTCCTGGATGACTTCTAAACAATCGACTTAAGGGCAGACACTTAGCTTGTGTAAATCAGTATCACTCCATTTAAGCTAATGGAACTGTGCCAGGATACCAACTTTCATCTGGCATGGTCTATTTTTTACTTCCAACTATTCTTTTATGGAGTTAGAGAACTAAAGGGTTTCAGAAGAGATCTTTCTGGGTACTGTCTGACCTCCTTGAGCCTGACTGATGCTTTAAAATAGAAGTTTAGCTGATGAACCAAACACTGCATCCCATTTCCTCCCACAACAACAATCTGAAATAATGATCTATAGGCGCTTTCTGTTGCCAGCACTTTTTAAATGTTTCCCCTGGTGCCTCAACAGTTGAAATCCCAGGAAGTTAAATTAGCTTGCAAATTTGGCTGAATCAACACCTGCTCATTCAAAACATATTTTAACCACAGGAAGGAATTCTTCACTCTCATTTGGAGCAGCAAAAAAAACCAAACCTACCCAAGCACACAGAAATCGTGGCCAATTTCAAGGCTCTGCTGGAACACAGAACTAAGCCATAGCAAGTTGCTGCTGTTCCATCCTCTTTGCTGTGGTTCCAGTACACAAGGCAAACCTAGCCTAGTAGTAAATTTATTATTTGCCATGTTTCTCCTTAAAAACAGTCAAATCCAGCCAAATATTTTCTCTCAGGCAATGTGAAACTAACTGGGAAATAGAAATTAATATCACAGCATCATTAATAATTTCTGCCTCAGTTTTGTTTTCTTGCATGCCTTTTCATTAATACACATAATAGCAGGATACACTGAGTGCAAAGCAGTGGGAGACATTCAGATTCACAGACCTGTTGAGGAGCTGGGGCTGTGCCTCTCTGCACATTCCCAGCTGGGGTTGTTCATGAGAATGGCAGCTGATAAACCACAGGACCGTGGCTGGAATCAAGGAGGGAAGGAACTAGCATTGTCTCCTCTGTACCAAGATGATACCTGGGCAGCTGGATTTGAACCACCTGAATAAGCTCAGGCAGAGACCACAGGCAAAAATGTAGGTGCAAGAGTCTTAAATTCATTGTGTATTCCTTTTCCATCATAAGCATCAAATGTGCTCTCATTCCTAACTTAGGAAGCTGCATGGCATTCCTTAAACCCTCGCTTAGATGAGGGCAGTGGTTCCCTGGCACACCTAGCAATCATTCTGTCACTGCTCAATCTCAGTTTCACAGGTTCCAGGAACACACCACTGGACTCCTCACAGCCACCAGCACGTTCCTGACTGGGTTCACAGAAGCACCTTATCTTAGAAAGCAATTCACTCTTGTGAGCACTGCTAATAGTCTTTATATCAGTGCAGCACCATCTCACCCTGCAGCAGAGAAGTCATCCTCCCTAGAAATGAATGACAGGGAAGAATGAAACTCTTATACACACAGAGAAACAACACAAAACAAAACAAAACAAAACAAAAAATAAAGGACAAAAAAAAGAGGGATCTTAGCTGTAGATAACTTTTAGTATTGATAATAAATATCTCAAACTTCTTTATGGAAGTTTCATCAGGGGAGTGGCACATTCATAATTATGCTACAAATCCATATCCATAGATTATGAAATATTTTTACTCAAAAATTTTCTGCTGCCTAAATTTTGTGCCAGCTCTTTATGGAGCCATGTACTAACTACTGTCAGGGGAACTCTGTATTTTGTTCCATGTAGAAGAGGGTGAGGATTACACTAAGATTTTAAGAATGGGAGAGATAACAAAGAAAAAAAGGACATAAAAAAGAGACATTGGAAAAAATAGAACATCGATAATCTTGTAGTTCTCAAGCTTTTAAATCAGTCAAGCAAGGATGAACACTAATTTAGTGTTCTAAGACCAAAATGAAGTGAATTTTGGAAGGCTGCACCTTTCAGAATTAGAGCAGTCCTTTTTTTTTGTGTAAGTTTTTATAGTCCATGTCAAGTTTCTGAAACAATTTAATAAACAATAAAAGTTTCTGAGTTTTGGGCTGTGTCATAGCAGCTAAAATTGTGTTAGGTGCTGTGATGCAGTCACAGGGCTGGTATGAAATCTCACAGTGAAGGGAACAATAGTAAATAGGCTTATGCTGATGGTGCATTACATCAAGAATCACTAAGCAGCAACTTCTGATCAAGTACTATAACAACAGAGGAAATAAATAAGAGTGCCTTTGTTTTTTCAGGCCACAAATGCAGCAGAGCTATCACACTGCTAACTGCAACATTACCAGGCACACCACAGACACTGAACTTCTCCACCATGAGTACCAGAAATAATCCTTAAGCCTCCACAATGAAACTTACTTTTTTCCCTGGTAGGTTTTTTGAAGACATCAAAACCTCAAAATGCTTAAAACCCCCAAATAATCTACTGTTTAAGTCAAGACCAGAGAACAGTGCAAGTGTCTTTCCAGTCAGAGGAACTGATCAGATGATCCTACAAAGGATCCTGTTTCCCACAAAAAAAAAATCACCTTGTCAGTGATGCACTGGGTGATTCAGGGAGAGCACTGAACCTGCCCAGGTTTCTTGGACAATAAAACCTTGCTGGGTTTCCTGGGCCAGCACAACAGATTTAGTAATGAGTCACAGTGCCTCTGTCATCTGTTGCCTGTTTCCAGTCCCATGGTGTAACAACTTCCATTGAAACACATGAAATTTGAAAACTGTGGGAGACAAAAAATGGGTGGTGTAGATACACCCAACAGTGCCAGGGTCTCCAGATGTTCCTGGGACAATTACCAGGGATGCAAGCCAGTACAAGACCCACAGTGCTTGAGACAAAAGACAGCTAAATCCCAAACAACAGTTCCAGTCATGGAAACTAAAGATGGAGTTAGAGAACAGTGACATGATGGAGTGACAACTTGCCCTGCAAAGAGGGAAGAGAGTGTCAAAACTGACACAGGAGCTGTAAGCCTGAGTGACAGGGAAGATGCTGAAACTGCTGATGGACAAGTAACTGTGGATGTCAGGAAAATGAGGTGCACCTGTGAAGAAGAGCTAGATCTAAGCTAGGGTACAGAATGCAGCTCTAACAAAATAAGGGCATGGGAAGAGTAAGACCATGTTAAGATCTAAAGTAGGAAGGATTCTCCAGGGACCAAGGGGAACAGGAACAGAAATAGAAAGAAAATTTTGATATCTATTCAGAGAAGTGCTAAAAGCAGAACTTATATTTTCCTGTCTTGAATTGTTAAATCCATTTTAGATAACCTCATTTAAAGAATGCAGTTTTGCCATGTACTGGGTTCTTGTCAAAATTATTTGGATAGCCAGACAGTACTAACAATACTAACAGTGCTCACTTAACCCCAATAGTTGCTAACCTCCATGATGCAGCTGTCTTTGCTGGTTAGTTTATCTCTACCTTTCAGATATTACCCTAACAGTCTCTTTTAAGTTATTATTTATCTATTTAGCCTGAGGTTCATTCTAATAGCTTTTTTGCTTACAATAAATTCTAAATATGCTGGAAATGAGTATTTTCAGCTTACTTCATCCAACTGATTTCTTAAATTTCTTTTTTTTTTCTTGTTTTTGCATGTCTTTAAAGTGAAGCGATAGACTCATCTCTTAACCTCCAGTTTAACTGAATTATTAATCAGGCCATCAAAGTTGTTTACAGTTCTTTGTGTTTTGCATTTTTAACGACTGATCTTCTACAACATGCTCATTACTTTCAAAAACTTTACTGGTAAGGAAATCTATGCAAAAATGTATCTGGGTCCCACCATTACTTGTAGTATTTTTCTTCCCATCAACACCTGGAAATTACATAGCTCTTGGGAACATTTATCTTTGTAAAAACAACATAGGGACCTTACATCTCCAAGCCTAATAGCCATATGGTGGCTGGAAAGGTGACATGAGGGGGTTTTTTGCTCTTTAAAAAAGAAGAGAGGAAGAAAAGAAAGGCAAGAGCAAAGCAAGGACAATGTCAGAACAGCTGCTGAGAAAAATTAGCAGAGGAATCAAGGAGAAAGAACAAATTGTGGTAAAAGAACACATTGAGTAAGATTTCTAGCTGGTGTCCATTTCAGGGCTGAAAGAAGCAAGTCTTTGTTGTAATTCTCTGTTGAGCAAAGGCTGTTAAAATCAATATACAGGGCAAGAGAAGACACCTCAGATGGTATGATACTTAGACAAAGTATTCTACAAATTTTTGGCCTGTTTTACAAATGCATACTAAGACACTGACTTTAAGTCAATCCTAAAAGTCAGGTTAACTCAGCTCTGTAGTACCAGCCCAGCCCAGCTGCAATTAAATATCCCATCTGCTCTTGAGGAGATTTTCCCAGAGGGTTTAAGCACCAATTTGCCACATGTAAAGCAAAGATTTTTAGGCAGTGTGTGATTATTAAATACAAGGACATTTACATCCTACTAGCCATATAGCTATGTGGCCCTAGACTGTGATGAGCTTTGGCTTTAGCCCATTACCTGGCTTAGTCTGAAGCATAAACATAATCCTAGAGTGGAAGGCGAGAAAATAGAATGAGAGGAAATCTTATGTAGATACATTAGAGGTTGTAGAAGTAGGACAAAAGACAGAGTTCAATAGACAAAATGACAAAACAAGCTGATTATTAAAGAAGAGAAATTTGCACCTAGTAGACCATGAAGAAAAAAAGGCTTTTAAAAGTCCCACATTCTGAAAAGACTACGACTGTAAGTGAAGGAACTGATCCAGAACTACAAATAAAATGAAAAGCAGCAAGATGAGGCAAGGTGCAAAGCTAAATAAAAGCTAAGTAACAAAAATTGAAGGGAAATGGCAAAGAACAGAGGGTTCCTGGAGTCAAACTCATTGAAGAAGAAAGAATGAAAAAGACAGCTGAAACTACAATAGGACTCTGAAATGTAAGAGAGCCATCATTATTTATAAGTGTCTGAGAAGGGATAGAAAAAGAAATGAAAATGATGCCTGACCTACTATGAGAAACAGAGATCATATTAATTCTAAAAGAAAGGAATTATCTGGCTGCAGCTAGACAGTCACTAATGGGACTGGTACAATTCATCTTACATACCCATTACTATGAGTAGTGCCTAAACACAGGTGCTATTGTACCTATCTGGTGCAACTGCACCAGCAACAGATTTAACCATATCATTTAGGGTGAAGGTGCTCAAACAATCTCAGATTCTTTTGAAGAAGAAGCAAACTGAGCCTGCAATACTCTTCTTTATATATCTCTCTAGGAGAGACACCATTTAATAAGATTCGTCTCAAATATTAATTTCTATATAAATGAATCTCATAGAAATACATTTAAGTGGAATATATTTGAGAGGGATAAGGATGATTCCTTCTTCTCCATCAGAAGGTAAAATACTTCTAGTTTTAGAAAAGATAGAAAAGTATATTCCAAGTATTGGAGTCTGAAAGTGAAATAGACTGTAATTGACTATTCCCATTTCCAAATGAGAAAAATACGGGTAGTTACAGCAAAGATAGCAGCACACCATTTTGTGTTTACTTTTTCAGTTTAAATAATGTAATTTGTTAGTCCTACCACAGTCTAAGTAAAAGATATTTGCATTAAAAATATGAAGGTAAATTGCTAGCACAGGCAGATACAAGTCCCAGGAACTCATGTAAATGAGATCTTTGCACACTCCCTATGGAACATCTCAACTGGATGGCACCTCTTAAAGTCAACACTTTGTGCACAGAGCGTGCTAGGATATTCAGTCACTGGAACTTCTCAGCACAGGTGGGAAAGCTAGATTTTTTATTAGATTCCTTCATTATTTCTCTCAGCCCTTTCTTCTCCTAAAGTGGATTAAAAGACCTACACTTATCTCAGTATGTGAGTAAAACATAAAACAAAGCTCATTTTTCATATCAACACCATCTCCCAAGCCAGAGAGTTCACACCACAGGCTTGTGTTTTTACTTTTGAGCTGTCACCAGACAATTAAATGAGTCAAAGTGTGAACTACGGAATGACTGGCCTTCACCAGTTTTCATTCCTTACTTCTAAAGCACAGAAAATAAACCAAGCTCCAAGTCAAATTAAAATTTATATGTGTTTTATCCTTTGTCTTTGCACAGAACTCTTCATATGACCTACTTGGTACACGTACAACTCATGACTCAAAGCAAAGGCATTACATGTGTATGACTCATATCAAGTCCAAAAGCTTTATGATTACTTCAAACAGATTAATTTTAAATAAGATGTAGTATATGTTTTAGAGTATACACATCAGACTTTTATGCAGAATTCAGGTGCTAAGCTGTACTCTCTTTGCTCCAGGTTTTGTGATAGATGTGTATTTTATCTGTCTATTCTCTGGTGCAGCAGAATGATAATTCTTCATGTGGCTGCAAGAGCCCCAAGGAGTTACAAACACAGCCACGGTCAGAATGAGGTCAGGTTATTCCACATCCCTTTTCTCTGGTACAGCAGCAGGAGGAAAAGCATATGGCATAACAGACATGAAGTCATATTGCTTGTTCTAAACATAGTTTTCTATTTCTGCCACATGTGGAAAGTTCCATGTGTAATAAATGTCAAGAGCCCTTGCATTGCCCCAAATTTTTGAAAATTCTTCCACTTGTTCAGGCAGCTGAAGAAGGAGGGGAACAGACCAGAGCCTGCACACTTTCCCACAAAAGCACACAGAGATTTGTATCTTTCTTTGGACTGCAAAGACATGAACTTACTCACTACAGCAAACCAGAGAAGAGAACTATAATCAGATGTGAAGTGCCTCCAGCTTTTTATTGGCACCATTGATCACATAACCATAAGAATTAAAATGGCCATGTTTGGGCTCCTTTTCCCATTGCAGATCAGCTAACTCTGGAGTCACCCTGAAGATGACACTTGGTGCCCAGAGTGCCAGGAAGGGTTAGGACAGGCTGAGGTGCAGGTGTTATTTCTGTGCTGTCCCAAATTCAGCCCTCCTGAGCAGACCTGGGGAGGCAGCACAGAGCCAGCTCAGCCAGGTGACCTCACCCCAAGCTCTGGGCTTGGGCTCCTGGGCTGCAGGGATGGGAGGCAGGCATTGCTCAGTGTGCAGGCATCCTCTGGGCTCACAGGAGCAGACATGGCTTAGAAGGGAATGATGGCAGATGCTACACGGATTTGTAAGAGACAGGGTGTGAGAATCTTCCTCAGCATTCAAGTAGTGAACTTAGAGTGTTTCAACTTGTACTAGAAACTGCTTATGGAGAGCTAGGATCACAACCCATTTATCATTATACTGGCAACTGCTCCCTTTGCATTCACAAGGAATGGGGGGAGTGTCACCAGAAAATGTGCAGTGCCTTCTGCAGTGTCCCCTGGGACAGCACGGCCCTTTACTCACACTCAGAAAAATGCCTTAAACCCCTTTCATATTATATAAGCTTCACTGGGAGCCTTGCACAGCCATTCAAGAGGAAAGAAAAATAATGGGTAATTAAAAGTATAGTCATATATTTATTTTAACTGGATATATCTATACATATATACATATATGTGTGTATATGCAAACATCTGCAGGGTACTTTTGTTGGAAATATCATTAATAAAATCAAGACTTACTGATGGAGCTCGACCCTCAGGTGAAGTTTTCATTCACTTCAGTGGTATATCTGCCAGAGTAAGGCCACAGGAGTTTGATTCGATACAAATCAAGGCATGAAATATTTCCTCACCAAAATAAAACTGTGAAGGAGCTGCTACTCTCCCACCATAGCACCATTATTCCAAGTGTGTGCTGTCAGGCTGATATTATGCCTGCATTGATAGTTGCAGGAGAGGCAGCTCACGATGTTCCCTCCTCCCAACACAGATCTCTGCAGGTAGTTTTAATGGGGCTGTTAATAAGCTGGCAGCCATCCCAGCCAGATGTAGCACTTTTAAACATTGTCCTTACAGCTCTGTCAGAACTGTTGACATGGCGTGCCAGTAATGGAAAATTGCCACTGCACCCAGCAACCATCTTCATTACATGGAATCACACTGTTAATCTACGGCCAAATGCAACTGGAGGGGGAAGGAGGGTTTAGATTGCACCCATCTGTATGCTATCACTCCAGGTGGCAGGTCGTTCTTCAGGGTTAGAGATTGAATCAGTCTTTCCATCATCAATAAGCCCTGCTCCACAACAAGAAGCTGTCAATCCAATATTTTCCTTCCAGCACGGCGAGGACCGCACAGCGTGGTAATGAAATTTCCCTGTAAGGAGACCACGGGGATCTACACCAGGGAGATACATCTCTTTAAAAAGCTCAGGAAAATCAGACAGCATGCTGCACAATCTGGGCAATAACTCAGTTTCCAGCACCACCCTAACTGTTTTATTTGTTTAGGGGTGAGATCTACCAGATAAATCAGGATTTTAATGCTGGATTACTTCTTATTCTTTTGGTAGAAATTAGTATTGGGTAATTGTTTCCCATTTGGAAATGTTTGACAGCCTCAGAAAAGACATTCATTTCTGAAACGAAACAAGCTTGTTGATATACAGCTGCTACATCACATATATTTCATTACTTATTACAACTATAACCTAGGCTAAAAAAGTAGTTGTTTTAAATTGCTCCTTATAAAAAATTATTGGGTATTACATATTACCTTTTCAAGATGCAGTTTAGCATCTTCCAGAACCAACTGGAATTTCCTCAAAGCCCACTTGCTACTTGCAGCAGGCATTTTGTTGCTCAGAGAAATCTTCTGCCCCCTTAAATTACCCATTTTCTCTTATGTATTTATAATATACCTACAACTATGGCACCTAATTACCATCTCCAGCACCCTCCTGAATTAGAAATTTACTTCAGTAATATAGGCATTTTGGCTTTCTGATGATATGTTTATTTTAAAAAATGCATACTATAAAAATGTATACATGCATACTAGCTGCAACACATATACTTTCATTATTACAAATGAAACTATGTTCCTAACAAGAATATCATGACAGCAAAATTCTCATATTGTAACAGGTATCCAGCTTCTTAAATGTATATTATATATATTGCATTCATTCCCACTTGGCTATATTATGGATTGTAAATTCTGCTTCCCCTCTTTTTTTTTTTTAAAGGTTCACGTTTTAACTGATAATGGTTAGTTACAGTATGTGTTTCAAAGCAGACAGAAATAGGAATAATTTAATTTCCTCAGTTTTGCACAATTATTACTTTTTGTGAGTTACGCATTTGTTAAACCATGAACGAGTTCAAGCTAACAATTATGATCATTAAACAGAAATGACTGTGACACTGTCAGAGAAATTGCTGAAAATAGGAAAGCAAAGCAGAAGACAACACAACTATGGAGATACAGGAACAGAAGACAGACTCTAAACCCATTTTCTGAAACAGAAGGACTGGTAGAAATACATCCTAGAATATCTCTTTTACATCATTTGGTTTTGGTTATCACATCCACAAATACAGAAAACACATTTGTTTACAAATATAGTTTCTTAGGAATCAGATAATTTGATTATTATCAATGTACTACTGTTGTATTTAGCCAGGGAAAAAAGAAAATAAAGAACACTCTAGCTTTCTTTCCTGAGCTATCTTTTTATCCTACTGACACTGTGTTTGGATTGATGATGCTATTTCCTTGCTAACTACAAGGACTGCAGCCCAGTGCATATGGAGGGGGCTCTGCCCACAGGACTACAGTGAAGTTAGAAATCCCTGCTTCAGCTAGGCTAAATTTTGTGGCTCATGGAAAAGAATATTAGTAAATACTCCATATGTGGCACCTGTTAAACCCACTGAGAGGAAGGCAATGATTCATTTCTTCGTGTTCTGAGCCTTTAATGAGAAATATCAGATTCAATAAGTTATTGGTTTGGACTTAAATTTAATCTGAAGGATAAGGTAGAAACATGGAACTTTTCTGCCACCTTCCTCAGTCATTTTGTCATTTATAAAATAAGGCCTCACCCTTTGCTGTATCCTGTTATTTTTTCATGGAGGCTAACTAGCTTGATGCCATGAAAAGTAACATAATATGAAAAGAAATGCCTCTGCCTCAGAAAAAGAAAAGTTTCCTGTCTAGACCTCAAACTCCTCTACCTGTTGTCAGACCCCAAACTGACCTTTTTGATGACCTTGGTCCTGCTTGGCAACACTTATAAGAAGATAAAGGTTACCTTTACACTACATTTACACTACAAAAAAAAAAATTCTCTGGCATCAGACCGCTGGTACAGAGCACTTGCATTAAAATTTCCTTTGGATTTGATTTCATCAATAAAGGATTAACTCTTCCAAAATGTACAGCAGCCCACACTGTTCAGTGTTTGGCTGTAGTCCCTTTGGCCCCTTTTGCTGTTTTGTCCTGAAAAAGGGGGTGTTTTTTGCTGTTCACAACATGCAAAATAACAATCCTGGCACAATCTGCCAGAAGAGTATTTTTTAAACACGATGCTGAATCTATACAGTGTGCCATGGGCACAGCATGTGACATATAAAGATATTTTAGAAAGCAAATCTTGCCAAGATAGTGTGGGAAGACCATGTAAACAAAGATGCCAAAGCTTTACATACACTTAAAAATGAGCTGTCCCTGGAGTGAGCTGACTGCAAAACCACAAGGTTTGATTTGAAAAGGACCTGCATTCCAAAAGAGAGCCTGTGAGTAAACTACCAGGTGTGCACTGTACATGTTGGTCAAACAGGCTCCCTAGGGTCTCTGCTGAGTCTCTGGGAAGAGTCAGGACCTCAGATGGAAACACAACCAAGCATAAGGATTCCCCTTTTCTCAATTCCAGTCCATTTTTACCTACTGGTGTCACCTTGTCTGACTTCTACATGCTTACACACAACTGTAGAAAGAGTTGGAAGAATTTAGGGTGCTGCTTTTGCTCAGCTGTTTGTTACCACCCAGTAACAGCAAGAAGCAGCACAAGTGGTTGCTGCTGTCCTCTGGCTGAGCTGCTCTGTTTGGTTTTTCTCCCCCCTTTTTAGTGAAAATTCCATGAAAAGCAAAGATTAGTGCTGCAGAACCAATGTTTCTCTTTTATCCCTCTCCAGTGGCCTGTGAACTGGTTCCCTGCACATCCCATCCATGTGTGGTAAAATATAACTGATCAATGTTTGGAGGACCTTTTAATGTCTTTAGATGGACACTAATTTTTATACCATTTTGTGTATTACCATTCTTACCATTCTTTGTGCAAGTGAAATTTCTGAAATTCTGAAATTCTGAAACAGCAGAAGGAACAAAAAACTTAAAAGGACATGAAATTGAAAGGAACAGGCCATGTGTCATACCCCAAGGGATTTTTGGTTCAGTGCCACAAACATCTTCCAAGAAGATTAAGGATTAAATCTGGCCTCCCACTCTGCCACACTCAAATTCAAAGTACGAATTTTATTACTGAGTTTTTCGTGGCTGGGGGGTGGAATTTACTACCGAACTTTCAGAATCACATTTGTATTTCTTGTATTTCCACATTGCCTGGGAACCTGTTGAACTTCTGGCATCAATTAGAGAAAGCTTAAAGATAATCTACTGGCTTCCCTCTGTCCTAAAGAGGCAGATAATGGACCACTCTGGACCTGCCTGTGACCCCCAGTACACCTCCCAGGTAAGGAGCATTTCTAAAGGCTTTTACATTTTTATGACCTGCTTATATTGCCAAAGTGATGTAATTTGGATGAGTCCAATGGAGACTTAACTCTTTCATTTGCATTTTAAGCTGGTGAATGAAGAAGTGCATCCCACTACAATCCATGGTGGATTTATCTGTCACTCAGGCCTAATGAATTTCTCCTCTCACTAAGCAGCACTGCAGTGAAATTTTCCAGCTATATAACTAGAATGAGACTTTCCAATGTATGCTGCCCAGTTACAGCAATTTAGTGAACATACCTGTTTAAATGAAGATAGAGGGAAGGTGGGTGATTTGTGTAGAAAGTATCATCATCTGAAAAATCATTTTAAAACCATGATTGCAGCCATGATATGTGTGGAGGCATAGTGAAAGAAATTGACTTATATGGTCAGTAATAAAATATTTCACCTAATGGAGGAAAAGCTGAGTCAATGAACAATTTTGTACCACAGTTATTGCAAAATGATTACAGCCCCCTTTATCACAGCTGCACAATGTGCTGACTGAACAGGAAAACATGCAGTACACACAGTGTAGTGATTTCCACCACCGTGCAAGTAAATGTCAGACTTGTTCCATCCATTCAGTGATTTTCTTAATGAAAACGTCAGCATAATGCTGGCATTTTCCTCCTTTCATTTAATGCCTGTTCTCCTCTTTCATCCACTATTTGACCTTTGCATGCACTTGGTAGCTTGCCCAAGGTGCTGTCACACCTCCACTGCTCCTCTCTAATGATGTTCTTTCACTGCCAGATTCAAACAGGATGCTTGAGAAGCAATTGCAGGGCCCTGTTCCCACTATGATGATGAAAATCTGAACACTTCACTGCTTCAGGTGACTTTTCACTTCTGCTCTGAGAAGAATAACCAATGGCTGTTTACCAAAATTAACCTGTTCAAACAGCATCCTCTTACAGTAGTCTAAGGCTCAAGAGAAGCAGGCACAACTGTTGCAGCAGCAGCCCAGGAATACCAAGGGCTGGAGACTGCTGAAGGAGTCAGATGATTAGAGGATTATGTTTTCTCAGCACAAAAGGAAAGCAATTTGAATGAGGGGAGCTTTACAGAAGACAATGGCAAATAGGAGCAATGTGAGTTTTATAAGATGGGAGCAATTACATGCCATATTGACTAGTTTTGGTCACCACAATGCAAGAAGGATATTAAACTAATGGAGATCATTGAAAAGAGAGCAGCAAAGATGGTGAAGGGCTTGAGGGGAAAGCATCTGAGGAGCAGCTGAGGTCACTGTGTCTATCCTGGAGGAGGCTGAGAGGAGACCTCACTGCAGGCACAGCATCCTTGTGAGGGGAAGAGGAGGGGCAGCACTGATCTCTTCTGTCTGGTGGCAGTGACAGAACCCAAGGAATGGCCTGAAGCTGTGTCAGGGGAGGTTTAGGTTGGATATCAGAAAAGGTTCTGCACCCAGAGAGGTGGTTGGGCACTGGAACAGCTCCCCAGGGAAATGTGACAGCACCAAGCCTGACAGAGTTAGCAAAGTGTTTGAACAGCACTCTTGGGCACATGGTGTGATCCTTGCCTCTACAGGAGCACAAGCTGGGCTCCATGATCCTTGTGGGTCACCTCCAGATCAGCATATTCCCTGATTCTGGAAAATCAGGCCGTGTTAGTTACATTTATAGCTCCATGTTGCACGGAAAAAACTTAATAATACTCTTGAGCATGCAGCTGCCCTTAAAGATCTGGGTGCATATTGTTTCCAGCAGGAATACAAATGAATCATGGTTCTAACAGCTGAAATAGGAAGAAAGATAATTTTTTTTATATACATCCAGATAGTGCACCATTTTTCCTGGTGATCTGAGGAGATTTATCTCCACTGTATTGTGCTTAAGAGCCTCTTGCATGTATTTGCCAACAACTGACCTCACAGCACAGCCAGCAAGGAAGGGCAAGGCGTACAATAAATCCTGGAGTGACCTGAAGAATGAATTAGAAAAAGCTGACCAAATCCAAAGCTTCCTTCCTCAGCAGTGCCATTCTGAGGGTTTGTTCTCTCCTTCCAGGGTCTCTACACTCTCAAAGACTAACTTTCCATCACAGAAACTCCTTCTCCTGCCTCTTGGAATGAGCAGAGCAGAGGCAATTACCTTTTCTACATCACCCTCCCATTTCTTTATGATATTCTCTTATGTTGGGTTAAGAAAGGAGTGGGCTAAGTGCAAGAACAGGTAGTTCATGGCTGGTGGACAAGAACCAGACCCCTCTGGGCTGCACAAGTGCCTTTGCTGGTATTGTGCTGTATCAGAATGCTGGTTTATCCACCTACAGAAACACAAGGAATTCCTGCCTTGGGCAGAAAGGAGTTACCAGCAGCAATTAAGTCTAAACCAAGAATAACCCGTTGGGGGAACAGAATTGCCAGCTATTTAAATCCCTTTCTACATGGCATAAAAAATATATATCTTATAAAAACAACTAGGTTGTGAATTTGACAGGTTTATTCTATGCCACAAGTCTCTTTCTATTAGTCAGGTGTCTACCTGTAATACCTATAATCAGCTTTTCCTCATGAAAACATGGAAAAAAAGAAGCTAAAATGAGGCATACAGCAAGGTATTGAACATAATAAGCAGCCTAAAATAGTTAAAGCTTTAGCTAGATATTTTTCACCTTTATCAGTTCACTGTGTGCTGAGAAAAATAACATATAAAATAAGGAAAAGTATTTGACATGCCATAGGAAAATGTTCACAGCCTGAAAAAAAGAGAGCAAAAGGATCAGAAGGCAGCAAATGCCTGCATTAGGCTCCTCTCTGCCATGGGCCACAGCACACAGGCAGCTCAGCACCAGATCAACATCTCTGAAGTTTGGAGCACCAACAACTCCTTTATCCAACTTCAGACACCTGTGATTGAGATTTTTGGCCGTGTGCTCTGTACAAAAGCATAATGGAATGACAAAGCTCTGCCATAATAAATGGCTCCAGGTAATGCTGAGTGCTACAGAGCAGATTGCTTATTTCTGGGAGTGAAAGATACAGCACTCGTTCAAGGCTAATCTGATAATAGATCACAAGGAATTCCAATGCCACAAAAGACTTAGCAGAGCCTTGGGATTTCACCAGGAAGAGGGACATAACTAACCCAGCACAGTCTAATGATGAAGGAGATTCTCTGCAAGCTGATTTACTGTTACACAGCCTTCCCTTGTCTCGCCTCATCTTAAGGAGCTGAAATGTTTTCCATAATGGGTCATAAAGCCTGTGTTTTCCCCTGCAGCAAAAGCCAACAGGTTTTACTTGGCAGGAAGGAAATCTGCACAAGCACTCTCAAACTATGAAAACAAACCACTTCTTTCAACCAAACAAAATCAGTGCAGTAATACAAATTTCCTATGTCCTCCATGAGAAAACATTCTTTATCAAACCCTGTGAAATCAACATGAAAAAGATGATATGGTTGTAGCACATCTTTCAAAACTAGCAGTTTTGCAGCAGCTCCTATTTTGTTAGATAGCATTTGGTTGTTTGGAAGGGCAAGCTGCACTGTTGTGGTAGCAAATTTTACACATTGGGAATTTTTTATATGAAATATTACCTCTTTTTATATTGGTAAAACTGAGTTGTTGGCAACCAAGATACCACTTGGCTAAACAATATATGAGGAAAGGCAAAAGGTGCAAATCTTAGAGTCACTAGAAAGAGAAAATTTGAGCTTTCTGCATCCTGAGAAGAAGAAAATGCATAACCAGTGGATTTTAAATAGGAAGACAAAATAATGAGAATAAAGCCTCAGTAGATATAGGGGAAAGCTGAATCCTTTTCATAAGTGACATTTCTATAGAAGATTTTCAAAGGAAAAGAGTGGAGCACAAAATTTTCCCTCTCCCTTCAGAGTCTGAGACCATTATTCCACAATGATCAAGGGAAAAAGTAGAAAGCTCAAATAATTATAAAATCATAAGCATCACCATGAGGCCTGGATGGCCTTTTGTGTTTGTCAGGAGATGTGTTATCATTGGATTTAATCTATGTCCTATTTCATTCAAAATAAGAAAGTTTGCTTCCTACTTTTAGCAGTTTTTTAAATTGGAAATTTACCAAAGTTTATAACCTTAAATTGATGGATGATCTTTTTAAAGCTACCTACTTGGCATTGCCAGCTACGTAATGCACAAGTGACAGAGTTTTTTCAAGACTTAATTAAATATTATCCAACCCATACAGGCAGAAAGAAAGATTTTATGTGTTGTTACCCAGAAGGCTTCCCTAATAGCCACTCCAGCCTCTGCCCTGAAAATTAAATAACTACTGGGTTATATTTTTAATTCAAACTTGCTCCTTCCCATCTTTCCTATCCTGTGACATAGTTGATCAAGATTAGTTGTATGCCTTTTGCTGTGGAAAAATGGAAAAAATAATTTAATCAATTTTTTCTTTCTTTTTCATCCAGTTCAAGATATAAATAGCTCAGTCTTACATGCTTCCCCCCTTCTCTTTCTCTTTTCTGAGCCTATACAACTTTACATAGTTTTATCCACTAAAAGAAAGGGTACAGTTTAAGGAGTTTAATGACTGAGAAATGTTTGAAATAGCTGTTTCCACTGCAACACATTAATGAAGTTTGCCTATGATATTTTTTTCACTACATTAATTTTTACTCTGACTAACAGCCCACTTGTTAATTTAAGTAGCTTATTCTGATTTGTTGAATAGATCCCCAAGTTCTCTTTTAAGATATTGTAGAATTACCTATGAGCAATCCTGTAAAGTTTCAAATATAAAGCTTATTAACATTTAAAGTAGATACCCTTAGGTAGTTAGAAGAAATGATTCTATGACATAAGTAAGGTAATTTTAGCAGAAATTAAGGAAACAGAATTTTTGAAGTACAATAATTTACACGAAAATTCCCGTGTTTGAAAGAGATTGATGGAGATCTGCACTTCACACGTTCTTTTCCTCTTGCTTAAGAGGTTGTGCTTTATTCATTTATAATAATAGGCCACTTTATTATTATTCTCAGTGAATAATTTTGAAGGAGAGCATAGTAAGGACCTAACAAACCATGAGTTCAGAATTTGAACAAAACAGGAAAATGTATTTGATAATATTTCTTTACCAAGAGAAAAGTCTTATTTGAGAAATTTCTTGATTACCACGTTCTCAGTTTCATGGTTAATTCTGAGTCCAAACAGCCTGACTGACAACTCTTATGCTTAATCTTAAAATAACACTGAATTGCTTTAAACCAGGATCTAAATATTTCATACAGATATGATCAGAAGCATGTATTCATCTTGGACAGGGAATCACATTCCATTTACATACCTCCTTGTCTTTGAGTACATGGTCTGAAGTTCAGAGCCTTAAAAATACATTTATTTCAAAGGGTGCTGGATTTGGCATTAATGAATAACTCTGGCTGCAGTAATATGCTATTTGAAAATATTTAATTGAGCTCTGAAAACTCTATCGAATACCAAAGCAATTTTTACTACAGTTTGATTAAATTCAACAGCCAAACTTTGTAGCACTTCTGGGTCAAGCCCTAAAAGAGCTGAAACTAGAAGACTTGATGGCATAACCCTTATTGCAAGAAAAAAAAAGCATCAGGAAGTGGCCACATTGCCTCTGCAGAAACACCATTTTCATTCACTGCCATCCAGGTGGGGAATCTCGTGAGGTTTGACAGGACCAAGTGCTGGAGCTGCAGCTGGATGAGGGCAATCCCTGGCATCAATCCAGGCTGGGGACGGGCAGATGGAGATCAGCCTGCCCAGAAGGATTTGGGGTGCTGGTGGAGGAGAGGCTGGTGAAATTCTTTACTATGGGTGCACTGGCACAGGTTGCCCAGAAAAATTGTGAATCCCTGGAAGCGTTCAAGGCCAGGTTGGATAGATCTGAGCAACCTGGTCTAATGAAAAATGCCCCTGTCCATGGTAGAGGGGTTGGACCTAGGGGATGTTTAAGCTCCCTTCCAACCCAAACCATTCTATGATTCCACTTCTAGGACTTATACTGAACACAATCAATAAATTTGCTGCCTTGGAAGCAAATACTGGCAATAAGCAATACTAGCACACTACTGCAAGTTTTCAAAGTTAATTGAATCAGCATATAAAAATGTTTTCCCTGTGTAATAAATCTCATTATAATCAACCTCTCTATGGCAGGCACTTCCCTATGATATGCAAATTTCAATTATTTATTTAGAATATATTCAGCATTTTCATATGACTCCATTTTCTGCTTAAAAAAATTTGAGAGCTGCATTAAATACCCGGCTCTCCTTTGGAAAATGTTATTAGCAACATTGTATGCTAACATAATAATGGAGCTTTTCAAATATTCAGACTACAAATATACTTTGGAAGTGAAAGAAGAGTTTCACTGAAACTTCATTTAGGCTCTTCCTGGTTAAATCTACTATGCTGACTTCTTATATGCAGCACAGAAAGAGATAAAGGTTTAAGTATATTTTACCTATTTTTCCCTGATACAAGAAAAAATCTCAATGATGAAATCATTATTTTTTTCCATTTTAAAGTTTAATCTCAATGAACTCATGCTGGATTTCCAAGTGTAAAAACAGCAACAGATTGAAGGAGAAATACAGAGCACTGACAAAAATATTCTAGTGATCCACTGAATGCTATGAATCTGTTTCTCAACCAGTGTTGTTAAACATTCTGGAGAAAAGCCAGATGATCTCATTCAAGGTGAAAAAATAAAAAGGAAACAGCAGAAAACTGATGTTATCTAATGGAACTTTTTCACAGTTTACTGAGAAACTCAGTAAATGATTCCACTCCATCAGAGTTACTGTTAATATAGAGCAATAAGACCACAACTTGTCCCATTAATAGTTATTATTTAAATTTATACAAAGCATGTTTTCTTCTGTGTTTCTAATCATGTAATCTCACTAGGAATGAAAGAACCTTCATGATGATGGCCATGTCTAAAAATTGCAAAACTCAACCAATGAATTTCAGTTCCTTCTCCTTTCTATTGTTTTTCCAGAAAATTGTATCAAATAATACATTACTTCAATTCAGACCTGACTGTCACTAAAAATAATTTCTAAAGAAGCATTAACATTTAATAATTTTTTCACACTTGTTTATTTTTGGGATTCACATGGAAAAAATAAAATTTATATGAGACAAATGAAATATATGTATCACATGGTCAAAAAACTGATCAGTAAAACACACAGCAAGAAAACAATGATTTATAGTTAAAGTAGATTAAGTCATATGACTCTTCAAAATGAGGCATGTGTAATCAAAAAAAAAAGCTTTCCTATATATAGTCAGTGTATATACACCTTCAGGTACCACATGAAGTTTGATTATAGACAGTTAAATTATGAATGTTAAACTTTTATGGAAGGATAAGTCAAAGAAAGATACTTGAAGGTCCATAAGCAAACCCCAGCTAAGAATTGTTTGCTGCTAGATTCAAATATCAACATGTGAGTGATTGGTTGCACCCATCACAGATATTTCTCCTATTTTTTTCTTTCTGAATTGCACTGTTCAAAAGAGAAGAAATTCAAAAGGAGCAATAATTGTAGAAAATCCACTGGACAAAGACAGCAGACACAACACACAGGCAATCAAACAAGAACTTCTTTCTTAACTGGTGCAAGATAAGAGGTATTTTTGACTGTCACTAGAAACATTTTGTGGCAACACTGTATGGACTCAACTCCTGTGAAAAGTCTCATAAACTATTTCTGAATACAAACCCTACATTGAATTTGGCATAGACAGCAAGAAACTCAGGATTCTAGTTTAGGTTGGTTGTATCTTTTTCCCTGCAGATGGAATTTTTTCCTGTGATTTTTTTTCTTTGTAGAGGAAACAAAGTGATCATTTTTCCTGCCTGTGTGGCTTTGAGGTCTGCCTTGTCCCTTTCCAAACTAATCCAATAAAATAAAATGTGCTCTGGAAAGCATGATTTTTACAAGAGAGGAATAGTCTGACTTTGAGGGAGAAAAAGTGTCTGCATTAGGATGATAAATGACTAACTATAATTAATTGATCAATTAATTGATTTTACAATAAAATCCAGTATTAGATGATGTGGCCTTAAATACACCATGACCTGCAGTTGTATCTGATAAATTATGCTCCATCAAAATCTGCATTCAGCAGTTATTTATTGTGCAAAGTTCCAAATTGGATCTTCTACTTCTGAATTAATTTGGATCCTAAGTATTTTGCATTTGTATTGCCACCCAAAAGGGTTCTTGTAAAAATCATGTTTAAAAAAGGGATATACAATATTTACAGTAGAAACGTGCTTGACTTTCTATGATATTAAAAAAGCTTAGCAAAAGGGAACAATGCTCATCATCTAAATGTCTGGTCTAGAAAAATTATTCCTGGGGTAATTTCAGGATGCTGCTCTCCCTGGATTCAATTTATGCTCTGCATCTACAATAAAGGGCAAATGTCTCTGCAGTTCCCTGCTGAAATCAGTGTTGGGCTTGTACTTCTCAGCCTCTCAGCTTGGAAGGATGCCATTGCAAAGAAGCACAGAAAAGGGAAATGAGCCACCACAGAGAAAGTCAAGAGTGAAGATGCACTTCAAATCAATTTTGCCATGAAGCTGAGCTCTTGTTATGTCTGGTAGGAATGGATTTTTAACAGATATGATAGAATAACCTCAGGGCTACTATTCTCCTAATCACACAGATTTTTAGCTTTTCTGGGAAAACCAAAATGTTAAAGATTTTTTAAAATATTATTTTAATCGTGCTAAATGTCTAAATAAATCTCAGAAAATTGGTTCTGTTTTGGGAAAAAGATGTTATTTAACCTATGAAATGTTGTAAACAGGTTATTTAAGTTGGACTTTGTTATTCTGCTATGCTGTAATGGTGGAAAAGATGATGGAAGAGACAAAAGATGATGGAAGAGACAAAAGAAGCATCTGTTTGATGAAGTATTAGAAAGAAATTTGAAGTGGCATTTGACAATATATCAAATAAAGGGCACAATTCAATAAGGGATCACAATTCAAATATTCAGCAGCATTTAGAAGACTACCCCATTTGAAAACCCACTAAAATATGTTTTTGTAAGTGCTATCCTACTGAATAGGACAAAAACAGAGGAATAAAATTTCAGAATAGCTGAAAAATCACAAGAATTGCTCTTAACCACTCCAAGGCTTTTCCACAACTAACTGAAATATAGGTCATAAGTCTCAAAAAAAGAAAAAAAAGAAAAAAAATAAAAAGTGAAGGAAAAATTTAGCTTCAAATACTTACCATAAACCCATCACTGCAGTTACACACATCAGCATCTTTGAGTTCAGCTTGCAGCAGCAAACATTTAGGTACCATTGGCAAAAAGAGAAGGCAAAGTTTGTGGCTACAAATTTACAAATGTCTGGGTTATTGCTCAAAAATACCCATGTCTACAGTCTGGTTTACAGCAGCTCCATGGTAAGAATGTGCTTGGGATTTGTTATCATTTGGGTGAGCACAACAAGATAAGATCTTAACAACTATATTCAAAACATGCACAAGTTCGTTTACACTGCCTGCAGTGCTGCATTGATTCCTATCTCTTTCCTGGGTTATTTCACCAACAAAAGGGTCATAGCAAATGTACTCAGAGCCAATAAGCCCAGAGAAATTAACTCCCCCCTGCTCCCCAAAGTTTCTATATAACAAAAATTGTGTGTGGTTGATTGTGGCTTAGATTCACTGCCAAAAGAGTTTTCATCAACTCGCCGTTTATTCACATTGCAACATTCTCAAATTCACTTCATCTATTTTTAGGGACAGATAATAAACATTTATGTGATCAAAATAAATAATACAGGACTACTGAAACATCTCAAAGGCTTTGCTATTCAGAATGCCATCATGTCCTGCCAGGGAGGTACACTCAGCACTAGCCACACTTCAGATTTCAGCCATTTACTTTTGACATAATGAAAATGCCTTCTCTGCGAGTACATGGCCACTCTCCCTCTCTCACGTCAGAGTCTGCAAGCTATCGAGGGTAAAAGATGTATGAGCCTGTTCAGACTGAGAGAGCCAGCAACTTAGTCAGTAGGTTTCTTTTTTTAGTGTTTAATATCTTTCCTGGCTGCAGCAGATTTAGTGTGCTTGGAAGTCAGCAGTGAAGTATTTGGACTACCACTGCTTGAGGGACAGTGATCACTGAGACAGGACAGTGAGTCACAATTTCTGCTTGTTCTGCATTGTCAAAGAGATAGGATAAATACTTAAAAAAAAAAAAAAAATAATTCCAAGCATCAGGACGCTGTGCACACAAATTGCTGCTCACCAGACACGTCTCTGTAACCACAGCTGCTCACATTCCTTTGTGTGTGCTTACACTGTGCAGACTGAAAGTCCTGAAAGGAAGAGGAAAGGGGGAAAAAACTGGATTCCAGATGATCTGACCAGTTTCAGACTGAAGAATCTGAGGCAGCAGCTGCTTGAAGCTTTGGAAGGGGTTTTCTAACTAAACCTGAGGGATTAATATATTACACCATTCCTAGATAACCTATCTGCAAAGGCATTGACTAAGAGTTTGGAACACAAGTGAAAGCATTCACCACTTCTACTTCAGCAGCCCAAAACTGCAGCCCAGCCACGTGAGAGTGCATGCTGACACCAGATCAGTCCTTTCTGAAATCCATACAGAACTGCATTGTTTCCTGCAATCAGCAGTTTTAGGCCAAATTCTATGAATCCCAGTGACCTTGTCTTTTATCAAATAAAATGTGAAGCCCTGGTGAATTGAATGGAAACTTTAACTAAGCTCAACACGAGTTTAAGCATTCCATGCTGGGATATGCTGAAGAACAAGGCTATTCTGTAAAAGTACAAGGAGACATGTAACAGATTAGATTGCCTGTACCAGCATCTCTGAAATTCAATCCTTTCTTAAATCATTTCAAAGGCAGATGGACAATGTTTTGCCAAGTCTGCAATTTGGTGGTGATGAAATTGCCTCATGAATGTGAACTTAGATGACTACTTAGAATTTCATATATTTGTGAAAGAACAGAGGCAGAATTATCTGAGGTCTTCTAAACTGCAAGAAAAGAGAGGAAATTGGCTACATGCTGAAACATCGACAAAAGGACAAGTTGAATCTGTTTATAAGAATGCTGGCAGAAGATTTAAGTGCCTTACAATTTCAAATCAAAGGCCTGCTGGTGTAGAAAAGCTGGAGAAAAAAAAAAAAAGAGAAATCTGCAAATACACTTTGCTTCTGATATGAGATAGAACAGTGGAACAGAGAAACTAAGAGAGAAGGAGAAATATCAGGATTATTTTATAATGGTAGGTATTTCTGCACTCAAATTTGCAAAAAATTAGGGGATAATGGCAAAGAATAACTATGGTAAATACATTTGAAAGAATCCCCTGGCATATGGGAAAAAAAAAAAAAAGAAATTAAAGGCTATTTAGTTTTGTATGATAGCAAGGATATTTAAATACCTAATGGTTATATTTTGGTTTGATGAGGTTGTTAGAATACCTGCAGTATAAGCTGTGAAGCTGCTTGTAGTTCACTTTGCCGTACCACCCTTCAGTCATTTTCTGTGTTGTATTTAAAGGAGAGGTCTTATAACACATTTTCCTATAGTTGGTTTTAGTTTGTCCAGAGAACACCTGTGCAAAAGATGGCAATAATATATAATGATACAAAAAAATCTCATTACTTTTGATATGCTGTACTGGGTACTTTTCTACAAGGCAGACAGGAAAGGAAGGGCATCCCCAGACATCTTCTTGTTTGGAAAATCAACATCCCTACAGTTACTAGCAATAACAAGAGCACAGAGAAATGGCAGATCAGTTCTGAAGAGAGGGATGAAAAGAAAAGCCTAGAAACAATTTTTAAAGATAAATACTTCTGAAATAGATGTGACTTTGGATATCTGACTTCAACTCTGAGATCCAAGAAGTTTCTGCTCATTTTTTCCTTTAATAATAAGGCTTTGCAGGCACTGACTCTCTGATTTTGATTTGAAACTTTATTTCTGCATTTACTTGTCTCAATTTCACCCTGCTTCAATGCCAGCAGAGTAAGAAAAATTGACAGGATAATGTTTAGGTTTTTAGACTCTCATTTTAGAGCTCAGAGCATGTTTCACACACCCACTCGTGGCATCCTTGACCCACAGGTTTAACCCACTGCCTCTTCAAAAGTCACTCAGTGGTTCAGCTGACACTCACCTTGGGTAAGAGCCTCATGCAGGAATACATGTGTCCAGACCCACCTCAGGCTAGCTGCAAGGAATTCAACCCCCAGCTTCCCTCCACTATCCCTTAGCCAGAAAACAAGGCAGGTCAGAGCAGTAGAGAATGATTCAGTCTGTCCTGTAATGTCTGGACCTGCCTGCTTTCATCATCCTCAGTGGGCAGAACGATCACCGTCTGCTGACTCAAGAAACATCTGTGACATATTTCTAGAACATATTTCAGTCTCTCCTTTTTCTTTCATCACAGTCTTTTGTCTTTACCCCCTGCTACCTACTTTCATTTTACCTATCTCAAAACAGGAGCAGATACTTCAGATTTTGCTACTCTCTGTTTTTATTCCCTCTTTTAATCTTTGCCTTACTTCCCCATCCTCTCCCATCACAGCACAAACACACTTGTCCCACTCCAGCCCCTTTAACTACCATTTCTCCTCTCTATTTCATCTCTTTAGGCTCAGAAATAGCACTCTGTGTCCTGCCTTGAACTGCCAGCTCCCTTCAATAAAGATAAGTCACTCTTGAAATCAGTCCCCATTTGGCTTCTCTGACTCTGCACTATGATAATTTTCTCCTGCTGTCTTTCTTCTACACATCCCTCTAGATTTTATTGTGGTTGTTGGTGGAAAATCCAAAATACTTTTTATTTTGTCTCCTTCATTCTTGCCTTTAAATTATCTCAGGCTACCCTTACCTGTAAATTTAAATTACACTACTTTTTTAAAGCAACTAACAGCCCTACCTCAGCATCCCAGACCCACTGCCTCCTTGTCTCTCTGATATCTTTTTATGAGTGACCAGATAGCAACATTTTAAATTTTCTACAAAATTTAAGCAGGCATCTTGTAATTCATTTGCAACATTTTTTAATTTGACTGACCAGCATTTCTCTGCTATGTTTGTTTATAAATACAAGACATATTTGGTCTCCCCCCACTTATTAATATGCTGCTGCAAAGGCTGGTCTTCTACTATGAAGTTGTATCCATGTCACCCCTCTCTTTTCATTCTTCTACTACTGGGTCATATTTTTTGTATGAAACACAATCTACTTGTGTTTATTCTCCATGCCAAGAGCATCATGGCCCCATCCAATTCCCCATTCAGCAATTTCCAGGAACTCCAAATGAATTCTTGTCTCAGTCTCTGTATTTTAACTTCTCACCTCTCAGGTGACAAAGTAAAAAATATCCCCATCATTCTCCACCCCATTCATAAAAAAAAATTCCCTTGTTATGAAGACTAAATCTGATAGTGGGTCTTGTTAGGGTCTATGATTTCAGGAGACCTTGACTGTGCTTTTCTTGTGCACTGCACCTTTTAGCACCTGGTATTTCATTTTGCTCTTGGATCAGCTGGGCAGGGGTGTTCATTGGTGCATTCATACAGGGCATGGCCAAATGCACAACTCCCACATTTATGATGCTGTGAAGGGATGTTCTCATGGGGGGAACACCTTGTTCATGCTTGAGACCATGTTCCAAGCTGGTCCTAAAATGTCTCATGGGAAGGAGAGGGGGAATGATAAAGAATTTTTATAGTCATTAAGACCTCATAAAAGTAGATAGAATCTGAAGAGTTGACACAAGTTGCACAGGACAAAACAGAGAAGTCAAGTGAAGAATCTTCTCACCAAAAGAAAAACTGATGTCCCAGAAGGGTTTCTAGTAAAAAGTCACTTCACTTCTTCCTTTTGCCCTTCTCCCTGTCCTAGCCTTATAAACATGAGCTGTTCTAAAGGCAGCAGTCACATTCATGTTCACAGACTGAAAACTGTGAAGAGTGATGCAGAATTCTATTGTCATAACCAGAGAGCAAGGAGAGGGAGGAGGAGCTAACAAACCTATTTCTGTTCTAGACATATGTAGGTGTGTAAATAATTTATTTTGATGGTTTTATTCTAAACTGATTTGCTTATCAATACTGTCATTGTTACTCTAATTAACTACAAAATCTGCCCAATTTTTCAAGTATGAATTTCTCTCTTTTCATCTGGATTTACAGGATCAGTTTTACCTCTTGAGTTGCTCTCCATTTTGAACTAAAAGCTTAAGGTATTTTTAATACTCTTTGTGTAACAGTATTTGCAGTTAAATGGTACTTGGGAAAGTAGTAGGAATATGTCACAGAAGGCAAGCATGTTTATACTGAATTACCTGATTTCTGTTCTTTGTGATTCTGCATATTTAGCATCATTTGGTTTAGGATTAAAGACCAGCAGAAATGATTGCTAAAGATTTATAAGTACATTTAATCCTATTTTGTACTGAGGCCCTTATTGAATCATGTATTTTAAGTTACACTCATGAGAAGTGCAGAGAAACACACACTGAACTGGTCTTATATAGCAGTTAAAAGCCTTCTTCAAATGCTAATCATTTATAATTAGTCTACTTCAATTAGTAATGAACAAATTGCCCTCTCCAAGAAAAGAGAATATATTCCATGTGCTGATTAAAAGGGAAGAGTGATCTTCAAATTCTGAAGCAAATGATTGATGTGAAGCAAAACTCTCTCACAATTTTGCTCTTTTAACTCTTTGATGAACTGATCAACAAAGGCAAGTTTCCCAAAAGTCTTAGAAACATTATTAGCAATTCACATAAAGAAAAGCACATCTGTGTTCATATGTTCTCACTTTAAATACATCCTTACTTTAGTGCTATTTAATGCCATTTACTAAGCAGGTGTTATATTTCCTCTTTTTTTTCTCAAGGAATCAGCTTCTAATTGGCTACTTTCTAATGTGCAAAAAAAAAAAAAAAAATTCAAAAAGCAATTGGCTGTTTGGGAACTGATTGTTAAGCAGTAGTCCCAAAAAGCCTTTGGGCAGGAATAAAGGCATCTTAGTGATTCAGTAAATTTCAATCACTAAAGATTACACAGTTTAGGAGAAAATATCTAAGTTGAATTTTGATACAGGACTTCTTTCACTTGCTCAGTGTCTATTCTAAATAGCCCAAACAGTGTTTACTGGAAAAGTGGTTTTGCTTTGTCCTAATGAACAAGTTCTTCAGGCAATAGTGTGCTTCAAGCATATGCAAATCAATAGTTTTGAAACACCTATTCTGAAATAGGTAGGGACGAGGGAAAGAAAATTGGACAATTCATTCAGAAAGTAAGTTCCTGCTTCCTGCTGATATGCCAACTGGTGAATTACAGAAAATCAATGTTCTGCTCTTTATGTTCTGTTATTGGGTGTTCTGCTTCCAGATGTTTGAGTGGTCTTGTATAACTGGGGTTTTGTGCATTGCTTTTGGTGGCATTTTTACTTTATCAGAAGTGAGTGGGGGATATTAAGGGAAAATATACAGGACAATGTTACATATTAAAATGTAGAGAAAACCCTTTTCACTGATATGGTTGTGTAGGCAAATGCTGTAGGACTGGTAAGGAATATATTAACAAGAAGATTGTAAATGGAAAAATGCAGACCTGACAAAAATGAGATAAATTCCTTCAATGACAAATCTGTCTCAACAAGAGCAGCTGAACCAGGGGGAGAGTTTCTCTAGTGAAAGTAATGGAATTAAACAGAGATTTCTAGTAGTTCATTTCAGTTTTACCTTCCTTTCACCAATTAAAGCTGCACTGAGTCCTTCCCCTCAGGACCATGGCATGGTCTCTGGAGGAGGAGGTGATGTCTCCTTCCAGCCATCTTCCACTGGCTGCCCTTCATTTGAGGAGGCAGGTGAAGGCTCTGAAGCATGGCTTGGAATCTGATATAAACTGGGAAGCATTTCAGTGTTGTTCTATAATTTGAAAGCATGTAGACATGTATTAAATTGTAATCACTCCCCTCTGTATGGGAATAGGGAAAAGGATACCTTACATTACACAAACATGCAGCTATAGCACTAATTAATTTCCCAATTAAAGCTACAGATAACTCCATAAAATAATTAGCAATAGCTTCATAGATCATTTACCAAGTGTCTGGAATTCAGACAGCAAAACATAGTTGGTCTAGGACAGTGGTTATTTTCCCTGACAGTCTGCTTCTTCTTTAACTATCAACTACATTAGCAGCATTATGGTGAGCTCATAGCAGCTCCATAAATGTTTTATCAGACTTGAAGAAAGATCATTATCCCATGAAACACCATTGTAAGCAGCTCTCATTTTGCTCACTTAACCCTTTGTCTTAATTCACTTGAAAACTTAATGGTTCTGAAAAAGTCATTCATTGTGTCCAAGAACAACAAATGACTTTTTAAAGGATTTGTTTGATTGCAGGTGATTTCACAGCCTCATTAAGATATCAGGATCCCAATATTCAGAAGTAGATTGATTTTTTTTTCTTTCTTTCAAGTTTTCCAGACAGAGCAACAACAAAATGTCTACAAGAGACTGGACTGCACAGGTAAAGTAATCATATTCTAACTTACCTGTATGTATTTTTATACAGAATAATTTACAGAGCCACTCTTTATTCAGGGATTATTCAAGAGGCTGTTTAGGGGTAGACTTTTGGTCAAGTGTCTTAGTTTTATCACATAGAGTCAGTTTTAACTTCTACCCTAGACATTATATCTGACTTTTCTGATGGAACAGTTTAGGAATCTACTCTCTTGGGCAAACACACCTATATGTGTGATTTTGTTACCTTCTCCACCCTTGGAAATGCAACAGTGAAATAAAGCACTGAAGATACAATCTATTTTTTAAAAAAATCTATATTGTTCTGAATCTGGCCTTTTCTCTGGCCTCATGATGTGAATACTGTTTTGTTTGACAGAAAATATAGTAGCATTGTATAGCATTATTATTAGACTATTAATGAGTTTCCAGAGTTGACATCAATAGTACTAATTCTGCAAAAATGAAAAATAAATTACCCAGGAGTTAATCAATTTGCCACCTCTAATACATAGAGAACTCTGAGAAGAAACAGATAAAAAATTCTTTGCAAATGAAAGTTTGTAATAAAAATTAAATACTCTCTTTAATGAAGTGGCTGTTCATATAACAAAAATTCTCATAGCACTAGATTCAGAATTTATATCTTGTTTCATTAAAAAACATATTTGGAAAAAGGAACTGTGGGCACATGAAATACTCAGTTAACATGAACTCTCCATGTTCTGTGAGCATGAGACAGGGAAGAGACCTGTTGCAAAGAATTAGTGAAAATACACAGATTTCCAAAAGCAGTCTGGTTGCCTGGGAACTCAGTGAGAAATAGTTTTACAACTGATCAAAGTCCATTCAGAAATTGATAAAAAAGTTCTGATCTAGAAAGAAATGAAGATGCATATCAACCATACATAATCTGTTGTTTCCCTTATCTTGGGAACATCCTCATGGGAAACCTGAAGGATTTTTTTTTTTTTTTTGTGGCAAAACATCACAGAATACCTTAATACAGCTGGAAAATCTGTCTTCATATCTAAACCACCGAGAAGCAAACACCTAAGGAAATACTAAGAATGCAACACAACGATGGATTTTTGTGGAGAGAAGAATTGGAAAGAAAATTATTACTGCATTGTGAGTGCTACTCTAGAAGTACAGCTAGTAGTATAGTGAAAAGAAAGTGAAAATGTAGAGAAGAGATTTTCTCTGTTAATAAATTCTGGATTATGGAAAAATCTTTAATGGAAATTATACCACCTGGAATTTAGACAAAGCACTGTAAATGTAATAAAGGATATGCTGATGAATTGGTGGAACAGAAGCTGGAGGAGCTTTTTAGTATTTTTCTTCTTCTTTCCTAATTCTTTGCTCTTATTGACAGTATGAACTATTTCTAATATTTTCCATGCAATTTCTATAGTAGGAAAAAGTTAATTCCACATTTTATGTGAAGGAACTCACAATTTCGACAGGAACATCTTGCAGTGAGCTACCAGCTATTAAAAATAAATGGTGAGAGATATCAGCATTTAGTTTACCATCTACATAAGAGCTATTTCTACAGAATTCCTTTATACACTGTAGAGACAAATACTCCTAGTGCCTATTTAAGTTCATATTGCCAACACCTTATTTATGAGCAAGAGGACTCACAGCCAGAGGGGAAAAACACAAAATAAAAGTTGTACAAGCTAGAGTACAAATGGGAAGGTTATTAGGATGCAATTAGACATCAGGATGCAATGGAATTAAATGAACAGGAAGCACCAAGCTCCTGCAGTGTGGGGCAGGGTGGTGTGGGGTTTTTTGGGTAGGGTGAATGGGTGGAGCAGAATGCAGAGGGCAGCTGTCCTGAACTAAAGGCTGGCAGGACCCTTCTGCCTTCACACAAACATTGTGTGAGAAGTTCAGAGAGCAGCATGCTCCTTCCAGAAGAGCTGGGAGCTGTCTTCAGGAGCCAAAAGGATGTGCTCTGCACTGCCTTTGCTCTTGTTAACAGCCTGAGATATGGAGAATATTTTTGGCTGTTTCCACTTAACTTCAAGAATCAAACTTCCTAATTTGTCTCCTACTTGTTCTTCAGCTGTTCCTGGCTGTGTAACAGACTAGCAAGCAGCCTCCACCATAAAGGAACTGTCTGCTCTTTGCATAAACTGGGATTGATGATTCCTAATAAACCTGTATTTTGAGCTGTGCACATTCAGATTCAAAAATGTAAAGCCAAGACTGCTGACTGTGATCCCATCACGAAACAGTATGCTTGTGTTCTGCCAGCATGACATTTTATATAGTTATGTCTTCTTGTCACAAGAAAAGAACTGAAAATGTAAAGTAAGCAAAGATACAGAGGTTTTACTCAATTTTTGCAGCACTCAAAACTCAAATCACCCTGATTATATAGCAGTGAATTTAGGTATATTACAGAAGACATGAAGAGAAGTGCAGTCTAAAATCAATCTTTGAAGAAGGTAGGGCTTTGATTTGCCCCTCAGACTTCAATTTATTCTCAAAGTTGTATATTCTTAAGGTAGATTTTGTAGGTCCAGATTCACAAAGAAACCAGATATATTTTCCTGGAACATATTTTTCATACATTTTCATCATGTAAGGGAATTTTTATGAGTTTTTTTTCTGGCTGTCTACATTATCAGGCTTCGACAAAGGTCTTTTATATTAAAAAAAGAAGTAAAAAGAAATAAGGTGGTTTTTTTAATCTTTAGGTAAATATGTACATTAAAAATGCTATATAGTTATATTATTGTGCAAATTTATATTAATGTGCAGATTAAAAATGCATTATATATTTGTGAAAAGCAAGAGTTAACTCCTCCTCACTGCATGTTTTAAGTCAATATCATTAATCTTGAAATGCAAAACAAAATCCAAATGTGCCATTGCCAACCAAAGGGCTTTCTCACTGGAAAAGGGAAAAGGGGAAAGAGTCAGGCAGTTTTTCAGATTCTAGGATCTCAAAATGACTCTTACATCATCCTACCTCTTAGCCATCAATGTAGGGAATGAGGCCAAGCAGAAGAAGATGGAAACTCCCAAATCTGGATGACCTGTAGCTCTCAGAAGAGCAACCAGACACGATTCAGTGTAGACTGACACAGCTCCAGTTCCAGCCAGCAGCAGGGATCTATCTGAACCTTGGCCAGCATCAGGCTCAAGACAGTGAAAAGCTCTTTTTGTTCTCAGTCTGTTTGGTTGGTTTTTTTTTCCAACTAAAGCCTGCACACAGCACCCAACCTGATTTTCTATTTATATCCCCATTTAGACATATAGAGGTGACTCTGCAGACCTTTCAGCAAGCACATCCTTCATGGCAGACACTTTGCCAGGGCACACACTGCAGGGAGCAGAGCTCCATCAGCAGTCCCCACATCCCTGCTCCCTGCAACACACACACCAAACCTTCCACGTTATCCAGATGTCTTTGATCCCCTTTAGAAGTGAGCTGGAGAATGGATATGGGGAAGTGACACACTTCCAACTTAAATTTTGGTCTCTTTCAGTTTAGGGGCTGCATGCAGTGTCAGACTTGACAGGCTGGGATTGCTCTTGTACTGCTGTTTATATGTAGCAGAAGATGCTGCTTTGTGAAGTTACATGCACTAGGAACATATTTTACTTTTGAAATATTATTGTTTACAGGATTAGAAATAATAAAATAATAGCAAGCCCAGCAGAAATAACAGAGCTTGTGTTTAAGTGTGAGTTTTCCTCTCCTAATGGGTAGATATTTATAATTTACTAACCCTGCAGTGATAATGAGGGTAACCTGCCACAGCAAAGTAAGCTCTGACTTTCCAGCCTAGTGTTCCATTTGCTCAGCTAAGGGGGCTGGTTTCCATCTCAGGTGAATGTGTAACTCTCTTCACAGAGGCATAATACATTGAAGGTGATAAATGCTATCTGGTCAGTCTGGCATTGCCCCACCACCCAGGCTAATAATATTTGTTTGCCTTCTCAAGCTCCACAATGCACAAACTCAGATATGTTTCATGCTTTTCTCACAACTGGTTTGGTCTCAGATGCCTTGGGGACTGCTGGACCTCACTCCAGTGCCTGCAGCCAGACTTTCTGATCTCCAACACTTGGTGAAAAAGACCTGCACCTCTGCTTTCCAAAGGCACCAGATTTTTGGGTAAAAAATAACCTAAACATGGCCATAAAATGAAACATTTGAAGACTAAATGGTGGTGGGTTTGGAAAGGTTTTTTGGGGTGAGCGTGGTGTCAGGAGAATACAACACATAACAGATACAATTCCATCCCATGTCTGTGTGCTATTATACAGGATAATGTGGTTTTTTGCACATGTTAGAGTCACCCTAAAAAAAAAAAAAAGATCACAATGTCTTGGTGTCCATACTAATTCAGCTGTATTTTAAAAAGAAAATAAGTCTCTAATTTTATCTAGACAATACTTCTAAGATTTCCTTCTCATCGTGTCCAAACAATCAACAATCCTGTAATAAGTAATGCCTTGATATTAACTAAATCCCTAAGGTATCTTTTCACGGAGTTTTCATAGCATGGGCTGATTTATTTAATTGATGAATAGCTTTGTATGTGCTTATTTTTAATCCGACCCATTTATCTTTTGAAGAATTGCTGTTTGTAATTATTCCAAAGACCTAATACCAATATTTTTAACAATAATAATGAATGACATAGCTTTTAGCAAGCCTTTTAATGTTTGTAAAACAATACTCTAATTATTTAGAATAAAATATTAACTCAGTTACTACAAAAGAGCTTGATATTTTTACTTGGTCTCACGTGAATACAATGAATCCAGCAGGCTGATTTTCTCTTTGAAATCCATGAGCACACAACTTTCTTTTAATCACATTCTCATCCTTCAAAATCTATAGAATACTCTTGAAGATCTCCATGTTATGAGTTAAATAGGAAACACTACCCCATAGCATTTTATCTGCTCTATCATCTTCTCATCCAACTGTTGTGTCACGTTGAGAATTTAAATTGGAAGATCTTTCTGCTAGGGGAGGTTTTTCTACTAACTGGCAGAACAGCTTCATTGTCCATGGCTAAGGCTCCTTCTGCTAATGCACTACAAAGGATGATTATTATTTAATGAATACCTGTAGTCTCCAGGATGGTTCACTGAGGTTATCACTGTCAGTTACATTTTCTAAGCTTATATTAAAAATTACAGGAATAGCTATTCCCTTGTTCACTAAAGAGGACAGAATATTTTACCACTTAAGCAAAGAGTGTTCACAGATACCATCCGTAGCTGCAGTCTCAAGAGTTCTTAAAAATAGCAGGGAATCCATCTCTGGGTGCCTGATCTTGGCCTGTGATTCAAAATCCATTTTTAGGCCCTTAAATAGGCAAAGGGGTTTATAAAAGCCCTTATTATCTAGTCATGTCACGAAAGTCACTGTCTGCCAGTGGAATCCATCAGTCCCCTATCATTGGAGATGAGTCATTTCTCTTTATCCAAGTTCACAGACTGTAGAGGCTATTATTTTGATAATAGGCCTTCAGGTGTTTCCATTTTGACATCTGAAGCTTTTCAAAAGACTTCTGAAGACTTTCAAAAGATATTCAAACCATCCAGACTCAAATATTAAGAGAGACTCACCTACTGCTTTCCATTCTCCCCATCTTTCCTCTCTTCCTTTGATTCTTTCAGAAAAATTTTGAGTGAGATTTGCATTTTCCAAATTCTTTTTGACAAGTGAATTATTGATTTGAGATTGTAAAGCACAATTTTAATCACTTAACCTTTGGCCAGTCTAATCAGTATTCTACCTTGTGAATTTTTTTTTTTATTTTTTATTTTTTTTACATTCCATGCTTGTAGGAAAACACTAAGAAAAATGGTTGAGAACTTCAACAAATTTTTTCCAAGTTTTTCATTCATCTGTACTTCACTATCCCATATCCTTCTTTCCAGCTCACTAAAATTTTCTTGATCATTAAGGAAATTGTCATAACTGCACTTGATATCTCTGAGTAATCTCATAGCAAAGTCTTTTCTGAACAAACAACGCACTTTATATCCATTATTTTTTAAATGTAATCAATGGCAGAGCATATTTATTGTTAGAATTTTATATCTCTAGCATTCATGCAACATACAACCAACTCTGAGCAAAAACTGGGGTGTTCTGAACATCAATGTGTACTGAAAACTGATAAAACCAGTATGGAAGTTCTTTCAGCCTATGGAAAAGCATCAAGCAATATTTTCATTGTGAAAAACCACTGGAAATTTTGCCTCGAATTTTTGAGAGCTTTCCTTCATTGGCTTCTGCTGTTTAAACACAATGAGATTTCAGATTATCATGTCTATTAAACTAAATCTCACCTAAGTCTTGCTTATTCTACATTTTATGTCTAACTGCATCTTCCCATAAAAGCTCTCAAGTGGAAATACAACTACTTGACTCTTTAGGTTATAAGAACTTCTTTCTCTCTCTTTTATTAAAGGAGAAAAAGACTGAAAAACTATAACTGTTCATCAAATTTATTGTGCTCGTAATCCCGTAAATTCCAATTTCACTGTTGTTTTTATTGGCTGAAAAACTTACTCAGGCTTTACTCATGAATTATGTATTTAAGAACTGAGTACAGACAGGATCTTATGATCCATAATTACAAATCAAGTCTTATACAAGAATCTCTTCCTGTATCACACTCGTAATTCTTTCAGCAATGGTTTTGTATCTCCAGTATTATTTTTTAATTTTTTTTTTTGTGTTTGCATATTTTTAGTCAAAAAAATAAATTAAAATATCCTTACAACAAACTTGCATTGAGACTGCTGCAGTCCCTGTCCCCATGAACACACTTCCATGACTTCACTAAGCTGAGTGTACTCAAAATGCTCCAAAAAGGCTCTTTCCTCTTCACTTCGAGTGCTTGCACAAATTCCTACAAGTCTACAAAATTTAACACTGTGCCTAGACCTATGCACAGGCACACCCTGTTCCCACAAGCAAAAGGTGGCAGGGAGGTGGAGAACAGGAACAGTCCTGCAGCCCTACAGCCTGCTTAGCACTGGAAATGCTGTAGGAATAATTTTCTGAATGCAGCCCAACACAGCCATTTAGTCAAGTATAAGGTTGGATCAGAAGGCTCTTTAGACAGTCACAAGAAATTCCTGTTCTGAATTATCCCCTGGAGCAGCATCCAGGTCTTGCAGGCTACAGAAAAAAGCCTGAATAATTCTAACACACGTGTTTAAGCTCAACCCCAAAGTATCATGAGTGCTCTGATAAAATGAACAAAAGGAAAGCCCCATAATCTGACAGTGCTGAGTGGGAGCTCTGCAGGCTGGGTATCTCAAAAGGTAAGAAATAGTAAGGAAGAAGTTACCAGCTGAAAGGTCAGACAATGGAAGCATCTTCTTTAAACATGTCAGATTTCACTCAACTCTGACAACAGCCAGATTTAGTGTGCCTCTTTTCTCCAGGGAGTTTAAAATACTTCACCTCTGTAGAATCCTAGATGGCTAGCTCTTGTACTACTCAAATAAACAGTGCACATAGCAGTATACTGTGCTCAAAATCAATTACAGTAGCTTAATGATTAACTGAAAAAAAAAAAAAAACTGATTATTTCATTATCTTATAAGCAATTTATTTTAGAATCATAGAGCCTTTGGATACGTAGAAAAAAAAATGAACACCAGATTGATAGTGTTTTCAATATTCTAATTTTATCATAATGATTTAAGGCAGTAATGACTGCTTTAAACTAGAAAGCACATCTCCAACTTCCTGATCTATAAAAAGCAACAAAAATGTTTCTTATTGAATGTTAGGCACAAGTCTACGACTTTTTAAAAAAGCTTTGAATATTAATGAGCAGTTTCTGAAAAATTCCTTAAAACCTTATGAAATGGTAACTCGAATTCACAACATTAAGAAATTTGAGTTCCCTGTAATGATAAGAGTCTAAAGAATTTAGGATAGTTTTGAAAGAATCAGAAACACTGAGAGTAAAGCTGCTCTGATGCCACTCAGGATCAACTTATTCCTAGATAACAAAATACCAGCCAAGCATGAGATTTGCACCTTCACTTCAGATTTCTTGCACATGAACTTCTTCCTGCCTTATCAATGCAGCTACCAAAAGGCTTAGAGAGTGCAGCTGGATCAGACTCTCTCAGTGTAGCTCTGACTGAAAACTTAATTGTTCGTGTCCATGGGTAGCAGCAAGTCATGCCTGCAAACTTGTGATAAATTTAACTGCAGAACAGGGGGAAAAAAATGGGGGATAGGTAAAATATTAACCTCCATCTGTAAGAGTTAACGTGCCAAATTGTGTTACATGTGTTACACATATAACTTAATTTTATTTATACTGTAAATCAAATGGCCTGATCAAAAGGAGAAATGCTCTACCTGCACTTCAAGCAATGTGGGTCACTTTAAACATGCTTAATGCTACCGTGTCCCTAGCAAATTTATTTCTGTCATTTAGATCAAAGGCATGTATTTGCAGCATTTTCTATGCCTGCTCTATAGATGCAGATACATTACTTCCATAAGACTGCTACAAACACATTGTAATTGCTCAAAAAATACTAAAATCACAGGATTTAATTCTGTGAAAGATTCTCTTTAATAAAATATTGCTGGTTTTCTCTTAAGACTGTGTCATTACTTATTCTTTTCATGCAGTTCATTTCAGAAGTTTCAAAGTGTTTGACAATAACAAAAAAAAAAAATCAATTAAAAGCCCACAGACAACACTGCAGTAACATGAAAAGAAATATAATAAAATTAAATGCAAATTTCTAAATTATTCAAATTAAAAGTTTTATAGGTATCCACAGTAATAAAAAAATAATAAAAAGGCTTCAAAGGAAGAAAAAAAGGCAACAGAGGGTTTGAAGACTGATATTTAGTTTAATATCTGTAATTAGTTTAATAATTTGGCAATGCTTGTGCTTCACAGGATAATGGCAGTTGTCTGCAGAAATTGCATATGCACTTGCTCAAAAGTACAGTTTTTCTTTTAAATATCTGTGCACCAGTGTACAGCTCCTTTATGCACAGAAATATTTTGTGGTTTTTGGATGCATTTGATGTGTAAATCTCAAGGTAACTTAAACAATCACAGCATTTGGCAAGATGAAAATAATTTTTTACTTTATAACAGGGGAAGCTGAAGGATGAGATTCCTACCTTCAGACATTTCAGGGGTTCTTGAGTGAAAACGGGAGTGCCCAAAAGCACAGAGGTGACAACTATCCATGGCTTGCAGTGATGTATGTGGGAGTTCCAGAGGCTCTCTGTGGCACCAGCAGCAGTCCTGCTGCCCTCACTCAGGTATGAACCTGGAGACCTTTGCTTTTGCTGCCTGAGAATTGCATGGTTTAGTCCCTGGCTGGACTGCATGGTTTATTCCCTGATAACTTATTGTGTCACTGCATCCTAAACCCCACGTGATGGAGAATTCACTGTGATGCAAGCTGAGGATCTCACAGATGGTGCATTTGCCATCACTTCTCCTGACAGCATCCTGGTTTTACAGAGTGAGAACCCACAAACAATGGAATTAAGAGCTGAATGTAAATTCACCTGGATCAAGATGCTGCACTACCCCAGAGATAATGGAGAAATTAGCATAATGAGGCAAACAAATGCTTTAGAGTCATAACTTCCCCTCCAATGCTTCTTGCAATGCTTCCTTTGCTCTGATGAGCTCTAAAACCATCTCAGGGCTGCTGACAAGCGAGTGATAAAGGAAAATAATAAAATGCTGTCAACACATGTTGCCCATTCCTATTTATGCTCTCCACACACATGATCTAGGCTACAGAAAAGTAGAAACAGTCATGCTGGGTTAGAATGAAATGGCTAAACCCTGCCTCCAGCTGCAGCCTGTGGCTGATGCCTAGGGGACATGGGAGAAACAAGGTAAGGCCAGACTGGTCCTGCTTAGCAAACATCACTGCTTTTGGCAGTCAGAAGGTTAAGGATTTCCTGAACTGCCTATCCACTATTTATCTGGAACCAAGTTTTAAAATTTAATTACAACTTTATGAAAAAATATTCCCTCCTGCTTATTTTAGACATATTCCTTGAAAGCAGGGAAGTGGGTTCTTTCTTAAGTAAATTGTTCACAGTCACCTTTGTAATGACGTTTTTATTGATCTCCCTGTGACCTTCCTTCTTGTACATTCTGTGTCCTCTGTTTCCTCAGAATAAATAAATCCTCATATATTTGGTAACATCCATCTCTAGTAAATACCTCCATTACTCATAATCCTCTATCTCACCTCTACACCAGGCATTAATCATCACAGCTGATAATTACTATGATTAAGAAACAGTGACACTCAAGTAAAGACATTTTTTCTCACATCATAAGTGCTTAGTTTCCTAAAGGAACTTCCTGTGTATTCTGTCAGAAATCCTAGTTAACCAGACCTACAGCTATTCCAGTAAACTCAGGACCCACAAACATTCCTACTCACAATATTTTCTCTCTCTGCGGTTATTAAACTTTTAAAATTGCCCTTGTCACACCTTTGTTGGGGTGACCTGGTGTGCTCACAGGGCATGATTTGCCTCCCGTGTCCACTCCCACTTATTAGAAGAGGTTATATTTGACCAGCATAAGCCCACACAAACCTCCAGATTTTGGATGTTCTTAAAGATATGGGGCTCTGCATCCTTCTGCATTCAGGTCAAGCAGATGCTGTTCATAAACATTTGACATAAAGAGAGTCAGCCACAAACTGAGAGCAGTATTCCTACAGCTCAGCCCACTGCCAAAATCATATTTTCCTCTGTTTTATGCTTAAGGTGCCCTTCAAATTTTTGGTCACAGTGTTTTGGGGTTTTTAAAATTCAAATAATTAAACTACGTAATCACAGTTTAGAAGCTCTACAAGTAGAATGCTTATTCCTGTACCAAATAACATCTTACTTTCTTATTTTTAGTTATTATAAAATAATTTATTAATATATTTTTCCTCTTCAGAAAGGAGGTCAGAGATAATATATTTCTTCTACTTTAAACATTGAAACTTAAAAAAAAAACCCAACCCAATCCTTTCCTACACATGGTCTTTCCAGGCAGCCCTTTATTGAAGATGTGCTTTAGCATGGTGTACTTCCTCACACTCTCTTGCTTAGTTGGTAAGGCTACCCAGATGATCAGTCAGGTTTTCAGCTGAATTTCACTGAACTGAGGGCTTGTTGAATAATGAATTTAGTTCTGATTTTGTGAGCCATCTCATCCAACAATTATAATATTGATGGGTTCCATTTACAAACCTAACCACTTTCTTATTGAAACATGGACTTTTATGCAATTTTTATGTATTAGTGTGAACATTACTTCTACTATATGTTCACACTTTCCTTTGTGTTTCCCCCCTGCCTGTTGGTTTGGCTGCTGCACTGCTCCAGAAAGTTCAAAAATTTTGCTAAGCTCTGCAGAAAGGTGACTTGTTCAATTTAACTTTTAATCTCACTAACTTTGGATAACTACAACTGAGATATTCATCTGAGTCTGCATTAGAAGATCCCTGTTAAGTTTGGGGAGAGAAAAAGGCATTTTTTAAGACAGTATACTCCACTCTTGAGAAATCACAAGAATCAGCTAAGATCCAGACTTTTAAACTCTAGCTGTCTAAAATTAGCTGAACTAATTCTGTTTCACTTACATATTTTTTTTAATATCACCTTTCTCATAAGCACACAAGGAGAGCCAATTTTCTGATTGCCCTGAAAAACAATAGCAGAGCAACACTCGAGAGCAAAATGTGTTGTATTTTCCCAAGTGATTAGCAGCCCATGAGTGCCAACCTGCAAGTGCAAATCATATTCAATTACCATCAATCTAGAGCTGAAAATAAGGACATGATTGTTCACAAAGGCTTAGTGTGTAATTCTGGCATTTTCAGTGATTTCTCCAGAACATACTATGCACTCTATGAAAATCTTCCAGATACTTAGTTTATAGTGTGGTCCAAAGAAAAAAATGTCCTCTTTGATGAGCTATGATCAAATACATTTCAGCCTAGGACAGAATGAATTTGAGCCAGCAGCATGTTTCCTTGAGCCATGAAGGAGTAAGAGATACCAAGGTTTGTTATGTGCTGTGCTCACATTCAATCAATCATGCCCCTGTGACTCAATTTACCCTTGTGCAGACAGAGAATTCATATTTTGTGGGGAAAAAAAAAAAAAAAACAGCTGTGAAGTTTTATGGCACAGAATTACACTTTGCTTTCAAACACACAGAAACTTCTGTTTGTTTCACATCTGGAACTGAAATCAGAGTTCAGCCCTTGAGGTCCACGTAAATAATTTGAGACTCTCAGTTTGAAAAGGTCTAGGAAGGTGTGCATTAATATTTAAACTTGTTTTGCATGGCATTTTCTGGGACATGTTTTCTAATCATTGACATTATCCAAACATGCCACATTTCCTCTTTAGCAAGGTTTTACTGTGGGATTATCTTGATTGATGTGGATAACAGCATTGCTGTGAAGAGAGGTTTTTTATGCATGCACTCCAGTTTCTGCTAACAACTGTAAAGATTAGGGGTTTATACAACAGGTATTAACAGACTTTTCCTGTTATTAACAATTTAGGTCAGTATTTTGCTTTTTATTTTATGCATGAATGTTTTATGATTATGTATTCCAAGCGATTCTGCTTTCTTGTTTGATTTATTGTTGAGCAAGCTTACTTAAATCTTTGCTCACTTTTTAATATTTGAGGAATTCAAAAAGGCTGCAAGCTCAAGGAGGGTCAATACATTATATTGTACATTTAGAATGAATGCAAAATGAATTTCCATTTTATTTTGTGTTACTAAAAACCTTATCAGCAAAGTCATCAACTTTATTAACATTGCTGGTAAAATGATATGACAATCACCAGGGTCACAATGAGAGCATCACAGCTCAATGGGCTCTGTTCAAGGCTGTGAGTGGTACTGGGTGAGAGAAGGAAAGGAAGTGCCACTCAAATACATGAAATTACATATAATTTAAAGATTTTAAAAATCTTCTCCCTTGAGTCCCAGCATATAATATTCCTCCTTTGCCCATCTTCTCTCAAAAACCTCCATTAAAGCTTTAATTTTCAGTTTTGTCGAAGAACTCAGAAACCTTTTACCTACTTTTCTGAAGGAAAATCTATGCCCCATCTATCCCCTACTATCTGCAAATCTGAAAGTTAGACAGATATTTTTCTTCATGATAACAGAAACATCAGGGGGTTAAAACGCAAAAAAAAAAAAAAATAGAGCAATAACATCGAGCTGAAATAACGTGCATTCACTTCACTTTGCAGCCTGTAGCTTCCAAAAAATTTTGTGTTTGCATAATAAAAGGATTGAATGCTCAAATGAGAAATTTTACATATAAATAGGTTTCTTACAAATCACATATGCATATAGCTTAAAAAGCATCCCAGATTCTTGATGGCTGTAAAATGTTTAGTTGTTGACCTCACTTCATTCTTCCTAAGGAGAAACAGATGTATGTAATTGAAATTATATGTGGATTTAAAGTTGTGCCTAATTTACAGATTTTGATACATCTCTTCACTATTATACAACAAAAGAGCATTTCTTTCTTCCTTTTTTTTATTTTTTAGGTTTTTCATTTTGATGTAGCTGTATATTTTTGAGGCTCGTCAATGCTATAGGCAAGGGTGTAATTTTGGCACAAATCTTTGCTCTTGGATGTGCATACATTGTGCATTTGGTCCAAACACAGGGTAATGACATCATCCACTAATTGGACAATTAAAAAAAACCCCAAAAATATAAATTATGCTGCCCTCTATAATTTTTGACTGCTGCAAATCCAGTGAAGATCTCTGTCTCTCTCTGCCCATTGCCAGCCAGTGTGGCCAGTGTGAGCTCTGCTGTGAGCCAGGTCCAGGCCAGCTGCTGACTTTGGCAAAAATACACAAATAGAAGGGAATTAGAAGCTCTTATGAGAAAATAATAAGTATTCCAGAGCTAGGGTGCAAAAGGAAAAGAACAGCAGTAGTCCCACGAGGTAAGGTCAGTGGCATTTTAAATGTTTTTCATTTTATCAAACAAAAAGTACAGCACTGCTTGATGGCATCACACCATGACATCAAGGAGAGCAGGATCTGGCTGACCTAAGCTGCTGCAATTGTCTTGCATCTCATTTGAAATAACTAGGATGGGAGGGGTCCCCTAGTACTTTTGAAATTATTTCAGAAATATGTTTCTTTTACACAAAAACAGAGGAATATTCTCTGCTGATGCACAACCATTCCAGTGTGCTCAGTTATAAGCAAAGTGTATAACTTGCTTTTGTTCAGCAATTAATTAAAAATACACTTTCCCTTCACAAATTAAAGAACAATTAAGCAAAATGCAAACAGCACAGCTCCCTTTAGACTCAGGTGATAAAATTTCTTTTAAAACCACATGATGAAAACACCTTCCCACAGGATTAGATCTCCCCTGTTACATTAACATTGACCTAAACTCTGTGGGATGAGTAATTTCAACAGCAAAGCCCTGTTTGGCAATATTACACAATATTTTCTGGAACCCTTCCCTGCAGTCTACTGAGCTAACACCATGGCAGTTATCAGGATCTAATGTATAAGACAAGGTTAAACCTTCAAAAACCTTAATTAGTCTACTGAGCATTTGCAAATAGGTACATAGACACAGAGAAGGAGGGAAAAAAAAAAAAAGCCTACCAAATATATGAGGGAATGTAGTTAGCAGAATAAAGTACATTTATCAAAAAAATTGAGACAGAATTGGAAGTAATACCAAATAATTGAATATTTAAAGTAATTTTTAAGCAACACTATTCACAGTGGGGAATCACTGAGATTTCACATGAGTCAGACAGACAGTATACTTTAAAAAAATTATTATATTTTTTAAAAGCCAACTGGCTTTCTTCTATTTTCCTGCTCAAGAAATGAGAAAAATTTAACCTGTGTGCCCACAAACACACAATTTTGAGGTACAGTCACAAGCTGCTTGGAGTTTATTTCTGAAATGAATCCCTAAGTTTTTTGTCCCATGAACATCCTGGCAGGGAGGAAAAGGAGCTGGGACCCACAGAGCCAAGCCAGCACGAAGAGAAAGCTCTTGCAAGCTGTCTTGAGCTGGTTTTCTCACCCTGCAAGCAGAAAGAGCCATCTCAGGAAACAGCAAAAACCCAGTGCCTGGCACCACAGGCTCACACAACGAAGCACTACCTCCATCACGAGGAGCTGGACATTCCCAGTGGTGCTTTCCCCTACACCACTGCCTTTCAAGGCCATTGGTTCTGAAAATCCTGGGAAAATGCAAGCAGATAAATTATTCGAGGTCTTATAACCACATTTCTTCAGCAAGTCAGTTGTGGCTTCAGGTAAGGGGCTGCCCACCTGAAGAGGATGGAAAAAATATGCAAGAACAGAACCACAAGGTCCTCAACAAAAGACTGGATAAAAAGAATAAAGATTCCATACAACTAATTGTCTTTACTCATGAAGCTTAGATTCAATAATATTTTCTGGAGCTAATTCTCATAATTTTTTATGATAGCATTACCTTTAGAGACACACTGTGTCCTCTCAATTCAAAAAAGAAAATATCTTCTGGATACATAAGTGTAGTAGAGAATTCTGCAAAAATTAAAATATCACCATGCTAAACTTATAACAGTGTAAGATAATGCCATTCTCATGACCAAGGCAAGTTTCACCACATATTTCAGATATATTAAACTCTCAGACTGGAAGCTGTATGTCTTCCTTCCAAACTCAAGGAAATGGAAAATCAAAGCAAATCCACGCTGAGTAACTCCCACTAAATAATACAAAAGAAACAAGAGTCCCAATGATTAGTTCATGCAATCACTGAAATTTGTGGTTTGGAAAGACTTTTAAGATGAAGTCCAACTCTTAGCCCAGCACTGCCACTAAACCATGTCCCCAAGTGCCACATCTACATGTCTTTTAAAAGTCTGTAGGGATGGTGACTCAACTACTTCTTTTTGCACCTTGTTCTGGTCTCTGACAAGTTTTTTAGTGAAGACATTTTTATTACTATCCAATCTAAACTTCTCCAGTGAAGCACGAGGCTGTGTCACCTCATTGTATCACTTGTCACCTGGGAGAAGATCTCCTTGCAGGCAGTTGTGTCAAAGTGCCTACTGTTTATTTTACCACAATATTTTAACTCTTTTTAATTACACAATATTTTTTCCCCAAAAAGGAGCTTTCTGGCTTTGCAGCCCAACAACCAGAACATGCTGTCAGAAGCTTGGTTTCAAATCTAACTTCTCTCTAAACCAAACCAAGAAATACCTTAGACACAAATTAATAAAGAAATGTAAGCTAATGCCCCCTCAGTCTATCATTTCTTTTTTGTTGAACACTTGGATTCATTAATACAGTAACCTGGGAATCCCCAGAATGTTCTTAGCAGCACTTTTTGTAGAGCTACTTTTTGTGCTGCTGGCCAAAAGAGATGTTTAAGCATTTAATACATAATGGAAATGTTCCATCAGAAAGGCACAACATATAACTCCTCAGTTAGGATATTTTAAGTTAAGTGGGGGGGAAAGAGAGTACATGTCCTTAAAATCAGCAGAGATTTGGACTGTTTCTGACCCAATATAAGTAAGAAAACTGCAGTATCTGTTTTGTGATATAGACTCTATAGTCTGATATAGACTCTGTATCATCCTGAAAATCTAGCTTTTGCTTTTATCTAAAATGTCAGGGATTTTTTCTTTTTTTTTTTTTCATTTGAAAAAAGCATCTTGAGTTGATTAGCTGAGGGGAAAAAAGTGGGGAGGAGTAAAGAGAGATCTGTTTCTTGTCAGCTGGAACTATTTTAATTTATTCATTTTTAAGTCAGTCACTGAACAGACATATCAATTTATTGTGCAGCCTAAGTGCAAATCTCCTGCCCTGGAGCCAAAGAAAGTTGCCCATATGTAGGCAAAATCTGGCCTTTTCTTTCTGAGCACACCCCTCTGAGCTGCAGCTGCAGGCTCCACAGGCTCCATGTCAGCCAGTGCCAATGGCTAACAGGGAGAAGCCTCACAGAGACTGAGAGATTACAGCTTCTCTGTAAAACATAATTAAAAGTGAGGGAAGCTGAATTTCTCTAATTCCTAAAGTGGAATAAATGGGAGAAAAATATCTCCAATTTTTATTTTCATAAAAGTATCCATGAGTGTCACAGAGCATTGTATCACTACACATGAATTCCAACAAGGCAAATGGATCTGTGAAGGAACACCTACTTTGCACTATTTTATAATTTCACTTGACTTTCTAATTCAGTAATTGTACAGCCACTAGCAGGAGCAAGCTATGCAGTAAAGGAGTAGAATTACAGAATTTTCTGCAACCTAAAGCAAAACATAAATACCTGGAGAAGATTTACTACTTTGCCATTTGCTGAGACCAGCCTGCACCTACCAAGAAATTATTGCTAGATACCTTCCTGATCATAAGTAAGAAGAATTTTCTGCTTGCTATTTAAATCCTGTGTCAGTAACTGGCCAAAACTGGCATTCCTCTTTCTGCTGTTTCAATTGCTGTTTGTTTTAGGGAGATATACAGGTGCAATTTTGGGTTCCAACATTTGAAGAAGCATTGTTTCAATGATTAATTAAGCTTATTAATAATACATATCTTGTTTTTACCTGAACTTGTTCTCCCAAATGTGAAACTGGCCCATTGCATTCACAATGCAGTTGAATACTGTCCATTCTTGTGTTTCAACTGAAAGACAAATTATATAGATAGAAATTTTCAATATTAATAACTGTACTTATTAAATGTATTAGCAAGGATATTATATAATACACTTCTCTTGACTTTTACCCCCATCCTGGTGTTAAACATGGTCCTGTACATATTCTAATGCTAAAAAAGATCTCTTGAATGATTCAAGAAGATGCAAGACTGAATGAATGACTAAACAAAGGTTTTAAATCAATTTATGTAATTCAAATTCAGAGCTTAATTTTATGGTAAATTTAGATTCTATCATAAAGAGTGTTAAACTCTATACCTCTTTTTTTACCTTATGCTTTTATCAGCAATAAAAATCTGGTTTTCATAACAAATAATTATGAACAGATCACAGGCATTGAAAAGATTCTATCTGTGGTGGGGAAAAAAATCACCAAAAAAAAACCCCACAAAAACAAACCTTTCTCATATTTAGTAAAAAACACAAAGCAATCAAGGCCCTCAGATGACATTCCTATACTTAGGTTAGAATTTCATTAAGTTGCAGCAATCTCCTATGCTGCTGTAGCAGCAAAATCCTAATAACCACACTTGGAGAATCCTTTGGTGTACATACATAAAAAATGAAAGAACAGACCAAAAAATTCCTTTGATCCAGTCTGGCAGATACCAGAGCTGGATCAGGTGCTGGGGCAGAGTGGCTGGAGCACCTGGCAGTGTGGAACCAGGAATGATGCTCCAGCTCTGAGCTGCTAATGCTGCAGCTCCAGCAATCAAGCAAACCAGCAGGAATCCCATCAGATGGGCAGTCCACAGCAAAACCCCAGAGGGCTGCAAGAATGGAAAGGCAGCAGGGGAGGAGAACAAACAAGAGATGCTGAAACCACAAACAACCAGAAAAAAAAACAGTGGCAACAGGGAAGAGCAGTTTAAGAAACAAACAGAAAAGTGAACCACACAACACTTTATTAGCAAGACAAAGCACAGAGAGCTTCAGGCAGGCTGAAGGCAAGCAGGAGTTAGTGATGGATTTCAAACACTCAGTTTCAAAATAAAATTAATTCAGCAAATAGAAATTATCTTTTGGAAGGCTTCTTTTTTTTCCTTTATCATCTATTATATTTATCCCAGTACTACCTGATAGACGTTGAAAATACTGAAAATCATCCTGAGAAGTGAGTATGACAGAATGATAACTCGGCTTGTGAGCCAAACTAGCCTGTTCAGCATGGAACATTTGAGTTTCTTAGTATGAGGCATCCAGAATAGAAGTCTGACTTCACAAAAACCTCTGTCTTAAGCAAGAAATTACCAGTATTACCTCTTTCAATATAGAGGAGATGTTGTCCTTGTTTTTCTTAATTAAGCTACAGGATGAGGTACCTCTTATTTGACCCTACAAAACAGCTCATAAACAGTCAGAACAATCTTCCAGGCTGATAGAACTATTTCCTATGGTCAAAGAAGTCACCCCTGTATTCCTGTTAAAGAGGTGGATTACCACACCCATCAGGGCTTTCCCCATTCTCCTCATCGAGGCTATGAGGTTATAGACAACAATTCTAAACTGGAGAATTCTGCAGCATATGGACCACCTTAGCTGGGAAGAGACCTTCAAATCCCTGTGTCAAAAGCTGACATTAGAGCTGAGTCTGTCCTTAGCATGGAAACTGGAGCCCTCAGGTGAATACCAACCACTAAGCCTCATGTCCACATATATTTTCTCTCTGGCTCACTGAATCATAGATTATGTTCTGCCTAAAATAACCAAGGTCATTGAAACTCCTTGTATGTGATTCTGAACTGGTCCAGACCTCAGGTATTGTGGGTGAATGCTTTAACTGTGAAGCAAGAAAAGACACTGAGAGACTTTTGCATCAGCATCCCTTCAGCTCCCTGCTGTGCATGCAATAAACTATTTCCAGGGTTGGGAAAGGGGGACAGGACTCTTTGTTTTTGTTAAATCAACCTCCATTCTTGAGACAAGTCAGGTAGAGCATGAGGAGAGGGCATGGTGCTCTGTTTCTTCCTGTTCCCTTTCCATCTCCTCCATGAAGTACAGGAGAGAAAGCTGATTCATTCTGTACACACCTAAACAGCCAGGCCCACCCTCTTCTGCAAGCAGGGAAGAAACAGAGGGACAGACAAAAGAAAGTGGAGCTGGTGCTGTCCTTTGACTTGGGGCTTGGCATTTGCTCCCTCCCTCTCTGGAGGGATAAGTCTGCATGATGGCACAGCCTGAACAGGTATTTGGGACCTGGAAGACACAATTCTTATATGGAATCATTTAGAATTTAGTAAAACTTAGGATGTTTCCATCTAATCTGTAGGTTCTGCAAGATAGGAAGGTTCAACAAGATCACACTGTCACAGGTTCAGTATGTTAATCAGAATTTAGTGTCTGTCCTCAAATCTTTTCTGGCACCTGTAGGAGGATAGGAATTGTTGAGAACAGAGAGTGAATACAACTTCTGCATATTCCAAGACAAGCAGTGTCCTTTGGGAATTCAAAAAGTGCTGCCATGCAGCATGAGTGATGGTCTTTGAGAGAGAATGACTAAAAAAGTTCCCAGATTCTGCAATTAGCCATGTTACAGTGACTGTTAAGCCTGATTCTTTCTGCATTTCTGCATATGCTTATGCAGTACAGAGATTCCACTCCCTGCTTCAAAAAAAAATTACCTGTTAGTACTGGTTACTCACTAACAAACAACCAAGAGATGTGATTAAAGAAAATTTCATTGTGGCACCAACTTTCTTTGAAAGGAAAAGGAGGGATGGGCAGAGGAAAAGAGGGAGAGAGAGATGCTGTAGGTTCAGAAGCAAAACACTGTTATTATTCTGAAGCAGGAATGACATCCTTGCATTAACACAGCATGAAATCATGGTAGCAATTTTCATGCTGTATTATTTTGTTTTTGTCAGGTCACTGATTTTCAATTTCATCAATACTATATAAAACTAAGGAAGATAATATAATAAAAAGCATTCACTTGGAATCCAACACCGAAGCAAGAACACGTTGCTTTTTCTGTGAATTTAAACCAATCCACACATAGAAAATATGTGTTATTTTTGTCCCCAAATGGCATAAATACACCAAACTCAGAGGTTACAAAAAATACAATATACCAAAGTAAACCTGGTCCAAAACTAACTGTATGTTACTATGGTTTACAGGTTGATCTTTACCTTCCTCTAACATGCAAAATAGACAAAATATAAAGCCAAAAAGCTACAGTAGGCTTTGTTTACACTGATCTAAACCCATATTATTGAGCATTTCCCAAGCACTATTCATTTAAAGTGAAACTACTGCTGAAATCATTCCAGATTTTGCTCACTGATTCTCACCACCCAGCTGTCCTCCTGTTTTGACTCTATCATTACAACTGATCTGAGGTCTCCTAAACCACAAGTTATGGCAAGATACAGAAATAAGAGTGAGGCACATGCATTTTCAAAGCAAGCCCCCAGCCACGAGGATGTCACTTCAGGAAGAAAAGTTCACAGAACTGCATTTGGGTAGCAGAGAAGTCCTTAGAGATCCACCTCTCCGGTTGGAAGCATTTTTGGGATTCTTTGCCAAGAGAAGGGAGGAAGGGAGAGCAAAAACCAAGGAGCTATCACATACAAAACATACAGATGGGTTTGGAGTTTGGCATCTTGACCATGGATATGCCACTGTCTGCTTCTCTAATTCACAACTCTTCCACCAGGCTCTGAATCCCTGAGCACAGCACACAGCCTCAACCCCAGAAACCCTTATGAAGGAGGCACTTTCAGTTTTCCTCTCAGGTGGAGGACCAGAGATGATTTTCCAAGGGGGTATGTGCAGCTGCTTTCTTCAGGGGGGACTGGGAGCCCCTAAATGCTTTCCCCACAGTTAACACAGCCTCCTCTGGGGGCAACAGGAGCTCTACCTTCTTTTTAAGAGCTGAAAAACAAAGGGTTGCTGTGATATCCTCCATTGTCCTACAAATAATGGCAGCCACGTGTTTCCCTACTGAAACGCTGTGGGAGCAAATTAGACATTCCATGATTTTTTTATAAAACTGGATCCTTCCCATTGATATCTGAAAATAATTAGTCCTTCTTACAACACTGAATGATTAAAGTGTAACTAACACCACACTTCTTTCACATGATCAATGTTGGTGCAATGAATAGTGCATGAATTAATAATGTCTAGGCACTTTTTCTAATTGTTTCCTAATGTTCTGTTATTATATATTCATTTGATATTCACTGCAATGCTGGTGATCACCATTTTTAAATTTTTTTTCCACAAAAATCACACCATTTGCCTTTGCTTTCTGCAAAAGAATTAAAAGAATGAAGTGCAGTGATTCAGGACATCCAGCACAGCTTCACCGAGGGCAAGTCCTGCCTGAGCAGCCCAGAGTCCTTCTGTGGGGGAGTGACCCCATCAGTGGGCAAGGGGAGGGCTACAGACATCAATTACCTGGATTCCTGTAAAAAACATCTTGAAAACAACCACAAAAACCAGCATTAATTGCAATGCATCTGTCTCCAAGTGTGGGAGTCCCTAGAAGGGGGTGTTTTTCTAACTTCTATGGTGCCCAAATTTTTCAGGTGGCATCAGATTTTTTATTATGAGCTGCCTTTCTTTGCCTGTTTTCAGGCTGTGAAGTATGAAGAGAAAATCAGGTTAGATTGTTCATGGCATTACAAACTTGCCTTTGAGCAAAAAAAAAATAAGAAAACATTCTAATAACACAGATTATTAAGCCACACACTTAGGAGTAAAAAATTAAAAGCATTGTGTAGAAACACATTCTTTAAAAGCAGAGCACCTGAATGTGATATGAGCAACAAAAGTGATATCCAGAGGAGTGTGCACAGTGCTTGTTTCATTTGTTCTTAGGTTTTGCTAGGCTTGATCATAATTCCCAGCACATAATCTACTAAGACAGATCACTCAAGACAATACCATAGAGTATTTTCCACCACAGAGTATTTTTTCTAAGATAAATAAGACATCCACATTTTGTGGAAAACTCAAAAAAATACAACATGGTTTGACTCCAGGCTTTGTTTTGTGCTGTTGTCCATATCTGCAAAATACCTTATCAAACAAACTAAAAAAAAAAGGTGCTTACATCAATATTTTATTGAAATTCTTTCAGAGAAGACTTACATGCATTATATTTTCAAGATGAGATGCAGACTATTTTACTTGCAGCAGAGAGCAATATATTGGATGATAGCTGACATTTGACTCCCAGGGTTTTTCTTTTATGAATCAAAATTCATTTATGGATAGTAAAGTAGAAGAGTGTGGCTAAGAAATCAATAAAAATGTTCTGTATTCTAGTTATGGAACATAGAGATAACCTTAAATCAACATTAAAGATGCTGGCCTGTGTAAACATTGACAAAGCCAAAGGAATTATTTTAAATAATAGACTTCAACAAGCAGGTATCAACAAGCTCTGTTAGTGGAGATTGCTGCCATCATTTATGATGGTTTTAATTTATTCAGTGTGTGAAAATGGTCAGTGGCAGGCATGATGGTTACATTTAGAAAAAAAAAATCTAACTATATGACAATTTTCATCTTTCCTCTAACAATTCTAAAATAATAAAAAAAATCACTTTTAAATGCATAATATTTATTTAATGGCTTACCCCAGCTCCACACAAGCTGCCAAAGACAGTTTTGTTTTTATTTTTCTTATTGGCAATGAACACACTGAAATTAAACTACTGAACAACAACATAGCCCATGCATTAATAAATGCATAAATCAGCACAACGAGTAGAACAAAGACCTCATATTTCCTGGCTGCCCAAAATATGGCTGTTGGGAAGCACTGCTTGTGCTCAAGGAACAAAACACTCAGCAGCAAGAGGGATGAGGATGTGAACCCTCTGCTCCTTTCATGCACAAATCTCCCCAGCTGGGAAAGAGAACTGACCCAACTGACCCAAGCAAGAGGGTAACACAGAAGAAGGGGGTGAAATAGGTTTGTTTTTTTTACAAAACAGACCCAACTGAAACAAAGAATCAATATCAACAGGAATTCAGGTAAAGAGCATGACACGTTCCAAAACTATTTTATATCAAATACTAATTCTAGGAAGACATATTCTTCCATTCTGGGTTTGAAACATTTTGTTTCTGAAAAACAGGAGCCTAAACTAACTCTTTAGACATTAAATAAAACCAACAGCAAAAAAAAACCCCTATCTGCATTCTGTTTTACTTCAAGGATTTGATTTTTTTTTTCTTTTTATAACTTTTGCCTGTTTGCAGACCAACATGCAATTTTTCCCTGATTCAACAGGCTGCTTGAAATAGAGCTGTTCTTGAGATCTCTCTGGTAGAGCTTTAGAACATCCACTTAATTTTCAGCTTATTCAGAAACAATTCCACTCTATTACCCTAAAAGATCATGTGTACTGCAAAGAAGGCTGTCAGGAATACCTACAAGTATACAGTTCATGACTGCAGCACATATCTTATTTATTGAGTCTTCCAATAGTTGCTAGCACATATTGCAAACAAGGCTCCAGAACCTACACTTCTGAGAATATAAGATTTTAGTATAAAAGGCATATCTACATCTTAGATACATAAAAAAGGACTTAAATATGCAACTTTAATGTACCCCAAAGACAAAAGCTAGAATAAAAAAGAAAACAAAAAAGAATCCAAAATGTCTTTTTACTTTATGTTTTAAGCAATAGACCTGATTCTTCTGCATTTAACAATATTAGCAATACTGTATATTCAAAATGTCAGGAAATCTTTGCCAGCAGGATCAACACAACGAGAATGAGGAATAAAACATGTCCAGGCAAAAGAAAGTGCTTTCTCTCCCCTTAGTTTGATGTTTTACTAGGAAATCAAAATATGCCTATTACTCTCTATTGGGAAATGCATATCCATTTCACCTTTATTTTATGAATATTTACTTAGCTGAATATCTGGTGCTGCTAATCCATATTTTATGAATATGCGTACACACACACAAAAGCTACATGGAAATTGTTTTCCTTATAACATAAAAGAACTTTTTCTCTTGGTGAGCATTTATTATTTTGATCAGGGAGAAGAGATAAGCCCTGTCACCAGCCCAAAATATATATCTGAATCTTGAGAAGTTTTTAAGACTATTTCTAAGCCATGGATTATTTTTTTTTTTTGTTTTCATATTGTACCTTTTGAGGCAGAAAGGGAGAGACTTCTTCCTTTTATCTTTTATTTCGTCCTTTATTATGCCCCTACCTATGTTATCTTTAGTGAATAGCAATACATTTCATAAAGATAACCTAATTATTTTCAGGACAATAAGCAGCAAAAAGCCTTAGTGACTGAGGATAAAAATGCTTACCTTTTCACCACCCCATCATGTGATATTTTTATATCAGCTATTTTCCTTTGCAAGGGTGCAGGGAGAAGCATCAGAAGCATTTTCTGCACACATAGGAGAGAATAACTCAATATATGTGTTTCAGAAACCATTTCTCAGAATCTTTCAATTCCATTTATTTCAAATAGCACTGCCTCAAGAGTAATAAATATACAACTGCCTGGGGACAAAACAAAGTGTTTAATCTCGATGCAAGAGGTTGCACAGTTGTTAAACAAGAGAACCTCAGAATTTGTTTCTATTAGACAGAAGGAGGGAAGGATTTTTATTCAGGATACTTTCTGCCAACCAAAAGAATTAAGAAATGTAGGTAGATTTTAGCAGTAAAGACATTAAATAAATGTATCATGTATGAGGATTTTTGTATGCTGACCTTAAAGCTGCCTCTTTAACTCAGCAGGAGGCAAATCAGACAAGGAAAATCAGCATATTTTGTAATACAGCTCTGTGTAGACACTAATGTTTACATCTTTGTTGACTCTGGTTCAGGAAAACATGAACATTAGTACTTCCTTTACAAAAGTCTCATTACTAACTCATTTCAGTGTATCACCACTATAAGCACCTGCATATGCTCTTGCTTTGTTCAGCTCCAAAAAATCATGCTGGCATTAAAATTGTCGCCTAGGCCTGCCTTATTTGTATTTATGTATTCAGGAATACCCTAAAGTGAGTAATTTTTTTTCAGTGGTATTACAGTGATTTAACCAAAACATATCCTTGTCCTTCATCTCAAGTGAGATTTTCAGTCTTAAAAAAGGAGGAAGCAGTCTCATAGGACAAGAGAAACACCCACACTCTCCCTTGAAAGGTGTCTTTAGAAGTGTCAGTGTTTTGTCTACTGATCTCAGCATACAACCTCTGCCTCAATGAACTACTTTTAAATTAACCACAGATAGATAAAGCATTAAAGAAGGTTAAAATGCAAGATTATTGTTTGGCTTGAATGAAGCACTTCCAGTGCATAGAAATATTAATTTATTTAATTGTATTTTGATAACCTGAACAGGATGTAGATTTTTTTCTCCAAGGGAAGTGGATTTCAACCATGATTTTCCCAATTAACTGCATTAACTGAAGGTAACCCACAATTTAGTATGGCAAGACATTAGTGCCCAAGTCTGCCAGAAATTATGGTCTGTAAGATCCTGCCCAACATCACTGCTCACACAGATATCCATTCACCAACAAATTGGAAACCCAGATTCTTTCCAAGAAAACAAAGAAGACAGCTACTAATTCATCAGGAAAAATCTGTACTGAAAAAGCAAAAAAAAAAAAAAATTATTTCAAAGTGACAAAGTGGATTTCAAAAAGATAAATTGAATTTTGGAACTCTCATTTTAGAAATTAATACTTTTTTTTTTTTCCTAGCAAGGATGTCTAATTGCAGGTTTTAGGCAAAGAAAGTTAAAAGAAAAAATGGATTAATGATGACACTCCTAAAATAAGGGTTAGATCTAGTCTGATGCTTTCATCTCAGCCATAAAACATGGTAAAAAGCCTGAGATGAGACAACAGGGCAGCTAAATTCATTGAAAAACAAATTAGTGAATGGCATCAATGATCTAAGCTTACAGAATTGATGCAGGCTTACAGAATAGCAAGTAATTGAGACCTGAAAGTTCAGCAGGCAAAGAGGAGAATAAAGCTCACAAGCCTTTCTCCTTAAAGAAGACAATGTAATCCACGACACCTAAGCATCAAAATAAAGGTTCAGTACTCCTCTCCTCTCACAGAGAGAGATTTTGTCTGAATGTTATGCAGTGCACTGCCTAAGAGGGAGAAAAGTAAATCTGCTTTTCCTTCACATGAACTGAAGTCCAAGCACCAAAATGGGAGTTCAGTGGTGGGAAGACTTGGTTTTGTTCTAAATTTGCATAAGTTGTATTTAATTATTTGTGTCTAATTTTTGGTGTTGTCCTAAACACACACAAACATTAAAAAAAAAATTGCATTAGCTAAACCAGATTAAAAAAAAAGTATTTGAAAGTGAAATTTCGGGGAACTATTAGACCAAAATAAAAAGTTTTGTTTTTGTTAGAAAATACATATATATATACATATATATATAATTATATTCATGTACAGAAGAGAAAAAAATCATTACGTTGGTCTTTTCTTGGACCATAAAAACAAGATAAAAAGAAGGGCAAATTGTAAACTGTGAAAGTAGCATGATTCAGTTATAAAAACGTGCAGCCCAAGGTATTCTTCTTACAGGTGATACCACTACTTCTACTACAGTACCAGCTTCTGGTGCTAGTCCAAAAGAAAATGAGAAGAGAGATCTGCAGCAATTATATGGATATGTGCATACCCTCAAAGAAAATACAGCTGAACTACACTTCAAGACTGGTAGAACATCCTTCTGAATTGGTACAAACACAAATCCAGAATTATCCTCAGTTTTTCCAGGCATGGCAATCTCAGCATCATCTTTTTGCAAAGATAATTTAAAATGCCCGCCGAGCACTCGACTGCTAAAATAAATGTTGATATTGTGCTAAATCTCCATCAGCAGGGAGATAAACTTTTATTGCATCTCCTACATTTTCAGTGTAAGTAAAGCAAAAGGACATGTGGATAGAGGGATGCACATGGACTCTGATTCCCCAACACTGTGCTGCAGCAGGCCTGGCAGGGCTCCAAGGCAGAGGCTTCTCACAGCTGCACAGAGACCCTGCTGCATCCTGAGAGGGAAGCACAAGGCACTGTGTCAAACCCAGCCACACTGTAGGGGTGCTTTTGCCCTGTTGTGCCAGACTGGGGACTGGCATGCAGCTTGGTCCCAAACTGATCAGACTCCCACCTTGCTTGCCTGTTGGCCTCATCTAAAATCCACAGCCAGCTGTGCAATTAAGCAGAGAAACCAGTGCTGGAGATGGCCTCTAGCCTGGTCTTAATGGGGGTGCCTTGCCAGCTTCATTCCACCTTTGCCTTGGTCTTCCTCACCCCTTCCCCACACAGCTGTGCTTTGTCTCTGTGCTCTTCCCAGGCCACTTGTGCCAGCTTTAATCTCTATTCATTTTCTTCTTTCTCTTCGGTTCTGTCCCTACTCAGCCATGCCAATGTCTCACATTCCTTGGCCACTCTCTTCTGGGAATCACCAGCTCTTGCACTCCATGGAAGAGTTCCTTAGGGATCTGCCAGCTGTGCACCTCTCCCATGTCCCTGAGGGCAGTCTCCCAGGGAATCCCACTGGCTGTAGAGCTGGAAGTCTGCACTCCTAAAGTTCAGGGGTCTCACCTGACCCACATCCCTCAGGACTGCAAGCACCACTGATGCCTGATCATGCAGCCCAGGCTGCCTCCAACCCTTGTGTCCCCAGTTTACTCACTTGCCCTGGTGGCCAGCAGACCTGGGCCTGCCTCTCCTCAGTAGGGCTGCTCAAGGAGCTGCCCTCCATGCACTCCAGGACTCTCCTGGATTGCCTACAGCCACTTCAGCAGATGCCAGGGTGGTTGAAGTCTCTCAGCAGGACAGGAGCCTGCAAGCAATTTTTTTCTTACATCTTCTCATGTACATCTTTTTTTATTGGTGAAGGGTAGTGGTTAAAGCTAAAAGGGGAGGAAACTCACACTGCAGTGTCTGCCCCATAAATTGTCTTAAACCAAGACACTGTCATCATAGAGCTGCCAGGGACAAGCCTGATACTGTCCTGCTTCCCCCTCACATCTAGTTTAAAGCTGTGCCAATGAGACACAGCTGTACTGTGCAAAGTCTCCTCCCTCTACAGAGAAAAAACCTACCAGCATACCTGATGCTGCATAGACCATCCCATAGTCAATGCCCAATTTTGTCTTTGTTCCTTTGTGAACTTTACACACTTCCCCTGTTCTCTGAGGCAGTTTGACAGCACAGCACCCACCCTGCCCCTGTGAATGCCTCCTACTTCCAAAACATTCCCCAGCATGGAGCAGAGTGCTACAAGCTTTGAATATCCCAACTCACTCAACCCTGCCTGGCATTGCATAGCTCTGCTCCCACCTGGATATGTTTGGAAAAGCAGCATGCCAAAAATCTCTCATTGCTTGGGGTGTGTCTGGGCACCCAGGCACAGCTCAGTGGCACAGCTGAACTTTAGGGTGTTGTGGGCTGAGGCCAGGCAGAGATGTCTTGCTCCTGCCCTGTAGGGGACCCCTTTGCTCTCCCTTGCTTGTCACTCTCTTCTTCTGGCACTTTTCTCTACAGTGACAGGTGACACTGAGCCAACTGCCCTACACACAGTGCCTTCCTGCACATTTCATGTGGCCAATCAGAGAAAAAAAAACAAACTAAAAAACCACAAAAAAACTAATGAAGCACTGGAATGGATAATAAAAACAGAATTACTTGTCCTGCTTCAGAATCTAAGGCAGTTCCTGATCTGGAGACATTAAGACATTTCCCCATAGAAGGACTCTATAAATATCTCGACGGGTGATTTCTAGCTGCCTTTGAAGTGTCAGGCACTTGACATTACCAGAGATTCCTCTGCATTAGGCAGACAGATGTGATATAACATATTAATCCCAAGAGGTAGGTTGCTATATCCCCTCTTGGCACTCTCCTAAAACTCAACAGAAAGGAGTGAACTTAAAGCAAAGTGCTTTGAAGATGTTTGTTGTCACTTCATCCATTTAGAGAGGAGTGGTGTCAAAGCCAAATGCTGTGCTGCTGGAATCTGCAGGACAGCCTGGAGCCATGCTCAGTGCTATTTCTTCCATTTGCTCTGCAACTGCAAGGGCTCCCTAAGTACAAACAGTGCAGGGTTGTGCCACATTAGACCTTTGCAATTTTTGGGGGGAGAGAAAGGTTAATGTCATACTTGGGATCATGGTGCTGCTGGGTTAAGACACTGTGACAAGTAAGGGGTGACTCGAGCCAGAACTTGCACTATAAATAAAGGATCTGTGGTCCTTTTGCCACAGAGGGTACAAGATCTCCAAAAAGGACAAGGGGAAGAAAAAAGGCAAATGGCTAAATTCTAATTCCCCTGAAGATCTGCTCTATCACAACTACCCAATGCAAGAAGAGGAAAAGATTTCTTCTGCCCCCAACCACATTTACACCCACAAGCACAAGCAAAGCACACATAATCCCAGCAGAAATCACCTGGAGCACAGCACACGATTCAGGGGTTTACTGACTCTGATTATTTGTGAAAGAGATGTATTAGGGTTTGGTGCTACAAATGCAAACAAAATTCTGACAGACTCTGTAGACTTGAAATTTCTATACTGAAGGTACATCTGTGTTTGTGAAGCATAAATAATAGAAGCCTTTGTCTCTTTTTTTCCTTGAGATAGGAAAAGGCACTTAAGCCCCTATTTCCAAAGGTATTTCTGTCTTCTATAAGTCACTTAACTCCCACTGAACTTCATCCTTAACTGCCCTAGAGAAGCTGACATTTAGATTTTATCTAGACAATTTCTGAAAATACCTTCAACTCCCTGGAAAGTGAAGGAACAAACAGAAGTGACATCTCTTAAAAATGGAGAATATTCGAGGAAACAATGAATAATCAGAAGCAGCCAAGCCTAAAGCAAGTTTGGAGGAATGATGCTGGTTTGTTAAAAAAAAAAAAAGAACAGTTTAATAGCACAGTAAAACATTAAAGCTACATTAGAAAATGAAAATAAACAACAGTGAGATCACATTATTTAAAATTTACCTTGGCTGTATATATTTTGATTATGGCTATCCACACCAAAATCATCTCTAGTCTGGATTTCACCTGTTTATTTAAATTAAGATGATGAAAAACACATATAATTTTATTCTCTTTGCAGAAACAAATAAAATCACAAAAAACCAAAAACAAGTAGAGTTTGAAATAATCACAGAAAAATTCCAGAGACTTCTACAGATGTTTTTAGATGACTTTACACTCTTATTTCATTTTATGGGTCACTTGTGATACTTGATCAGCTCTACTTTGCTTCGTATTTATTTTTAAAAAAAAAAAAAAAAGTGTCAGCTTTGTGTCACAGTTTTGGGTGCATCCATATCTGTTTACTTTCATGCAATTCAGCTCAGCACCTATGACCCTGTGTCTTTCAGTTTTCACAGCAATAATGCAGTTCACAGCAACCAGACAACTTTACAAGACATTCAGAAAGACTATAAAACATGTGGTCCTCTCTCTCCTCTCCTCCTCCCCATCCTTCATCGAAAACTGTTATTTGTTATTTATACAAAACATTCTGCAATGTGTACCTGGGTGATAGGGAGAAAGGAGAAAACAAGCTCTAGCAACCACATGAAATGCATGAGCCAGTTAATTGGACATTTCCTATCACCTGCATTAAAATAATTTGGAAGTTGTTAGGGAGCTAAGTTTTTTATGATTAAAAAAAAACCAAACCAAACCAAAAAAACCCTCTTAAACACACAGAAAAACAAAACTAAGAAAACAACCAAACACCCCAAACAAAGAAACAAAAGCAACAAAAAACCAACCAATTAAAAAAAAAAAAACAAACAACAAAAACCCAACAAAAAAAACCAAAACAAAAACAAAAACAAAAAAGAAAACCCCTCCCCAAAAAGCAAACCATATTTTTTATGCCAAACAAAATATCCTCCAGCTCTTCCTTTTGCAAGCAATCTCTACCACAAGAGAAGTCTGCCACTGCATACTCTGTCACCAAACACCAGCTTTGTCCATGGCTGCAATTTTGGGAATATTGTGGCTGAAATTGACACTAATTCTGTGAATAAAAATTTAATGTTGTTTTGCAGAAACTAGTAAAAGAAGAATTTGCCCCCTTCATTTTTTATCTAACAGGTGTTCAAAAATGATCAAGAACAATGCTACTCAATCCCTCAGTTCATCACAGGAAAAAAAAATCAAAAAACCCAATAAAAACCCACAAGTTTCTTTAGGTTGAGACTCATTTCCCACTAGATTTGTCAAACATATCCCTCACATTAGATGAGACAAGAAGTCCTTGTGAATGGATCAGCAAGCTCATTCAAACTATTCAAATAACTTCTACAAATGTCAAGTTTTAGAAAACAAGAGCCTGTGCAGAGTGTGCCTATGCCATTTCACTTTACAAAATGTGCTTCAGAACACGTTCCTCTGATACTGTTTTTATTAAAACCACAGCACTAGCAATCACTGCCAAGAAATGATGCTGATCTGAAAGCTCTTGCTGCATAAAGCAACACCTTCAGAGAGGAGGAATATTTATTATTGGGAAGTGCTACAAAACCCTGTGATGTAAAAAGAAAGCTATGTACCTTCTTAGAGAGAACCACCATAATCCTGCTGAGGAATATTTGTGTGTGCAGCTGAGTTACCCATCCAAGGCTGGCCTAATGTTTGATTAAATTCCCAGAGTAAGCTCTGTATCCCCACACAAAACTCTGCTAAACTGTTCTTAATGTTAACCAGGTGTCCAGGAGCAGAATAATACCCTTCTGAGGAGTCCTTTTAATATAACAGTTTAAAGTAAATAACCATCTTGAAGTACAATGTAAAGAGAGGGTTTGGTTTGGGGTTTTTTTGTGTGTTTTTTTCCCTAAAGCAAAGCTCAGTGCTACTTAAGAGCTACATTAAATTAAGCAAATTGGGGCTGAGGGGTGTTGCAGTTGTTGCAGAGAAATAGACTCTCATTACACTGATGGGAATGCACTTTTAAAAGATAGATGCATTTTTATCATCATGAGCTACAGAAATCAAAGTTTTGGTCTGGGTTTTGGTTTTTTTTTTGTTTTGTTTTGTTTTTTTGTTTTTTTGTTTGTTTGTTTGTTTGTTTTTTGGGTTTTTTGGGGGGTTTTTTGGGGTTTTTTTGTTTTTTGTTTTTTTTTGTTGTTGTTTTTTGTTTTTTGTTTTTTGTTTTTTGTTTTTTTTTTTCCTTGATTTTGTTTTTTGCTTTGTGTGTGGGTAGGGCTTTGGGTTTTTTAAGACAGACCTAAAATTTTCATGTGCCTTTCAAATCTATATTCAAAACTCACAGAAGAAACACAGCATTCATAACCCAGCAGTGGGTAGAACGAAACGAAATAGGAACACTATTTTTCAAGCACAAAAGCAAAAAACTTCTGGCTTTAACCCCAGCCACAGGTGCTGAGCTATCCTATGACTCATCACCTGCACTCTTCCAAGGAGTTTCCCAATTTGCTCCTACGAGTCACAGCAAGAACAGCTCCTTGTGCACCTTTTCTGAAATCACTCCATAAGGTAATTGTGCCACAGGTGTGTCTGCAAAAACCTCCCTGTGCTTGTTTCCAGCTTCTTAATTATGAAAGACCTCCTAATTGGTTTTCCTCACTTGGTCAATTCAAAAAGGAAAGTGCCTAGCAATACGGCTCCATGTGCCTTATTTAAATTTCACTTTAATATCCAAAAGAATATTTTCACATCTTTAAGCATCCAGCCAGAATAAATATGGCTTCCAGTTCTAAGCAGGGGAGCTTTTTTCCTGCTCACTAGCTTGCTTATGATTATACAATTTAATTAACATTTCTGTGGTACTTTTTCTGCCAGATAGCGACTTCTTTCTTCAACTTTGCTTTTCAAAAACACTATATAATAAATCACAAGGGAAAAATCTTTATTTTTAATTTTTCCATTTATGTATTTAATGAACATTATTGAATTGTTGCCAAGTATTTATTGGAAACTTAGAATAAATATCTGTGAACTACTAATTCATTTCTGTCTGTGAGGATGAAGTGTTCTGCTGACACCAGAATTTCAATAAAAATTAGCTCTTCTATTAGAAATACGCTCTTCATTTTCAGTAACATTGTAAAGGGCTGAGTTATAAACTAAACTAAAAATCAAAAGCTGAGGGTTTTTTTGGTTTTTGGGGGGTTTTTTTGGGTTTTTTTGGGTTTTTTTTTTTTTTTTTTCGGTTTTTTTTGTTTTTTTTTACTGAAGCTTTTCCATCCTTTGAATATAACAACTTTTGAGGAAACCTTCAAGAACACAGACTGCAGAATGCCACGCCAAGCCTACTGCTAATTAGTGCTCTGCACTGGGTTTGGAGTTTCCAGCAATGAGGACCAGCCTGGCCTCTTGATCTGCCTTGGTTGTGCCTGCAGCTCTCCCTCTGGAACTCACCTTGTGCTGGTGAATCTGCTGCATTTCCAGGCACAGCTCCTCAGATCTTTTCCCTGCCTTGCTGCTGGGAGGTCTCACTTCCCAGCTGACCCATGATAGGTGCACCAGTGGTCCCATTTCCCCACTCCATCAAAGTTTCAAATCTCTCTTGGTACCCTTTGTTCTCAGTTATTAACCTGCCCCTCTGGCAGAACTGCTCATGTTCCATTTGAGGATACACAAATTTCAGCTTTAATGCCCTAAATATAAGAAAAAGTGAAATATAGGAACAAATACCAGAACTCTTACTCATCCCCAGATTTCTCTGTCATATGCCCACTAAAGAGTTATTGTCTGCAAACTGGGGTATCTTGAGTGAAAAAATGGGATCTGCTTTATCACAGACCTCTAAGGCATGGTATTGATTGTTTAATTATGAAACACAACTAGACTTCTTTAGAAAAGAGGGTGAAGCTGCTTCTTTGTGAAGAAGTTCTGTTGTCCTCAGAGTATTTCATCAGTGGAGTGAAATAGAATTCAGTATTTAGCAGCATTATTTCTTCCTTGCTGATATTTTGACAGGATCAGGTCCATTAAAATAGAGCTTTTAGTGCACAGTCCTTTATGTCTGTGTGTAAACTACCATAGTTATCTGAAGTTTTCACACTTATAATGTATCTAAAGCATCAATTATAAATCAAAGCATTCAACATTCAGTAGGTTTCAAATTATGAATGCTCTTGATCATGTTTCATCTTACAGCTCCTTTGACAAACTATATGACAAAAGATTTTTTTTAAAGCCTAATCTTTACTAAATAATTGGCTATGTAATTGTTATGTTTTTGCATTTATGAAAAGGAACTGTGTATTTTCATTCTGAATTCTTTCTAGGCTAAGGAAACCACAAAACCAAAATAAATATTGAAACCACACTTTACTGCCTGTAAAGGAGTTCTTCCCACAATATCCACACCCATCGTAGGCAAAGCCTAAATACCTCAACATAAGAATAAAATAATGATTTGGTTACTTGGCATATGTGTAGTCCTGTATCAGATGCACCTTAAATGGAAATTACAGCTTGGCAAGTACCAGTGCAATATTATTTTCATATACAGCCCTGACAAATGTTTCAAGAAGTAGTATTAGTTTATTTTTTGACCATCACAAATTCTTGATTCAAGATGTGAATATTGACTGTGGCTAGGCTATGGGCCAAATTTATGACTTGAAAATAAATCTCAATATTAAAGAATATAAATGCCAGCGTTTGGTGGAAGCCTGTGCATGTGCACACACCTTTTTGCTTTAAATTGTGCTCGATGCTTTCCTGCCTCAGAGCTGTTCTGCACATCCCTGCAGCTCTCCTCATCATCCCAGGACAAGGATTGGCACCCAGTGTGAAATGCTACCCTCTCTCCTGCAACCAGAAGGAATAAGAATTGTGGCATGTTGCTGTCACAGAGCACTCCTGGTTTCATTAGCAGCAGCAGCACAGTGAGCAAGCTGACTTGTGGGAGCCATGCTCATCACATGTGGAGCACAGGCTGCTCTTCCCCAGTATTGACCAACCAGGATTAAATTCAGATTTCCTCACCTCTGCTCTAAGGTAAATAACAACTATTTCCCAAGAAACCTCATTTTCTTTTCTGGTCTGCTTTTCTGCAATTAAAGGGGGTTTTTTTGTTTGTTTGTTTTGGGTTTTCTTTGATTTTTTTGTTGTTGGTGGTGTTGTTTTTTGGGACAGGGTGATGCTTTGCCCGAGGTATTTCCTATTTCCTGCAGTCTGAGAGAGCAAGCCTACTTTTACACCACTATCAGCTGTGGAAATCTGAGACATGATTCACTGTTTACTGAAGTAAGTGGACAGCCCACCATTGATCTCAACAGATGAAATACCTGACCTTTTACATGCAAGTTTTTACTCCCAAAGGAAAGCCAAGAATGGCTAGAAAAGCACAACCCAAAGTTATAAAGACCTAGTTTGGGCCATGTTTTCATTTGTGTCTTCTTCTTTCCTCTCTGTATTGTCCTGATACCTTTCTAGATTTGTGGGAAATTCTTTGATTTGAAGACAAAACCTTCTAGTATTTCTGGAGGAGACTGACATGCACAAATCACATCTGCTTTTTCCTAGAGCTGTCCTGAAGGATGGCCATCAAGAACAATAAGGCAGACCACAATGCTTTTATTTTAACAATGTTTTTTTAAAGATGATGGGACCAGACTGACGGGAGAAGGGTTAATTACCGATTTTCCTAAGAAACCCACTGTTAGTTGCTCCACAAATCTGAACTATAAGTCTGACCATTCTCCATTTTTTAATTGGAGATTTAGACTGAGTTTCTGTAATATTGTATCTACACAAGTGAAAGCAAAATCCAACTTCATAGCTTACCTCAGGATAAAGCCAGGAAAATCTTCAAATTATTTTTGCATTACACAGCTGGAGCAATATATGAATTTTGATACCTTTCATTAGAATTTAGCAAACATAAAACTACTATCTGGATACTGAACAAAGAATTCTGCTTTTTTTCCTTAATCCCAAGGATTCAGGAGGAGAAAAAAACTCCAAACCCTTCACAGTTTCCTTACTCTTGTTGCCTTCAAATGTGACCAAATTTGCTGGACAAGAGAGATTCACAGATGGAAAATGGCAGAAGACAGAACACTCTTCCAGTCATTTGGGTGGACAGAAGGCTCAAATTCAAATGCCAAGATTTCAACAGTAGAACATTAGAAATGGATGAAATACCCAACAGGAAGGCTTGAGTCATTAGAAAAATAGATGGAAATCGAAGCAGCAGTGAAGACACCAGATTTATGTTTTATCACTAGGATAGTTCCCCGTTAAAACAGCCTGTGGGGTGGAATCATTTCCCATGGATCATGAATCAGCTGCTTTTCAGCTGTGTGGAGTGTTCAACTTGGTACTACAACCAAGACTAATGCTATGGCCCAGTAATTGAAGCAGATCTACACTGCCTTTTGGAATTGGACTGATTTCTATTCCAGTTGCTCTGGGAACTAACCAGATCATCACGAAAAACTGATTAAAAAATTTATCAGAGTGACATTATAGAGTTCCTGCTTAGTACACTGAAGTACTGAAGGTCTGATCCTGCAGTGCTTATTCCCATGAGCATTACTTAATGAAATGCCCATTCCTGCTCACCTAAAAAGAATAATTCATGAGCAAAGATTTCTCATTTAAGTATTTGCAAGAAGAGGTCTTCTCTTTGACCTTTCAATTACATTATCATATATACTTAGTAGTCATGGTATTAACAGCCATATTTTATGGCTTTATATTTACATATTCTAAGTGCTCTAAAAGTTACAAATTGATATGGTGGTAATCATTTTCCTCACTTATTTCGCTAACACTTGAAAAGTAATTTCTGAGAACTTTCACTCCTAGCATTAACTCTGGTTTCTATGGAATACATGCTGACCTTAGCAGTAGTACTAGTGTTCAGGATTAAATAATGACTAGGAGGTGATTTCTGCTAAAGTCAAATGAATAAAAGTAGGACAAGACTCCAAATCAAACCATAATCCTGACTGCCTCATATAGGTAAAATTAGATTTTTCTGTAATGAACACTATTTATTTCGCTCCTGTACTCTTAAATATTTCAATTATCTGCACTGATAGAAAAGAACAAACCTTCAGTGATCTAAAACATTATTCTATAACATTCAGGAATTATTTATGATTTGGCAGGCATACACTGGATATTAGATTTTTCAGGGAACATGGAATAACCAGAATGAACATCCAGCATCACACAAGCATTCTGATCCAACACACTGTGTTTACCTTAGGGAGGAAGAGGCCATGGCTTGGACATTATGCCCTTCAGATATTAAAAATAATTGTAGAAAGCAATTTTTATTCAAAGGGAGTGAGCAGAATCTGAGTACAGGTGATGCATGACTCCAGGCAATAAAATGAGAGGATCATTGCTGTGCCTTCCCCTGGAGCTGATGCCCACCCCTGGTAGAATTATCACATATGTCAGGGGCAATATGAGTGGTCCATAATCCCATCCATAGAGCCCTCTTCTTCCTTCCTACTGCTTGTAATTAAAGGAATGAATTGCCTTTCTTGCCTATTTTGTCTACCTGTTTGCAATTTCATTTCACTCTTGTATTAATTTGAAGCCCCACAAACTATATCATTCTGCAAATCCAATCACACCATCAGCTCCAATTTCAGTCCACAGCAGCGAATTATTGAACTGTGAAAAGAAAGAGACAGAAATCTGTTTCTGCACCCAAGACCTGCACAGCCTTGTTTACTAATTTAATTTGATAACAAAGTTGGTAATTCCATTTCTTCCCAAATATTTGAATGTTACATTTTTCTAGGTACATATCTGCTCATTTGATCTAATGGTTGTCCTTTCAAAAATGTCACAGAAAGCCATTAGCACAGCTTCACCAGTGTTAAATGGTGGGACATAAATGCTGATTGCTGAGAACAATATCCTTTGCCCACAGCACAGTGATGTAAAGGTTGGATAATTTTATTACCTTTAATAGCACTTGCAGCTATGCAAGCTAAGCCAATGATATGGGTAATCAAATCTCTGACTTACAGGATGACCACCTGTGGCTGTTGGGGAAGGAATCCCCACTATTTTAGGCCCAGCCACAATGCCACACAACCAATGGTTTGCCATTTCAGATGGGAAGAGGGATGAGAAAATCGCTCTGGGTGGCAAACAAATTTAGTTTTCACCAGAACTCCTCACTGATCATTCACAGAGATTCTTAAACATGAGGTATGGGAGACTCCTGAAGTCTCCTCGTTGCCCCCTGCACCATCCAGATTTCCCACTTACTGCTTTGGCAGGTCCCAAATTTGGGAGAGTCAGATGCACAGTGCTGCCAAAACAGGCAAACCTCACCCTGTATTTCCCTCTGCCTGCTGTGGGACTGCAAGCGTTTGGAAGCACAAAATTCCCAGCTGCAAGAGGCAGTGCCACTGCTGACTGCCTGCTCCACAAATGGGGGTGGAAGAGCTCCAGGGCAAGTGGTCTGCTCACTTATTAAGATCGCCTCATTTCCTTAATTGTGGGCTAATTGTGCAGGCTGACCACAATTTAACTGGGTATAAAGAGAGAGTGGTGATCTCAAAACTAGTAAAGTAAAGCTGGGGCTGTAGATTTTTTCCAACTTACACAGCATTTTCTCATTATTCTTTAGCCTACTGTGTTTTTTTGGTCTCACCTTTGCAGACTTAAGCTTGTCCCTCAACATGGCACGATGCAGAAAACACATGCTGTACTTCTGAGTGCTTGAAATAAGCTGGCAAGTTGAAATTTCAGAGTGATTTTAAGCCTTTCTTTTGAAACTGTGCAAATGCACCACAAATTATACAGTGAATATATTAAAAGAGAGAACACAAAATATTTAGTCCTGAACTGCTGCATATTTCAGTTAAGATTTATTTCATGGCAGCTAGCATGGCTACTAAATCCTGAAATTTAGATCCAGAGATCTGCTAAACCAGATAACAACAAAATATTGTTCAAAGAGGTAGATGATAAATCAGAAATATCTCCTATGTGAAATTAGGAAACATGAAAGTAACTTTTTTTTTTTATGATGCACTCACTTTCAAGAATACTGCATTGCAGAAAGCATTTAGCTTGTCATGTTATTCTATTATTTTATTTTACACTCCATTCGTTTCTATTACAGAGTCTTGCACTTTATCATTATGGTGTTCTGTTGTTGCAAACAGGCACATTGAATTCTGATCCAGTTACTCCAGAAGAAATTTTTTGTCAGCCTTTAAACTGAAACAAATGGATGAGTGTGACACTCAACAGTTTTAATAATGTGTTGACTCTTGGGTATTCATGGCCTTTAGATGCCTAAAAATAATAATGTTTTTGTATGAAAAATGAATATTGATTAATGAACTGATTTTTTTTAAACAGCAGTCGAGCCAGTAGCTATACTTGTCATGAAACTTGTTATAAATCACATAATGTATATACCAAGCAAATTGAATTTTTCCACTGCAAAATGGCTCCCTATCATAGGCATATATCCTCTGTTCTCCTTAACAATGGAGGACAAAGACACAAAATAAAAAAAAACAAAACAAACTATCCTCCCTGACATATGCTTAATAAATTTATGCATGAATAATTATCAGAAAAAATTCAGCAGTATTGCAACCATCTGTGAAAGTAACAAGCTTCTGTGTAAACCAATATCCTATACACATAAGAATTCCTTTATCTGCAAGTGCTAATACTGGAAAATGCTACACTTTTTATGGAGTTGAAGATATACTTAGTATTAATTATTTACAATTTCTTTTCCCAGCAAAACGCAGGCTGAGCTATCATTACTGTAATATACTAACCTCTTCTAACAAAGAAGAATAACCAACCACAAAGACCCTAAGAATCTTCAAATTTGACTAGACAACCAACTTCAGATGGAAAAAAGTATATAACAATTAATCCATTGAGGTGAAGAAAGAAGCAATGAAAGGAAAGTAACTTCAATATGCTCAACACCAAGGAAAAACAAGAATGGTGGAATATTTAACACAAAAATACTGGTAAATATTATTTTAAAATTGAAGGAGCTACAAAATCACACTTTTTTTTTGGTTGTTGGTTGGGGTTTTTTAAAGCATTACCCTTTTAACACTCCATTTTATGTATTTTATTAGCCACGATGCTCAGGTCTGCTGCCCTCATTCCCCTGATACTCAAAACCAATAAAGGTGACAGAATCTGGATGTATCTCACTTTTTTAATTTCTCTCCACAAAAATTTACCTTGTTTCACCCTACTTAAAGTATCCAGAAACAATGGGTGTAATAAATATCCTGCACATAAGTACTGGGGAGGTGGGGTGGGGTACTTAGGAGCCTCTAGGAAACCTTTAATTTCTCTTTAGCCTGAAACATCCTAAAGGAAGAAGGCTTATCATCTCACTGCATTTCACAAAAATTTCCCTTAATTGCACAAATCATGATTTTCTACATTTTCTCTCAAAGCTCTTTGTGGAACTCCTTTGATTCAGAGTATTCTAAGTTGCCTGAACAATAGCTTCCTTCAATAGCATGTAAAATACAGGCAATTCCATCAATCTGAGGTATTTTTCTTAATCTTTTCCATAGAAGAAAATGATGTTATTTTGGATGATAAAAAACAAACACACCAACCTGAGCAGCAACACTCCAATATTGCAGCAATGCAGTTAGTTTATTTCTGCACTTCTCAATCTTTGATTATTTCAACAAAAAGTAACTTGATATTTTTAACTCTCCAGATTCACCACAGGAGTGTTGCTTATATAATAGAAGTCATTCTCATGCAGCACAAAAACCAGGATATTCCTTAAATCTAAATAAGGCAAACCAGGTCTTCCTAATGATCTGTTTGTGAATGAAATTGACTGTTTTTCTAGTATGTCTTTTAGCAGTCAGGAGAGCAATTTATGGATCCAAAAAAGACAGTTTTGGTTTAACATGTCTCTGTTTTGTAGAAACACATTCAAAGTTTATTTTCAGGGAGCCAAAACAATTGACAACAAAATAAAAGGGCATGTAAATCTGCATAATGTAATTATCCTGATTAATTTACATATATTGACAACACAAAGTATGATTTTTCTAGAAAGCTGTAATTGGAATCAGACACCAAAATCTTTTAAAAACTTGCCTTGCTGTTCTTCAATCTCAATTTTCTGCTCGTAAATATTTAATGGCTTTCATTTTTGCAAATGAATAGAATTGCATTTGGCTCATAAGAAACTAGTTTTGTAACTGTATTACAAAGTGTGCAATCTCAGCACTTGCCACAAGTGTAAATCTTCTCCAGAATATTAATGTATTCAAGAAAAAAATAATCATTTCAGAATCAACAGAATTTTTAAAAACCCACTTATTTGATAATTGAAACTTTTGGAAAGCTTGCATCTTTCAGATAAAGCAATCCTAAAGAGCTATACATTTTCCATCATAAAAGAGCAGAATATTCAGAGGTTTCTAAGGAAAAAAACAAACTAGAAATTGCAATGTTACATCATATGTTGAGTCAGTTTTGAAATAACATTTTGGCACATTTTAACTACCAAGTACAGGAAGTCTCACAGCCCAAAAACCTCAACATTCCTACACAAATCAAGCAAAGGAAAGATGCTTACATAGGATTACTATTGGATCACTAAATGCAAACATTCTATATAAAACAGAACATTTTCTACAGGTGCACAACTAAAAAGTCCTCAGCACTTTTCCTAAATGCCAGATAATTTTATCATGGGTCTCTATTATAACTAGAAAACATGGGACTTTTTCATCCTTCTTTGATGTTAAAATTAAAAAAAAAAACTAAGAAACTTTTAGAAGCTCTACACAGACATACAATTTCAAATCACCAACAAACTCTCTGAAAGGAAACTCTTTTAATGCCATTTTTTAGAATTGGTAGAATTATAATCATTTCCCTAATCTGGTTAAGTCTATGACCTTCCTCTTTTTAATTTCATTGGGATTCCATCAAAACAACTTTATTATTGTCAGCCTCAGACATGAGGAAGATGCTCAGCTAAGGACCAGAAAGTGGGAAAAGCCTAATGCAGGATGCCTTCTCTGCTAGCATGAGGAAACAAGGAGTGCAACTTCTGAAACTCTTGGTGGAATCAAGGATGGAGAAGAAAAATAAACAAAAAAAACGTGAATAAAATGTGGCCAGATCAAGGTTTACAGGAAAGAAGCACACTCTGGGATGTGACTCCAGAGCCAGCAACTTCTAAATATTCCTCTCAAGAAAGAAATGAGGAAGCTGCAAAGGAAGACCAGATAGGGAAAATACAAATATAAACAATATAGATCAGAGAAGGTTGTGTGTTCTAGGACCAAAGCTGCAGAATCTTGAAGAGAACTGTTGTATAAAAGTCATTAAAGAAAGCAAGAATGACCTCACCAAAACTCTTAAGTGACGTGTTTTCAAGATAAAGCACAGACTCATTATGATAAAATGTATCAGCAGAATAAAAAAAGCTCCTAAAATTAACAAGTAAGGCTTGGCTCTGTAGCATATTTTTTCATAAAGTTTGTGAAAAATCTCATTTGCTGTATGAAGCAGCAGATGCTCATTTCTGATACAGCCTTTGCATTTACCTCATGTCCTTCTATAGAGTACAACCCCTGTATAGACAGGGGTGCATTATGTATAAAATACAAATTATACATTAGCTCCTACATTACAGGAGCTGAATCATAGATGTAAATCACCTCACTATCTCCAAGCTACTTGGTAGAAAATTCAAAAAAGAAGGCAATTTATTCTTAGAGACCAAATACTCTTCTCATGGACTCCTCAGTCTGTCTCTGTGAACACCTTAGAATTTTATTTTAATTGCTAACTTCATCAGCAGGAAATTATAGGCTTTAAGAACAGAATGCAGCAAAGCTTCAGCTAGTAATAATCCATGACTAAATACAATCTTAAAAGGTGAATGAATACCTGCTTAAGAAGGTTGTTTTTTTTTTTTTTAAATCCACTGCCTGAACAGTTCTAATTCTGTAACCTGCATAATTTACTGCATAATGGTTACTAATATATTTTTTATGTTAACTGCATATAATCATTGTTCAACATATACAAAAGATGAAAAATATTAGAAAAAAGCTATGAATTAATTTGATAAAGTGCAGTTAGTAGCTTTTCTATAATAAAAACATTCTGCAGAATTGATTAGAATTTAGAGGTAGAAATAGTTCATAAATTACTGAACATACTGATATTATTAATATATTTCCAGTGAATATTCACTTCAATTAATTTAAAGATTCCTCATAGTATGAACAAGCCAGCTTTTAAAAAAAATACAGAATACAAACATATCCAACCGTGTTTTAAACCCTACCTTTCAGCAACATGAGATTAAATCTTTTAGTCTTTAGAATTTCTTCTTAGCTTGTAATGTAATAATATTCTATTAAATGCTGCAGCTTAGGGCAGTATTCCATTACACATTTCTAGGCCTATGACCATACAGACAAAAATAGCTTGAGGGGTAGGATGAAAGATGGATACAATCCATAGTTAATTCTACCTCTTCACCTCTTGTAGTCATTCAGCCTGACTCCTGCTGTAGGTAACAAAAAAAACAACATCTGCTGCATGATTCATTTGGAAAGCTTAGGCCTCAAATAAATCCAGGATTTATCATAAATTAATAAATATATAATATTGCTATTTTTCTCTTATACCATTACTAAAAGAAGAGAACAAATGTTTATTCTTAGCTGAAGGGAAAGCAACGTACAAGAAGTTCTTGGAAGATCACACAAACATATGAACAAACAGCTCTAGATTAAAACCAGGGGTCAACCTCAAATGTGAGAAGTATTTTATTTAAAGCAGAACAATCCTCAGATATAATTTGGTCAGATATGGTAATCTTCCTGGGCACAGGATTGTGTGCAGATTATATACCTGTGTGTCCAAGTGACAAACCTGGGGAAAGGCAGCAAGATTCCACGTTATTTTTGGTATTGCTCCACAGATTGGGCACATCAGGATATGGAGCAGAGAAGGACATGGCAGTGCTTCTACCAGAGGCAGCAGGTTGTGTTGATTCACTTCCCTGAGAGCTACTGGTGCCTCCTGAGCGGGGCCAGCACAGCAGTAGAATGTGAGAGCAGGAAATATTGGCATGTGCCATTTGGCAGAGGCTTTGCAGAGTGTGTGTGAAATACTCCTGGGCAGAACTCTCCCTGGGAATCAGGGATGCTGGATGCATTCCTGGCCAGAATGACTCCAGGGGACACAAACATCCCCTTTTGGATATGTGCTGTGTTTTCAGCTGTACATCTTAGGTACAGAACCACTGTGTGACAAGTGGGAAATTGATTTTTCACCGGCCCCAGTGAAGGGGTGCACAAACCTTTGTCCTTTTGCTGTGTGAGGGAGCATTCAGCAGGGCCAGGTGTTAACAAGTTGCTGCCTTCAGAGGTGAGCACAGCTTTCATCCAGCACAGCAGGAGGCTCCAAACACACCCTAACAGTGGCACTGAGCTGTGAGGGGCACCAGCTGCTCCTCTGATCAACTCCCAGCTTCTGAAAATTCTTCAGACAGAAAAAAAACCATTCTTTATACAGAAGGTACAGGTTTATATACTACCACAGCACTAGTAACTCACACCTTCCTAGGAAATCAAAACCTGCTTTCCATGACTTCTGCTCTCTTGCTTAATTTGTGGAGCTCCACAGTTCTTTCCTAAGGAATAAGCTATGGGAGGACAAAGTAAGACAACTTTACAGCAGTTTTACACTTTTTGGCCTGTTGGGTGCATCTGCAAGCATAAATATTTTCTAAAACCACAAACAACTAAACAAAAAACCAAAACCAAACTTAAACATTAGTACTGCTTACTATATGCTAATATAGCTTGCTTCAGATGGTCTGTTACTCAACTTCAACTGACAAAAAACAAGGATACTAAATAGAAGAATTGGTGAATACAGACAAATATCTAAATCCATTTTGCTGATGAATAAGAGTTTATGTCATCTATTATTATTGAATTAATGAGATTGGCTATTCTGAGGATGACCTTTACATTATTTTAATGTAGATGTTTCTAATACGAATAAAATAATGTTTTTCTGAAAATACTATTCAGTGGCCATTTATTAAAAAAATCACATTTGAAAAATACAAGATAAGCATCAAGGAAAAAAATTTGGTTTTTTGTTTGAAATGTGCTTCAAAACATATTTGAAATGTGTTTCAAAAATATCATTATATAAAAGCAGATCTTAGAAAAGGCATGTATTTTAAGTATTTTACCTGCTTTTCATTAGTAGATAATAATGACTTAAATAATTTTTTGCATTATACCTTCCATCAATTAAAAATGTTTTTTAGTTATTTAGTTCAGAGAATAAGGCAACATAGGCATTCTAATGCAATTATCAGAAAGCAAATTAAAGAAATTAAAGATTACTACAAAATTACATCCTTGTTGAAGCCAGAAGCACTAGAATCAATATATGAAAAGCTACATATCTTTAGTACCATTAGACAAAACAAAAGAAAATGTATTAAACTCTATTAAGTTTTTCCATCATTATGGTATTTCCTTTGATTCTACTTTTTCGTTTTGAAGCATTATCTCAACATTTAGCCAAATTAATTGCATGTTAGCATAAACCTGTACTTAACTTTTCTTCTGTAGGCCTCTATGCAAAAGCCTGATTTAGCAGGATAGGTTCAGGAAAATAGACTTTGTAAACATTATAACAGCAAACCATAGAATACAGAAGAATATTACATAATTTTGTGAAAAGGAAAAACTTTAATTTACCTAAGTCGAGACCACTAATATAAACATGTTTTTAAAAATTAGTATGAAATAGCTAAACACGTTCAAATATACAGAGAGAATTGTCTACAAAAAATTAATTGAATAGTTTAGAGTTCCTGTGTTTACAGTCTGTTAGCAAATTTTAGAACCACAAAGAGAAGCTTTTTTTAACGCCAGTGGAGATCCAGGTGACAGCATCTTTTCATTCTGATAGTTATCTTTGGCTATCCCAAGCCTAATAATAGTGTAATCTCTACCCTAATAATAGAGTCATCACATGAACTTGTTACTTGTTACAGATGATTAAGAAGAGCTGCATGGAATTCTACAGGAAAAATCATTTCTCAAACATAGCTGGGTGGAATGACAGCAGGCACATAGCCCCAGATGCAAACAGGTCTCTGGCAGGCAGAGAACACTGGATGTTTAAGAGAGTTTCTTATTTTGAAGTTCACTGGCAGAGAGCTAATATTCAAAAATCTTTTCCAGCTACCACCTTTACCAGAACTTAAACTTTTGCTAAATTTAAGGATTGGATGCAATCAACTTGATTATTGTTCAGGTATTCTGATTCACCATTGAAGTCAAGAAAAGAAAGTAACAGCATTGAGAGATTTTTCTTTCAATATATGCTGAGGCAGGGTTAAAGGGAGAGAATTAGAGACACAGTTATTTAGAATAACACAGTTATTTAGAATACAGGTATAAAGCCACAAATTACATTAGGCACTGAGCTACCATTTAGATAGAGCACTCCCATGGGTCTGGAAACTTTAGATCAGCTGGTGCCTATTCCTGAGGCTGCAGTGCCTTTTAAAAGCTGATGCACTTACACACTGATCCCAGTGACTTGCTCTGTCACAACCAGCATGGTTCAGGCTCACTGTGAATCAATTTCATCTGGATCAGAGATGCTCAGAGCTGCCAGGTCTAAGCATTCAAACTCAGTAAACAAGGTCCCTGCCTTTGCCAGGCAATTTGCAGAGCTTTAATTTCAGCTTTTGCTCCATTTTGTCACAGCGTTTCACAGCATATGCAGTTACCAAAGTAATTCAGGCACTTATAGAGCAAAATATCAGCAGAGAGCCAAAACTATTAGATCCATGCCTACTGCTGAAAGCCAGGCCTTGCTTTTCTTCAAAGTGTACTTGAACAACTTCTTCCCATCAGCTGTACCTCTGAAAGCTGCACTGATTAAGTGAGAAATTTGTCACACTTTTTTTTTCAGGATCCATAAATTTTTAAGTGGAGTTACAATATATGAATGGAGAAAGCCTTCTGCATTGTCAGAACAAAGGCTTACACACCCTGTTACCTGGCCTCCAACAAGTTTCTCACAGGTGTTCAGGAAAAAAGGGAAACTGTGATGGGCAATATGTGCCAGGAGAAAAACCCCTCCCTCCAGTACCATACAAGCATCTGACAATCAGTTTTAGGAAAGGTGTTTTATAGTTGCTAATGGACACTGGATTTTCCAACCTTTTTTCTTATTCTCTTGGACTCCCTACCTCTAGAAAGCATAAGTTTAAATGACTAACCTCTCCCCAAGGGGGAAGAGAGATATTATTTTTCCACTTTAGATCTGCTGCTTGAATAATGGCATTGGGCACCTTTCAGAACCAGCATTGTCAGAAACAGTGAGCAATCACTCCCTATTCACCTTTTCTATACTCTCATGATTTCTTAAATCTCCATCATATTTCACCTCACCAGCTTTTTGCCATTTGAAGAGTCAGTTTCATCTTTCTTTTAAGAACTACCCCTCTTCCACACCTGCTCTTTCCTGCTCTGGGCCTTATCTGGTTTTTGAATATAATTCCAAGCTGTCTTTCCTAACTGCTGAGAACTGAATTAGAGCATATATATCAGTTCAGCTGTTTTAACTAGTCCTTAAGTGCATTCATTACCTTGCATTTAAGAACAGTGCAGTTCTGCATGACTTTTAGTTGCATGATATAAGCATTCTTCACAAAGTCAAATAAAAGCAGTGTTTGCAGTCACCACCTTTTATTCCCTTGGAATCAGGGCTGATTTAGTGCAAGGTCATGCTACACAGCCATTCACTCAGTCACTTAATTTCTTTGTTTCCCAAGGACTCTAAGGTAATGCCATGCTAACCTTAGATTTGCTACAGTTAATTTTCTTGTTTTATCCTCAAACTCTTGCATTGGTTCTGCAGTTTGAGACTGTTCCAAGGGCTTCTCAGATAACAAGGTGAAACCTTGCTTTAGTGAGTTTCTAAAATCCTCTGGAGCAAGGAGTGCAGCAATCACTGGCTTTACCTGTTTGCTACTGCCACAAATTCTCCCAGCTGCTTCTTTCCCCTCACTTCTCTACTTCTCTTGTGCTAGCCAGTCCCACCACTTCAGCAGTATGCTTCACCATCCCAAAATTTATTAGAGGCTTATGATCTGCCACACATCATCTGAAATCCTGTTACACCACTGGTCCCTTCTAATGCTGCTGCAGAGCTCAGAAGGAAATCACATATACCTCATTAAGAGAAGAAATTACTTCACTAAACTTCTCCTTCACTATTCTTCTCCTTTCAGAATCAAGGACAAAATTCTAAATTCTTTAGACAAACAACCCACAGAATTAAGGGTTTCTACAGCTCCCTGTGACCTTGCTGCTGATTTCATGGAAGTATATCCAGCATCAGCAGTGTGGAAGTTCAAGTCCTTCATTTTCATTTGGATATATTCTATTCTTACAAGCAAAGGGCTGAAGCTTCTAGTCAGGAGACAAAAAAGGTACATCTTAGAATTTTCACCTAAATAATATGAAGTGGCAGGAACTATAGTTAAGAAGAAAGTCTGGCTAGCTTTATTTTTCCAAAACTGGAAAGAGTTTAGATACATACACATCTCTTGAGGTTCAAGATTACTCTTCTCACTCTGTAGAGCAGTAACAACCATGTTTAAAGTAAAAATACATTAGGACCTGCAAGATCTCAGTCTTGTCCCTTCTAGCTGGCATGTCTGACACTCAAATGGAGTTCTCAAGTTTGTACAGCAACAACTATTCCCTTTGAAATCACCAGAAGCATGGCATGAGCTCGAGTGAAGCTAATGGGACCACTTTTGGAGCAGGATACCTGGCAGCTGAAGTAGTGCTGCCACAATCTGGCTTATGCAAAATACTTCCAAAGCAGAGCTAAGCTACTGCCACATAACAACACCTGCTGTTCTGGTACCATAAAACAAATTTTGCAGATGTTATTTTTAGATGAATCTACTTTTTTTTTGTTTGTTTGTTTAATTAAATACCCATCTCTTCATATATTGATTGCAGGGCATCTGTTCACTTGCATGATTCTGACTCGTGTCTTCATCCCTATATTTGCCTTTCTATTCTATTTATTTTTTGTACCTATACTACTGTTACAGCAAAGATTTTCTGATCTGTTCTATGCTTTTCCTTTTTCTGCTAGGGTCCATTCATCTTAACAGACCTAAGGTTATGAAATATGAATTAATAATGTTTCCAAGTCAATAAAAACCTATACCAGTATACAAAATTTGTGTAATTACTACAATGTGTTGAGCAAATAACAACCTACAAAAGAGATTAACAGGATTTTCTGGAGTTCAAATATTTAAATCATATTCTGCTGATGCAAGGACATAGTTCTGATAACCTCAGTGGAATTACCAAAATGTCTATGTCTTACAACCACTAGCATTGAAAAGCCCACGTCAAAGATAACTGAATTTCCAGACACCTTACTCTAAAGAAATACAAAAAAATCCAAAGAAAGGCTGCTCATCTGTCCAAGGCAGGTGCAGGGAAGTGCTGCCATCTGTCTTATGATGCTCTTGTACTATCCCTAAGACCACCTTATACTTCTGTGTGTGGCTCAGTCTGCCCATCCCTCAAAGTCCTGAGAGGTGGAGTGCAGATATTTAGCAGCTGTTCTTTATAATACTAAATCTACCTCCACCTTTTTTTTTATCCTTCCCCCAGACTCCAATGTAGCAGATGAGGACAGAAGAGTTTATTTTTTGCTGTTCAGCTATTCAGCTGCTAATACCATTTGAAGCAAGGAATTTAAACCATCCTCTTCTATAATCGCAATTTTTTTAAACCTCATACTTGTACAGTATTTAGTAGATATTAAGAGGACTTAAGTAAAAGGTTGTTTTTCTTTTAAAAACAAAACATTGTTTTTCCTAGTTTTCTCCCAGTTAGTGGACAAAATTATCTCTTTCAAAATTCCTGGTGGTAATTTTGTTATTAATTTCCACTAGTATTTTTACAAGCTAATGTCAAAATACCACTTGAAAAATTATGTATGATGTCAAAGAATCCATATAATTTAATTTATCCCTTTGTAATCTTGCAAACAAGATGACAGTAAGGACATCAAATAACATCTGAACATTAGTTGTAGAGATGTATTATCAAAACATAACCACAACACGTGTACTTCTATTCCAAGAGGAAATAGTCTCAGGTTGTTACAGAACTTCCAGCTGGGAACATAATATCAGGGCAGGCCTTGGGACTTTGAAAGAAAACGGCCCACCAGATTTAAAAAGAAAAAATAAAGCAACCCAAACACAGAAATAGTGCATTCAGTAGCACTGAAAAAATTCCCAGGAACATAAGAAAGCCATAATCAATGTCTAGGATCCCAAATCACAAATTAATCTTACTTATGTATTTATCTGCTTTGCTTAATCTTTTTTTTTTTTTTTTTTAATTATTTTTCCTTTTCTACCCTTATTTCTATTTTTACTTATTTCATCTTATTTTTAACTGGAAATCTATGTTCCCTCATGGTTGACTTTGCTTCAAAGCAGGGTCTGCAGTTTAGTTTCACATAAGCTTTTCATGGAAAAGCTATCAAAGCCATTCACACGGTCTGCCCTCCTCTCAGGGACAAAAGGGAACATCAAAGTGCTTTGTACTGATTGTAAACGTGTGACCCTCCTTCCCAGACAGCCAAGATGCAAATATATAGCTGCATTCCATTTTGATGGAATTCTCACAGCACAGTAATGCAGCTTGAGCTTTGTGCTTCAGAAAGGAAGGCAGCCAAAATTGAATACAGATGCAATAAACTCTGAAAATAATATTGTTCTTGCAACACAAACCTTTTTACAGAACTGAAGGAAAACATACATGTTAACTGTTCTGCATTAATCAGAATTTTTTTTATACCTTTCATTTCCTGTTTTCATTATTCAAATAGAAAGCATTCAGAATTTTAAACAAAAATCACTCTTGACCTTTTCAGTAAGGGGAAGTACAATGAGACTTGACTCCTATTCACAATACTCTTAAATTGTATTGCCTGACCCTGATGCCTCCTATTTTCAGCTTTATTACTTATGATTTCTTTATTATCTTTTAAGAAAATTAAAGACTGCATCATTCTTTAAACAAATAGTCCATAGGCTGAAGATAAAACTGCAAACCAAGTTACCTACCTCTTTTCCTAATGGCTTAATCCTTGTACTTTAGCTTTCAAAGAAGGAGGGCCATTTCCTACTGTATCCCACTGGAGAAAAAAGGGGTGGATGTTAAAAAGAAATCATTTTAGTGGCTGAGAAACAAAAAAATATGGGTTTCAATATATCAAGGTTTAGCTCCATCTGGGATTGTGAAAGAATATGTAATTTTAAGTTATGCAATTTAAAGTATTTAAAACATGTTCAATTTAATCATTTACATCTTGCAGTACTATTTTATTAAATAGAGAAATACTTACAGCTTCTAGCTCTAATCAAAATATTTTCTCAAAATTATCTTGCTTATTTCAAATTTCAGACTTAAAATGTGAAAACAGACAATCCAGTAAATATTTGGAAGGAAATGATCTATGAATATTCACTCATAAGTGGCAGAGTGAAAGAACACACCAAAGCTACTCTGACCATAATCTTCTCCAGACCAGCAGAGCATAACCAGATCTGGCCCATGTGGTTACAGTGACTTGCAAATGCTTTGATTATGAATAAAGGACTGGAAGAAATTCTCAAGATGAGTAACTTTATACAGTTATGACAGTTATAGACCATTTTTCTCCTCCCACTTTGAAAAGCAGCACACTAATGGAGCTGTTCAGCTGACCCTTTAAAGAGAAAAAACAGCAAAGTTAGATGGAGGCACAAGTTAAAACTGAGCCATTAGATTTTAACTGGCCCTGCACACATGGGACGACATTCCTGTCCCCTAAACAGAGACACATCTGCCTGCTCATGCTCTGCCACCACTGCCAGCCTGCACTTTTCCAGAGGTGCAGGAGTCCTTTCTTACCCTCATCACTTGGCATTAGAAAACTCTCTTCCCCTCTGCCTTTCCCCTCTAAGTTGAAAACTTAAATAAATCTATAGCCAGAAAAATGGCTCCAGGATTTTCAGTCTCAGGGGAAGGACTTTCATCTATTTTAACCAAAGAGCATGATACACCAGCACCAGCAGGGCTGTGGTTACCTGGCTGCTTTCCTAAATTGGCCTTCCATGGTTTGTAACTCATCTGCACAATGGGCTAGTGCAAGGAGGGCTTGCTCTCTGTCCCAGCAGCAGCTGCAAGAACACCAAACCCCTGCATGCAGACATTCCTTCTGGTGCCCAAGATGGGACTCACTGATTCCTGTGCCAAGCCACAAAATGATGACTTGTAGCATCTCCACAACTGAGTGTTCCTTGCTTTATTTGGAAATGGATTTGCACTAAGATGCCTAAATAATTACATACCATTTATCACGTGCATCAACAGTTTACTGCCTTTGGCTGTCCAACTGATTTCAGATAAAGTCAGTTTGGATTTGTGTAAGCGCAGGGACTAAATATTTACTAGAGGTAATGGCATTCTTCAAAGGAAATTATTGCATTGCTAATGCAGGCAATGCAATAAAAATGACTCCTCTTTAATATTTTATTTATAGTAATTATTTTGAGTCTCGGTGTTTTCTCTTTTTTAAAAAAGAAACTGGTGAAAAATGCTAATTTTAATGTAATATTTTAAAGTCTTATTTAAAATGCTGGAGGCGTTTTATTTGGCATTTCTAAACAGCACCATTTTAATTTCCATCTGAAAAGAAAATAGAAGTGATTGCCATAATTCTTGTTACATTTTTTTTTAATCTATTTTCAGTAACAGGTTTTTTTTGGTCTATTTGGAGTTGTGGGGGTTTGTTGCTTGTTTGATGCTGGTTTTTTAGAAATAGGGTTATAGATGGATCTGTGATTAGCTAGCCCTGGCTGTCAGTCAGCCACCATCACTGCCCTTCTCAGCAGGACAGGGGAGCAGGGTAAGATGAAAAAAATCTCCAGGGTGTAGGTAAGAACTGGGAGCTCCCTCAGTAGGTAGCAAAAACCCCAAAAAACTAAAACCACCTTCCTGCCTTCTTCAAGGCTCCATTTCACTAAGTTTTGGGCTTATTTTCTCCTGTGACAATGACAGGAAAAAAACAAAAACAAAACCAAACAAAACAAAATAATAATAAAAAAAAAAACCTGCCTGAAATACTAGGGAATCAATCAACAACATAATAACTTTTTTTAGGCTTTGAAATATTAGAGTGACAATTTTTTAGCATGCAACTTTTCTGATCTAAAGAATGTAAAGGCAAGCACCATTAGAGATGCTGAAGGAAGGGGGCTTGGAGCTAAGCACACCATTCAAAGGAGTTAGACAAAAATCACTAAGGGTCACGTTCACTTTATGGGGAAAATCAGAAAAGTCAGAAGATCTGCACTTTGAAATGGGTCTACTCAAAAAAATCAAACCAAATCAATTTGAATTTGGCTTTTTTTTTACAAAAAATATAGAAGTCCAGTACACATGTAGTAGTAAAGAGTTCTGAAATTAGTTATACAGCAAGTATATTTCTTATAATATTTGAGTTATACGAGTATTTTGTTTCAAAATTACATCATTTTTATACTTTTTATTCCCTACTAAATGCAAATCAATGACACTTGTGCAATACCAGTAAAACTGGTCTTTTGCCAGACTTTGTGGTCTCATATGGGGTATTTATGGAAACAACTTGTACAAAGCATGGACTTGGCTTAATCCCCAGATTCTGGGTTAAATTATGTTTTGAAAACCATAAGAAAAGAGGGAAAAAAAACCTACTTAATAATTCACATTTTATACACTCAAACAAAATTACCTTAAATTCTCTAACTTCTAAAAAGTTCATCTAAACACTAAGATAGTCAATTTTGCAAGTGTGTGTCTTAAGTACAAGAGTTCTTGCTAGCTAAAGAGTGTTATTCTGTCACCATGACTCATACACATTTTTACATTTTCACTCTACTGTAAAGGAAAACACTTCAGACTACAATATAGTTCTCTGTCTTCTTTTTAAATGGCTGAGAAGGTTCTGGGCTGTTTTCAATGCACACTCTGGAAACTCATTCCAGCAATAAGATAATGGCTGTTCTGTGTTAAAGTAAGATGTAAAACCCATCTTTACTTGAGGAGATGATCTCTAAATGTATAAATCCTGACTGGCAGCCTGTTAGTTGTCACCTCTACCACTTGCCCACACATTTGTTTTTGTTAATGTTTTTGAACTCCCTTTTCCTAAAGACCTAGTAGAACTTTATGAAATACAGTGACACAGAACTCTGACACAGTCCTTGTTACAAAACATGCCTCAGATGGCAATTACTCAAAGGATGCCATGAGCTCAACAAAACCTTCAATAAATACAAGAGAACTGAACATCTGCAGCTATTGTTTCAGCTGTAAATCTTGTGAATGCTTTTTACTGTAGCAACAAACTGCTAATAAATCCAACTTTCATTGCCAGAAACATATAAAGGACAGGATACACTTCATGATGTTTTCTCAGTGTCCTCCCCGAGCCCATGCACTCAGGCATATTGTTTCCAGATATATTTTATAGCTAGCAGTGATACACTGTCCCCTCTACCCTTTCCCTTGACTGATGAGACAGAGAACATTGACTGAATGCCATTACCTGGCACTGCCTCCCTCTTGCTCCAGAGAAAGGGGAGGCTTTGTGCTTACAATTCGTGATAGATTTAGCAGCAGTCATCATGTGCATTAATTGCACATGTATCATTTGGCAAACAGACTTCTTACAAAATTCCCCATGAAGTAGTTGAAGTGTTGATCCTGCTACTGTGCAAAAACAAGTTTCCTGGCCTCCTTTTAATACATGTATTCAATATGTAGGACTGACAGGCCAGCCACAGAGAAGGATGCTCATTAAAACCTCATATTCTAAAAGTACTTTAAATGCTAATTCAGTAAAGTAGCACAAAAGCTAGGCACTTCTCAATAATATTAGTTTTCATGTTAAAAAATTAGGAATTATTCTTACAGGTAAGATTTACAGAAGCATTCACATAGCACATACCTTTAATCTAACCACAAAGGTCACTGGTTTGTTTTTCCTTTCACCTCCTATTACCACAGTTTGTTCTGAATGAGGGAATGATAGAGCCAAAGAGAGAGAAAGAGAGGAACTGAACTTTCTTGGCATCGACAGAAAAGCCAAATTAAACAGATCACCATCCTTACACCTGAGGTCTGAAAATCTCTGTTGATGCTAAATTGGTTTAAATTCAGGCTGGGGCAGGTGGAAGGTGCATGGTTTGTCAGCCAGCTGTGTTCCACATGTTCTACTGTACTCCTGAGTGTCCTTACTCAACTTCTTTTCTTCTTCTTCATTTTTTGAAGATTTGAAACCCACCATCATCTGCAGCCTTCAGAAATTTAAAGCTGATGGGCTAATATGTAAATTACAAAAGGTTTTTTTGTCCCCACATCCTCATTTGTCAACCAAAACTGAAAAGGAAAGAGAGAACTGTTCCACACATAACTAACTTGTCTACCTGAAAGGTAAAGATGACACTATAACCATTTCTCTGATACAGCTCAGCATGGGCTGTTGGGTGAGGGAAGACTGCAAATATAAAGTTTATGTGAGAGATGCATCATTTGTTTTCTGGGATCTCAGCATTTTGCTGGTGTTCATCCTTAGCAAGTTCTGTGTAGCTGTGGTGTTTTCACAGCTGGCCATCTGCCTTCTAGAAGGAGATTCTTCTAAAACTAAAGGAAAGCAACAGCTTAGTAGACCGTTACTACTAAAGACAGAGAAAAATATTTCAGTGCTAAGATAGAGGAAAAGATTTGAGAATCAAAGACAGAGAAAAATATTTCAGTACAGAAAAGAGGGAAGAGGAATTGGAGAAAGAGAAAATTACTATCTCATAAAATATATTTAAAAATATAATTTCTTTTCTCAAAGTTTTACACAATGCATTCTCTAGAAATACTTGTCATCACAAAGGGTGTCAGACGTCAGAGGTCAACAGGTTTTGCAAGCATGAAGGATTGGCCATGGTCATTAAATATAATAATAATAAATTGATGGTATGTCAGGAAGTGACTTAGTGCATAAAACTATTTTCTCAGTTAAGAAGAGTTACACTCCAGAAAATACACGTTTATAGAAACCATATTTCAATTGGGCATTTATTCCATTAAGCTCAAAAATAGCCAAAAGCACTTTCTATTGCCAGGAGATACATTAGTATCAATACATGACGTGGGTTGCCAGAGGACATTTTAGTAGCTTTTGTTTGATTAAAGACATAGAATGTTCTGAAGCAACAGTAAACAGCTGCATTATAGCAGCAGATGTGACTTCACAAGGAGGTTGGTTACCTTCTACTTGGAGCCTGAGTAAGTGACTGTAAGAAGATTTCCATTTTTAGGGAGCTCTGCCACTGATGTTTTGCTAGTTGGTATTTACTAAACAGACCAAAACAGGTGTATGTTTGGTTCAGGGCAGTTTAAGGGGAAAGCTGCTTATTCTTTTACAAACTAATCCCTCTTCCCTTGTGTTCAGTCACATAATAGTCTGCAGTTCACAAGTACCAAATACTAGCTAGCATTGTAAAGATGGAATCAATAGCATAATCCTATTAAATTCCGCAATGCAGGCTACTTTTCAGATATATAGTGGAATCCTCTTAAATCGATTTTTTTTTTAATAAAAGGTAGGGTTATGTGAGGCTCTAGCTAGAAACCTAAAACATATTGTCTACATAATGCTCTTAAGATAGCAGTTCAGTCTGTTTTCCTCTGTGTGATTTCTGTGTGTCGGCTGGACTGTGACTGTGATGCTTTACCAGATGAACTTCCAAAACAAAACCAGCATTTCCTTAGTTACTGCAACCAGAGAAAAATGAAAGAATTGATAACCTTTCTCACATAAGTCTTCAATGAGAAGCAACACATCCAAGTGCATGTAAGCTATTGTTGTGATTTCACCCCAGCCCAACACTGCCATGTTCTCACTCCCCCACCAGCTGGATCCTGGGGAGGGAATGGGAAGGGTAAAATCCAGAAAACTGTGGGTTGAGATAAAGTCAGTTCAACAGGGAAAAGCCACACACACAAGCAAAGCAAAACAAGGCATTAATTCTCCCCTTCTCGTGGGCAGGCAGGTGTTCAGCCATGCCAGGAGAGCAGGGCTCCATCACGATGACTTGGGAAGACAAAACCCTCACTTCAAACTCTCTGCTTTCCTCCATCTTCTCCTCACTCTATATTCTGAGCATGATGTCACATGCTCTGGAATATCCCTTTGGTCAGCTGGGGTCACTTGTCCTGGCTGTGTCCCCTCCCACCCTCCCAGGCACCCCCAAATTCCCCACCAGTGTGGCAGCACAAAAAATAGAGAAAGCCTTGGCTCTGTGTAAGCTCTACTCAGTAATAACAAAAACATCTCTGTGTTATCAACTGTGTTCAGCACAAATCCAAAACACAGCCCCACACCAGCCACTGTTCATATTTGAAATCTGGAGGATGTTTAAATGTCTTTTACAAAATTGTCATATTTGAACCAAAATCACAACTCTATGATCAGGATGATAAACTGACATTGCCAAAGAGATGACAGATTTCTCATTTCTCCAGGCAATAAATGTACATACTCAATGTTTTCTAGACTAATTTGATGCATTTTGCAGATTAATTTCTATTGCTAACTTCATACAATATCAGGATTCCTGTATTGACAAACCATCAGCAGCATCCCTCACATGTGCACTACTATCTAGACATCCTCTCTGAAACAAAATCCTGGGAACAGACAGGAGCTGAGGGCCAGGCAATGCCTCTGCTTGACCTTCTGGAGCAACAGGGCCACAAAGGAGCTGGGGAGAGCACCCAGAACCCTGCCTTTGACCCATCCACCTCCCACATTTTAAATGAAGCTCTCAACAGATCACAACACGCTACAAAGGTTCGGGATTGACAGGAGGGGGGAAAAAAAAGGAGCAAGTGTAGCAGCCTCATTAGGATTCTGCTCTCAAAGACTGCACACAGCTCTGTCTTTTGAAGAGTAAAACTGCTTAACAAGTCAGCAATAGCTTGGTCCCCCCAGAACAGCTATGGTAACAGGCTGCATTGCACAAACATGTTTCTTGAGCTACTTTCCCAAGTCCCTGCTAATGCAAACCTGTGGAGTGAAATAAATGCAAGACAGCTCTTTTGTCTCCCTGGGTGTTTTAAACACTCCACGTGACGAGTATATCACTCCTGCTTCCTGTCTTTTGCCTTCTGTTAGAAATTATTCATCAAAATACACATTTCTGAGATTAAGGATGAATAGTTCATGCAACTAAATCCGCAGAATCAGCTGCACAACCTCAGTCAAAGTTAACCAAAGGTTTCAGAGATTTTTGTTCTAGAGAAGCCACTTGGCAGTGCACTTTGAGATGTACTTGTTCAAGATCTTGAGCAAACTTTTTATGGGCAACAGGAGTGCCTTAGGGTGGTTACACAATTATGCTAATCAGGAGCCATAAAAAAAAATCAATTTATCTATCCTAAAAAAACAATTGTAGCTGTTCACCTTTTTAGGGACTGGCAGGCAGAAGTGTTGATGTCCCCCTTCACTCCCACTTCCTCTGAACATCTGGACACAAAGCTCCCCCAGCACTCAGCTGGAGTGCCTGCAGGGAAGTCTCCAGTGCCACATCTGGATGGGGCAGCCAGTGCTGCTGCTGCTGCTGCTTCAGCAACTTCGTGGCTACTGCATCGAGCCTGAAAAAATTAAGACCAAAACAGCTCGACCAGAGAAATAAAATTACTTAAGCACTGTCATTTAGATGTTTAATACTACAACTAGATGGACTGCTACTCTTCTGCCTTGCCTAACCTGAAGGAAAAAGTATGATTCTGTATAAACAAGGGGCAGGCTACCTCAGGCCCTTTCTCTGCAGCAGTCTAACAGGTTTTGCAATCCTCTACAGGAATTTGATCCCTTCTGTACAACATTCAGCTACCAAGCTTCAGGCTTCTATTACAAAAAACACTAAGTTATTAAACATTTGCTTTAAAACCTTTCTGCTGTACTGCATCCTCCTGAAACATGAACCCTGGCGATAAGGGGCAGGAAGCATGAACTTATTAACAAAATGTCTAAAAAAATATTCATTTCTGAATAATAAATCACAATAGGAGCATTAATCTCCAGAGTAAATTAATGAAAACCACAAAGAAAAGGTCAGTTTTTGAGATTTCTACTGTATGCTAGCTGTATTAGGTTATTGATTGTCCTGATCCTCATACACACCCAAGATTCTACAGTGTGGAATCAGAGGAAAATAAAGTACTTACAAAGTAATACACATTTGCTTCATAGACAATTCTAAACACGAGGCAGATCTAGCCTTTTCTGAAGGGCTGATAGTGCCAGTATTGTTTCCCTTCTCCCTGCTCCATCTCTTTGCCCTTGTGAGAAATTTGAATTGAAGAAGCAGAAACCATGCTATCCTCCCACAGGCACACCACTGACATAGCTGGCAGAGCTTGCATGTGGAAAATCACACATTTCATTTACAAAGAGTAGTAAGTCCTAAGCAATTTAGAAAGTCTCAAAATGACAAAAGTCAAATAAATATACATGCTTAGGGTAACATATGCAGCTCTGTGTTCATTTGAAAGACACTCAGGGACTCAGCACTTCAAGAAATCCATGAATTTCTAAAATGTATCATCCTTGCCCTTTGAACAGAGAGATGAGCTCATGGCAAAGTCTTTCAACATCCCTGGAAGGAAGAGGACCACTTAGAAGCAGTGACTGGAAACCCTCCACCAATTTCCCTGAACAGCACAGAGCTCTTTTGAATGGAACTACAGGATTAACAAGTCTGATTTCTCATTATTTGAATACTATCCACTTAAATTTAGTAAATTTAGATAGAGGCCTATACACTCCAGGAATGAGAAATTACACCACAAAACCCTTCATTCAGAATGGCTTGAAGGTCAGCATAATTAGTGAAAAGCATTTATACTTCTTTCTTCCCTTCTCTTTACTTTATAAGCAAAATAAATATTAAAAAAAAAAAAAAAACAAAAAAAAAACCAAAAAACAACCAAATAGTCCTAACCTGAATCAACTTGATGTATTTTCTATCAGACACTGACAAATTGACAGGGAAGGGAGAACAGTCACATTTCTAAGATCACTTTGTGTTATTTTTACATGTACAAAAGAAACATTAGTGATCTAAAAGTATTATGCAGATATGACTGATTTAAGTGGTGCTGCTGAGGCAAAGAAAATAAAACACCTTGCATATTCAGTGAGTCATTCTAGATACAAATCACAGAGAGATGTTAAGAACTAAGTGTGGCAAAGAGAGTTCTCAAGCAGGACAAAATTGTGTGAGTAAAAAGAACAGTCCCAGTGTTATCAACAGCCTGATGGGACCAGAGTTTTGAAGTACTTTGGAATAAATGAGAATGTGTCTACACCTCTAATGAGTTAACTTCAATGAGTTAATCAGTTAGAAAAAAAAAATATCCTAGTATGACTATGGAAAGTATTTTCAGTGGAACAGTTCTGATATTTAAAAAGAAGAGGGGAAAAATGTTCTTGCAAAGACCCATGTTGTAAGTGCTACAGTTTTATGTTGCCCTTTAAGAGTAGACAGAAGGAGAGAAGAAAACTTACGATTCAGAAATAAGTCTGAATCATTTTCCCCTGGAACTATGCTTAGAGGACAATATTCAGCCTGCTGTATTAAGGGTTAAAATCACTGTATAATTCCTACAAACAAATATTTCTAATTTGTCACCTAAACTCTCTAATTCAAACATTTATGGTACCTGTAATCCAAATCAATTGAATATCACCATAACAGTCTAGAGGAGAATCTGATCTGCAAACCAGCATAGTTTGAGAAATCCACATTAAAATATATGTATATATATATATGTGTATATATATATATGATACACATTACCCAGTACATTTTGTTATTTGATGATTCATTAACATAAACCTAATCATAAGCATATTTTGCTCTCCATTGTGCATACTTGTATTTAATTTCTAAACATTTAAACCCAGACTTTTTTCCACACTTACAGCATTTAACACATTTTTTTCCCTTCATTCATGTGGAAGAAAAATGCTCATATCCATAAAAATTGCTATGTCTTTGGTAATCAGAAAATGTACAGCTAATTGGCAAACATGGAGTCTATTATTCAGATTTTAGTAAACCTAAATTAATGAGCATGAGAGGGGAGATTTGTTTTTGTAGGGACCAGGTTCACATTCTACTGAACAGAAAGTGGTTTGCCTGAGTAATGGCCTTCAGAATTCAGCCTTTGAGTTGCCCAGTGAAAGAGCTATGAACAACTATTGTATCAAAATTTTGTTTGGAGAAAGCCCCAAAGCTTCTTTTTGTGTAATTCATGTAAGCCTTGAACTTCTGCCATTTATCAACACAGTGCTTACATACCCTAAAAAACAAAATCTTATGTCATGCATCATTAGATGATTTCACACTGCTCCTCCAGTCTGGCTCACTGATGTCAAACACTGTTTTGGAAAATCTCTTTGTATAATTTGGTAGTCTCAATATCACACTTGTAGTGCAATGGGTCAAAGATAACTTGTGCTGTAATCCAAATAATTATTAAACTATACTTTTTTTGTTTTTTTTTCCTCCATTTGTTTTCTGTACCTAATTTACAATTATTTTGTACAGAAGCACAGACTATCACCTTGGCATAGGAGAGATTATTTGCCTTCCCCATCTATTCAAACAAATAGGGCAAGCAGGCTCAACCAAACTTCACAGAAGTCCAAAAGTTTTTGGCTGGCCTTTCCTCATCATGACCAGAGCACAGATTTTTGACCCTGCTCCAGAGGATCTTTGTATGCAGAAATGAAACTAGTTAATGAACAGGTCTTTCATTGGGTAATGTATAATGGGTGAATAAAACTCACTACTTTTTAAATTTCATATTCAGGTGACTACATTTAGATACATCCAAATTTTTCCTTCCATCTTTCATTCTTGTTTCAGCTCAGAATTAAAACTGAGTCCATACCCATCTCCTAAATGCTTTAATGAGGGTGTGTAGCCAGTGAATTATAAAAAGGTTGCAGAAACTGCTCTTGGCTCAATTTTATCCCTCACATTCACATTTGGGCACAGAGGCCAAGGTCTCTCTAGCACAAGTATTTGTCACTGTTCCCCAAACCTCATGACACACATTTGTGGTAAGAGTGTCCATGCTTCTTCCATCCATGCTAAGAAAAATGTAAAGTAAGAAACACAGCTGCCTACAGAGAGACCTTACACATCCTTATTAGGATTCTCTGTACTTCAAGAATTGACAAAAGCCCCATGAGTGCTGACTGTTCCCTAGTCCTTCATTAGGAATCTCTGTAGCTAGAAGATACCATATTTTTCTACACTGACTAGTGACTTGAAGAGATTCTACTTTTTTGAGCTAATCTGAGACAATTTCAGATGAATTAACCCAAAGAAGTATTATTTCTTTGACAGCAATTTGAAGAAGCTCTCCAAACACTGAAACATAAATTTACTGCTGGTCAACTCTGACAATATAAAACAATATACTTTGTTTTGTTGCTCAGTTTTAATTATTCCACAGGGTACAGTTTATCAACCTTAAAATTCTTTAAAGCAAAATCAATATTATCATTGCAGCCCAGCAATGTATTTTATCTTCTGTGGTAGCCTCTTCAAAGAAGCAACAGTCATTAGGTTAGGACTGAAGGAGGAGACAGTCTTTCCTGGAACACATTTTACATTTTATCTGAAGAGATGCACAAAAAGTTGATGTATTTGAAACTTAATTACTCTTCTGACAACTAAGGTATGCATATAGTTTATGGTTTGTTATTCTTTCCATTTTCAGGCCTCTTTCTTTCTTAAGTCTTAGCTTCAGCAGCATCCCACGCCTATGAAGCTACAACATTCTCACAAACTGCTCAAATGTGGCTTCTAATGTTTATACAAACATGTTGGACAAATAATTTTATGGCTTCATTCAGTTGCCATCATTCCCCTGACACTGTAGTTTTAAGGGTCAAGTATGGTGTGTCTAAGCAGCTCAGGTTTTGAAGCACACTAAGAAGAAATTAAAATTTAGGGAAGAAGCAGGGGTGCATGATCTTCCTTTGAACTCAGTCATGTGGAATTCAATGATTAGAACCAAGTTAAGTTTAATTTATTCTTCAGCATAGTAAATTTATTTGCAAGTATTTCAAATTATGCACTTCTCCATCTTAAAATATTTTTCAAGCAGTTATATTTGCAGACTTCTTTGCATTAAGGAAATGTATAGTAAAAAAATAGAATGCCAAGAAAAGCACTGCTACTGTGCCAATCCTCAGCATGGCTCTGTGCTAATGTCAAATTATTTTTCCTGCAAATTCTTCTTCATTCCTATTCTTTTCCAACATTTATTTCTAGTTAAGATAGAGGAGTGCTTTGTTTAAACACTAGAGGAATAAGGACATACTTCAAGTTGACTAGAAGTTGCTAAAATAGGAACAGTTATAACAGAAAATAATCTTTTTTTTTCAAGTGTTTCCAATATAGCACCTGCATTCCAAAACATGAGGTTCATATTTAGATAATTGCTTGATTGCTTGCTTTCATGTCCTTGCCAGGAAATACTGGGAATTTATCTTTGACATGATAGGAAAGTACAGCTTTGTTGATACTAGCAATTTTTATATTTAGTCTTGTTAGAAGACATTCTTAACCTACTATGGGGGGAAAAAAAAGTCTCATCAAAACTCACTAATTAAATTACAAGCATGTTAAGAGTATATTGCATTACTTTATTCTACAACGTTTCCAAGTTATTAACACTTCAGCATTGTTATTCAGTGTCAAATATCTACTTATTTTAAGTGAGGTTTCAGGCAAAATTGCTTTCCCACTGTTGTTTTGTGGGGAGATTGACTCTTTCCTTCCAAACCTGGCATCCTCAATTTCACAAATCACAGCTACACCTCGTCTCAACCAAGAGAATCCCATTCTGTTATTATTAGTAACATCAACAACTATTATTAATAATATTACCCATCCCATTCTGTGGATATCAGCTATTCAGAGCATCCCTGCGTGCTCATCAAGGTGCTCAGGGATGCAGGCATTGGCTGAAGGGCTGAGTGGGGGCGGGCAGGCCAGGAGATGCACATCACTGCTCTGGCTGCTGTGCCACTGCCTGCATCTCCAGAAGCAGCACACCAGCCTTTCCTTTGTCAGGGCTGTGAAGCACCTCTCACTCCCACAAAAATCAGTAAGCCTCAGAGGAAGAGGGAGTTTGAATGGAAGGCGTCAAGCGAGTTTCTGAAGCAGTTTAGAATTCACCAGTAGGAAATTTTCTCCAGGAGATGCACTCTGGTCAGAGAGGCAGCCCAGGAGGTCAGAGGAATGCAGGTACACAGAGTAATCCTTCCAATTTTACTTCTGTGTAGAAATTCCTTATTTCTCCAAAGGAGTCTAAAAACATTAGTATCCATATTATATATTTTCAACACTGCAAGTAGTTTCATTTGTTTTTTTGCCTAATCCATTTTGAACAAAAAGTAATTTCCAGGTGAAAATCAAATTGCTCACCAAAGGGGGAGGTGTCTCCTGATCAGAGATTAAACAACATGGATGCACATCCCACGTGCAGCATTTCAGCAGATAAATGGATAGCAAGATGTGCTCCAACAAAAGTAGTATTTAATTCTGAGAATTGGCATGACTAGACTTTGAAGAGAAGGAAGCAAGAAATGAAATCCAGGGTCTCCCTTTCCCTCTTGTCAGGGGTTTTGGCTGGGTTATTTCCAAAGGAGCTGATATCAACTTCCTTTAAGGAAAAGATGACTGGGCTCATCTAGTTGCACCTAAAGCAGTTTCTGCCTCCAAAATGCTGGCTGCAAGCAGTCAAATCTCTGACAAGAAAATGGAAATTGGCTTCAAGCAAATGGACAGCACAGAGCTAATCCTGGGATCAGTCTCACTGCCCAAGTATTAGGGTGTATCAAGGGGCAGCTACAAACTCCCAACATCACCCACTGCAGCACACAACACAGGCCACTGGCATCCCTTTGATTCCTGTCCTGAATATGGTTCAAGAAGCCACTTTAAAAAAAAAAAAAAGTAGAAAAATTGAGGTTGCTTCCAGCCTCCCACTGAAAGCAAAAAAACTCTTGCACAAAATCCTTACTTGATCTACTTATAGATACTGTCATAATTATTTATGTTTTATGGAATTGATTAAAAGTTCAATAGTAGAAAAATGCTCTTGTCATTAGAAATAAGGACCACTCGAAAATAGTAGGAGAATTTGGAATTTCAGTAGATGCATTTTGTCATGACAACACTTCAGCAAACAAGCTGTAACTTTAAAATGAAAGGCTTTCATTTTAAAAAAGGTACCAATTTTCAACTAGCAAAATGATTAATTAACAGAACAGACTGAAAGCTACCAAGGAGTTATCCATATTCAGTAACCAAGGCTTATACTTTGATTGAGTCAAACATGTTACTCTGATCAACCCACACACATTCTGCATCTGTAGAGAAATTGAGAATGTTGGAGATTATTCACTGTGGACCTAATTGATGAATTTATGCCTTATTGGATTTAAGGTAATATTTTACTGAATGTTATGTAAGTGGCTCCACTACAGATACAGAAGACAGAGTTTGTTTCTCTGGCTGCCTCAGGAGTGCAGGTCACCACCCTACTTGCTGAGGGACAAGGCTCTTTAACAGTTTTAGCTAAAACAGCAGGAACAATATAAATATATATATATATATATACATACATACATATATATACACACATATATATATGCTGCCACTTCCTAGTTCAAAGACTGCTCCTGTCACCATTAGTCAGTATTTTTGCAGTCAGTGAAGCTACTGGTATAGAAGGCTTCATAATTATCCAGCTTAGAGTATTAGAAACATGCCCTTCTCTTCCCTAGAAAATAGTTTAGCCAAAAAGAGAGGAGGGAATAACCTTGTTCTAGGACAGCAGAAAGCTTAATTTCCTTCATTTATAAAATGTTTGTTTCAAGGTCCAGCCATGGTTGAGAGATGACTGGGAATTTTTGAAATGAGAAACAGACTGTCTTGTGTGTCAACATCAGATATATAAAACAGATAAACAGACCATGCTCTATTCTTTTTTTTTTTTGACCATGCTAATGATCCTCAGAAAAAGTACATGAGCAACATTCACCAACTTCAACTGGATTAAATTAGGTTCCATCTGATAGAAGACTCAACTGCTCTGCCTTGCTCTTCTGCACATTCTCCTAAGGTAATAGGATTTTTGGTACCATTTGGGTAGTAACTCCGTAGTTAAATAAATTTGATACATGAATCAGTAATTCTTCTGGCTACACAAAAGTATCTTAATATTTTATCAGCATTCATGCTGTTGCAATTATATTCAAAACAGATTTTTGCTCATGACTAATGTCTAAGAATACTCTAATGATCTGAAGATTGCATCCTAAAAATGTACCAGATCTCTTCTTTCATTTTGGAGTGATAGATCTCTATAATCATTTAAATAATAATTTAACTATTATGCAACAATATATTTGCAACGCAGTTCATCTCTACGAAATAAAATATTTAAATTTAGTTTTTCTTAATTATTTTTCTTTGGATCAAGAGCACATCTTAGAGCTTAATAAGATTTTGGTCAACCAAGAAAACTACCTTGAGGTCACTTTGAATATTTTCCTTGCCCTGGAGGAAGTCCCTTAATATAATAAGGATACATACTCCTTATGTAAAATTATTTATTAAATTTTCTATGTTTCAGAAGACTGGTAACACTATTAAGAGGGTTTTTTTAAAGGTTATTTTATCATCTTCTAATACACAAGGTTTTTTTAGATAAACTTGACCAGAGCAAGCAGTATTTTTGCCAATTGTCATGAATTGATGCTTTTAACAGTTATGGACAGCTATGGCCTTTAGCATCAACCCCTGCTGGTTTGCAGAGTTGAATGATGTCCTTCAATATTTCTCTGCTCCATTTTGTGACAGTAAGAAACTTACCAAGTAGTAAAAAGCATCTTCCCTAATGTGCACAACCAATGACAACTACAAAATCATTTTGACATTTGGAGAGTTGTTACAATGCTCACATTCTCTTTAACATCTTGAACATGCAATTATAAATTTCATTACTGAAGGAAAAAAAAAAAAAGCAACCAGTAAGTTCAATGCTTGAATTCTGCTGCATCTTCTTACTGCATGATCACATTAGAACTATGAATTTGGGATAAAAAACATTCTGGGTTATGTCTCCTTAAATGGGAGCTGTTTTTCCCCTGGGTATCTGCCCTTAAGATGCTGTAACTAAGTGACACATGATTAAATCATCAGTTTGCAACTTATGACGTTTCTTTTTGCAAACTTGGCAAAGGGCACTTTATAACAGATGAAACTGTTGAGGCATTCTACTAAAATTACCTTCAGGACAGCCATTTATGGAAAGCTCCTTACCAAAAACATTTACCTCCTATATATCAATATTAGCCATGTATTTATGTAAATCTGACTTCTCTCTACCATATAAATATTTGATAAAAATATGTTTTCTAGACTAAAAAAAATTTTAGAAAGATAAAATACAATGAAGCTTTTTAAGCAAGAGACAGACATGCACAGAAATGTGCTGCTCCCACTGATGTCCAAGTGAGGCAGGGTGGAGAGAAAACTGAGCAGAATCAGCTAGTGTAGCTCAATAAACAAACCACAAAAAAAAATCCACAGGATCTGTTCTTTGGGTCTGAAACTGAAAGATGTTGCTGAGAAAAAGCAATCAAGCTCATCTCCAGGAGCAGGAGGTTGGTGTTACTCATTCTGCTCGAGGTTTGAAGAAAAGCTTGCACAGACCTGGTGCACATCACCCCCAAACTTCTCCCATGGAGAGCAGTCCTTTAAAGAGCAAGTGAACAAATGAGATCTTCACTTGGGCAGGTGGCACTGTAACCCAAACAAGGTCAAAAATAAACCAAAACCCTATTAGAAACAGCATGGAGTTTTTGAGGACTACACTGATAATCATTTCATAATAAGCTATGCCTTCCCTTTGGAGGGGAGGCATAAATGAATAACCAGGGGCAAGGCAACATCCTCTACTGTATCAAGTACAGGTTTAGTCTGGGGTAGAGCTGATTTTCATCACAGCAGTTAGTATGGGGCTGTGTTTTGGGTTTGTGCTGAATGCAGTGTTAATGATGCAGCAGTGTTTCTGTCATTAATATTTATTATTGTTATTAAACATTCTGTTATGTTATATTATACATACACAGAGTCAAGGCCTTTTCCTCTCCTTGTCCCACCAGTGAGTAAGCTGGAGGTGCTCCAGGAGTTTGTAGGGGGCACAGCTGGAGCACCTGGTCCCAGCTGACCCAAGGAATGTTCCATATGATGATCCCTATGGCATCACACTCAGAACAGAAAGTCAGGTCACCATGAGGTGTGATGAAGCCCAGCTTTCCTGGGATGGCTGAGCCCCTGCCTACCCCTGGGAAGAGGTGAACTTATTCTTTTTTTTTGCTTTGCTTGCATGCACAGCTTTTGCTTTACCTGTTGAGTTGTTTTCATCTCAACTCACAAATTTTCTCCCTTTTTCTCTTTCCTACTGGGGAAGAGTGGGCCAGCAGTATTGGGACTGAGTGACAGCACATCATTAAACTGTATCCCACAAACCAGCTTCTCTGCTGCTGCATTCCAACAAAGGACTGAATCATGAGCTGTAAGGGGAAATTTTGTGTTCCCTCTGGTTTTAAAACCCAGCTTTACTAGATCCAGTATACAGAGCTGATTGTTATTTCTTCTTATCTTCTAATTGCCACAGATTGTGATGATCTATTTATATCTTCAAAACCACTCCTAAAATGCACTGCAAAAGAGTTGCCTGAGGATTCTGAGGCCAAAAGTGATCAATCATTTGGCACATATTGTATTTTTCTGCACAAACAAATTATATTTCTGTTTCTCATTTTAAAAAATCACTACAGTTCGCAGAGAGAAAAAAAAAGAAAAAGAAAGAACTATATGAGGAAATCTTCTCTTTTTAAATCTAATATGAAAGGGAAAAGTAACCAGCCTGCAGATTTTTAGTTATTCCCTCTGGATGTGGAGGGTATGTTTATTTTACATAGGCAGACTCATCTTTGAAGGGGCTACAGATGCCATTTTGAAGCAACACATTTCAAGCCTACAAAACAACATTTTGACTTTCAAAAATTATGCATTAAGTATTGTGGCATTAAGAAGTGGATACCTACATTTAGCTGTGACTACTCCAGCTGTGTCTGAGAAGTGACAGCCCAGCAGTACCACACACCAGTATCACCCACCAGAGCAAGTGTTTGTCCCACTGGGCACACCTCACCCCTCTCCTGTGCTCTTACAAACCAGCCACAGGTTGTTCTCTGCTGAGCATTCAAGACAAGGCTTCATTCCTTTTGCTACAACTCACCTTTATGCCATGGGTCAGTCAATAGCATGGGCAGGTGCCCTTTCCTCCTATCCTGCTCACTAGGAGAATGCTGAAGTCAAGGAAAGGATTTGTTACACAGGTGGGATCACTTCTTGGTTTACAAAATAAAAGCAAAAAAAACCCCAAAACCTCACCCCAATTTTGCCACTGTGACCATTTATTTGCTTGGTTTTTCCTCATTTCTCTTTTCCTGCTTGTTGCCTTGTTGTTTTCATCACTTTTAAGTGAGGCTGTCAAATTTCTCCACTCAGAGAAATGGCAAACACTTGACTTTGATTAGGATTGTAAGTGTAATAGCACTAGCACCTACTTTACTGACAATAGCTGAATCCATTCAGCTGCATTGACAGGTGGAGGTCTGGTACCCTGCTTTACATACTTTCCTTTTCCCTTTTTTAGCAGCTCTAAGGTTATAACAGGCAGTTTTGGAGCTTTTCAATGAGACAAAATGAGGCCTGCAAACAGGTCAGCAGTTCAAAACACAAATTATCTGCATGTTTTGCTTTAGGTGGTAGACTGGCATTGTTTCTAAAGCAGTCTAGTTCTTACTCTGGAGAAAACAGGATGTGTAAAAGGCAGAAAATCACAGACACAGAAGACAACTATTTTAAGGATGCCAAAGACACAGAATACTGATGCATTTTTATTGCTGAAGCATTAATTCAATATTCTCACACCACAGGGCTGAAGAACTAACTGATGGCTTTACTTTCTCAAAAACAGTCTCAAAAGCTTAATTGCAAACATGAAAAAAGTGGACATTGGACTTTCAAGCAATCTTTGGATTAACTGCATAATAGAAATACTAACATAAAATATGCCTCTCTACCAATAACTCTTCAAAACTTAAGGGTGATTAATGATGTCACATTTTATGTTAGTGTGGTCAAGATTCTACTGGACTGATTCTGAAAAAAAAAAAAAAAAAAAACAAACTAAAATGTCTGTGTTATTTATTCTGAAAGCCAAGAGACTTTGCAAGTAGCAGGATGAGATCTTTGCCCAGGAGGTGGCTGTGATATCAGAAATCAGTCCTCCTCACTTCTTGTTCTTCACTCATTAGCACTGTCAAAAATTGTTGTAGATGAAAAGCCATATTATTCTGTTCCTCCTTCCTTGGCAGGCCAACAAATCATAGAATTTACTGATATGATGCATCTTTCAAATCTAGTAAATTCTCTTGTGCTTAGTAAACCTGGTGGAGATGGAGTGGGGCCTTACAGCTTTATTGTGTCCACTACACTGTAATCTTATTCAGTTCTTCACAGTTCAGCACTTTCTAGCATGCTTTGTCTACACAGGAGGAAAAAAGTGCCTTGTTAGATCTATTACAAGAGTTGCTTATCTTTAATTAACTTGGACAGAGTTTCCTATCCATACTGGATCTGGCTGGAACAGAATTAACTTTCTTCACAACAGCCCACAGGGTGCTGTGCTTTGAGTTTGTGGCTAAAACTGTGTGGATAGCACAACATTGTTGTGGCTGTTTTTTGAGTTTGGGGTTAAAGTTGTGTAGATAACCCAGCATTTTTGGGGCTGTTTCTGAACAATGAAGTGAACACAACAAATCTTGGGGAGAGGGGAAGCACCTTATGATGTGTAGTGTCTTAGGACTCTACATGACATCTTACCACACTAATTCTTTTTAAAGGATAAGGTATGAGGGAGAAAAACATTTGAGTCAGAAAGAAATAAATTTGAATATTCTTGTCCATGTGATGAGATGGCAAAGTCATTCATCCTATTGTCAGGTTTTTCATAAAAACACCAAAGTCATTTAGAAGAAAACAATTGCCATGTGAATCTGATCTGAACAATCCCAAATACAATTAGAAACCATTTTAAAATTGGATCAAGACCAACAGCAAAGCTACTAACAACATAGAAAAACTTGTTCCCAGCCATCTGCCTAGTGAGTAGTTGGATAGACTCTTGGGGATAGTTAAGGAGAAAACTCCCTAGGTACTACAGCATTGATCTCTTAAGCTCTAAACCAACTTACAGAATTTCTCAAAAATTGAATTGCAAGTCCACACAATATATAAATTCATTCAATTAATTCAACCAAGCAAGCTAATTCTGCCCTCCATTCACACATTTGTTTTTGTTGTTTTTTTCTTTATGACCTCAAGCAAACTGCAATAATTTATCTGAAAAAAATTATTTATCCAGTTCAACTCAAAAACATTATCTCTCTCCCTCCTTCTCATTTGGGTTTTCTCAAATCTGACTGCTGCCAGATGTTCCAGGTAGAGGCAGACAGAACCTGCCATCTGCACTGCTGAACGTCTCAGACACGTCCTAACAAGCTGTTGGCATCATCTGAACATTAATGGCTGATGGCAGCACAGCAGGTGCACTGGAGGACCAGTGGGAAATGCTTGGAGAAGCCCAGAATGGGCTCAGTATTTAAGTGCTAGATGAAAGTTGGGAGTTGTAAAAAACTCCAGATTAAAAGACATTGAGGACGTAGTAGCGATTGTGACTTTAATCTCCAAAGAATCCTACAGGTTGCTAATTTTTTAAACCAAGAAGTTTTAGTCTATTGTATTTCACAGATGTAGGAAATCAGAAACATAATTGCCAGGATGTTTATAAACTGAAGTGCATGTTAACAGCTTGCTTGACATACCAGAAAAAGGTCCAGCAGCATCAACTGGGAGACAGCAGGAGACAAATATGACAATATACACCCTTAGACAAAGACACACATTCCTTAGCTGTTTTTAAAATACAAAGCTACTACAGAAAAAGGGCATTCATTACAATTCTGTGATATTTCTAATCAAACATTTCAGGTACAAGTGCACAATGCCCTACCCAGAATAAACAGCATAAAATCAAAACTTGGGAGGTTTTTAACCAGTGTATGAAGAATTTCCTTCTACGAGATTGTATCAAAGTTGATAAGCATGGCAGGAACAATTCACTTTATTTTTGATGTATTAATGCTATTTTTTATTACTGCTATCCTTCAATCCCTCTGTAACTAGCATCACTTGTTACTTTGGTTTACAATAGTTAACCTCCTCCCCAGGATTCACACTGAATTATTTCACCATAACGTGTTAGGGAAGGAGTAAAAACTTCAGTTCCTCTGGACAAAATCATCAAACATTTTCCATAGGTCTCAGGAGAAATGTATAGATGCAGGCTTTGCTCTGAGAATTTTCTAGTGTAAGTAGTCCAACACATATAGCAAACCTCCCCTGAACTCTGCTGACATATCACCAAAGCCTTTTCATGTCAGTATACCTGTATCTACTGTGAATGAAAGGCATTTAGAGAATGAATAAATGAATAAAACTAATCCCTCTCATTACTCTCTTAAATGTCTGAGATTAACACAGACACTGTGAGCTATGTGGGGAAAATCCCAGCTGTGTTATCTGATATGCAATGTTTTCATTTCTTTACCAGCTGAACCAAGACCTACTCATTTCACACAGAGAAAGCTGTTTGTTTTTAAATATCACTGCAAATAGTTTCCTTGAAGGGCTGAAGTCACCATAACTCACTGTTCTCTGACCTTACCAGCTACCCAGCACAGCTACAAGAAAATAAGTTCACATCAGAGCCATAATTCTAAAGGTCTTTGTGTGTCTACAAATCTTAATCAGAGAGTGGGAATGACACAGGTATAAAAAAAGACGAGTCACAAATGTGATGAACAAAGTGATGAGCCTGATCATTCCTGCTCATTAAAAATTTAATGACTCTCCACAATTGCCTCTCAGTCTCTAAATTAATTTCGAGTTTCTCTCAAACACACCTGATAAATAGATAAATTCCAATCCAGACTACAAACTGGATAGCATACACACCCTTCAGCTGCCTCCACAAGGAAGTTCAGACCAGTCCCTCAGGTGAGTTACTGTGGACTGATGGAATTACCTGGTTTGCTTTGCTGAAGGGAAGGTGAAGCTCACACTGAGCTCCATCTGTCCCACATCACCCAAGTGCTTCACCAACCAACACAGCACCAAAATGCTGGAAGACTCTCTGAGTCAAACCAGTGCTTTGAACAATTTAATTTCCCAGTCACAGAACATCCCAGATGTTCTTCAAATGGAACAGAAAAAACTTATGGTTTGGCGATTTTTTTTTTGTTTGTTTGGTTTGTTTTTTGTTTTTATTTGTTTGGGTTTTTTTGTTTGGAGTTTTTTTTGGTTGGTTGGTTGTTTTTTTATTTTTTTTATTAAGTTTAAACTTCCTAAAGCATCCAACTAATTTAAAATATCTCATTCAGTAACCCAAAGCTTTGGCTGCCTGTATGCCTGTCCATTTCTCAACATTTAATTGAACAGCACACAAACTGAGAGGACAGACTGCTAATTCTTTAAATCACAGTTATGCTTGCTAATGCCTATAGCTCCATTAGAGTCGATGAAAGCATTTCTTCGAGGGTAGTTTTGTTTTGTTTACTTTTCTTTTAGACAGATAAGGGTGAAACAAAGAGATTCATTAACTTCAAAATAGCTCCACAGGGTGTCAGGGATATGAAGTGGATCCATTGTTTAACATTAAATTTTCTGACTTTTGCCTTTATTATCTTTTGAATAATTAAAACCCTTGAAAGCCTATTCCATTAAACAACTAACTTTCATATCAGTAGTTGCTTGGATAACTGAAAGGCCAAATGCAATATGAGCTAGAGGTAGCTTTGAAAAAATGTTCATTTCTTTATGTTGACACTCACAAACCCTGTCAACAGAGATCTGTACAGCCTGCATTACTGAAATACAGTGTTAATGATAGATTTGAGTTCAGCAGCAAAATACCACTGCTATTAATTGTAGCCTGATATTGAATTAAGGGAGATTAAGCTCTTAAATTTTAAGATTTTTATGTCAATAACTTTTGTGATATTTCCTTCGACATGTTTGAGTTATAGGATACTTTTAATTTAGTAGAAGTACAGATAATATTTTCCTCCAATTGAATCAATATTAAGGCAGGTATCAGTTTTCATGTTTAGAAAGCTTGAGCCCAAATGAACAGAGGCAAAACAGGACCTGATTCCTAGCAAGGAACAGGATCAAACAGGAAGAGTATTATTCCTTCTTTCTTCCTCAGAAAATCTCACAGTCTATATATCATCATTAGTGAAGTGGAAAAAGAAAAAAGGGTACCAAAATATCATCCCACACTTTCTTTAATCATATAAAAAAGTCATCACATAAGCATTATTCATTCAAAAACTGTCTCATTTTTAACAGCCTGGGGCTAAAGGGAGATACAGATGGAAGAAAATTAACAGAACAATCTACAGAGAGGAACTCGTCATGCAAAGTACTGTTTCAAAGGAAATAAAGGATATGGGAAGAGCATTCTGCACTTGATCCACTGCTAAATATAGGCTGGAAGATAGCCATTTAAATGCATTTATTCCTATTTATATGCACATATATGCCTATTACTTCTCCAACTTAGCTTCCAAATCAAGCAGCTTTGTAGGACCGTACTTGCACTAAAAATGTGAGAAGGTTAAACAAGTTTCCAGTGTGGCATTTTCTTTGCCCTAATGATTTACTTAAAGAGTCCAAGATATTGGATCTCTTTTTAAGTGTTAGCTATGAACATTCTTCAACATAATTGTCTTTATGAATTGAACTGTTGCAACATCTCTGAGTATTTAACCAGGAGAAAAGATCTGGCTTTTGAGAACACAGCTGGGTGACATCTCCCCTGTCACAGCAGCAATATGTATAGCACCAAATCATGTCACCCTTCCAAGTTCTATGTGTCCAAACACTGCCTGGGAAAACTGAAGAACCCAGTGTTCAAAAGGAATGATGCTGAGTGAATTATTTTGTATGCAATATACATTTCACTATTAGAAGTGAGATATAAATCCCCTATTGCTGTCAAAGACTATCACAAAATCACTGCCAATCCATGCCAATGCTTATTGAAAACTCTGCTGTGCTACCAGCTCAGAGCTCAACATCCCATGTCTTCTTTCATGTCAAAAGTGACATTGCTGGAATAAAATTCTGACACTTGAGAGCGAGGTCAATCTACAAAGCACAGGTACATACAGGTGGCATAATCTGCAATTACCTAGCCAGTGTCATCATTTAGCCCTTTCTTTTAGAAACAGGGTGCTGATCTGACTGGGAAGAACAATGTTACAGGCAGTGCAATTAGATATGCTAAAAACTAAAGGGAGGGAAGTCTCCTGTTAATGAGGAGCACTTCACAATATAATGAGCACTGGTTAAGAACAAGCATAAGCACAAAAGGAGCTCTCTTCCCAAGTACTACAGACAATCTCCTTAAAAGCTACACCCAAAAACCGAATCTGTGATCATTCTGGAGAGACCCTGCTTGAGAAATCCTGATCCAAATCAGACATGAGCTCATCGTTCTTCTTGGATTTTGACCTCGAATTTCTGGCTGTTCTCAGAGAGCTCTTCCAAATATAGTTTCACTGATGCTAATAATTAAATTAGACTACAACATATAGTCTGACATAACAGCAAAACAAACTTATGATGTTCATATTTAGGTGCACAGGAGAAAAACTAAGCCTCTATTGTGGCTTTTTTACTGCTATTCTGAATATCATAGCAGGATTGCTGCCATTGATAGATCCTAGAGTTTACATCAGATTTCACTGTGCTCAACACTGCTGTGTAAACCTATAGCAAAAGAGATTCCTCACACAGTTTGCTTCTTTTTTTGACCCCATAAATTAGCTGAGATGCCATTTTCCTGGTGCCAGTCTGCTCTTACCACGTGGTATGTTATAAAAAAATATCTCTCTCAGGCCAAACTGTTTCATGAGTGCATCTTTTAAAGTATGACTGGCTGATTTGAATGTACACTTCAGAATTCCATGCTTTGACACAGACAGCATCCCCACACACACACTTTTCATGCCATCCTCACTCCAGAACACTTCCAGCTGCATGGAAGAGCCTGAGCTGAGCAGTGTGTGCTAGAGCCAAGCCAAGAGCTGCTCAGCAAGGGCTGCCTGAGCTGCACCCCAGATTCTGCCAGCTGGAAAATCAGAAGCTTGCTGCCATCTGAATTTTAAGATTTTATCTTGCTGCTAAGCTCCCCTTGATTGACCAGGGCAGCTGCAGGATACAGAGTGCCTTCAGGGCTAAATTCTCTCAAAAAGATAAGACTTTATTTACCCTTCTTTCTTTTTTTTTTTTCTCCTTTTTTTGCCATTGCACAATATGGCAGCTTCAAGCACATCACCCATTTGAATATTACACCACAAGATAGCCTTCCCTTGCTGTGGCACTAAAATAAATTTGCTGAAGAAGGAAATAGCAGGAGATGAAAAGCATGCTCCAGTTTCTAAGGAAAGCATGTTAATGCCTAAAACATGCTGGGGGGAGGAACAGTAAGTAAAATAAGAAAAAAACCATATCCATTAGAAAGATCTTGTTCAAGTGGTGTCAGGGGAAGGGCAGCAGGACCTATAGTGATCTGCTGAGTAAATGCAGGTCATGCAAGCTGAAACTGCCAAAGAGCAGCTTTCAGTGACATATCCAATTTCAGTGTTTACAATGCATGGGCTATTAAAATTCAACCAATATGACTCTTCATGGCAGCCTTTTTCAGAGCTACATGCTGGCTAACACTTTGACACAGAGTGTTTTATTTGCTTTTTGGTATATATTTCTCAAGGAAAAGCACCAGCTTTTAGTGCAGACTGAGCTCCTAGTGACAGCAAGAAAACATCCAAACCCAAACTCTGTTTACATCAAGATGCTTATTCACCACTTATCTGCCCACCAATATGACTCCTCTTTTTGGGATTTTTTCAACACACAGGGACATAGAGTGTATAATTTAAAACTGGTAAATTAAGATTGGCAGGCATTTTTGTTTCAACCAGATGTGCACTGCCATTAATAAGGGAGCAAGTTTAGGTTTAAAAATTTGTCTAAATAAATATTTACTTCTAGTTTTGATGACTGCTGCTAATAATATAATGCTGTAATTATTTAAATATACACCTTGCAGAGGTTTATATTCACAGGTTTGTCACGGGTTTAAGTCTGGGTTCTGAGGGACAGCCTGCCTACCCCCAGCTCTTCTGGATGGGATTTTTTAAAATTACATCAGTACCTCATCCAAGTCACCAGACAATTATACAAAAAATAATTTGGGGCACCTTAGGAATGCAAGTGTGGGTAAGCACAGTTTTGGGTAGGACTTCATGAGAAAGAGTCCCTTCCAGACTTTAATGATGTTTCTAATATTCTCAATATCCAAAATTTTATTTCGATGTTGGACACATGCACTTAAGCCCAAATATGGACTAGAAAGGTCATTATCATTGAATCTGTTCAGCTGTGGTGCTGAGTACTCCAAAATGTCCATAAAAGTCTCAGAGTTATCCCACTCTCACTCAGGCAGCACATTTGTGAAACCACCCCTTTATTTGGCACTCTGTACAAAGAAATGCTGAGCAAAATAAATTTTTTTAAATGGACTGCTCAGTGACTCGTGTCAGGCCAAATTAGGTTTTAATTTTTAGAAGGAGGAAAACTAAGTGCCATGATCTATGGATTGGGAAGAGCCACCAGGATCAGTACAAAACCTCTCCCCAGCACTACTCTTCAGGGTAATGGGATGCCATGCACCTCTTCCTAATCTTTGCTTTGGGAAATTCAGCAATTCTGCCATGGAATTGCATATTGGGAGACCAAGTATTTTCCCCAAGCATCTCACACCTTACTCTTTTGCACTTGTCAATACTGGAAAAGTTCTTTTTAAATCATCTACTGACTTAAATAAAGCATCATCATGCAGGGAATGATCCTTTAAGCATGTTCCCACCTCTGCTTCCCCTCTCCAGTCAGATCAGGTTCTTATCAGCAACAAGTTTTTTCCCACTTCACAGTATATGACCTGTTGAACAAAGAGTTGAATAATATTACTTTACCAAAGCACCTGCTGTGACACTGACAGAAGGCCAACACCTGGAGCCCATCATTATCTAATCCAGCTGATCAATTTCTTTCCACTCCCACTTATCTTACTATAATAACCTTTGACTTAAATACTTTAGAAGTTTGCTTTTTTTTCTTCCCAACTAGTGTATAAGAAATTCAGCTTTTACATACAGTGTTTGCTCTCATTGTGCCTCAGCTTGAATAAATACTCAAGCAAATTTTTATTTTTTAGGATAAGATGAGAATTTTTTAAAATTTCTTCAGAGTCCTATAAGTTCTATTAAATACAAGCAGCAACTTTCATTTTCCCCATGGGGACAGACTAGAATTGAACATTCAACCCACAGCCAAAAGGACAGCAACAGGTTATTAAAAACAGCCTATTCCATCAGATTGGTCAGTCTCCAGCCAGGCAGTCCAGCCAAGCTTGATGAATTTACACAGCAGCTGGAGGATCCCAAATCTGAGAGGGCAGAATCAGGTGCTTCAATGCAAGCAAATATTACCAAAGCATCAAAGGAATCTGGGGCCAGTCTTTAAAAACAGAGCTGACTTGGCAGACTGCTGGATTCCTTTCTTCACACTGGAAGCATTGCATGCTCTCTCCAATTCTACAAGAGTAGAAAAGACTAGAAAGCCCATCCTTCCCTGCCTCAAGACATGGGCAGCAACAGTTGGGTGAGGTAAGTAAAATAATTCTAATCCATCCAAGAAACTGTTCTGTGGCACTCACTCTCTGCTGTGCAAGCAAAGCAGCACCAGCCCTCTCTTGAAAGGGTATTTTGGTACATGCTGAGCCCAGTGGAGTAACAACATTAAAACATGGTTGCCATATTTAAAGTGGCCCATTTCAGACCCATTCACCAGTTGCAGTTTTCCTAAGCAATATGGGAGATCACTAAAATGGAATGCCTGGAGAAGATGACACCTGTCCAAATAAGACAACCTAATACTTTAAAATATAGTTAACATCATTCATACTGTACAGAAAAAAAAATAAACTAATATTGCTCTTTTTTCATTCTCTGAAAAAGACTATTTGAACACAGTACCCAGATAATGGCAAAACACATTAATAACATGCACAAATTATTCTCTTTCACCCCAACCTGTTAGGTACACAAGTTACACATAATAGAAATAATAAAAAAAATAAGAAGTTTGGATGGTTTTACTAAGACCTTCACTTTCTAAAACTTCCAGAAAATGTCAGCAGCGAGCAATCCCTGTCAAACCTGCTGACATAAAGTGGCATCAGTTTCTATAACAGCAATTTAAAATCTCTTGAAGAGTCTTGTATGACTAAGTAGAGTGCTCTAGCACTTTTGGCATTTGTCTGCATAGACTGAAATATTCATGCAGATGTTCTTGACAAAGAAAGGGCACGCTGAAGTATCTTGGAGATGCCTGGGTGTTGGTGCATTGATCAGGCAGCACACCAAGTTAACTAATGCCAAAGTGTTAAAATGATGCCACTTCATCCAAGGGCACAGATGGAGATTCACACCATCACCACTTCAGGTAGGTGTGCAGTCACAAGTTGGATTTAGAGCAAAGAGTTGGGAACAGCACCCACAAAAGGAGAACATGGAATTCACCCCACGTTCTTAAATTCCTGCATGCAAATATATTAAAACCAAAAGAGCCTGAGGGCAGTAAAATATTCACATTTTTCCAGGTAAAATTGTTGTTTCATTACACAAACATTTTCTCTACAACTGGAATGTACAGACTTGAAAAAAACTAAACCACAAAATCTGTGCTTTTTAGTGCACTTACAATCGGATTGCAAAAACAAAGCAAACTTTACCTGCTTCTGAAAAGTGTTACTAATTTCTCCTGTGTGCTGCACATTGGCCTGTCCTCTGATTTGTGCAATGAAAACAGTAGGGTTCTTCCTTTGTGCTATTGAGAAATGTGCTTCTGATCATAATCCTGATGAAATAGAACAAAAATTCCAGTGTGACTGCATTTATACTGCATAAACTCAGAAGACCCTAAAGCTGATAGTAATTGCAGAAAGAGAAAAACCTGCTTTTTTCCCCTGTTTTTTACTGGAAATATCTCTTGGGTACAGAGATGATGGGGTGGAGTTTTCAGTGCTATCTATTAAATTCTTAATTTACTTCAAATATACATTCACTTAGGACAGCTACAGGACATGCCTACCAAATGGAAAAAATACTTCACTGTCTGTGAAAGGTAAACTTTGTCTTTGATTCACAGCAACAATGAAAACTACCAAGAAATTTCATATAGAAGTGAAACTGTCTTGTTTGTAAGATCTGGAACACACATGAAAAAATGCCTTCACGGTGGAAACTAAATATCAGCCATGTAAGTCTTAGAAGGAATTCTAAAGAACCATGATTTTGAAAACTCAGCTCCACACTAAATCAGATCAAAATGCCAAACCACAAACAGAAGAAAATTCTTGTTTTTCTTCCCCGACACAAACATGTATTTCTCAAAATACTTCTAATAGGCATACCCCTCCTTTAAAATATTTACCCATGTCTTCAAGCAGTGGTAACAGAACAGAACTGTATTGTTTCTTGAGGCTTCTCTGCTGTGTGTTTAGCATATTTTAGCAGAGTGTGTTTCTTTGTGTACATCACTTGCCTTTAGTTTAAAAAGTGCACACACCTTTTGTGTGTTATTTCCCCTAAAACAATCTCAGTCTGGATCCAGCCCTGCTCCTGCTGATTCAGCACCACAGCTATTCATGCCAAAGGCTGAAACAATTAGAGATGAACCAGATGAAACAACAGCACTTTCCATTTTCTAAATGATGCTGAAGTGTTTCCATGCATTTGTGTGTTTGTAACTGCAGGTGCTCTATGCCTGAGCCCTAATGTTCCCCTGCTCAACTCTGACTTGTAACCATGAACAGAGGGAACAGATTATAACCCTGACAGTCTCATTATCTCTGTTGTGTTTCTTTATTCTAATAATAACAAGTAATAATTTTGCCAGTGATGTCTCAATGCTGACAAGGAGATGCATTTCAGATAAACTGTCTAAACACTAGCTGTTCTGGAGGGGAAAGAGTTCCCAAGCATCAGAGAGCAAGGAAGACAAATTATCAGACACTTACCAACACCAGGCAATAGACAATGAAGGAAGAGCCTGCACAGACCACACAAAATACAAATTACTCTCACAGCCATGGCTTAGTGGAATTTCCTCAGCAAATGTAGATGTTCTTTCCAGCTTTGAGTACAGCTGAAGAAACGGCCCCCACTTCTATCCATGCAAAAATTCTGTGATGAGGCAAAAAGCACACCAGGTTTGCAATATTTAGAACAGAACAGAAAGGAAACAATCTCTGATGGCAACAGAAGGCAAACTGAGGATACTGTGTTTAGAATTAAGGGACTCTTAGCAAGGTCAGTTTCCATCAAAAATGTGTGGAAGGGATTTTAGTTTCTTGAAAGCCCAGGTGAGGGAGATGGGTATGCTCATGTCAAAAGAATTAAGGATGGTAGTTAAGTCTCTGTTCAGACCCAGAAATTTGATTTTCACTTGCTAATCTATTATTTTCTGAGAATGCCAAGTACTTTACTTCTTCATTGCCATTTGTAGAGGAAGGTTGTTGAGGAGACACATGGAGCAGATGTGAGGCTGAGCACATACCATGGATCCTTCAGCTTTATCTTTGGAAATTATTTACTTATCCATTCCTCCCTGGAAAAGATTTACTCATCCATTTCTGCCCTGGAAGCAGTAGACTTTTTTTTTTTTCTTTTTCTAGTCAAATAGCAGGGGATTGTGTGGTGGGTTTTTTGGTGCATGAATTATAGAATTGAAAAGGAAAATATTAATACTGCCAAGGAGCATGTCAATATCAAGTAGCATCCAAGAAAATAAAAAGCTTTAGGAAATTAATCCAGCATTGTTCCTTTTCTTGTCTGCAGCTGTTACAAAGAGGTGGCACGAGGGAAACAAACTGAGAAACAAATTTTTTATAATTAAATTAAGTATCAAGACATAAATGAAGATGTATATAAAGATATTCTGAATTATATTTTAATCATCAATCGTTTTTACTATTTTGGAAATGATGTGTCTGCAGGAGGAAATTAAAAACTACAGCAGGCATACCTGGAGGGCATCCTGGCTGGACAAAAAGGGATATTATCCCAGAGCTCCTTAGGAGCAACTCTTATGTGCACTTCAATTAGAGAACTAAAATATACAGCATAAAACCAAAGGAACAAAATGATGCCCAGTCTGCCAAAATAATGAAAAACAGAATTGAGTTGCCAGAGAAAGCTGGCAAATATCTAATCTAGATATATGGAGGTAACACACAAATCTGCAGAGACAAGAGAATTTGGAGACTCTTGTTTTGACCTTTTTTTTTTTTTTTTTTTTTTTTTTTTTAAATAGGAAAAAAAATATTTGAGAAGACTTAACCCAAGAGAGAAACAGACCAGGAAAAAGATGAAACCAAGTAGTCAAGTACTGGGTATAAAGGTAAAGAAGGGATACTGTCTTTAGTTTTTTAAAGTCTAAATTCACTAAGATAATAAATCTTTCCTAAAAGAATTCCATAATATGTCCAGATGTCAAGTTACCAGAAAAAGTCACTGCATCTGTCCAAGTTTGAAATAATATATGTTTGACATAATTGGCACTATAGGTGAGGTAAATCACATGACAACACTGTTGAATCATTTGATAATATTTAATTTGGAGATGGACTGAGGTTACAAAAGGAAATGAAGAGTGGGATGGGTGCTTTGTGAAGCCCAGCATGAAAGAAAGCAGGACTTGATTTTGGATCATTGATCACTCAGGAAAAGGAGATAAAATAAAAACATCTACAGATCAAGATATTTTAAATATAGTGGCATTTTTTGAGGAAATGATCTCTAAATCTCAAGTAGAATATACGATTTATATATATGATTTTTATATTTTAAAATGTTCTGAGAAAGTTATATAAGAAAAATTTCATTATTTACAAGGAAAAATTCTAGCTGTACTAGAAAGAAGATGCACTGGGATAGATTCAAAAAAGGATTTTGGCATCTTTTAGTCCACATCACATCTGTTAGAGACAGGTAATGAAGGCAAAGCTCAGTCCCAGAAAGTAAGAGTCAGCAACATTTCTAGCATCAGTATCAGCAAGTTCTAGGCTGACAGAAAGAAATCATACTGCAAGAGATTCAACAGCAGCAGAAGAAAACCTTGCCAAGAGGAAGAAGGATTCCCTAAGTCACTGAAGGCTCAAACTTCTTCCAAGGGCTAGTTTTGTGTTTTTTCCAACAATTATTTAATAAAAACATGCATGTGAAGTGGAAGTGACTTCTTGATTTTCTTTTCTGGAAACAAAATTCGAGGCTTTGTAAACAGTAATATCAATCAAAACATAAATTTGAATATGAAAATATGCTTATGAAAAATGGTATTAAAGAAAAACAATAATTAATCTTCCTATCTGATAATGAATGAAAGAAATAGGAGCTTTAAAATCAGGTCAGCAGTTCTTTATCTATATAACAAGAGGGGGACACAAGGTTACAACACTGGGGGGCAAAGAGAACAAGTGAAAACAAAGCCAAATTATCTTCTGAACTCCTCATGGAATGCTTGTAGGTGTCCACCATGCCCTGAAGAACAACAAAAATCAGAATTTCTGAAGAAGGAGCCTCCATACGTCAGAAAAAAAAAAAAAAAACAATCCTTTTATGCAACCTATTTTCTTAAGCTCAAACACGAAAGAAGGAAGCAAGAAATTAAAGAAATCACACATTTTCTAGCTCTTCCTACAAAACAATCAAAACAAACTCATATGTTAATTCAAGAAGACAATCTTTAAGGACCTGAATCACCACAAGAGGAATTCATCTGAGCTTGGTCACCCTTCAGTCTCTTGGAAGAGCAAACCAGCACTTCACTCACAACATTTTTGACTGGCAGAAAAATATCTTGTGCAACTGGAACACTAAAATGTTATTAAAACATTCAAGAGAGTCTTACATGAGACATGAAAATACAGGGGCTTATAGAAGTGATTTATTTGAAAAAATTTCAAACCCCCATTGCTGTGAAAAGTTCTAACTTCATCTGAACTAAGGCAACTTTCTTACTTGATCAAGTACAGAAGAATTACACTTTGACTCAGTCCCAAGAGAGACTGCCAGGATTGACTGCACTCAGTTCTCTGAGAAACTGAATCAGACATGTAAGAGATATGCTAATTCTGAAGCATTAAAATATTTCAGATATAACCTCTTTCTACACTTTTGGAGCTTACATACCACTTTCTAATGCCTCCTCCCCCCCTTCTTCTGTGCTTTAGTATTTTCCTTACAGCCACTAATTAACACACCAAAGTGTAGCAAAATTGACAGGTAAATTATCCTTTAAGAGCATTAAAAAATTTTCCAGATAAACAGTCATACCACAATATGTTTAAGTGATGATTTTTCTGTACTAAGTCCTGAAAAGTGTTTCTAAACATCTACATTGCAAATTTTTATGCCACCTTGAGATTTTTTTTTTATTTCTTTCACATAATATACCTTGTAGAGTAACAGAAAGCTTCCTTTCCTCCTTCCTCATGTCCTGCCTTCTAAACCCAACAGGAACAAATGCACCAGCCCTGCACCTGACAGGAACAGCTGAACCTCCATCAGCTGATTCTCTCTCATCTTTTTGGTGATTATTCATTCCTCTCTCCTCCTTATCTGGCACCAAAGGGAAACCTGCATGGTGTGCCAGGATCCTTCTTTGCATAGTCAGGATTTCACCTCTGTCAAACTCATTTTTGTTTGTGCTGAAGGCATACAGGTAGAGCATGTACACCTGTTTTTTTTTTAATCCAAGATAAAAACAATAACTGCATATTTTCAGGTTGCTAACAACCATCATGTTTCTACATAGTAGTAACAGTGGACCAGTTTTTCTTTTAATCCTCTAAATTATGACAACATTCTACATACAGCTGTTTTCCAATACAAGATTTTTTAAGTATTGCATGTTTAAAACCAGTTTTGTTATTTCTAGATTGCACTATACCTAAAAAAAAGCAAGTAAGGCCAAGTTTTAGCAGGATCTAAACAAAGCATGCTGGTCAGAAGAATTGCTGGATAAAGTTGCTGTTAAATTGAGGGAGCAATTTCAAGTGCCTTTAACTTCAGACATCCAATTTTAAATTAAATCTGAAAAGAAATAGGGAAAAAAAGGTAACTCCCACACACCACGGGCCCCTATATTCGTTTGAAACAGGACAGAAAAAATGCTCATATCTAAAAACCAGAAGGACAACACTAAGCCACAGCCTCAGAGGCACTCTGTTACTCCTTGTAGCTGGAACTGCCATGTCAGACAAACATAAAACTGTAATAAACACACATTTGCCCATTGAGGCACATTCATGAACCCTGTTGGACAATAAGCAATGCCACACAGCCTTGCCAAGTGCATCTCAAGGGACTTCTATTAACCAAACATCTGTTCAAGATCAGGTCTTTCCAATATTATTTTGCATGCTGCCTCTGATCTGCCCACAAAAGAGCACACAAACAAGTCAGTAGAAAGCCTGCAACACAGTAAGAGGCCTCCTTTTTGTTTTGTTACACCTCGTGAAAAGCTTAATTAAAAAGATTTGTTAAAGTAGTGTAATTAATTATGGGACCATTACATAGAAAAGTAACTGTTATTGACAATGAAAGATTGCTACGTGTACTGAGCTAGGAGCCAAGTCACACACCAAAGAGAAAATACCAAATTCGAGTCTCAAACTTTCCTTTTGAAGCTTCTTCCCTTTCTAAATATTGAAACAAAGAATAATGTGGAAAAAAGCAAGGGCTTCCTAGTTTAAGAGTCAAAGCCCACAGACAAAACCATCTCAAGCTGAAAAGTGCTTTAGGATGTGTCCAATAACATTCCAGGAGAAGCCTCAAACCATTCTCATCTCTGCTTTCTCAAAGGAATCCAGATTTCATTTGGAGACAATAGCTCCAGAGCATGAACCTCACAGCAGTCACAGGCCAATCTCTCCTGAGAGGTGCTGGTTTGAGCAGCCTCAGGTGAAGAGAGCTGAGCCAGCACTGCCACAGCTCCACGGTGTGCTTTAACAAACCAGCTCTGAGTAAAAAAGAGCTGCTGCAGTTATGACTCCAGGCTGCTGGAGTTGTACCTCATAGTGTGCAAAAAGTCATTGAGAATTTCAATTCTTCCCTTTCTGGAGTTTATTTGCATAGAAGTATTTCCCCACAGCATAACTTTCTGCCCTGCATCTGGCTGGGCTGCATGCAAACCATTGGCTGGGGTAAGAAGCCTTCACCAGGCTTCCCCATCAGCACAGCAACACACAGGTGCCTCACTCAGAGACACTGAGAAATCTGCTATTTAAACATGAGGTTGTGTTTAAAGCAAGGCAATACACCATGTCACAATATCCCTGCCACCCTCTCCAGATCTGGTGCCTGACATTTACACTGAGTCCCATCTTCTTCAGGAAGGAATTTAGAACACACAAGGATTAATCATTCCTGCTGCTCTCAAATCCCTCTCTGATATCCAACACACACAACAGCTTTGCTACTCTTTGGCATGAATAACTCAGAGCAACTAAAAACCCTCCAGCTCATAAATACACTGGACAGCTGACCAAAACCTGTTCCCAGCTCCCTTCTTTCAGCCTATTCCCCACAACACACTCAAAAATTATACACAGCACTGCTCTATGTAGGGCCCCTGACACGACAGCAGCATTTTGTAATTCAGGCTGCAGCAATCCATGACACTTGGCCTGCCTCCCAGCAAGGTGAAAAACACAGCCCAACCTACCTCTTTGGTTACAACATGCCTTAGCCTAGCTCTCCTAATAGAAGAGAAAAAATAAAAACAGCCCCAAAAAATTACCCAAAGCCTTGACATGACTTTCACTCCCCTGGGAAGCATTCCATACATGAAACTGCAGTCCTGCTCCATAAAGAAGTGTTTTCCATTGTTATGTTCTCTTTGTTCAAGAGTTGTTACTCTTTAAAATCTTGTTCAATTATTAAAACCCTGACTGCAAATATAATCAGTGCAGACACTTACCTTAGTAAAATAGTAGTTGAAGAATAAAGAATGTAAGATTTTGCCAGGTGGGGTGTGGATGTCAGGAGACATTATCAGGTCCCCAAAATCCTGGCTGTATCCAGAGTTCATTCATGCTTAGATACAAGTTTGGATTAGATGCCAGTTTAGATATATTTAAGCCCTTAATGAACCATAAGAACCCTGCCTCAGCTATTTATTTTCAGATAAATTGCTTTGGTAATGGATAATATGCTGCAAGATTGTTACTACTGATATAAAAACAGCACAGCTACTGATCCAGCCAGGAGGGCAGGGCTGCACCTCACATCTTGGCAGAAATGCAACTTGTATTTACTCATAAACAAAAACTCACCCACAGTCATCTCATTTTTCCTGAGAGATGGAAAGGGGGGATATAAATCACTGTCATAGGTAATACTTTCAGAAGCCAGGTGAGATAAAAGCTTTTTGCCCACACACTTGTCCAGTTCTGACCACTGAGTGTTTGGGGTCACATCTCTAATTGTGCTGTGACCGTGGGGAAAACCCACACACTAACTGGGCTTTTCACTTGCTTCATGTGAGTTTTGTTTGGGATTCTGCAAAAGTGTTTGCTATGGAAAATTAACTCAGGCTTCAGTAAATCCTAAAACAACTTTTAAAGAGGCAACAACTTTGCCTATCTAGCAGAGAGGGGAAAAATGAAAATCATCACTCCAGATTGCAGCTTCATAACATGAAGCTACCTTAATTGATAATTTAAAATAAATATAATTTAAAATCAATAATTTAAATAAAGCCTATTTATTGTTAAATAAAATTCAAAATAAATTGATAAAATAAAATTAACCTACCTTAATTGGCAATTTTTAAAAATCAGTTTGAAATAAACTTACTAAAGCATACTTTATAATATAATGAAGTACATATATTTCTCCATTATGCCTTGGAGAGTAGCTTGACAACAGGAATGAAGTGGAAATGCAAATGTTAACCACTCAAGCAGGATTCTCCAGGGCTCACCAGTTAGCAACCACAGACAGAATTACTTATTGCAGTCAAAAATAAAAATATTCTGGTGATTAAGGGGGATTTTAATAGATAAGTAGATAAGTATTCCTAAAAAGGAGACACAACAGAGCCAAACCTGTGCAACCTCAGATTTAATCACTAGGCACAGCCCATTTCTGGCTGAAATCAAGAAAAACCTAGCAAGATCTTAACAAAAGATATTTCCAGCTCCTTCACGGACTGCCTATTCCAAAACCAAAGAATTATACTTTCAGAAGTGATGGAATTGGTTTTAGATAAGAAATGTGCAAAGCACAATTTAGGAGGGGACTTTTTGCAACTCAGACTTTTCTTTAATGCCTGCTAAAACATGCTGCATGTCTACCTTGTTGCATTTGCAACTTTTCATAGGAAGTAAAGGAGCATTTGAAGGCACAAGTGTGACACTAAGTTACTGCTTTTGTTCAAGGATGAAATCCATGAAGTGGTTGACAAAACGCCGGGTATAGGAGTCAGCCCTCAGTGTGTGTCCACTTTTGGGTTTGTGGGTGGACTTGGGTTTGAGATTTTCATCTAAAAATTTATAACATTTGAAAAGCCTGAATGGCCTTGACTAACACTGTTAGAAGTAACCACCAAATCAGACTTGTAATTTCTGTCAGCTCAAGAGGAGGAATGTGCCAGCTGAGCTGCAGTGTCCTATTGTTAAATGCATCAGCTCCCTGTCCCACTGGACACCCCTCACTTCACCTGTCAGAATCTCATTCCAGGCTCCCAGAGAGATCCTCACAGACACAGGGATCCATCAGTGGAGGCTGACAAATTTATTTATGCCCTTACTCCTCCATGGAGCCCGTGCCAGCTGTCACAGCTGTGCACATCAGGACTTGGCAGGTTTAGCCCTACAGTACATCCAGGTAGGAGCAGCAGTCAGGATTTAGAGTGCAAAGTCTCTTACCAAGACCCTATGCAAGAGAGAATTTTAAATGGAGTTTTGCTTATGCAAATCACATCTTTCATAGTCAGAATCTGACACTGAGCAAACACTGTAGGATGTAATAGCATTGAGTGAAGTACTTCATGGGGAGACGAATCAGGAGCCAGATAATGAAACAACTGCTGTCATAAGGCAGCTGATGATCTCTTTTGCAGTATTCCATGTATCTCTCAGCATGTAGAAAAATGTTTGAGGCAAGCTTATCCTTGTAGCAATAAATTAAAACATTCAGGGAATCTTGTTTTCCAAGCAATTTTAATAAACAGTGACACTTATTTGATAGAAGCCAGTTTAACCTAAATCCCACCTGCTATTTTGCAAATAGTGACAATTCAAGAGGTTAAGCTTAGTAATAGATTTGATGGCCTTGATTCAAAAATAATTTTACTCAAACTAAGTTTCATGAAAACAACTATTCCTTGCTCCTGCCAAGTCCAAGCTGTGAGAGATTGGAGATTGTCATCTCAGAACATTTTGGGTGCAGGAGTGGGGAAGAGGGGCAGGTTGGGTCTTGCTCTGGTGAGGCAATGCCACACTCCCCATCCCCAGAGCCTGATCCCAGCCTGGCAGGGGCTGCCCATCCCTGGCACAGCACAGACAATGCTCCACACCCACCTCTGGAGCCCCAGCCCAACCCCTGAGTGGCCAAATGACCCAAAATCCCACCTGGGGGAAGGGGCCAGGAAAGCCAAGGGGTGTTTGAGGCAGAACATGGGGCAAGAACATGTCTTGACCTCACCTCCTCTTGGAATTTCTATCAGCTGAAAACTGCTGTAAAACAGAAGTTGGTGGCTATACTTGATCTTTTCTATATCCTTTCTGCTTTTCTCTCTTTCTCCTTCTAATTCCCTCTTCCCAGGGTTTTAAGTAACTCAAAATTGGATAGGCTTGGAGTTTGCTAAATTGAATGGGCTACAGTTAATGCTTCATGAAGTGTTTTCTGTTGATTGAGTGCTGCTCTAAACCTTTGTCAAGTTCTCTGATTTTCTCAAGTTTGCCAGTAAAGTTTTTTGTTGCTTTTTTTAGTGAGTATTTCTCTTGTGTGTCTAACACACAGCACATGAAAAGCTCTAAGCCCTTTTAAGAGTCTTGTCAAGTGAGATTTTGAGGGCCTTACACCAACATAATTAGTGTAATTTCCAACAAATGTAATAAGAACTGTTTCAATTACCCTACTTTTCCATTATTCTCCATAATATCTTCTTTTTTGGAAAGACTAGACTGTCTTCTATTAACAGTGTTAAACTGATAATGATGATGTGAAAAGTCAGGGGAAGAGGGGAGGAGCTGTCTACACAGGAAAAAATTGTATCATACATTATTTACTCTATTTCACTCAAACTCCAAAGAAAAGGGAAAGACAGAATAAGTGACTTAATGTGAATTTCTGGATTAGACACGCAGATGAGTTATAAGGATTAAGGTCAAAGGATAGATAAAGGGCATAAATCTGCTCAACATTCATTAGGATGCAGATGTTTTATTTAAAGACACTCCTAATTCAGACCAGCCTTAATAGGAAAAAATCTGTTAAGACCAGCACTGTCAGATATCTACTAAAACAAGTTATTTCTGAATCTTTGCATGTGATTTAAATTAGTGACACAAAAATGCCACTAGATAATTAGATAGACTTCCTTTTTGATAAAGTGCTTAAATCCCATTTCGAGGTACTATGGAAGTGTGGAAAACACTGAATATTATTACAAGTACTATGTCAATCCTTTGTAGCTAAAATTGTTTCTTTTCCAAGAAGATCTCTTTGCCTGCCATAACCTATCAGCTAATTAGTAAATATCCACATCCACATATCCAGTTAAAGGTCTGTGAGTACACAAGCAATAGCCTCTACTCTTCTGGGGCTGAGTTTGTTTGGAAAACAGCAATGCATGGAACTCAACCATTTATTCCAGCAGTGTCCTGGCTATGCCAGGAGGCCTTTGTGCCCATTAGATATTAGAAGGTTTTTTAAAAAAATCTTACACAAAAAATTCTGCTTGCATGTCTGCTATTTAAAGTTCTGCATTTATTATTATTATTACAAGCCATGAAGTACAGAGTATTCTATTTTATAAAACCTTTCCACATATTGACTTATGCAGGATTTTAATAAGCAATGATCAGCATATGCATTGTTTTGCAGGTTTTTTGTTCTGTTTATTTTATGTAATCTTCTACCTCGCTTTAGAATGCACCCCATTCCTTTTTATTGCCATTACAGAAAAAATCACCATCAACTTTCTCACATAACTTTTTGTGCTAGACTTCTAGTCATGAAGAGATCAATCCCATTTGAAGGGCTAGACATGTCTAGCAATGTTTTATTTCTACTGTGTCATCAAATAAATATAGATAATACAGAACAAAGAGTTAAGAAAGTATAAAGGCCTCTAAAAGCAGGAATTGGGACAAAACTCAGAGATATTTTCACATCTTATTCTTGTTCAAACAAGAAACACTTAAAGATAAAACAATATGTATGAGTGACACCTCAAAAACATGCTATGGATTTAAATGTCTGTTCAAATTTCTATAGTAAATCCTGCTTTGTGCAACTAAAGACTTGTCACAGTTAATTTCCATCAATATGAAGTCTGGCACAACAGTCCGTAATTTATGTGCATCTCCTCTTTTCTAATTTTGAAGAACAGTTGATGCAAATTGTTCCAGACCTTTCCATTATTATGAGAAATTCATAACTTTATTGCTTTTCTAACCAAAGAAAAAAAGTCAAGTTACAAAGAGCTGATGTAACCAGTTGAATTGTTCTTACTTTTTATTTTCTAGGCGTAAAAGGAGTCTTTTAGAACTACATCATGAAAACTTCCTAAAAGCCTACACTCTAAATTCCAAAACTGCAGTATCAAATATGTAGATTCAAATGTACACATCATTTTACACAATTTATAAATAAAAACATAAATGCCCACTATAACATCTCTTACTTGAGCACATCTCCTTTTCATTTCACCCTAGACAGTCTCAATAGCAAGTCTGTGATCTCTCCACATTAATAGCAGTTTTGTAAGGGACAATTCCCCTTACAATAAGCCAGGTTTTATTGGTCTCTAGGTCAGGTCTGTAGTAGGGCTTTAGCCACAGCTTTTTGAAAAAAATCCTCACCCCACTTTGGGTGCCCATGCCATGGGAAAGCAGAGAATCTGAGTCATCCTTTCACACACACCAGAACAACACATCCATGAAGAACCTGTGGTTATTGCAAAGTCCCTCAAAGCTCCTCCACAGCCACAGAACACTGAGTGGGAAGGGACCCAGAAGGCTCCTCTAACTCTAAACAGGGATCAATCCCACAATCTTGGCATTATTAGCACCATTCTCTAACCAACTGAGCTAATCCCAGGGTCAGTCTGTCCTGCCCTGCCAGAGACTGAAGCAGACCTTAAACAGCATCCATCAGAACACCAAGTGCTTCAGCCTTTAGGGATGAGCAGATTGGAAATAAGCTTTTAAAAAAGCTTTCAAACACACGTATTTACTGGGCTCCTTTTGGGGTAAGCTAAAATCAAAGCACCCCTTATACTCCTGTCAAGCAGATAGCCTGCCCATGGAATCAGATTAAAATTAACTCAAAATAACAAAAAGGACAAAAGATGCATTGATGTGCTTCAAGCATGCACATGAAGTCCTCAGCTGCTCCCAGTCCTCTGTCCATCCATCCCTGTTGGTCCACATAATTTCACAGAGTCAGAGCAGCCAGAGACAGCCCAGCCAAAGAGCCAAGAGGAGAAAACCCCACTCTGTGCAGGAAGCCTCATTCATTTTCTGGACCTGGCAGTCCCCATTTAAATCCAGCCAAAGCTCTACAAGATTGTCTGTATTTAATACACACACAGGAAGAGATTTTGTGAACCACAGCAGCCAGGCTCTTGCACATTCCCTCACATCCTCACCACGCTGCCAGCCCTGTTCTATCCCAGCTGAATATGAACACCTGACACACTTATCAGCAGAAAACATCTTAGAACAAATTCACAAGATGTGCATAAAAGACAAATGACAGACAGCCACTCAGCTGTTCATCCAAATGGTCCTAGGGGAATCTGGATACAGAGATGCTGAATTACTGCATCCTGTAACTTGTCACCTGCAGAGCACATACAGAAGAGCAGTTGTGTCTGTTTGCCATGTAACAATCTCTAAAACTGGTTTCAAGAGAACAGTAAATTTTAATCCATCCCTTGTGTGCAAAGTAAAAAGGAAAGCCCATTAAAAAAAAAGAATATTAACAGACACAAACACAAACTAAGGGAAGAAGACTGATTTGTTTAGGATAAGAAATCACTTCTCAGTTCAAGATGAAGCCTTTCAAAGGGGTCATGGAACACAGGGATAATCTTGTCAATAAAGTATACTCCTTTTTCCTAGAAGCTTTTGTCACAAATCCTCATTAAAGGCTCCTAAAGAAACTGAGCTGTAATTATATGGGAGAAGATCCCACCCTTCATTTCCTATCTTTTGATCACTTATTAATGAAAAAAGTAAATTGCCCTTTCAAAGCAGTTGCTAAGTTAGTCCTTGAAATATGTATGGTTCTCCACTGCTCAGTGCCCTCAAGTGATCAAGATGGGGCAGAGAGAAGATGATGCACAAAGGGAAAGAACAACAGGTTACAGAGTTTATAGTTTAAGAGCTGAGGATCCCTGTGACAGGTTGGAGAGTACCTTAAAAGGATGAGTGAAGACAAAGATGAATGTAAAATGTACGTTGAGGGAAAAAAAATTATTTCTGCGTCACAAAAAACAAATCAAGGAGAGAGTTAGCACTAAAGAAAAATACTGGAATTAACTCACTATTCAAAAGCAGACAAATAGAAGGTTTGAGATTATTAGGAAGGGAACAGTAAACCAAAAAGCAGCAAGCTATTCCTCCTAAAGACCATGCAGACATTTATGAACTCATACTGCATACAATTAATTTAATCTCATTTCAGAAAGATGGAAAAATTAGAAAATATGCAGAATATTGTGAGGATAATCAAAGATATGGGAAAATCTTCTTTAGGAGAGGATTAAGTAGATTAGTTTGCTATGTGAAAACCAGGGAGGAGAGAGAGTGGCAATCTACAAAATTGCACATAGCATAAAGAAGCTGAAGAGGAGAATTATTCTTTTCTCTACAGCTCCCTGAGAGGAGGTTGCTGTAAAGTGAGAGTCAGCATCTTCTCCCTGGTGACAAGCAACAGGACAAGAGAAAACAGCCCCAAGCTGCACCAGGAGAGGTTCAGGCTGGACATCAGGAGCAATTTCTGCATGGAAAGGGTGGTTAGGCACTGGAATGGGCTGCTCAGAAAGTGAAGTCACCATCCCTGGAAGTGCTCTAGGAACAGCTGGGTGTTGTGCTTAGTGCTGTGCTTTAGCTGACAAGGTGGTGTTTTATCAAAGGTTGGGCTCAATGATCTTGGAGGTCTTTTCCAGCCCCAGTGGTTCTAAAAGCTGGCCTAGAAACACACTCACTTGGCCAGTTCTTGTGTCACAGAATTCCACAGCCTGCATAGTGCTCCAAGAGAGTTGGTAGAAGGTTTATTTTTCCTATTCAACTCAAACTTTCCATTAAACATTCACTAAAATTAATATCAGCATAAGACTCATTTGATTACTGCAAATGTTAAAGTTTCAGGAAAAAAAAACACAAAAAAACCAAAGAAAACAACCAAAATCTGGTCATAACCAGATATTTCATTAATTGTACTTAGAGAACAGTTCTTTATTTTCTACATATTGTAGTCTTTGGGTTCAAAATTACTCAGTCCTGTCCGCTGCTCTTATGAGAGACAGAAGGAAAAGCAGAAGCAACAACTTCAGCATCTCTCACCCACAGTCCCTGCTCCCTGTGTATCAAATCCACTCTCCAGAGAACTATTCAACTTCCAGAGAAAACACCAAGACAAATACTTGGATACCAGATGCATATGCATCTGTTTCCTGTGTGATACAAGATTTCACCTCCTTTTGATCCTATGCCAGCTAAAAAAGGGTAGAAGAAAACAGCCTAACAAAATTCAGAAAGTGTTCTGCCCATCTCTATCAGCAACTAAATGCTGAAACTAGTCAAACAGCTGTCTGAAGTAAGCCTGCATTTTTACATAAATGCTGGAATACAGCATGCAAAAAAGCCCCCAAAAATAATACTAGAAACAGCCAAGACAAAAACAAACAAACAAACAAACAAAAAAAAAACCACCAAAAAACAAAAAAGCCACACTACAAAACAAGCAAAAAACAAGCAAAACAAAGACTATAAAAGCCCACATGACACCAAACCAATAACCTGTCAGGGAATCAGCAACTGTTAGACAGATTTCTTTCCTAGTAAAGGCTCAGCAACCATGGACTTCTTTGGAGCAGCTATAAATCAGTGTGTCATGTCCATAAACAGCTTGCTAATCAGGAGTCCGTACATCCATTAATCCATAGATTATTGTAAAGAAATTGCTGAGGTTTATTCTGGAATTCGTGGGCACAGGAGTTTGTCTTTCTTCCCATCCAAAACCAAAGATTAGTTGGTGCAACTTTGAGAAATTATTTTGAAGTAAGGCATCAAATTATATAAAACATTGATCTCTGTCACAATTTTTTTTTTACATTAACAGGAAGATACTGAAAAGATTAAAGATCAAGGTCCATCCATTTAGTACAAAAGGACTCCCTCTTCAAAATCATTTTGACAAGGATTAAGAAAATATAAAGCAAAGAATTCCACACATTATTCTTGTTAAACTGAACTCCTTACAGCTCCTTAAGAAAGCAGAACAGAGAGGAATACCTTTCATCACAGGGAAAAATAATATATGAAGACCAAACTCCAGCTTGACCTTTATCTTCCTAAGTGATAACTCTCAAAAGTGACCAAAAGGTTAACTAAACTCTAAAAAGGTCATCTGTCTTTAATCTGGCTATATAGATCCTTTTCTGATGCTCAATAGTACACAGCTACTGTTCATTAAATATCACCCGTCCATTCTGTGTTTTCAGCAGCAGCTAGATCTTTGTGCTGTCATATTAAACAGCTTGCAACTTTTTCTAGTCCAGCACATTTTCTGGGATAGGAGGTGTTTTATAGTTATGTAAATAAATTCCCAACAGTTCTCCTTCTATAACAATTCTGTAATATCAGATGCACACATATTTGTTCTGAGCACATTAGTGCCTTCTTTGCTCCACTATACATCTTTCACACTTTTGAGATTTAACAGTCACCTCTTTAGCTCCTCATAAGTGATGCAGCTCAAATCATGTTCCGCTAAGTCTTATTTCAAGGCAATCATATAATCCAAAGTTATACCAGAAATTAAACACTGAACTTCAAATTCAATATACAAAGCAATGTTATACAGGATCAGGTTCTTCAGATGTCTAGGGAATTCTGAATGAGCAGTGAATAAGACTTTCTTTAAAAAATTGTATTTTTATATGTGCAAATATATACAGGAAGTTCACATGATCTTATTGAATAGCACAGGTTATTCTTGTTGCTTTCTTCCCTTTCCCATTTGCAGTTTTGCAAGTATTGCTAGTTAAGAGTCTAGGCTCAAAACTGCAGGGAATGAAGCTTACCACTTCTTCCATCCTTTCAAGAAGAGCAGTATTCTGAAGGTCTAGTTCCTTCCACTCTTCATTAACCATATTCCAGCTGATAAAATGTCAGAAAAAGTAGTGTTATATTCTAATTTTTCATCAGGAAGACTCTAGCACTTTTCTGGTAAGCTTTCATGTTTTCTGCACATCTCCCTTAAGGGAGACTTTAAAGTCAATCTGGAATATTCACAGTGAAGAAACTTTTGTTTAAAAAAATATATATATTTTATCTTTGTAAACAGAATTTTACAAGATTATGTAGCAAAAAAAAAGATCAAACAATTATTTTTAAAATTAGCTTTTCAAACTACCACCATTAACCTAAGCAGAAGCAATGCATCAGGTCACTCAAAAACACTCTGTTCCTGGAGGGGCTTCTGCAGTCCTCCTTGATCCTGGAATTAAAGAATGTAAGTGACCCACAGGCAGATCCTACTTATTCTCTTCACTGATAGCAATACAGGGAGAAGCAGAATATACTTTCCTATCTATACTAAAAATTTCCATCTGGCTCTCTCCTAGCTATAATATAATAAATATATCAAGCACATCATGTCATTGTTGTTATAATCAATACTAATATATTGCTATAGTAATAATATATTAATTTAAGTAATATAATCAGCCTTGTTGTTATTATTCTTTCTGGGTTGGCAGTGCTGAGGTTGATGAGGAGGGCACCAGGGTAATGAGAAATCCTTCAAGGCTCTGGGTCAATTGGTTGGTGGAGCAGGACCACAGGTGCTCTCACTTGCAGAGGGATGTAAATTCTTTCACATGATTGTTGCCCAGGATCTGAATCCCACAGTACCACCTGAGACAGCAAAATCAACAAAACTGGTTGATGCAAGCACAGGAAAGGGTGCAGCTAAGCAAGCTGTAGGCATCCCACAGCCTTGTGTGCTTCTGGGAAAGTCTGCACAGGGTACCTGGTTAGCCTGTGCAGCTGCACTTCAGGAGAAATGTTGGTTTGTGAAGCAGTGGCTGCAGGAGCCTGCCTCACCACTCCTGCCTCTCACTAGAGACAGCTCTCATGGCAAAGGCAATCCAGTCTTACCAGTCAAAGTGAAAGGAAGGATGGTTTGTCAAAAGCAAATGAGGATAGGAGAGATGAAAGGGATTCCAGACCTCAGATCTAAGTTTAATGTTGCTAAAAAACAGCAAGGAAGGGTCAGAATGGATAGGGATAGCTTGAGAGCTTTGTATGTGTTTCTTCTGCCTACAAAAATCAGTCTAACAGTAAAATTACCAGGGTTTCACTTCAGTCATTCAAATCCAACCTCTGCCCATTTATCCTGCAGCATCTGTAAGGAATGGGGAGAGGTCCAAGGATTAACAGTACACCACGTGCTACAGGTCAGCATCTTAAACCACAGGTGCATTTGAGGTTAATCAGTCAGAATATATCTCCATAATGTATTTTGAAATTAACTATCTTCAAACCCTGGGACTGAGCCCATTTGAGACATTGCCCTGCAAGAGGGACCTACCAGCCCACCTGTTCATATTTTGTGTTAAGAGGGAAAGGAATGAAGAGCTTCAGTTCTGACATCTACCTTCATATCCACACAGTCAGTTCTCAAGCACTTTTCAAAGAAATAAATCACTGCTTAGTGAGATGCAGCATACCAGGCCACACAGCCATCAGTGTGGAATCCCCAAAAATATAAACCAGTCTCAGCAATGAAAAGGGTGCAATCATTAAATCACTTCTGAATCTCCCAATGGCATGCTTGTTTCCCTACATCTGAGCTCACAAATGTAGTGAGGAAGAGAGATATTAAGCAAGAAGAAGTGGGCACTAGGGAAAATAATTTCCTCCCCAGCAAGATTAAAGGCATTTTCACAGAAAGTCTTGTAAGAAGCAATTTTATTGTATGCAACAACAATAACCAAGTGCTTTATAGACAGCAGTATGAAATGAAATTTCTTTCAATTTAAGTGAGGTTATTTCCATCAGAAAAGTTCAGAGACCTTACCCTCTATGAATAAAAAAGAAATCTGTAAGCAAATTAAAAGTAGTCTTTTTCTTAAACAAAGAAAAACAAGATTTTTATGCATCAAAAGACAAAAAACACCCACATTAAACAAAGTAAATGGTTAAGTATCTGTAACTTTAATTCCCAAGAAAGCTATTCGAAGAGATAATCTCCTATCCCTCAAATCAAATTTCTTCTCCACGTTAAAAGACCAGGTTGAAAGAAAATCCATAATCATACCAAGATTTGAGCTCAACAAACCTTGGAGGAGTGGCTGCCTAATCCTTTCATGCCTCTTTCAAGAGAACAGGCTCACAGACTCAAACAATATTGTATCAAAATGCACTCACATCTATATTTGCAAGGCAATACATAAGCAAAAAATAAATAAATAAATAAATAAATAAATGCAGTGGGTTATCAGAATAAGAAAATGTTGAAGTAGGAGAAACATTTATCTTGCTCTACTCACATCCCTAAAATAAGGGTAGGGATCCCCCAGGGCCCTGATTACAAACCCAACAGCTTTCAGCACATTTTCAAGTCGAGCAGCCATCAGACAAACCTCTCCCAGGTCTTTACATCTGCATCCCCTCCTGCAGCTGGGCTTGGCCAGCAGCTCCCTGCTGAAAGCAGAATCTCCACTTGCTGCCTTCCTCATTAGCTGGCCACTTCACTCTGCCCTCTAGAGCCTTCCAAAGTCTGAGAACACCAGCAAAGGAGCGACTTTTTCCCTTTCTTTGCCACAGAAAGTAAAATTATTGTTTTAAGCTTAAAGTCGAGCTGCAAAGGGTCACAGGACTTGAGGAAAATGGCCATAAATTAAAACTGAAATATTTGCAACATAGTCATGAGTGCTGCTAGTACCAATTTTCTGGGATTGTTTTCCAGATGTGGTTTACCTACCACAGAGCTTGTCCTTCTCCCACTCTCTAACTATCCTGGGGGGAATTATGTTTCAGGTATTATGTTTCATTTGTGGTTTCCCTAGCACACAGCTTTTCCTTCTCTCTGATTTCCCAGCCTCCTTCCCCACCTCCCCCCTACAGAACTGTCATCAGACTCTCCTTCACTCCAGTCACTTTTCAGCTCTCCTCAGGATCACACTCCTTCATCAACTTCCTTCTTCCTCATAAGTTTGGACAGACTGTAGGGATTGTTTTCAGAGGAGAGCAAAGGTGCTGGGACAGCAGCTCCAGCAGAGCTGCCTCTTGGCTCTCCCTGCTGCAAAGGCAGCCATCCATTCCACCCTCCCTGAGTGACAAACTGCAGGCAAATCCTTGCCTTTCCCTTTCCCTAGGAAGAGCCTGGTGATCAACGTTTGGCTGAGAAAACCAATATTATGAATGATACCAAGGATTCAAGAACTTGCATCCTGGATATTTAGCAGGGTGGAGATTTATGACTTTTCTATAAAGCTGTATTGTGAAGAGACTGGAACACAAGATTTTGTTTTAAAAATGGAAAAGATGCCATAACAACTTAGGGAAATCATTAAAAAAAATAAATAAACAAAACCAACCAAACAAGCAGGAGCAGTACAACTAACATTTCTGTATTTATAGCTTCTTAGAAGTAAAAAGCATATCTGTTAATGTTTATCAATTTTCTTTTTTCTTCCTTTGAGAAAGATATTGCATTGATTTCTAAATTGTGAGAAAGATTTTTCAATACAGCTTCAGCTCTGATTAATTTTTTCTAGGCCAAACAGCAGTAGTGAAATGAATAACACTACTGTTTTACTTATAAACAAGCTTTATAACATGTCTCTGATTATAGGCAGGTCCAGTGTGAGCAGGTATGGATAAATATGTGGGCCAGGCACCCACCAGAGCCACTCCATCACTCCTCCCTGCAACTGACAGGGGAGAAAAAATATATTAAAAGTTCATGGTTTGAGACATGCACTGTGCAAAAACGTTTTTTTTTCCCCTTTCTTCTTACATCTGTTGCCACAGAGATGTTGCCACCATTTCTAATCGTCCCAGCCTTGGCCAGTGTCACATCCTTCAGGAGCCAGCTGGCATTGGCTCTGCTGGGCATGGAGGGAGCTTCCAGCACCTTCTCACAGAAACCACACCTGTAGCCTCCCCTCCTCTCCCCACCCACTGCCAAAACCTGGCCACACCAACCCAATCCAACACGTGCTACAGAAAATAAAATGCTGCTGGAATGATTACAGGTAATAGGAGGGGATTTCCCAGATTATGACACAGCAGCATTCAGTCCCGATTAAAAGTGTTTTCTTGCTTGTTGTTTGCAAATGCCATAATTTCCCTATATTTTAGAATCCCATATATTTAAAAAAAAAATAAATTACTAACTTCAGGCTTTTAGCATGGAGACATTGAAGCATATGGTAATCCCAGTCCCAAACACTAAAATGTGCCTGTCTGTGCCAACTCTTAATTACCAGCTCATTAACACTCAGGTGTCAATTGCTGATGGCAAAGGCAGCACTCAGTTGGCCTGGTTTCTGTCATGCACAATGTAATTAAATTGACCTCTGCAAAAGGAGCCCTGTAGTTGCCTGATACCACTTGGACACCCATTGCCTCACTAATCACAATCGTGTAATTTAGTGAATCACAGAGTGTAATGAGGGAAAGACTCTGGAGAGTACCAAATTGTACTTGCATATGGAATAATGACTTTAAGGACAATTAGGGAAATAGTTGCTGCTCTGTTTTCTTCAAAGCTAATAATGAACTGCAGTAACTACTTGAGTTTCTATTGTTGATTTAAAAGTTTAGCTGCTATTTTCTGTTTTAAAAGAATGGCTAGAAGTAACTAAACATTAAAAAATAAATTAAATTTTCTGCTGCTTTTGGTTGGGGTAGAGTTAATTTTTTTCATAGTAACTGGGGCTGTGTTTTTGGATTTCTGCTGTGAACAGTGTGGATAATTCAGGGATGCTTTTGTTATTGCTGAGCAATGCTTACAGAGATGGAGATGTCACTTCCCAGGTAAGGGCTCCAGCTTTGGCACCAGCATCTCTGTGTGACCTCACCTTGAGCACTGTGTCCAGTTTTAGTCACCACAATGTAAGAGATGTAAAGAGTTTTGTCCTGGTTCTGGCCAGGACAGGGTTAATTTCTGCAGTAGCCAGGAGGGGCCATGGCTAGGACCCTGAGTTCATTCTGTACTACCCCACATCCTGCTCAGGGGTGAGGAGGAGGAGGAAAAGGGTTCCTTTCAGTCAGGACAATGGTGAAATAAGCAGCAAGGAGAGCCCCGGGTTCTGCATGGTGAAAAATCACACGTGAATCATTCACCTCTCTTCTACACTCTGGTGTCATTATTGCTCCTGTTCCATTCTGAAATGTAAAAATTCAAGACTTTGCTGCAAGTATTTTGCATATGATAAAAATCTGCATCTTAGATATTTTTTTTTACACTGACATCAGTGGGATATCTGAGCCCTGGGCATGTGCATGATTGATTCAGTTGTCACGGTGAGTGGTTAAAAAGCCACCACCAAAGAGTGCAAGCCATCTGATGAAGAGTTACTGAACTGGGAGAGGAACAAAGGGAAAGTAAAAACTTTAGTTCTCTGAAAGTGAAGTAAGTAGATTTGCTGACAACTTTATGCAAAACACGCAGAAGGAGCAAAATAATTTCTAGAGATGCTACAAAACCTAAAGAATAGATGAAAGCATTTTGTGTGCTGATGTGTTTATTGAAGATTGTGAATTCTGGAGAAGTGAATCCATCTAACAAAGAGAAAGCAATGCTGTGCAGAGATTAGGAACAAAAGGGAAGCATCCTTCTTGAAGAGTGGCAGGCCATCAAGGAAAGACACTTCCCAGTGAACTCTAACAGATGTAACAGATGAGACTCTACCAGTTGAAAGTTACACAATCTACAAACAAGTGGAATTCGACATTGTTTCATGCATAAGTTCCTACCTGCAAAACAGTGCTCAGCATGGATTGCATAAATATGCAGCTAAGGGAGACAGAAAAATTCACAGTACCCTTCAAGCAGACATCTGCAAATGTGTCTTGTGTTTGTCGAACAAAGAAAGCTTCATGTTGAAACAAAGGTGATGGAAATGCTGCATCCATAATTGTGGGAGAAAGGAAGCCAGGCTCTTACTTGAGGTAGTAACTTGCTTTTGAGAAACTCTGTATATTCCCAGAACCCTCTGACCTGTGGCTGCTCAGAAATTTTTGAAATCATTGTTCAGAGACAATGCCCTGGCTCCAGCCAGGACAGGGTTAATTTTCCCAGTATCCAGGAGTGGGGCATGGCCAGGACCCAGAGGGTATTCTATGCCACCTGGCCTCATTTTTTGGGAGCAGGGGAAGAGCTCCCTTACAGTTTGGGGTAGAGGGCTGTGGTTGGGTGATGTCAGGCTCCATGTGCTATTTGTGGTGAGCATTTGCATGGGATTCTCTCACACCCCCCTCCCCTGCACACTTTTGTAATCAGTATTGTTGCTGTCACTGCTTATTTCCTTATTCACTGCTGGTCTCAGTCACTTGTTCTTATCTCAACCCATGATCTTTTCCCTTAGTGCTTCCAGCTCTCCTGTCCATCCTGCTGCAGGGGGAGAAGGGGTGAGCAGCACATGGTTTGGAGTTGTTTCAGTGGGAACACTGAATTGGAGAATGCCGCCCTTAAACCACAGCTGCCATGAAACACTTCTAGATAAAAATTGCTTTCAGCAGCTGATTTCCTTTTGGCTGTGAGTTGTGAAGGGACAGGAGTGGCCTGCTCCCCATTTCATTCAAAGGCAACCAAAGGGAAGCTTCATGCTCAAGTCCCAGCAGAGTGCAAAGAAGTGCATGGTGTTATCCCCCAAACTGGAGAGTTAGCTGCAACCTTCTCAAACTCCAGACTTTTGCTTTTTGTTGTAGCCATTGTATGACATAAGCATAAATAAACAAGTCAAATAAAATGCCTGAGGTTTAAAAGAGCTTTCCATTCAGTTTTTGAGAGGCAATGCACTGCACTGATGCAGTACCCAGATATGTACACAGAACTTGCCCCATGTTCCTCAAACAACATTAGTTATTCATTCACCACCTATACTGTCCATACCACTCCATTTCTACTTTGTTTTGCCTTCTTCCATTATGGAAACAAGCCCTAATTTTTGTCAGTGTATGTTTATCTCCCCCGCCACGGATGTTTGACCATGACAGCTGCTGGTGATTTAACATACAAATGGCAGCCAGAAATCAGCAGGCCACAGGGTGTCATTTTTTATGCTATTTTATCTTTGATTCTGCCCATTCTCAGGGCCATCAAGAGAAGGATGGCACTGATATAATTCAAGGTGATAAGCAGATCCTTCTGACTTGAATGGGCTTCTTGTGATCTTCCATATTATTTAAGGGTTCAAAGCCTACTAAGGTTTTGATCTTTTAAAAAAGAGATTTTCACCCAATTTAGCTCCTGTGTGTTGAAAAAGTGCAGGGGGAATACAACAATGTATTAAAATACAAGTATTCTCACCAGCATCAAGACAGAACAGTGTCTGCTTCTCTCTTCTTTCTTCTTTGAAAGCCCTAAGGGAACATATATCCTGGGAATAAGATGGGAGCAGAGAGTGACCTCCTAATGATATTATCTTGAATAATGTAATCTAGTGGAGTCTGGATGGCTGATGACAAATTGACAAACTTCTGGTAAAATCAGCTTATCTCAAGAATGCAGAATGATTTGCTCAAATACCTTTTTATATTAGCTCATTTCTTCGTCCCTAAGTTGTGAGTTCTGTGCTATGATTTTTCAGAGGGACAACCCCATACCTCACTTTTTAGTTCAGTTTGCATTCACTGATTATTTATGTTTATTCATTCAACTATAAAATTATAGTTCTACATAGGTATTTGGTAATTTGATTCATGTGACAGTTTGCCCTCTGTCAGGGCAAGATGTTGGCCTGCTGCAGGCTAAGAATCTACGTTTATGGTCTTTGGTTTATTCAGATGAAACTGGAATTGAAGTAGGATTTTGTCCACACGCCAACAAGTGCACAAAATTCTTCAAACAAAATTTATTTTCATGTGTCTCTCATCATCTTACTTGTTCACATTGGTCAGGCCAATTTAAATGTCTCAGAAGGGGGTGAAATTGGGGAAACAGGCAGACAGAGTTCTGTTATATGTCTGCAAAGTTTTCCTTTGTAGGAGCAAGCCAGGACCAAATAAATAAAATGAAGACCTCAAACAGTATTAGTGACAACATATGCACATGAAACATTCTTGTTTGATTTATTTGAAACAAATAGTGTTTTGCAATCTAAATACTCTAGCATTTCACAACAACATAATATCAAAATTATCAAAACAAAGCTGCATCTCAAAAAGAATATTCATTTTCTGCCACATTTGGTGGTGGAAAAACGCTGGGCATTGAGCAGCTCCTGGGGACAGGACTGGGCCAAGTTAGGGCTGAAACCCTGGCTCGTGGCAGAGGTCAGCAGAGGTCCTGGTGAGAGGCAGCCTTGGGGAACCTGGGGCCATCAAAGTAGTCCTTGGGAATCTGGGGGGTGGGAAATCCTCTTTTTCTACCAATACTTCTGCAAGCCACGTTCTTACTTTGTGTCTTCTCTGTGTCTGCAGGTTGTGATGCTGGTGTGCAGGCACTTTGCAGGGAAAGGACTCAGCTGATAAGGTACTTTTGTTATCAACAGCATGTCTCAGGAAAGACACTACAGGAAATTTATTCAATTGTCCAGAACCTCTGAACTTTTCAACATTTGCTGAGCAAATACCAGGTAAGTCCCTCCCAGCAATGCATTTTCTTAGTGTAGGATTTTTAGACTGCCCTTGCCACGGTTGTGTCCAAATATTTTCTGGTAAGACACTCATCTACATGGCCAGGATGTCAGGGGTGGCTTGTTCTGGAACTCTCCCTCTGGAAGAAGAGAAAGGTCTCTGTTATACTCCTACTGCCACTCTCTGTGCCATCTACAAATGCCTACTGAGCAAACCTTTTTGCACAGTACTGAGCACTCCCTGGAGAGCAGGCAAATGAGTCTGTATTTAATCAGTGGTGAGCCATGGGAGGTGGCAAGTGTGCCTAGTTCCTGAACCAAGAGATGTTTAAATGCTCCTGGAGCTGCTTAGAAATTCTTCTAAGCTGGGTGTGGATACAGAAATTACTGATTGAGGTGGAAAGAACTGAATGCAGACTTCTCACATCCTGGTAAAACATTCCAGAAGTCATTCCATCTGCCCAGGAAATCTTAGGTGTCTAGTCTTTAACATCTTAACAAACATCTTAACACAACAGGATCCTGTTTCTAGGTGTTTGCAGAAAACATGTATTGAGCACAAAACTACCAGACAAATACATGCTGGTAGAGGCCCTTTTTATGCCATATGATCATAGTATTTGCTCATAATCTTGGCTGCTGGGGACAAATGCTTCTTTAATATGATGGGATCTAAACTCAATTTCCTTTTGCCAACCCTCCCTAATCATCAAATCCAAAAGGATTTAGGCTCTGAGTGGAAAGATGAAGAGCTCTTCATTTTTCTCTTTGAAGCTGTCCCATTTTGAAAAGAATAATTATATATTCTTTTGACAGAGAGACCAAGGGCACCAAATTGCATATTGCTCTCCAGACTGCTAGTTAGCTTGTTAACCTGGATGTGGGGAGAGCTCAGTGTGGTAGCACTCATGTGATTTTACATTCTTTTATTGCATAATGACTGTTGTGGGTTTTTTTCTCTTACTATTTTGATTTAGGAGCCAGGTTCTGTTCCCATCTCTGCAGTATGAGGTTTCTCAGTTATGCCTCAGGAAAATAAGGACAGTGATGCAGGAATCTGTCATAACACTGGAGTATATTTTGGTTACTAATAAAGGATATAAAAGCACACAGAACAGCTGTCAATAGATCTATCTTTAACAATCTATCATAAAAATCTATCAATAAAAATATCCATCTTTAAAATAAATATTTTTTCAATTTCCATGTATTTTCCATTGCTAACAGTTATATTTGGGATGAGAACACAAGATTTTTTGAGTTGGTTTTTTTTTTTTAATTGAAGCTTTAAATCTGTGAATATTAGCAACATGTCCAGTAAAATGGTAGATCTAAACATGTGCATGAAGAATTAAACACCTAAAAAGTTTACAGATAGTGGTTTCCAGTTTACTCCAGATAGAAAAGAAACAAGAAAGCAATTTCCCCAGTCCAATGAATAAGTGTGCAACTTCAAATATTTTCTTTTACAGTATTTCATGTCCTTCCCAAGCAGTGGTAGGTCTGGAAACCATTTATATATAAAAGAAAAATAGTACTTGATTTTGCCTCAATCTTTTCCTAATTAAGGGGTACTTCTTAGATCAGACTTATTGACTAGAACAAAATTTTATTTCTTTATTAATAAAAGTAAATTAATTCCCTGTGTTGTAGCACAAGAAGTGACAACAGGAATCAAAGTAACAAAATTAAACCCAAGAGCCTTGATCACAGTTTCCATAAGGGCTACTTGAACTCCATCTATAATTATAAAAGGAAAATTTAAGTCAGACTGGTAAGTCTATTACTTAGCTATTCATACTGACAGGAAAAAAAAAATGGTCAAAAACACAGTGAAGTATCATCCTTTAAAAAGTAGTATTTGAAGCAGAATATATAATAATACATCTGGAAGGAAGTCTCTAGACTTAAATTTTCACAATAGGATAAGGAATGTTCCAGAATTTTCCTGTCCCCAAGGAGGTGCTGGATGCCAGAACTTCCCCCCTTCCCACCTCCTGGAAACAGGTGTAAGAAAAATATGATACCTCACATATATACCTCAGCCATTTTATTTCAACTTAGCTGTGATGGATCAAATGGAAATGTGTACCTGGAGTGCCAAGAAGCAGATTTATTTCTTGTTTGGGGGGTTTATTTGCTTGTTTGTTTAATTTTTAACAGATTGTTTCAAGCAGCTCAGTGAGGTTTAATGACATTATTACAAGGTATATTGTATTTTCCCCCTAGATTATACTAATTACCTATCTTTAACTTCCAGCACACTGTCTCTTCTCTTTCTTTGTTGAAAGCCAGAATATAAATCAGAGGCTCTCTCAAAAAGTGAATGGCTGTGAGCTCCAAGGGCATCATTTAGCCTCATCTTCAGGGGTCTGAGCAGGAGAATGTTTGCTTGCATCCTCGTTTTCGTTGTTTTGTTTTGTTTTTTTTTTTTAATACAGCTCCAGTCACAACAAATATATTGCTCTCATGGTGAAATCTTTCTCCTTTTGTGATATTTATGTTCCTGAACAAAATACTATTTAAGCATCAATTAATGTTGTCTTTGAGACTAGGTAGAGCAGAAAACATTCTCTCTCTCTCTTTTTCTTCTTCACATAGGAACAGTGCCACACCACTGCTTTTCCAGCAGCATCCCATAACAGTTCCAGCCCTAAATCATCCTGATACCTGCTTAGAAAAGCTGTAGTGATGGGGATGGAATTACTGGGCAATTTTGACATCAGGCTTCATCTAGGTCTTTTTCCAGGTTATTCTCAACAAATGGGAATACCCTCCCTCCACTTTGGTGAAGGTGCAGACCCTTCAGAGGACTGATTTTACACTCCAGTGTGTTAGACCAGCAAAGATGGTAGAAAACATCTCTCAGCCAAGTCTGAAAGGAGACAATGCTCTTAGGATCTGTTTGTTACCTTCTAGAGCAAAACTTTCTGAAACATCCATGAGGTTGAAGTTGATTTTTTTTTGCTTGCTTTGCTCACATTTTCAGCCAGCAACTAGGGCAGTGTAAGAATACTCTGTTCCAATGAATTTTCAGTTGTCTGAACTTCTGCATAATAAAAACATGAATCTGTCTTTTCAGGACTGCATTTCTGCCTCTCTCTTAATAGAAAACCTAAACATTTATATCACTTAATATCTTGTGTTATTTTGCTTTGAGATAAAATTATCAGAAATGTCTGTTTTCCACTGACACATAGCCATGTCCAAACTTTCAAATTTCCAAACTGGATTGTGCAGTGTTTTTAAAAGCCAAGCCAGTGAAGTTTCACTTTTTCTGATGTCAAATAATTTTATTGCAGGCTGCTCTTGCTTAAAAATGCATAAAGAAAGAAATGAAAACTTCCTTTTCCTCTCCTTCAGATCACTGCAACGTGGGCCACTGCCTTTAATGGAATTAGGCTCTGATGCATATAAAATACAGCTCAGTTCTGCAACCTGAAGGTTTGGATCCAACACTTCTAAAACTTAAGGTTGGTTTGGTTACATTCCCTTTATCATGTAGTGGTAAGGCTTTGTCATACAATACATTGCTCTCCAGGGTTAGTGCAAATCTAAGAGGAATTACCCAAAATATGCTTCTAAGTTGAGCATCAGATGAATTGCAATTTTTGAAGTGCATTTATTTGAAAGCATTCTCTTTTCTTAAATGTTTGACTGTTTTTTCCACATTGTATGATATAGACCAGTATTTCAGTATATATTCACCTCTTTGTCTAAGTCTCTCTCCTGCAGGAATGGCAAACATATCAGAATCCTGTTTGCAATTTTTGATATCTTCTGCTTGCCTAAAGTGGTTACCTTCCAGAGGACACTTTAATCAGTGCTGACACAGTGAGCAAGAAAGCTTTAGCACAGCATCTTTCATCTTGACTCAGCAAGATTTCCAGCAGTTGCATTTACACAGCTTTTTGACAGGATGCTTCTTAAGTGAAGCGTTTGCCTTCTGGAGAGCTACACCCACAGAGATTTCATTTTTCTTGATGTCTGTCAATATCATGAACTTTATTAACAAATTCAAATTCAAAAACAATTTCAGTTCAGGAAATCTGTCCAAGTTAGTTCTTGCTTATTTCTTACATACGAGGATATCTACAAAAACACAGATGCTCAACAATGGATTGTAATGACTGTGTATATTTGTTTATATATATGTATCCATTTCTTAGAGACAAAATAAAATGAAGGAGCTCTTTAAGAATTTGATCTCTGATTGTAGGGATCAGTGCAAAGGATTTGACTCACAGTTTCAGAATTTGTCACAGCACAATATCATAATGAAGTCCTACAGGCTGTCTTTTACATTACTGCAAATAGAATAGAATAGACAACTTTTTACCCTTTGTAGACAGACATCTGATGCCCATTTTTTGCAAGCAAATTTCAGTAAATAAATGTATATCAAAGATGCTTTTTTTGGCCCCTACACCTTTGTATAGGTTTTAATCCACAAGTCCAAATGGCATAAACCTCGAGACTAGAACATGGAACAGTGGCAGGATATGATCAGCTTTCTCCAGGTAAGACATACAAATATTTAACAGCCTTGCAAAATTGCAATTGCAATTTATCAGCCTAGGAAGACTATCTATTTATCCACCCTTTACCCTGAGGAATGATATTACATTAAAAAAGAATGGAAAGAACCCTTTCTATGTGCAGGTAACATCTTGGAAGTAAAAAAAAAAAAAATTAGTTGTGTGCTTGGATGTGGGTATAACACATGAAGAAGGGGCTGAATTTAATTATTGAATGCAAAACTCCATTCTACACTAAGGAACAAGTCTAGTTTTGTAGTACCCTAACATGTGTTTCTACCCTTTTGTTTACATTTACTGATAGGAGCTGTAAGAAAAAATCTCATGGCAACTTCCCAGAATTTGAACTATAGTTGTACACACACACACACACACACACATCTCCCCCACAACTATATAGAGGCTATAATGAAGGAATCTTTAAAAATTGTGTTTATCTGTGTATTTTAATTTCACCTAATTTTGCAACAACACCAATGAAAAATTACTACACCTTGTTCCAGTAATTTAAGAATATATTCATGGAAATACCTTCCCTCAATAGGCATGTTGGTAAAAAATTGCTGCAAAAAATTGGAATTTTATTTCAAGCAGTGAAATGTTTTAGTATTTCTAAGTTTTGGAAGAATCCATCTGGAAGAAACTAGTCTGATTTTGAAGAATTTTAATAGGCAAGCTGCTTATAAATCTATTGCTACATATCCAAATCAGGAATTGAAAAAAAAGATTCACAGACCTGATTCCATATTGTTATCTTTTATAAGACCCTGTCTTCTTTGCTTGAACTCTGATTTACTCCAAAGACAGTTATTCTCACAGGTAGCTTGTTCCATTATGCTCATAAATTGCAAATTTAAACATTAAATATTGCTTCAAAGAACTAATTGAAGGACAGAGCATTCTTATCCCTACAGCTGTGCACAGATTAGCTCCTCCAAAGCTTAGCAAGCCCCACTAGGAGCATTACAGAACAACAGGACTGAGAGCCTTCTCTGAGCTTTTTCACTTATATCATCCCTCACAGGTGTTTTTTGAGCTGTCCTTGGAAACCTACAATGAAGGAGATTCCAAATCCTCCCTTATTTTTATGGGTATCAATCTTTCCCCTTAATATCCAACCTAAATATTTCCTGATTGCATTCAGATCGCTGTTGGGTCCAAAGTGCAAAGGGGAGTCCTTCAACATTTGCATCCCCTGTGCTCAGAGGAAGAGGCACACACAGGAGCTGATGCCTGAAGGCATTTCCAGAGCTGTCCCTGCAGGCAGCACCCAGCAGCACGATGGAACACAGAGAAGATGCTGAACAAGGCAATTTCAATGGAAGGTGGCCAGATGCCCACCAGAACAAAGAGACAGGACAAATTGAGACTCTGCACTGCCCAAATTGCCCTTCTCTTGGGACAGCAGCTCTGTACTGGGTTTTAGTGTGTCCCAAGGCTTGTGCCAGCAAATGTGAGTGCACCAAAACTCACAGGGAGCGAGGGAAATCAGCAAGAGCTGCAGCTTTATTTCAAGAGCTCAGGCTGTAGTACTTCAATTCTTCCTTTCCCTCTCTGCATCCTAACTCCTAGGACTCTCCAGTGAACTCAGGAGGATTTCTGTGTGTATTTGGACCAATGTCAATGGTATTTAATGCTTAATAAAAAAAATAATAAATCTGTATGTATGTCACACGTGATGGAAAGAGGTCAGTTTTGGAAATGAATGACAGGACATGATACAGTTAATAGGGTTTTTTTTTTCACAAAAAAATGGCATGCAAAATGTGAAGAGAGTTTCGTTAAATAGAAACACTTTGGTTGTTCATGGAATAGAAAGTAAAACAATTTCCTTTTCCTCCCAAGGACCGAAAACAACCATAAATTACAATATATGTCTGTATTAAAAAGTTTCTTAGAAACAGGTTTAAGAATGGCAAAGACTTTCTTGCTTTAAAAGCAGAAACAAGACTCTAACAATGTCCTTTAAATGAAATATTTGTCACAAATTCCATTGCTGTTCTTCATAAAATAAATGAAGCCTGCAGGCAACTAAAAGTACCTACAGCAGGAGGAACATTTCACTGTTGTATTTGCTCCAATCAATTGCTATTGAAGTTTTTTGGGGGATATTTGAGTTGGGCTTTGTATAACACACATTTTTAAAAGGATCTCATGAAACAGTTTGTCGTTACACAAACGTGCTAGATGTGCACATTAAAGTGCTTAATGAGCATATTTTTTTGTTTGGAGTATTAAATTAACAACTTCAGGGTCTAGCCCACTAGGTGTGCAAAGAACTCGTGGAATTTGATCAGGAATGTTGGATTCCCTGTATATATTTGGATCCACAACTGGATGGTTTTCATACAGGTGATTTATATGCTCCTATCTAATAGAAACAAAGAACAAAAGCACCCAGAACCAACAAACAAAAATAATAAACCCAAATTCTATTATGACCTCTCACACATTCATCCCATGGCAGCACTGGTGGGAACAACAGAATTCCTGTATAGTGGCATGATCCAAATCCCACAGCAACCAATGAAACATTTTCTCTTGTTTTACTTAATATTGAATATTCATTAGGGATTATTTTGAATTTGGAAAGGCATTGGCTGACAACAAGGTATGCTCTCATTTGCCTTCATTATTTGATGTATTAGGGTACAGAGGGGGGAAAAAAATCACAGCACAAAAAAAAAAAAAAAGAAAAAGTTTTACTAGATTTTTACATTTAGTAAATGGTACTTAAACTCCATGGACATGAAAGTAGTTTTAAACTTTACCTTTGAAATTTTACTTTTTCTCAATATTTCATAGAAAAGAAACGCTCTAAGATACTGTTTCAGACCACAGAATTATTACAGAACATAAAGATTATATGCAAGGGCTAAATCCTTTTCCCAACAAAGATGGTGGCCAACACCATTTTAACTCCAGTGGGACAGGGGTCTGCTGAGAATGTGCCACGTTCCTAATTGGAAATCTCCTTTGTGATAAAAGAGCCTGGCATATACTTTGCCTTTGTAATTTGAATTCTATCAACAACTATTCCTAGCCACAAGAGAAATATTTTTAGGCAATATATTCGTATCATTTCACAAAACTATGTTAAAGAGAGATGTGTGGGTGTTTGTGTGTGTGTGTATGTATTTATGTATGTATGCATACATATTTATGAGCTTGGGATGATTTTCTTAAAATACTTAACTTCACTTACATTATATCTTACATTGCAAAATGTACAGACACCCAGTGTTCTTTTTAACAACATATACAGGTGAATTTATAGAGCCTTATAAAAGATTTTGTGATTCCAAATTAAAAACCATAGAAACATAACCAAAAATAATGGAGAGTGATTTATACCTCTGATAGTACATAGCGCTCATTCGGGTAATATTGACACCTGCATCTTTGGCATTGAAAATTCTTTACAACTTTTTTTAGACAAAATGTTGTTGCTTACAGCTTCTCTTTTTTTCTTTTTTTTTTTTTTAACAAGAAAAACAGGATCGACCAAAATACGAATTTTGGGGAAGTACTATTAAAGGTTTATTTAATTTTTCTTTTTAGCAAGGATAGCTTAGGAACCCTGAATTATTTTCTCACTTTAGTGTATGGTGTAGACTGTATGAATCCATTTAAAAATCAACTAAGTTGTACCACATTTTTCGGAAAATTATATATAATATAATATATATATATTTTATATTTATTTAGAAGCTTTGAAATAGTACAGTAAACACTTTGCAACACGGTGTATAAACTACAGAAATGTCTTTGATAATTTTGTGGGTCTTCAGATTAACAACATTTTTATGACCCACAGGTGAAAAGAACATGATCACAATCTCTCTTGTAAAGTTGGAATAGTTTGGGGAACACTTGATCACACAAAAATAATATAAAACAGTCAAGTTTAAAACAGTGATATTGCATTTATAATGCACATCTCTTTTATCTGTACGATTGGCTTTTTGTGGTGAATATAAACATCTAAAGGGCTCAGTGACATTTTGGAGAGAGAAAGATATATAGTGCTGTAAACAGGCACACACTGATCAGAGAGGCAGGATCAGTTGCCTCTGAAGTTTCTACAGTTCTACACATTTCAACTCATTTCTCAGGCCTGCTGAGAGCAATTAGGTCCTATTGTTGGCCAGGATGTCTCCAACAGCACACAAATCCTTCAGTTACACAGAACTGGGTGGCCAAGATAATGAAGTTGAAAGCTGATGCTTTTTGTTGGTCGACTTTCTTTTGTGCAAATCATGCTGCTTCAGGTAAGTCCTGTAGAAGTGACTAGCATATCCTTTTCCGTGCTGCAGGAGAGAAAGAAAGACACTTCTGAGAGGAACAAAAATAAAAAAAAATCAGTCCCCAACAGTTCTTAGGTCTAGGATTTCTTAGGTTGTAGAGGAACAATCAAAACCTGTCACAAGCTGATGCTGGAAATTCCCATTATAGCAAACAGTTTAATGTTGATTCACTTTTCAGAGAAAACCTCTTTTTGAGGCTTGATAGCCTGAATACCAAATTTCATAGGCTGTTTTATTATTCTGTCTAACTTGTCATGGCAAATATTCCAGTGTGCCTGTACAGAATCACTATAAGGATAAGGCAATTATTCAGACTTACAGGTGAAGTATTACTGGAATTTCACGGGCTAATTTTCCCTTAGTTCAGCTTCTTTTTTGAAGCAAAATCTAGAATTCCCCCTAGAATTCAGAAGCTGGTTTTCCTTCTCTTTCAAAGTGAACCATTATCCTCATCACTAAGTGACCCTTCAGTCTAGTTTGACAGATGAAAAAATGGTGCATTAGTGCTACAATTCAAATTTCAGCATTTACTGTCAGGCTGAAAATTAACTCATGTTACACAGATGAAGAAGGTCAATGCATTAGCAAAGCCATATCCCAATCCACCAGCTGCAGTAGCTATATTACCTCAAGACACCTGCTAATTTAACTGTAATTGGGAGCAGAAGTAACAAATGATTTGTGCTAGCATTCAGGAAGACCCCAGGTTAAATTCTGATAGCAGTCCCACATTTAAACAACCAACTAACTCACTTCTCAAGTATTATAATTAGCATCAGCATCGTTATTATCTGGTGAAGCTTGTAGTGATAAAATCAGGTGTTACCTTAGCTCCAAACCAACTAAAGCCCTACCTGAAATTCAGTCTGCTTCTCTGCATGAAGTTTTACAACTGAAACAAAAAGGAATCTTAACTTTTGAATGAATCTTTGAATCATGTACAGGTTGATGCTTGCATGGTGACACATAAACACATCCAGTCTCCGTTCCATTTAACAGAAATATATACATTAGCCATACTTATGTCCTATATATATTCACCAGTAAAGTATGAAATCTGGGAACTCTATCACAGGGAAGTTAGATTACTTACAGGAAAGTGTTACTGTGGGTGATGTAGTTTTGCCTAATCTAGCCTGCCTATGCTACAGGTTACACACAGAAAAATGTGAAAAACATTTCTGTATAAGCTGTCTGTTCAACGAACAGAAAATTGCCAGATGTTTTGTTAAAATTAAAGCATCTAATAGATGAGGTTTTCAGTGTTTTAGTTCTGTAGCAAATTAGTAGCAGAATTAGAAAGAATTTTTAAAAGCTTCTGCAAGATGTTTTTTTAACAGTGTTTTTAAGAATAATAAAATCAGAACTTTCATGAGGTTTTGATGCAGCACATGGTCAGATTAATCCAGTATCTAGATATCTTTTAAGGTATCTTTTTTAATATTACAAGAAAGAATCATTCCAATAATAGTAGTAAAAATGACAAGACTTATATCGGATCTTTAAAACTTTTTTTCCCAAAGTTCAGTCATAGTTTCAGTTCTCTTGTAAATATTTAGGCATAGCTGTCTAGATTGCTGTCTGCCACTGAGGAGCTCGTGCTGCACTACAGAGAGAGTAGGACTTTGCTGGGAGAAAGATAAACAGAGGTGCAGCTGGGGGCAATTGCTGCTTTTATGCAGCACCACTGCCCCTCTCCTGTCTGACACGGTGCCTTGGTGGTGCTGATGTGGCACCATCTTTAAATGCAGAGATTGAGTTACTGGCTGTGTCTGGCCTTTTGCCATGTAAATTGATGCATTTTGAAATTTATAATCTCCAGTTAACATGCTTATATTACAAAACAATCAAGCCCTTTTACAGCAGCAACTAAATATTATGCATTAAGTTGCAGAACTACTGCAGCTCTCCCCACCTACAAAAATCGTACCAAATCTTAAAATATCCTCTGCCAACACATAAGAAGCATTGGATTTTAAAGGCAGCTTTTGTGCTCAGTGTTTGTTTGGCTTTTTTTCTGGTTCTGCACAGAAATTTATGTGCAGGCAAATCTCTCCATGTCTATACCAGTTTCCGTCTTTTTACAGATGGGGAATATAAATCAGAGAGGTTAAATGGAAAGGAGGATGGACTCAACTTAAAAAAGAGAGCAATGAAAGTCCTGACATCTGGTTCTGGTTCTGTGTGTGTGCATGCATGTGTGTTCATAAATAAACTTTTTAAAAAACCAACACTAAGCCTCTCTGTATCACAATTTCTCCATCTGTAAAATGGGAATAATATTGCTTACCTATCTCCTAGAGGTGCAGGAAGGTTTAAATCACTATTCTTTATAATCCACTTTGAGATCCAGAGATGGCAAGTGCTATAGAAATGGAAGTATCACAGTCAGTGTAAGAGCTGGAACAAGAACACCATAATTTCTGGTGCCTAATATCTCCTCTGAGATCACAGCTCTCTCTTTCATCCCTATTTTATCACCTGCTCTGAACTCTCAGACTGGTACACAGGGAAGCTTCAAGTCTGTGTGAGTATGGGTAGTAAGAAAATAGGCTTTAATAATAAGCAGTCTCATAATTCTGATAATGTAATTATACTAATTGCACATATATTCTAATATTATTTGAGGTGAACAAGATGATTAAAGATTCACAAGCATTACAATTAAAATTCTTTCTGCTGTATTGATCCTTCCTGGAACAACAGAGATTTTGAGCATTACAGTAAGAGTGCTTAAAGCATAAAGTTTATGTGGAATAAAAATAAAATAAAATAAAATAAAATAAAATAAAATAAAATAAAATAAAATAAAATAAAATAAAATAAAATAAAATAAAATGACCTAGCAAAAATATATTAAGATTCATTTGTTGCTCAATACATCCTAATAAACCTCCCATCCACAGTGAGTTAATTCTGTGTAGACTGATAAGAGAAGACATGTGAAGACACAAACTGTAGTTGAACAGAAAAATAAATGAAAAACACTGACATACTTAACAGGAAAGAGAAAGTAAAGTATGCAGTAATTTTTCCTAGCTCATGGATCAGAAATGAACAGAAAATAATGTAAAGCCCTATCTCTTTAATAAATCTTCCTTTCTTCCTGCTGCAAATCATCTTATTGCATCCCAACTCGATGTCAGATCATTACTTTATACCTATGAGTACAGGCAGGAGCATTTGCTCTTATGGAAAAGCCTAGAAGGGATTGCCTGGTGCTTGGAGCACCTTCAAACTCCCCAAAACAAATTTTGCTCCTGCTTAGCAGTGGTAGCTAATCTAAAGGAGACAGAGGAAGGGCCCAGTGCTTCCCTCCCCAGCTGGCAACCCAAGCAGCTAAAGGAAATACATCCTATACTTTTATAACTACTGTCACTTTCCCTCTGGACTATATTTAGGAGCTCCACAAGCTCCTGCAGCATTACTTCTGCTCTTAACAGAACAACTGCTGAGTCCCTCCAGAAGTGCCAACAGCAAAGATCCAAAGGAGCTGCTAGACAATAAAATTTCCAAAGAATATCAAATACCAGCCATGCTGTTGCTGTTACAGATATACTCCTGATCCCCCTTCACTCAGAAGAAAGGTGACCTAAACCCCTTTCTTTTAAATCAAAAAACCTCTGCAACATCATCACAGGGATGAAGCCCCTATGTAAACTCGTATCCTGTTTTGGATCTATATATTTTAATTTAAGTTCAGACAATATCCAAGCAGTATTTGTCTTCACATGCAGGTTTTAGTGCAGGCACTCAGCTCACTGTCCCTGTACAAACTGTGTGCCTCATCAAGCCTTCCCCACAGAGCACAGCAGATGATGAAGGAACACAGGATGCTGTAACTTCCTGCATTTCACTCAGAAACAGCCCAGCTATTCTGGCTTCACTTGCAGTGAGCAATAATTTAAAAAGGAGTTCATTACCTCCATATGCATTGCAGCAAGGTTGGATTTAAATTTGCATTAATTTTAACTGTCCTTTGTATTTTGATGGTTTGCCTTACAGTCTACACGTCAACTGTAGCATTTGAAACATGGCTCTTCACTAAGTCCAGAGCCAGAAAATGATAACTCTAGTGACCAACCAAGCAACCAGACTGCAAGTTCAGCATTGCTGCTCTAACTCAGCCCAAGTGAGTGGAGAACAAGACCTAAGCAGAGGTAGAATGTGTTCTGTCAGAAATAACCTGGCTGTTCCACTCAGCCTGGAGCTCCAGTTCAGACATCAGCAGCTCTGGTTTTTTTGGAAAGAGGAAATGGGAATGCAGAGTAAACTACCATAGCTCCCTCACCCTTCGTAGTGGTGCATCCAGGTAAAGGGTGAGACACACGGCTGGGGCTGGGGCTGGGGGATGTAGGATGGGGATTACTCTGCTGCCACCCATGTTCTGTGGATAAAAAAGCATTCCAGTCACTGCAAGTGTCAATTCAATCCAAAAAGTTTTTTTTTTTGCTTTTAAAGAATGATCTACTACTTAAAGAAGTTTGCTAAAGCATTGTTAATAATATTTTATGAATATTTCATTAGTGGCATTATAAAAAGAGAGTGTCTTATCCAGGCCAATAAACTTTGGTACACAAATATAAAAACAGTATTTTACTCATATATCTTCTCCTAATGAATTAGTTTAAGGGGAATTTTTTCCCTTTTCTTTCAAGGCTTTAGTGAAGAGATTTTTCTTCAAATTTATACATTCTGTAGAGAACTCTTGGATAAAACACTTGGCATTCCAGATGCCCATGTTACGTTTTACACCACTAAAGGTGCCAGGTGAGAATGGCACCACGTTCTGCCTGTGGAATTCTGGCATGTCCCAAGCTCCTGCATGGGACCCTGTCAGTTGCCCCAGGGTAGAATTTGCCCCTAATAAGAATACAGCCTTCAGTGTGGCTGAAATGTTCCTTCTGGCATCTGCAAAAATCCAAGATATAAATGTCGTTTCTAAAATAAACTAACAGTATTTGGACCGATGGGTACAATTACCCAGATTTCATGTGAAACAAGAAAATTGTGAGCAGTGGGTCTTCAGGCTGTGAATAAATTAGAGTAGGCCAAAATGCGAAAGTTTTTATTGCTGCACTGAAAGTTTTCTGGAAACAGGCTTGATTTTAGCTAAATAAATTATCTCCACAGGCCATTAAAATCTTTCCTTCCTTTGAGAGTATATCTTTACTTCTGGAACAAATATGATTATGCAAAAAACCCTTCTTTTATATAAAGAAAACTATGAAGCCACATATACTGTGCTTTTCTTTCTCCTTTCATTAAGTGCATACATTTCCATGTCTATATTCATTTAAATCAGTTCAAGAAAAAAGGATTCCCATCCATGCCAGGATTTGACAGTGCTGGATACTGCACTGACCATAATGCAGCAAACTTGAAAAATAGGTTTCATATATAAATACATGACAAAACCTACTCCAGGCAAAGGGGGTGAGAGGTTTGTACTTTGGTATAAAACTGCCACTTTTCAAATCTGAACATCATATTTGACACCAACAACACATCATTATTTTTTGACAAATTGCTGACTTACAAACATTGCCACTTCTTTTAGCTTTATTTTGAGATTGGAAAATACCTACTTAAAAGGTATTTAGGTATTCTTGATGATTGGAACATGCAACTATTCTCATATGGGAAGTGAGATGCCTGATACAAGTGCTGACACATCATGACAGCCACTGAAATAATGTTTCTCTGGTGCTAATGGGTGCTCTGAGATTTATATGCTACCTGGACTTAGCTAATCCTCTGGAAAAGAAAAAAAAAAAAAAAAAAAAGAGGGGGAAAAAAAAAAAAAAGCTTTTCAGTAAGAGCAACTACCCAATTCCCAGTTCCTTTAGGCACTGACCTTAATCAACATGTGCTTTACATCAAGCACATGACTAAGAAGGATTGACTTTTGAATCAAGCCCTGGATTTTGTCATCAATGTTCTGCTGCACACAAGATACTTTTATGTGCATTTGATTTTCTGTTCTAAATGCAGAGAATTTCCTTTTCCACCCCCAGCAACAGCCCAGTGGCACAGAAGATGTCAGATTTGATTTATCTCTGGTTCTGATTATTTACTATTGAAACAATGCTTTTTAGTTACTACAACTCAGCAGAGAAAAGTACTAAGCTATATTCAATAATGTACCATTAAAACACAAAAGACCATTTTTCCACCAGATATAGTGGGAATAAAGCTTCTTTGTCTTTCTGTACTATTATAACCATATTATCTACCTGAAAACACTAAAGATAATACATGACATCACCATTTTAGTCAGAGAACCACGGAATATTTAATTTTGAAAGAGTTCTTATAATTATGTACTGTATTAAGGCCTATTAAATAACCTCCAAGTTACTCCTGATGTATGTGAAACTTACAGCACAGAGTATATTCCATAAGAATAATTCCAAATTCTCTGTCAACAACTTACTCTAATTGCATACATGTTGTGTTACCAGATTCACATTCTTTGCAATTCACCATAAGCTAATAATTTTGGTATCATCCTTAGCAAAACTTGCATTTGATTCCTTTCTTTAATGATTTTTCTAATAAAATTGCTTATGTGTTTGCATGCAACAGTAATTTCTTCTCCTCAAACTTCTTTCTCTATGTTTCTCTATTTAGTTTTTTTCAAAAGTCACCATTTTAATCCCATTTTTACAAAATCTGCAGTACACATTTCTTTCCGTTGAAAATGAACATTTCAGTTAACCAATGCAGATCACAGTAAAGGCCAGCTACAACGTGACAAAATTTTCAGAGCCCTGGGGAGAAGAGGAGGGATATGAACCATTCCTCCTAAATTGCTCATAAGTGCCTCAGTTCCCTATAGATTCAAGGGAGAAGCAGACATGTAGATCACCATTTGGTGGCCTTCAGAGGTGCCTAAATTATTCATGCAGGATTTGGCCTGAAATCATTAAATTTACTTGTTCTTACATGAGGCAACATGCATTACAGCATTACATCTGCATCACACTATGAGTTCCTACCCAATTTATCTTTGCCATGATGGTTTTTCCAATGCTTCTCTCTCCTAGCAGGGATTAGCTGGCATTAGGACCTGACAGGTATGTTCCCACTTTTTTTCTGAATGTTTTATTTTCTGTTTCTGAAGCCCACTGCTTGTCATGAGCAGCACACACTGATTTCAGGGAGTCTTTCTCACAAGCCTTTCAAAACTTCTCTTTTCAAAATCACATACTGGCTTGTTTCTCTCCATAAATGAAGTTTGCCCATCACCGCTCTTTGTCACTGAAGACTAGCAGAATGGAATGATTTATACCCACATTATTAAAATTTCTCTGCCATATCAAGCAATCTAAGTGGGCCATAGCATGTGAACATATTCAGTCTGCTTTCAGGAGTGGTTCCTGGCTCCATGTCCCAGATCTGCTGGGTAAAAAGCTGTTTGACATGGGCTAAAGGCAGGCCAGAGAGTGTGAGAGCACCGACCATGACATTCCAGTGGTGGAAAGGATCCTGTTTAATTCATTACAGTAGCCATAAAGAAGCGTGGAAGTACAAAGCACAGAGTCCTTTATCTCAAGTGGAGCAGAAAAAATGTTATTACTGCATCTCATTTGTAAGGTGGAACTTTTTTCAGATCTCAGTTCCTATCAATACGCACAGCTGCGTGCGGCTCCATCCAATTGTCATCTGAATTCCAATTGAGCAGAGATGGATGTTAAATTAAAGCCCAAACAGTCAACTAAAAAAGTCACAAAGTGACAGAATTTGACTCTGACAAAAGATGAATTCACAATATCAGCATCTATGAAATTCCTTATGAATAAAGAAAGGTTGCATTCAAGCAGTTTCATAATGGATCTTTTTCCAAGGCTGAATGCAGTCGTGATGCTGAAGGTGAAAAAGAAAAAGTCAGAAGATTCAGCTCACTTGCAAAAACAGGGATCTGTCATCCTGTAATTCTTTGGGAGATCTGCTCCACATCCTTTATTTTTCCTTTCTTACCCACATTACTTCTGATGATCTGTAAAAATGTCATGCAAAATAATGTCCTTTACACATATGGAATAGGTTCATGTGTATGCAAAAAAAGCAGATTTACTTATGCAACTCATACAAGCATGTGATTTTCAGAGAGAATTGAGGAACCAAATTCTGAAAATTTGCTTCTCCATGTCCACTGTATTTTCTTCAACCAATAAAACCATTATCCTAACAAAGAAAGAAATCAAACTACCTCATAAGAATTTGGATTTTCAGTGAATCCACATAATATTTAGTTCTTCCAACATTTTATTAGGCATTGAAGTTAAAAATTACATTCCTATTGCATCTCCTACCTTCTCTCCAAAAAGGTACCCAACACCTAATTTTTCATTTTTCTGACTTCACCATACTACGTTTCTAAAACAAATATATTCACAGCTACTTCCCAGCAGCAGTCATCAGACTACTAGCATGGAAATGTGGATTCTCAGTGGTTAATGCACAAATAAAGCTGTTTACAGGCTTGCCAAACAAACAGCAGCACTGATCCCCACAGCGTGCTTGTCCAAACGTGATAAACAGATGCACTCCCCCATCCTACTGGCTATTTGCTGCATTTCTTTAATTTGTTTTTCTTTTATTTTTTTTTTTTCCCCACTTGGGTCAAGGCAAGAAGAAGTAAGAAAAAGGAAAGGAAACCCTCTAAAATGAAAGCAGTGGAAATGACTGTGGAAAATCACAGTTGTGTACAGCAAAAGAGCCAAGGCAAGTATAATTGCCTGTGCTCTGCAGGCAAGGGGTTCCTTGGGCAGAGAGGAAAAGATTTGCTGCACACACACCCAGGATCAGGCACACATTCAATTCTCCAGCTCCTGACTGTCACACTGAGGAGGTCTCAGAACAGCATGCATTTATAATGAATAGAATTTTGCCTATCAAAAATAAATAACTTCAGTGCCTTTGAAAATTTTAACTGCAAACATCTCCACGCTTCCCAGAGAGGCTCATGTCCCTGAGTGGCTAAATCACTTTTGTCATAGGATTTAAATTTATGGGCCAAGAGGCATTTTGGAATTTTAAACCAGCATAGCACACTAATCTTAAAAATTACTCTGAAGTTTGAAGCAGTCTTTCTGCTGGGTTTTTGGTCTTCTTCATACTCCACTGGTAGGAACAGAGAAAATGGTATCTCATATATTAAAAAGAAAAATCTCCACAGATGGTATATGCACAGCACACATAAGCACTGCCAAAATTGACCTAAATGAATAAATATAGCACCAGTCTGAGATAGCTAAGATACACGAGACTTCTCTGCATTCCAGTCAGAACTGGCAAATACAGATTTTACAGCCATCAGAGGAAAAGAAGCAGTTGAAATTTGAAATTCTGTATTTTTAAGACTAATTAAAGTATAATTTTCTTTTAAACAAAACTTATTAATTTTTAAAAACTTTTAAAATTATTTTTCTACAGTCTAGCTGGAAATAGCTCTAGAGTCATCTAAGATAAAAGATATTATGTAAACTTAAAGGCAGGCATGATTTTTAATCAGTAATTTGTACAGTGCTGGGTACTGTTAACTTTGTCCAAGACCACTGTTACACAAACAGATTGAAGCAAATAATACTTAGGAGCTATCACCTGTGCTTTAAAATTAAAAGAAAAATGCTTATTTCACTTTCTCATATTCATTATTTCCATAAAATCTGATTAAAATAATGTAATTTATAGGCTTTTTTGGTTACAGCCAATATTTATATATTCCTTTCTAATTTGGCTTTCTGAACTATCCATTTCCTTTCTATTGCTGCAATAATGTCCCTCTTGAGCATGAGCTGCAAGAGGAATACATTTTGAAGAAGAATGCAAAGCATGAATGTAAGATAAAAATACCTTTCAGAAGTTATGCAACAAACACTGAACAGTTGAATCATCAGAAGTGGTTCTCCAAGATCATAAAGAACCTGCTATTATGAGTAAGAATACATCAGTCTTGCTCTCCCTCAATTATGTTTTAATTAGCACACATGTTTAAGTTTTATTTCAAGTGTAGGGGCTTTTTTTGTAAGATTTATTTACCTAACAGAGATAATGTATCATCTGTAGTGGCAAGCTTGAAGTAGTGCAAACAAAACTCAGCATTTCAAATACAGAAAATGTGGGAATGCTCTACAAGACTTTTTAGAAAAGAAAAAGTTTCCCATTAGGTTTCTTAGCATTAGATGATGGCCTTTCAACCCATCCTCCATTTCTGCTGAGGAATTTTGCACAGGCAAAATCATTCTCATCTGTGCAGAAATCAGAGCTGTAGCCTGTCCCAGGGATAAATCCCTGAGTATAAGTCAGGAGTTTCATTGTGGCAGCATATGAAAGATATCCTCATGGTTTTAATGTTCTTTTTAACCACAATACTGTTCTATTCACCAAGGAACAGCTCTTTGACTGTGCACATATAATTTGTTAATTCATTTAATCCAGCATTGTAATATTTTATTCTTAGACCAAGAACTGTAATATGTACATGCAATTTATTGGTGCTAATTTCTTTGGTTTTATTTCTGCACCTTTTTACTCCAAGTGTGTGTGAAAATCACAAACTGAATTTAAAAACTAATAACGAAGGGATCAGACAGCTCACAAATTTATACCTGATTTGTATTAGAAATCATGCAGGCTAATTTTAAAAACAAAAATACAGGCAGGCCTCATTTAAAAAATTAACCAAGTGTCCATTCAAAAAAGCTGTTATTGATGTTTATGTAAATGGAATACTATTATGTCCCTCACAGCTGTGATAAAACACACAAATAATTTCCAGAAATGAGGTGTAACTAAACAAATAAAAAATGAAAGAAAATTCTTCTTCCATCATACTGACTGTACCAAAATGTAATTTCTTTCTCTTTTTTTTTTTTTTTTTTTTGAAGGTTGTTTCAAGACAGTGAAGACTTCTTGCTTAAAATAGCTTTTCAAATATTTATGTTAAACATCAGCAGAAAATGTTGTGTTACAAATCCTGGCATACAGAATTGGGCCTTTATGATCCTAACTAGATCAAAATACACAATAAATATTTACATGCACGTTTTTTATTCCTTTGAAAAATAATCAAAGGATTGTGAGGCACTTCTTGTCCTGGTATAAACACACAAACATTTTTCTCCTCTAGGTCATTTATTCTAATCTAATTCAGGGATGTGGATAATGACTCTAAGTTATTACAATTGTGCTTTGTATCAGCTCTGTGGTAGATCATTTTAAATAAATTAATGGTCCAATTCTTAAACATTGAACTGTTGAAAGGCTTTTGAAAACTTTTCCATTTCATTTGTAAAGCAACTTGACTTGGGCAGATCAAGTTGAGCAGGTGACAAGTATTCTCTAGAATGAAACTATCAGATTTCACGTGCACAGAAACACAGGGAATGTGCTGGGACAAAATCATGTTCAGACCTTCCTGGAATCTCTGCTGCAATGGGAGTCAGTGGCAGCCCAGGCAAAGAAGCACAGGCATGGGATGAGGCCAAAGTTATATTTAATTGCTTTGGATGGCCCTAACAAGTCTCATCCAAACCCTCTGACTCTGCAAGCCAGAACTATGTGCACCTATCAAAGGGAGTGCTGATGTCTAGAAACCATGCCACACAAATCAAAATGTCCAGAGAAAGGGATTCTTTCCCCCTTTCCAATTCACCCTGCTTAGACACCAGCTCTTTGGGTAAGAGAGCAGCTTTTTCATCCTCTACATCCTACCTAACATGATAAAATCCTGATTCATACATAAAATATGTTGATGGTGCTGGCAGTACTTTCCATGACAATTATACCATTTCATCAGTGAGGATGAAGATGCTTGAGAGTATGTAGAAAATGTTGCAGAGCTAACTAGGGGGCTACTTCAGAACACAATGATTATTCCAGAATATCTCCCTGTACAAACACTGTTACCTCATGCAGGAAATTATTCCCTTATGTAGTTTATTTTAACCTGCTTTCAAAGTAGATTAAGCATTGACAAAGTATTTTTTTTAGAGCAAAAAAAGCATTTCTATATAGAAAGTTCAGGTGTTATGGCAATTTTTGACTAGTTTTGCATATTGAAAAAATCCTAAACTTTTAATAGGAAGAAAAGCTATTCTATTGCTAATGTCAGTACGAAACTTCAGGAAAGCTCTAAAGTGTTATAAAATAACTGCCCATCTAGAGTGAACCAAAATTATATTTTTAAAAAATGAAAGCTATTAATTATAGACCAAAATACTCCTGAGGTAGATTTAATGGTGCTGTTTCCACTGCTACAATCTCAGGACCTGGTTCAAAGTATTACAAATAGAGCAGAATCAGATTGATCAGGTATTCATTGTGAAAATAGTCTCTGAAGATAGTCTCTGTTGTATATCCTACAGAATCTGGTCCAACAGATTTTGAATCTTGGATACTTGGTTTTGGTAACTATAGTAATATTACTTATAAAAATAATGGCTAATATAACCACCACTGAAAGAAAAATTAACCAGAAATTGTTAGAATTGAAAGCATAGGAATTCTTTAAAAGCTACATTTTATTTTCCTCACCAGTGTTGTTTCACTTATTTTATTTTCTCCAGTCAGGTTCAGAATTTCTTTCATGTTTTATGAACATTCAAGTCATTGGGAAAATTTCTTAGCTGTCTGCAGAAATGCAGTGTTCAAACCACGTGGATGAATAACAAGTACTCAGTGTTAGTTACACAGTAAGAAGAATATGTAAGCTAGGGAGAATACTGGAGTCACCCTATGAGAAAACTCAAAAATCCTACAATTTACTGATCCCATCACTTTATAATTTGTATTCGTAGTAATTGCATAAAACTTAAATAAATATATTCTACAAAAGATATTATTTAAGCATATAGAAATCTACTTTTATTTTTTTAGAGTAACACATAGAATGTTTATGTGGAAATTGGCGTGTGAGTAAGTCCAATGACTTAGACCAGAAGGTGAAAATTTGAAGATGAAACAAAAATAAACTCTGCCAGGTATTTGATCTGTGTAGTTTTCTACATAACAATCTGTAATATAGTTTCTGCTTTCACTTAACCAAGCAATGATCTAAACCTGCAGCCACAGAGAGCCAAACACCCAAAGCCCACTGTAGTGAGCCTTCACTTTCAACCATGCTGCTCAAGTTCAGCAGGTTACTGCAATTTATGTCAAATTGGTATCATTTTATCAAATATGTATGATCTGATCAGTCTGTGCCCCTGTTGCCCCGCACTTGTTTTGCTGCTCCCTTGCTACTGAGCCCAGCAAACAAAAGCACACAGCTTACTTCCTCACTTCTCATCCAGCCTCCTTCACTTCCCATCCCTGCCACAGCTTGTCTACATTAATTAGCACTGAGCTTTTGATATGACTCTGCACAGAGTTATTTTCAGTATTGTTGCTGCTATGCCATGTGTTTCTATGGAATGAATAGACTGTCTAGAGGAACACAGTGACATGATCTGTGTAGGGGTTTTGAAGCACTTTTTTTGGTATATTTTCAATTCAATTCCTTTTTACAACCTGGTATTTTATTTCCTTCTTGCTGGCTTTGTGCATGGTGGGAAACTTCTCAGGGAATTATTCCACATCCTTTATTTCTCAGGCTGAATTCGAATTTCTCATGCTAATATGCATCACCTTCTTCATGTACCTTTTCTAAGGTTCTGCACTGAATGCAGTGCAGGAATCCCAGAACAGACACGTTCCTGTGGCACCATGAAAGCTCCACCTGGAGCTACCAGCCACCTTTGGAGGCACTGGCTAGGGGCACAGCTCCAGGGAGTGAATTCCTCAGCCACCCCAGTGTGCTGGCACACCTCTGCAGCTTCCCATTCCAGAGCCAGGCACCTCAGAGGCAGCAGAAGAGGTTTGCCCACGTTTCACTGCACATCAGGGCTATGTGCTGCTCCAGACACAGAGGCCCCAAACCCCTTCATGACATCTGCAAACACTGCCCTCTTCTTCTGATGGCTGTTTCTAGATAATAATTTTTTTTAAACTCCACGGATTTCTGCATAAATGCTTGGGGACCTCTGACTCTGCTGAAATTTTCCATTTATCCTCATGGTTTTTTCCTCTCAGGCACAGAGTCTGGTAATGTTTTGCCCTATGACAAAACTTGATTACTTTAGGAGCTTCTTCTACTACACAGAAGCTGTGCTAAAGGGTTTTTTTGACAGTTCTAATACAACCTATTGATTAATTCTCACTCACTTTATCAAAATTCTAATAGATTGACAATCTTTCTGTATTTCTTTCCTGGTCAGATGCCAGCTACCTTATTCCTAAAACCTCTAAATTACAAATGTATGTCCTGTGCTGAGGCTTCTCACTGGTCCCTAATTTACAATGTTTTCTAGTACATTTTTAAGTGATAAACAGAAGTCTGACATTCGTTTGTTACTAGCTCTTATTAGAAGCCAAAAATTAGAGAAACACATATCCACTGACTCCTTTCTATTTGATTTTGTCAATTGTTTCAACAACATCCTCTTCCACTTTCCACACATTAATTTAAAATGGTTACATGGGATGGGTGCCTTCTTAGATACAACTGCCTTTCTGTGCCCCTCCTCGGGTAAATACAAATGCCAAAAAAAAAGTTTAGAATCTCTGCCACCTCCTTATCCTCACCAACTGCAGTCAAGGGACTCACCAATTCTCTCCTAGCTCAATATCTTGAAGCTGTCTATATTGTTTGCATGCCTTTGGCTATTTGCTCTAAGGTATCCCTTTTATGTTCACTAATGACTACCCTAAAAGTCACTAGCTAGAATTTCTGCTCTTTTCTGATCATTTGGTTTAGAATCTTTCTTTATTTTTTTTTAAGACACCTATAAATTCAAATCGTTTTTCCATTCTGTAATACACTTTGCATTCTTTGCTAGTCATTTTTCATGTGGCCATTTTCATATATACTTAAACTTTTTATATGGTGGTTTTGCTTAATATGAAGGTTCTGGTTCATACATTTTAATTATTTCTTTTAAAAAGTTGTTCTGCTGACAAACTGATTTTGATATGGTCTTCTGTGTTAAGAAGTCGAATGTAATTGTATTTTTAATTCTAATTACCCAGTGAATCAACTAAGGCTCCTTCTTAAATCAACTTCCTCATATATTTTTCTTGCCTTATTCATTTAATATATTATTACTAATAAACTATTTATTCATTTCTTCAACTAGGTCTCACTTTTTGTTTTTCCTGTTCTTCGCTATACAATTATAATCTAAAATACAAAAAAAAAAAGCTCCAAAAATAAACAAACAAACAAACAAACAAAAAACAAATAAGGGAAAATAAACCAGAGGAGCATTACTCTTGTTTTGTAGAAATTTTAGCTTTGAGGTTCAAGGAATAAAAGCAAAGTTAGATCTGGATTCTCAAGTGTGGATTATGTAATAACACTCATTTATATTGGCTGCTTCTTATATTTTACTTCCAATTGTTTATGCTGTTGTACCAGAAAAGTACAAAATGTAGATCAGTGTCTGTAAAGATGTTGTTCAACAAAACTACTTATGTTAGAGTAACAAAATTTAAAATTTTCTAAATTATCAGTAAAACAAGGATGCCATTGCTATTTGAAATTAAGCTCCCAGGCCTAGAACAGATCAGAACAGAGCTGTCATTGTGGTGTCACCAGATAACAACCATCATTGCACCATCCTTTCTGCACCAGAAGCCATCTGTGGTTAGGTCATCTAAAGATTCTACCAAGCTAAAGTTAAATTTTTAACTGAGCTGACAGTGACAAAATCAATACTGCTAGATTGTGCCTCAGTGCTGAAGAATGTTTTGTAGAAAAAAATGATGGAAGATAGTTCAGGAAAGACTGAAAGTTGTTAGGCCATATTGAAATTTCACACTGGTCTTTAGAATATGACTGGATGATGGGCACATGACATTTTAGCCCACACAAAATAAGCTGATTGTCTCAGGACAGGTTTTTAAGAATGGCTTTCACATATCAGAACTGAGTAGTCAAATTTAAAGTTGTCAATAAAGTGAATCTAAACAGTAAAGTGATAAAAAGACTTCTACTAAATGAATGAAAATACCAGGACAGGTAATTAAGAAGGGAGAACTGAGTTGTTTGTGCTGAGAATGATCTGCAACAAAGATCTTTACATATCAGGACTGCCAGCACACCAAGCTCAGAACAACTAAATGCTTTAGGAAAATAAATAAATTAATACCACTCAGAGACATTCTTTGCTCTTTCACCCTCAATCTGCTGTCCCAAAAGACCTTTGTTGCTTTAAAAAAGGGTCGATATTGCAGCGTTAATGTCTTTGGCTTATTTGGATGAGATAAACATCATAAATTCTTGAAGCCAAGGAAATTACAGTCTCTAATAAAACACAGAAGGCAGCAAATAGAATGAAAAGACATATTAGATCAAAGTGCTATTCAAGGGTTCTACAGCTGGCTCAGACTCCAAAAAGAATTATGAAGGTATTTCTGAGATCTATCACACTCTTTCATGCCACATAACCGTAGTCAAAAGGTGACTAGAGAGGCAAGATTTTGGAATGAGACAGAAGGCACAGAGGAGCACTGACAAGAGTCTGTCCTATGTAGGCTGAAAGATGATCAGACCGAAGGCTCTTCTTCCTTCCAAGCTATGTAAAGGGCTGCTTCAAAATAATATACATAGTGTATATTGAGATACTTCTCAATTATAAAAAGAAGCTCCTAGGACTGTTCTGTGAATTAAACCTAGTCTTTGAAAACATTAGCCTGGCAACGTCAATGTTTAAACCATCTACCCTAGAAAAATTTGAAAACAATCCAGCACCAGAAAACAAAACTGAGCAACTCCCCCACTAATTTTAGCTGACACAAAAACAATCAAGATATACTTTTTTTAAAAAAAAGCACTGAACAATGGTGCCTGAATCCAAGAGAAGCCATTCCCCCCCTGTTCCTGAAGTTGTGCCTGTGTTTCCTAGCATGAAAAGCAGCAAGAGCCCATTTGGGTCCCGCCAAGGGAGCGCTCGCGCGCAGCTCTGGGCGCGGTACTTACTCAAATACGGTGGTTTGTAAGGCGCTCGTGTATTAGACAGCAGTCCATCGAACTCCTTCCTCTCCAGACTGTTGTGCAGGGCCTTCTCTTTGCCAAAGGTGGAGAAGGACCTTTCTGCCCCGGGCTGGGCTTCTGGCGTTTCAAACACCTCAGTGTCTGGAACGGAGTCCATGCCAGGTACGTGCAGGTTGCTGCGGTAATCCGCAGCCTGGCGTCCGTCCGACGGGACGAAGGAAGGCATCCAGCACCGATCCGAGTGGCCCAGTGCTTTACATTCCTCTGTGCAATTGGAGAAGAGATCCATGCCTGCAAGCATGAAAGAAAAAGAAACTGCAGATATCAGCTTCAGCGTCGTGAATGGCTGCTGACAGATAAGATTACGCCGAGGGAAGAGAAGTGGAAATAGAAATGCCGTAAGGACTTCTTCCACTAGTTTCATCTCTTCAAAACACCACAAAAAAACCTCTAGTTGTCCAGTCTTCAGAAGTCAAAGACACCCTGTAACAAGCATAACTAAATGCCAGAATGTCACACTAACACACACACCCAAAGGTATAATAAGAAGAATATCAGCGGCTCTGTCTCACAAAATCACTTGCAGATCCAGATCTCACTATTTAGAACCCATTCATACAAAGTTCAATTCTGCTCACAGGTTGAAAATACCTGCTCAGAAACATGAAGGAGTTGCTTCTACATAAATGTGTCTTTGCCCAAAGAAATTAAAAGTCTGCCTTTAGAAATCAGAGATTTCATTTATGAAATGAAACATTAATGAGTCCTATAAAGGAACTATCTGCGTACATCACTATAGAGATGGAGCCTATTGATATTAAAAGCAGATGTTACAAAGTAGGAATTGAGCTTTCAAGTGATCAGGAGAGTTTATTCAATCATTACATCACTTTCAGAGACAGTTGCCATTGCTGCTGCAGCAGTCCTTGCTATCATCAAGTCCTCCAAGAAGTGGGACAGAACCCTATAATAAATTACTGCAATTAGCAGTACAAAGGCAGATGTAGTCCAGTGTGATGTGACTATCAAAAAAATTGTTAATGCTTCCCCTATATAAGCAAACAATTATCCATGCCAACACAAAACTGTTTGCTTACAAATCCTTTAATGCTATTAAGATCTCAAATGACAAGCTATGCTGCTTTTGACTACTTTCAGATCAGCCTTCCAAAGGAATATTTCCTGGCTATGAGTCACTAAATCGTTGGATTATACTTGTTTTGAGAGGAATGGTGTATGAAATCACAGGGACAGAGTAAAAATAAATACCAGCATCTCCAAGCTTTTGGGTGAGATAGAGTTCATTTTCTTCCTAGTAGCTGGTACAGTGCTGTGTTTTAGATTTAATATGAGAATAATGTTGGTAACACATTAATGTTTTGGTAGTTGCTCAGTAGTTCTTACACTAAATCAGGGACATTTCAGTGCCCCATGCTCTGCCAGTGAGGAAATGCCCAGGAAGCTGAGAGGGAGCACGGCCAGGACAGCTGATGTGAGCTGGGCAAAGGGCTGTTCCATACCAGAGAGCATCATTTCCACTACATAAACTGGGAGAGCTGGCAGGGAGGGGCCAATCACTGCAGGGCTGGGCTGAGCATCAGTCAGTGGCTGCTGAGCAAGTACAGTGTGCATCACTGCTCTGTCTTCAATTTCATACCTCTCCCTTTCTCTGTTTTGTTATTATTATGTTTATTTCCATTATTAAACTATTCTTATCTCAGCCAACAGGTTTTACTCTTTTCTGATTCTCTTTCCCATCCCACTGGGTCTAGGAAAATGAGCAAGCCACACTGTGGTGTTTAGCTGCTGTTTGGGTTAAACCAATAAAATCTTCAACATCATACAGAAAAGCAGAATGGTAAAAAAAAACAAACCTCCTTTTCTTGTACATATAAAGAGAGCTGAGCATGTTAGGCGTGTGTCATAACTGAACTAAATCTGTTATAAACATTGCATTTACAAGCATTTCATTAGAATTACAAAAAAATGACACTGCTTGTAACAGAAATAGGAAAAAAACTTTGAACAGCTGTAATATAGGACAAGAAGATGCAGTCTTAAGCTGTGCCTGGGGAGGTTTGGGCTGGACATTAGGAGGAATTTCCTCACAGAAAGGTTGATGGGGCATGAGAATAGGGAGGTGGTGGAGTCACTGCCCCTTGGAGGTGTTTTAAGTTTTTTGAACTGTAAGGATGTGGAACTCAGAGCCATGCTCTGGTTGACAGGGAGTTAGGGCACAGGTTGGACTCAGTGATCTCAAAGGTCTTTTCCAACCTAGCTGATTCTGTGATTCTGTAATAAGATTCATGTAATGTAGCTCATTTGCCAGCCAACACTGTAAAGAACTGGATTAGCTTGATCATCAGTGTGAGGATTAGTATTAAGAATTCTACCACAGTTTTGAACTATAATTTGAATTATATTAATAATCTTTATGTAATATCTCACACTACAAAAAAACCCAAACCAATCTCTGCAGAAAGGAACAATGTTTATGAGCTATCAACAAGTTCTTGAGTAAGAAAGGCAATCATTTAGACAGAAAAAAAAAACATGAGGAAATGAGAAATAAAAGCTTTTTATCTCAGAGTAATCTCACTTTATAATGACTTTTTAATTTTAAATTAAGCAATATACAATGCCAGGTCCAGTTTCGATTAGAAGCTTGCCTTGATAATTGGCATGCAGAAGCCTGAAAATAAATTTCTGATCAGTGAACTGTTGAAGAATGCAAATGTGAACTGCAGACATGCTTAAGGAATCACATGAAGATCATCAGGCAAGGAGAAAAATAGTGCAAAAATAAATTCTGTAGTAGTAGGAGCTATCAAAGATTGAAAAAAAATATTTAGATGCAGGCTTCCCAGAAACAAATTAGTATCTAACAATGTCTATAAAACCATGGGGGTGTGTGTGTGTGTATCTTGTGTATCAAAATGTATGAAGAAAAATATTTTTTGCCTTTACAAAGATTTAAGGGACAATAAACATGGTTATTTCAATTTGCAGACTTCTTGGCAAGGCTACATGTAAAAAACAAAGAGCCCTACATTTAATAAGAAAATTATTACAGTTCCATTCTGCTGATAATTTATCAGTGACCATATTCATTCAACATTTCCTGAAAGACAGGAGGAGAAAGAAAAACTGAAGGGTAAATATTAAATTGTATTCTTTAGGCTATGGAGAGGGAAAGATTAGAAATATTTTTTTAATTATATACATTCAAATATATACCCTTTTTATCCCCTCATTGATCTTTATTTCACCTGGAAAATTACCATCCATTTTACTATTTTGTTCTCACATCAGCTGCTAAACTGCAAAATGTCTCTATCCAAATATTTTTTTGCTCCCTTTTGAAAACTACTTGTCTACTGCAGTGCACTGAATAGTATTATATAACAGCTTATTATAAAAGGGATGTTATAGCCACCATAAATCAGGATTTTGAATAAACAAAGTAATGAATGTAGGGGATATGAAATGTGAGCATGTATTGCAAACTTTTTCCCTTTTAGAGAGGAGAACTTGCAAATAGAAAAAAAATTATATATATTGGAATTTTAATATACACTGCTGGAACACATAGCTAAATGAAAATGCTTGTTTAGAATGGGAACAAAATGTTCAGAGAGGCAAGGGTTAGGAATTGTTCCAGCTTGAATCAGTCACAACAGTCCCTAAGAGTTTAACAGGTGCAGAACCAAGCCCTTGGGTTTAGTATTTTGACAGAAAAGAAATTCAAATTAGCAGCTTATTTTCAAAATCCCTGTGCAGCCATGCAATTTACACTGCCTGTGGTATGAATGCTGGCTATTCTTCCACCACCTTTTTCCTGTGGGTCAGAGTATAGAATTTTCTGGTTCTAATTGAAAAACATTTAACTCAGGGTTGAGGAAGGGTGAGGGTTATTTGCTGTTTTCCAAGAAGGAAGGACATACCATAGTGAAGACACTCAGCACAGAACTCCTTCAAACCTCAAGAATTATATTCTTGATTTATAACAAAATGTTCAGCAGTTTAACACTTCCATCTCATCTCCCTCATAAATCTGGTTATATATATATACATTTAATATATATATATGATCCTTCTGAGCTAGACTATCCATCATAATTACAAGTCCACATTAAAGAAAAATGCTTTGTATTTTTCCCTTCGACCTTACATACAGATAAACTGAGATTTTAAAAGTGACTCTGAATTACAAATTTCAAATGCCCTTTGTGGATAAAAACAGTACAGTGCACTGAAGTTCTGACAGTGATAAGCACTGCACTATCCCAAGAGCAGCATAGATATAACAATCTATGGCACTCCTATTTGTTCAAGCAATATGAGCTCTCCCACAACTTGACTTTGCAGATTTTCAAGGAAAACAAACCCCTGTCCCTCGCTCAAAAGCTGCCAAAAACTAAGAAAGAGGCTTATTAAGTTTGATACCCGAATTACCTCAACTCAGGTGCTTTGAATGCTTGGCAGCACTGCATTTTGGAAGCACGTTCCCAATTTGCTTCCTTTTCATATTTCAAAAGGAGAAAATCAAAAGTTCTCTGTGAGTTTTAATTGGTTTGAAAGGCTATTTTGTCAAGGCAAAAAATTAGGCCTAAACCCATTTTTAAAAAACGTGTCCTTTATCAAATTAATTAAGGGAGAAGAACCATACACCAAGAGTAACAAGAGAAAACTTTCATACTTATTATTGAGGAAAGATGTAACAAAAAAAAAAACAACCCAAACAAATTAAATGCTGACAAAGTATTTTTGCAATACCATTACTGGGAAGGAGTTTTCCCCAACATGTCAATTTTTTTTTTCAGAACCTTGCCTTTTACTTGGAAAAAAATGACATTTTTGTTTCTTCTGTGCTAGTTAGATGAGAGATAGATGTGATGTAGGGAACCAAATCTTTTCAGAGCTCCCTTCCCAGAACAACTATCCATAATATATCCATTTGGTTAGATTATCAATGAGCAAGTTGCTCATTTTCCCATGATTCATGTTTTGTAATAAGGATAATGGTGTTAACCTACTTAGTAGTTATCTACTGAAGAATTGGACTTCATGAAACAGAGTTATTACCACTCTTTCTTGCTATATAATTGGTGTGCTGCCCTGGATAAAATTGACTTCATCTGCATCAGAACATGGATAGAGACTCAAATATCTTCAATATTCAGCTCTTCCCAATCTCAGCTTCAAAGGCCTATCTGGACCACTGAGATTGAACAGTATTAAGCATGCAGACCAAGGAAGGAGAAAAAATTCAACAAAAAAATTAGAAATAGCACTTAACTTTAGTCAAAGTACTTTTCTAAGTCTCACTATCTCACTTTATCTGAGATAGACTTTTTGCCCAAGTGATCTTCAAAACAGGATTTAGCTGTCAGTCTGCATAGGCTCAGAGGAAATACTGGTTTTCTCCGTCCATTTATCACTAAAATTCTTCTTCTGACTTCTCTTATTCTTCTCCTTATGGACACTGAAATATTGCAGCTCTTCTGCCATAATGAACCCTCTTGGTGTTCAGCTAATCTATACTGAAAAGGTGTGAGCCAGTGTTTCACCCTGTGCCTTTGCATCAGACCCTTACCAGCTCCCCTCATAAAACCCACCAGGAGAAACCTAATTTCAGGTTTCAGCCAGCCACCAGTGTAAACTGTCCAAAAACAGATCAAAAAAAGCTGAAGTGCCTCTGAGACATCGTGCCAATTCCATGGAAAAAAAAAAAAAAAAAAAAAAAGAGGATAATACTGTGAAGGACTCTGCTTGGAAAAGCCAAGTAGCTAGTGAGCAGCCATATGAAATAAGTTGATGGCACGAGTCCAGATCTTACAGGACAGGTGTCTAATCATACAATTTAAATGTACACACATGCAGAGTATTAATTGGCACCCAAGCTGGCAGTTTCACAAGGGAGGCCAAGAATTTAATCAACCATGGGAAATAAACTAACCTCATGCTTGAGCATCACTCCTACAGAACACAGCTGAAATACAGTGTGCTAGTAAGAGGTACAAGTGCTGTGTGAGTTGTGTTTGTTCCATAACAAGTAGCAGCTTTTCTCTCAACAGCTTTCAAAGAAAGGCACAGGTCATTAGAACCTGGGGTCTGAGAAATCCCTCCTCTGTTTGCCAAAAACCTCTTGTACTTCTTCACCTTTTTAAAGTCATTTTTTCAAAAAGCTTGGATTACTAACTCAGTCAATGAAATAACTATTCAATCCACAAAAAAATTAGGGTCTTGAGCATCTCCCTCCTTGCCATTCCCTGCCAAAAGCAGATGACAGTATTTTAGTACTTCAGTCTTAATGAAGGTGAGAATGTGGATAATTATGAGACATTCATGTGATATTTTAATGGGAAAAATAAGAAAACTTTACATGCATTTCAGCACGTTTAAAACATTATTAAATTACTTTTAAGAAAATCTTTTTTGTGGAAAGGTGAATTGTGGTCCAATTTCAAAACCCAAGAAAACATTTTATGATATGTAGAACAGAACAGCATAGTTCAGAATTTTCACTAAATAATTGTGCAGGATAAAGCTGTGGCAGTGTGATATATTTTCATCCTACATGTTTTTTCCCAGTTAATAACTGGGCATGACACCCAGTTTGGATGGCAATGGACTACTGCAGAACAGCTACTTGTGTGCCCCAGATTCTTCACTAGTGACAGAAGTCCTGTGCTGAACACTAAAAAGATGTTTTGCCAGCAGAACATGCTGCTGACTAAAACTGGTGGGGAATGAGTTTTGTCTGCCAGGGTGAACTACCCACTAAATAATTTTAGATGCTTTAGAAAGCAAAGATGATGCTGCATGGTATCAGGTAATATCTTGCAAAGAAAACAGCCCAAACTGTTGCCATGTTATCAGTGTATTTTCCTTCAGTAATTTAAAAATCATTGATTACAGATCATCAGAATGACCAAAACAATTAAAAAGGCATTCCCTCCATATTTCCTCCAGCCATTCGAGGTCAAACAAGATTTATGCTCCTTTTTCCCCCCCATAAAATTCATCACTAAAAGTTGTAGGAAGAGTGAAGGTTTTATGTCAAAATATCTTGTCATCACTGAGCTTAAAGGGCACATTACTTGCATCAAGGCAGCATGATTCAGCCCAAAACTTACATGAAAAGTATATATGATAATGTGTAGAAGATAAAAGCAGTTTATACAGAGATTTGTATTGAAATATTTGAGACTAGCATCAAAAATATGGTATATGCAAATTATTCTGAAGTCTCAGCACCAATATATGAAATTGGTGTATTCTGAGTTTTCAGTTCAAACTACTAATTGTGAGTAGACCAAGACTAATTGTCAGCTTTCATTACTTACTATGTGATCACCACTGAAGATAAAGATGTTCACAAATCACATCAGATTCTTAAATGATTTGAAACTATTTAAAAGTAGAGGACAGTTTTTCTCCACTGTTTGATAAAATAGAAGTGAAGAATTTGCCCCACTAAGGATCAATGCCAAATATGACAAGTATTCATAGTCTACTTTTAAAATGGAGGGAAAGAATAAAGAACAGAGGCACAACAATAACAGCACAGAATGCATCTAAAAGAAAATAGCTTGCAGTTGATGTGCAACTATATGATTATATTCCCACCATCAGTCAAATCCAGCCCCTTCTGCAGATGTTTATTCTTTTCTCTCCTGTTTGGTTATTATGGTTCATTATGCTGAGGGACTAAGCTGATTGAAATGTTCATGGAGATGACTGCTGCAGTAAAATGCGTAAAAGAGGGGAAAAAAACCAGGAATGCAGGGGGGGGCAGGAGGAGAGAGAGCTTTTTATAACTCAGTAGCCCTGATTGCTGCATCAGAAACAGTGCAAAAGAAAGGGTGGGGGGAGGCTAAATACATGGCTTTTTCGAACAATAATAAATCATACGCCATATATAGGCCAAAAATGAAAGGGGCTCTGTGTTCAGATGTAAACTTCTGGCAAGACCTGGTTTGTTGTCAGGTTCCCAGACACAAAATAGACACTCTGTTCACTTAGCATGAAGCCCTGCAAGAAGCAGGGAGCTCCAGAGACTCTTGGCTCTTCTCAAGTCTCATTAGGTCTGCATATTAATGACTTGCAGCAATAGAAAGAGGCCCTGTGGCAGCCTCCTCTTCCCCTGGAGCCTGGGTTTCCCATCGTTAAGGGCACAGGGACTGCAGCAGCAAGAAAAGAGGGGACATTAACAGAGCAGGCAGCACTGCTGTGGCAGCACCGGGTCCCCTGCCCCCGTATCTTCCAAGGTGGGGGTCGGGGCAAAAAACAAAAAGGAGAGCTGACAGTGCTTTGTATGGCACTGCTGTAGCAAATCTCTGTACGTGACAGAGCACAAAGGAAGCAAGGGCAAAGACAGCACTGTGCTGCACAAAGATGCACCAGACCTGTGGAGGCTGTGGTAGGAAAGAAAGCACAGCATTTGTGGCTAAAATGCAGTGCGAGGGTGAGCGTGAATTCTAATGCACAGGCTCTGAACAAATGTTCCTTTCAGGAGGAAACTGACAGTATGAGAACTCAGACAGCAAGCCCTACATATGGGCATAACACTGCAATGTGTGTATTCCCTCTGTGATTCATAGTCTTTCAGAGCCTTTCTTTCCTCTGTCAAGAAAATGTATTTAATAGTATCTTATTAACATGGAGACCACTTGCACTATATGGTGCCTCAATCCGAATTAATTAACAGACAATCCTCCAAAAATTCTAAGGTATTACACATTCAGAGCACCCAATGTGTCTCCACTGATCCCTAGTAAAAAAAAAAAAAAAAGCCTCACAGTCTGGCTGTCATTCAATCACTGGGTTCATTCTTTCCCTTGGGAACTCCTCCTTCACTTCTCATTGCTGTGCCAGCTGAAGTGCCTACTAAACAGAATTGCTTAATGCTTTGAAACTCTCTAAATCTGCCATAGGAGAAAACACACTATAAAATGTACCAATAACTTTGCTTTAATGTGCAGGAAGTTTTGCTACAGTGAATAACACACCGATTCCCAGCCCCAACCAAATGAATAAAAAAAGCTCTGCCCCATGACCAAAAGAGGCTCAAAATTGCCTCCTTGTCCAGCAGCAAGCTGATGTAAACCCAGCCTCCCACACAATAAATATGCTCACCTTATTTATGCCTCTCCTGTATTATATTGCTATAAGTAACTGTTCCTTTAGTCTCCCTACTTAAAGATCCAATATTCCCATTCTCTTATCAGACTTACCAGAGGATTGACCTCGATTAGTGGCATCATGATCACTGTCTCCTTGCTCACTGTCTCCATGACCACTGTCCTTAGAGCTTACTATGTCTGCTTCCTGGAACGCAGAACTGGACACACAAACATCTTTACATTAGAATAAACACGGAAGAGGAGCTCATAAAACATTCTTCTGCCATCACACGGCCAAACACGGCGCTGCATTCCCCCCTCCCGCTCCTGCACGGCTTCCACGGAGGTGCCCTGCCCACCTTCAACAAAAACAGGAATTTTCCGACCTTGGGAGCCTGGCTGCAAGGGACAGCAGGGGTTATTATTACTCCTGGGTTTCACGTAGTCAGTAAAAGTAATTTGGTAGCATTTACTTAAGCTGAACTTTAACTCAGTGATACAACGTTTTCTGGGAGACCCTACAGAAGCACGTTCTTAAGTACTTGAAGCACGTTTTACACTAATACAAACCGAGATTTTGTTCTTTTTTTTTGCAGTCAGTTCTGAAAACAGTTTAGAAGAGCCGTAATGCAAACTTATCCAGTGCATCTACATACATCCGACTTCCCACTGCTTTACTGCCCTGCTCCACCTGCAATAAACACGTTTCTGCACTCCATTCAGACTCGCTAAAGCATGCAGGAGGAAACCAAGGCTGCAGAGCTCCTACCTGTTAACTCGTCGGGGTCTGTCAACTAGATAACTGAGCTCAGCACGCTGATGTTTTGTCTAGGAGAAAAGAATAAGGGGAGATATTTTAACTCTTGATATTTCTGTAACCAGCAGCAGAAAATACACAAGGGAGCAGCTCACCATATTCACTATAAATGGGAATGTTTAGCTGCAAGCAGGCCTGCAAAATCTGTTTCTAGAATGTAAGGGGAAAAAAACAGCTCTTAGTCACACACAGATGGGAAGGCACGAGGGTTTTTTCTGGAGTTTTTTGAGACAAGACTCTGACGTTTTCTCACAGTGCACACTGTTGAGCATCACAAGGACTCCCACAAAAAATTAGCATAACTATTTCTAGAGTGTGCACTACTTAGTATGGTGCAGATATGGTATTGAGATACCCTCAAGTCATCAAAAAGGCAGCAGAACCCAAGAGTTTTATAGACATTTTGAGGCAAGGTCAGTATTACAAATCAGTATTAGAAATTCCACTGCAAAACTCAATGCCTTAGAACATAACATTCAAATTACCCTTGTCAGACTGGCCAGCATTCTGGTTTCAGTATGATAAGAGAGAATGTAAGGTTTACACTAGTGCACAGGCAGAGAGGTGCTGACAATATATGAGCCAACCCAGCACAAAATGATTAATGGGACAGTAATATGGCATAGCATAGGCTTCAATAAAAATTCTCTACAACCAGGTAACACAACATAGGCAAGATTGGCAGGAGACATTAAATCTCAGTGTATAATTTTACAGAAACTCTTTCTTGCTACTTTGGGGTTATAACGAGCTGTGCAGACAGAGTAAAGAAAAGTCAATTAATAACCCCTAATTCACAAATTAATTAAAGCTCCTCCTAACTACGGTGATAGTCACAGTCCCAAAGGGGGTCTGCCCCAAAGCCTTGCTTGCACATGTAAAGATTTCAGGAAGGAAAGTGACACGGGTCTAGAGCGTTGCTCCAGAGCATCCTGTGATTACACCCCACGTCAGCTCAGCCGTGCCAAGCGGAGAGGTTCTGCACGGAGCCGGAACCGCTCCACCTCTCAACCCGCAGGCGACCCACCCGCAGCTCCCGCTGCCTCGGGGGGATCTCTGCACCCCGAAACTGCCCAGCCGGGGTCAAACGCCTTCAGAGGCACCGGGGGGGCTGCACCAGCTGCTAAGCCCGAGCGGGAGGGAGCCAGCGGTGTGCGTGTGTGCGTGTCTACCCGCAATCGCCTCTGAGACCCCCGCCTGCCGCTAAAGCCTCCCCAAACAGGAGAGGGCAAAGCGGGCAGGGACAGCGATGGATTGAAGGGGAAAGAAGCGGGATTGGGGGTGCAGAACGCCTTTCCCGACGGGAGCTTAGCGAAAGGATGCTCGGGGATGGCTCGGGGATGCAGTCTGCGGGGGCTGGGGTGGTGTGGGATGCCGGGGGGTGCCGGTCCTTACCTCGCTGGACAAAATGCTGCCATTGGAGATGATGTCGGGCTGCTGGTCGGCGTAGCCGGTGACGATGGCCCCGCAGGGGTTGTGCTCGGCGTCGGTGCTGCGAGAGGGGCTACAGGGCTTGAGGAACATCAGGTCGGTCTTGGCGGACTCGGGGGTGAGGCAGACTTGGTAGCAGTAGTTCTGGTTGTGGTGGTGGGAGCCGAAGCTGCCCGACTCCTCCACCGGCACCTGCGCAGGGTTGCTCGGCACGTTGGAGCTCTGCACCAGCATGATGTCCGACTTGCTGAGCTTCTTCTTGCGGGCCCGCGCCTGCCGGCTGCAGCAGGGGCAGCAGCAGCAGCAGCCCAGGCAGCAGTCGCTGGCCAGGCAGGTGTAGATGTTGAGCTTCTTCTCCTTCTGGCAGCGCACCGCCAGGACGATCATGGCCAGCAGGAAGATGAAGGAGACGGAGCCCAGGGCGATGATGAGGATGAGGGTGAGGTCAAGCGAGTTATCCCCGCCGGAGCGGCTGGGGCGATGCTCGCCGGAGCCGCCGCCGCCGCCCCCCGCCCCCGCGCCCGCGGCCGGGCCGCCGCCGCCGCCGGAGCGCTCGCCCGCGCCGTCCACCAGCACCACCTGCACGGCGGCGGTGGAGGAGAGCGGCGGCTGCCCGTGGTCGCGCACCTCGATCACCAGCTCGTAGGGGCGCTGCGGGTCGCGCTTGGCCGGCACCCTGCGCGCCGTCCGCAGCTCCCCGGAGCGCCAGTCCATGCGGAACAGCCCGGCCTCGTTGCCCCGCGCGATGCTGTAGGTGAGGCGGGCGTTCTCCCCGTCGTCGGCGTCCACCGCGGCCACCCGGCTGACCAGGTATCCCGGCTCGGCGCCGCGGGGCAGCGCCTCCCGCGCCGGGGTGCCGTTCCGGCCGGGCACCGGGCTGACGATGGCGGGCGCGTTGTCGTTCTGGTCCACCACGATGATGTGCACCGTGGCGTTGCCGGCCAGCGGCTGCGGCTCCTCGCCCGCGTCGCGGGCCTCCACCTGGAAGCTGAACTCTTTGAGCTGCTCGTAGTCGAAGGAGCGCAGGGCGTAGAGAAAGCCGTTCTCGGAGTTGATGGAGACGTAGGTGAAGACGGACATGCCCTGGATCTGGCTCTCCAGGATGGAGTAGGCGAGGCGGGCGTTGGCGCCCTGGTCGCGGTCGGTGGCGCTGACGGCGTAGATGTAGGCGCCGGGCACGTTGTTCTCGCTCACGTACACCTGGTACACGGGCTGGCTGAAGCGCGGCGCGTTGTCGTTCACGTCGCTCACCCGCACCTGGATGGACTTGCTGGTGCTGAGCGGCGGCTCGCCGCGGTCCCGGGCCACCACGGTGAGCGTGTAGGCGTCGCCGCCCGGCTGCTCGCGGTCCAGCGGCCCCTCGGTGACGATGGTGTAGTAGTTCTTGAAGGAGCTCTTGAGGCGGAAGGGCGCGTCGCCCTGCAGCAGCTCGCACTGCACCTGCCCGTTCTCCTCCGAGTCGCGGTCCGAGACGCTGAAAAGGGCCACCACGGTGCCCGGCGCCGCCGCCTCGCTCACCGCCTCCTTGACGGTGGAGAAGCTGATCTCGGGCGCGTTGTCGTTGGCGTCCAGCACCCGCACCAGCACCTTGCAGTGGGCGGGCACGGCGTTGGGCCCCAGGTCCTTGGCTTGGACGTACACCTGGTACACGCTGCTCTCCTCGTAGTCCAGCTCGCCGCTCACCTCCAGGCGCCCGGTGCGCGGCGCGATGCCGAAGAGCTCCCGGGCGCGGGCCGAGATGTGGCTGCTGAAGGAGTAGATGATCTCGCCGTTCTGCCCCTCGTCGGGGTCCGTGGCGTTCAGCTGCAGCACCAGCGTGCCCGGCGGCGAGTTCTCCGGCAGCGACACGGTGTAGACGGGCTGCTCGAAGGCGGGCACGTTGTCGTTGGAGTCCAGCACCCTGACGGTGAGCAGGGCGGTGCCGGTGCGCTGCTGGGGCTGCCCGCCGTCCACCGCCGTCAGCACGTAGCGGTGCACCGCCTGCTGCTCCCGGTCCAGCGGCTGGTCCAGCACCAGCTCGGCGAAGCGGTTCCCGTCGCCCTGCGTCTGCACGTCGAGGGAGAAGTAGCTGTTGGGGGTGATCTCGTAGGTGCGCAGCGAGTTGGTGCCCACGTCGGGGTCGAAGGCGCTCTCCAGCGGGAAGCGGGTGCCCGGCGTGGCGCTCTCCGAGATCTCCACCGTCAGGTCGGGCTCCGGGAAGGAGGGCGGGTTGTCGTTGATGTCCAGCACCTCGATCTCCACCCGGAACAGCTCCAGGGGGTTCTCCAGGAAGACCTCCAGGTGCAGCAGGCAGGAGGGGCTCTGCTTACAGATCTGCTCCCGGTCGATCTTCTCGTTCACGTAGAGCACCCCGGTTTCTAGGTTAAGCTCCAGGTAAGGGCTGCGGGAGTTGGGCGCCGTCTGGAAGCGCCGAGCCGAAAGTTTTGTAATGTCCAAGCCCAGGTCCTCGGCGATATTCCCCACGAACGTGCCATGCTCCTGCTCTTCCTGCACCGTGTAATGGAGCTGGCAAAAAGCCCCCTCCACCATCCAGAGCAAGGCAAAGAGGAATAGCACAACCATCTCCAGACGGGGAAAGAGATTCCCCCCTCCCCGGCACCACCGCTGCCTCCTCTTCCAAAAGCCACCGCCACCTCCTCCTCCTCCTCCGAAAATACACACTACAGTGTGTATGTGTGTGTGTGTGTGTGTGTGCGCGTCCGTGTGTCTGTGCGCGCGCGCGCGTGTCCGCGCCTGCAAGCGTGTGGAGAGAGAGAGAGAGAGAGAGAGAGAGGGGTCGGGGGGAGGGAGAGGGGGAGAGGTTGGTTTGGGGGTGCTGGGGGGGTGCTAGATACTATTTCTTCTGATTCATGTTAGGATTTTTTTTCTCCCCCATCTCCCTCCTTTTTGTTACGGGTATTATTGTTTCACACGCTGACCAAACGAAGAAGACAGGCGTCCCCACTTCATCTGTGATCTTCGGAATGTACGGCCAACTAAAATAGCTATTAGGCGGCTGTAGCTAGAGACACACAGTAGCCCTCTTTTATTTATTCCGAGAGTCTTGGCACTGCACCGCGGCAGCAGCAGTGGCGGCAGAGACAGCAGCAGCAGCAAATCCCAAGGAGGAAATTTTTGTATTTCAAGATTGTCCTCGGTTTGTCTTCCTGGTGGGAGTTGGAGGGTAGATGCTGCTGGAACAGCCGGTGGACATGCCCTCTTTGGATGCGAGGAAAAGGCAGAAAACCGCGGAAAAAAAAATCACCCGCAAAAAGATTTCATATTAAAAAAAAAAAAAAAAAAAGGCAGAGAGCTGCTTAGCTACCCAAAACTTTCATTCCCTGATGTCCCTAGGATTTCCTCTTTATATATATATATATATATATGGATTTTAGATTTTTCTCTCTTCTGTTAAAGGTCTTTCATTCTCTTCTCTTATTGCTATGAGTACGCTCATCATCATCATCATCATCATCACTCTGCTTTTACGGCGGTGCCGATCGAGGTGGGGATTTTTTTATTTTTTTTTCCCTCTCTTGCTGCTTTCGCGAATAGCCCCTGTGTCTGCGTGCTGCCGCTGGGCTCCGGTCCCGGCTCCGCTCCCGGCGCGGCTGCTCCGCGCTCCGCCGGCAGTTTCTGAGCGGGCAGCGCTCGGCTGCGCTGTTTTTGCGCAGCGCCCGGCTCCTGCCAACCAATCAGCGCGCAGCGCCGCCCCCGGGGGCGGCGTCCCATTGGCAGCGTCGCGCGTCGGGGGCGCTGCGTCACGGGCGGGGCGGGGCGAGCGCGGCGCTCCGCCGGGCGCCCGGGGATCCCGGCGCGCTCCCGGCGCCGCTGCCCCTCCATCCCGGCGCCGCTGCCCTCCATCCCGGCCCCGCTGCCTCCATCCCTCGTTCCTTCATCCCCTGCCCCGCTGCCCTCCCCGCCGCCGCCGGATCGCCGCTCGTCCCCGGCGCGCACGCACGCACCCGGGTGAGCGTCAACAAGCCCCGCTCCTTGGAGAGGGAGTTTCCACCCAGCCAAGTTTCCTTCGCCGGAAAGATTTTAGAGGAAAGCGCGTAAACAAAGGGAAACTTGGGGTGATGGCTGTTGTTGCTTTTCCCCGCTGCTCGGTGTGTTCCACAGCGGAGAGAGCGCAACTTTCCGTGCGGTGTTTCCAGCTCCTGCTAATTTAAAGTACCCTGAGCCTGCGCCAGTATTTTCCTCTTTCCGTTTTGGAATTTCCACTGGTGTAACAGGCACGGTGGAAGAGGGAGAATGAGGAATACTCTGACATTGGGTACTCGGGGTGGTGGGGCGGATATCTCTGGAGTGGGGGTCTGTCAGGGAAAAACAGGAATCCAAGGGAAACGCTCCGGTACCGGCTGTCGGTGCTGGCTGAGAGATCCACGTCCATAAAGCTCCCAAGTGCATAGAGTAGGAACAAAATAATAAAATAATTATAATTATCGTGGGGGCTGTCCCCTCCCCCCAAAGTTATTCTTTTTGAAGAGCAGCACAAAGCAGGGACGTGCAGCTTCTGCTCTAACCCATCACTCAGCTCCGTCCACACATCTCAGTGAGCTACAGGTGCGTTTTTCCTGCAGGAAACGCAGCAATCCGGGATTAGCGAGGCCCCGGCACCGGTTACCTCGAGGAGCTGTGGATGCCCCATCCTCGGAACTATTCGAGGCCAGGCTGGACGGGGCTTGCAGCGAGCCGGTCTGGCGGGAGATGTCCCTGCCCAGGGCCAGGAGGGGCTGGAGCCCTGGCCCTCGGAGGCCCCTTGCCATCCATCCCGGCCATCCCAAAGCCCGGTCCCCCCGGGGCTCGGCCCCCGCCCCGCCCCTCCCCCGGCCCGGCCGCTGTGCGGGCGGCGAGCGCCCCCCAGCGCCCGCAGCGCCGCACTGCGCCCGCCGGCGCCGCCGCCTCCGCCCCGCGGGGCGCGCACAGCGCACCGGCACCGATACCGGCACGGTACCGGCACCGATACCGGCACCGGGCCCGCTCCGCCGGCCTGCCGCCCCTCTCCGCGCAGCCCTGCGGCAGGCGGCACCGCCTCGCCCCGGGAGCGGCGCGCAGGGAAGCGGCAGCCGGCGCGGCGGGCAGGGAGATGCTCTCTCTTCCCCCAAACTGCATCCTGTTCTCTCCGCTTGAGGGTGGCTCCTCACCCACCCCCGCGCTCTTTGGCAGCGCGGTTCCGGTGCGTGTTTTCCAGAAAAATTGAAAAATTTCCTCGGGAATCCGCCGGCTGCTGCCGCTGCCCGTTGGATGCGGGCGGGGAGCTCGCTGCCTTCCCTTTCCGTGCGGAAGCGCCGCCGCTCACCTGCCCGGGCGCGGAGAGCGGAGATCGCGCCTCTCCTGCCCGGGGGAGCGGTGGATGCCCTTGGGAAGCACTGAGCGCGGCCCGGGGCAGCTCTAGCCCGGCTTCCCTCCCCGCCGCCGGAGCCCCCGGAGGGGAGCGGCCACCTCTCCTGCCTTCGAGGAACGCGGGCGAAACCCGAGAGACCGAGCCCGCCCGTGTCCGTGTCCGTGCCCGTGACCGTGTCCGTGCCCGTCCGCCTCTGCGGGCCGGCGGAAGCCCCGGAGGTGGTGGTGGGATGGAGGGGACACATCTTGGGGGCGACAGCCACGCGAGGCTCCTGCAGGGACGGCGTGGTGCGGGGGCAGAGCCCCGCGGGAACCGACACAGGTTTATATCCCCGCACGTGTACGGGCGGGGGCAGCCGCCGCCCCGGGGATGCGGGCTGCCCCGCGGTTCCGAGCGCAGCCGGGGCTCCATTTTGGGTCTCCGAGCAGCGGCAGGGATCCGCGGCCGCCCTCCCGCTAGTGCCGAGTGACAAACCGCACTTAGGCGATACATGAACGAGAAAATGATTTATGGATTTTCGCGACGGTCTGAGCCGATGAAGGCGACATGAATTATCCATCCTAATGTGCAATATATCATTTTCTAATAACACTGGGCTGGCCCTAGCGCCGTGCGCTGCTCCCTTCGATAGCAGGTATCGATTCGGCACGGTCCGAGCGCCGGCTCTCCGCCGGCACGTACCTCCTGCAGCACCAGCTGAGATCTGTGTGTTTACCTCTTGCTAAAGCCCAGGGCTATGGGCAGACCCCTGACACCGTGGCCTTTAGTTTTTCCATCTGTCATCATTCAATTTGGCACTTCCTTTGCCGAATGAAGACTAATCTTTCGTATCACTGCTTTTCACTCTGTGCTGTGATTTGGAGATGGAAAGAGGATGCCAGGCTTGTAAATCCTCCGTGCTGATGGGGATGACACCTGGGTGAGTCAAACCTTTCCCCCCTGCCAAAATCCTCCTTGGCACCCCAAGTGCAACAGGGCACTTTCTAACAAGGAGAGCAGATGCTAAAACCATACTTTTGCTCACACAGAGCTTCCCTGGCACCTCCATTTACCAAATCTCAAGGATTATTTTAAAGACAAAATTTTTGCACTTAACTCATACACGGTAGGAGAGTGAATCATCAACACACAGAGCTGAATGCATGTGCATGAGAGGGGGAAGAGCTGCCAGGTCTGGAGGATGCTCCAAAGCCAAGTCTAGTGCCCCAAGGCCAGGGCATCCCCTCTGCCCCCAACCAAGTTCTTTTGCCCTTCATCACATAGTTGCAGTGAAGTCATAGTGACATAAGCTATGAACAATCCCAATTATTTATCTAAATGGTTCCAAGTCTAAAATATCACTTTCACATTAAGAAGGACATGCAAGTCCTGGCCTTCCATGAGATAATATAAAGCAGAGATGGGGAAGATGGATGTAAAGGATTAATGCATTCATTTGGGGTCGGGGGTTAGATAAGTGATTACTGGGGAGGAGGTGAGGAAATGCTTCATTTCTCATTAGCCAAGTGCAGTTTTTCCATTGCTCAGACACAAAAGGAGTCACTTGAGTAAGGAAACATCCAAATGCTGTGTTATGGGAGAAACAATCATTATCCTAATCTGCACAATCATATTTTAGGTTGTAGAAATCTAATCCTTATCGAGTTTAATCGAGTCACCAAAATGATCTGTGGGTTCTGTTTTAGGTTCAGTCTTAGTTTCAGGCTGGGGAACATTGTGGCCTCTTTACTGTCTGGATGTTAAAAACAGATCAAGAATTGGTCTCCCCTGTCCCTCAAAGGTTAGATTGTTAGATTGTTATTCCTTGTTTTAATGTTATTATCTTGGATCAAAAACAAAAATAACAAAATCCACCCAGGTTCTCCCTCAAGAAAATGACAGCTCATGGTGCAGGAAAGATTACTGGAATGGATGAGAGGATTAGGATTGTAAATAGGAAACAAAAGATACTATGGTTAGGAAGAGCCTGCTTCCTAAAGGAAGATGTATATATGTTACTGATGGGGCCACAGGATGAAATCCTGCTTCACAGCAAGGTCGATACTGAACAATTTTGCAAATTAACTGAGGGGCCCAGTAAAGGTTATTTCTATCAGAGGGGAAGGTTCACTGCCACCACTCCCTCAATGGATTTCTCTCTTAATTGCCAATGAGGAGACAAAACAGGAAGGCTAGACAATTTGGCTAATCAATAAAAAAAGCCTGTCTTCATGTTTGCCTCAGGAGCACTCCGTATGTCAGATCGATGCAGAAGCCACCCAAGTTCTTGCAGGGGTCACCAGTGATTAAGATATTTTCTGATGGCTTTTAGACAACCCCAGAGACAAGCATCTGTCACAAGGCTGAAGATGTAAGCAGGACTAGAGACACGATGTTAATCATCACTTTCACACTTAGAGGAGTGCTCCTGGTGATGAAAACAACTCATTTACGACCTTAGACAGCTGTTTTAATAAGTGATAATCAAGTATGACTTCACTGTGTGCTCTGTACTCCACCAGTGATCAGATATGATGGACAGAAGGTGCTAGGAGTCTAGAACAGAATTACAGTGGATGCATTCTACAGGAGATTCTTAAGGCCAGCTTCTGCCTCCTTTTCTTTGCCCACCCCCAAACATTCAATACACATTTCAAGGAGACTACTCAAGCAGCAAGAAGCTGTTCAGTATAAAACAGCAGATTGGTGCAGTCTACTGCTATTATCTTGCCTTCTCCAGCTTTCAGAGTCTATCATAATGTTTATCACAAAAAGAAAAAAAAATCCCAACCTGTTTCAATGACTTGTGATTTTAGCTGATTCAAGTCTGCATTGAAATAAATAGAAGAAAACTGGTTTTTTCCACAGTTAAACTCTGAACATTTTCTATCAGTCAGACCTTTTATAATGTCCAGATCAGAGCAGCTAAGGTCCTGGTCACTTCAAAACAGTTGTTTCTGTATGCATGGCTTTACACTAACATTTGGCCTGGCTCCTATAAGCTTGTGTCATATCCCATTACTATCAATTTAATAATTAGTCACAAATCTGACAATTTTTGACTCTGCTTTTATTGTCGTGCTACAGATACATTATAAACAAATGAAAATGACTTTATACAAGGTGATGAGTCAAAAATACTAATTTTATCTGTTTGCTTGCAGAAAAGAGGTGACATATGTATCCAACATCACAGAAGATATTTCTTGACAAAAGACTCTTCAACAAGGCTTCAATTCAAGGCTTCTTCAATTACTTACCATCTAGCTGGAATTTTCAGAAAGATAGTTTACTGCATAGATAGAAACCTGGTACTGAATCAGATGAAAAGCAAAATATGATCACATTGATCAGGAGAGGCGTCATATTTTTTTTCTCTGTGAATTCCTTTTTTCATGGTATTGCTCAATCAGCTGCACTCATTTCCTTCAACTTCAAAATGCAGTTGACCTGTATCTGAATTCAACCAATGCTGCTAAGCTTGAATGATTACCAGAGCAAATGAGGACAAAAACTGCAGTGGAAAACTCCAGTTGTTCGAGACTCTGTTAAGCTTCTAATAATACACTCAAAGCCATAGGTAGATGCAGTTGCTCATGATAAAGAAAATTACACTGTTGATTTTCTTTTCAACAGCAAGTTCAAACCTTGAACCAAAACACCATTTGTTTTGAGGTTCAGCTTGAAAGCACTAGTTCAAATACAAAACATCTATTCTTAGATATAATACTCTAGTGCTTGACAGAATAAATACAAAAAAAGCCCTAAACTCTAGATTGTTTGCCCAGAAGAATTTGCATTCTTGGGCCTCAGTGTTCCATGTATATATAATTTCCAGCATAATTCTATCATCTGAGCCATCGTGCCAACTATGCAGCAGATAACAATAGCACCAACTAGGAAGGAAAAGGAAAAAGATGGCAAAAGAGATGTTATAATTATGTAGTCACTTAGGAAGAGTGCATACATCTATATTTTTGTACTTATTCTAGGTGGAGCTACTTGCCCTACCAGTATTCAAGACTGTATTTTTTTAAGTCTTCCCTTGGAAAGATCATATGCTCAGGTGCTTGCTTTTTTTCCTAAAATTACATCTGTCTAGGGAAAACTTTTTCATAGTCTTACCCACCTCAATTTCAGTATTAAGGAAGTTCCAGTTGGAAAGCAGTTTAGTCACTTATGAGGCAATGATCTTTTTTCCCTATGCTAAAAAAGTTGAAATATTCAATTCAAAATCTTACCACCTCCACATTTTGGAATAGTGACTTTAGCAGATGGAGGTCTCAGGAGTACTCGTTGCCATTCTCAGGCAGATACCAAGGGATCTTCCTGAGAATGGCAAAGGGATAAGTCCTCAAAACTTCTTCCACAGAAGCTGTTCCTTGAAACACTTCCACACTCTCAGAAATTTATAAGTTGGTCTTTGAAAAATCTGTGCTAGACACCTCCTCTCACAACTGCTTAGTGGCTGGAGTGCGTGGCAGAAACTGGGCAAGTTCATATGTTCCATACAATTGCTGTGGAGGAGGAACATGGTTTTTCTCAGAATAATTATTTCCAGGATTTTGCAGAGCTGGATGTAGACCTGAGGCATGTGCACACTTATCCATACATTTGCTGCTCTCAATGGTGGTAAGGAAGCAGGAGAAAGTGGAAAAGGAAAAACATCTCTACAGAACAACATGGAATAGCAGAAAAAGGTGATCACATTTACTAAAGAATAGGGAAACAGCTATAAAAGTATAACTGCAGCAAAACAAATGGTAAGAGAGAAAAATTAAAAAAAAAAAAAAAAATCCGATATTTAGACTTAAAAGCAAAACCTACCAGGCTTTAACCCCAAAGCTAAATACCCTACTGGACTTTCCAGCAGCTTCCTAAGTTCCTGCAGCCTAACAACAAGAAAAGTTAGTTTCCTTTCCCTTTTCATTAGCAGGCTTTACATATGCATATGGAAAAACTCCTTACTGTGAGCTGTCACTTAATTAGTTGAACTACGAGTAGTCCGTGCTATAGATTTCAGCGGTCCACACTCTATTTATTATGCAAGTTGTGACCTGGTGTTGCTACAATTACAGTTTTTCAATTAAAAATCAAACCAGAAGATTCTCTCCCTCACCAGAAGTCGGTGCAGCAGTGGGATCTCCAGAGGCTGAGCCAGCCTGGCTGCTGCTGCCTCACGGAGCTGCAAGGTTGCTCTGATCAGCAGGATCTCACAGCCACAGGGAACAGGGACAATACACCTCACTCAGCAAAACTTTGGAAACACGATTAGCAAAGTATGCAAGTTGCATAACCAGACTTAGGAAATGTTGGATTTCGAAGTTCTTGGTGTTGTTGCTTCTTGTGAGCCTGTAAATCACGGTGATCTGTTACTAAAAGATCCCTCTGTGCTTCTGTCCTGCAGTTTGTGCATTGCATGAGGCACTCCAAAGGTACCCGGTTTCTGTTCTGGGACAAGATCTTTCCCAAGTCCTTTGTTGTTTGATCAGTGCACACCATGAGCAGTGGTGCTCAGAGCTGGTTCATACCCGCAGCACTTTGGCTTTTGTTACAGCTCCGGTGCAGAAGCAAGGAAAGGCAAGATCCTGCACCTAAGGATGCTGAATACCTTGTGCCATTGTGTGTCAACACGTGTAACAAAAACCCCGGTTCCTTGGTTTTAAAAAGGCTATAACAGTGTTGCCAAATGTATTTTGTCGTGAGTGGATGAATACTTGGGAAGCGCTTGGGTACGGTGAGAAGAGCTCCGGAGGTGATTATGATTTTAGAGGAAGTGGAGGGTTGGCACAATATGCTCCGAAGAAGTCTGCAGCCACATGTGACTGGCTCCTCACATGCCCACAACAAGCTGCTGAATCACACCTGCTTCCTTTAATACTGGTATTTTCTCATTTCGCTGGCTTTACTATGCAAATCTGTTTGAAGTAACACAAGCATATACAACCATATGCATACACTTACATGTAATTGCATGAACCTTGATGTTGGGCTTGGAGAGAAATGATAGTTCTGCAAGATGTTCAGTGCGGGGAGGGGGGAATATAGCTGCAACCAAGTTCAGCAATGGCCAGCACAAACCCGATCCTCCCTCTAGCGAGAGTCTTTTAATTCAGTGCTCAGCCACTCGCGACAGCAGAATGTTACCCCCACGACTGGCAGGGTCACCCTGCTCAGCGTGGCTGCTCCTCCCGGCTGCCGGGGGAGACGGAGCATCATTTCCCCACGGGCAGCCTCGGAAAGCTGCGAGCTGCAGCAGCTGCTGCCTAAGAAGGGGCTCCGGCAAATCCTGCAGCTGTGGGAGGCGGCAGCTGGATTGCGAGCGAGCCGTGTGATGTCCACGAGAAAAGAGGAGCCGTGCTTATTGCAAAGAGAAGGAGCGGTGCAGGAATCTGCGCTGCTGCGCGCTCACGAGGGGAGTGTCCGTCTCCGGAAGGCAGAGAGCTGACTTAAAGAAGTGATCCCTGGGGAAAAACATCACACGGGCGCTGTGAAAACTCTACGTGAGCTAAGCACGAAAGTAGAGAGATTTGCAGGAAAGGGAGGGAAAAGGAAGTGAAGGCAGGAAGGACTCAAGTTGTGGGAAGTGTTAAATAGAAGAATGAGCCATGTAAATGCGATTTAGGGGAGAGTGGGAAGATGTCAGAAATGTTGTAGGAAGGCTTGGATTTTCTTAGCTCTGAAAAGCATTTGAGAGTTTGCTGGCTTTCTGTGCTTCTCACAGATTTTCCTGTAATTGGAGGAAACTTGGTGAAAGAGGATCATTGCTTCCTGTAAAAGGCAGTGTCAAGAGCAGAGTGGGAATATTTTGGAAGAACTTACTGCTTTTACTGGTTGTGCTCGACTGCTGGCTTTAACTGGAAAAGCCTCTCATGGAAGGATGTATTAGGAAGTTGTCTGCAGCTCTCCCTCACTGCTGTGATGCTGGGCGGTAGGGATCTGGGGAGCACTTGTGTCCCCCAGTTTCCACCACTGTGTAGTTTCCAACAATCTGGAGCTGCCCAAGAAATGAGGTTGTAGCATTCAATTTGCTGGAAAGAAAGGATATAGACATTTGACCCTTTGCTGGATTTTGCTCAGCACAGAAAGGAACAAAAGCACGATTAGGAAGGAAGAAATAGCTTTTATGCCATCACCAAGGTGCTGATAAATAGGTTCAGAAATGCAGTTCTATTGCAAGCCAAGATAGAAAATCCAAATAATAATTGTATACATTGATTTAGCAGTGTAGCTATATGGGTTTACAGGATAGTATTGAAGAATATTAACTGAAAATCCTTGACCAGAATTTAGAAAAGTATAGCATCATCAGAAGTCCTTTATCTACAGAACTATAATATATAAAACTGTAAATTTTAATGCCCTTTTTTAGAATCTTCAGCATGTAATAAATAATCACCTTGTGCTGTGGTCTTGGTGGGAAGAAGGAGAATAATACTTGATTGGCACTCTACTCTGAGAAATCACAAATAAATGAGGCTAGGAAAATAAATGTGTATAACTTTTTTTTTTTCCTCCTGCCAAAATGAGCTTTCTGGGTAATAAAGTGATACTGCAAATTTCTAGAGGTGATTGCTGTAATAAAATGGTTTCCAGAGTTTATGTGCTTTTAGGGAATGGCAGAAATTGTCATTTGATGTAGTACCAATGTTAGAAGACAGGATTGTGCTCTTGCTTTGCTAGTGGTGGTGACTTGGAAGAACTGCCTCAGTATATATGTGTATAACAGGCATAATATTTCTGCCCTATGAAAAAGGTAAATTAGGGCCAGAAGAAAAAATTCCATGCAGGAATTGGACTCCATTGTTGCACACAAGCCTAGTCTGAGAAGGTTTCTCTTTAAGCCTCCCTACTGAAATGAGATAGAAGCAGAAATGTGTGCTTTGGGCATCCTAACAGCAGAAGTTTGGGACGATTTTTGTAGTAACTTGGTGTGGTTTGGCAGTATGAAAAATGCAGTGTTAGAGCTTCCAGTGCTGCGTCAAAAAAAAGTTGTGGCCATGCCAAAACAGAGCCTGGTATAAACACATTTGGCTTCTCCAAATGTCTTCAGAATACAGAGAGAAGTTAATTTTGTAGTGGCAGTTGCACTGCTTGTCCCCTGCATGCTGGATGGTAGCTGCCATCTGTCCTGAGGTGGAAGAAGCCTCTAGATGTTCCATTTTGCTTGATTTGTCTAATCTGCTAGGACTGGGACTGTCTGATAATCTGGAACCTGATGCAGCTTGTCCAGGTTGTAATTGCTGGGTAGTGAAATAGCATGTCTATGATCTAACTATCCATGTATAGAGGATGCTAATCATATTTTAGCAATCTAAAGAGCCTAGCATAAATGTATTGAAATACTCATGAAATTAGAATAGAAGTTTCCTTTGTACCATTTGGTTGCCAAGTGTGGCACTAGGCAATAATAGCTTCCAGTCTGTGAAAGTGGCAAAAAAAAAAAAATGAAGTGGTTTAACCTTTTTGGCTATAAAAGCATTGGGACTTTGTTCTAGCCCCACTTAAATCACTGGAGTTTTTGGCACAGGTTTGTTTGGTTTTTTTTGGGGGGGGAGGAGGGGGTGGGTATGATGAGGTCCTGCTTGCAGCCATAGCTTCATTTGTCCTACAAATCTGTGTGTATTTGTCAGCCAGTTGACAACCATTCTTTGATCATGATTTTTTGGGTTTTGTTTTTCATTTTTCTCATACATGGACAAAAAAAAAAAAAAAAAAAAAGGTATTTTCTCTCTTACAGCAAAATAATAGGAGCCTTGCCTGAAATTAGGAATGATCAATATCCAACCAGAATACATTTTAATTAAAATGTTCTGGAATAATGTTTCTTGACTTTAATGTTTGATGCTCTATTAATTTTTTGGCCTTGGTCTACAGTATAGGTACATGAATACACACACATGTGTGTACAAGTGGGAGTAAAACTCTCAGTTACAGAAGTCTGACCTTGCATTTTGTGAACATGTGAAATGATGATGAAAAGCCCGTAGGTAATTGGGACATGGACAAAATGCAGAACTGAGACTCTGGAACTGGCAATACAGAAAGCATTTTCTGGAAAGAAAAAGCTATGTCCCATTCTCACCCCAATTTTTGACAAATGATTTTTTGTTTCAGCATGAAACTGAGGGATAAAACACTAGATATTTTTACTGTGAATAATGATATATCTCAGAATTGGAAACAACTTCTATGCCTTTTTTAATCTTCATTTCACTTCTTTGAACCAAATTAATTTGATTATGTTGTGGAGCAAAATGTTAGAAATGTCCTTTTTTAAAATATATGGAAAGTAAAGTAAATAGAAAGCAAGCATGTGTTCTTTTTTATTGGATTTTTATGGAGGTTATAACCAGAGTTATTTTCCTCCAGATTTAATCTGAGTTCTTATAAGCAGTTACTCTTATGGAGTCAGTATGGACCACATCCAAAGTTGTTCAGGTAAAATAGCAAGATTTCCAGTGATTTCAGTGTTCTTTTGATCAGGCCCTTAATCTTTTAGAAAATGGTAAGCTTAATAAGACTATTGTGTAAATGGTGCTGATGGAATTCTCTTTTGTGCCTAAAGGAGAAGAAGGTGGAGATTTACTAAGTGTTTGTCTATAAGTATTGTTTTACTTCATTGTCATTCTGTTCCCTTTCCAGCTGTTTTTGTATACAAAAAGTTAAAATAAGTCCCTTTTTAAAGGTTCACTAGTGTGTTAAGGTACTTAAAGTTTAATGTCTTTGTTCAAAGAGCTTTTATAAAAGAAGATTTGTCCAGGCCTATCCTGTAATAAACATCTGGAAACTGCAGGGGTTGGCCTATGGTGGCTATATAGCAAAAATAGAGTTTTACTAGCTGGCTTTACATCAGGAATAATTTTACCCTTGTCTTGCTTTTTTGTTTGTTTGTTTGTTTTGTTTTCTATTGTTTGTTTTCTTTCATTTTGTTTTTCAATTTTGTCTACTCACTTATTTATTTTTTAATCTGAATACATATGTCCCATCTTAGTCAAAAGGTCTTAAATAGTCTTCTAAATGGTAGACAGCAGAAAACTCCTCATCTGGGATTGGTGCTGGGAGGGCTGTATGAAAGCAGATTACATATCTGCATCTTATTTATTTACTGATTAAGTGTTTGAAGAGCTAAGTTTCTCATCTCTAAAGACAATTTCCTTTAGTACAAAATATATAGAAGAAATTATTATTTCTAGATTAGTCAAAAGAAAAAGCTGCCACAAAGGTAATAGGCATCATTTGTATGTGGGCCAGAAGTTTAATTAGGATTTAGCAAAACAGAAAAGTAGAGCTTTAGCCTAGCTGATACAAACCAAAAGTGAAAGCCCTTAAAGAGTTTGGGGGAGGGAGGGAATCTAAAGTTGTTTTTTTTATAAAATGGAAAGGGAAAGACAATTAAATTTCAGTAGTAATAATGACAATGAGGGAAAATTGCAGAAAATACCATAAAAGAACAAAGAAATAGAAGTTTGCAAATGTCTCAGAGGAAAAATTGGGCAAGGAAAGTTCTAGCAAAAAAGAAGTAGAATGTGCAGTAGTAATTCCTTTGCTACATTTATAGTGCTGTGAATGAACAAGCAAAACCAAAATCCATATTTTGGATGTGATGATGCTGAACAGTAATGATCTGTAATGGCAAGAGTCAACATCAAAGTTCTCATATGGCAATAGGAGGCTTCAGAAAATAATTTTAAGTGTATGACTTAATCGGTAATTCTTGGAGAATTATTATCACTGACAGTCCAGGAACAGATTAATTGAGTGGACGTGCAGAAATAGAGTTATCATCTCCCCAATTTAGCTGCACTTACCTAAAGTGCAGCTTGACTCCCAGACGAAATGGGGCTAGGTCAGTCAGGGTGGAAGTGAGAGGAGTGAGTCAGCCCTTGGACAGAGCCATAAACCTGGATTCAGCCTCTTGAGCAATGGAAACAGCATTTCCATGTGCCAGCAGTGCTTGCTGAAACCAAGAAAGGTGTACCAGCAGCACAGCCCCACCAGGACTACCATGGAGAAGATGCTGAAGGACCTGGGGGAAGCTGGTTCATCTCCGGACCTCACTGTCTCTCAGAACTCCCCACAGGCCTTCCAGCAAAAGGAAGATTTTAATTGCTTTGAGGAAGAAGGAGAAAAATAAAGATGGAAATGAGAAATGCAAGTGCTTAAAGATACTTGCAGGTATTCACTGTAAGTGCCTTTGTTCAAAAAGTCCCCAGCCCTGTTTGAGGCTGAAGGGGGAAAAAAACTTGCTTCTGAGGCATTTAAAACTAATTTTGTTCTCATTTCTGTGAGAAGATAAATTGTGATGCTTATGAAACTATTTCATTTTAATTGTGTATGTTCAAATCTGTTTAGCATACAGGATGGACTGATTTAATCCTTGGAAGTTTTACTTTATTGCTCTGTGTATTTCACCTGTACTCCCAATCTGTAAAATACACGTATTATGAAGGTGCAAGCAAAGTCTCATTGTATTTCTCATCTCTGTTACCTCTGTTTTCTTCTGAAGAGTCCTTCTTTAGGAAGTCACACTTTTCACTTTCATCTATTAGCCCAAACTGCTAATAAATGCCAATTAATATTAATTACAGTATGGGTGTGTGGTTCACATTAGGAACAGTAGGATTACTCTTAGCACCAGAGTGGCTGCAGTCTGTTGCAGCAGTATGAGCAGGTCTTCACAAGCAGGAGTCATCTATAAATAAAATTTCTCAGACCAGAACCATGCAGACTTGTGCATTTTGAAGTTAATCAGTGCTCACATGGAGACTCTCCTCCCATCATCAATCTTTTAACAGAAAAGAGTGCAGGGAAAACCCATACACAGGCATTATCTAAGCTTGGGTTGTGTTTTACCCTGTGCCACCTATGGACTCATGTTTTTATTTATGTCCAGAGTCTATAGTGGGAGAAGAATGCAAGAGGCATTAGCAATGCCCTTTTTCCTTTGTCCCAGCAGCATTCAGATGGGATTTTGGGAGTGCTCAGGTGAGTTCACTGCTCTGAGCACATGGGGAGCTGGGATTCCTTGTCTATTCTCTCCCCTTCTGTTTTACTGATGTCCTTCCAAGGCATTTTCTTTTCCTTCCAGCTTTGCAAATGTGATTGTGCTATCATTTTATTATGTACAGAGGTGACTTCAGACTTACATGGTTTGTGTTCTACTCTCTTTGCTGGCCTGACAGGTTATATGGAGCACACTTGTCCTTAAATCAAGTGCCCTAGGTTAGCTAGTGGGGAATAGACCTTGAGTCCCCCACCACAGACTTCCAGGTGCTAGACCAGGCAAAATACATGCCTAAGATTTGATGATTGTAAGTATTTTAATTACATGGATATGTGTTGCAGGATCAAAGTCTTGAGAGAATTTCATACTTAAAATTAATTGATTCAGATAACTATGTTCATTAATGAAAAATGTCTAAAATACCTGTTTGAAACTAGCTGAAACTAAGTTTAGTTCTGTTTTTCATAGTTTCTGCAGTTATGTGAAATAGTGGAGTTCAGTTTAATTGACCATGCACAATGTGTTTGCACGTTGCTAATTTCAAAATCCAAGACTTAATGTAAATTTAGAATTTGAATGACATAAATAGACAAATACATTTTTTTTAATAGACACCGAACTTTTCACTTCCTATGATGCTAATGCTTAGACACCTTATTTAATGATAGTTAATACAGTGATACTGATTTTGTCCCTGCTGTGTTCATTATTAACCCCAGAAAGCAATGGAAATTTTATTAGACTCAGGACTGGATATTAATACTGTGCCTGACTATGTTGTGGAAAAAAAATGAGGAAGGAGCCTGCAAATATTGTAAGTTAATTGCCTGACTTGGAAACCACTAATGTACATGAATAACATTTATTCACAGATATTGTCTTGGTAAATTCAAAATCCATTCAATGAGTAGTTGTCAAATAAGGCCATAAATCACACCTTTATGGAAAGTCTAAGAAATATTAATGAGAAGGCACCCTAAAGGTATTATGGGAACTTGAGAAGTTTTCATGAACAGTATTTTAAAGTAATAAATAATTAAATAAAGGAACTGGGCAAAGTTTAAAATAAAGAACCGGAAGTTAAGCTTGGTTTGCCTATATTAAAAAAAAAATAATCTGGAGCAGCCATCAGCTCATGGTAGCTATTTATTTTATACCTGAAAACAGCAGCCAGCGTTGGTGTGCAATCACCTGAGCCATGAAGGAGGCTGGCACTCAGCTTTCACATGGGAAACAATGTGGGGACATCATGGGCCTGTCTTATGGCTAAGTGAAAATGGTCCACCAGGGTTCCAGCTGTGCCATGTCACTGGGGTGAGAAGGAGAAAATGACAAGCTGATGGCCAAACAAAATTCCTGTCTCAGAGAAGGTGATTTCCAATATCACCTACATATGGTTATCAGTCCCTGTCTGGGATGGTTAATCAGGGTGCATATAGCCAGGTGCAAAGAATCTCTGCAAACTCAGTGGGAAGTTTGGGAAGTCAATATTCATGCCCAGGGGAGTCTTGCAGGAGGGTGGCTGTGCACTGGAGGATGCAGCTGCAAGGCACATGGTGTCTTTTGTGCAGTTGCACTCCTCTGTGGATCCCAGTGTAGTGAAAGAAATGCATCCCAGCGGCCCTAAGGAATAGGAGGGGATGAATGTTGTCCTTTGAGTAGGTTGATTTCTCTTGTGACCTGAGGTGGACCTCTCCATCCCTATTCTGAGTGCTCAAAGCCTTTCAGCACTAATGCATGCTGCACCCCAGGTTCCAGGAGTTTCTGTGTGGCCAGCCAGGGAGGAAGAGTTGAAATGTGCAGGGCTGCCATGCTGATCCTGAAGCCAAATGTGGGTGAGGCTGTGTGGTGGCAGGTTCCATGCAGCCTGTGTCCATGGCATGATGTCACAGGGGGACACCCACAGCAACAGCTCGTATTCCACACAGTGTCCCTGCACCACTGTCTCTGGAGAGGCCTGGGTGACACCAGCACTGCTGTCACCACACTCTCCTGCTGCCAGGAGGTGAAAGGAGACTGTTGAGAAGTGTTGAGGAGGAGGAGGAGAGGAGCAGAGGGTTTTCATAGCAGGAAAAGCAACTTTCCCCCAGCTGTTGCAGTGCAGGGGGGCAAAGATGCAGAAGTACCTGCTGTATAGCAGTGTGGAGCCAGAGGAGCTCCCAACCCTCAAGGAGCTCAGCACTGTAGGTAAGGCTCCAGGGGACCTTTGCAGGAGCACTGTCAGTGCCAGGATTACATGGAGATGAGTTGTGGAAAGCACGAGGCTGGGGCCATAGGTGGGGCCCTCCTGCTGCCAGGAGAGCCCTGCTGTGTTGTGCCTTGGAGCTTGAGGGTGCCTTTGGTAGCTGTGATGTCCCATCCTTAAGGAGATGGGAGCACCCAGGATTCATAAATGCTTGTGGTAGAAGTGATGTCTAAAGGTCACTTGCTTTTTATATATTTTTTATATATTCATAGGTCTATAGATTACTATTACTTATTTATATAGCTCCCAGTATTTTTCCTACCTTTGCTCTTAGATTTTAGAGTAATGAATTAACCACATACCAGATTCCTGAAATATTGTTTAGTGATATTTTCAAGAAGAGAACCTAGAAGTATATTTTGTTTTCCAATCAGAATCTGAGAAGACACAACAAGAAGTGGAGCACAGAAGCCCTGGACCAACTCCAATGGGGCAGTATCCGAGGAAAAATTACCTAACCAGCTACTCTTCTAATTGGACAAAGTTTGTTAGATATGATGATTTGTTAAACTTATAAAATTGTAGAAATCTGATACCAGGTGTGTCCATGACCACCAGGACAGCTGGAATTTTCCAAATAAAAGCGTGCTTTTTATTTTACAATTTTAACAATGTTGCAAGGGTTTTTCTCTTATGATATCAGGCAACAGCAGGGAACAACAATAATCAGAGGGTCCACAAAAACTCCCAAAGTTTTATTTAAAAAATTACACAGTTGGCATGGAAATTTCTATGTTAGTCCCTGATTTACTGTTATATAAGGATATGGATATAAGTGCTGGGGGGTCTGACCAGGTTTGCTAGGGGTACCTTTTTATAGATAGGTTTATTGCTTTCTACACGAATTAGTTACAGTCTGTTTTTTCACACCTTTCAGGAAATGGGTCAGAGGGCTTTGGAGGCCATTTTTGGTCTTGATCCCCCCCCTACATCCATGCCCACTTCTCAGCCTCATTCCTTCTCTTGTGCTGTACTGCATTGTGCTTATCTCCAGGATCTAGAACAAGGATGTTTGTCCCAGAAAAGTGCTGTTCTACTTCCATATGACCCCCTTCTCCAGCCCCCTTTTGTTCTTTCCTGCAGTGTGTCAATACCAACAACCCTTGGTTAGTTCTCCACAGCTATCTGGCTGTTTTTGTTTTTGACATACACATTATTTCCATCTGGGAATCTATAGTAGCCCAGGCCTCCAGGCACTGGCAGTGTCTAAAACTGGAAGTTACCTTTGCAAAATTACAGCCTGCCTTTCTTCTCCAGGCTTGTCTTGGACATAGGCAGGCTTTGAGCCTGGGGCAGTCAAGAGCACAGCCCCAGTCAGTGAGAGTGCTTATTCATGGCAAGGGGGGGCTTGAGAGTACTCCACTGTCACCTGCATGGCTAGGGCCATGGGGGATGGTGGCCTGTGCTGGCTTCAGAGCATGGTATGGCTTTCATTTGCTTTCCAGAAATCTGCAAAATATGGTCTGGAATGTCTCGGCACATCTACAAACACCTCTTGAAGAAGAGGGTGAGTCTTGCCTCCTGCATGAGCCTCATCCTGCCCCTCTTGGTCTCCATAGCAGGTCCCCAGGGCCATGCAAGCCATCTGGCAGTCTCCTTCCCTCTGGGCATCCCTGTCACCACTTCCTCTTGCTTGTGTTTTCAGGCAGTGGATATTGGACTTGGGAGTTTTGCAGTTGTCCCAGCACAGGCCACTGTGGCAGAGGGCGAGGTTTTGCCTGTTGAGAGACCTATGTTCATTCTGAGCAAGACTGTGAAGATGTTCTACAGCCTTGAGAGTGAAGAGGCCAAAATTCCTGGTAAGAAGATGGGATCCTTTCCTTGCACAAGCCTTGCAATTGGTGCCAACATCTTTAATATAACAAAGACTTTACCAATGTGCAAAGTGCTGAGTGTGGGCACAGATGTGGCACCACAGATGTGGTAGCCCAGCACCCTCCCTGAGGAGCCAGCCTCATCTGCTCAGCTCCCCTGTGCTCCAGCTGGCTGTCACAGCAGGGACAAAGCTTTGCTTGGCTTTTCCCATCCTCTGTGTCCATTCTGGAGATGTGGATGAGGCTGAAAGGAGGACGCTGAAAGTCTGGCAGTGTTGCCTGAGAGCTGGGTGCTGATAACCTCCAGTTTCTGAGCTGGCTGAACTGAGCTGAGAGAGACACTGACTTTGTGCTTGTTTGCTAGATGAGACACCTATTGTTCAGCCAGACTTTGAGGAGATTGCTGCACACACCCACTTTCGCCACGAAATCGTGGAGCAGTGTGTACAGGAGACCCTGCACTGCTTTGCTGGGGCCATCCGAGACAGCAAGGAGGTGGAATTCTCCTTCAGGAGCATCGGTATCCTTGCTGTGCGGAACAAAGTGCTCAACATGACCTTCTTTGATGGCTGCCTGCTGGAGCTGGATACAACAGGAAACATGATGAAAGCCCTTCTCGAGGTGAGCTTGTCACTTCTGTGGGGCTCCTCCTCATGGCTTTGTGACAATGTGCTGTCAAAACTTTCCAGCTGCCTTGTCTGGGTGTTGTCACCACCCAGCCTGGGCGCACTCCCAATGAGCTAGTCCCAGTCCTGGGAGTCCCTTTGAGGGAAGGGCTCATGTCATCAAGGGAGAAGGTGTGTGAGGCTTTCTGAGAAGCAGCCTCTGTGTCTTTGAGCACCAAGGTGGTTTGCAGCCATTTTGAGCAACCAGCACATGTTCTGGATTTCTGCTGACGTACTGCTGTTCCCTTCCAGGACCCCAACATGATGAGCCTTGTTGCCTTTCCGGGCCAAAATGATTTTAGTCGGATCAGTCAAGATGAGGTTCTCCTATTGCCAAGGTGAGCAGAATGGCTGCTACAGCCCTCAGCTCACTGAACACCTGCTCAGCCACTGTTTTAGGGGTTCCTTCCTGCCATGGCTCCCTTCCAGCCAAATTTGGGCAAGGGCAGCCACTTCACAGGAGAGCTTCCCTCTCCACTGCTCACTCCTCCCTGGCTTTGGAGATTGCAGATGAAGTGGCCATTCTGGTTTCAGTGTGCCCTGAGAGAGGTAGCAAGGCAGCATGTGCCTTCTTGTCCTCCAAGGACTAGGCAGTTCCCCCCAAAGATGTGTGCCAGCAGCTTCGAAGTGCCAGCCTTCAGGAGATCCTGTTTCTCCAGCTTTACCCAGCTGTTCCCTTCTGTTTCCAGCCTTGTGGTTGAGACCCCACACCAACCATCAGTCCCGCCGGTTTCCCTGAAGCCCAGAAGAGAGTCGGCGCCGTGGGGCGGGGGGTCCCGCAGAGGTATGTCCAGCTGAGTGCTGCCAGGGACTGTGTGTGCTCTTGCCCTCTGAGATTACTGTGGGGAACCTGTTCTGGAAGAGGCTTTGAGCTGTGGTAAGTCCCTACAGCCCAATTTCCCCAGCGGGCCCCTGGGCTTCCTCAGGAGCTCCCGGTTCTTCCCACTGGTGCGTCCCTTCTGCTGGCAAGGTATAAGAGGGAGATGAGAAAAAGCGTGCCCTGGGGTGATGGGTGGCTTGGTGGGAATTAATCTCTGGAGCAGATGCAGTGTGGACAAAAGAAAGGCGCCTGGCTGGAGCTGTGACTCCTTGGAGTGGCAAGGATTGTCAGTGAGCCTCGTGCGGCTGTGCCACCCATGCTGCCCCACACGATCCCAAAGGCCGTGTGCTCTTCTCTTGCCTCCCCGCTTGCAGTAAGCGTGCTGGATCCGGTGTTCCTGGCTCGGAGGAGGGTTTCTCAGGCCAGCCAGCAGTCGACAGAAGTCGATCAGGCTAAAGACAAGGAAGATGACCAAGTTGGGTGAGCCTTGTAGGGGAGTGGTGTGACCGAGGGCGTGCCCCCAGTATCACCTTCACTATCGCTTGTGGTGATGGGAGATGCTTCCCTTGTCTGGGGTGCATGTGCTGATGGCAGACGAGCCCTGGAGACACTGTCCTGCTGGGCACATGGTCCTCCCACTGTCCTGCTGGGTGGTGCCAGAGGACAGGCTGCCATCCCACAGGTTGCTGCAAGCTCACACTCGGCTCCCACAAGCTCAGACTGCGGCCTGTCCCTTTTAGGCATCTGCCCATAATCCAGGAGAAGAGCCGGATGAAGCAGCCCCACATCTCCAGTTCAGCAGGGGTTGAAGGTCTCTGCCAGTGCTCCCCGGCCCGCAGAGTTGGTAGGTACCTGCTAGGGTTTTCCAGTCCCATGTCACAGCTTGGGCTCTGAGGGCAGGAGAGGCAGCAGGAGCTGCACATGGTGCCAGCCCTGCTGCCCTGCCCAGCTCGAGGTGGCTAATGCTGTCTGTGCATGGCCTCCAGAGAGCACAGCCCCTCTACACCGAGAAGGATGAGCGAGAGCTGCAGCTGCTGATGGCATCCAAGCGCCGCGAGGTGGAGGCTGAAGTGTGGCGCAAATACTTGGGCAGCCGGGCGAGCGCGGCGCACGGACGGGTATGCAGCCCCCGGGAGAGGAGCTTTGGCCTTCCTGCTGGCTGCCAGGGGAGCAGGGAAGGCGTGCTGCAGGCGCCCTGTCTCCCTGCAGAGGGGCTGTGCTGGCTGTGCCGGGGCATTGTGCTCTGCCAGGGAGCAGCGGGCCCGCGCAGGGCTCGCGTTTGGGTGAGGCTGCCAGAGGAGCCCCAGCTGCCGGGCAGTGCCTCAGGAGAGCCTGCTGTGCCCTGGCAGACCTCCTGCCCCTACGTGTTCGAGGATCCCTACCGCCCTCCCCACCTCCTGAGGAAGGCCTATGCCCAGCAGCTGAAGGAGAGGGAGCGCTCGGAGCCGCCGGCAGAGTCCCAGCTCTTGAGGAAAATACTGGAAGAGTAAGTGAGGCAGAAGGAAGGCCCACAACAGGACCTCAGCACACAGCCAGGACCTGCCAGCCTGAGCCACAGAACTAAGGCTCTTTTCTTGTTTCCTGCAGCAAGAGTGTGCAAACCAACATGCTGGGACGCTGAGGAGAAGGCCCAGGGACTGCCAACCCTGCCAAGAAACTGCAAGCTTCAGAAGCTGCAGATTGTCACAGCATTCATCCTTCCCAACAGGACAGCTGACAGGAATGGGTGGCAAGCACTGTCTTAGCTGAGAGGAATGTGCCAAATAAAGGTTGCTGAGCTCCACTGGAGTGGCCATGCTGTTGTGTTCATTGCCTTTCTTTGCATCCAAGAGGCTGGGAGAGCTCCCCATACCATGGTCAAAGAGCAAATGGGCTGCAGGTACCTGCCCTGCCAAGCAGTCCTGACAGGCCATGGGACTGAGAAAATGGTGTCCTTTTCAGGGAAAAGGGCATGAGTGCTTCCCTGCATCCAAATACTGCTCTGTAGGGATAACCAGAGGCTGCCCCTGTGGCTGGTCATGGGACTGTCAGGGCAGATTCGATCTGGCAAACAGTGGGCCTGATGCTACTTGAAGAGGTACACTTGCACAGGGAAATATGCTTCATTGAAGACATTCCTTAGTTTAGTCCATGACTGATCCTCAGGAACCATTCAGTGGCCTTTTTGGGAGAGAGCTCGTTCATTTCAGGAAGAGAGAAACTTTTGAAAGTGCGAAACTCCTTTTTTCTGGCAAGGTAAACTACATCATGAAGAAGAAAGCCATGGGCACTAGCAGCAGCATATGCAACTGTGCCAGAACCCTGGCAGACCCTGGGGTCTCCACTGGGACTTCTGCTGCTGAATATCATCTTCAATGCCATAGCTAGTGAAATAGAGTGCAGCCTCTGCACATTTGCTGGTCTCTTGGGAGCAGGAGCCAGCCTGACAGTTTTGGAGGTAGGTCTTCACTCTGTGGACTTTATTACGGGACTTATCCAGGCACTGAGCAGACACAAAACCTTTTTGACTTCCTCCCCAGGTTCCCAGGCCTCCCAACACATTATTTCCTGACTCTGCTGCTGGCTGGCAGCATACCCACAGTGGCTGGTCTGAAGCCAGCAGTCTCTGGTGGCATTAGCAGCTGGCTTGACAGGGACAGAGGTGACACAGGGTTGTGAGGGCAGGCTTAGGTGTTTAAAGTCACATTGCATTTTGATTTCAAACTAGGTGATTAACTGGTTATTTTAATTACCTGGGGCAATCTTTCTGTTGAGAGGCTGAGGGGATCAGGAGATATTGGGCAGAGGCCATTCCCTGCCCTTCTCTGTCCCCTGGGAGTGAGGCCACCAGGGTGGAAGAAGAAAGCCATGAACCTGTAAAAGAGTACTAGCAGCAGCAGCTACTCAGACCCACCTTTCCACCTGTGGTCCTTTCCTTTCAGTCAGGCAGATCCCATTCATGAACTTCCATCAGCTCTGTGGTGTGGTGTGCCAGACACAGCTGGTTTGCATTAGTGAAAGATTAACAGTTTTGTGTTCAGCTAAAAGGATGGACCAGGTGTAAGGGCTGGCCATGTGGCTGCTGCTGCCAGTAAGTGTGCTTTGTGGAGTTTCAAAGTGCAAAGACAGCCAGATTTGCCAGTTTTCTAAGCCTTTTTAGCACAGTGCACCCAAATTCTTCAAGTGATATGTTGAAAATATGTATTAATGTGCAGCCAGAAGGAGCAGAAGAAATCTAGTGTATATAGAGATGTTTTCACTCTTGTACCTTGACAAAGAAATCTGTAGGACCAGAAGAGCATTGTAGCCAGCTTTTGTTTGAAGATGCTATGGATGACTTAAAGTAAGATAAAGGTCTGATGATTGATATCCTATTAAGGTAAGTGCTTTAGCATTGTGGTTTAAAACTCACACTTGCTCCCACAAAACTGAGGCAGGGCTTTTAAATGAGCTGTGTGTTTAGCCAGAAGCCCAGGAAGGACTAACAGCCAGCTGGGATGCCTTGGGAAGGTACCTTGCTCACACTGGTGGAAGCTAGTGTAGCAAGCTGCTGGTGGAACTGGTTTTGCTCCTGATTAGCATTTTGCTTCTGATTATCAGCTCCTTGCTAGGGAGTACAGAGTCTCACACCTTGGCCTATAAAATGTTGGACTGGCCTTTCAGAAAGGTGTGTGCTCACATATTATTGTGCTTTCAAACAGCTAATGTATCATTGGCATGCTTACATTATTGGTTGTTGTGTTTTCATGTCAAGTGACTGAATTGTTGCCTGAGAATGTTATGTGCTCACATAGACAGGCCTTGTGCAGTGAAAAGGCAGGCATTCTCTCAAGATGTGATTGCATTTAAAAAACCAGTCCCTTACCAATATGGAGCAGTAACCTTTGCTCCTAAACATAGTCAGTAATCTAACCGGAGCTGTAATAACTGACTTCTTGAACATTTGGTGAAACTTCTAATCCTTCTGGGGAAATAATTGTGTGTTAATTAAGAGCTGGGGTTCCACGAGGCTTATTAGCTGTCTAGCTGGATCTCAGAAGCAGAAGGTTGAGCAGAGTTTAACTAAAATTTAGAACTGTTAATTAGTCTGCTTTCTTTCTAGTCTCCTTTCTATTTTCCTGGTTTTGGTTTGTATAGCGCACTTTGAATGACCCGTGAGAAGCTACTGCTACTGTGCTTCTGACATGATAGCTCCCAATTGTAAATGCTGTACTTTTCTAGCTGTGAGAGAATAAAGCTATAAAAGAGCTTGGCTGCCCTTAGCTACAAGCTGGCTTGTTATGGATGAAGAAACGACAGAAAGTGGAAAAAGCAGGCTGGCTAATCTTGTTAAATTGGCTGAGTAATGTTGCATTCACAATATGTGAACTCCATGCTGCAAGGCACAGATGCTTTAATAAACTTTGGATGACCTGTCTTACTTTAGCACTCCTTACAGGGCTCAGAAAGTATTTGATAGGTGCATGGAAACCTAAAAATGAAACCACTTTCCTTACAGACCTCTGTTTTGGGAGTTACGGATATGGGAATTTGTGAATGTGCAAAAGTTTTACTTCCCTGATGCGTGCCTGGGCAAGATAAGGGAGGGAAAGGTAAAACCTGAAACCTGTTTTATTAGGTTGAAAAGTTTGTTAAACAGCAATGTGAACTGTTTCCTGATTTTTCACTTGGATGTTATGGTTTGGTTTACTTTTTGGTGGAGTGGGGTGAGAGGGATGCTTGCATGCAGTGCAAAACTTCCAGGAATTCTGATATGATGTGAGATGAACTGAACAAAACAGCTGCTATTTAAGCTCAATAGCCCCTATGCCCCACAGTGAAACAATTTTGAGCCTATTATAAAAGAATTCTACTGGAATTCCATTTGTTAATTCGTTAATTAGACTTGTCAGAGTCTGCTTTGTGTTTCTTACAATGGCTACCACTTAATTCTAGGGGTGTCGTTAAGCCCTTGAGCTAATTTGACTTCTAGCTTCAGTCCTCTTATATTTAATGCCTCACTTTTAGGTGTTTTGTTGTTCTACTCATTGCAATGTTTGTCTCTTCCTTTCAGTTTGTAGTATGCCTCAACTAAGACATTTGCATTAATATAAATGCATTTGCCTAATACAGATGCACTGCAAAACAGAATATGCATCAGAATGACTAATCCTGGTAATTTAAATGGGTTCACACCAGTAAGGTGTGCCTGTATTTTAGTTCAGAAGTTTGTGGGTGGGGGCCAAGTGGAAAAGGGCATTAAGTGTGATGTAGACACCACTTGAGTTATAAATGGAAAGAGTACTTGGATCTGTAAAAATGTCCTAATCATGCAGATTAGAATAGTTGTGCTGTATGATTGCAGCCCTATTGTACCAAGAATTTGAGAGTCATGGGGTTTTTTCTCATATCTTTAGATATTTCTCTACTCCTTCAAAATACATGTTTGTTTTTTTTATTAAGAGTAGCCTAAGAATATATCCTAAATCTGAATTTGAGAGGCCCCTGAAACAACCAGGTGCTGGTCATAAATGTAGGAATACAGGTATACATTAGTAAGAATCCCAAAATCTCTGTTACAGAGAGCACTTATTGTGTGAGTCTTTTGGCAGTGTTTAAGTTCTTCCACTACTAAATCTTGGGTTTGTTTCTTGTTACTACAGTAGCTTTTCTGTCAAATTCACTGCACATTCAGATCACATTCTGATCTGAGCCCTCTTGGTAAGAGTTGCTTGCTTGGAACCATACTACATTCCTCTAGTTTAATTTTGAAGTTAAAGATTTGTTTTATAAAGGATGATCTTCAGTCCTATACAGATAAATGTCTTAAATGTTTGGTTTTTTTTTTGGGCAAATAAATCCTCTTAACTTTAACAGAGGAAGAAAACTTCCTTTCAAAAATGTTAGTGAACTTACAAATCCAAGCATCTTTTAGTGATTGTGATTTGGAGAATACATCTGGATGGGAAGAGTTCAGCTCTAAGGCACCTCACCTAATCCTGTTTGTTTGGCAAACATCTGTGCATGTATGCCCTATTGCTTACTTTGCAGGACCTTTTTTTGCTCACTTCCTGTTCTGCTTTACCCTCTGAAAAACTGGCACTGAACTTTCTGACATTTATGATCTCAGGAGTTTCTCTGCATTGTTGGAATGGCTGGGATATAATTTATTCCCATTTCCCGGTTACAGGCTCCTTTATACAAAGTGTAACTGCAGGCAAAGGTACTGCATTGTTTAGAACTGATGCAGTGAGAGCAGCACATTGGTAGGGGCAATGCACACTGACAAAGGTATTTTAACATTACAGCTGGGTCGACAAACAAAGGTACAATAAATTTTAATGTTTTGAAGAAATACCTTTATAGTGGTAACAACTGAGCTGTAGATCTTGGCAGGAAGCAGCTGGTTAGTTTAAAGATGGCAACAAAAGATTATTTTAAAACTGCAGGGGGATTTTTTTTTTTTTTTTTGAGAAAAATACTAATGATATGAATGCATGGTTTTGTAAGGCACTGTTTAGAATGTGTAAAATTGCTTACCAGAATATAACAGAAGGAGATACACAAGTACAGACCTGAATATGGAATGGGTCTGTAAAATCTTTGGGATAATTTTGAGAAGGACAAAGTAGGTCAGTGTCCTGTTCTGTTATTTTATAGTCCCTTACACTGCAGGATAAGCTTAGCAGCTCATTTGGGTGAAAGCTATAGAAAACTATGCATGTCTATATGGATGGAGATGCTGCTGTAATCATAGAATCATGTTGTAGAACGGGTTGGGTTGGAAGGGGCCTTAAATATCTTTCAGTTCCAACCCCTGCCATAGGCAGGGACACCTTGCACTAGACCAGAAATCCAATATGTCTTTGAACACTTCCAGAGATGGGGCATCCACAGCTTTTCTGGGCAACCCTGTGAGCATCTTGCTGCTGCAAACTTCCATCCTGCACTATTGCCTATCCCCTTCTCTGTGTGCTTGGGAGGAGTTTGTGACTGTTTGGCTGTAGGTCCAGCTGCAGACTGTGATTTGAGCCATCTAATTCTTTCTGAGTCTCCCTGATGTCCCACTGCCTTCTCATGCAGCCCAGCCACCTGCAGGTTCTCCACCAACTTTGCAGGCAGGTTTGCTGCCTGTCCCTGCCCCAGGAAAAGGGTCTCAGTGAGGTCTGCTCTGTACCTCTCTCCTCTGCAGCTCTCTCTGGGCGCAGGCACTGACCACAGGAAGGGTACATGGTGCAGATCTCCCCACTGCTTCAGCCCCTGGTGGTCTGGTCTGGAATTGGTGTTCCCCTCCTTGGGGAAGCATCTCTGTGCCCCCATCCCAGCCCTACTGGGGGACAGGCTGCCCTGAGCAGTTCACCTCAGCAAGGGGCCAAACTCTGAACCAGCTCGAGGCTGAGCTTCCTTCAAGGATTTGGAAGGAACTGTATCAAAAGAACTCTATAAACCCAAACTCCTCTAGCTTAAAGTGGGTAAAGACACGTGAGGCTTGCTCTCCACACCTCTCTTACCCACTTTAAATAACTGCAGTGGAAAAAGTGTACCTTCAAAGAGGGTATTAGCACAAGAATCTAGACTGACTGTGAGTGTCCTATTCAAAAACCTGCCAAAGACACTGTGACCTTATTTCTGTAGCCCTGGTGTGTTATTAATTTGCTTGGGATTGTACCCTGTAATTCTCTCTGCTGAAGCAAGCTGAATTTCTGACTCTTTCCCAGCAAATTGAAAGTGCCCTTTCAGGATGTAAGGTAAGGACTGACCCTTTCTGCTTTTCAGGCAGAAAAGAGAAAGACAATAAGTTTGAGGTAGTTTTTGAGTTTGGGTTGCAGTACTACCCAAATGAAAACCCATATTCATCTGAAGTGACAGCCTCAGATTTCTCAGTGCGGGACATAATAGTGGTGGGCTCCTCCCTGTCACACAGGGAGTATCTTAGAGGTGAGATCTCTCTGCTACAAGAAGATTAGGACATGGAAACACATCCTTGTGTACAGCTCTATGGGGTGTAATCCAACCTATAAATGCTCTTCCTGGAAAGAAAGCAGAAAAATCACTACAGGTTTGGTAGTCAGAACAACTGAACCTGGGTGAGCTAACACTTTTTTAACTCTTGTAAGCTGTAGTCAAAAGAATTATAAAAGTGGAAATCCTGTTAAGCTGTTTGCTTTCTAATGGTTAAATGGCTTGAAGGTTTTAGAAAAATCAGTGATTTGTGAAGTACAAGTCACCAGTGTTTTATACTGTAGTTAAAAAATGCTATATCTCTATCCCAGTTCAGATCAGATGACAGATACATTTAGCCTTTGTGCCTTAATGCTACTGCATATGAATGTGTATATAATATTCAAAATACATGTTCAATAAAAATTGAATTTCAGTTAATATCTGCGTTAAAATCAAGGATTCATGAGTGATAAATTGTTCACCTTTCTTTCCTGTCCTAGGAGATGTACAGAAGAGAGCCAGTGATGATATGTTGTCAAGGTAAAATGACTTTGCTCAGAAAAGGGGAATATTCGGAGTTCCTATTTCAATGAATAACATCACTGGAATGTTCACCCCATCAGGCAGCTCTGGAAAACAAGCTTTCAGAAGGTCATCAGCTCGTGCTTGTAACCTTGCTGCCATTTGTCTGGTAGGATCTCTCTTCATTGTAAACCTGAGTGCATTTATTAGGATTGCAACGAAGAGAAAGTCTGAAGAGAATATTAAAATAGCTGCTATTGTGCCAGGAAGAAATTGTTTGTTTCGGCAAATAGTGGAGTCCACAGAGCTGTTGAAATGAAAGGTCATTTTCAGACTGTGGAAGAAAATAGGATATTCTTGTGGAAGAAAAGAGAAGAGAGGTGTGTGTGTGGGGAAGTGAGCATTCTTTCTGTTGTCCTTGCAAAGAATCAAAATGTTTAGAAGTTAACTGTTAATTTATTTTTTTTTTAACCTATAATGACCAAATACTTGTGTTCAAGCAATCCTCCAGACAGGCACAAGTCTAATTCTTCAGATAGACACAAGTGGGATTTTTTTTAGCTGCAGTGAATTTGGAGAAAGAGGTAGGATGAATGTAAATGCTCTTGTTTTATCTATCAAGTTGATATGAAGTTCACTAAGGCTATTTTTGACTGTGAGGGACTTCTTGAATTGAAGAAGATAAGACACCCCACTTGCACTCTGTTTTAGGACTAGAACTTAAAATTGCAGTGGAGAAAGCAGATATAACTGTTGTGCCCAATTTACTTTAATAGGACTGTGAAGTTGCAGAAGTCTGGTCTTTTGCTGTCAGTGGCAGGAAAATCCCAAAGATGTTCTTTTAAAACATTAAGTTTCCAAGGAGGAAATAAAGCTTGGTTGTCTTTTTGGTCTACTTATTTTTTCATATCTATTTATACTTTATTTCTAGAGTATAGGAAAAGTTTTTCAGATAAGAATTGTTGATTATAAATTGATGCCTTTCAAGGAGGGAAAATAAATTAATGCCCTCCTTTTTCATTGTATAGGTGCATGAGATGTGCCTGACCCTGGCAGGGGATTTGGGGCAAGATGATCTTTAAGGTGCCTTCCAACCCAAACTGTTCAATGCTATCTGACAGAAGCAACCATGATTCTAAAGAGAATATCTCACATACCCTTTCAGACCTAATTTTTAGTAATCTGCTTTTGATCAGTGAACAAGGGAGAAACCTGTCAGGGAAACTCAACCAAAACAAATTTCTTTCTCAACTTTGCAATGAACTTCCAATTTAATGAGAGAATGGCCAAATGCTGTTCTTGCATATATCACTTCTTTACACAACAACAATTTGAGCCCATTAGAAAAATCTTCTTAAGCTTATTGGGAGGGGTGGGGGCAGGGTGGTGTCCCTGAAGAGGTTTCAAGATAGTGAAATTTGGCAGTTAGGCACCAAAATCTTCCTCTGAGAAATTTAGTGATACACAGTGTTAGGGGATGTGTTGACATCTGGTGCTGTAGATATATTCAAATTCAAAAGAACATGGACAGAAATCAACGAGACTGTTGGTTTCATTGTATTACTAGAACCTGCAGGCAAAAGAAAACCAGTTAAATCAGAATGGGGCCAAGTTGAAGCACTCCACTTCTTCATTTTTTCATCTGCAGGTGAACCACCTGCCATTGTTTATATCTATTTCCTCGATGCAGTTCCCCTAGATTTATTGATACTCCTACGAAGTGGTATACCAGAAACCTTGTAATCTTGTAACAGTTTGCCTTTATGTTTGAGTCAAGCTGTATATTGGTAAATGTGGGTGTTTGGGGTGAGAGAGACAAGGCTCAAATTTCATGAACAGTGCTGGGAAGGGTGGGCTCTGAAGGTGCTTGCATTGCCTCCATGGATATGGGTCATGCAGAATTAGGCAGTCTCACCCACACTCTGTGGATGATCATCAGCAAGCTTCATTCTTTCCTTTGAAATGTAAATCATCAGTGTCTCAGCCACTTGAATACTAAACCCAGCAGATCAGAATGAGTGTAATGCTGGATTCTCTTTAACTAACCTGTCTTCTGAAGAGTGCTGTTTTCTTTTATTTTCCTCACCATATACCACTCTTTCTGCTGTATCTTGATTTATCCTTTCCAACCTTGTGTTGCTGAAACTTGGCAGCCCTGAAAAAGCTTTATTTTGTTAGTAGGTTTTTGTGGGCACACTATACATAAAGGTCACTCAAACACAGATCTGCTGTTCTGCATTTCATCTTGACACTGTGTGGGTTCCAGGTTTTTTATGTAAATGGTGTTAGGATAGTATATTTATTTCCAGCGAAAAGACAGCACAATCAATTTTAAAAAGCAAATGGTGCTGCACTAGATCACACACTTTCCTGGCTAAAAATAGCAAATCAAATGCTGGGAGTTGCTGAATGCTTTCAATCTTCACTCTAAGGTAAAATTTCAAATTAGGAGTATTTCTTAATTTAGATTTAACAAGCTACTACTTTCTGGAATTAAGTCTTTTGTTATATGGTAAAATAGTTAAATCACAACACTGTGGAAATATTGGGTGAATATTTGTGAAATTGGCAGTGTATTTTAGAAAAGTAATTATAAGGTGTGATCACAGGAGTTCTTGTCCTTTCTGATTTTTTCTGTCCTCCAGTACTGCATGTTTGTAGCACCTGCTGAGTGAAACAGGATCTCTAGGTCTGTACTAGCCTTTAAACTCTAACCTTTTAGTGTGTAAGAGAACCAGCTGCCTAATCTAAAGACATTCTAGAATAAATAATGCTTTTCCTCCCATGTATTAGCAGCAACCTTTAGAGAGGTTGCATGCATACTTTCTCTTAAAGGTTATTATGCTAATTTAAGTTTTACATTATTTTCCTCATTCTATAAACACACATAGTAGTCCCATTTATTTTGTTTATTCTAAAAATGCTGAAGTGCTAACCACAGTATAAAAAGTGGAAAATCCGTTCCTTCCATCAGCTTCACTCTGTGTGCTAATGGCAATGAATTTTGAGTTACACATGCCAACTTCTTGTATACTGTATAGGTAAAGGCAGTGGAAGAAGGATTGGTATTGCCATGGAAGTTAAAGAACTGTAGGTGCTAGGAAGAAAGAAACACTACACAGACTGGTTTTTTTTTCTCTCCTTAAATTAATATTATTTTTCTTTCATTAAGCTTTTCTTTTAAAAATGGACCGTGTTATCAGTAATGTGAATCTTAATTGAGTATTCTTTTGTCTGCCATGATAATTTTTAGCATGCTGGAATATTGGCTATACTGTTCTGAAGGTTGCTCTGACTTCAAGTCTTAAGTAAAATAATTTCTTGCAGAGGGCAGGATAACCTGCACATGTGCCACAATTGTCCTTGGATTTCTATACACCTTGCAACTCTCACCAGAGTAAGGTTTTCTTTCCATCTCTCATTTTCATGGGGTTCTGTGAAGTTACAATTTACAAACTTTTTTTTTGTTGTTTTTTAAGTCTGTGAAAGAAAGCTCATGCAATGACTGCACAGGTTCAGACACACAGCCTTTCTTGTCTGGCCCCTGTAGCCTCCATCCAGAATCACTTGCCTGCCACTTTCTCTAGTAAAGCTTTCTTTTGGAGCTGGTCCTTAACTTACCCCTTATATTGTGGGCGAAATGGAAAATCTTTTGTGCAATGTTAGGGGTTTACACCAAACAGCTGGTGAAGATGGAATTTGGGCTCTGATGCTACACACCCTGTTCCCATGAGATGTTCCAAGAGACAAACAAGATACTGAGCTTTTAGAGTTAATTTTTTTCTTTGATTCTTAATATACTCTTGATATCACCTTTTCAGGAAACTCATGCAGTTTCTTTCCCACCTTGTATTCACATATTAGTCTGAAGTTTGCTAAACAATTCTAATTGAAAACAGTGAAGGGAGCAAAGCACGACATGGTGTTTGAACTGTGATGGCAAACACAAATATCCATGAATATTCACGTGAAGGAAACTTAGTCTCTTTTCCATTTGATGCTTATATTTTGCTTTTTTCTAAATTTGACAGTGTGTTACTTATGAAAAGATCCAAAGGATCACAAAGACTAGGTATTTATATGTATTTCAAATAAGTTTAGAATGAAAATCTTATTTAAAATAATGTCAGGTACTACAATAGCAAAATTGAGGTGTGGAACTCTGATTATGCCAGTTAAACAAAAGATTGTTGTTTTAATTTTTTTTCGTTTTTACCAACAGCACAATAGCAGCTCCTATTGATTTGTCATCTGGTGCCAGACGTTTTTACTGCTAAAATATAGTCCATGTAAAAATCAATGCATGCATACTATAGTACATTAATTACTGTATAGTTTTTGCTTCCCAACTAGGTGCTTACTGACTCAATATTAGGTCTTCACATGATAGAGATCTAATGAACCTTTCTTCTGTAATCCATTATATAGTGCTACTGCAGATGCAGAAATGATTTGCTCACAAATTTCAAACTTTGTGGCAAGTTGTGCAATATTGTTGCCTCCCAGGTTTTGAAATTATTCAGCTTCTTCAAAAGCAGTAAAATCTCGGAAAATAATCACTACAGAATCAGATGAGCAAATAGAATGTTCATGGGGCTGAAATGAGGAGCTACTAAAATTTATCATAAAGAAAAATACATTTTTTTGTGTATTAAACTCTGCTCATGCTTTCTGTATCCATACTCTATTATTAACTCCATCAGAAAGAAGTAGACAGATTTACAATGTACAGGTTTTGGTTTTAAGTGAATGGCCTGCTTTTACAGAGTTCTCTTAGGAGAAATCATCTTGCATTAATGCTTGGTTTTTTACATGAATCTGTAATACTTTTGAAGCAGTTTGTAGTGTTTCAAATAGGCATAAAAAGCAGGTCATAAATGTACACAAACTGAAAACATGTATTACAGAAGCAAAATCTCTTGCTTTCCTGTAAATAGCTGCCCTCTCAAGAAGTCAGAAAATGTGTTGCTTAGGATTACAGCTGGAGTTAAAACAAGTAATCAAAACATATTTCCCTTTTTCTGAAATAAATGTAGATGGAGGTGATTTTGACTTGGAAATAACTGCAACTTAAAAACACTCTGCTGCACAGGCCCTAAACCTGATGTGTTTAAATCTTGTTGAGCCCATTTTTTTTCTGATGTGAGTGCTTTAAAGCTCAACTTATACATTTTAAGTTTGTTTGACTTAACCCTTTGAGCACCTTGCTCGCTCACACATTTTACTGTTACATGAAAATAGTTTGAATTATGCAGTACAGTTCATAATATTCTTTGTGTACACTGATGTGATTGAGAACTAGATATTGAAAAGGTTTTGTGAAGCTTTACTAAAGGAAGAAGATACTTAATATGTTAAATTTGATATAAAGTTGTTTGTTTTTTTTCAGATAACATGCCTTAAAAGGCTGAGTTTTGAGTTTTTAAAAATAAAAAATAGGAAAAAAAAATAAACCCAAACATTTCAAGAAAGGTTTGCAGGTGAAATAGTCTTTTATCCTTCACATAATGGGAGAGAGGTGGGAGGAGTTGTGATCATCTGAGTCGTGATTTCTCTGCAGTGCTGTTGTGTGTCCTCATAACAAGATCACAGATTCAGAATATAAAATTGCAGATTAGTTATGCATATCTGAAAGCTGTTTAAGAGGCTTGCTAAGCTCTAAATTGTGGTGGAGTTGTTTCAACAATAATTCAGAATTAATTTGCAGAGTTTATGAAAGCTGAGGTTGACAGAGAGACCATGAAAACAAAATGCAGATATCTGCAAATACCATAATGTAGGACATTTTTTTATTTGGAAGGTTTATAATTTTGTCAGTGGATTTAGAGTTTGAATCTTCATTTTTCAGTGGTTTTCCATGGGTATGTTTGTTCATCCCTACTTCAAATAAATATAGTCTCTAAGCAGAGGTGAATTTATCCTAGAAATGAGAATGAGTTTCTGTTCTTTTTTTTTCATCAATGGCAAATAGCAATTGGGTTTTTGTTTTTTTCAGAGGAAGATGAATTTGAAAACACTTCTATTATCTGATAAGAGTACAGTTTTGTGAATGGTATTAATCTCCCCAAAAGTTCAATATTTGTCTTTTGAGTCCATGAAGACTCTTTATACATTTTGAATGATGGCTCACATTGATTGCATTAAACTGAATAAAATGACATCTTCAGTATTGTGTCTATCTCCTCCCTCTACTTTTGACTGACTGTACAAGTTTCAATTAAGTTGGAGGCTGATAGAATATTTTTTAAGCTTCCTTTTAGGAAACAGTAGATATTGCCATAGTGAACTGGAGGATTTCTTCTTGTTGAGTAAGGAAAATGTTAATCTGTGAAGAGAGGTTTTTTAAAAATGTGTGTGATTTAAGTAAAACAGACATTGCCAAGCCATATTACAGGCACTCACAACTGTTTAGTTCTTATTAACTTTGCTTTCAATTCACCTAGTTTTCTTTTAAATTGTTCAGTTGAGATGTTTGGAGATTTGAACATATAATTAGATTTCTCTCACAAAAGAAACAGTGGATTATAGTTCTTGATGGTAGGTTCTCTATGGAACTATACTTTACATCCCATAACTACAAAAAGCCATTACAAAATTGTACATATAATTTAAAGTGTAGAATCTGAAGTCTGTCAGATAATGCCAACATGCCCACAGCTTCTGCTGGCTTGGTCAGGCTGCATGGTCTGTGCAGTCACACCTGAGACAGCACTGTAGAAAATTACTACAAAATGGAAAAAAAGTTTGACAAACAGGTGTGTAGGCTTTTGTAGACCCTTCCTTCTTAAACTTATCTGAATTTCAAAAAAATCCACTTATTTTTGTCCCAAATAATTTCCTTCCACGTGGTCTTTTTCCTTTCCCTCTGACAACACTTCTTTGATATCACTTGATCCACAGGGTATTGGAAGTGGAATTTTTGTGTCAGTGTGGTCTGTTTTGTTCACTGCATCAATGACTTTGCTGTTAATGAAATGGTGTGTGTGTGTGTGTGGAGAGGGGGAGAGTTCTTGAAGGAATGCTGATTATTCCTACAGGCATCTACACATATTGAAATAATAAAACATCTGAGAAGTTTCAGTTCTAACTGGCATTTTAGAATTTATTGATGTTTCTACTCTGTTACTTGCTTGGAAGATGAAAGAACTTCCAAACAAGTTAATTTCTAAGGGGTTAGATCATTTTGTGGTTAATTAAAACAATATAATTGAGTTTAGTTGATATGAAATTGTTCAGTTTAGTTGGTGGTCTGAACAGCTCATTCAGGGTTTTTATAGCCTGGTACTTGAAGTTGTAAGAAAACAACAAGCAGAAATTGCTGGGTCAAAAAGCATCTGTGAAGAGAGGTATAAATTCTCAAGTATGCAAGCAAGTACTTCTCAATGCTCAGAGGAGTCCCTAGAAGGAGCATGTTACAAAACCTTTAGTGTTTTATAAGTGCTGGGGTGAGGATTATTTCTACTTCTTGTTTCAGATATTTACAAAATTTTATACTGTTTTCTCACTTTTTTTTTAGCTTTTTTGTTAGTTCCTCCTTTCTGTTCTATTCACATGGCTAACATGTTTATCTCTTGCTGTGTTCACAAATAACTGCTCAGCAGGCAAATGCCTAATGCAAGAACGTTGCAGAAGTTCAGGCCGATGACTCAGGTCTCCACAGGACAGAATTTCTCCACTGTCACTGCTCAGTGACAATTGATGGTTTGCTTTCAGAGAGGAATTACACTCTCCTGTGTCATTGCCGGGCGATGGAGGGTTTGGTTTTAATGGGATTCTGTTGCTGTGTGAGAATGCTCATCTGTAACTCTTCCATACAAGGAAAATAAGGATTTCCTCATCAGTTTTCTTACTGCAAAGGGGGGGATGCTGCACAGTTTTCATTTCACATTTTGAGAGAGAAACCCTCAGGGGTTGTGAAAATTCTAAAAAAAACAACCTGTAGATGTGTAAGGGTGTTTTTGATCTCCCAATTGCACTATTTCTGACTGAGGACAGAAGATTGAGTTGTGAGGGACAGAGCAGCAAACACTGTTTATACATCCTGCTGAGACTGAAAGATTCCTCTTTGATCACTTCAGAAGGAAAGAGTGACTGAGAGAGACTTTCCCGTGTTGGGGTGGAGTTGTCAAGTCCTGCATCCACAGTTTGCTATAAGGATTCCACTGGAACTTAAAGAGGATAATGGAGGAGTAAATTAGCCTGTATTTATCTTGGACTTATGTATTTAACATACTAATACATGCCTCAGAACATCACAGTCCTCTTATGGAGTATGTCTTGCTATGAATAATAAGTATTACCAATGTCAGGATTTTGTTAAAAAACAATCTTGTTGCATTTGGTCATTGAGACATAAAATATTTCCAAACTCATGCTATGACTGGATTTATCCCTGTTCTCGAATTGCAGACTTTTTCTAGTGGTGCCTGAGGCTTGCTGGGTTAAATGATGTCTGAGGAAGGCTTTAGCATTCACTGCTTGACTGCTTTATGTGGAATTAAATGAGCTTAATGATACAGTGTTATGGGTAGTGATGAGCAAAATAGAACTACAGTGTACAACACTGATTAAATTACTGTATTTTTCTTAAGCTAAACTTCTACATCAAGATTTATAAGTTGATTAATGTTAGTCATGCATGAAAGCCTGTCTGGATTAGATTCTCAATGCTGCTATAGGTTATGCTTTGAGAATTCTGATACGTGTATAATCTTTGAGATCATCTTTAGTAAGATATGATACAAGTAAATTAATATGGACGAGGTTTGAATTTCACTTTTTTTCCCACTCTAAAACATTTAGGAAGGGTGCAAATATTGCCACTGTCAAAGTTATACATGTATTATAAAATATGCACTATCGATGCTCTTAAAATGCCAGGTGTGGCTGGTTTATGTGGTTCAGGAGTTGCAGCAAGGATTTTAAGATCATTCAGGTGTTGTATGTTCATGACCTTAATAAACACATGACAGCTTTTATTATCTGAGGTTTCAAACCCCAGTGTGAAGAGGGGAGGGATGGTGCTAAGTGAGGCAGAAACTGGAAGGGGTTGAGCTATTGCTTGTTTGGTTTGCTTATTTGTTACAACACTACTCAAGCATAACTTTCTTCATGACCTTTTAAATTATTTGGTACTTGATGATGTACTTCATTTGAGAGCATGTCTCTAGCCTTGAGATTTAAAGTGGTTGTTGCAAAGGAATATTGATGTGCAGGCAGTTAATAGATTTTGATTCCATGGAAATGCTGTGGGGCAGCTCAGTCATTTGCTTTTTGACACTGGCTGCAGTGTGACACTCAAGTTTTACTGGATTAAAGTGGCTGAAACTTGTGTGTTGACTGCTATTTCCTTTTTTGTGTTACTCCTACTGAACAATAGATTTTAATTCTCTTAATGCATGGCACTACTGTATTTTGGGTTTGCAAATCACTTTCTATAGAAAGACCTATTTTTCTCTGCTTATGAATCTTTTGTGGGTTGAGTTTGACTTCTAAACTTCACTTCAAATTTTCTTTGAATATACCTACATAATTTTTGATTATATGTTACTTGCATGCAATTTATTTCAGACATTACCAGTATTAGCATAGGTACAGATAGTTATGACCTGGTTAACTCAAGGAAAGGAATGGAAATGTGATAATTTACCTTTCAAAAAAGTCTTTTATTCTTCTCTTAAAGTTTACACTAATAATTTCCTCTTTCAGGAAGGGTGAAGTATTCTTTCTTTGTAGTTTCTATTTCTTCTTAAGAAAAAAATTTCCAGTTCTATATCTTACGGATATATTGGTGTATGAACTAACAAAATAAGTATTGTTTCTTTTCAGTTGTAGTGTCATTTCTGTAATAAGCTATGCACATGCTTTACCATTTATTTTTTTTTGAAGATCACTTGAGAAAGATTTGTTGAGTGGAGGATATGTAAAGTTCCAGTTGAGACTGAAATTTCAGTAGAGTTATGGACTCCTGAATACAGAGACCTGTTAGGAAAATGCTGACAAACATTGGAAATATAATTCCCTAGTAAAATTCTGAGAATATCCTACCTGCTGCTGCATGTTCTTGTCATTTGTAAAAATACAATATACAAGAGGGGAAAGGAATCTGTCACTGTAAGATATTACTTCCAAAAAACTGCAATAACTAGCCTTTTTCAACACTTGGGAAGAAATGAAAATAGCAGTTAATTCATCTCAATTCTGTAACAATTGAAACACACATAAAAAAAAATCTCATTCAACTCTATGGTGTCTAATTTTGACATTATACTTTCAGGCCATCAGATGGAGAACAGCACAGGGTTTACTTTAATTGGATTGTGTTGGAAAAGGCTGCTACAAGACACTCTGGAGCAGATTGCCCAACAGGCTTAAACACAGCATAATTCCTTTCACAGAGTGGGTGGGAAATGCTATCACTCCTGACACGATTGTGTTTTACACTTGGTTTGCACATATGCAGGTGTTGACATAAGGTCCAGAGCAAAATAAAGGACGTTGTCTTGAAAAGTAATAGAAAGAGAAATAAGATGCTCAGCATGGATCAGGTAAATGCATAGATAGGAGTGTAGGACAGGTAAATACTTTGGTTGAATAGGAAGTCTGACTTTGTTTATAACATGAAAAAGCACATCACTTTTTAAATATTAGCTGAATGTACATGAGGAAAAAATGTAATCCACATGACAACTGATTTTTATTACTGTTTTCTTTAAGGCAGAGCATGAGAGATCTGGATTCATACTGGTTCTCCAGTATAAATCAGATTAATCTTGCTCTAATTGTTCTCTTTTTAATGTGCCTTTCTTAAGGTCATCTGACTCCTGCTGTTTTAAAATCACTGAGAGGGTGATCTGACTTCTATCTTGGTCTCTCAGTTTCTCTTCATGTTAGAAACCTTAAAGAAAACATAGCTATCTCTTTATTTGGCTATCAAAATTCTGATAACTTTCAGAATATAGCATCTAAATATCAGAAATGTGAGTGAAACTTTGAACTGCTTTGGTTTTAACTTTTTAATTAAAAGTGTATTTTTACCAAGTTCAAAACGGTAGGAAAAACAGTACTGTATAAACTGAGTTGCCAAAACTGCTAGAGAAAAAAAAAAAGCATAACAAAAAGGTAATTTTTTTTCTTTGGGGGCTTCAAATTCAGATTACTTGCCAGTGAATGTCGATCAAGTCAGCCACAGCAGATTGCTGAGTCTTTAGCAAGCCATCCCAAGCTAGTTTCTTGGCACACAAGAGTCTCGAGTCTGGTGATCACTCTAAATCACGTCCCCCACACCAAAAACCCCACCTTGCACAAACTCATATTTTAATGTATGTCTTGCTTCCTCAGTGGTGGGAGGGCCATGGAGATGGTGCAACCAAAAGGCCTGGGACAAAATGAGGAGCAGCAAACCATCCTGAGTCAGAGTTTAATACTCTGTTCCCTACAGTGCTCTGCCTTTCGAGCAGACCAAGGGAAAGAACAGTCAAGCAGTGAATGAGGCTTCAGATCACAAGTTCATTAATTATGAAAGCTGAAGAACAGATAGCACACACTTAGTGAAGGTGCAATGATCAGTGTACACCATTACGTGTGCACAATGCAAATTGCGAGAAGTAGGGAGCTGTTTTGGAAGAAAAATAATGAATACACTTTAGAAAGGTAATGACATGCCTATACATCACTGAAACAGGAGGCAGAGCACAAAAACAAATTAATGATTATTTGTAAACCTAATAAGGAAATGTCAAGGACAGCTAGTGCACCAGAGAGTATATGAATGGGAATGAAAGAAAAGGGAAAGGCAACAGATGGTGAAATTATGGAAAAAAAAATCTTTTGTGAACCTTGGTTGCTTGAATGGCTGTGGGTATGGAACTACCCAACCTGTGTGCAAAACTAATGTGAAAAAAAAAAAAAATCTCAAATGTTAACCTTAAGGTAAATATAGTTTATGAAGGTTTTTCACAGCTTTTCTTCCTTAGAGGAAATGCTGTATGTTCTGCTACTGCACATGGCAGAGTAAGTGATCTCTCATTTCTCAGACTTCTTGGGAGGACAGCAAAGAGTAGTTGCCTAACTGGAAAGCCATACACACTTCCTCTCTTGTATTTCTTAAAAATCCTTATGTGCTGTGGATTCTTGCTTTTGGAAGGGGACCCAAAGGAATGCCTTTGCTTTGGGAAAACTGCATTTCTTTGCAACTGCAACCTTTTCAGGGAATTGACTAAGTTTTGCAAACTTCTAAAATAATATTAAGAAGAAAATGGTATTTGAGGAGTGCTACATTTCGTCCTCAGCAGAGAAGAACATTTTCTTCCCCATTTAAAATCATGAAGTTTGTAAACTTTATCTTTTATGCTGTAATATAAATCTTTAATAATGAGGTAAGACAGTTTTTGCAATTTGTCTGTTTTCAGCCCCAAATTTCAACTGGCTCTAGTTATAGCCTAATGAAATTCAAATAGCTGGACTGAAGGTTAGAAGGGTGATGACACAAGAAGCTGATATTAATAATGTATGTGAGCAAATAGACTTGCAGTAGCAGTTCCAACAGTGTGGAACAAGTTGCAAAGAGAGGTCTGTCTGAATATGACCTGCACTAGAAAACAGGATTGAAACTCAAGGTCTGCAAGTTTCAAAACACAGCTTTCCTGTCTGCTGAGCTCCTGTCTAGTAAAAGCCATCCCCCGCTGTGCAGCAAATGCCCACATCATTTCATGACAATCTGGCCAAATAAGCAGTTACAGATTTTCCCCCTTCTGAAGCTGTCAGCCTTACCAAGTGTGATGTGGGACTGAATCAGTATCTATGCTTGATCCTTTGTCACAGTGGAAATAACCAGTTTTCATACTGGTTGGTGTGAGCTAAATCACCCCATGCTCCAGAAAACATGAAACTGCCTCGTGTTTTGTGCTTCCTTAACACAGGAGGGTTTGTAGATCCATTAATTGAGCATGGATTTCCTCCTGGCTAAATGATCATGAAATACAATATCAAGACCTGCACACTTCTCTTTTAATAAGAATACTAGTTAATTTTCAGATAAGAGTTTCCAGCTTCCTGTATTGTTTATCCTAGATTCTGTCAATCACCTGAAAAGAGGATAATCTTGTCTATCATCTTCTCTCAAAAGTCCAAGAAAAATGAATGCATCAGATGAAGCTCATGTCTTACATGATTGTTTTTGTGTCAAGTTTTAGATACACCTATGCCATTTTCTGGAAATATTCAGCTGAGGATTCATTGGTAAGATAGTCTTCAAGTCTTCTTGAATTCCCCTCCTGCTCATGCTGCCCACTTCACCACCCCTCAGGATTTGTTTGTGTCAATTTTTCTTCCAAACACCTGACAAGTGTCTCATGTAGTGAATTAAGATAAAATGGTAATTTTGAAAGTCCTGAATTAATTAGCATACTTTAAATTTTGATAAAGTGCTTCAGAGATTTAGAAAAAGTTGGCACTTACTGGGGCAAGCCTAGAAATGAAGTGATGATCTTTAGTGGTGGGCAACCATTTATCAAGCAGCTTCAGTGGTTTCCAGACTTTAAAAAGTGACAAATCAAGGCAGTTCTTGCACAGATAACACTTGAACAGAGTATTTAGTCACTGTTGTCAGCTTTGATCAATCAGATTTAAATGCAGGTAGTTGATCTGATGGTAAGTACTGCCTGTCTTTTGTTTATAGAAAAAAAAATATTATAGTCTTCCATTGCAGCATTCTCCCAAAAGCTTTATTGATTCTGTTTGTTGCTCAGTGGATTTATGAAGTCTCTCTTCATACATCATCCTCCTGACTCAGCAGTATCTACTGTAAAGATGAATGATGTTGCACCAGGATAGACTCTGACCCGAGAACAGTCTTGCATTGTGTGCCACCAAAAGAACAAGTCTAGTCTCTTAATGCTTTCAGCTATGTAATTTCTTCAGCAGTGCTCCTTCACAGTTACTCTGTGCCCTTGGAAAGGACTGGAAGAAGATTATCTGCCTTTCACAGAAGAAAGTATCAAATGTCTGCTGTTCTCTGGGTGATGTTATTTGGCTGTGCAACACTGACTGCACAATACCTGCTCCTGTGGATGCAAGGAATCTTTTCCAACAGTAAAAGTTAGATTGCTAATTTCCCTGCACTCTTATAAGTGGTTTATCTCCAAGTAAGATTTTCTGGAATGTTAACAGAGAGTTGTAACAAGTAGCTTGTTCTGGTATGTGTGCTGTTACTCTAAGGCTAGGCAGTTCTTTGGTAGCTAAGCCACCATTGAAGGAGAGGAGACGAGTCACTCTTTATCTCATCCCTGTGTTTACAGTTAATTTAATCCAGGAAAGATGCTAGATTATTTGCCCAAAGGCAAAAGGCAAGCAGGGGCTAGCATCTGGAGTTGCTCAGTCCACTAGCAAGCAGTCCCCATTTAAAAAAAAGATGTACATGTCCTCCTGGTCTGTCTCTATGGTATTCTCCTACCAGACTTCAGCACATTTCTTGCCTCTGGAGAGCTGAATAGGCAGCTATGTTATTGCATTTAGCATGGTGATGTGCTGAGATCCTAAGTCCTGGTGAGGGAGGCCTTCAAAGCTCAGGTGAAGCAATCCACATGCTATCACTATCCAGAATTTGGAAGCCTTGCTGGCTTGCATTGCAGCCCAGTGCATGAGGGAGTGTATTAGAGGCATGGTGTCAGCTCTGCTTGCATGAGAGCTGTAGCAGGGGTTGTTTGGAAATAGCTCTGGTTCAGCAGTAGCTGCTCAGGATCAGGTGCCATTTGCAGGGGTGAGAAGCAGCACTTGCTTGGGAGGTAGGAATACAGGAACCTTTAGCTTTCAGTGGTTTCTGAACCATTCTGCCCTTCAGTAGTCATTCTGGATGTTGTTTCTTATTTACCTTTGTTAACTTGCTTCATTACTCCTGTATTTTTCACTGCCATTTGTTTAAAAAATGCTTTCATTCATGGAAAATGAAAATACATTCTGAATTCTTAATGCAAGCTTTCCTAATCCAAGAAGCCAGTTCTGGGACACAGTTCTCAAAGTCTCTTTAAAGGTTTCTCTCCTGCTGCCCTGCTGCTGTCCTTGCTCTGCATCTTTATTCTGTTGGTGAGGTTGAAGCCTTGTTACCACTAAGCAGTGAATCTCAGAGTTTATGATAAATAATTTCATGGAAACCTCAGCCCAGCAATAAACAAAAAAGAGAGCAGAGTGTTAGGGGTTGTTGGGAAACAAACAAAGAATAAAAGTGTACACCATATATTAATCCCAGGTTTGTCTGCATTTCTTTGGATACCATATGCAGCACTGGTTCCTGCTGATTTGAAAAGTGCACAGAACATTTGCAGTAGGTTCAGAGAGGGACAGCAATAAACTGTAAAGCTATGGTCTAGTTTCTGTTTAAGAAACAACCAAATGTGGGGAAAAAAGTTGCACAGCTGGAGAGAGATAATAGACAAAAATCAAATATAGGTTCAGAACATTTTTTTTGAATCCACAGTAATTTTTTTTCTTTAAAGGTCATTTAAGAATACTATTTTTTCACATGTAATGAAGAAATTACTTACTGTGAGCGTAGTGAAGCACAGGCACAGGTTATGCAGAAAAGTCTCATCCCTGGAAGTATTCAAGGGGCAATTGAACAGGACTTGGAGCAACCTGGTCTAGTGGGAGGTGTACCTGTCCATGGCAGTGGGGTTGGAACTAGAAGATCTTTAAGGACCCTTTCAACCCAAGTTATTCTCTGATTCTGGACCTTTTTTTTCTTTTTTTCCCTTGAGAGAAAAAGAATTTGGAACTCCCTATGATTATTTTTTGTTTCTTCGATGATATTTTGTTACATAAAGGGAATTCTGATAGAACAGAAAAAACCTGGCAATTTAAAAATTAAAATACTAGCCAATTACATATTGGCAAAACCAGCAAAATTTAAATTGGGTTAGCTAGTTGCTATAGCCTCAGGCTGGTGCATCAAGTAGCTTGATAATTATTTTCCTTCTTGTCAGAAATGGAGAACTGCTAAAGGCAGGCTCTGTACTGTGTAACACACATGCATGAGTTCCACATTTGTACTGCCTCACATGCTGACAGACTGCTCTGGAAAAATTAATGCTGCCAAACTCTTACAGCAATTGTCTTCTAAACAGGGCTGTTAAATAAGGCAAGTCATGCCTTGAGAGTGTTTTGTTTCTTTGGGGAAGGGGGAGTGTGGGGGCAGGAATCAACTCTGATTTGGGTTATAATCAAAAATTTTCCTCTGGACTTCCTAGGAACAATGCTAGGACAGTAGTTTTTCCAGCCTCAGCTTCTCAGCACTAAGTGAAATTTTTCTTTAGTTTCAGAGTGCATACAATAAGCATATCTTATGTTTACATTTGAAACCAACTGAGCTAGTTTCAACATATCCCAGTTCTGTTCATCTCCACCACAAATGCAACCCACGCTGTTCTCAAATCTATCTGGTAGCTTTGATTTCCACAGACATTTCTAAATAAATTAAAATTTTAAAATCTGTTTTTTTCCTTTTCTAACTTATTTTGAAAGAAGGTAGTGCTTTGTTTGAAAGTAAGTAATTCCCATTGACATAGAACTGTTGAAATTGCAAAGATGTTCAAGATTTTTGGGACTGGAATGTCCCTCCAGCCTTGGATTCCTCTTAAAAGTCTTCATAAAGAAATCCTGTTGCACCTCTGAGACTCAGTGCATCAGGTGAGGTTTGTCAACAGGAATTCATACTTTTAACAAAACCAAAAATTACATTGAAATCCCTTGCAGTAAAAAATTTGTAATATTCATGGTGTGTAAGGCAGCAGATCCTGTGATGTTGTGCAGTTACAAGTGAGTGTCAAAAGATAACAGCCCTGAGGGCCTTGAGATGCAGAGGCAAGACAGAACAGACCTGGGGTGGGTGTGACTTGCAGCATGCTTCCTGGGAAAGGCTGGGACCTCTGGAACCAGTGATTCATGTATGCTACTTCTAAACTATTTTTTTTCCTTATAAATGTTGCTTAATTCATTAATTACTATAATCACTTACTTAATAACAGGGTAGTGAAACTTGATCTGTTGATGCCTATGAAATTGAAAATTGCATACTATGGCATACCTGTCTGCAGCTAGGAAATGTTTAACGCTGTGTTGTTGGACTTCCAAGATTATTTTATTGAAATGATGATAATTTAGGTTGTGGCCTTAGTTATTAATAAGGCACTAAAGTAATATTGCTAATTAGAGACTAAGAAAATGGGATTAGAATCCAAAATAGGGACCAGAGTTTAGAGTAAGTAATTTGGATCTGGTATAGCCTGAAAACTGATATGCTGTCTCTGCAAGACTTCTAGCTCAAAGTGTAGGATGCTCAAATAGTGTCTTGGTCAGGAACTCTCAAACACTGTGTTGAGGAGTGGGAGGAGGGGAAGGAGGGTCATATGTGAATGATCTGAAATCAAGTTTATGCAGATGGATTCACAAGAGGCGAGCATGGCTGTTCACATGAGCCTGCTCTCTGTAAATTCAGGTGAGGGAATCAAAGTTGTGTTGTTTTTTATCTGTTTCTACTGTATTTAAGAGCAGGTATTTAGTACACAGTTCAAAGATTCTTGTGGACAGCCTAGGTGAAGTTTAAGTGGATGATCCCCACCATTTACTTGTTAAAAGAGGCAAAGGTTGCAAAGAGAGAGGCCTGGAAAGATTTTTCAATGAAACAGGTTGAGGGAGAAAAGAAGAAGAAGAATGGGGGGAGATTCATGAGAAAAACACTTTCTTTCTCCTCAAATAGGATGTAGCATATTAATGTAGAAATTCAGAAGTGTGTTCAATTAAAATGTGTTGGAACTTAAATGATGTTGGAACAGCTGAATTTGTAAAAATTATTCTAATACCAAAAGTTTTAGTTATCTGGATGTGAATGAAATGCAACTTTTACTTTAGTCACTTTCAGGAAAGAAATTAAGAAGAAAGTCCTCAAAGGATGAGCTAGGAAACACAACCACTGAACATTATTCCTGCTTCTGCCATGACTGACCCTAGCATTTTCTATTACTAAGTTTTTATGAAACCAGGAAGATTTATTTATCCATTCAAACATGCAGTTTGTCAAACTCTCAGGGGAAAGAATGTGTATCATACAGTGCATGTACTGAAACAAAAGCATGTTTCATCATTATATTCAGAAAAAAGTATCCCTCAAACAAGCCACTTAACACCAAACCCTGTTGACAAAGTTGCTGAATAATTTCAAGGGATGACAGTAGATGTGGAAAGGTTGCTCCAATACACAGTGAATACGTGCTGGTTTAGGGAGTCAGTTTCCAGTGGGAGATCTGGAACAGATCTAAACTTCCAGTATGATGGAGGTGGAGAATTGGAAATCTCTGCCTGCAGAACTGAGTCAGTTCATGTCATGTTGGCCGGTATTTGCTGAATTTACCAGAGGGAAATGCTAACTGTGGGAATGGGTCTTTAACTCCTGTGAAGCTAAAATTTAGATCCCTTAGTTCCTCTGAGGGACACACTTACACCTTGTGATTGACAAAACAGAATTGTTTTATGGATATTGATGGGTAGTCTCCACCCCACTTTGTATTGTTTCTTTAGTGGATTGAGAGATTTAGGAATGCAAGCATGTGCTCTCCTTCTTTTCCACCCTTTCCCCTGCTTAATTCACCAAATGTAACTCACTGGTTAGCATGCTTTTGCAGGATGTGAAATCAAGGTGCCAGTTTCTTCAGGAAGGGAGTTTGCCATTGTTTATTTGTTTGTTTTTAATTTTTTGCCTTCTAAACTATTTTGCTGAGTTAGTCTGTGGTATTTCCTAGCTCTTGAATTTAATTTTGTTATGAACAGCAGGGCAACATCAAAGATTAATTGGGCCAAACACACATTGCTCTCCCTTCCCAGGGAAGTGTCCTGATTGTGAAGTACAGGTCTGGCTCCTTCATTTTATTCTTCAAGGATTACTTATTAATATTACTGAAATTATTTATTCAATATGAAATGAAGTGCATGTTTTAGGTTGCAAACCTACATAGCTACCAAATGACAAAGTGGTTAGAGTTTTCTCCCTCTGGCCTATTGCTTCTTTAGTTATTAGACATTATAATAGTTTTAATAATAGGGTTAGACAATAATTCTGTCTGAAAGATGTGCATTGTTTAGTTTTTAGGATGACTTCCCAGGCCGAGGGTCATTTTTGTATTGGTTTCCTGTAGTTGAGGATAATCCTGACTGTGCAATATCAGGATGAAAGTCTTCCTTGGTTTTGTTCAGGTGTGTCCTTCACAAAAGGAAATCATGGGTGAAGTTTCTATTGACAATAATCAGGTTTCTCAAGAGCAAGGTGAAGAAATTAGGTCGGGCTCATGCTTAGCAGAGGAAGAGATGGGAGACAGTTCAGATCAAGTAATGAGAAAATATGTGCTTCCTGCTGGAAGAAAAAAAAATATATTTTTTCTGGGGGGGGATGGTTCATCTGATCAGTGTTATAAGTAAATGCTTTACTCTTTACCTCCTTAAAGGGCATGACACTGTGTACTCGAACACCATTACATGAAAAAGTAGCATTGTAGAATATTACTTATAATACAGATGAGTTTTTAGAGTTTTTTGTAACTCTTCACAGTGTTTTTATGAAATGACCTTGTTGAGTCATGTGTTTCTCTTCAAATGTCATCAAAAAGACAGAAAATCCCCTATGAAAATTTGGTTGAAATTTCAATTCACCAATGAGATCCATTGCCCTTAGAGTTATTATGATTGCAAAAGTTAAGTCTGTCCAAACATAGTAATGGTGGAAGTTATGAATTCTGTCCCCTAAATGTCTTACTTTCGAAGGAAATCAATTAATGCATTTCTGATCCAGAAGACATGCTCTTTTATTAATTAGTCTACAAGGAATTGTTAGGTTAGATGATTATGTTCAATTAAGCATAATGAAAGTAATTAATATAGGTTCTGGTTTTAGGTGGTTGAGTTAATAGTGCCATTAAATGCCTCTGTTGTGATACTGCTTGTTCTAGCAGAGAAAAAAGTTTAAAAGGAAAGAGGCAAAAGTGTTTTTTCCTTTGTTTCTCTCTCAGGAGCAAAATAATTTCTCTGTCATATATGCAGAATAGTTTACATTTCTTTTGTAATTTCTAATGCTTATAAGTACACTGTAATACAATACATTTTAAAATTTTGCAAGATATCCTTTAAAATATTTAATTACAATGTGGTTTAAAAGTACTAGTCACAATAAAGGGAGTGTACTTCAAAGTATTCAAGATTTACTTACCAAACACCTCATGCTCTGCTATGTAGGTCTAGAAAAGGGCCAGAAGCCCACAACAAATACTGTTTGAAAAGGAAGTGGTTCCAAGTAAGGATTTCCTCTGGGTGTCTTTCTGGCTTCTGCTGTTTTGTTTTGAGGAGGTGGCAGTGGAAAGTTGTTTCTCATGCATTCACAGTGGGCTACTTTTATGCCTCAGAGTTCCTAAGCCACCAAATAAAGAAGAAACTTGTGATGAACCAGCTTTGGAAGTATTTAATATCTTGAGTCGTATTTAAATGAGACAAAATGAAATTTTGCAGCATAACCAGTTGCTGTCGTAACTATTTTTTCAGGTTTTTTATAGCACAGAATGGAATACAAGAGTTGTGGAGGGGATGTGTTCACTTCCCTTGGATATAAGTTGTACTCCTAAGGTTCATAAGGTTGCACTGATCCAAAACACAAAAACACTCAGCAGATCAGTCTCTTCAGAAAATACACTGGTCAGTCTTAGATAAGACTTGGCAGAACACATTCCTTCTTCCTATATAAAAAAGCAATATATTCCTACTTTTAAAAAATCTTAGCAGCAAAAACTTGATTTAAGAAACATATAAATTTGAGTTTCAGGAGGTAACTATATGGGTATGTAGAAATGGGGTACAGAAATATACCGGCCAGCAGTTTAAAAAAAAATTAATTGTTTTCTCATGGTGATTAATCCTGCAAGTAACCTGTGTTTTCATAGTCCCAGTAAAATTCAGACCAAATGTCATTGGAACAACTTCTATTTGTTGGATATTTTTATGTGAAATATTTCAGCCTTTTCTGCTCTACAGCTACTGGTACTGCATCTCTTGTCACTAATACATAAAATCAAACTCTAGATGCTTTAAAATTGAAGTTAAAATTGACCTGTTATCCATGCTGATATATGGGGTTTGTCTTGACCATCTGTTCTAAATATGCATCTGGTAAGAACAGTTGCCTCTACATCAGCTTAGAAGTGACAATTGACTGGAGCTTTTCCTTCCCCTTCCTTTGCTGTGCAAGAATGAAATTTCAGCCTCTGCTAGATGGATTTTCCCACAGCTGTTTCCAGCTTGCAACACATCTTTCTGTTGTTGCTGCAGCTGTGGGTGTCCTGTAGCTGAGCTGCAGAGCTCAGTGCAAACCATCAGTTCAGTTTTCCTGTGAAAGGACAAGAAGTGCTTGCATGTACTTTCTTTTTTTGCTTTTCCTACTTATGGAGGACTTGTGATGCATGAACAATAAGTGTCTCCAAAAGCAGCCCTATCTCAAGTGAGCTGTTGCTGGAGAAGTTCTGGGGTTTTTTTAGGAATGATCTGTAACATGAGCTAATCACTTTGTTTGTATGAGGTCTTTTCACAGCAAAGCCAGAGAGATAAAGCCCTAAAGCAATTATTGTACATTTTGCTGCTTCTATTCCCTCTACATCCTTGCTCTCCCAACAGAGACCATATTATGCTTTTTTCCTTACTTCTGAGAAGCTCAAAACTATGATACTCTTCTAACTTTATGAGCTTAAAAAAGTGGCCAAAAGACATGCAAATGAGAGACAGAAAATCTTTTCAGTATTGCACAAAGTGTACAAAATTATTCTGCTATAACTTGGGTAGTTGAGCTGAAGGAAGAAAGTGGTGATTCAGAGATAAAAGTGGCAGAGGCACACTCTTGTAGATGCTGCTACTTCCAGTTTTTCCCCATCCCAGCCAGGGGGAATTGGCAGCAGAGAGATGGAGCTCAACTTTGTGCTTCATGTGTGATATTTCTAAGCCATACCAAGACAAAGTAATGCAGATCTCTTTTAATGGCACTCTGATGCATCCCAGATTTCATAAACATTGCATTTGCTGTCTATTTGGGTTTAGTTTGAAATGGTAAGGTTGACAATCACTATGCAATGTCAAATTCTGCTTTTTTCATGGTTTAAGGACACAATAAACCTGTAATTATAGTGAAGAGATTTTTGTTATTAGGGAAAGATGGTGAGAAACCATTAAATTGTTGTACCAAATGAAGAGACAAAGAGATACTACTATGAAACCTACCCAGGCTGTTATGCTAAAAATTATTTATTTCCCCTTGAAAGGTATTTGATAAGCTTGTGTCTTTTATACAACTAAAACACTGCAAATGCAGAATTCTAGTATTGATACTGAAATGCTCAAAATCAGATGAATATGCTAATTACTTCAGGGAAACTTATCGACTTAACTTGGTAGTATGTACTGGTAGGATCTTAATGGATTTTTTTTCTAATGCTTTCATAAAAAAGATGTAGATCAGTGTCTTTGATCTAATCTCTAAAAATTCCATCCTTAAACTGCGTGTGTGTTATAGTATGCTAATTTTTTACAGAGAACTCCTGTCTGTTCTTTTGTGTATACATTATATTAGGAAAGCAATGGTGATAAACTCTTCAACTGTTCCCGTCTGCAGTGCCAATCCTTTGCACTTCACAGCTGGCATAAGCTCCTTATTCTATGCAAAAGTGAAACTTAAACACAGGAGCTGCATTGCAAGTTGTGATGCTGCATGACTTTCTCACCAGTTTCACTCTGACACCTGTAGTCCTCTCAGAGTCATTTTCTACTTCCATAAGTTATCATATTAACTTTGGAATGATGTTGCTTGGATCAACACTGAAATTCTCTTCAATAGCCTGTGATGCAGAAATGTGCTTGCATAGCAGTAATGTAGAAATAATGAACCTTGCCTCTTCCTTGCTGATTTCATCATAAAGGACTCCTAAGCAGCTCAAGAGATGTGTTTCAGCTGCATGTCACCAAAGCCTGCCCAGGAGGAGATGCTGCAAAATGAAAATAGAACAGGAAGGAAATCAAAGTGCTTCAATTACCTGAGTGCATGACACAAAGGTGGTGTGACAGTAATGTAAAATTCATTAAATGAGGTCAGAGACATGATTTTCTTGAAGTTACCTGGTGTGTCAGAAGTGTTTTAAAGAACTTTCAGTTTGCCTTTGACATTGTTGCAATAATTTAAGAAGAAAACCCCCCAGCTTTCTGGTTCTTGTAATTGAATATGGTTTCTGCAGGACCTTGTGGATTCCTCAGGTGGAGGATCTGCACAATGGGAGCCAAAGGAGGTTCCTGGTGTCCCTTTTGACAACCAGGCAAGATATGTCCAGTATAGATGTTCAGATATTGAAATTCATTATGCATCTGTAAAGGTGACAGCACAAATCACTATTGGTAGTCTACAGGCTGCAGCCAAACCCTTTAAAGGTCTCCTCTATCAGCATAAAAGGTTAGTGGACTGTTCAGCAGGGTTCTGCATCTATCTTTTATGGTGTCAACTGCCACAGAACTGAGAAGATATAAAATAGGAGGAACTTTCATTAGAGGAAGGGATGGGGTAAGACAGCTGGTGGAGGAAGGTGGGAAAATTTTCCATTTGTATGCAAGGAAGCTTTAGAATCAAAGGGTCACTGCAACCTTTAAAAGGGTTTTTTTTTAATAGCTCAGTGTACTCAAAGTTCATGCAGCAAGAGACTTTTCAGAGGTGATCTGCTGTTCCTGGGCCAGTTTTTATGCAGACTGAGCAACTCCAGAAACTGGGCTAGCACATGTGCTTAATACACTCATCTCAGGTCTTGCCAGTGCTGGTTTTTGTCTGCAGTGCTGGGTCTGCTTCAGCACCAGAGCCAGCAGCTGTTGGGCTCCTCTGCTGTCACCAGCAGACCCCAGTGCAGTGATGTGGAATTAGTACCAAATGCTCCAGACAGTGACATGGGCATATCCTTTGTTCTTGCCTGGCAGCTGCCCAGAGGCCATTAGTCCATGATGGAAAGGAGGAGGGCTTGGCAGTGATTTGAACTGTATGTTGACAGAAGGCACATAAACAACTGTTTATTTCCAGAGCCTTCTTGGGTAGCTCTGAATATATCCTTCCTGTCATGAAAATGTAGCTGATTATGATCGTGAATCTAGGGAGAGAGGATGCTGCATATTGATGTTTCTAAGTGCCCCTCTTCGCTGTTTCGCCCTCTTTATCAAAAATAAATGTAATTTAAAATTTAAATGATAACATTAGTGAAATTTTATTTAATTTAGTTTGATTTAATTTAAAATAAAATTGCTAAAAAGTTAGATTAGCATAGAAAAAATACATAATAAAATATTTAAACTGTAGAAGTCCTTGGGGAGAAGCATCATCATAACCCTTCTTTTCCTTCTCTTCTACTCATCCTTTCCCCAATGATTGTATCATGTGCATACAGATTCTTTAAGAAATGATGCACTTGAAAGAGTAACAGACTTTTCTGAATGCCAATAACTATAAAAACATAAATTTGCAAATGAGGAAACTGATATGTAAAGGTTCAATGAGCTCTTCAAAGAACAAATTAAGCTGGTGTTAGTCATTATGTATCATTGCTTATACCCATGAAAGTGGGTGTATCTATCATGCTTCCATTCCTAAATAAATTTATAGTTAGACATCTAACAGGAGCAGCTGTAAATGCAATATTTACAGTTTAGTTTTTTTTTGGGGGGTGAAAATCTGCATATCACAGACTTCTAAAAAGTAAGCACAAGATAATCCTTCATCAGAACTAGTCATGATTGTGAAGAGATCTGAATTTTTATATTACTCCTGTCCCTGTTGTGAGTTTCTTATGGATAAGCTGATAGTTTCAGCTTTTAAATGTGTCAGGCCACGATTTTTTATACCTATGAGTAACAGAGGCTGTTCTCTGGCAACAGTTACCTTAATCTTTCACGGCATATAAAGGTTTGATGTTCCATTAACTAATATTCTTGAGGTGAAAATTTATTTTGCTGCTGTCTAAAGCTTTGAGTATTTTAGAAAAAAATTCTCTAGCTGTCTAGTAGAATAAAAAAAAATGCTTGGTCAATCTTGTGGAACACATTTTGATTACCAATTACTTTATAATTGCATCAATATTGTTAAAATAATTTTAGAGCAGATTTAGGGTTCTGTCTTCAAAATGCTGCTTGTAGAAAAAGGGAATCAGTGTAAGGAAGGTCTGGCATGTTTTTGATGTAACTGAGCCTACCATTCATTCTTCTTTGGCTGGCTTAGGATAATTATTTGGACCTAGTTTCACCCGACCCAAGATGTGCATAAAAGTTCATTTCTATATGTGATAGACTACTTTAGGACTGTGAGTTAATCTTTCCTTCTAGATTATGATGATCTGAGTGCTTCTCTGTTCCAAATAAAATTACTTTTAAGCAAAACATAAAGAAATAATGAGTTTTTTAATAAAGAATAAGTTCAAGCTTTACTAGCTACTCTTTATCCCTACATCTGTTTCTTTCCTCAAGTGAAACCACTGGTAAGCTTTACATGCCACGAAGACAGTTTGAACATAATTGCATCAAAATGTGCCCTTTCATCAAAAAAACTAGTTTTAAAAAATTTAATCATGTTTAAGAAAATCAGTGTCAAGCTTCATCTATCTTCTGTAACAGAAACAAAACTGGATGCTAAAGTTTGTTCATTTATTTTAAGCCATATTACTGTGATAAGTGCTCTGCAAGTGGTCTGGGATATCAGTTTTGTCCTCAGCAGCCTTAATTGCCTGGCTTTCTGCTTGGTTCTTAGTGTTCAAATATCAGAACACAGATTACTGTCAGTTACTGTCTCTTTAATGGCTCCTGGTTTGATGCAAAGTGATGCTGCACTGAGGAGTACAGAGCCAGACCTTGCTTCAGATGTTTTAGTTATAATCTTACTTTCTGTGGAGAACTGGTGGGTACCAAATTCTTTCTCTCAAATTGAATTTACAAACTGTAACTCTGAGGAGGCAAGGCTGGAGCTGAAATGCTTCCCCATGGTTCTGTGCCAAACAGGGGTTTGGCAAAGAAATTAATCTGCAAACAGTTTTTTTGTGAAATAATGCTATTCTGAACCAGGACCTTCTTATGTGGTGCTGGAAAGGGTAGTTTGGTTTTACTTTTTGACTTTTTACTTTTCCTAGCTGTGCTTGTATTCTTTTAGAGAAAAAGATACAAGCCTCCACTAAGGACCACTTATGAAAAATCAGAATATATTGTAGAATCATAGGATGGTTTGAGTTGGAAGGAACCCTAATGATCATCCAGATCCCTCTGCCACGGGCAGGGGCACCTTCCACTAGGCCACATCTAATAGACTAGTTTGAAGAAATGTCTCAAAGGTGTTTTGTTTTTTTAATCTGTTTCAAAACATTTTGAGTCCAGAAGGGAGAGATCTTTGCTTCCTATGCATCAGCTGCTGTTTGAGCTGTAAATGAGTAACTTTGAGCCTTGACTGCTGACAATTTTCATGTAGGTAGAACTCCATGACTGTAAATTCCTGAAATACAGGGACTGGAAACTGTAGTCTTATATTATAAAGTGAAAAGTTTTCCAGCAAAACTGAAAACATGTGCTTTTGATTCTTGGAAAATGTTAAGATACTGGAAGGTGCAATTACACTTAAAAGTTTTTAGGGGACTTTTTGAATAAAATTTCAGAGACTTGAAAATTTGCAGTCCTTTTACAGAAAAGACTCAACATATGCATAGAAAAGTATTGTTAAACAGAGCAAGAGTAAAGAAATAAACCATTATCTGGTGCCACGGGGTAAGTTGCCATTGCATTATGCTTCAAGAAATGACAGCAGATGAATAGAAGGAAAAAATTGGAAGAGCTAGAGATGGCAGTCCATAAAAGTTGTGCAAGGGAAAATGGAATGACTGAGTTAAAGAGCAGGGAAATAATTTCTTCTCTACCCTAATGCATTAAAAGAGAAAAAAATATCTGAATTGAGACTCAACTGAGGCTTTTCAGGTGGCAGAGCCTGTTTTACCTTTTTTTCAATCTAGACTTCAAATAATAGTTCAAAATGAAACATTTTAAAATGCTGTACTTTACATTTTAGACTAAGGTGAAAGCAAAGGATGGAATTTCTTGCTGTTATCTTGGCAGCTCTGCTTGTTACAGCTCTGGCTGTGTTCTCGTGTTAGATGACTATTTTGAGATTGCAAAGCAATGTGGAATGAAGAGATAACTTGCCTTTCCCAAAAAATGTAAGGGAAGAACTTTAAAAAAAAAATTAAAACAACATCTTGAAAATTGCAGGCCATTTCACAATTGGAAGAAAAAAAGAAAACTATCAGGGTAAATTTTTCATTAGTTTTGCAGAATTACAAATAACTTTTTTTTTTATTTTTTTTCTTTTTTTTTCCTTTTTCTTTACGGGCATTAAAAATATAAAACTCGCACTGCTCTTTCAAGTGTATCTTCTGCTTTTTCTTGAGGGTTGAAATTGAAATTACATTGAACAAGATATTTTGTCATGAGCTAGTGGCCTGGATAACCTTAATATGAAGTGGTACAGTTTAATAGAAATAAATGGTCTTTATTCTCCAATCCGTCTGTTTGGAGGGAATAGAGGTTATCATTTCAGAGCAATTCCTACATAAACTAAAAGTGGAAAAAAATAAAATGGTAAAACTAAACCAAAGGAACTTAAAGTTCACCTTAGAGAAAATATTTGTCAAAGCAGCATCAAAGTCTGCAGTGTCATGAACTGATACTGAGAAAGATTCGTCCTGAGGAAAGATATTATATTTAAGATGTCTTTTCTCCTCTGTGCCTTCTTTGAAATACTTTATAAAAGCTAGAGATCCATATTTCATTTCAGGGACACACAGCCTGATGTCCATCAAAAGTTTCCATTTCTTAGATTAAAGTGGGAGTTTTGAAACAGGACACCTGTTTATTTTTTCAGTGCCAGCATGGCTTTATTTTTCCTTTAGTTCTGAGAAGCATGGAATCATTGAGATTGGAAAAGACCTTTAAGATCATCAAGTCCAGCTTCCAACCCAGCACCACCACTATGTTGCCACTAAACAGTGTCCTCAAGTGCCACACTTAAGCATTTTTTTTAACCCTTCCAGGAATGGTGAATCCACTCCTTCCCTATGTAGCCTTTGCCAGTGCTTGAAAACCCTTTCCATGAAGAAGTTTCTTGTAATGTCGAATCAAAACCTCCCTTGGTGCAGCTTGAGACCATCCTGTGTTTTGGTGATAGCCATTCTGGAGCAGGGACCCAGTTTGCTTCCTGCTTGTACCTTGCTTGGCTGGTGGTGTGCTGCAAAGTGGGCTGGTCCCCACAGTGATGAGAGCTCCTGTCTGAGTGTAGGGCCAGTGTAATTCCAGAAGGCTCTGGAGCAGTGCTAAGAATGGCTTGTCTGTTCTTATGGCTTCCAAAGAGACAGTGTGTGTGTGTGTGTCTGTGTGTGTATTTTTATATATGTATGCGGTGTGAAAATGACTAAAAATGTACTTGCATTTCCTTCAGTGTGTATATACTCAAGGGAAGGGGAATATAAATAACTAAAAGTGCCCAGGATCTTGACAGGCTCTTCCTTGTCACCCACCCAACCTGCAGAGGTGAGCAGCAGCCAAGGCACTGTGTGTCATGCTGTGATAGCAGATTAACCTTTAGTGCTCCCTTATTCATTCTCAGACATGTAGAAGAAGGTGTCTGCCTGAGCACAGGAGGAGAGGAGGTGCTTGGGCACAGCTGCAGCTCTTGCTACTCCCACCTTTCCCAAGGGGGGATCCCCTGCAGCACTGTCCTACCTGAGTTTGCCTGGGTAATGCTTTTCTCTCCTGAGCCACCTCTCTGCTACTTTCATCTTCCCTCATGTCTTCCTAATGGACAAAATAATTTCCAGTTAGACTCTCTGACCCTGGTTGCTTGATTTCCTCAGCAGGTGATTTTTTGGACAGCTTGGGAATACCTGCCCTCGCAGCAATCTTAATTAAAGGTGGATGTATGCAGCTGCATTCAACAGTTTCAGTGAGTTCCAGTGTCAATCTGAAACACAGTATTGTGTCTTTACACAGAAGAATTGGTTTATTTTAATGTTCATTAAAACTAAGCTGAGAAAAGGTATAGGTGGTGTGCTCAGAAGACAGGCAATATCAGAGGGAAGAATGGGAATAGGGCTGTAGATGTTTTAGGTCTCCATAAAAAATTTAGTTTTTTTAAGATCTATTTAAAGTTTGCAAACACACATTTAAAAGTTTTTGCATACACGAATTCTCTTATTTTTCAACAGTATTCTGGCTCATTAGTTTTCTTAGTACTTAAATTATTTATTCTGGGAAACTTATAACTATTTTTTTATTGCTGTTAACAAGCAGATAGTGAAAGATTGCTGGAATTTCATGACCAGTATTGCGTGGCATTTTAGCCTCAATATATTTAAATGCCTGAACTTGCATTAAGTTTTTTGGCTCAATTCCATGACACATTTTTTCAGTGGCCAAGTTTAGATTTTCTGCCAGAAGGCTTTGGAGAACAGGTAAAACTTGTTTCTTGAGATTACTAACTCTGCATGAGTTTGAAAGAGTTTCAAAGCCTTTGTGCTTTAACCCAAATCCAGCTCTCAAATTCAAATTTAGCCCGTCTAAATGTGATTTGGATCAGACAGGTGAATTTCTCTCTTTAACATTTTTATTTATACATGAAGCCATCTTCCCCTTTATCTTGTTTTAGTTAAAATTAATTCTGAATAAAACATTTTTGCCACATCCTGAGGCTGCAGGTTTAAAAAAAGAATAAACTGACCACCATGATTTCCAGTCAGTTTCTTTAGCTGAAGCTGGTCTATTAACTTCCAACTCATCAGTGGACGAAGTGCTCCAAATCTAGAGCATTATTTTAACCTTTCCATTTCCCTTCTTTTCCTCTTGCCAAAAGCTGTGCTTATTTCTCCCTGGAAGTCCATAGCCATGTGATTTACATCTAGACCTGTGAGGCTTCCTAACAGCTGCTTCCTGAAATATGCACAAATGGTTTACAGCAGCCTGTGATGACTTGTTGAATGGTGCATTAAACCACCTGAAGAAGAGGTATTTATGCAAGCCAGTAATGTAGAGCATGTTGCCAGTTCTGGTTTCAGGAAAATAATTGTTGTAGTTCAACTCATTGCTGTGCCAAGCTTTGCACAGTAATTTTAGAGACAGATTTAAAGAAAATAAGGGTTTTGGTACAGTTAAATTTTGTGCATGTTCTTGCTGTAGGTATCTACCTGGCCCTTAGCCAGTGAACCTCTGTTAAAAATTAATATAGTAAGTACTGGCCTAAATTACTGAAGTTCTTTCTTTTGTTGAAAGTAGGCTTTGCACCATCACTTCATTTTATCAAATCTCTATGACTGCTCTAGGCTGACTGGCCTAAGGTGCCAGCTGCAACTGAAAGACCAAGTGTCTGTACAGCTCTGTGCCCTGCAGAATGTTGCTTCTGCTAGACTCCCTTTCCTGGAAGGAAAATGGCAATTTTGCAGAGTTCTGAACCAAGGTGACTCTTGCTGCCAGTGTCTGTAGATCACCTAGAGCAATGTGGAGAGTCTTGTGGCTGAGCATTCAGAGGTAGTATCAATTTCTAAATTTTATCCTTACTTCTAAAGACCCTGTGTGCCTCTCAGAGACTTTATAATCACTTATCTACCTTGGACTCCACTTAGTGCCTTTAGAATGGTCTTTTCAAATCAAAAGTTTTATAAGATAAGAATTGAGATAGAGATAAGAAATAGAGAGATGCAAAGGCTTTAATTCGTTGTCTTTAGTTAGTGTTCTGTATTTCAATGTGTATTTATATCTCTTCAGTCTCTTAGTACTTACTAAGGGAAATATTTACTCTCCTCCTCCTCCTACTTCCACTCCATCAGAAAGCCAGGGTATATTCTAAGCTCTGGAAATATAGTAATTTGATAAATTGCCTGTTTAGCCACTCTGAAAATGGTTCAAAACATTTGTTATACCACTACATAATAAATCAGAGACTGAATACTGGAAAAGAGCTCTGTTCTATGGAAGTCACTGTGTCCCCCTAGCTCTAGGAAACTGCATTGTCTATTGAAATTTAGATAATTCAAGCTGCTCAGTAACCTCACACTGTGCACAGGGAGCTGCTAAGAGTGTGATACAGAGGCAATAGCAGGGAAGGGAAAGGTCTAAAGCTAACCTTTAGGAAATGCTGGGGTGAGAAGTCAGGGTCCAACTTCTCAGAATACTGTGCCCAGCTGGACTGGACGTTCCTAAAAAGAAAGTGTCCCTTGGACTCCATGCCAGATTATTGCCCTTATGTGGAAAAAATAATCATCTGCATCCGTGGCCTAATGTCCCAGGGGAATTTTTATAAATGTCAGTCTTATTTGGTGCAGAATTAAAATTTTTTTGCTTTCACTAAGAATATCCTAACACCACAGTCTGTGTTGTTCTGGGACCATCTGCTTTCTTCTAAAGCTGTTTTTAATCTCTAATCAAAGATTAATAATGCCAAGCTTTGGGCCATGAAGGATGTGGAGGGGAGAAAAAGAGTGCCTACAGCATTCACCAAAGACATGGGAAGTCAGGTGCAGGTTGGTGCTGTGATTTACAGTCAGGATTCAGCAGCCAGGAGTGCTGAGAGAAACCCTGACACACCATGCTCAGGCTGTGAACCTGCTGTGTGCCACTGCCACTTTGTAGAGGAGAACACTTTTCCAAAGTATCACCTAACACCTCCCAGGTGGCATCTCTCTACCTGTACCTGCAGCTACCCAATGCTGCCTGCCAGTATTTAACTGGGAGGGTTGTTCCTTAACTCTTGCATTTCTGAAAGATGTATCTGTATCCTGAATGTGCCTCTCTATCCCAATTTTTTTTAGATTTCGCCCAAAAAGGGCACCCCAGAGTTTTGCCCTTTCACCTGGAGGTATATCCAATATTAAAGTCCAGTCTGAGGCTGAACTGCTACTTTAAATTTGGAATCCACAGGTTATGAGACTAAATAAATGTAAATGTAATTCTGATTGGAGCTGAACAGTCAGGTTCCTCTCTGACTGCTTTCTTCACGCAGAGCTGGGGCTGAGCCTTCAGTGTCCATAACAACAACTTTCCCTGCAAATGGTGTCCTAATTCTGTCTAAAACTGTCCTGGGGGACTTTGACAGCTCCTCTGAGTTCTTTTTGCTATTTCTCTTCATCTGTTCCCCTTTATCCAAAATTCTTTTCATGATGCCAGTCTGTTAGAAATACGGTTTTGATGGGTTATTTGAATATTAGCTACTGTTTGAACAATTCCAGCCCTTTGCTTCTTGGGTTACTGCTGGAGTTGTTGAAGTACTAAAAAAATCATTCAAGCTTTTATATACATATTCAGAGGAGATTTTTATCTGTAGAATATTCTATATAGCTCTTGAACACTTGACTGATATGAATCATCTGATCACTGGATTGTTTTTAGATGAATGGAGGATGTATTTCCATTTATTTTCCCTCCTTACCCTGTCCCCAAACATTCAGAATTGGAGAAATCCAGTTTTCTTGGAGAATGCCCATAGCCTGAGGATTGAGCTGGTTTTCTTGAGAGTTAGAAATCACTGTCCCAGAGAGAGGAATTCAAAATTTCAACAGAATTAGAAGCTGATTCTCTAGAATTCAAAGGATTCTTGAAGCGCTGGAATTTTAGAACAGCTTTTTTTTTTACCTCCACATTTCCTCCCAGTTTGTGTATTAAGAAATCCAGTGTGATAAGATACTTTGAGATCACCTATCACATAGATGTGTACTAGGTGGAAGCAAGGTGACAGATGAATCTTGCTGCCTGTACCCCTGGAGCTGAAATCATACTAGTCTTGATATCCAGTTTATTTTTATATTACTTGTGCTAGAAACAGCAACAGCTGAGGAATTTTAAGGCAGCTCATGAAAACTACCTGTTTTGATATTGTTGAATCTCAGCAGTACTCCCAAAGAATTCTTTATTTGCCTGAAAATCTCTTGTGATGTATCCTAAAAATTACCTCTGGGTTTATGCTGGATATACTTTTTTTGGTTTGGGCTTGGTTTGGGTTTTTATATTAATTGTGTTCCTGTCTGCAGTTTAATGTTAGTATTCCTGTGATACCTGGAGAGATATGTTTGGTGGATTTCTTTCAGCTTGACATTTAAATCTGATTTCACACAGCAGATTTTTTAATATTATATAGTTACCTAAGAGAAATGATTAGACCTAATTTCATACATTTGGAGTAAATTATTACCTAGTATAAATACAGGAATTATTTGCTGTACATAATAGACTGTAACTGAGAATTAGGACTCTAGTGGAAAAATAAACATTATTTTCTTTCCTTCTGCTCTAATATTGATGACATCTAGGATCTCTATCATTATTACCTATGTTTGGAACATAGGTATTCACCTATGTTCCCTATTCACCAAGACAAATATAAAAAGGAGATAGAAGAAACTCTTTTTAGGGATGAAATTATTCTCCTCTTTGCTATAAGTAATAAGCAATTAGAGGATATCATCTGCCTAACCATAGTCAAGTTTTTGGAAACATCATGACAGAGATAATCTGTAAGAGTAGTTTGAAAAGAAGGACAGCTCTTGCTTTGTGAATACTCATTTGTTGTTGTGTTTGTTGTAAATGCTACAAATTATATTATTACTGAAAACAGAGATGGAATATATCACTTGGTTGCTCATCCTTTTAGTATTTTGCTTCTGTCAATGCCCAAGTCCCCAAAGTATGCTTTTGGGGAACATATGTCATCTGCCAAAAGCTATTTGAAATCTGAAAGCACAATAATGTTTTCCTTTACTTTGTTTTTCAAAATTAAAACATTTTCGATTAAGGGGGAAATGCTTCTTTTAAATGCAGTATAATCTAGCTATGACACCAAGTTTTTGTTTCGTTTGTTTGTTTTTTCCCAAAGAAATTCAGATGTTTTAACATTAGACTATAAAAGCTACAATATAAGCATATTTTCAAGCAATAGAGACTTCTCAAATTACTTGAAAACTAGAATGACTAGAATAAAATCATCAGACCAAGAATTTGAAATTTGTTTGTGCCTTACAATAAAAGCAAATTCTTAGCAGGGGTTCCTGCTGATCCCTGCAGGTGCTTCATGTCCATGATAGGACAAGGGAGAATGGAATAGAAAAAGGGAGAATGGTTTTCAGAGGAAAGATGATATGTCTAGATTAGGTATTGGGAGGAAATTTTTTGCTGTGAGAATAGAGAGCCTCTGGCACAGGTTGCCCAGAGCAGCTGTGGATGCCCCATCCCTGGAAGTGTCCAAGGCCAGGCTGGATGGGGCTGTGAGCACCTGGTTTGGTGGAAGGTGTCCCTGTCCAAGGCAGGGGGGTTGGAACAAAGTGGTCTTTAAGGTCTCTTCTAACTCTGAAACTCATATCAAAATCACTCTTTCCTCTCCTGGATGGAAATAAGATGACAGTCTATGTGGGCATGCTGCAGTGAGGGCTATGGAAATGCACGTTCTGCAACCAGAACCTTTTCCTAAAATGTTTAGCAACTCGAGTCAAGAGTTGCTAATAACAGTTGTGTGTTTTGCAAGCCCAGAATGTCTTGGGGCAGAGATACCTGCAGAGCAGTGGGAGTACAAAGAAGATATGCTCCTGTCAACTGCCTTACCCACAAGAGAGATGCAACCCTGCTCTCAGCTAATTTATAATATAAAAATCCTTCAAGATAGCTCACCTGAACAGGTAGCTCCATTTGTGGCTAGAGTATTCCTGATAAATGAGAACTAGATTTTTTTTTTCCATTTTATTCTTCTGTCTGCATGTTAGAATTGAAGTTTTTCTAGCAGGCTCCTGTCCTTGGAGTACCTACTTTGCTTTAAGGGCAAAAGCAGAGGCAAAGGTGGATTATAGCTATTCATTGTCAACTACCCTTTGTAAACCACTAGCTTCACCAGAAATGTCACCCCAAAAGCTCCTTACCTAACTTTAATTGTGAAAATAATTATTCTTGTTTTTTTCCCAAGCTTGATGTACTTTTGAGGTTATTTACTATCAGGTGCAATAGGAGAAATATTTCACTTGCTCAGGTTTGTCCTTTTCAGAAAGTATGTTATATTAAAACATATCTGTGTTTGACTCTCTCTATAAGATATGTGTTTGTCCTTTCCAGAAAGCATGTTAAATTAAATTAAATTATCTAGGTATGAATGTATGTAGAATATCTGTACATAAAGCCTTATACATATGGTAATGTGCTTTATAATACTTTGAAGGAGAGCCTGGCTGTGTGAAGCACTTGTGAATATGGGCATAAATTGCTCTGTTGAGTACATAAACTACTTCAAAAAAGGTGTTCAGGCCAAGTGAGTGCACTGACTACTCTCAGTAACTCACAACTCTGTTAGGATGCCAGAGATGTAAAAAATGCCAATGCATCCAAGCTGGGAAGAGCAGCTACTCATTTTTTAATGAGGCACTGCACTGTCCTAGAGGCAGCCAGCATTCCCACTTTTATAGCAGAGCACATGACCACAGTATGCCACAGAAAGGTGCAAACCCCTCAAGGTGTGCAATTAGGGGGAAGAAAAGGGAAGTATTTTTATGAGATTACCTATAGGGAGTGAGGTGTCCTGCAACAAGACCAGCCAGTTTGTTTTTATGATGGGACTGAAGTTTTAGATAATTCCAGTAGTCTTCAATTTTGCCTGAAACTGAGCCTCTCAGATAAGCAGTAAAAGCAATCCAACATTTACATTTTAGAGGTTTGGTACCTCCCCAGCCTGGTTATAGTAATCAGTCTGAATTCCTGACTTTGTTTAGATGAATATTTGTTAACAATATCTTTTTAAAGTAGTGGATGTCATGCTGAGTTTTTCAGCAGATAGATGCTTTAGAGCTTTAAGCACTTAAGGTACAAAAATGCCCAGTGCAGAAGCTGATGCTGCCCTGCTTTCAGAAGGTGGTTTCAAGTGCCAACAGAGATGCTTATGAAACAAGTTACTGATAAAATAAACAGCATTTTAATCACCTGCTATTCATTTGTTAACTCTGGGGTGAAGCTAAACTTCTAAACTACAATATAGGCATTACATACAACTCCTTCTGAAATATTTAATTAAGTTTAAAATATCAATGTCTTTAGTTTCCTTATGTTCAGAGAAGTCAGATAATGGAAATGGAGAAACTTGAAATAACAATCTGTTACTTTCTGAGAGCTTCTCTCTATCCTCACTGATGAGATTTACAATGTAGTAATGCTGCAATTTCATCATTATTTTGTAATCTTCTTAAATGAGTGTCTCATGTTAGTGCAGGCAATCACAATAACTACTTGAATAGGATTTGCTGCTGAGCAAAGCTGCTTGTGTTGCAAAAGCAACTAGAGGAACGCACAAGCTAAAAATCTATTGTGCAAAGTGTTTACTTTCCCATCAAGTTTACAGTGAGTCTTGAGAAGGGAATTTAGTGATGACTTCACCCATGCTAGCAAGATGTCAGCAAATTGTCAAAGAGGGAAATAATTCTCTAATAGCAGCTTAAGGGCAAGTTTAAAACCGAAGGAGATTGGTAACCATAACACTTATTTAATGTGGAATGCTGTCAGATTTCTATGGGGTGTAAAAGGAAATTCTCTTGGCTTTGCAGTCCTACTGCTCCCATGGTCTCTTAGCCTAGGAGAGAACCTGAAGTGGGAAAAGTGTGGTGTGTGGCTGGCAGGTGATACCTCATACTCAAGACCTGTGTCCCAGGGAGACAGGATTCTGCAGCTTCCCTTCCCTCAGAGCTGACAGCTGAGGTGATGGAGGCAGAAAGAAATCACTACATCACATATTTGGATATGCTTCTCTTTAAAATGAACCAATAGATTTTTTTTTGGGTAGAATTTCCTCATCCCAAAACCAGGTTGTCTGGGGCCCTGAGCAACCTGATGACATCCCTGCCCACGGAGGGGAGATTGAAACTGAGATGATGTTTGAGGTCCCTTCCAATCCAAGCCTTTCTAAGACTCTTTGATTAAGGTTGTCTCAAACCCAACCTTTCACTAAGCATTATTTATTCATGCTACAGTGCACTTATTCCTTTCAGATGAATATTGTACATTTAGTATATGTTTCATCCCGTTGAAATCTTTGAGACTGTTCATATGGGTAAAGCTATGTGTGTGAGTCTGTAGCTCTAGGGTCTGAACATGGAATTAGCTCACTAAGGTTCACAGTTACTAGGCATTAAACACCACAGTCCTAGGTTATTTTTTAATTTTTCCCCTGGGGGAATATAGCAATATTATCAACACAGGGCTGTTGTATCATAGTCCTTCATTTATTTTCCTCTTCAAACTTAGGTGAAAAAAATTTTGCTGCTTATTACATCTTTGCCTGTATGTAACCTGCTTAATTCTGCTTTTGTTCTTTTCATCAGAGATATTGATCTATGATCTGATGTCCCTGGACTGAGTCATGATTCAGGCTGTTGACCCTGGTTTCAGAATTCTTTGTAAAATCTGCCTGGAGGTGTGTCCCATTTAAAAAACCAAGATGGTAGCTGCTGTACAAGTATTAATGTTAATGGTGTAGTACTGATGCCTCTTCTGCCTATTTCAATTCCAGATCCCTAACAGCAAATATCTTATCCTCATTTTTATTTACAGATTTTTGAAGTGGTGTGAAGAAAGAGTGAGAACTGTTATAATCCTTATTAACTTCCTTAGAGCCTTATGGATATTCTCTTGCTATTGAAATAGTAACCCCTTCCCACTCAAGTCCTACTCGAGCCACAATTCAAAATTTCATCTCAGTTAAAGATTCTTTTTGGGTGCTTGGTATTTTTAAGTCAATGATTCTTGAGGCTTCATTTTAAATTTAATTTTAGTGTGTGAAATAAGTAAAATGGTAAAGAAAAATGACATGTTTTTCTCCCAAACACCATTCAACCATTAAAAATATATTCAGTTATTGCATCTTGATTTTTATAAATATGAAAATATGTACTGATTTCAGATAGAAGGGAAACATGTGCTAATAACTATTGCATCCAGTTTTTCTCACATTATGTTTATCAGCTGTAATTATGTTGCAAAATTAACGTTGTGTTGGAGCTACAGGGGCTGGATGGTGATTATGTACCAACATGTGGAGATGGAGCTGGAAATGCAGCTGGTCTGCCCCTGTACCTGTGTGGGCAGGTGCTCTGATGGAACTTAGTAAGGCAAAATCAGGATTTCATCATCACCCCACACTGTCACTGGCAGGATCTTTCTAGCTCTATGTAAAGCTGATTAACTCCTTTTTGGATAAAAACAGGATTCACAGCAGTGGCTCTGGAGGTTACATCTTACCACAATTAAAAATAAAAAAAAAATCTTTGAAAGAAACAGGTTTTATTTTCATTTTCAACTCCTGGAAGTAAAATTGAATTTTATTTATACAACCAACTGGTTTCTGTTACTGACAACACTTCCTATTAATTCTTCAAAGATATCTTAAGCAACAGCTAAAATGAGGGATGATGAAAATTTACAGGGAGTTTTCTTACTTTGTAAGCAGTTTTACTTGCTAAAAAAATTACCTAAAATGCAGGTAGAAAATATGTGGGCACCTTTATTTTATACATGGGAGGGCAGGGTAAAGCCCTTAAGGATTTGTTATTTGAAAGCATTTTCCTAAATCAAACATAATTTTGCCAGTTAGGAAACACCATACACATATTACAATATGTTGCACGTATATACTGAAAAAAAAAAGTTTTCAAGCTAAAGTATCAGAAATCTTGTTACATTTCTAAGCTGGGTGCTAAAAGACTTCTCTTTAAAAAGGTAGTTACAGATACATCATTGCCTGGTCTTAGAGGCTGAATTTTGTGTGTTAAAAAGCAGCAGCTTTCACAGCTAAATAGTCTCACTTGGACCTTTTTTAAAATTAAAAAAAAAGTAGAAACTTAAAGGGGGATGAAAAGTAAGAGGATGTGTGTTTTTTGGAGCAATGGATATGAGGACAGTACATGGGAGAACATGCTTACAGGTGATTGCAGCAGATATGTATGACCACCAATTCTGAATTAATACATGAGGGATGGTAAGGATGTGTTTAAAACGAGATCAATGTATTTTTCAAGCTAGTCAGAGGTGTTTTATGTTAATGTAGGCATTGAAGATTTGAATGTTACCTGCAAATATTGAATATGAGAGTTGTTCTGAGCTGATCTCTTTCCACATTTTATCTGCTCTCTTCTTCTGCCCTCCATACTTATGTTGATATTAAGCTCTCCATAACCAGTTAAAAAAAAAAAAAAAAAAGCCATAATAAGAGTCTGCAGAGACACACAATATTTAATTTTCACATCTGAAAGTCCTGGAAAATTCAGGAGGTAGAGAAGGGGAAGATTGGTTATTTGTGATTTCACAGCTGGAAATGCAGGTTTTCAGAAGGAGCAAGCATTGACAAGAAACAAACTCCAGTCCAATTTGACTGTGAGAAGGCAATAGGTAATCACTTCTACATGTAAACTATACTATTATTACTGGTTTTAAGCAATAGTCTCTCAGTTAATTTTCAGCTTTTGAGATAGAATGGGTGGCAGATTTAGAGAAAGAACAGGGCACAGCGAAAGACTAAAGGACAGGCTGAAGTTAATAGCTGAAATTATATTTTGAAATTACTTTTAAAAAACAGGTTGTTGATAGAACATTGATTTTAGCTCAGAGTAGTAATTTCAAACAGCTGAAAACAGATCTTTTGAATACACCTTCGGCCCTTGGTTTGATTTAGAACATGCAAATGGATATGAAAAGGTGTCTGCCGTTAAAATGTCAGAAAGCTTTGGGAAAATGCCAGCAATTTCCAACAGGACACATAAAAATACAAGCTGTAAGGTGGCTTTGTAGTTATTTCCAGTTATTTATTATCTAGTAAGTACACTAGACTTTCTTTGTAATACCAAATTTAATAGTCTTTTTTGCAAACATTATTTTAGTGGAGTTTTTTTCAGCTGTTTTTGTTTCTATTGGTGTACTTGCAGCATTTTCATATCAGGAGATGCTGGGGAAAAAAGAGATCCTGGTGGATGGGGGAATCTTGATTATGCTGTGGTGAAAAGCCAAATTCTTCTTTGCTGAGAGGGGGAGGTGATAAGCAGGACACAAAGACTCAAACTGTAATAGTCCAGAAGGACTTCAAGAGTCCATCTGATTATCTTCTGTAGCTCAAAACAATTGCATTATTTGCACATTTTATTCTATTATTAGGACATGGAGGCTTAATGATCTGATTTTCAAACCAAATGAACTATCTCTTATAATAAGTATAAGCCACTTCAGAGGGAAAAACCTCTTTATGCTTGGCAGAAAACACAATTGACTTGGAATTAGAGAAGAATCAGAATAAAGAATAATGTAACTAAAAGCAAGAGGCTTTAATTCAAATTATATGTCCTTATGACAAGGAACAAGTAGTCCAGTCTCTTGCACTTGTTTCAGTTTTATTGATCAAATTTGAAGAGAAACCTTCTTGGTTACAAGTTTTCCCAGAACTGGCAATTTAGGTTATTGGTACTCTTGATTTATACAAGAAACATTTTCAAAAAAAGCAAGCAAAATAACCTCAAAAACCTCGACTGAAAAACAACTAAAATCCCACCAGTGAATAATCGGAGAGCTAAGCCTATCATTAGGTGATCTATGGAACTTTCTCCTCTATTCCAAGTCACTAGGAGATGTGAAAAGTGTTTCAACTTAGATTTCTTGTCCTGAAATAAATCATGCATTCTCTATCCAATAAATGCTTCCTCCCATGAGTGAGGCACTGATGAAATACTTAATCATAGGTCAGGCATGTAAATTGGTAACTTAAACAGAATGCAACATACTTTATGCTTTTTTTCTTAGTAATATTTTTTAAAGTGCTGCTTGAAAAGGCTATGAAAGTACAAATATATGTATGCAGTAGGTATGCTTTTATCAATATTAATTGAGGTAAAAAATAATTCTTGGAAATCAGTGGATTTTAGAAAGAAAATGAGCTACTTCATTCTCTTAAGTATGCTGAACTGTCATTGGCAATGCTGATTGCAAATTTTGTTTAAAAAAGCAAGTTTCCCTGCAATTTGTATGAATTTGTCTGGAAGCTTTCATAAAGAACAAATAGAATGAAAGTCTGAGGCATGGTAAATAACCTCCTTAACATCTGGAGAATTATATAGAAGAGTTTTTGAAAGAGTCCATTACATTATATATCACTACACTATTCTACATATTTTCTAGAAGCATTCAATTTTACCTAATGGTTCAATTCAGACTCCAGGTCAAGATGATGCTAAATCTATTCTGATTCAATGCAAAGAAAGATAAAGCAAAAATCCCCTCATCATCATCTCCTGTAGGACTGGAAAAGTCTCAAAGATCAAAAGTCACTGGGTTTCTTGTGGCTGGATAATATAACTGGGAGAGATGAAGTAATGAACTCATATATACCATTATGAGGGGTAATGTTTTCCAAAAGATCATCAGATTTGAACTATTACTTCTAAAGGAAGAAGATCAGACAAAGTCATTTTGGTGACAAAGTGGTTGACACAGGGAAAAGGATTGTGAGGTTTAACAAAATGTAAAGACCAGGAAATGGTTGCTTGCTTCTTTTTTTAAGGGAAAATCCTTTTTTTCAATGAAATTAAGCAGCTAAGAGGACTGAAAGAAAACAGATGCTAGAGAGGAAATAAAAGAGTAAATGAAAGCAGACAGAAATGGATAGACAAGCAGAAATACTAATTTCTTGATTACAAAATGGCATTTAATATTTTACTTTATTAAAGTTCTTGACAGATATCTTGATTATATGGCTGTATATGTCATATAGGAGGTCTTTTCTCTCATGACAGAGGAGCAAGGATGATTGGGTGGCTTTCAGTCCAAGTGTCGTCAGTATATAATTTAAAGACTAATTTTTTGACTCAGAGGGATGTGTGGGTGTGGATAAAGTGCTTATTTCACAAATTTAAAGTCATAATGCTTCGTATCAATCCTATTTTTTTTTCTTATCACTTGCATGGACAGTATTAATTTAGGTTTTTTTGTTTTTTTGTTTTTTTAGGATAGGAAAAGCTTCTGCTTTTTGTAAAAGCACCTGCTGTTCCTTGGGGACTTCTTGGTCTCATCTGCATTTTGGAAGCATTTAACAGCCCCTTCTTTGCTTTGTTTGCTGTGTAGTATTGAGATTTGTAATTTCTCTGGAGCTTTCTCAGTCCAGTTGCAGGCTCTGTCATATTCTTGACAGCCTCAGCTTTTCTTTCTCATGTCCTGCGGTTTTTGTCACATTTCTTGCCTCATTCTGCTCCCCCGGGGTCTATCCAGCTGTTTCACTCTTGTTTCCATGGACAGTGAGCGGGAATGAATGCAGGTCCCACATTCTCCCTGTCAGGATCACCTTTTGTCCCTTGCTCCGTGGCTGGCAGATGTCTGGCTGGCTTAGTGTGGGGCTTGCAGCACAACAGCATCATCCTGAACACACAGCACAGGGCACTGACCTTCTGCAAGCATGTGGAGACACAAATTCAGGCATTTATAGAACACCCAAATCCGTTTGGTTGCTGTGTTTTGACACAGCATGTGTTTTTAGCACATGATACTGCCTGTATGTGTTACTGCCTATGGGTTTTACCCTAATTGTACTTCCAGATATGCTAGAAATAAAGTGAAATTTAGCATCAGATCCTGTCAGGCTCTTCACACATGGATTTCAGGCCATAAGAGCATTTTGATTCCTTACACAGGTGGCTCATGCTACAGTGTCCTCCCACTGTCACCAGGGTCTTCCAGGCAATCATCTGTACCCATGTGCAGCTGATTGCAATTTTTATTCTTTGGAGCATTTTTAGTTTCCTGTATTTTCTTTCCATTTTTGTCTAATTTTTGAAACTACTTTTTAATTTCTCCCCCCCACACCCCCCTTTTCTTTTTCTTTTATTATCATTCTTTTAGTATACTTATGGAATATTAGAAATAGAAAGTAAAGACCATATGTCTTGACCCTATCTCCTCATGGAGTTTCTATCAGCTGAAGATCACTGGAACTAGGAGGAGTACCTATATTTATTCTTTTCTATATATTTTCTGTCCTTCTCACTTTCTCTTCTTCTTTTTGACTAAATGGGCTTAGAATTTGCAAAGCTGAATGGGTCAAGTTAAAGCTTTGAGAAATGCTTTATGCAGATTGAATGCTGCTGTTTTAGAGCAACTTTTTGCCAAAGTTTTCTGATTTTCTATGGTTGCCACTAAAGTTTTTATTTTTGTGAGAATATCTTGTCAATATTTCTCCCATGCCACTAACTCAGAGTACATGAAGAACTGTAAAGCCCTTTTAAAAGTCTCACAGTGCAAGTTTGGTGGCCTTACAGGACTCTATGTAAATTCTATGTGCTTACTGCAACTCAGGTTTTCTCCCAGCAATTAACAGCCATTTTCCTTTTTGTTTCTTTCAGAAAGATTAAGAAATTATGATAAATTCAAGGAGGAAAACAATATATGTGTAGAGGTATATATCTATCCTGAAACAGCACAAAGAAATCTTTATATTAGGAATCATGGTACTGAAGGGAAAAACTTGCTGGAGAGACAAAGCAGCAGGGCAGTAATTGGGGATGTGGAATGCTTCCATCAGATGTCCACAGGGCTGGGCATGTTATTGGGGAAACAAACTCCTCAGAAATGTGTGAAATCAATTACACTTGAAAAGGTAATAACAGGAGGGAAGAAAATGTGAGAATGCATTGTTGGTGTGTCTGCTGTGCTGGAGAAGCAAAATTTTTCTTCTTAATGATAGGCCTTGTCACTTCAAACAAAAGGGTGTAGCTGATTTAAGCCCTGAAGGTGTTTTCTTGCTTGTTTAGTCCCTGCCATTCCATATTACCATTGTAAGACCTGGATCATTCCTTTGAAAGGATTTTACAAGAGCCATTTTCAAAGCACTAAAGATCTCATCATCCATCCACCAAAGGTGATGTTCGCATTTCTTGAAGATTTGGAACAGGCTCAAAATAAAATAAAGTCATTTTGTTTCCACATCTTTTAATAGACAGTTTGATTGTTTATTTTATACTAATTAATGCAGTCACAATATAATGCACAAAATCAATTTTTCAGATTATATAATAGCCTGTGTAATATTTACTAATTTAGTTTTATACTTTAATTCTTTTTAATAATCTAGAAATGCCTCTTCAAATGAGTAAACAATATTTAAGATGGAATAGCATTTTTGCCTATCATTAAATGCATTTAAAATTTTATTAAAACTATAAAGTCTTATAATTAAATATTCCACATAAAGTTCAGCTTTACATAATATTACATATGGCAAAAATAATGTTTTTTCTAGTTTAAATAACTGTGTCTTTTTTAGGGGAAACTTGCACCTAGATGTCGTTTAGTATTAAAGAATGAAGGTATGTAATAGCCTGCAACTATGGGGATATTTATTTATAAGTGCTTTTTACTTTTTTTTAAATTTTTATTCTTGGTATTTAACTTGGAGTGTCTTGGAGTATTAATTCATATTATTCTCATGCATTAAAAATTCCTGAAAATATTAATGTAAGAAAGTTTTTAATCTGAGTCATCCCACAGGTCAAAAGTTTATGAACTGGCTTGGGTGTTTTTGAAATATCTAAGCTGCAAATGTTCTCAGTGATATCCACATTTTAAAGAAATAGCAGTAAAAAACAGTGTTTATGGTTCACTGCTTTTCTGGAAATTAAAGGAAGCTGTGTCGCTTGTAGTCTGAATTGATGTTGCAGGTACTATTTTAAAGATATGCATATTTTCTAATTTCTAGTTTCTTTTTTGCTGCTCTGCAAACCCAGATGGAAGCTAATCAATAGAATAAGTGGGAAAGGAAGAAAAGACAGTTTAGGCTTTTCCAATCCTGTGGCCATTAAAAGGTATGAGGATGCTAAGAGCAAGAGGGTCAGTGTGAATAAAACACTCAAGGTTTGTATAACCCACTGCTACAGCAGTTTGGAGGGGATGTGGAACCTCAAAACCTGAGACAAACTGAGCAGGAGGAGCAAACCTGAAATGCCACCAGGGAAATTGCTTAGACCAGCCAGTATTTACTGTGTCATATCCCTTCACCTTGCACCAGGGATAAAAACTCCAAGGGAACTCAGTCCCCAAGCCCTTCTTGACAGTGAAACTTCATAAGAAAACCAAATGGTATTGCTCAGGCACTGCAGTTTCTTGGGGAGTAGCATGGCAGCTGGGAAACTGATTATTGCAGTTAGTGATTGTATCCAGCCCACTCATTCCAGCTCCTGGAATCCTGCACCAATATCAGTTTAAAAGCCACTGAAGTTTGTCTCCTACCTTTGTATCCTGGTGAAGATACTGAAATTTCTCAAGCCACCAAATAAATACCTGAGCACAGTGGCAGCGATTGAACTGGGCATGGAGGAGATGTGCAAACTCATAACGTGGTGAATATTGGTGCTTCAGTTTCTGTAGTGCTTCATCAAGAGAAACAGCGTGAGAGAATGCCATCAATCAGCATCAAGATCTTAATACTTGATGGATTGAGCAGTAGCAGTTTAAAATGTAAAATTACGGCTCGTTTTCAAGCTGCTCCTAATTGTAAATCAAACTCTGAAGTGTTCTGCTGGAACTGTAACTGTGGATGAGCATCGTTATTGTTTTCAATTTGCCACTCTCATTTTGATAGGAAAATACATCATAAAGCTTTGATTTTTAATTTATTTTTATTACCAAATGTTTATTATCATGTTTGTCATTTTGACTTGAGCATCCTGGGAGAGAATTTTATTTTTAATGGTTATTCAGTAAAAGAGATTAAATCAACCTTAAGAGTGTATTTTACTTAATTTCAATCACGGTTTATTGCTCAGAATACATTTATAAAGATATGCGTGATTATATGAATCATTAGAAATTATGTTACCAAGGAAATGACTTGGTGAACTTTTTCTTCAATACATATTTGCTTTAAAATATTACCAAATGGGGGCCAGAGGGCTCAAGTGACATGACTCTATTAAGTAGGAACTTTTCTGAAGAATAATGTAAATGTTATGAGCACTATTTTTAAAAATACCTAGAAACTAAGACCACTCTTTAGTGAAACTTAAACTTCAATGACAACAATAAGTTGTGAACTCACTGAAGGAAAAAGAATTGCACTTTTCAGGCATTGGTGGGCAGTGCTGTGATGCTGATAATTTTTAGCCATTCTAACAAATCCAATTTTAACTTAAATAGGTTGAACCTCTGCTATACTAAAAGATATTGAAATATATCTGAATGACGCCTTGTTGACTTTCAGCAGTATTTTATTTTAAGCACATAGGTTGGTATTTGGCATCCAATTGAGCACTTGTGGCTCATGGACAAATTTAAGAAGTTTGAAGTTTGGAAAGAAAGGGATTTTCAGTCCAGAAATTAGGCTTTTGGTTATTGTTATTGCTTTTGGGTTTAGTTTTGTGTTTGTTTTGTTTTGTTTTTGGGTTTTTTTTTCATTTTGGTTTGGTTTGGTTTAGTTTTTTTTGTTTTATATTTTTTCTGAGACTGAGAAGGAGAAGAAGAAAAAATGCATAGCAGAAAATTCAATAGCAGGCAGCGTTTTTGAGCAATGAATGAGAATGCAAGCACTTTTATGTACTTGATTACTTCCTTAGGTTTCCTGACACATGTAACATATTATGAAGATGTCTTTGAGCACATGATTATGATCCCAGTTAACTTTTGGCATAAAATTTGGGCTCTAAAGGTGTTAGTCAACTGTTGATATTTTCATACAGTTACTTCAATTTTTAGGCATCACACCCTCAACAACCCCTGCAAGTTAATGCACTGCGAAAAGACCCAACTAAATAAATAAACATTTCTTTTAGTTTTCAAGGGACTACTGTTTGCAACTGTTGTGTAGAATATTGAAATAATTTAGTCAGTGTGGAGAGATATCAACCTGGCAGCCACATCCAGCAATTTTACAGCGTGACTTTAGTGATTCCCTGCAGGTGAAGATGCTTCGTCATGAATAAAATAACCAATGACAAAATTTTATCTGAAGGACAGGTATTTGATAATAATTGAGCATAAACCAAAATGAAGTGTGGAATATCCTGAAAAGATCAAGGGGCAAGGTTGCAAGAAGTGGAGAAGCCCAAGAGTTTTGTGTCTGGCCCAAAATGTTCTGAAGGTTTTCCTTCTAAAGCTGAGCACAAACATTTCATAATGAAAGTGCTAGCTCAGCCTGGATTATGCAGGACTTAAATTACTCCTCTGCACAATATTTTATTGTGCAAACTCATGAACAATTTTTTTAACGTGTTATTTTCCTTGTGGTCCTTTTAAAAGAGTCTGTATTTTTTTAACTTGTTTTTTATTAACATCAGTGGACAGACCTGCTAGGTGTCATCAAGCTCTCTGTTCTGCTCTCAGCAATATCACCTCATCCTTTTTATAAACAGATGAAAGATATTCTGACTATTATTCCATCCTGTTGAGGAACTTCACCGGTGTAGAAATTAAAGACATTCCTCTTACAAGCAATTATCTTCATTTTTTTTTCCCCATAGTGTGATTTTTTTCTGATTTCAGAATAATTTCTTCCTCCTCTTGTATCAGTCTCCCAAATTATTTATGAAGGACAAATATGTGCTTTCACAAGCTGTGTCTGGAAAGGGAAACATAAATTTTAAAAACCCATATTCTTTTTTCTTATCAGCATTGCTATTTTAGGACTGAGTTTTATGAACCTCTATTGATACGGCTATGCTGAATACTTATAGGTAGGTTACAGATCCATGCAACTCAAGGAACATCTTTAAATAATTCTGTTTGCAGTTAAACCTGAGATGAAACAAATTTTGGTGGCAGAATTTAAAGCATTTTGACAACTTTGATAAGACAATAATTGTTCTGCGTGGTTTGAACTTTGTGTCAAATGGATTGATGTAGATATCACAGCTGTGTTCATCTGGTGGTTCCTGTTTCTGTCCTTTGACTGAAGTAGAGCTGACTGTAAAGGTGTTTGCAGCTCCTCTCAGGGTATGGCTTGAAATTGTAATTATTGTGGTTAATGACAGGATTCTTTATGCTATGGCTCGTGGAGTTAACCTCTACATTAGGGTAGGTGAGATTCTGTCACAAAGAAATTATTATCTATTTAAGTGCTCTGAGTCATATCACTGAGATAATACCTTTGCTGCAATACAGTGCAATCAGGCAGCTTATGAACAGGTCTTTTATGAAGTGGAGCCAAACTTTACAAGTTCCCATCAGCTCATGTTGCTTTGTCCTGTGTTTGGAGGAGAACTGAGCCAAGGCTTGCTATCAGTTCTAATTGTTGAGGTTTTCTGTACTGAACTCCCTGATCAGAGATATATTTTGTGCTCAACTTAAAAACTTGCCTCCACTCCAAAGCCTGTGTGGAGGTGAGAGCACTTTCCATTTTCCACACGTGGCTGTCTTTGTGTGCTCACTCTGTGTGTTCCCTGTGGCTACCTGTGATTGTATGCCAGATCTATGTTAGTGAAGCTATTGGAACCCTTTCAGGATTGTACTTCTCATTTTAATTAGCTGCTGTCATTTTTCACACTGCTTGCAAATCACTCCAAACACATTGCTTATGGTTGTGGTTGTGTTTGAGACATAAATCTCTTGCTAGGAGATTAGTGAGTCATCCATCCCATGGCCCTCATTGCCACCCATTAACGCAGTTATAATAAAGCTTTCCCCACTATAGATCCTTGAGTTTCTCCTTTGGGGATTGCAGTGTAGCCAAGCAGTGTCTGGAGCAGGAAGATGGGATAGCACACAGATGATGCAAAGCAATCTCCTTGCTGAACCTTTTTGTTTCTCATGGAAACTTTGCAATACAACTGTCAGTCATGGTGTTTCACCTCAGAGCCAAAAGCAGGACCAGGGCAATGTATGAGCAGAAGTAGTTTTAGTTTTTGATAGGTAGAAAGTATGTCTGGAATCTGCCTTTAGGCAAAAATATGGTTTTCTTACCGGTCATACAGGACCAATGTACTCCTTTTTTGTCTTCACAGAGAGTACATGTAGGAAAATATATATTATCCACTCTAGGATAAAGATTTAACTTGTTTAAATTGTTGCATCAAGGCTTTTGACTCCTATTTATAAACTCAAAGTCTTTAAGGAAAAAATCAGTTGCAGTGGACTGAATATGTATATGCACACTGCATGTTTTTAAAAGTACATATATAATTTTTCATTGCCAAAAGATCTACCCAATTCCTATGAAATTTCTCTGCAGAGGAAATTGAAATAAATTGTTTAATTTTCAGAACTATTGTGAAAAAAAGTAAGCATTTCAGAAAGCGACATATTTTTATCAATTTATTTTTTTAAAAGCTTTTAAATTGCTCTTATTATGTCATAAAATAATTTAGTGAGACTATACTATACAACTCCCAAAACACATTTGAAAGAGAAGAGGTGAAAACTGATGGTATCCAAGGAAAGTGAAGTGCAGGACAGTTTAGCTTAACAATTGCCCCTAAGAACAGCTCTTCTTAATAACCTATCATAATTTCTTAAATGCATAAATATACAGAGAGCACACATAAAGCTTGAACTCAATGACCTCTTCAGTTGGTTTCAAGGTTTTCCTTAAAAGATTGAATATATATGTAAAACTCTGTATATATTGAGCTAAATTCTGTTAATCAGAGATTAAAAATCCTTTTTTTTTTTCATGGTTGCCTAGAAGAAAAGCTGGAAGTCAAACCTGAGGGTACAAATAGCAGGATGAGCAAAGATTATATAACAGAAGAAAGGAAGTCCTTTTCTTACTTCTACAAATATAACTTTTTCCTATTAAGCATCAAATTAACTTAAAAGCATCAGTTATTTTTATAATCTTCAGTTGCTCTTAAAGTCTGTGGTAATCATCAAATAATTCTTGTTGGTAGTCATTTAAAAATATCAAGCATAAATCTGTGATTTGTACTTAATGCTTTACACTAACAAGTATACTTAGCCTTTGGATTAATGCTGTGGTCAAACAGGAGTAGAAAAAAACACAACTTTAAATAAAAGGTACTAAAAATGTTAGAATGTTTCTTCCTTGTACATCTTACTAGTAAAAAAAATGGCAGTGTAAACCAAAACGTTCTTCATTTAAGCTAATCATGTCCTCTGTCCATTACAAAAATTAGGTAGGAGTCTTAAGGTGAAAGAAAAGCATTACAGGAAAGTCTTGTTGAGTTCAATGTTTACAAATGCTCTCTGCATATTTATGCATAGAGTAAATGGGGATAGATTATTAGAACATATATACATATATGAGAATACTTATGTAGGGGTATCTAGGAACTGAGACACTACCATTTCTGTAAAACCACATGACAACACCAGTGCTGCAGAAGCTAGAAGATACATCCCAATTTGAATAGGCAAATTCTGTTTAAAAAACTGCCACCAAAGCAAAATGAAAAATTCTCTGAGTCAAGAAACGTTACGAGACCTGCAGGTCCATGAAAAAGATGCAGGAGGACATGATGTATTAGGCAGCAGAACTTCAGGCCTGATAAGGAGAAATAATAATTGAATCTCTCGATAGATATGGCACCTCATTCCCTCAAAAAATAGAAAAATAAAAATATTTAGATCTATCCAGGTAAGTTGCTCAACTTCTTCACAAAGTATTGCTCTAGAAAAGCTAGTTACACCTTAGACTGATTTATGCAAGGTCATTTTCACCAATTCTAGTACTTCTGGTGTGTGACTCTCCCCATTGGAGGGATTTAATAAAACTAGTACACTAAGTATTCTGCTCTACTACAGTCTGTTCTTGAGAAAACTTAGCCTAATAAAAATGCAAGAAAATAGACAGCAATAAGGAGATCTGATAGAGTAGGAACAGATGAAATGCTGACTGCCAGTTCTTGGATTTTGGTCAAAATTCCTGTAGACATAGAACGATGAATCCGGTGGAACAACCTGCAGCCCATCTATTTATCTTATTTTATCAGAAGCATTATCAGAGTGTGATTCCTAAAGAGGGAGAACATTATTGATCTGCTCTAAGTAGTGATTTTGCTGAGGATCATCTGGCAAAAATACTTATAGTCCCTCAGCTGTTCTACACAGACATTACATACAAGAGGAAACACACCTAAAAATAATATTTTCCAGTCAGTTTGATGGGATATCAGAGTGCTGTGTGTTTGTGAAGATACTTAATATGCTGAAGTGCCATTGATTTAGGAGTAAAAATCAACTCTCTGGTGTTTTGAGCAGTCTGAAATGTGGCCTTAAAAGCTGAATGGAGTAAAGAGATTGATGGCTATTGACTCGCTGGTGTCTCCTAACATGTGCAATTAAGGAGGTCACAATAAGGGACAACTGCAAGAGGTCATGGCCTTTGCTGAATTCACTGAGAGCTGTGGCCAGGTCACTGTGCAGGGCCATTTCAAAGTAGAATTCTGTCACAAAAGTGAGGTCTAATGCAACATCATTGATTGATGCTATTAACTTGAAAATTAAGAATATGTCTGATTGCACAGAAAAATGAGCATAATGCAAGCACAGCCGAGGGATTCTTAGATGTTTTCAGAAAACTTTGTAGCCTCAAATAAATAAAATTTAGGGGAATAAAGATTAATTTCTAGTGGGAAATGCTTTTACGTGGAAGATATTCTAGCTGCATGAAAATGTTGGGTAGATTTGGGAACAAAACAAGACAAAAATTTGATCCTTCAAGAGACCACTGCCGTCAAGGAGGACAGAATTTATGACAGGAGGTATTTGCAGGCCACTGAGTGTACAATTTCACCTACAGATATTCCAGGGGGCAGGTGTTATAAATCAATTGGGAGAATTTCTTTCTATTTCAAAACATACTTGAACCAGTGGTAACTACAATCTTATTTCTAAAATAATTTCTCTATTACAATTAACATTGCTTTTAATGATTCTCCAGCTAGTTTCAGTGCTGTCACTTTCTGGACTTTATCTCATGTATGTTTTGCTGATAATCTTTAGAGAAATCTTTCTTTGTGTGTCTGTTTTCATTTTCACACAGAGATTTAAAGACATAATTTTCCTTCCTACTTTGATGCTTACCTTGGAGCAAGGGATGCCTGCTGTGTACGTAGTAGTCATTCTTCTGTCTCATGGGCTTTCCTCTGCTAACATTTCAAGTTTTAACTCACTGTAAGGTTTTCTGAGTTTTCCTGTTATTGTCCCAAACAGAACACTTTTAATTCCCTGGAATGGGAATATCATGTGGTCTCATACGATTCCCCTTATTTCTCATTATTTCATTTTGCTGAGTTTTGCTTTTATCTTTCTTGCCACTTTCCAGAAACATTCTTAAATTACCTGCCTGCTGAATCTCCTCAGTTTGGTGCCCTCTGTTCTTTCTTCGATTGATGCATCTTTCTTGCTGTATTTCTTGTGTACTGCCTGCTTTTTTTCCCTTCTGCTTCTTCCTGTCCCCTTACTGAGGACTTTATTTGTTCATGCCAATTTAAAGTCCTTTTGCCCAGAACCATTATTTTCTCTCTCAGCAAATTGGTGACCATGGTCCTCAAAAAAATTATCAACACTCTGATGCCTCAGCTTTGTGTCTCTAAGCCCCTTACCTTTTAGGCTCTGATTTACCACCACTGTTCTGAGAATTTTGGGCTTTATTCAGCCTTGAGAGTGGCAGTGAATCACCTATGACGTTAAGCAGATTAGACTGAACCTAATTATGTTGTACTTTGGGAATTACAAACCACAAATTCCTCTGATGGATTTCTAGGTCTGGGGTTTAATGAAGCAGCAGTATTTCCAGGACTGTGCTGTGGCACCCTGTGTGTGCCACCTTAAGGGGGAATGTCAGTGATCTATCCTTGCTCCATGTCTCCTAACTTCCTACCACTGCTCTTCTGCAGTGGCTTCCAGCGTTTGCTGTGTCGTAATGTGCTTTAAATAAAGATCACAAATACTGCCTAAGCAAAAGGGGTGAGCTGAGGTTACTCAACCTTGATTTTTTTCATTCCTCCCCTCCCATTTTCTAATTTGTGAAACTTTTCCTTTGCAGTTCTGTAAATGCTTTTTTAATGTAATTTGTGCCTAACATATATATTATAGATAAGTCTATCTAATAAGCAGTTGGAAATAATATATGTAGATTTTTCTATTTTATATTCTTTTCTGTAAGCCAGCAGAGTAGAATTCATTAACTTGATATGGATCTTTTTCAGTAACCATTCACCAAAGAATGGACTTAGGAGTGTATTTATATGGTAAATGTACTGATACTGCTTACTTTATATTAAAGTTCATCTTTTTAACGCTTTTCCATATATACACATTTGGCTCTTTTGGAAAGGGACTTGTAATCCAATCTTCTTTCTTCTCATTTTAGTAGAATTATTACTTATAAAATAACATAGATTAGTTGCAAGTATTAAAAGAAGACTATTTATTTGTGTAGCACTTGAAATATACTTGAGCAAACTGTTTATTAAAAAGAGTGACATTTACTATAATACTTTAAATAGTGAAGACTGTTGAGTTGTGGTGGGTTTTTTGTTTGTTGGTTTGGGTTTTTTATGGGGGAATATTCAAACAGAAATTATGCAATGAATGCACACAAAAAAAACCCTGTTTGATTGAGAGCTGTAGTAATGCTTAATGGAGTTTTTGCTTTTCTGAGAGTGATAGCACAGCATGTAGTATATAACTGACTAATGGAGATTTGCCACTCAAGTAAATCAATCAAAAATGTAATTTAGCTTGAAACTCTCATGGAAACAGCTATGACTCTTGTATCTGTCCCAATTAAATACAGCGTGATGATGATTGCATATGTGTTACTAATAGGGTTGTTAGGAGAATTTCTGATAAAGCTTTTGATGGGGATGCAAAAATGCAAGTTTTGGAGTATTCTGAATAGAAAATCACTGACTTCAGAGGATATTTAAAACAATTTTCAAAGGGACAGTGTCCTTATTCAAAATGCTTTTGATTTTGAACATAGTCAATCCAGAGTAAGGCAGAATGGGGTATGGGTTTTTGATCTATTTTCTTTTAAAATCATTCATGAAATCATCAGTCTAAAACAGATTTGTGATTTTAATTCTAGAGCAATTAAGGACATCAACTTAGCAACTGTACCAGCTACAAATGTCTCTTCTTCACACTGGTGCTGTTGCTGAGTGTCATAAGGCAGAAAGAACACCATCTACTTTAAGACCAGTATATTCACCTCAAAATCTGGCATTTATTTGAAGCATACCAAGCATCCTTGACATGATTCCAGCCCTTCTTCTGGCACTGAAGTGCCTTACTGACCTTGTGTAGAGATGTGTCAGAGGTGAATGTCCACCAAGTGGTACCAGCCTGAAGAACCTGAGAATATGCAAAACTTAAGGCATACTTTTCCAAGCATTAGATGTCTCTCAGAGCAAAGTTATCAGAAATGCATTTTCCTATACTGCACTAAAAGCCCCCTGTGGATGCTCCATGGAAAAAAAAATCAAATAGCCACTATCATGACCTTCTATAATTAATTTATGAAGGAAAAATGTATACATTTGCCAGAAGAAGAATGGTATCTCAGAAAAGGAAGACTGCATTTCTGACCTTTCAACCCTGATTCTTAAGGAATAACTACCAAAAATAAGTATATTCATAGCTAACATTCACAGCTGTACTTGACATTAAAAACCATTGAGATGCTGGCTCCTTGGTATCTGACCTTTCTCTCCAGCTGACACCTCTGCCTCACCTTTCTGTCCCATCAGACTTACTGAAATTATTACTGCTTTGCTTGCTGATGCTTCCCTCTGCTCTGCTGGTACTAACCACCATTTTATTTTGATTTGGTTAAATAATGATCATAATAGTTCTCAACTTTGAGTTTATTGGTTTTATTTTAGGTCTAAGGAAAGACTTGTGCACCCCAAAAGCTTGTCTGTTACACTCAGTAAATGCAGCAAAAAAGGAGATAAAAAGTCCTCACAAAGTTTGACTTTTTTCTGAAGCATAGATGGAATGTGTCTATTTCCATAAAATTACCTCTTGAAGTGCACTTCTATAAAATGAGTACTGCATATCTTTGAAAATTCATCACAGTTTCACTGTATTCAGTTAAATACTTTGTACAAAACACAAATCACTTTCTGGTTGAAAAGATTTGATGATGAAAACTCATTTGATGCTTCTAGGACAGATTGCAGCAAGTTTATGATGTTACTATTTTTTTATGTCTTCTTTTTGCTGTTGTTTACAGATGAAATAACCTCCCAAGTTACAGCTGAAATGAGCAAAATATTTCTGCAAAGTTTTGACAGGGTAAATACACCTGTGATTGAAGAACTATAGGTGTTCACATATCTCTTTTAATTTTCTAAAATTCTTTGTCAATTAGGATGATGTGCATCTTTTAGATACCTGGTTGTGAGCTCTGTTTGATGTTTTAATTTAATGTGTGACTATATATATATAGAGAGAAGGAGTCATCATGTTTCATGCTTATTATACAAAAATCTTGCTTGGGCAAAAGAGGAACATGGTCACAGGTGAAGCTGGGAAATTATTGTTATTCCAGTTCATAACTTAAAAATATAATAGTCTGATTTATTAATTACAATAATGTGTATTAATACTTCAAATTAATGTAGAAAAAAATCACAATGCACTTATATTGCTTTTCAGGAGAAATAAAAAATCTTTCTGGAAACCCTCTGGTTCCAAAGACGGGTAGCTTCAGCCTTCCTGAAAGAAAGAAATGGAGTCAGGATGAGCTGTCAGCATCCTGAGGTCATAACTGGGAGGCATATGCTCCTGTCTTCTGAAATTTCTTCCATTTATTGAGAGAATATGGATGCTGATAGTCCTGTCCTCCATGGACTTTATTTTTGGAAATGTTTTTGACCACAGCTTAGGAGCTCACTTTTGCCATTAGGTTCTAACCATTGACTTGGTGTTCTGAAGCTGAACAATGGAGGGCTGAAATCCTGTAGTGACCTGTGAATAACAGCTGTGGTTTCTGTCAGAGCCCCTGCACCTCTGGTAGTGTTCTGCACACGTGCACCCTTTTGCACTTCATTTTATTCTAGAAACATGAATAGCTGCTCGTTATCACTGTAAACCAAAGAAATCTGGAAAAAAAAAAAGATGTTGGTAGTTAGCTGGCCACCAGGCAGCTATCACAAATACTGTTTTTTAAATTTTTTTAAATTAAGGCTAAAATCAGCTCAAGCAAAAACAACCCATACAAGTCCTGAGACCCTGAGCTGTAGGTGAATGGCCTTTAGTAATGGAAAAATTGTTTTGTTTATCATAAATATGTTGGGAAAGTTCAACCAAGCCAAGGCAAAATAACACTGCAGCGATAAGGTGACCTCCTGTGAACAGCCTGTATAGCAGAGATCAAACTCTGTCCTTGTTCATGTCTAGTCAACTAAAAAAAAATTTAAAAAATAGGATTTTATCATATGTTCCATGTAGCTCACTTATCATATTGTGATGCTGGTCTCTGGTATACTTTTAGTGGGTTTGCAGAAAGTATTTTTAAAAAGCAAGTTCACTTCTAAATTAAGTATAGAAGTTTATGAAGCACTACTTCAGCAGTGAAAAAACAGCTGCCAGCAGTGTCTTGGGTAACAAGACATGAGTTTTAAACATTGACTTTACCTGTTGGAAGAAGTTGACATATAATTTAAAAAAAAAACAAAAAAAAGACAGAAACAAACCCCAAAAAACCACCAAGAACTTCTTAACCCAGCAAAAGAAATCCCAACCCCAACAGAATTTTCAAGAAAGGTCAAAGGTTGGACTTGATCTCGCAGGTCTTTTCCAACCTAATTGATTCTGTGGTATGGTGACATCAGTGGGCTAAAAGGAGACAACTTCCTTTTAATGGTTAGTTTTCTGTTACTAGCTCCTGTCTGTAGAACTAACCTGCCATGTGTGATATGATGCTTAAGCAGTCTATTGTCAAAGAAGAGACAGACCTTTGGCATGGTGTTTCACAAGAAATGGTGTAATTAGTAGGTAGGATGTGAAGAGGGGGTTAGATTTTTAAGCTGCCGTGGAGTGGGAATGAAATGCAGATAGTGAAAGCTTTAGTCTTTCATGGAAGAAAATTCTTATGGCTTTGATAGCCTGAAGACAACTGTGCTAGAGCTTAAATGGATCTTGAGAGCAAGAATAGCAATAGCTGCATGAGCACAGTTAGAATATTTTCATTATTTTCCATTACCCACAGGTAAAGTGCTTTTGAAAGAAACCACCTTGAGATTTCAACAGAAAAATACCATTTGTTGTCTCTGGGTCTTCTGCAAATCTGCTGGTATCAAGCTTAGGAGGCATGCTGTGCTGACATTCCTTACCCTCTGTCTCATACCATTAGTGTCTTAAAAGAATTTCTCTGGCAAAATAAACTGAAATTGCAACTGTTCAGTGCCCACCTGAGAAAATTACTTATACTATTAAAACTGAATGGATCAAAATGGCTCAGCACATTCCTTTTCTACCATGTATCTGAACAAGACCTACAAAGTAAGGGAACAGGCTGGAATAACATCACATAGTACATTTATATTTAAACCTGTCAGGTTTTTTTCCTTTAAACCTATTAATCTCCTCTGTTCTTATGTACTTTCTTTGTATCTCTCTCCTTTCTCTTCTTCAGTGTTGTTGTGTGACTTCCATATTCTTTTAACACCAGTTTAACAGCAATGAGTCAGAATTAATTTTTATTTCCTTAATAAAGACCTTGTTTTTAAGTGTTCTCAGCATTACAAATTATAGTCACATTTTTGCAGATGCCGAGATTCCTCAGCTTTCCGTGCCCTGGTTTTGAAAATATTTTAAATGCCTATGTGGTTTGCCTTGGAGTGTAAATCTGTCCCTCAGAGGAGGATCTTAAAATTGAGCATTCCCATTAGTGGCTGTTTCAAGGCCAGCTTTAATGAAGATGTTCCTTTCACAGAGGTTTTAAAAGAAAGTGCCACAGAAATATGAAAGCTTTCTTCTAATAGTTAAAAAAAAAAAGAAAATCTAGAAAGCAGCCATGAACTGAAAGATTTTAACTGCTTCCCCCACCACCACCTCCCTTGCTCTAAGAAATGCAGCTATTCCCTGAGAAACTTTGTAGTTGGAACCCATTTACAGTAATAGTTTTCAGCCAGTCCTAATGATCATTTGGAACAGCAGATGTAATAATGGTTTCCAAAATGGGGATGTGTTTGGGCTCCTAAACTTGCAGATGGGTAGGCCTTTTACAAATGCAGAAATCTGATCTCCTAACATGTTGTCTGAGGATGGGACAAACCACGCTAGTTCTAATTTACACTGCCAAAGCAAAAGTCAGGGCAATGAGGGTGGAATAGCAGTATTTTAGGAAAGCCAGATTTCCATACCATTTTAGAAAGAGAAAATGGGTACAAAGGATTCATGTCAGTAGTGTCTGATTTCCTTTCCCCTTTCTGAGGCAGAGAAAGATCAAAACCCCAGAGGGAGGCCAAAAGCAGATTTCAGGTGTGTTTTGATATTTCTCATCATGGCTGGAAGAGAGAGGAGGAGCTGCAGAGATCCAGGGCTGTCTTTCTGCTGTGTTTGCTGTTTGGGCATCGTGGCTGAGAGGCTTTGGTGTAGCATTTGCCATCTGAGCAGGACAAAATAAGTGTTTTGGGGATAGTAGGACTGGCCCAGAGCTGCATGTGCCATGATTGTGCATCTTCACTCGACCTTGCTGGGGACAGGGCAAGACAGAAAATCATGGCATGGTTTTGGGCTGGAAAAGACCTTCCAAAGGTGAACTGGTCCAAAACCCTGCCATGGGCAAGAGACCTTACACTAAACTAGGATGCTCAAATCCCTATCCAATGTGGCCTTGAACACTTCCAGGGTGGAGCACCCACAGTTTGTCTGAGCAACCTGTGCCAGTGTCTCACCACCCTAGTAGTGAAGATGTTTTTCCCAATATTTGACATAACTTACCACAGACAATTTAAAGCCATTTCCCCTTGTTCTATCACTACATGCCCCTGTAAAAAGTCCCTCTGATGTTCAATTGTAGCTCCTTTCAGCTGCTGGTGAGTGCTCTAAGATCTCCCCAGAATCTCCTCCCTAGGCTGAACAGTCTCAGCCTGTCTTCACAGGTTCCATCCCTCTGGCAGTTTCTGTGTCCCACCTCTGGAGCTGCTTCCACAGGTCCATGTCCCTCCTGTTCAGGAGCCCAGAGCTGGATGCAGTACTCCTGCAAAGTGCCACTCTGCAGGCTGGCAGGTGACTTCTGTGGCACCCATCAGCATGTCAGCCTGGCACAAGCCACAGGATCCCTGGGTTGTCAGGCTGGGTGGCTCTGTGTTTTGTTGTGGGGATTCTGCTGCTTCTTTGTTGAGGCTGAAATTCTTCCAATGAAACATCTGACTGCTGAGCTCTGTGTCCCAGCTGGCAGAGGAAAGTAAACCTCTTATTACCCAGTAATGAACGTCTTGTTAGGGTTGAAAAATATCCAGATAATTGTACATCCACAGTTTTCCCTTGCTCTGTGTCATGACATGAAACGAGACACTCTGTCCCTTGAAGATCTTGGGCTAGTACTTTTCACATGCATAAAAACATGTCAGAAAATTACTCTGTCATAGTTTACATAATTCTGAGTGGGCTGGAATCAACTGCCAAAGCCTATGTGCCTTGTGCAACTTCAAGTTGGATGTCGGAAATCTTTCTGTGGGGGTTGGAAACACGACAAAGGAACTGAGGGAAGACCAGAAGCCTTGTGAAAGGCAGCAGAGTCCAGGCAGGGTGCCCAAATTGTGTCTGAAATGGAACCATGTACTGGGCTTTTGTCAACTGAATCCCATCCTAGGTGCACACACAAACAATGCACTGTAAACAAAACATTATTGTAAATTTATGTTAGTTCTGATGCAAAACAACAGAAATTATTGTTCCTTATTTTCTGATGAAACGTATCAAGACACCAAGGGAATTTGCCACTACAAGACACAGTCCTCACCACAGTTTATTTTAGAAGCCCAAGTTGCTTCTCATTGTAGACTCTAAAAGCTATTATTTCCCAAATGTATCCAAAATAAGTCTGAACATGTTTGCCTGTAATGCAACAAGGTGAACTTAATTACAGGAAGCTTTAGAAGTGCTCAGCTCATGTGCTGCTGACACAGCAGGGGTGGGTCGGTCTGAAGGGAAGGGGAGCGGCGAGGACAATCCCTGTGTGGGAACCACCTTCAGAACAAAACCTGAAACTTCAAAGCAGGTGGAAAATAAAAAACAACAAAAAAACCCCAAAAACCAGCACAACAACCAACCCCCTGTAACACTTCTGAAATGTTATAATAAATGAAGTGAAAATAACATGCCCATTTACATTTCTTTGTTCTTATTTACGGTTTAGCTTAATGTCAGGAGATTGCCAAAGTTTCTGCATCAGCATCTGTGCTCACCAGCTTCGACAAGATTTAGAAGAAAGAAAAGAAAGAAAAAAGCAGTTTCTATTTTGTAAATTACCTGTCCTCATGTGCAGCTTACATACAGGGAGCATTGATGTATGCAACAGAGAGTTACTTTTAAGCAAAGCAGCAGCTTGAGATATTTCCCAACTTGGAGACCTGGTTTTGGCCCAAAATTGCTGAATGCTTCAGTGCTAATCTTTTAAATTTTTATAGTTTTAAATAATATTTTTATCAGTAAGGATCAGTAAAATTCCCATGGTGTACAGAGCCCTTTTAATTTTGATCTGTAATCGACTTCTGTAAGAGTGTTTTTTACCAGAATTTCCAAATTTTTTTAAACACAATATTTGAGATTTAGATTGTTTTATCAGCAGTCAAACATTTTTTATTTGTATGTTGTAAGCATTTTTAATTTTTTTTATTTGTACTATTTATTAGGTAAGACAGAGAAGTGTTTTTAACATCCAGCTCTGCTTCAGTTTATTCTTGACTCAGTTAAGGGGGTCTGTTGTATTTTGATAGTATAGAACCATTAGCTAAGAGCTTTCTAAAAAAGTGCTCTTCAGGTAGTCTAATCTACTACATTCAGATAGTCTTTATAAAATAGATTAATTTTATTCCTTTTGTATGATATTCCGTAATAAATTAAGAGGAAACCTGTTGGTCTGAAGCTCCTTTTCTTAATATTTCTTCATGTTTGAAAAACCTCTACTAATTTTTATTTTTATTTATATGAATGGCATTTATATTCATCTTAACTAGTGAAGACTTAACATCATCCAGTGCAAAAATGTAATGAAAAAATATATTCTTGGCTACCATGTCATTTGCTATGAATTTCAGGGTCATTTTCTTTAAATATTACTATATGAATCATCTCCATTTACACTGTAATAAAATGTTTTCTGGTGTTCTCAGACTCAAAAAAATTATGAAAATAAAAACATGATGCAGACACAAAAACACAGGCTTCTGAAACGGGAACATCCTGTGCCATTACTTGAGATAAAGTTCTTAGTTAAAATTTAGAATTATTTCCTGAGGATGTTATTTTGGGAGGTTACAGTTAGCTACACTTGAACAAAACCTGTTCCTGTGAAAGTATTGAAAAATGCTCCAGCTTTAAATAAATTGATGACCAGTGAGATCATCCCTAGACATTCAATAGCAATGGTGTTACAGGGGTGTCACTGAGACAGAAATAATGATATCATCAAGCAAAGTGTATTCTGTGTGACTCACTGCTGCTGCTTTTTTATAGAAGTCTTAGCTTCAGAAATGAGTATGTGAGATGATTGGTTTGGTGAATGAGCATAGAAAGCAGAGAGACAGAAATATCTTTTTTAAAAATCCATGTAATTTCTAATTTTTTAAATTTTTTTTTCAAGTTTCAAGATGTTGCCTGAAATCCAGAACTGGGACAAACTGAACAGGTAGCATTACTTTTTCTAGTTCAACTCTTCCATGGAACTAAGTTTTAAGTCATGTTGATGGATGGCATTTACTTAATACTTATTCTCCAGTGCTACACAGTTTAACTCAAGAACCTAACAACAAAGGGAATCTGGTAAAGGAGTTGCTTAAGAAGCATTTATATGGTTTATAAATATGTGTATATGTTGATGTAAATACTTCCCAACTTTTATATTCTAATTACTGCTTCTCTTCAAACTGCTGCTTGAAAAGCAATTGGCCATTATTACATTGAGACATGGTTCTTGTTTGTTTTCTTTCTGGTGCCATCTCTTCCAGCTCTACAGGAATACATACATATATACACATTATATATGCATGAAACATTTATCTTTAATTTAGGAATATATATTATATATGTATGAAATATTTATTTTAATTTTTTGGTTACAATCATCATGCAAATTATTGTGCTTACTGCATGACACAGTTCACTGAACTGGAAAGAGAGGTGAGTTTGTGTTTTGGAGTTGCTCTTGGTTTATTACCTCATGATGTTGAGGGTGCACAAGCAATATGTGTGGCTTTGTGGAGTGGGAAAAGAGTGAACAAGACAGACTATTTGGGTAACAGCAGAATCTGAAGAACCTACTCAGTCCTGTCCTCCTTTGCTCTGGGTTAGTCTTGAGTGCTTTCCACAGTAATGCAGAAGAGGCCTGGGTGTGCAGCTCTGATTATGTGGCTCAAAACACTCTTTTTATTTATTTTAATCCCATGGATTACCCTGAATGTTTTATGAAGGCTCCCAGATCTCTGCAACTGCATTGCATTCATCATGCAGCTCTTCTGCTACAGGGAGAGCTGACAGATAGAATATCCCCCCCCAATTTCTCCCATAGAAACTGAACAATAATCTTGTACTTGCCTAGGTAATAGTGTGTGATTTTTCCCAGGCACTTAAGCTGCTATAAATCAAGTAAGTACATGTGTGTCAGAGGAAGACATAACCCTTTATTTATGAATGTGTTAAAAGAACTGTCAGAAAGGGATATTGATTCTGGTTTTGTACTAGTGAGAATAACCAATCAATGTAACACAGGGACAACTTAACATTGTTGTGAAATATTTAGTTTCTAGGGAAGTATAAAAATTAAGTAAATTTCCAGTGGACAGCAGCAGCATAATATTTTACTAAAGAGAAGATGAAAAGCAGAGATTGGTGATTAAAAACCTAATAAAATTAAAGAGTAGGAGAAACTAATATATATAAAAACTGTTACATAAAGGCCCTGCCCATTGATATATTTTGATTAGAATATTTTGACTAAGAGAGCACAATTCTGAGCAGCTCTTTACCAAAATGTATTCTATTGCCTGCAAACCTGGATTTTGTTTTACTCAAGCACTCTAAGGTCCCCTGAACTGAGAGAAATTAATAAACAGTTGCAAAGTTCTTAAATTGTTCATTAAATGTTGTGCAAGTAAAAAGAAAATATATATTAACCTAATTTGGGTTTAGGAAAAGAAAACCACCAAAGCCAAACACCAAGATCTTAACAATTATTTAAAAAATCATCTGCAATAATACTTTTTTCTTGAGTTTGTTCTTACTGTACTAGTGCCCTTTTCAATTTCAGTTTGTTAAAATCATGGAGAAAGTGAGGTTTTTGTTAATTGTCTTTTGTTAAGCATTACTATGTGCACTTGAAATGTGCAAATACAAAATGTAATTCTGTGACCTGATTTACCTATTTTTCACGTCTGAATTTTGGTTCTATATATGCTCTGTCCCTTTTGAATTTGGCCACTAAACACATTCCAAACACTTTTCACAAACTCTTTCATATTGCCTTAGGGCTGATGGTGATCCAGGGTGGCTTAGTGACTCAGGCTGTCTTTATTTCAACCTCGGAATCATAGATGCCATGTGCAAAGAGGAACTCAGGGATTATCTGGTTCAACCTTTCTGGTTTTGTTGTTGTTGTTGTTTTAATAGATGTAATTTATTTATATCCCAGCATTGCACCTTGCAATTTGATATTAAGGGGGTAGAGCACACACACAGAATTGCTGGCAAGGTTTCTCTGGAGGGGTGGGGAGTTCCAGTTGGCAAAGCCACTGGGAGAAGCTGTTCCCTCCTGTTCACTGCTGCTCACTCCTGGCTGCCAGTGATGCCATGAGTACCATCATACAGCATATCATACATGGGCACCATCATACAGCACCATCCAGTGACTGTAGCAAGAGCAGGAAAGAGGCTCTAAATGATTAACAGGACTGTTAAGGGCTCGGTAGAGAGATGTTATTATGTTTGGGCTGACCCTGCTCACTTGCATGGATGCCTTTGGGCTGCCCTCTGCTGCCTTTTGACTTCTGGAATCTTGAATGGACAGCAACAACCTTGAGGAAAAACACTCCTTTGCTTCTTGTGTTTTCATTCAACTCACTGGTGGAGGTAGGTTTGTGCTGTAAAATCAGAGCTTTTCTCCCAGCAGCAATGAAGGGAAAGGCATCAGCCAGGTTCACACATGGTTTTAAAAGAGAAACTCAACTTATTATTGTCACAGACCAGTATCACTGAGGTAAAGATGAGTCTGGGGAATCCAGATAAATCTGTTCAATCCTAACTGGAATTTCAGCTCAGGCTATGGGGATATAAACTGTCAGAAGCAATGGATCAGGCCTGTCACTTCTTCCATCAAAACCAAAAATAAAACACATTTTTTTTGTCCCATTATTCAGTTTCAAACTGTTCCTCTGTGAAGAAAAACCAGAAAGCAAAGGTTTTATTATAATACATTGAGGTGTAACTGATTGAGTAATCAATGTATTTGAGTTCTTTGTCACATAATAACAACAATCAAAAAAATCTAATGAACTTCTTAAAAATTGTATTTCTTGAAAGAATGAAAGTATGTAATTAAAATTTGATTAGTGTAGCAATGAGATTAAACTGAGGGCTCAAAATGTAATGTTTGAAAATTAGTTTTTAGGTTATCCAGTCATCACAAAATAAGAGGAAATTATACACACAGTCTCAGTTTGCAACAGCAGTCCTTTGATGGCCAGGAGGGAAAGAAAACATGTAAAGTCCAATGAGTTAATAGCAGTCAAAATCCAGTACTTTTCATGTAGACTTCTGGTGGAATAATAATTGTAAATATAAACATACATTTAGGCTGTTCTCATTTTTTCAATGAGACAAAAATTGCAGATGTGACACCAGCCATACCTACCATTACCTGTAATATCTTCTGCTGGACCACTATTCTCAGTTCTCTGGTCCCTGTAGTATCTCTATGCCTCAAGAATTCTGAAATAATCTCACAGATCTACTTCTGTATTCTTGTCCATGGAAGAAATTACTAGATTATTTCATAGGTTACCTTTTATTTTGCATGTTTAGGGGGGAAATTGCTAATATTTAAGTGATGTATGATTTTTGTTACTAGTTTTGATTACAGTTTCTTAAAAGAGAGACCTTTCTTATTATTTTTTAAGAGAGATCTGGAGGAAAAATTTAATCTCTTTTTAAAAGAAAATGCAGTCTTAACATCTTTGGGTTAGAGGTATTTTCATTCCTTTTTCCAGTGTCAAAAAGAAAAGGTCGTTAAATAAGCCACCGGGAAAAAATCCTCAATTATCTTAAACGTGGAACTGTTTTTATATTTTGTTTGAAAAATATGAGGTGATAAATTTTGATTCTCTGGGAAAACCTGAGTAAATTGGATGTTATTGTAGAGGAAATGGAATTTTTTTGTTTCTTCTGCATTGGAGAGGATGAGTATGTCAGTAAACCATTTTGACCAGCCAAAGCTGATTATTACATTCAAATTCTGCATAAACACGTGCAAGTTAAGGAGCCATATTAAATTAAATACCTGCAGAAAACTGATGCAGAAGAAGGGGTTGAGCTTTATATTTAACACCTAACATTTGTGAGTCTTCATGCTTGATGAACTTGCATGAGGTTTTGAAATGCAGCAAATCTCTTCCCAAAATTAAGTTATGCTTTTATAAATGTCATTCTAGCAAGGAGCAAAAGCAACTGGCATAATTTATTTTCCATATTTCATCACAGGAGATGATTTTTCTTCATTGAATTTTTATCTGTGCTAAAGAGCTTTATTTTTTAACTGACTCAGAACCCCAGTTTTATTGCACAGATAAAGGAGTTTGGTTTGTGCAGCAGAAGCATTATTCATTTTATTTTAGAGGTAATTTTAAAATATGGACTGCATATTAATATAGCCTATTCATTCTAAGTGACACATAAAGCAGGCTTATCTTGACTTAGCTTTTCAATGGTGTAACATTGTGTGCCTGCTTTCTTCATTGTTATATTAGTAGCATACTGGACCCATTTTCTTTACAATATCTGATATATATTCTTTTTTTCCTCTTCTCCTAGTTCATTGTTTTATGTTAAATAGTGTGGTCTGGTATTTTCTCCCCAGATCTTTTATGCATTATTCCTCACTTTCAAAAGGTTATACGGTCTGATTCTAGACTATTTTAATTTATTTCTCGTGTGCTAAATAGGGATTGGTCCTGAACTTTAGGCTGCTAAAATTTTGGACTAGAACTTTTAATTTAAAAGAAAGTTGGTAGGGAGTGACACTAAGTAGTTGAGACACTCACTTAAAATAAGTTAGATTAATGGAAAATCAGTTTTCTGAATAAAAATGAGCAGAAATACAAGGGTTTTACAGAGATATGTAACCCATACTCTAATGCTTTTTCAAATAGTAGAATATAATATATAGGCAATCATTGAATGCCATTTTAAAAAAAAACAACTTTCATAATCTTATTTGCTCATCTAATTAAAATTAAATTGCTGTGGGGTATCTGAGGATTCTATAGAAATGCCAAAAATAAAATCAGAACTGGAAGAGAAATTAAGATCAATCATTGTGTGTTCCTCCTACAACAGAAATTATGTGCTATATGTGATCACTAGTCAACAGCCTAATAAACTTCACTTATTTCTTTATAACCCAGGAATTTTATTAGAATGTGTAATGTGTCTTGAGATATGTAAGGCATGTTTAATTGTACTCACTCACACCTTTTAATAAGATGAAACTTCTTAGCCATCCATTTTTATTTGTTATTAAAGTGGTAGGACTGCTGAATTAATGGAGGTTAATAAAAAACCCCAAATGCCTTAGTCAAACTTTGCCAGTGCTGGAGATGAAGAATTGATTTAAGTTGTGTTTGCTATAGACACAGATAAACTCCATAAAGGGCACATTTTCATATTCCTACCTATGAATAAATTATTTTAAGGAGAACAAATGATTTAGACTGTTATCTCTGCTGGGCATCTGTGATCATGTGGGACATAATGAGCTCTTTCTCATGCAGGCTGTACACCGAGGCATCACAGAAGACACAGCAGGAATTTGGGACTCAATTTCTGATGCGCTGGAAATGTGATGCTGTTACTTTGAGGGCTCCTCTAACCACATATAAGACTCATTAAACAGCATTACAGTGAATTTGGGATCACCTCCACAATTTTTTTAGGCCAGAGTTTTAATTTCCTATCAGTATTCTTTTATTAACAAGCTTTGAATACTTTGAGTTGGTAGGTTTTCTTGGATAAATGGTTACTTTTTCATTTCTTTAATCAAACATAGTGTATGAGAACATTCAAATGTTCTTTTGTGTGTGTTTCTGGGTTGCAGTTTAAGCTCTTTCCGACAACAGAGAGAGTTTTTTGACACAGCATTTTACTGTGTAATGAAATACACCAAGATTTCCCATATCAGGTCAGAAGAAAGGCTTATGTAGCTTAATGTCCATGTTTGCCAGAGAACAATAAAAGGGAAAAAAAATAAAAGGTGGGCATGATAAAAGTGATCTTTCCCTCTTTTGCAGTCCTTTTCAGTTTCTTTCTAGTCCTTTTCCTCTCACTGCCTTGTGCCAGCAGAGAGCACAGGATCCCTGCATTTGCTTGTGTATCTGTGTATGGGCTCAGAGCTGGTGAGAGGCCAAGTGTTGCTGCAGATGTACTGTGAGATAGCATGTTCACATCTGAGCAGTGAGTCTGTTTACCCAGCTCTGTCATGGATGAAGATTCATTCCTGTAAATCCAAAAATAGGGGATTTGCTTAATTTGCAGAGCATATGCCTGGTAAACTTTATATATATAGTCTTGAAAAGAGAATTAGTGTTGAATAAATGAAAACTGATCATTTGCAAATAATTAGCTCAGTTCAATTCTCCAGCAATATGGTCAAACACAAACCCTCAGCTCTCATGTTTTGCTTTTCCCTCTCCTGTAGCCACCCCCAGCTCAGCAAACTCTTTCTCACATCTGAACAGAAACCATTTGAAAGACAGCTTTTAGCAGCATGTCTGCATGCTGTTGTGAGAGTCAGGGAGGATGGAAAGCATATTGCTCTAACTGCACCAGTGTGCTTAAATTGAGTGCAGATGACAAGTAACTTAGGTGCAAAGGTCTGGGAGAGATTTCATAAAAGTTATCAAGATTTATGTCACCTCAGACCAAGGTATTTTATTACATCTGTGCTGAACAAGGATTTTTTTGCATCCACACCATCATTTTGATGAAGAGGCACCTGAATACGTGCAGAAGAAGCTATTGGGTGAGAGAGAACATGCAACTGGGCTTGGAGTGTTTGACTCATACCAAATCACACATCTTTGAGCTGGACTCTCATTCATATGAAGCTGTTCTTCTCTCCATACTCCTGGATGTTTCAGCTATATCCCAGGGTAATGGAGTAGAGAAAACTGGAAATAGGTACAACAGTGGGATGCTGTTTAGTTGTTGTTTAGTTCAGCACAAATAGCTGGAAAGTTACATAGCTGTGAAATGTCCCATTTGGTTACAAAGTGGTGAATATCCTGCTAACAGTTGTTGAGCTTGATCTCAGTACATTTGTGTTGTTCCTATTAATTTTTTTTATTTCTGGAAGGCAAAGGTGATATTAGCATTTAAATTAAAAAAATATTTGTTTTTCTGATTCTTTATTATTTACTGTTCTATGGACCCATTTAAAACTACCCATTTGTTTTTCCTCATTTGGTCTGTAATTATCTGAACCAACTTTTATTCCATAATGTTTGCCCTTTACACAGACATTGCCCTCAAATGCCAAAGCCTCATCAAAAGCACTTTCCAAAGTGGAAATAACTTTGTCATTAGAAAAAGGGGAATTGTGTTCTGAAACAATTCTTCATTTACTCTTCAAAATTATCATCACCTTTCATCCTTACATATCCATTTGATTTCTGGCTGCAATCTTCAATGATATTCTCCTGAAAAGAAACAAATTTTCTAGTGCCTGGCTTAGTTTTGAGTATGGGTTGCTTACCCAAACCTAGTATAATACCTTATTTATAGGTCATGTAACCTTCCAAAGAGGTGCTAAAAATGAAAATAAAAAGCACCTTCAAGCAAAGATGATATAACAATACATGATAATAATCATCTTACCATTAGAATAATCATTACTGCTTCTACTTTGTTTAAAGATAGGATACATGATTCTTTGTTGTTGTTGTAGTTTACTCTCCTTTAACAAGCACTCTATTTTGAATATATTTTAGTCAGCTTTTGGTGCAGAGCCTAATGTTTCCTAGTCAAAATATAAAGATGCAGCTGTTCCATGTCTGGGCTTAAATATGAAGCTCAGCTTGATATATTGCTTTAAACGTGACAAGAAAATTAAAACACAGAAAGCTTGATGTACACAAAAGCTTTAGAATGAGATGTATAGGAATAAAAATATAATATATCAGTATAGCATATGTAGCTAAGTCATCCCTAAAGCTGTCTACACTTTAAAAATACATGGACTACACATCAGACATCTTTTTGTAAATCTATATGATGCTGTAAACAAGATATTATTCCATACATTTTGGCTAGGTTTTCCTTGTACAGAAACTGATGATTACATGTTAAATTATATAAAAGGTTACATCAGGTTGCATAATCATTTGCACCACAAAATAATTCTACACCACAAAATGCATTTCAAAGTCATTTTCTTCACCAATGTAGATTAGAGGATCAGAGCTGCTCAGCAAGTCCCAGTCATCTTGTGCAGCACATTCCACATCAAAAACAGGTTGGGGAGTCTTGTGTGGGCTTTTTTCTTTTCAGTTTTGCTTTGAACACTTGAGGTGAAAACCTTGTCCTTTTGAAGTCATCATCAGGAGTTAATCCAGCATGAAAATAGAGTCTACGAAGATTGGATCCCAACAGACTAGGGATTTGTGTCTCCCTCACAAGCCAGTTTCTTCAGCTTTTGTAGATTGGGTATATATCACTTTTTAAAATTCTTTCTTTCTTTTCTTTTCTTTCTTTTCTTTTATTTCTTTCTTTTCTTTTATTTCTTTTTTTTTCTTCCTTCCTTCCTTCCTTCCTTCCTTCCTTCCTTCCTTCCTTCCTTCCTTCCTTCCTTCCTTCCTTCCTTCCTTCCTTCCTTCCTTCCTTCCTTCCTTCCTTCCTTCCTTCCTTCCTTCCTTCCTTCCTTCCTTCCTTCCTTCCTTCCTTCCTTCCTTCCTTCCTTCCTTCCTTCCTTCCTTCCTTCCTTCCTTCCTTCCTTCCTTCCTTCCTTCCTTCCTTCCTTCTTCCTTCCTTCCTTCCTTCCTTCCTTCCTTCCTTCCTTCCTTCCTTCCTTCCTTCCTTCCTTCCTTCCTTCCTTCCTTCCTTCCCTTCCTTCCTTCCTTCCTTCCTTCCTTCCTTCCTTCCTTCCTTCCTTCCTTCCTTCCTTCCTTCCTTCCTTCCTTCCTTCCTTCCTTCCTTCCTTCCTTCCTTCCTTCCTTCCTTCCTTCCTTCCTTCCTTCCTTCCTTCCTTCCTTCCTTCCTTCCCTTCCTTCCCTTCCTTCCCTTCCTTCCCTTCCTTTCTTCTTTCCCTTTCTTCCTTCCTTCCTTCCTTCCCTTTCTTCTTTCCTTTTTTCTTTCTCCTTCTCTATGTTCTCAGGATGATACTTAATGGGAAAGTTAAACACGTTCTGCTGTTTATATTCTCAATTTTCCTTGTCTGAACACAATGACTAATGATATCCAACGAAAAAACAAAGGAAAGCAAGTACATTTAAAAGAGATAGATACACAAAGAGCAGAACATCAGATTTATCACAAGCTCCTAATTATGATGAATGACAGAATGCTGTCAGCATGAGTTTGCTTGCTATCATAAAGTTTTAATGTAATATCAGTTTGGTGAATGATAACCTGGTACTTTCACTGTTTCATGCATGCTACCCAGAAGCAGAAGCACTTCATTTAGGCTCACGTTTCCAAGGTACAGTCAGACAGCCAGATGGCCCAGTGTGAGTGCACACTCTCATGTTGTGGTACCCAGGGAAGTGCAGCCTTGGCTTTACCCTTTGCATTGTGTGAAACCAGTTGGAGCAAACCAACAGCTTCTTTTGGAAAGGGATAAATTACACCAGGCCTCCAGCTGTGCTCTAGTGGTGGTGGGTTTTAAAGGCCATAAAAGTAGAAGGTGATGGAAGGCTACAAAGTCTGAGATCTGATGTTCTGCTGATAGAAATCACCTTTGATAGAGGTTTGCAGGCAGCTCAGAGAATATGATGCACAAGAAGGGGAAGATACTGGTTGACTCTGAAGTGTTTGTTCTACAGGAAAAAAAAATGCTGGTTTGTGTAAAATAAGCTGCATATGTGATTTTACCTGCAGTATGCTGTAATTTGGGGCAGATTAGGACAAAAATGAGCAATAAAGAAAAGTTAAACAAAAAAATGCAAGATTGTATCTAATGCCACATCTAGAAAGAGGAGACAACTTGTACAGTATTAATCCCTTGACAGAGGGCAACTCTAGCTCTTCTACCTTTATATTTCACTAACGTGTTTTCTTATTATTCTTCTTCCTTTGCATGTAAGAATGAAAAGTGAAGAATTTACTTTCCTGACTTATTCTATAGAGGACCTTGAGTTACTGTAGAATTGTTGTCTGCAGTAGCCTCACATTACAGCAGAAAGTTTTTGTTCAAGCTGATCTTTAAAATTCCTGGTGAGGAGGAAGCAAACATCCCCTCCCAATCCAGCCAAATTTTCTGTACAGTTAATATGAAAAAATAAACCACAGTCAAAAATTCCATTGCCTTCTCCAGGACTGATTAAAGCAACATACATGATAGCATCCCAAATGCACAGCCATTGCACACCCAAAATGAAAATTATCAGAGAGAATAAGGGGGAATTCAGACAGAGAGAAGAGTAAAACAGAGCTTGCATTATTTGGCTGAAGATGCAAAAAACTTTCTGCAGAGAACTTCAGCCAAGAAGAATCCAAATCTGCGAGAGTTCACTGACTGTAAAAAGACAATTTAAAAAATAGAGCATGGAGAAACCATTATAAGAATAAAAAATTTGGAGTTTTTTCTTGATGTCTCATGACCTTTTCTTTTTCTTTGTCACCAGCCAACAAGCAGGTTGCCTCTATTTCTGAAGCCGTGGTGGAAAAGCAGAGAAAGCACAACCATAGCACAGCATTTCTTTGACTGATATTCTCTCTCATATCATGAGAAATCAGGTTTTTTCAAACTGAAAAATGCCTCACACTCTTCATAAGCTTATGGTTATGGAAATGGGGCCACAAGAGAACAATTTGGACTGAAAATGATGAGAAATTTGTCAGGAAGAACAGATAAATCTTACTGCTGCTGAAGATGCACTTGATGTTATCAGTCTTGTAACATCTGTGCTTGTTTTATGTTGAAAGAAGCCCTTTCCCTCTCTCACTTTTGCAATGTGTTTAATTATAGTGAATATTAACTTAGTGTGTTCATTGTCTTCTCTTTTGGCTTATTTTTCTTCTTGCCATTTCATCTGATTATTGCTGCTTGAGCTCTGCTTCCCATGATGCCAGATCCTTATTAGCTGTCAATGTTTATTTCTAGAGTAAAATTTTATTTGCAAGTTTTGACCTTACTGAATAAGTAGTGCCAAATAAAAAGGTATTTTTTATGGAAGAGATCATCAACAGTGACAACATGGATAAGAATTTTTTTTCCCTAAACCCATATCTCTTTTTTCTTTTGGCCTACTTATGGAAAGGATTAATGTCAGTTTATGAGCATAATAATAGTATTTTTCAATACCATAAGCCACATAAAATTTCAAACATAAGTATAACTCTGCCACCAAATAACAAATGAAAACAACCCAAATTTCACAGAAGTTCATATGAGACTTCTCATTAATCTATATTATACTTGTTTATAGAAAAAAACCACAAACAACTGCACACCCTTCCTGTCCCTTTAATTAACCAAAATCTCAAGGCCTCTATGTGCAAACTGCAAACGAGATTATTGAAAATGTATCTGTCATGTTTACTTTGATGAACATAAAATCTTATTTTAGCAATATATTAATACAGAAAATATTTATTGTTCTCTTGCTAATGATTCAGCCTTTCACAGAAAATGAAAGAGGGGCCACAATTCAGAAAATCAAATACCTTTTGAAGATCTGGACAGGAACCACCTTTTCTTTCAGAATGAAAACTGAGCATCTAGCTAAGCAATTTTGCTCCAGCCACACAATCCTTTGCTGTGATGGGAACATTTGGGGACCCCTTCCAGTGTCATTGTCATCAACTCCAGTTGAGATGTTTTGAAGGGTTCAAGTCATTGGCTCACTCTCATTTGAAAGTAATTATGTGTGTAATAGATGAACTTTGGAAAACCCTGATTGCCATGAAAAATTGAGTAGGTTTTTTAGAGACTGGTGGATGGCTGCCAAAATATTTGGCATTCATGAAAGTTTTAAAATTTTATTTGATGTGTTTTTGGTGAATGATAGACAATGGTAATGGTAGACTCGGATCCAGCAAAACTTTAAAATGAAAGTAATTTATTTGCTTCAATAGTATTCAAAATACATGTCTGTTTTAAAAGTTCTTGAGTGCACAGGATGTCCCCTGTTTTGTGAGGAGTGAATGTCCCAAATATTTGTGTGACCAGGACTGTCAATGTAGGAATGTTGATAGGATGATTAGAGGCTTAAACCAGGAAAGGAAGGATCACTGAAAATTGAGGGATGATATCTAAGAACTCACCACTTCATGGTATAGAGGCCAGTACAACATTTGCCATGACAAATATATGTGATTTAAAACAGAAAAGCATAAATACTAATACATCAGCAATGTAAATATTGTGACTCGTTTTTAGTCACTTCAGATAATTAAATTGATTCCATAAACAGAAAAATAAATGTAAAAGAGGTTAAAACAATATTATAAAAATACAAAAAACTGTTTATATATTCTTTAAATTACAATTATAAATAATAAGCAAGATAGAATCACTTTGGCAAGAACTAATAGCAAATGCACAGAGTATGCTGCTGGTGGATAAAATTCGGAAGTAGCCTCAGAGTGAAACTGTTCCAGAAGGGAAGGACAGAAAAAATTTGCTCTGTCCTTAGTTCTAATGGAGTTTGGTTAAAACTTGAGTATCAGTTAAGTGGCTGCCTGCTAATGCATAATTTATGGAGAGTAAAAGATCTATGCATTTAATTGAATTCATGTTGCAAGGCTCTTGCCACGCGACCAATAATTCTTCATAAACCCACTTCAACTTTCTTCTCTGAAAAGTTCCTGCTTCCCCTCCTGCCAAAAGAGTGGCTGGTGTATCCTGAAGCACATTTTTCAGCCATTCAGGCTGACCTCTCTACCTTTTGGGGTGCAGAAGCTGAGGCAGGAAAGGGGGATGGAACACATTGGGGGAACCCTATAGAAGCAGAGAGAGGAGGAAAATCATCAGGAGCAGCCACGACATGGCAGTTTTTGGAGCACAGCTTAATGTGCTAGCTTGACCCACTGTCTTTTCATAATACAATATCTTCAGCTGAAGGAATAATAAAGAAATTTTCAAAAGGCTCCCTTTGGAGACCTGGAAGGCTTTTAGACCAGTTTAGCCTTTGGTTACTTCTTTAGGATGGCAGTGGGACAAAGAGAAGCCAGGCCCTGTTCAGACCTTATGGGAATGAAGGATCTGGGCTGAGTAGTCTCACCTGAACAAGCTGGAGTTGGATGCCCCTTTGCATATCTCATTATTTCCTCCTACTGAGAAACTGTTTTTTGTCAATCTGTGCCTATAACTCAGCAAGATCACATCTTTGTTCTGGGTGAATAGAGCATCTGCAACATCAAGGTATTATGTGCTGCAGTTAGGTAAGCATATTAATGATTCTATTTTTTTTTATCTTGTCTGGTATTAGATCTGCAAAGAAAAATGGGTAACAGTTTATCGTCTATGCGATTTTTCCTCTTCATTTCCCCTTTAATTCCTCCACACTTCTTTAAGGGTATTATGTATTTAATCTTAGAGCCAATAAAAACCTCTTTTAATGCTGAATCCTTTCCAGTAATTTAAGAATTGACTTTAAGTAGCACCACTTATAATGAAAGACAATATATAATGCACTTAGTGAAAAAACTCCCAGTGGGTCCATGAACAAGTTCCTTGTTTATTTTTTTGTCCTGAATTGAAGTATCTAAAAATTCTGAAATGAGTCTGCTACACCTAGCAGGTAAGGAAGCACGTTTCATTCCTTTCTGTATAATTTACAGATGTGCAGATTTGAAAACCTGAAAACACCTAGACTACAAAACACAGGGCCATTAAAATTTCACAAAGCTATTGGTGCATGGAAGTTGAACTCAGGTGGAAGGATATACAGAGAGATATAAAGCCATCAAATAATGTGAAATTCTCTGGTGACTTGGTCCTTACTGACTAGATATACATTGACCTATTCCAGGACTGAAACTTGTTCATTTTACTTTGCAGCCACTAAGCCTTGCAATATTTTAAAAATACTTAGAAATGTGTCAATATGCTTTATCTTGGAATATGTATTACACTTCTGGCAGCCTTTCATATTGAAAGATTTAACTCCTGAGTTTGGTGGGTTTTATTATCTTTGTGCCTAATTTTGACAAGTGGATTGCTCCTAAGTGAGCTGGCCTACTTTTTTTTTCTTAACCAGAGTAAAAATTACACCAGGGTGTTTTGAATGTGCCCAAAGATCTCCCCCTTTACTTTTCAATCTTGAAACATGAACCAGCAACATGTGCTGTTGGTGTCAGACATTTGGCTGTTGCCCACTGAAAGTGAAAGCTAGTGTATGTTTGTTTTGTTCCAGAATTCAGATCCTTGAAAACCTAGAAAAAGATGAGGGTAATTTTGAATTGGTAACAGAATTGTATTATTCCTAGAAATTTATCCCAAGGCAGCACACCATACCATTAAATTATCCAAAAAGAATTTTATTAATGGTTCAGAAATTTAGTGAGCTTGGTATGCCATCACTCTTTCCCCCTTACCTCTTTTTCAAGACAAACATTAAGTTCTATACACACAAGTCTACAAAAAAGCTCTTTGGAGAAACCCAGCTTTTTATTTGGAGGAAAATCACACCTATTATACATTCCAAGTTCAGTTCCAAAAGGAACATTACTGCTCTCAGCACTAGATAGCATCAGAACTCTCAACACTCATGTTAAGAAGGATAACATCCTATTTTCAATTGCACCAGAAGATGGCAATAGTAATTTTTAATAATCAATAGCAATAATAATTTCACCAAAGCCAGTGAGAGCTCATGAGGGAAGAAGTTTGTAACGAGCCACTTGTGCCCCATCAGAAGGACTGAAAACCCTCAGGTGTGTGTGAATGTCCTGATGCCTCTCCTGGAGGGGAGTTTTACACCTGAGTTCGCTGTGTAAGGGAGGACCTTGGCATGATAAAAAGCTGTATCCCAGCACCTCAGGATATGTTTCTTATTGGCCTTCTCCCTTATCTGGCTCAAAGCCCAGCTTGTTGCTAAACACAACTTGGTTTATCACGGTCACCACACACCAGAAACTCCTCCTCCCCTTCAGCTGGTGGTGCAAACCTGGCCTCAGCAAGGCACCCTGATGATTTTGCAAATGGCTGACTGTTTTGAGTCATTAACCTTCAACACTTCAGTCTCTCACACAACTGTGTCTCTTTGTTTTTATGTACTTTTTGCTTATTTTGAGGAAACTCATATAACCAAAGTCTACTTCGAGACAAATGTGCAAATCCACATGACATACTGCAGATACTAGAACAGCAAATTTCAACCATTTTATTAGTCCACGTAAGAGCACCTGAAAGATCATCCTGACATTTCAAAAATGGCTCCTAAATTCTACTGCATATGTTGTGATTTCTGAGTGAGCCCTTGCTAGTTCTTAGCTTACTGTACTGTAGTGTAATGACTTACAGTCCTGACACACAAGTATCAGGTGACAGCACAAGTTGTTCCTGTACTTCCCTAAGGTGTGATTACTGTTGCCTTGCCAAAGAGCAACATCACTAAAATTTTTGGTTTTCCTGATAATTTCTTAATCTGTCATCCTGAGTAATCCTAAAGTGCTGAGCACATCTCTTAACAATACATAAATATTAACTTAATCAAAACCATGTAATTCAACATTTAAAAAAAATACTTGGCAGCAATATTGGGTTAAAATATTTCATCCCCACTCCTTGTTCCAAAAAAAAAGCAATACTATGTAGAGAACTGATCTGGGTTCCAATTAAACTATTTCACTCATAAGGAAAAAAATGACAAGTGTGTTGTTGGATGGCTGGATCCATTACTGCTGTGGTTGAGGGCTGCCCACAGGGGTGGTTGTTTCTAACATGTAGGTACAAGAACTGTACTGCTTAACGTTCTGAAGCCCAGATAATATAAATAGAAATGAGATGTCTGTTTCTGCAGGCTTGTGTCTCTGTCTGAGCTGGGGCAGCTCATGCTGAGCTCCATCACTAATGTTCTGATGCCTCTTTACAGCCATGTTGACCCTTCAAGTCCAAAAAGACATTTCAGCTGGTGAATTAAGGCACCAGCCTCAATTCTCCACATTTATTTTCTGTTATGGAGGTGTCAGTAATGAAAAAAAGGTTTTGTGCACTATATCTCAGGCAGGTGCAAGTGGATTTGCCTGTGCTAAGAGCTGATTTTTGTCGTGGGAGCACAGCCAAGGGCATGGTAAACCCATGTTATTCAGCACAGATGTCTGAATGTGGTGCCTTATGAAATTTATGGTCAGTAGAAAATGTGTCTGGGACCTCTCCACATCTGCCCAGATCTGTGCTTGCATCAACACTGTCGTTCAGGTAGTCAGCACAGTGGGGAGGGCACGGGGTCATTTGATAGGAAAACCCAGACAACAGGCTGACTAAAGTCAGCCATGAATTTTAAAATTTAATTGAAATTGCTTACAGATGTTTTAGGGTAGACTTTTTCTCAATTATTTAACTGATGCTGTAGAGCATGTTCCTGAGAGGTACCACTTTGATCTGGGTTGTGTACGAATAGCTGGTTTCTTTGCATCAACACTTCCCTAAGCATGCCTGTAAATTAGACATTCAAATATTGGAGATCAGAGCAGACTGTAAAATAAAGATGTTTTAGAATGTACTGTATCTTTCCACGGGGACTTCACATAATCAAAGTAAAAGTGCTGGCCCAACAATTTGACTTAAGAGCTGGGAAGGGAGAGAGAGAGTAGAGGTATTGGTGTCAGCAGGGGGTTCATAATCTGAATAAACTTTCAAATGGAAACAGTATGGAACAGCTCTGTACCTTAAGGGCAGAACAGCTTTATTGTATAAAGTAGTTTATTTGGTTTGTTATGGCTTTCTCTGCAGAACAAAATTACCAGTGTCTGCTGGCTAAATGGAAAACACTTGGATCATAAAAATATCAAATGAATCTCTTTGGCAACCACTAAAAATCTACACATATTTATGTAACTGTTATTTTTTTTCCTGTTATATACTGTCTGGAAATATAGCCTGAAGCTTCCTTAGATCTCTTGGAAAGAACTAGCATTCAGATTGTTGCTGCAAAAATATATTATTTAGTATAAGTTAATTTTTATTAAGTTCTTTGAAGGTTTTTATTTGCTCCTTCATAATGATTTTTGTATTAGAAGAGTTCTACATATTCATAGCAAACACAGATGTTGACAGGAAAGCCCTAACATCTGCTTTCCAGTGGCCATCAAGCTTAGTGAATTAGTAAATATGGAACAGATTGTGAATTTGTTTTGAATGCTTTAAAGTGGGACTATTTAATACCTGCCTCAGAGCTTTTGGGTCCCAGAGAAAAAGTGAGCTGTTAATTAATTTCTGATTGTTTAGAAGGCTTACAAAGCAGCACAATGCAGCCTGCAAATGCAGGATTTCCCAACTTCTTAAAATGAGCTTTTGTATAGTTTCAATATAAAGGAAAAAGCCAAGTAAAGAAAAATATTCCTGCTAACAGAGTCAGAGGAGGCCTTTTCAACAAGGTGATAGATGTGTATCTTTCTTGCATGGGTCCTCAGAAGAAACCAAATCTTTTCTGCAATTTGTCTTTAATCTTTTTTGTTTAGCACTATTGTTTCCCAACAGATACAAAACTGTTATGTGACTTACAGATATGATCTCGCCTTTTGTCTAGACAAAATAATAAGCCAAACACAGCAGAATCATGTTAGACACCCACTGATTTTATTAAGGTCACTGACAATATGGCTCTAAATTTAAGAGAAACTAGTTTGTTGGGGTTTTTTTCTCCACAGACTTGTTTCAATTGATTTAAAATCTCCAAATGATTAATAGATCTACTAAAAATAATTTTCTATGTTTCATTTCTACCATCAGTTTTTCTAGCCATTTGGAGTCCTTTCCATAGAAATTGTTTCAGTGGTTTGCAAGTAATCCTGTTTTTTATCTGATGCTCTTTCTACAACCCTTGGCTTCTCCACAAGAAGTTGTTCTTTCACTACAGGCATTTGCTCAAGGCTGCAAATTTTACATTTAGAGAATATGTGCTAGAAAGATGCAGACTAATCTACATTAATTTTTGGATATGGGAGATATTTATCCTTAGAGAAGAAAGAAGATAGGAGCATCAAACTTTCAAGTGATTTGAAATCCCAGTTCTATATCAAGATGTTCACTGGTGCTTGCACAACTTCACATGGGCCACTTAGGAAAGCTGCTTGCAATGGGATGTCATTTCTGAAACAATACTTTTGATCAAGTGCCAGCATCTCAGCAGCTATGTCTTTCTACAGTAAATGTGCATTGTCCAATTCTTCTGCACTAGTGTTGTTTTTCCCAAATAACTACTTATTTTTGATCTCCAAGACTGCTCGTTTTGCTGTGAGGCTTAGGACAGAACTTCTCATTAGTGTTCATCAGGAGGATGATGTTGAGAAGCCAGGTAGCACCTGGCTTTATATACCCTAATAACATTACAATAACTCATAAAATTTATGAAGATTCTGATGCTTTTGCCACATGGATTAGAAAACTTGATGAGGAGTATGCATTTTAATTTTTCATTTGTGAGTGCAGTTGGGGAGGGATTCTGGGAGGGTTAGTGAGCTGGAGATCAAAACTGTGTTCTGTCACTTAAAGTGGAGCCATGTGCTGCATCTGAAAGGCAATCAAACCCACTCTGTCTGGTGTCCTCTGAAAAACAGAGGATCCCTTCAGAGCTGTGCCTCTTTACAGAGAAAATGTCTTCTCCCTGGCTCTTGCATGCTTTGTTCTGGCTGTTGTGATCTTCATTCTCTGTGTTCCCTCAAAAATATCTGTTTCTGTGATTTATAGATCAAAATACATTCTCTGATGTAGCTGGAGCTTGAGCCCTTAGCTGCTGTGAAAACTTGAATTAAGGCTTTCAGCTTGTGTAAGAATGTGACTGGGTGCCAGTGGAAGTTTTTCAGCATGAGCTTCATTTTCTGCTGAACCCAAAGCCCTGGAAGGAGGAAGTCAGGCACATAGTCACCATCAGGATCTGTAAGTAACTCTGGTTTTTGGACTTATCCAACAATTACAAAAACAGAGCACAAGATTATGAAGTCATGTTCCAGTTTAGCTATGCCTCCATCCAGGAGAAACACATTTCTAGAAAGGTATGGGCGGTGAAAAGTATTTTTGGAAAACATTACCATTCAAAGTGTAACTTTGCATCACTCTAAGTGGCAGATTTTGCTGGTATTGGAGGAAGAGGTGGATATCTTTTTGAAATTTTCTGCTATCTAGCATGATTTTGGTCTTTTCTCACTTCTGGGTGTTCATTCACAAGCTAAGAGGTCTTCTGTTTTGAAGAAGGTTTAAGGATTGCTTTAGCTGAAAATAAGTGGTTTTCTGCAGTATGTTACTGGAACACTGCTGGCAGCTAAACCAGCCTCTCTCATGTCCTCTTCTCTGCCACAGGTCCAAACAGAAGAGAATCAATAACATAATAACTCTCACTTAAAGCTTCTGATTTTCATTTTTTTTATAATGCAAATTATACTAACAAAGATTTTGTTTCTCTAACCATCCATATCAACATTTCTACATACAAATGGGCAAAACCATTTTGTTTAGTTGTAACTTATGCAATTGTGGTTCAGTTTCATCAGGAAAACCTGCCTCCATTCAGAAAAAAAAAAACTAATCTTTGAATTTGAATGTAAATATGCTATTCAGAGCTATAATTTCCCATTCATTATATTATTTATTCAGTGCATAGCAATAATTCCAATACCTTAAACTGCAGTAACATCAGTGCAGATCAGCTTAATTTTCTCTTCACTCCCTCCCTTTTTCTAATTGAAAACCAGATAGGGATAAAGTGGGGCAATTGCATTTTGTAGAAAATTGCCTTGCTGGTTCCATATTTACAGCCTTTATTAACCTGACAAGGAAGAGTGGAATAGCCAGCAAATCAAGGACAGGGTTGAAAATGTCGAAGTTGTGGAGCATAATACCATCATTACCAAAGTACATCAGGTATTATTAAAAGTTTGATAGTTCCCTCTTATGACAAGTACAGTAATGAGAACAGAAAATACACAAAATTAATTTATTTTTATGCCAAAAATAATAATGAGGTGAGATGATTACATCTAATTTGCAATCTCAAACTTGTCATTTCCCAATGGACTGGACCAATAATTTTAGTAGCTTAATTAAATCAGTGGTAATAATTCCTCTTCCCTTCCCCCATCTGCTCAGAAGAGGGAAAATTTAATGTAAGGGCAAGAGGATTTCCACTATAAAAGTTCACTTTAGGTTTGCACTCAAAACAGGGATTAAGCAGTTTATTATATATTTTTATGTATGGTCTCTAACACTCTTGTTTCAGAACTTGTGAATTAATATTTGGAAGAGACCTCAAGTATTGTTAAACACCTTGCTGAAGGTGAATTAGAATTACTTATATTGCATGGGAAAATTTTATAACTTTATTTTTTCTATAAACACTATATATATATATATATGCTTTATTTTTCTAGAATAATTGTAAAACACTTTTCCTGTATTTCCTGTAAATATTTGAGGATGTGATCAAATAGTACTCTTTGGCCTTAACATCTATTAATATTGCAAACTTCTTGTTGCAGCATAATTGAAAGGTTAATAAAGTAACTGGCATCCACTTAAAAATCATATTCAACAGCACTACATAAGCCTCCAGAAATTAGTATTTTAATTAGTCACTTAGTAGCACCCATATTTCATTACATTTCTACCCTGATATGTCCTGTAAAACTGAAGTGTCTATTTTATTCCACCAATAACCATTAATTACAAATTGGGGCATCTCAGTGCTTTAGGCTTAGCAAACAAGGGCTACAAGAGAAGACAATTTAATTCCAGCTCAGATGTTCTGAAACCTGTATGAAGCTTAAGTTCCTTAAAAGTTAATTCTTTGAGCATCACTCCATTTGATTGTTGCTTAATATTTTTTAATAATCTGTTTGTGTGTTTAGGTTATGGGGTTGCTTACCCTCACACTGCAGCAGAATTTATTGAACTGACAGGATAAAGAGGGGCTGCAGCATGAATCCAGTTAAGTGCCATGGAACTGTGTTAAATTGAGGGTCTTCACTGACTCTGATCATATACATGCATACATACAGAAATATATAGGTGTATGTGGGTTTTATAGAGTCTATATAAAATACATATAATATATTGCTGCAGTAATGATAATTCCAATGGATGAAAACTCTACAAAACAAAGGAAAATGAGGGTGGGATTTTTTGTTTGTTTTTTCTTGGATTATTATTATTATTTCAAATTTTATTTTGAAGGGTAGCATTTCCTCATTCCTTCTGGAAAAAAGTGCTTTAAATCCAAGATCTGTTCCCAGCTAGTACTTCAATTACTAATGCTTCCTATTCAAGAAGTAGAGAGGCATCACTTCTATATAAAAAAGTATTGCTGTTCTAAACTCAGAGGTTAATTTGAGTACTGAAAATGTGTGCACTACTTTGGCAGTTTCACAGGTACTTTGAGCCCTTGTAAATTGGTTTATACTAGCAAGGATAAAAATTACAAGGGTTACTAATCTTCATGCTGGAATCATTAAGATAATTACCACCAACTGTTTTATTATCCAAAGCATATTAAGGGAAATGTAGTTGCATCCTGGAGCAATGAGTAAAACCTGGGTAGGTATGTACCAGCCTGTGCTTTAAATGATGTGCTGAAAAATGCAGAATTAAGCTCGTGCATGTGCCTGACATAATTTTCCCACTGGTAAACTTAGAAAGTATATATATATATCAAGTGGAATATTCTCTCTGCAAACAGGTCCATAATTTCTCACAATATAACCACATCAGAGCTCCTCTTCTGGTATTTTTTACTAATTATAGTACTCCCTCTCATTTGGTTTACATCTCTTCCTTGCATCAGATAAGACTATTATGTGTTATTATTTTTACAAATCAAAACTCCACACTTTCAAAATCTATTTGTAACACTGTAATTTGAGTCTTCCAAAGGAAATGAACAAATCTTGGATGTTTCTCTTTTTTAATTAATGCTGCAAGTAGGGTTTTGATTTCCTTCCTTTTGTGTTTAACACTGCAAATATTTCCCATTCTCCTAAAGGAAAATGTGAATGCCTCCATGAAGTCTTCCTAGGCTGTTGTAAAATTCAGAAAATGTACAAAAATTATTCTGTAAGAATGAGTACGTATTGCTACACTTTACACCACATATGTGCCACTATTTTTCCCAGCACAGTTTGACAAAATAGGTTCACAACTACATAGAAATAGTGTCTAGACTTTTTTCTGTTATAATTAATAACACACACACACACCCACAAAGTAACCTGAATTTCCCAAAGCATATTTAAAATTTTGTTAAGCAACAAGAAAGCCTTTAATGAATAAAAGTATTTGTTTCAGTAACAGGATAAAAGTTGTTAATAAGTAAAGTTATTTTTCAGTTGTATTACTTCAATATTTTTAGTATTAACAGCCAGGTGGTGATGTGGAACCTTGTCAGGTAACTTTAGCAATAGAGGCCACAACAACCAAACTATGCAAAGTGAATATCATGAGCAAATAAATCAGAAAATGAGGCTAAATATGTAGCCTGTATATATTTTAAAATTGCCTTTTGAGTGTTGGGCCCTTGTAATCAGAGCAAATATTCTGCAAAGATGAGGATTAGAGTAGGGAGTCAGAGTAGTGAAAAGCATATTAACAAAGAAAACTTTAAAGTGTTTAGAATAACTGGGAAAGGGATGATTTTACTTTTCTGTTCATGTTTCCTGCTTACAGAGAACTGCTTCCCAAAGCAGAAGGATGCATTTCACAGAAGAGCAGCAAAATTGTTTTTACAAGCACATTTTCTTTCAGGTCCATGCCTCAGATGCTCTTAGCTCCCCACCAATGAATCACAAAAATAAAAGGCAAATAACCTGTGGGACAACAACGAACTAAATAAATACAAATAAAATATATTATTCCTAGAAGTTTTGGTTGGTTTGGGTGAGTCTAAGCCACACTGGTACACAAGACTCAAATTTCCTCTTTTCCTAGCATGCCCTCAGGTGGTTATCACAGTGATTTCTTCCCAGGGTGTCGTGCTGCTGCTTTACAGCTGGTGGGAGAGACCTTGAGGTCTGTGGGCTTGAGTGAGATACACTCTTCTTTTAATGGCTATGGGATGTGGCAAAATAGAAACACAAAACTTATCACTGTGCATCTCTTACCAATGAGGCAGTCCAAGTCTCTTGCCCACACATCTGGAAAAAAAAGGCATACACCTTTATTCTTAAAATATAGTCTTATAATGTAATCTAATGTAGTCTTATTCTTATAATGTAATCTTTTAACATTATTGTATCATAACCAGACTTTTAATTTTTTTCCTCTTCTTTCCCCCATATATTTCCTCTCTATGTAAGAAGAAATCATTTTTATGGGAAGCCCCAGATTCCCTCCCTCAGCCCATGAAGCTGTCAAACCCAGGATGATTATGCCAAAAAAAATCTTCTGTACACACTGTCATACCCTTAACTGGTGTAAATTGACTTAGCCTCATTGACTTTAATGGCACTATATTTGCAAAACACTTATGTCAACTCTGAATCTGAACCACTGTATTAAATCCATTGCAATGTGAGATAACTACCCAGGGACTATATTTACACTTTAGATGTTCCTGTGTAAATACACAGGGAAAACATTTCCAGGAAGCTCTGCATTTAACCATTAAAAGATGTCCCATTACTCTGCATTTCATTAAAATTACCTTCTCAAAGAATTAATGAGAGCAAAATAAACAACCCTTAGGGCTCATATTTGTGATGGGTCTGCCACAGAATCACAGAGGGTCCCTTGAGGTCCTGCCTCATTGAAAAGATTTTTTTTTTTTTGCCTTAGTGAACAGAGTTCAAGCTTTCAGTCTCACTAAAAAAAAAAAAAAACAAAAACCCATGGTGGTCTCCCAGATGTATAATACTATGAAGCTCAAACACATGGTAAAAACAATGATTCTCTGGAGTTTTACAGAGGAAAACAAAGGTTAGCTTTTTGGATGTGGCACCTTATTGTTTTTGTTTCAGCTTTTTCATTGTAAGGGATGTGTACAAGCCTAGTGCATTAGTCTGATGTTGGGAAAGAACATGCAGCTACAGAAATGTCTGACAGTTGAGAAGTGCCCAGGGGATCTGAGGTCAGAGGATAACTGATTGCTCATACATTATCTAGTAAAGTAAATAAATAACTGACATTTTAGTCTCAGTGAAAAGCCCATAACTTGACTGTTTTGGACAACATATGGATTCCTCAGCACAACTGTTCAGAGATGGTATTAAATGATCTTTCTATTAAAAATAAAATATTGCATGTTGCCAAATTTTAACTATTGCATACAAGTTGGAAACCATGAGAATATACAAGTGGTATAGATTTTTACACAGTAAATAATACATTAAATTTCTGGAAAGAATAATGGTCCTTTTGAAACTCAGGTAAAAATGCTTCACAGGGAAGCACTTTATTCAAATGGATAACAAAAGATATGGATACTGCAAGTCATACCAAGCATTCCAAGGGCTGGGCTGTGACCTAAAGTTTCCAAGAGCAGTTCACAATCATAGGTGAAGAATAAACTCTTGACAGACTGTACTTGAATCAAATTGAAAACTCTTTCTCTGCCTTGCTTTCAGGTTTTTTTTGTGATTTTCTCCCCCCATGACCCTCTAGGAACATAGGTGACAAGCCCTGAGTGTTCAAGCACTCTACATAACATCTGTGAGTGGCCAGGAGGAGGGGGTGTGTGTCACACCATTCCTTGAGCAGTGCTTTGTCACCCTTGGCAAAGGAGATTACAGCGTGGTATGGGACAGAGTTCCCATTTGGTAGCAAAATAAGAAAAATCTGAGTTTGCTGCATATGGAAGAATAGCTGCTGCCCTCTCTCTAGTTGCAGGTCCAGTCTTTTTTCAAAATCTGCCTGCTAGATCTTTCTTTAGTCATGCCAACACCCTTTACTAAATGAGGGGTTGATGATGCATTGCAAAATTCTAATATGTTGTTATGGGTTTTATTTCTTTTTCACAAAACATCTGATAGCCATGGCATGTAGGTTTGAGGGAATAACTCCATTTTTAAGTCTGAATCACAACTGGGTTTGCATGTATGGAAAGGACATTGCCTTCCCACCAACCTGTGGGGTTATACTGATAGTTTCTCTTACACTGAGACATTGGTACTGCTGAAAAAGTTCCTGAACATGGTACTCACAACACCATGAACTAATGTGGTTTGCTTGCTGAAGAAGTGGCAGAAATCTCTGTCTGTTTTTAGCTCACACTTTTTAGGAAATCACTGTGCTGAGACCATACAACACCCAGTGTACAATTCAGAGATTAAACATCACCTCTGCTTCCCTCCCCTGTCCAACAACATTTCTCCCTGGAAACTCCTCCTGGAGTGACTCATCTGTATCAGAGAACACAAGAGTGGTTCTGACGTGATGCCTGGGGGTTTTTTCCTTAAGTGTGTCATATGATTTTTGTCCTTGAAATTTGTGGAAAGAAAAGATTGCTGACCCAGTTCACATCATGCCAACATCTAAGTATTGTCCATGCCTCAGAAGATGACTTTTTGCTGAAGACAAGCTGCTGATAACTCCAGGTTATAATTATTTCTGTAATTCTGGTGGCTTATAGGAAAACTGGGTGAATTGCAATTTAAGAATGTTGTCCAGAAGTTTCTTTATATAGATACAATACTAGGTAGTGGCATACCAGAATTTATAAAAAAGTTATTCTGTGTTGGGTTTTCCCACACAGCACTTACCACAGACAGCTTTATAAAAAAAAAAAGGATATAACTGTAACATTATTCTCCATTATAATTCCAGCTGTCTTATTTCAAAAGAAATATAGGCTTTATGCATGCTGTCAAAAGATTTAGCCTGAAAATCTTCAGGCTACATATTGAGCTGAAAAACTTTTAAGATACTTTCAACTGTATGCAATTATTACTGTACAGATTTAATTCTAGAAAAAAAATCATACTAATTCCAGATGTAAATAATCATCAAGTAAGAAAGTTCTATCAATGTCAGTGTGACTTTTCATGTAAAAATGCAAAACTGGGTCTTCAGTCTTTCTTGCCCTTTTTCACTAATACATTCAGAAAGTTGTTGATGAGCATTCTGTAAAAATAAAATGTATTTCAGGGATAAAATTCAGTATGAATTGTATTTCAAGATGTCTTGCAGATATTTTAACAGATGACTGTAGCAACATTGTTAACACATAGATTGTAAAATTAAAAATGGGGAGGGAAAAAAGAAGAAATTTTAACTTTTGAAAATTTTTGGTTCATACTGTAAGTTGCCAAAACATAAGAGCTTTTTACAGCCTCTTTCACAAAAGTGAACGATTTTTTAAAAATAATTCTGGAAAATAAGCACATAGATTTAAAGGTTAATTTAAACATAAAGGTTGATCTCACATCAACAAAAAAATACTTCAGCTTTGTTAAACATATTGCAATGAGAAAATGAAACTTTACCAATATCATTTTTTTAAATCCATCATTTTGGCTCAAGTTTCTTAAATGATGACATATTTGTGGTTTTAATCTGGTTGTTCTCCTGACATTACTATATACCTTTAATTGTCAAGAAAAACAAGGAAAAGCAAAGGTTGCAGATAACCTAGTTTATTCTGAGCTGTATCTAGCCTGAAGCTGGGCTTGTCTTTCAAAGAGAGGGAGGAAACAACAATTAAATGATGCTTTCAATTTACTAGACTGATTGGAAGTAATTCAAGTACCTCAAGTGATGTAAAGTTTTAAATCTATTGATTAAATTTGCATCTCTTAATTTTGAAATTATCATTTATGTGGACTGTAGCCTAAACTGCAGAATTTTTTATTACTCAAGTATTGATTTTTAATATGTCAAATGTACTAATTAAAATGGATATTTTGTAGATGGCATTTTTAATATTAATAGCTGCTTGCATTTTAACCACTGACATCAACAGAATATTTTGCAGAATTTTATAGGTCATCACATGTTACTCCACTACACAGAAAAAAACAAACAAGCAGAAGCAGCTGCTTTCAGCACAGAAGAACTTGAAGACTGTGGCACATAGCAGAAATGCAGAAAAGTTCCAGTTTTAGTTGAATGTTTAGTTCTGGCACTGCATGGTGTTGACTGCATCCAGTCTTTAGTCCATTCCACAGTAAAGAGCTGTGAATAAAGGGGTTGAATAAACTGACTTCAGGCATTATGTCCCTCAGAGCTGCAGTCTGACAGAGCTGTGCTATATGTTTAACACTTTTTGAACTGGGCTCTTGCTCTGCAGCACTTGCTTGGAGACTTTCTTGGCTATTTTGGACATTTTCATCAGAGAAATACATTCTACATCAGTTAATCTTGGTGATTTAGACCATTTTCCTCAGGACCTAGACAGCATAGTAAAATTTGAGTTGCATTTGACCTTCTTTATAGACCTTTCACATGTTATGCATTTTGCCTTTTGAAATCCAATTTCACCTCTCTTTGGAAACAGAGAGTTGAAGTCTATGCTTATTTTTTTCACCTGACAGAAAACATTTCAAATTATTTAATATTGATTAAAACGTTATTAACCTTATCTGAAGAAATAAAGACAGTACAATTATATCAGTTTTATAGGCAATCAAATGTACATAGCTGCCATTTGAACCCAGGGCTCTTCTGAGAGTGAATCCAGTCCATGCAGGAAAAGAGGCTATCAGAGAAGTGTCTAAGTATGTACAGTAAGTTCTTCAAATAAAACTGTCTTTTTCTAGTCCTTTATCCTTATTATAACTGTCTTTTCCAGTCCTTTATCCTGATGCTCAGTGCAGAAACAATAGACCCTTGAAATCTATTATATGGATGTAGCATGTTCCCTATAGACAAGGACAGTTTAAATGAATCAAAGATAAATGAAAACTATATTGCATGAAAAATTAAGAAACCTGTTACTCATCATTACACAAGGACATAAGAAGAATAGGATCTATAAAAAGGCATATATCATTTAATGAAAATGAGAATGGACATTGGCAGTGTTCATTCTTTGCTAATATCATTAAAAAAAATCTTACTGAAAGATTTCTGTGGTGACAGAGGATAAAGACATAAGGAGACACTGCATTAGTGAACAATATGGAATAATGCTGCAAGAAAACACACAGCAATTCACAGAAAGAACAGGTAAATAGTAGAGCTTCTTGGAGAATTAAATGTGCTCTTTGCCTCGCTGTCCTCTGAGCTGTTTGGTGGTTTGGTGGCAGTGATTTAGATGTCCTGATCTAGGGCAAGATGAATTAAGGTTACTGTAAAGGGCATTCAGCCAAGCACTTTGAATGTACATGTCTACATGGCACAGTTCAATACTTGGCAGATGGAATTATCTCCAAACTAATCGAGCAGAATCCAAGATCACCACATTTGGGAGAGCTCTGAAACATGGGAAAGAGGAGAAGCAGAGCTTCTGCTGCTTCTTAGCAAAGACCTTGGGCCACACTTCCCTGAGAGGTGGGTGGGCAGGTCCTGGGTGTACCTGTGCGTGCTCAGCATCCTTTGCTGTGCTTTTCAGGGAGATCTTCCAGTGAAGTCAGCAGTGGGAAGACATGGAATAGGCAACTTGCTCTTGAAAAGGTGGTGGTGTACCATGGGATTTCAGAGGACTCCAGGCAGGTTAGCCAAGGTAATTCCAGGAGTGCTGTGGTGTGATTTTGCCTTGGATCCAGGGAGTCAGATGAGGGCTGGACTATGCTTTTTTCTCTTGACAAACTTAGACTTTGTAAAATTATATCAGCAAATGGTGAACATGGACATATGATCCTAAAGCCCTGCTTCTATCATTGTACATCCTTAAATTGAGTTGCTGTGGTCTCAGGTGGACTTTACCATGTTTTTATGCTCTGTTTAAATGTGTGGAGAGTTCCACCTAAAGAAGACTCCAACTTCTTTAATATTTAGCCTGAAATTCTTCTTCTTTAATGAAAGAGTTTGGTTGAAAGCTTTGAGTACATATAAGTGATACATTTCTCCCAATCATAACATTCATTATTTTCAATCTGTAATATCCATATTTCGTTTTTTAAAAAAATACATAAAAATGCTCAAAATCCTTGTTTACTCAGGAATTATGTGCAATGAATTTATGAGATAATGTTTTCAGGCCTGTCAATAAAGCCTAAACCCCTGCTGTGCTGAAGCTTATGTCATGTGCTGCACACACATTTCTGGCACGATAATATGACCTGGTTTTACCTTCCTGCATTTAACTCTTATCAAATGGGTCATTTATCCTATATTAAAAGCACTGAAGGAACAAAAAACAGCAGTTGATAATATCATAATAAAATAGAGCTGCAGGTATTATTTAGATTGTTATTTGGAGCAAATAACAATCTGTAAGTAATAGAAGAGCCACATGGAGCACAGATATGACTGCTGACTTGGGAGTAGCATTTGGTTAAATAGATGCTCTTCCAGTTATGTGATTAGAGGAAAACATTAAAAAGTGCTAACAGCTATATTTCCATTCTTGTTCAGTACCTTTCAAACACTTTCTCTAATTTTTGGTAGACAACAAAGCCCAGTGCATGTCTGCTGAGCAGAGAGAATTTAAGCACCTGAACACATTCCCCAAAATTGAATTGCAGATGATTAGCAGATAGAATTTGGCAATAGAAACACTGATGTGAAAGGGGAAATGCTTTCCAAGAAAGCAATATATTTGGGACAGGGAAGGGATTTGGTAGATACAGTAAGGATTATTTCATTTAAAGCCCACTGTATTTTTGCACATTATGTGTGATGCTCAGCTGGTATATCTAATTTGTGACCAACATTTCACCTACTGTATGGAAACAGCTTTGGCAGTTCCAGCTCTCCATTCTTAGACCTCACCACACATCACAGATTCAGAGATCTCTCAGGTTTTGTATGCTGATAATTTTGCAGGAGAACTAAAGCAGTAAGAGAAACAAGCTTCAAATTACTTTAAAATAACTTGAAAATACACCCAAGGTAGTGTCTTATGTTGGCATTTTTTATACCCAATCCTTATTTTAAATATGTAAAAGAGACTGAAAATTGATTGTAGATGCAGTTTTGTCTCTGTATGTAGGACTCTCATTTTGATAACAAGAGGTCTTAGCCCTTTAGCTTTCTGTATTTCTTACTACTGTATCTTGTTAATAATCTCTCTTTACAATCTATGTTTGCAGTCTCTTCTCTGTTTTCTTTTTGTTCAATGACACACAAATATTTGTGTTAGCTCAATGAAGGCAAGGCTTCGATAATTCTGTCTGATAAAGATTTCTTCTTCTCATTATGCTGCATCTAAATTCTAACAAACAAGAAATACTGTTATTTAGCTGGTTACCAGCCCCAAATATGTTTCAGTGCTTAAGCAAACACAGCTGGGAGCATGATAGCTGCAATGGAGAAAAAAAACAACTCCAATATAAATGAAGCTGTGGTTTTTTGCATTTACCTTAAATTACCACTTACAAGTTAGTTACACTTGCAAAATCTCATTTTTAATAGCCATTTGGCACACTTTTAGTCATGATAAGGTTTTATAAATTTTCCATTGTTTTAGCAGTTTTCAGTGCAGACATCGAGTAAATGATCTAATTTCTTAGAGTAGCTGCTGATATAGACTTAAATCTAAGCTTAGGCTCTCTAAATACCTGCAGCCAAATCTTATTATTCTAACTTCAAACAATTTTGTGCTGCAGAGTTAGGGTGGAAAGGGTGGATATAGTAAAAAATTTAAGAAAATGCACCATATGCTTTGACATGCTTGATGTAACTGCTGATAATTTGCTGAATTTTCAGGATTATCTGCACAAATTCTGGGATGGGGACTTGAGGTGGAACCAGATTAAAAACTGACTATGAATAACAGAGTTGGAAAGCTACAGGAATTATTCTGTAAACCAAGGCTACTCCCCTTCTCATCCCAGCAAGGAAAAGATAAGTGTGAATCCAGGTTTTTTTCTTTCTGCAGAAATCAAAGTGTTGCAGGAACACTGCAGGAAGGAGGCAAGTAAAAGAATAAGAGTAATTGAATGTACCTTGAAGAAAACCCCAAAAATGTAGAGAATGATGAGTTGGAGATCTTGTATAAAGCAATGCACACAGACTAGGTGGGAAGCAGCAGGTGCCTAGAAATGAGGGATATTACACAGCAGATAGTGGAAAAGCACACGTGCATATAATTTTTGTTTTCCTTTCCAAGCTTCTCTTTTATTCCTCCCCTGGTTTGTATGAAAACCTGAAGCATGTGAATAGTGGAAATAAGAAAATGTTGCACAGTAATGTTGATTCAGTAACACTTTATCTGCTCATTAGCTGTGTACATTATAATTGAACTCTCCTACGTGGGGCAGGCACAGGAATGCCAAGTGAATACATTATGATAAATGCTGTTGTGAGGAATACCAAATTAATTTCTAGTGACTGTACATTTCCCATTTTCCCATTGATTCCACGGCATGCAAAATTTTGATTTTTTAAAATAGGATTTGATGCAGTGACATGAGAGGCTTATTCTACTGTCACATAGAATATGATCAGCTGGTTCTGAGGCTTCATGACAATTTTATTGACATCTTAAAACAAGGAGCAGGTAAAGAAACTATTTTCCTAGAAACTGAAAACAAATGAAGGATTATTCACTTGCACCCCTTGTAAGATTCACCAGACAGAGGTCCATGGACACTAACCAGCCATCATGAAGAAAAATGGAGATAACTGCTAAAGCAATAAGTCATTTGTCATTTTGCAAACCACAGCTCTGGAGTGATGGGAAAACAGAAGTAAAAAAATTTTATTGTTGTCATGCTTGGATTAAATGCTGCTTGAATAAACAAACAAAATGTTCACACTTTAAACACAAGCTTTGTTCTTGTTTCAAGCAAACAAAGCTTCCACCAGTTTCTTAGCCTTCAGGTAGTGTTTATTTGCAGGGAACAGTTGTCATTAATGCTGCCTTGCACGCACAGCAATTTGTTTTATAAATGGCCCGACAGAAATAAATGGACCCACTCTGGAGAGCATTTACCAATGACTGAGGAGCTCAGCAGTCGTGTCTCTGATGAAGAAAATATAAAGATAACTAATATAAAGCCACATTTACTGTGCTTCTGAGGGACAGAAAGGGCCTGGAGAATACAAGGTTAGCTCATGACACACTTATGTAAAGTTATTTTTATGCTGTTTTCATGAGCTACACTAAATGTCCTGTGAATCACATGTCTGTGGACTTGCTGATCTCTTCTGACACAGCTTGTATGAACTCCAAGAAAAAGAATACAGATTCACTCCTGAGTTCAGTAACACCAAGCTGCCACTCCTTCTCTTTTACTTTTCTTGGAATTAAACCTCTAAATTGGTATAAAAGATTACAGGGTTGGTCTGTTTACATTTAACACAAGGGTTTATAAAAATGAAGCAACATGAGCAAGAGCAAGCAGGTTGCTAGCCAGGTATTCCATGAGAAATGCTGTAAATTAGGAAGGAAGTGGTGCTCCATAAATAACTGACTGACTGCAGAGAGCAAGAATGCCACTCCTCATGGCAGCAGCTGAAGTGTGTGGTGATAATGAGAGAGGAAAAAACTACCGGGGTTCTCAGGCAGAAGGAATGAAAGGTCAGACCTGGACACTTCTGTGCATTCCTCTTTCCTTCCCTTTCCCCTGCAGACTGCTCAGGGTTGTCCTGGGGTACAAAACACTGAGGTGGGTGGGGATGAAGGCAATTTTTGCCTGTTTCCTTTGACCCTGGGTGAATTTTAACTGCAAAGGAAAGAAAGCACTTTGTGTTTCAGCTTATGAGTCTTTCAAAGTGCAACATTTCTCTCTTTTTGCCTTCACTTCTCTTGATATGCTTCCTGAATTGCATCTCCACCATGATATTACTTTGATAGTTTTTCTGCTTTTCTCATTCCCCTAACATATTAAACTCTCTCTGAGAGCTTTTCCATCATCCAAAATACTAATTTTCTGATGTTTTCTTTCCATGGCCAATGGAAAGCTATGAAAGGCCTCATATTAGGTTATTTTCTCCAAAAAACTGAGGGACTTAAGGTCCTTCAAATAAAGTTGAAAATCATCCAAGCAGGAATGGTCATGACAAAGATGAGTCTGGAATTCAGTGAGTAGTCCCAGATTAGGAAGTCCTTGATGGCTGGACTTTAGAGGTCTTTTCCATCCTTTCTGATTCTTGCCATCCTGCTTACACAGAAGAAAATCAGTCTCATTTTAACTCCCTACAATACAAACCTAGCTCCATCCCATAACACATGTTGACTGCAGATTGGGTCCTTTTGCATACAGCACAAAAGGAATTACTCTGAGGAAGCTGCAGTCTGAAAAGCAACACAGAGGGACAGACAGACCAGCAGACCTTACAGAAATGTTTTAAAAAGTTTTTTGAAAGTTTGCACTTGAGGTGCAAACTGTTGAAGGTCATCAAAGCTGCTGAAACAAACCTTACCCTTCCCTGACCTTGCCCAGTGTCTCATGCCTAAAATCACCACTCTTTCTTTATGCCAAGTCCAGGCATTTTTCTAACACAGTTAAATTTAAGCTCTGATGTACACTGTGGTGTTTTGGGACTCTGCAGTTGTGGGTGGGCTCTAGGGTATATGAAAGGTGAATATCCTGGGTAAATCTGGAAAGAGCAACATTTATTTATACACATGCCGACAAGTTCTTGTAAACTTCCCCTGCAGAGTTATTTTTGTCAGCACAAATTTGTCAGCTGCAGAGAGGTATTTTGGTGAGCTGAGAGGAGGATGCTTTTCAGGGATGGAGCAACACAGGCATGGACCAGAGGGCTTCCCACTCCAAGGGATTCTGGGGACAAGTGACTGCCCAGCATCAGCAGGGCTCCTCCCTCAGGTCTGGGTTTGGGGCTGCTGCTCAGCAAACGCCAGCACTGAGAGAAGCACAGGAATTCAAAGGCTGGTGTTTTAATTTTTGCTGTAGTTTTGTTTTGATTGAGGGATGCAGCAATTAAAGGATCAGCAGAGCTACCCTGAAGTTTTGAGTTTTTGTGCTGTACTCACTCCCCCAGAGAGTGTGACCATGAGGTCTATAAACACTGAATTCTCTTAGGGCTGTCTTCCACCTTTTCTTCTATGCCATGTGCTCTTACTGTGTAGCATTATTTAAAATACCAATGGTTGGATAATCTTGTTAGGTCTCCATTAATAATATCAATTTCCTATTTCAGGTTTTTCTCTTAAAAGGTGATGGTGTTTCTCTCTGTGGGAATATTTTATGTCTCCAGGCAAACAAAGAGAGATCTAAGTAAACCAGCCAGAACAAGCTGGGATATTCTTTGTTGCACCTAATCATGCTATTGGTTTCCTTATTTATTTTTTTTTCCAAGAAGTAGCCAGCTCTGCTGTCATGATTTGCAATATTGATTCAGATATTAGCAAGCCTGTTAATCTCTAAATTCCATGCTATCATGTTTTCCTGTTAGTTTACATGTAAGGGGGAACTTAATAGTAATGTTCCTACTCTCATAGAAGTTATGAGAAAGATTTTAACTTGGAATGTGCAATAATATCCACTCAAACCTATTACTTCTTGTAAAAAAACGTTTGTGAAAGCTTCTCTTCCAAGATGGAATTTTTCATCATTTCCTCTTGTGTGTCAATAATTTCTTGGTTAAATATGCTAAAAAAAACAAACATATAATCTGCTTTTGAGAAAGGCATGTTCCTATTTGCAAAATGAAGACCTTTTGCCTCCAGGTTAAAAGTGTGAGGAGGAGGAGGTCATTCTATTCTTCTTTTAAACTCAGGAGTTATCGCAGCTTTATGTGCAATTCATGAGCGAGCTCTGAGGAACCAATAAAAACCCATTTTGTGCAGACAAGTGGCAAGAGATGGATGAAGATGAAGAATGAGCAGAGGCATGATCTGCCAGCACACCTGATGGCACAATGACACCGATGTTTCTTGGCTCACACATCACCCCAGGTGGAGCTATATGTCACTTCATTTCCATCCAGCACAAGGGAGAGTCTGTGAGGGATATTATGACTTTTAAAGTCACTATATCTCTGCCAAGTTGCTTTGGGGGCAATGGAATTATGTGCTTTTCTGCCTGTGGGCTTGATTTCAAGCTGGCACTGCTGCATGCAGGTGGAGAGGTGATGAGTGAAGGATTACCACAACCAGGTAAGTTAGTCCTGCATCCTGTATCCTGTGCTGCTCCATCAGCCTCACCTCTGCTGGAGTGTGAACCCCTGTGGCCAACATCCCCCTGCTCAAATTTCTGAGATGCACACAGGGGAGGTTCAGATTGCATGCTAGGGAAAATTTCTTCAGTAAAAGAGCAGTCAAACTTTGAAACAGGCTGACATTTCAAGTGATGAAATCACCTTCCCTGGAAATGTTGCAACAAGGTGTGGATGTGCTGCTTGGGGACATGATTTATGGCACTGTTAGGTTGATGGCTGGCCTTGACGACCTTAGAGGTCTTTTCCAGCCCTAATGACACTAAGAAATACCTAGTGCCTCCTCCTACAGGGTGGAAATTGAGATTTCCTCCCTCTGCATCACAAGGGTGCAGATCAAGTCTGTTTTTCCAAATGTGACAGATGAAAACCAATGCTGTTGACAAATAAGAAGGGCAGGGTGGTTTTCAAATACTTGTAGATCTTTAATGTTTCCTAGGGGTCTGATCTTGTGTTCCTTCCTCCCTCCCATAAATATTTTTTTTCTCCTAATGGACCCATGTGGAATACACACATGATTAAGAGCTGCAGGCTAAATTTTTGTGATGTTACCACTAGCTCATATCAACACATGTAAGAAAGGAAAAAACCTGATTTATATTGAGCATTTAATTTTCACAGTAAGTCAACAAATCTAAGTAGAGTCAGATTTTGATTACTTGCACTCTTGTTGATGTCTGGAACATGCTTTTTTTTCACCTTGCAAGCATCCAAAAGGCATTCAGTTTTCAACACCTTTGGGCTTTGTTATGACATAATGGTTTAGTTTTGTAACAACAAGATGAAGTATCGACTGTCATGGAATTGACTGTCAAACTGAACTTTGTGGGGTTTGGGTTTCTTTACAAATTAAAGCTGTCTTCTCATTTTCAGCTCTGCATACAATACCTGTGTTCTGAGAAATACACAGTTTGGAAAGTGTATGCATTGTGACAAGATAAAAGTCTGTTCCTATTTACTGTGATTAAATTTAGAAATAAAAAGTTGCAAGTGCAAGCTGCATGGGACATGTGGCTTATCTGTAATATCAGCTATTTCTTCTACATTTGATGTCTGGACACCAAAAAAAAAAAAAAAGAAAATGGAATGAAGTGTAGTTTTAAAATAGCCTAAACATATTACAAACAGACAACAGCATTGATTATGTGTTATTCATTTTGCTGCAAACCTCTAATATGAATAAATAGACCCTTGTTGGATGTCTGAATAACACAGTCACATGGGTAGCTCTTGGTATTAATATAAAAATTATTAATTTCTCTAGCACTATACCATGATTTTCCAAAGCAGGTTTCTTGAGCAGATAAAATAAACAAAAAAGATGCAAGAACATATGGTGATCCTTTCAAAAACCTACACCTACAATCACCAGACTAAAGGCATTTTTAGAGAAGAGGACACTGAAAGGCAGTGGTTTATTTCTCATCATGAGTTTGAGCCACCTCAGCTCTTTCACAGCAGGAAACCTGATCTGGAGCATATGGTAAATTCACATGCAAAAGCATGATAGACTTAAAATGGCAGTTCCTAATTAGCACCTTATTAGTGTTCAGGTTCTGGCAGTGTTAGTAACAGCATGGAATATATGGTCTAGATTATTTTTTGCATTTAGAATGGAATTACACCAGTTTAAACACATTTTGCTAAATTTGGATTGTTTTTAATGACAGCAGAGGATAGCATAGATCTCTTAAAATGCAAAATCACATTATGCTTTTGAAATCCTTGAACTTTTGGGCAACTGTACACTAAACAAAAAACTGTGTTAATATGCTACAAATGTTCCACAGGCTGCACTTGCTTTTTCCACAGGCAATTTTCAGACAAAATATCTAAACTTGCCAGAAGTTTGTCAAAGATAATTGCAGCTCTGCTGTTAAGAGTCCTCTGTAAGCAGTCTGTATTTAGTTTACACAAAGTAGCAGTTAGTGAGTAAAACAGGAAAATGTCTTCTAGTTAGATGTGAAAGAACTTTTTTGTTTTTTTGGTTTTTTTTAATATTGACTTTATTAAAGAAAATATTAAGTTACTTGTGATTTAGGTCTGTCATATGTACATGTACAGACTAAGAATTGTGGGATGAGTGGGGATGGAGAAAAGCTTTTACCTTACAGAAAGTGCCCTGAAAGGTACAGAAAGTTAGTGTTGCTAATAACCAAAAATGTTTGGTTTGCCTGAATGTTTTACCTGCTAGACATGTCTGGATTTCTCATCTAAGTCATCTCAAAAGGTGTATTCTAGATTTCTTTTTGACATTTAAATAAAATATAATTTTTTTTTCTTAGTAGCAATGTGAGGTCTGATATTCTCAGGAATTAGTTCTGTAGCTCTGGGAAAATAAATTGAATTTTCAGAAACACATAGCATGAGGAAAGGTATGTATTCAAATCAGTATTAATAGTCTTTCTAACTTGTTTAATGCCTGGAACAGAGTGAAAACAAAACTGAAAAACACCACCTGTGATAAATTAGGTATCTGGCTATTGATTTTTTTCTTCTGTGATCAAATTTGTGTAAGCAAATTCCTCCTGCTTTTCATTTTGTTGTTTCATTTTTGTTGGTTTTTGTTTTTTGTTTTTTTTTCACTTGAGGGGAAATATTGTCTGATATCAGCAATTTTTATTTAATTCAATGGGTAGCTGTAGTCATGCAATATCACTTAAGTTCCTTAAATTAATAAATTTAGGGAATATGAGCAGTCCTAGCACAAGCTATTGCCTAAAATGGCAGCTTGAGTAAGCAAAGAGAGTGTTATAGGGATGAAATGATTAAAATAAAAGGTTAAAAAAAAGTCTTATTACGTTTAGAGGTTTGAATATCCACCAAAAATGAACACAGAGGTTGAATGTTTTTTCATTAGTTTCACTGAAAAGTAGTGTGCCTAAGCAAATTAGTTAAAGACATTTGGAGAATTAAATATGACTGCAGGAGGATAATTTTAGTGTCTAATCTCACACAGTCATGCCCAGCTAATTTTATTCTCCCTTTTCCCTTTTTTAACTCAATGTATTTATATAAAGCTGTGATAACTTGCTTTCCCTCTTTATAAATATATATATGTAGACTGATATATATATTTATGTATATAGTGTATATATATACATGTACAAAATATTTATAAAGATATACACCATCATCTGTGAGACTAAAATACAGAAAAATATCTCAACTCTACATACAGACTGGGAGAAAGGGAACAAAAATAAATGTCAGATTAAACTGTGGATTTGTTTCTTTCTGAGTTTTGGTAACACCTCTAACTCTCCACCAGTGAGTTTTACCATATTTAGGGATTAAACCAAAAGAAATCAGTTATGTGTTCTGACTCAGATAATTGTAAAATATACGTTGATTTGTCTCCATTTGAGTAACTTATATTTTATTTGTGCTATGACAGAAGTTGAAGTGTGTTTTGTTTTAAATTTCAAGGCCTTATAATGGGTAAACATTGCCTCTGTGATATAGGAGGATAATCCATGCCCTGTGTGTAGGAAAGAAATGAACTGTAATGTCTTTTCATGGACATTCTCAATTTTTCAGACCTCAGCAATTATCAGACATGTGACCTGAAAAGCAGAAGGTATGAAGGATAGGATTTCTTAAAAATTCTTTTAATATTTTTTTTTCGGGTAACAGGTGGGAGAAAATAAAAATATTTGCTCTTTTCTCTGGAAGACTTACCTGAAAGATTTTTTTTTTATTTTTATTGTTCTTCCACACCTCCAAAATGAAAATCATCACTTCTGGTACCATCACTAGAACATAATAGTACAGCAACCATAAAGACAAAAATATATTTGAGGACCTAGTCATTAAATGATCATTATTTTCTTGCTAAATAAGGGGATAGTGACTTTGAATGTAAGCTGCAGGATAAGAGCATGCAACACCTAAGCAGGCTGTGCAAAGGAAGAAACTGCCAACAGAAAACTTCATTGCACACCACAGTACCCACATTTTGATGTTTCTTTATGATGAACTTGTAGAAAAAAGTTTTATTATTTAGTCATCTCTGTTAGAAACCATTGCTACCATGAGGAAATTGATTAGCTTTCATAAGAAAAAGGTAGTACTGCAGCTTTACTGCTAATAGTGATATCCTCCTATTGACTTAATTTTTTTTTTTTTTTAACATAGAAAAAACTTTTTCTGTGTGTTATCAAGAGCTGTTATTCTCAGAAACTGAATATAGAGGTTAATGGGCATTTACCCTTGAATTGCTTTACAGCATTTAGTCAGAGTAGCACCAAAACTGTATTTGGGGTGCACCTGCAGTATCCACAGGCACAGCAAAACATGTTAAGGACAAAACTAAGGTGTGGTCAAGTACAACTTCACCCTCCACTCTGGGTTTTTCTTTCTGAAGTCAAATACAGAGGCTTTTTTGAATGTTGTGTTTAGATTGAGAACATCTGAATTGTAATGGTTAACTTAATCACCCTGGGTTTCATCCCTTTGCACAAACAAACGTGAGGAGTTTGTTGAGGAGGTTAAACTAAATTAAATATAAAGAATTAGATTAGAGATATGTGAAGAATCTGCTGAATTACTTTTCTACCTGAAAAACTATGTTTTCTTCTAAAATAGCTCTTTATATTGGTACATGAACATCTTAGCATTGGACTAAAGTGAAATAATGCTGTCTGCTCCAGGAACAAGTCATCATTATAAGGGAAAGAGTAGCAGTCCTCAGCACAACATGAGGAAAATCAGAGAACAAACAGGCTATATGGCAATGGGTGATTTCAATTTCCCAGTATGAACTGGGAAAACTGAAAAGCATGGCACAATGAAAAATAAAATTATAGAAGAAATAAAGAGTTATTGACCTGTGGTGTCAGAGTACTAATAGGACTTGTCCTTTCCAATCTCAGCAAAAATGTGCAGTTAGTAGATTAGAAACAGCAAAGGCACTTGGTTCAAGTGACCCCATGATTAAATTCAATATAACTTAGAACACTAAGCCAAATAGATCAAAACCACAAGATGAACTCTCAAAGGTCTACTTTAAAGGTATATGGAAAAAGAATTGAAAATGGAGAAAAGAAACAATAATGGAAGGTGTTTCTAGTGATGAATTAAGTTTTTTTTCTGACATTGTCAAGATGCAGATTTCTTGGGGGAAGGAAAATATGAATGTGGGGAATTGATCCTTGCAATCTGACCATTATACTTTCTGTGAACTTTATATTAGATAAATGTGTTAGATTACTGAATCTTTGCTAAAATCATTGTGCAAGACCCATAGTTGCAGCTTTACCTGAGAGAGTGGGACAAATATCACTGTCTATTTATATCCATTTGCTAATCACAGGAGGGTTGCTTGGCTTGTGGCTGTTCTTCCATTAAGTGGTTTAACCTCAGTCCTTGACTATAGCAGGGGAAAGCCTTTATAAAAGTTTGTATTTTATTGTTCTGGCATTGCAGAAAAAGAGAAACATCTAGGAATCACACTGGGTAGCTCCTAGACTTGTGCTGAACATGGTGATGCAGATGTGAATTAATGCATTTTGCTATGTCTCCTCTAAAGCATCAGTGAGACACTTGACCCATCTTTGGTTGGATTTTAAACTTAGTACATCTCCTTGTTCTGTCTTATTAAAAAATTAGCAAACTGGAAATAGGAAGGAAAGGAGAAATATCTCTTTTTCAAATAATATATCATGAATGGTGAAAATACTCAGATGTGACCAGAACAAGGTAGTATAGACAAACTTTGGAAGCTGATTTATGCAGATTCTGGTAGAGCCTTTCCTTGTATTTCAAGGAAACAGATGAAAAAAAACCCACCTCATGGTCACTTGTGTAAGTAGAAATGTCATAGAGATGTATAAATCACAAAACCCTCCCTAAGTAAGAAGCTGGTATACTTTTAGCAATTAAAATATTTTTAAAGCTATATTTTATGCAAATTTTGGAACTTACTGTCAAAAAAATGTCTCCAGGGCATCAAACACTTTTCTATGGCTTGTCCAACATTTCAGTGAGTATGGGCTCTGGTTCTCTTTGATTTTTTTTTTTCAATATTTATTTTAAACTTCTCTTTATTTAATTTCTTTTTTTTTTTTTTTTTTTTTTTAACCAGAAAGCAGTCTCTTACTTTGTTTTATTTTTTTTTAATCCACATTACATAGAACCTAGTAACTTCCATTTTCTCAGTACTGTATTGGACTCAATGCCCAGAAAATGGAAAGAGAAGGGAGGAATTAAACAACAGTCTAGGAACTGAGAGGAAGAAGTATCTTTGTACTCTAGAATACCATGACAAATGCTGACTATATCAAATATTATGTCATTATATCAAAAGAAAATGTTCACCTCCTTTCTAAACTTTTCTCATCAGACATTTCAAAATATTTTTTAAAATTGTTTGAAAAATAAATGGAATGGAAAAAGTACTTTACTGAAAAACTCAGAGTATATAACCTAGTATTAGATTAGTTGAGCATAAAAGTACAAACTGGGATCTCCTGATTCTTGATAAATGCCTTGCAGGAAAGATTATTGCCCAGGCTGGATTGGTTCTCCTTCTCACTTGCCAGAAATGCTGTTCAGCACCTGCAAAGGGCTGGGGGTCAAAAGTGTTGGAGGATGGCTTTGTGCAAATTTGTTTTTCATACCAGAGTTTTCAGAGCAGCCTTTTAGAAATAGCTCTGCTTATTTTGCTGTAGCTATAGGTTATGGCAGAACAATGTATGTCTGAGACTTTCTTTTTTATTGTCAAATAAATATCTGAGTTTTAAGAGAAGAATCTGCTTCAAATACTGTCTTGGGGATCATGGCAAGTGTTTGTATTGATGCACCAGACAGAGCATTTGTTCTGCAGCTCACAGGCATAGCGAGGTTGAGAGGCTCTCCATTTGTTCAGTTTGTGGGCTAACACCCAGATCAGCTGAGGGATGGCATTTTTGGAGTGTTATATCTGCAGATCACATTAAACATATGCAATGCCATATGGTCACCAAGCAGTCATGGACTTCTTATTTATTAGGTAAGCTAGCAGAGCTAATATTAGGTATGAAGCAGTTTATGTGCCATCAAAAGAGAAAAGAAACCAAAATAGTAGAAATAAGATGAAAACTCAAGGAAATGCCCCCTGTTCCATTACTGTTTTTGTACAGAGGTGTGCAATGGCAATAATGAACCCTGCAGAGACAGCCAGATCAGACCTCATCCTGAAGGAGTCATGCCCCCAGGTATGTTTGGTTAGCCCTCAAATTTGCAATATTCTTTTAATCAGCACTTCCTCATGCCAGGCAATGTACCAATACCTTGCACTAGCAAATGGGTAAAGCTGGCAGCAGTTGTCTCATCTTCCATCAGCACCCAGTTTTACATCTGTTGTATCCAGCTGTTATTCAAGAAGTTAATTTATCTTCACCTCTTCCTCTCCCAGCCTTGCTCCCCTCCTCTTTAATCTGCAGTGTTACTCTCATGCTCTCAGCTAGAACCATGGATATCCCAGATATCCCTCAAGGCAGGGAAAGAGTGATGCCATCAATCTCACCAGACCCATCACCTTCAGCCATAGCAGTCCTCAATTCATGCCTACTCCTCTCTGTCAGCACCCTAGAAAGCACCATGAGGCAGCACCAGTATATTTTAGTACTTTTCAAGGGCCAGGATGTATTCTGACATTGCTAGCCACCTTTTATTCCTGGACATTGACCACAGTACCTGCCCTGGCTCAGCAGCATGAGATGTGATGCTCAGCAATGCTCTGGTCTCAGGCACTGCTGCAAGGCTTGCAGGTGTCTGCTCTGTGAGCCTGAAAAGTGTAAGGCCAAAAAGCCCTTCAAAGTTTCCCAAGAAGGGGATTCAAATTACCAATTTCTGCTTGTTTCTCTTTTAGCAAATGCCATAAAATACAATGCACACTTCTGTATCCAGACCCCATAAAGCTGCACTTATCTTTCCTAATGCCATACCCTCTGCACTGAAATATCTAATTATCTTCTTCTTTCCCTCTCTCTTTGGATTTTTTTTTTTTTTTTTTGTGAGTTTTTTTTTCTGGAGAGAACCAGTGTGAGTTGCTCTTAATAAACTTAGCTACCCGTGGGCAGGTGCTGGATACTTCAGTTGTCTATATATAGGTACTAAATTTAGGTGGAAGTAGGGTATTTCTCTTTCATAAACACCTGAAATCAGCTCTGTGCCAGCTTTAGAATGACAAATCTGGCCATAAATTCAATGTAATCCACTGTGCACATCTATCTACTCCAAAGCACTGGAAAATGCTATAACAACTTTGAGACTTTTAATTTGGGAAGAAAAAAGGCTGTGAACCAAAATAATTTCCTGAATCCTAGATTCCTAAAGGTATTTTTTCTGAGATAGGATGGAAAACAACTTGTTTGTTTGGCTTTTTGAATCTCAGAATTATTTAGAAGAAAAGGTTTTCTTCTCTCTATGATAGTCCAGAGGAATTAACAGCACTCAAAGAACCCTACATCTACAGGGCTAAACTTCAGTTGCAATGGCTAAAATATATTTGTAATTGTTAATTTATGCCTAAGTACAGGTAGCTTCTCATTAAATCAGTGCTTTACCATTTTTCCAGGTTACTGGTTTCCAATTTCTGTGACTTTTGCATGATAATTAAAAGAAGTGTATTCCATATATTTAGCCAATGGAACTTGTATGTATTTGAATTAGGAATAAACTGAGTCTTAAAACACTTATGAAAAAACAAATAATATAAAAATAGCAACACTATTCAGTATAGCTGGACGTAGACCATGTTGTATTGATTGATGTTTTCCTTGAGCAAGAATTGTTTTGAAAAAATTGAGATTGGTGTGTGTTGCTTGCTTCATTAAAAAAAAAAAAAAAAAATTAGAGCTGGCCAAAAAGTACAATTTCTATCTATTGGGAAATTTTTGTATTCACAGCACTTTTTTTTTTTTTTTTTCATATCTGGTCAAAAGACTGAAATTTCACACAATTTGTTATCAAGCACCTGGGATAAAAAATATATGGAAACAGTAAAACATATTTTCTGTGTGATTTCAACATTAAATTGCACTTTCTGTGCTACTGATTTTCCCCAGTGAGTTGCAGTTCAGAAATCTCATGGAATCATCCTCCTTCCATGGCTCCCTGAACTGACAGCATCTCCCTAGGTGCAACCTGCATGAACTAGAGCAGGGAATTCTCTGAGGGAAACTTTGACTGACAAGGCCACGGGGGACAAAATGCAATAAAAGGAGTTTTCTTCAGCACATGGGTGGGAGAACTCCTTGGAGTGACTTGCTGTTTAAATGAAATAACAGGGAAGGAAGAAATCATTCCAACATAAAGAAGTAGAATTTGCTGGAAAAAACCCAAACCAACTCATTTCTAACAAATAATGATGGCAGAGCAGAGCAGAGTGATGGCATTGCAGGGGTTTGTCTTTTGTTCCTGTTTGTAATTTTTCTGATCACTGATGTGCTGACACATGAGCTGAGAATATGTTTATAGTAGATGATTATGAATGTTTAGATTGAGCAGTTATGAGGCTGGATTTTTCTGACCTCTGCAAGTATAACAAGATATTTATAAGATTACAGCAACCTCCAATGATGTTATTAATGTAGGTCTGTTATACACAGAAGTGAATTATAATCCAATAAATAGAATAAAACTTAGTGTAAAAAATGCTTTATGGCTTTGAAGGCATATATGAAATAACACATGGATGTGTTTATGAAATGGAAGATTTTAAAAGGCATTCTTCATCCCCTGATACACTGGTTTCATCATCAATTACCACCACATCCTCCCATGCCAGGGACACTGTGCAGATGAAAATCCTAATTTTGCTTTGTGTCAGGGAGAGAGGCAGTAGCTGTTGCAAGTGACTGTGGGGTTTTCCTGCTGAAGGATGGGTTTCAGTGGAAAATTCCTCTCCAGCTCTGACATTTGTGATCACTGTGCACAGTAGTTTCCTGGAAGGCACAACCAGCAGCAGGTGTGAAGCCTCAGCCAAGCCTGGGTGCAGAGGCAGTTCCAGTGTCCTCAGCCTTTCCTGGCTTCAGGACACACTAATTAGCTCCAGCAGAGCAGTCCACTAGGATTTCTGGTCTCACTTCAGGTTTCATTTCATTTTAATTTGATATTAACTATCAAAGGAAAACATGTCCTTCAAGCTACACTTGGTAGGCAAAAGGTCTGCTCAGAAGCTCAAGGGGTTTTTCCTGAAGACTTTAATAATATTACAATAGAGAGTTCAATAGTTATTCATATATCTCTTTATTAGCTTATTTGTCAAGTTTTGAGGTTGTTTTTTTTTTTGGGGGGGGATGGGTTTAATTTTTTAGTGTTTTTTGGTTTGATGGGTTTTGGGGTTTTGTTTTGGTTTTTTGTTTCTTTTTTAACAATGGAAAATATTTTGGGGGAGGGAAGAAATTAATTTTCCATCGGGTTTTGTGAATGCTGACAAATGCTTAACACAAGCACAAAACATCAGGAGATTCACCACATGCCTAAAATTACACTTGTGCTGTGTTTGCTGGGCACGCGAGATATTCCAGGAATGAAGTGCCATGCCCTGGCTATGGTGAAATGCGTAATTCCAGAGCTCTTGCCTGGCCCATCTCCCCTTTGCTATGGATTCTGTTGCCCAGGGAATGCATGGCAGGCTAGAGGCAGCTGATCCCCAGCTCCAGGTGCCCCCAGGACGGTGCAGAGCCCGTGCCATGGCCGGGGCCGAGCAGCACAGATGGCCCTGCAGGCAGTGGCCTGGGGCCAGCAGCAGCTCAGTGACAGCCCCACCAGGCAGAGCTGGGCTCAGAGCTCTGCTCCTGGGAGGTGCTGTGCCATGGCAATCAGAGCTGGCTCAGGGCAGCCCACATCCCAAAGGAGCAGAGGGCCAGGGGACATGGAGGCAGTGTGGTGGCTGTGCAAAGGAGCAGCTCGGGTCAGCTGGGGACAGATCTGAGCCATGCAAGCCCTGCTTGATTCCAGCTGAGCCTACAGAGCCATTCAGATCCCTGTAACATGCCCATAATCTTGGAGTTTTCGTTAACCAGACTATTTCAGTCTCCCTAGTGGGACAGAGTTGACTGTAGCTAGCAGGGCTGGACTGCTTGCAAATACTTCAACTGCATGACTCTTCTTCTAGAGTGATTTGTCTTGTGCCTTTGCACTTGACTAATTTCATTTTCCTGATAGTTGTTCCATTTAATATTCTATTTGTATTTCCCATTCTGTTTCTACCAAGATGAGTACCTTCACCAGCATTACTGCTAATGATTTTCTCTTCTTTTCATCAATAAAACATATATTCTCTGGAGTGACAGTAAGTTCATCTGTTAGAAAAAGCATTACTGTTAATAAGACAACACGAATAAGGAAGAAAATTCATTTCAGCCTGGCAATGGTAGCAACCCTTTAGTTCTGCCACTTATGAGTATGTTGGGGAGGAGGAACAGGCTCTCCTTAAAACTAGAAGGATAACTCCTTTCTGTAGTATCTACTTACAAAATGTGTCAAAACCAGAAATAACAGATAATGGAAGTGTTTTGATAGGCAACATGAAATACAGAGTGTGAGATGGGAGGGTGTGGCTTATCTTCTGGTAGCTGATTTCATGGACATATTTTTTCCTATTCAGGATGTCCATCTCCATCTCTTACCATGGAACTGCAGCATTATTTATAATAGAAGTTTCTCCACGTGCAGAGTCACTGCAGAGGTTGATATCTCAACTTCTCAAGTATATCTCAGTATCTCAAGCAGCAGTGCTGGGGTCTGGCTGTACACCTGATCATGCAGGTTTGTCAATGGCCAGCCTGCATCAGCCTGGTGTGGAATTAATCCCAAGCACACAACTGTAGCAGGGCTTCGTGGGGTACAGATGTTGGCCTTTGACAACTAATCTGGCTCTTACAGGACAAAATGAAAAATTTCACAGCACATTTTGTTTCCTGTGTGTTTGTGGTGGATGATACATGAGCCTGTAATCTTTTTTATAGTTGAAACTGCTGCTGTGCTTATTTATGGGCAGCATAACCTGAGCAAAACAGTCTATTGTCTGTCTTCCCTCCTTTGGACAAAATCCCCAAAATCCACACAAGTGCTTATTAGTCATATAAACCCCCAGGTTTACAAAGTCAGTTCAGTAATATTAATTCTCTGGTTTACACACATGAGGAAGAAAGGGGCCCAGTGATTAACCAATAATCAATGGGCTGAGTAGGAGATACTGTTCCTCCCATGGTGCAGTACAGAATTCAGTCTCCAAAGACTTTCATGCTTGGAGTGTGTTGGGTAAGGTTGATTTTTATCCCCTGCTTCTGTGCCAGCTCTGCTTTTTCCACCTCTCTGCAGCAACAAAAGACTGTGCACATGGCTGGGTGTGAAAGTAGAAATAATAGGTTTTGTCAAGCTGATGAGTTGCAAGCAGCTTGAATTTTCAATCTATTTTTTTTTCCTGGGAAAAACTGCATATTTTTCTTGGTGCAAAGTTATTCCCACAGCTGCAGTCTCTGGTGTGAGTGTGCATGTGTGTGGGAATTGCATGGTAATAAAGTGCTGGGCAGTCACTGATTGTTTTTTAAGAAGCAACCAGACAGAACTGGCCAGTCAGATTGCTGGCTGGAGAGTTTGAGTAGGAAATGCATCCTCAAAGGGTGCTTGCTGCCAAGGCTCTTTGATGTCTGTGATCCTCAGCCTTGGCCATTTTTGGTCCTGCTGGCTTTTCCCTGCAAGATGATAGGTTAGGACAATAATGATTAAACAGTTATTACATGGCACTGAATAAACTCTTCTGGCTATCTCTTTATTCCAATAATAATAAAGAAAAAGAGATCTTCCCTAACTCTGACAATGACTCCAGGTCATATTATAATATCCATGATGACTTTTGCCTGTTGACATAGATATCCTCAGTAGACACAAGCATAGATAGAAAAAGATAAAATAACTCTCCTATGCATGTAGCACCTTTAAACCAGAAAAAAAATTTCAACAGAGCACTGAATCTGGAGACTGAACGTGCTAGAGCCCTAAAATACTGAACATAAATATGATAATGTGCAAAACAATAAAAAAAGACAAGATTAAAAAGCTCATTTGACTACATGCATAAGAGAAAGACTATATCAATATTTTATCTATTAGTCTTATATAAAAAGTATTGACTTACAACTAGCTTGTGTAAAAAGAGCATAATTTTGTTTAAGTACATACTTTCAGACATTAATATAACCACTTGCCATATGTTCCTAAAATGATAATTATAAAAAGGACCTTCTAGTGCCTGAGATTTTGCCTAGAAATTGTGCCAACTCCTATAATTCCTCATGTGCCTTCTGTGGGGGCATTAAGCTTCAATCCTGCTGGGTTTTGTTAAATAAAATTCCTATTCATAAAGTAATTCTAATTAATTCCTGACCCTCCCAAAAGTAATTCCCCCTTGCCTAAGACCTTTCCAAGGTAAAAGAAATATCTATTAGAAGTACTGTAATAACTCTCTGAAGCTGCAGTAGTTCTAAAGACACTTTCAGGTGTGGACTGAAATATATGAAACCAATTGGCTTTCAGAATGGGGCTGACATCAAGATAAGTGATTGTATGATGTTTATGAGTAATATCTCTTTCTTCCTCAAGGGATAAAAAAAATATTTATTTATTACTCAAGAAATTTGAAATGAAAATAAAATAGTGGAAATGTTTTTGGTGCAAATTTTACATTGCCTTGAAGAGTCAACCAGTATCTTCCCTTGAGTAATATAGGTGTAGATGCATGCTGAAGTTGAATGGAGTAAGTTAATGTTTTGGCAAGTGTTTCATGTTGGCTGAACGCTGCTTTAAACCTTTTGCCAAAGTTCTCTCATCCTCTAAAGTGGCCAGTAAAAAATTTTGTGTTACTTTGTTGAGAATATCCCGCCAGTATTTGTCCCATGTATCTAATTCAGATTACATGAACAGCTGGAAGCCCTTTTACAAGCCTTGTCAAGAGAGTTTTTTGGGGCCTTACAGAGAATTTCACTTTCACATTATTAACCATAGCTTGTTTTACTTGGTACTGAGTAGAAGGAACCTCTTTTATCCAGCATGCCAAAAAGAAATAGAGGACACCACTGAAAAATTCCTGCCTATCCTAGCTAAAACAAATACTGGGGAAAATTAATTTGCAGGAAAACCTTAATGTTTTCTAATTTATAATTTTATTTTATATTTATATTATATATAATATAATTATCTTTATATGTATAATAATAATTATAATTATATTTTTATATAGAATTGTAGTTTAAAATAATGGAGAGCACTGGTAGCTAAAGGCACTGGTTGAACAATCTGCAGTCCTCAGTGTTATTATTTGTCCCATGTCTGTTTCTGAGGACAGTGAAGACTTTGTGCCCTCAAACTGATCAAATCCTCACAAATAAAACAGTTCTGAGCAGGCTGTAGGAGCTGTCTAAGGTCTGGATGAAGCAGGACTCATTTGAGATTGCTTGGCTCTGAGTGGCTGTTCAACAGCAAAATCCTTATAAGTCATTGAACAATCACTGATGTCATAAATTCCTAAAAAGCTCTTTTAAAGAATTAATTTTCATGTTTTTACTACTCCAGTTACACTGAGATTTATATGCAAGTGAGTTATGTCTACTGTGGGAAACAGCTTTAAAATTTCTTGTCATTTTTGCATTTAAATTCTTAACCATAACGTTAATGTACTTGCACGGATATTAAATTGATTTAAAGGTATTAATGCTATATACAGTATGCACTCTTTAGCATGTAAATATCTTAATGCAGTAACAAAATGTAAATTGGAAAATATTATTCACATTCTTGATACAATATTAGCTTTTTGCATTAATTCCTGATGGCTTATAACCATTATAGCAAAATGACTTGAATGGAATTCTTTAATTTATAAAAGGGTAAATGAGCTCTGACTCGACTGCTGGACCCTGTAGTGTCACAATATGTCTATTAATTTTGAGTGCAGTGAGTGAACACTTATAAAACCACTTACAAAACAGCTACCTCTGGCAAATGTGTTGAATTGAAATTATAAATGTTTCAAAATAAAAAAAAAGTCTATTGTGGTCTAGTGAGCTAGAATAAAAAAAGTCCCAAACTTTAACCTTAAAAAAATAAAAAGTGCAATTCTGACACAATTAGGTACTTAGCAAAAGTATTGCATCTGAGTGATCAATAGGAGAATAAATGAACTGATGGTCCCTCTGAAGGCTTTCCCTGTTGGCTGTCTGTAAATCTCTGTGATCTTTGTGCTCAGGACCCTAAAATGACAGCAGATTATGATGTGGCAGTGCCAGCACCAGTGGAAAACAAACCAAGCAGAGATTAAGGATGTGGGTATGATCTTAAATAAAGCCTGTCACCTCAGATATTCCATTCCACCCTTCCCACCCCATCTTCTTTTTTTTTCCCCTTTTCTTTCCTCAAAAAAATTTGAAATTCTTCAGGGCATACATTTTGTGTCAGCATACCACCCTGCCCTGATCTGGGTTGAGCATCTGAGTGCTGCTGTGATGCAAATCATTCTCTAACCCAGCATTTTTACCATGGGGAAATTTTTAGGGAGAAAATAATGCATTTAAAGCATTTATGAAGAATATTTCTCTCCTCCAAAACAAAAATTCACCTACCATAAGAGTAGTATGCATCCACCATGAATGCAGTGGGTAAATGCTGTCAAAAACAGATTATAACTTTTGCTGAAATTTTCCATGCTAATGCACCTTTTATGCAAAATAATCACTAGAATATTTTTTTTCTAAATGCATTTTCCTTATGCACAGAGTGTTAATGGAAACACTTTCTATACTGAAAAATGTTTATTCTTTGTTTTTAAAAACAGCTTCTGCAACACAGATCTCTTTAAGGAAAATATATTGTAAACACAAACTCTTTACAGTTCATTGTAAAATATTTTTATGTTGCAGCACTCCTCAGTGCAACTGTCCATATATACTGCACTGATTTTTTTCTATTAAAACACATTAAAGAAATCCTGTTTAAAACCAATATCTAGATCTGAATTTATATGAACAGTTTTAGCTAAGCATTTTAAACACAATCAACTTTACACAGAAAGAAATGTTTTAAGTACTTCTTGTTGATCAACTGTGCAGTGACTTTTTTCATTTTCAGTGGAAAAAGTGGGGAAATAAGGGTAATATAAGTAAGTTTTTAGGGCAGTCACATTAAAATATGCTTTACTTTCAGGTAAAATTGTTCTTTAAGTAAATTTTATAGAACTGCTTCTGTAATCTTTGTTGTCTACTCTTGGATTAGGAGACTTCACCACAACTTCCCTTAGGCAGAGCCTGTATTTACAAAAATTCACATACTAGGGGTCAGCAGCACTGAAAACAACAGCACTGGGTAATAACCCAAATTTGCCAGCGACCTCTCAAGAAATATTTTGGTTATAGAGATGTACATTCTCTCAGGAGGAGGTGGGTTAATACACAGCCTTGTTTTTTCAAAGAAGAACTTCCCAAAGGAGTTTTGTGGCTTTTGCCCACAGCAGCAGCTCCACTGTGGCTGACAGGAGCCCTGTAGGTGTGGTCCTGTGCTCTTCTCCATAAAGGAATTCCCATCCTCTTCACTGCAGCACCTGAGTCTGGCAGGTGGCCATGCCTGGGTCTCCCTTGCTGAGCCCCTGCTTGCAGAGGGAGTGTCTGTGACTTGAGGAGGGGTTTGGTACTGAGGAGGGAGAAACAGAGCCCTGGAAGGTTAGAAGGTTGAGACTCAGGTGCCCTAGGATGCCATCTCTACACAGCAAAGTCACCAAGGCAAGGAATCTTTTTTCATTGCCAAACCTTGTCCTGTTTGATTGCAAACTGCTCAAAGTGCAGCTGCCAAGCCCTCCTATTCCCACAGTTTTTGCAAGAGGTAGTGACCTGTAAGAACAAATTGCCTTTTAATTTTTTTTCCCTTAAAACTCGTGGTTTAAATCTAAATGAACTAATAAAATGCTTTATTTCTCCAGTTACTCCTGTGCAACCAAATAGACTTGTGAATCTCTCCCAGGGTGATTTATCTGAGATCTATGAAATTATACACTGAGATCCACCACGTAGTTTAAGCTGGAAAAGACATTCTCTGCTTGTTAACTTAATAGGAATGGCCTGGTTGCAATTTGGGAAGGATTAGTTCCTCCTTTAAAAGATTATCACTGACCTTATTTAAGAATCACTGTTCTTTAGCACATTTGGGTTTTTATAGCTGTAGCAAATATTCTCATTGGTGGTGAAAGTTTTGGACTGTGAAGAGGAGCACTGGGGACACACAGGGGGAATGTGGGCCAAAGAACAGATGCTGTGACTTGCTCTTTGATTGCCAGTGTCCAACGTTCCCACTGCCTCACAGAGAAGAGAGCTATTGGAAGTTCTGTGCTCTCTCTGAGCCTGTTGCAGAAGTTTCCAGGCTTTGGCATCACATCAGATAGAGATGTATTTTAAAATTCTTTAGGCGACTTTAAATGGACTCTTTCAACGTGTGAAGTTATTGCTTCCTATTGCAGAACAGTGGGAAATTGAAGTGCTCAGACAGAGAGCTATATTTAAAATCCTAGCATCTTCATACAGCTAGCTTATTTCAAGGGCTGTAACAGGCTTGAAGCAAATTATCCATTGTCCTGGTTCAGGCTGTACATGATAAGCTCTCCATCCCATTCTGTTCAGTGTTATTTCTCTTCTTGTTTTTGCTCTCTCTTAAAGCTCCAGCAAGAAAAGGAAAAAACCTACAATATTCAAATATCTTGCATCATGTTGCTGCCATGAGTCTTTCACCATTCACCATGACAGGAACATTAAATCAGTATTCAGCAAGGATGGGTATTAGGAAAAGGCTTCTGTGCCTTACTTGCTCATATTTTTCTCTACAAATAAAAGGACAAAATTTTAAATATGGCTTTTGTTTCAGTGTAGCATTACAATAGATAAACATTCAATAACAGTGAGCTGTGACATTTACTAAGAGAAAAGCATTTGAACACAGAGATTTAGCAGATTCTCAGGATTCTCAAGAGCAAATCTAAAATATTGCATCTCATTGTCCCCAGCTGAGCTCTGTGGACACTGACTGAGAGAATACACTTTCTGTCTGCTATAAAGCAGACTTCTGAATGTGTCCATTTTTTTCCTGGCCATTTTACCCATGGTCTGAATGTTTCATGGTCTGAATTTCGGTCTTTTATTTGGAGTTTTTACAAATGGTCTAAGGTAACCAAGAAGGTGACTAAGTTTTGGTGCTGAAAAACCCATGATATTTTAAAGTTCTGTCTGCAACCTTTGAACTTTGGTGCAAAAAAATGACCTAGATATGGGTCTGAGGAACTGAGTAAAGGAGCAGTATCTATTGATCTCTGTGGACTTTAAGGAAGGTAAAATGGTTTAAGGGGTCTCTTTACTCTCTCTGCCTGGAACAGCTGGGCAAAGAGAGAGGAAATGGCTTTCTCCCAGTACTTGTCAAATAACTGCTGCAAATTATCCCTCCAAGGGACAAGGTAGACAAAGACAGTATGTTCATAAATCAAGAGTAAAGTGGTAAGACTGTGGCCAAAATTCAGAGAAAATGATTAAATAAAAGTTTATGAGACAGAAAATTTACTTATGAAAATTGAAATTTTTTTTATTAATAATATACGTGGACTACCAGATCATGATTAATTAAATGCAAGCTGTATTACAGAATTATCCAATAAGAACAAGTTACATATGTACATTCCATGTCTATATATTTCATACAGGTAATGTTCTGTAAATGAGCATGTGCCCAGTATTTCCAGGTATCTTATGCCCAAGGCAATCTGATTCAAAAGAAAAAGGGAGGAAATTCTTGCAACAAAGAAAGCTTGTAAAAGTGAAATCTCTTTTTTTTTTCTTCCATATTATGTGGGAAACACTCACCATACAACTCTGACATACTCTTTGATAGGCAATAACTAATTTCTTGAACCTTCAGTTTCTTGGTTGAATGAATTTCACAAAATGTGTTGCAGTTACAGAAAGTCTAGTTATTCAATTACACTTTCTGTTGTGCAGTAAAAAAACAAGGCACAGCCCAACAAAACATTTGAGTCTTTACAAGCTGAAATATATTTCAGTAGCATCTTATTAGGAGTTAATATCTTAGGTGATATATCAGCACTAAATGTACTATCCCAACTGAAATAATAAATTTCATTTTACTTGTGCTTAATAGCAAGCATGAATCAGAAAATATTTCCTGAATTTTATTAAAATTTTGTTATAGCTCATTTATAACTGAGGACAATGAAGTGTGTGCAGAATACAGAATGGTATAATCAGTGAAAAGATAAAGAGCTCCAAGCTACCTGCTCTATATTGTTAACATAAAAGGAAAATAAGATTGGATCAAGATAAGAGTTTTGCAAGGCTGCCTTGGCTTTGTTCTCGACAAAATTTTCTCCTCTATGACTTGACCTGCAGTTTATTCTGTGTAAGGGACTGATCCTGAAATCTTCACCCAGACAATGAATGCATGGGCTGCAAATGGCCTCAGAGCAGCATGTGTCTGTCAGTGAGGGTTTGCTGCAATTAAGGCACCTCAAGCAAATGAAATCTCAAGCACTTCAGCCTGAGCCTGCAGTACTTCAGAAGCAGCTGACAGAGCCCTTCACTTGTGTCTGCTCTGATCTGTGTGTAGTAGAAACTGTGTGGCCTACAGAAACTGAGTGATCAAACAGCATCCCTGGGTTTCTGCAGTAAAAATTACATAATGTGCTTCTCAATTCAGCTGTACTTGGGAAAATTGCAGTGCTGTATTTGAGGGGCAGCTGAGCAAAATGCATATTCTATTGAAGGTTCTTTTGGAGTTAAGCCCAGTATCTTGAACTTGTTTGCAATAGAACTGAATTCTTTTTCCTTTTGCAATACACCAGTCTCCAGGGATGACTACTATCCTTTGGCATTTACACTGACTTCCTTGAGAAATGTAAGCCTGTTCATGTGTGTGTGTACATATGTGTTAAAATTCTATGTGTTTGTAGCTATTCTGTTTTTGAAATGCTCAAGCTAGAGGACAGCAATGATATTTATCAGATGCCTCAGTTTGAGGGTGTTTTTTTCAGTAAGACATCACAACATGTTGATCTGCAAGTACTATAAAGTAATAAAGAGCTTTATTTTTCACAGCCAGTGCAGTGTTGGCTTTGGCAGAGCAGAGGAGGCCAGGTGTCTGTCACCTGAAGCAGTATTTTCAGTTTGGAACAAACAACATCCTGTACTGGACAAGATGGTGCTATTAGATCTGTAGGTGAAGAACTTAAAACTACACTTGGAATTTCTTACTACCAAAATTCTTTGTCTATAAGAAGCCCTTTCTTGAGGGCTTCTACTTTTGAGTATTACATTTGTACTGAAAGTGAGTGCCATTATAAACATTAGGCATGGAAAAGTGCAGCAGCAAGAGCTGTAATATCTACTATTTAAACTGTTAAGCCATTTTGTAAAGCCTTAAAGGTTGGAAGTGTAAGGAATTAAAAGTACATTAAAAATACATTTGTGAGGTCTAGAAAGTACCTCTGGAGTTCAATGATTCCCTTTTTTCTCAATATAATGTTACCTCTCTTCCTTTTATTTCTCTATTTATGTATTTAAGCATAAATGTGGATGTACACTTGTAGTGTATCAGGTCCCCAGTTAGAGATCAGTGTAATTTGAACTGCATATATACACCATTATCAGATCTCTGCTGCTTACTGCTGCTGAGTACTACTGGTAACAGCTGGACACCCTTCACTGAATAGCTGATGCCTGAACTAAGAACAGTGGAAACTCAAGCGATCCAATAAATTAAAAAACAGTAGGATTGGTTTTTATTTATTTATTTATTTATTTTAAAACTTAATTCCATGTCTGAAGGTGGGTGAGAAGTCTATCATTATAGTGATTCTATCATTATCCTTCCCCAAATTATTTCTATAATGCCCTACTAACATGAAGACATTTTTAAATTTTGTTAGTCTATGAAATAAAAAACTCCAAAATATCCAGTATCAGAACAATGTCAAATCTGTTCTCATCTGAAGAAAAATGCACACACACTTATAAACATACACATATGTGAAAAAAAATCCTGTTCCTCTTTATCATGGATCTTGGATTATTAAGAGAGGTCACCCAATATTGGTTCCAAGTTGAATGTCCAAGTAAGAGGCTTGGATGTTTCCAGGTATCTGTTGTTACAGCCCAGTGCCATTTCACAGCAAAAAATATTGACTGTCAGTGGGAACTTGACATTTAAAATCCTGCTGCACCATTGATCCTCACTGTAAATACCTTTACAATAATCTTTTTATTAAAAAACTTCTAAGAAAGATGAGCTAAGGATTGAAAAAGAGCTATTAATGATTAAAAAAAAAAACATAACAAACCCCAGGCACACTTTAGATTTTTTATATAAGATGTTTGGAATAAATTTTAGGTATCAGATATTTGGAAGATTATTGTGGATGATTATTGACTTCCTGTACAGAAATGGTCTAATATCTCCAAACCAAATATAGTTCCTGAATTCACACCATTTTAACTTTTGTTCTTTAAATAGAATGAAATACAGGTTCACTCCTTTAAGAGAAATGATTATTCTTTTTCTAGGATTCCAACAGAAATAATATTAATTCTATTTATCTGGCATAAATGAAGATTACTTTTATCATTAAATAAGTAAATGTACTTGTTAGAAATAGAATAAAAGTAATCAGAAAATTAATTGAGTAGTTTGTCCAGTAAGGATACACAGGAATCCTTACAGGATCCACAGAGGTCTGTGTGGCAGCAGAACACAAAAAGCCCTGCAGCTGGCACTTCTGGTTTAATGTTGCCTGTGATTTGAGACATCTCAGTAAAGCAGTCAGTACTGTGCTCCTCCAGATGCTGAGCCCCTGGGTTAGGGCTGGGGTTTGTTCCATGGCTGTGTATAGACATGTGAGTGCTATCAAAAACAATTAATAGCTCTTAATTACTGCCTGCAGGTAAAAAGCATCAGATTCAGTGACAAACCTGTCACACAAACCTGATTGTCACCTACTGACCCTCACCTTGCTTTTTAAACCCCAGCTTTTGTCACAAGAGGCATTTGTTGGGATGGTTAGGAGTTATTTCTGCCCCCACCACCACACAGGGCAGGTTTTATCCAGCCTGGTCCCTAAATTCTGTTCCCAAGTACTTTCAGAGAGCATTTTATTTGGTCATTTTGGCTTCAAATGGGAGTTGAGTAGTTTTGTCTCCAATCCATTCTGCCTATGTGCACTTTGATGCCAAAATTTGGATTGAGTTTTATTTAACAAAACTCCACATAACTTAGGGACAGCCCAAATTTATAAAGAAAAAAACCTGTGGAAGATCAAGATCATCACATGGCACAAGGATCTTGATCCTGAACCTTTCCATGTGAAATATAAGGACAGATGTAATTCTGATGAGTGTTAGCCCTGATATAAATCAGGAATAGCTGCTCTGGAGGTAGCAGAGTTGTACTAGTCTAAAAAGGATGTGGGAAGATCAGGCTACACATACACTACTAATAGGAATTTTCTGTCTTTTTATTTTTGTGTTCATAGCTAGCAAGATATTTTTAATTTCAGAATTATCTCTGTTACTAGGAGAATTTTTGTCCAAAAAAAACCCCAAACAGATAGGTCTAGAACATAAAATGTTTGATTCAGAATTATTTGAAGTGTTGTCCTGGCAAAACACCATGGGTCAAATTTTTATTAAATCTATCATTTGGACCTCACTACTTAGATTTCAAATGTAATTAAACTTGCCTATCCCTAGACTACATGAACAAAAATTTGCCAGAGCTGTTACGAGAGTTAATTCAGTCTAGAGTTACATTTTCAAACACTGTTAACTGATGTGTATATATAAGATCAATTGCACTATGCAGAATTTACTGAAATTAAAGATCTGGGTCTTAGAGATTGTTTTCAAAGAAGGATAAATCAAAAAAGTTGTAAATACATCTCCTGGATAATATTGATGAAGATTCTCAAGGAATAATTGTACAGTAGCAAGTCAGTGGTGCCAGTTAGCTTTGGAAGAAAAAGCCATGGTTTTGGTGTCCTGCACCAAGATTTTGAGTTATTCTGTTTAGACTGAAAAAAATAGTTGCATCTGAGATATGGTAATTTTCCACAAAACCAAAATGAACTCTATTGACTTAATACAGTTTTGTGTTGTGTGTAAGAATCTCTCTAGACACCCATTTTTCTTTTTTATGTTTGTTTTAAGTCCTTCTTATAGATATAACCTAGACACACACAAAAAAATATAAACACTAACAATGGGATTTATGTGTGTGCAGTTGTTATAAAAGTGGACATCATTTGGAGCCAGCTGTGCCACTACCTGTTGTGATGGAAATGGAGTCATGATTGCTAAATATTCATCTGGTTGCTGAGATGTTTATTAAATGAATGTTGGTTTGGATTAATCTAAGCCTTTATGGAAAAATCAGCAGGGTGGAAACAGAGTGCATCAAGGTAAGCCAGGTAGTCAGAGATTCTTAAAGGGCATTGGCAATGCAGCCACAAATACTTCAGTAATCAAAAGGGGGGAAAAAACAGAGCTAAGGAGCTGTTTTGGGAGAACATAAAAGTTACAGGATCCCACTGATTTCTCTGATATCTCTTACTGCTCTCTCAGGAGGGCAATTTGGAGAAGAGAGTTAGGTTAACTGCACAGTGCCTAAAGTGGCAGTTTGCTATTGTTATTCTGAGTTTCATTACCATTGGCAAAATCAATAATAATTTGTAAGAAAGCTGCCAGGAGTATCTCATGATGCAGAGAGGTAGCCAAAGGAACTTAGGTGAGGTTTGCCCAAAGGAGAGGAGGAGAAAAGGGTCCACAGATGGCTGAGGCTGTAGGGTCACCCACGTCCCCCTGCAACATTCTGTTTCTCCAGTGCTGGAGAGGAGACACTTGTGCATCCCTTGCTTTTCTCCCCTGCTTTGGGAAAAGAAGTAGGAAGAAAAGTGTTGTTTACTATAAGTGGGCCTTGAAAGCCTGAGAAATTAATTTCATGCAGTGTTATGCCTGAAGAAAACTTTGCTTCCTTCTGATGAGTGAGGCCAAGCTATTTAAGTACCACTGTTATGTAAATATTTACATTTGTAAAAAATACTTTTTCCTCGTAATAATTATATCTATTCAATGCATACCACACTCACTTAGCAGCAAATATTAAAACAAGATCCCTGCAAAGAGAAACCCTTAGTCTTTTGGCAAAGAGGACTGCAATAATCCTCTGCTGTTTGCTCCCCCCTCCATTTTAATTGTTAATAACTTTTCAGCATGCAGGAGAAGTAATCTCCCACCATGCTAAAGCAGTCAACCTAATTGAAAAGAAATGCAAGTCATCTAGTGCACAGCTGAAAAATTCAGCTAAAATGCAATCTGTCATTATCTTTCCAATGCCAATTTTAAATAGGTATTAAAGTAAATGGGGGAAACATCTTCTCAGTTTCTCTAGTGGTACCATTTCGTTTTTACAGAAATCCCTAATCCCCAAATAAAGATTCTGCCTGATAGCCAACAAAACACTCAAGACTCAGCCTCTAGTGTCTTGGAAACCAGATCCAAAAATAGAGGAAAAAATTTTCCTATCATGAATTAATCTCATTTGAAAATGATTTTAAAAAATACAGTTTATGCAATGCAAATCCTCGCTCCCAGAATAACCTGTATTTGTGGTTGTTATGCCACAGTCAAGAGATAAATTACTGCTCAGTGAACTGTTTCAGCATGGCAACGTGAACTGCAGCCAGGATTAAGGAAACTGATGAAGCATAACATACCATGAAAGAAATGAAAACATTTTATGGGACATATGGGTATTATTGACAGGTTTCTACTTTTTGATACAATGAACTCTTTCAGCAGGAGATAGTATTTGAAAAGTATCCTGCATTAGGAAATTATATGCCACATTTAAAAGCATTCACACTTTTAGTCCCCAAATTATTATATGCTATATAGCACATTTCAGTTTAATTGGAAGAATATTGTATAGTGATGCTGAAAACTTGTTTAATGGAGATAATATTTCATCTCGGTGGGGAAAGTTGGATTCATTTGAAGCTGAGACATCCTCAGATTTGTAATTACCAAAGCATGCTCCTGAGTAGGTAAAAGTATATTGAAAATATGTCAGATGGGGCCTCATAGAAAATCCATCAAGTCTTTAACAGGTCAAGCTCAAACAAAATCTTACTAAAGCTATTACCATCAAAGTGTGTTTGGTTCTGGTCTCAGGACAACTTTCTTCATGTTCCTCCACTGACTGAAATTCCCACAACTGCAGAAACCTCAGGATCTGTACTATGCTGCATGTGCTCAGCAAGTGTAAGAAAATAGCTGGTTAAAAAGATACTGCTACATGAAGCTTGACATATTGAAAAAGAGAGTTTTTAGCATTCTACCCTAAAACAGGACAGATAATTATTTTTTTCCTTCAGCAGCCTTGCTTTCTCTCTTCGTTCCCTGAAGTAGTCAAAAGATTCAGCCAGATTGAACAAAGTCTATGCTCTCAGGAGAAATCATCTGCTGGTAGAAAATTATGTGACATTTCTCATGTTATTCTTTCCACTGTTCACAAACTGGAAAATTTTGTACTTCAAACAAGACCTCTGTTGTAGCTGCAGTTGTAGTTGTAGAGGAGAAGAAAACAAGAAATAGGGTTAGGAAGAATCACATCCTGCTGTGTGCATTCTGCACAGTCCTTTTATATGAACCAACAGCTACTGGTGTTTTAGAGGGATCTAATTCAGTAGTTTTCAAGACTCTTTCTGTGAGGTTGTATCAGTCTCTCTTCACTCAGTGTCTGTGTAGTCCTAAATTCATGGGGCACGGATGCTTAGAGCAAGATTTCTTTACATGGTGCTTCTCCAAACTGTGTTTTTGGTCTGCCTGCATTCTGCTAGGGCTTGCACATAAACCTGGCTATTGTGAATAAACAAAGCTTATTGTCTCACTGGTGGGAATCAGTACTGGAGAGTAGGTTTTAGATTAAATAACAGGAAAAAAGCCTTTGTTGTGCAGGTGGTGAGGCACTAGAACAGATTGCTGAGGGTTGTGGATGCCCCATTGCTGGAAGTATTCAAGGCCAGGTTGGAGTGAACTCTGAGCAACCTGGTTACTGAAAGGTATCTCTGTCCTGGTGAGGGAAATTGGGACTGGAAGGTCTTTAAAGTCCATTCCAACCCAAACCACTCCATGACTTATAAAGCTTGATAGACATTTCAAGTAGGGTGAAAAAGCACTTTGACTTTTACATTTGTTCTGGTGACATTTTACAAGTCAAAGCTGAAAAACAGATAAATTTCTAGTGAGACTCACACAGGGAACACTGGAACTACCTCCCTAGGGAAGTGGTTTAATCACCATCCCTGAAAGTGTTCAAAAATGAATAGGCATGGAACTTTTTGATCTGTTTTAGTGGGCATGGTGGTGTATGGTCAAAGGTTCGACATGACCTTGGAGTTCTTTTTCCACTTTAATGATTCTGTGATTCTAAGATGGAGGAATATTAAAGAACACTGAGGAGAATCATAGTGCAGACTGTTTGGCATATGAACTACATGATTTTATATAAGCTGCATTATTCTTCACTGCAACTCAAAATCTGAAAGATGTGTTCTTCATGCTCTCTGTATTTAATTTGGAATTTGGGAAGAAGGGACAAAACAATGACAACAATAATAAAAGTGACATTAATAATAATCTCTTGCAGGGGCAGAGAGGAAAAAAAAAGGAACTTAGGTGATATTGTAGTGAGACTGCATGTGGAATGCAGATTAGTATGAATTAGGTAAAGGAAAATGTTTGTGCAAAATGCTGCCTATCTGAATACAGATTTCATAATCAGCACAAGAAGAGGTTGAAAACAGAGAATGTTTTTCTTATGTCCTACAAAATGTCATTGTTTTCAGAAGTTATACTGTGTTGAGCACATCATACTATGCAGGACAGGATCTAGAAGAGAAAATCAAACCAATAAACTCATAGCACCCAAAATGTCTACTTTTCAAAAGCAGAGCACTAAACTAAGGAGAGAGCCAAGGCAGAAGAATGATATTTTCTGGACATTTGGTAGCAATGACTTGCCCATGGTTATAACTCTGAAATATGAAAAATTTTCAGTAATCTTCCCCCCACACCAAGCTACCTGCACTTCTAGTGGAAACTACCTCTTCTGCCTGTTGTCATGTAGGCTAAAAAGTAAACTGTTAGAAAACCTTAAATTATACTTCTTATATATACTTATTTATACCTCTTATACTACTTATCTATATAAAATAGGAGAAGTGCTAACATGCAATGTTCCAAACAGAATGTGGGCTCTGTATATTCTGTTCTCTGCCAGGGTTTAAAGGTGCTCAGGTTCTTTTGCAGGGAGAGAATAGAGGCAGAAAAGGGTATTCTAGAACTCTGACTGATTGCTTGCAGGTTATATTTATTACAGAAATTTCTGTAAAATATTAAAGTATCAATATTACCAGTTGGAAGATGGTTAAGTTTTCATAGACTGTTCAGAGTTCTAGTAGGATGATTGCTTTTTTTTTTTTTTAGTGTCTAGGGAAATGCTCTCAGTGTGTAGGCCGAGTGACTTTAACTCTGTTCCTTTTAAATCCATGTCTCCCAAATATGTTCCACAAATTCCTTCAGTTAAGCTTTGTAGTTAAGTTTATTTTGCATTTAATGCCTCTCAATCAGATCTATGCTGGGGCTTAGCAGAGCAATTGATACAGGTTGGTCTTGTTTGATGCATATTTGGGGAAGGTGAGATAAAATTATTGCAAAAAGAAAAAAAAAATCCTGATAAGATATTTTCTATTCCTTCTAAATGCCAAATATCTTTAGCTAAAGTTAACTGCCACAGAAACTGCCCCCAGTGTCCTCACTGCTAACGACAGGACAAGTCCCAGCTGGAACCATTTATTGGCTTAGTCAAGTGCTCCACTGCTTTGTTCTAAATATGTCAAGTTTGATTCATCCTCAGGTTTAGTTGCTGTCAAACACTGTTAAATGGAACTGGAATCAGCATTGCACCTAGGCACCCACCCAGCCCAAACCATGATCACTTCTGCAGGAATGTTAGTAATCCGTGGCACTAAAGAGTCATGGCATTCCTGTGAGGGTATCTTGGACAAAAAGGAAGTCTGGTCTCATCTTTGGCACCAGCTAGAGGTAAGAAGTTCATAACATCAATACTGAAAGCTTTAGCAACAAGCTTTGTGACCTCAGAAGAGTGAAACTTCTTTTTATTTGTGTGATTGATACTGTCAGGGCACATGCAGCACTACATCATCAGACCAGAGCTAGGATTATCCTCACCAACTAAAGCATTGGCAGCATTTAGTTTAACATTTTACTGGAGCTTGTTGGTGTGAGATTAAATGGAAAAAAAATAATAATTTTGAGAGATGAATGGTAAAGCACGAAATATTTTGAAGTGGATAAGGGAAAAACAGGTTAAACAAATCTACTCAGAATGGCAGGATATCTTCTCCTGCTTCTATCCTGCAAAGGTAGAATTAAGAAAATTTCAAAGGTTATTGTTAAGAAAAACAACATCTGAAAGCAGGAAATACTTGGGTGCCTTGTCAGCTTTTAGGAAGGAATGCTACCAGCAATGGCTAATGTAATTGCTAGCAATTTACATTATGGTGAAAAGTAAACATTTGAAGGCAAGATGGGTAAATGGAGATTCTCATGGTATCTGAGCACAATGGGATTTATTTTGAGTAGGGGTTTTCAAAATGTGAGGATGAACCCCAAGGACTCCCAGGGATGCACACCTTCAGGAACTTATTCAGGCAAGTCTTGGACTGTATGTTTCTTTTCTGTGAAACAGAGAGTGTGTGACATGGTCTCAACAGATATTTTATGTGGTACATAAAGGTGAATTCTTAGTAATTTGTTGTAAATGCCATCAGGGTATGCCAAGGGAGATATAGGCTGGGTATTAGGATAAAATTCTTCACTGAAAGAGTTGTCAGGCACTAGAGCAGTCTGCCCAGGGAAGTTGTGGAGTCACCACCCCTGGAGTTATTTAAAAGATGGGTAGTGTGGACCTTGGTGGTTTACAAACTTAGAGGTATTTTCCAATCTAAATTATTCTATGATTCTGTATCATGCTGTCATGCATTCAGTAAAGCTTCTACATAAAGTTATTCTTTCCTTCATGTAATCCACAGGGTTTTGGATGGCAAGGTCACCTTCCCTTCACCAATGACCTTCTCTTGCATTGGCTCCCAATTGTTGCCCAATTCTCCTATGGAATTCCAGTACTCATGTGCTTCTTGAAAAGGTAAAGATTCTCAATGCAGAGAAGAGTCATTAGTGAGGAATACTGCAAATGCAGTATCTGAGGATTTCCATCCTTCTCTTTCATAACTTCTTGTGAAAACCTGTTCTGTCAGCCTGCCACAACATTTACTTTTGCATTTACAAGTATTCAGTGCATCTGATTCAAGCAAAACTAACAAAGATTTCACATTAAATCCTTAACATGTCAAAGTCTTGTAATACTTTTCTTTTTTTTGCTGTATTTTAAAGAATAATAACATGAACATTGCATCAATGGTTAAATGTGCTTAATACCATTGTGAATGTATTTTTTAAAAATTTAATTTCAAAAGTTCTAATTTAATAATTTAACTCTTTCTATGTTATGTGTAATCAGTTTTATAGCAGATTGATTAGAATCCTGGAAATTGCTTAACCACATATTATAATATTTCATTAATGAGGAAAGCACTGTGAATAACTAATGAGTTTGATTAATGCTAGTATATATAACAACAGGAATAGCTGGTAGGGCAAGGAAAGATTTTTGGTGAAAAGTCTGTGGAAGTAAAAGTCACTGAAAGGTAGAATAATAAAGCTTGTTTGACACACTGAGGAGCTGGTATAACTTTGGCAGTCACAGGGTGAAGACACTGTACTTGATAACTCAGTAGCTAGAAGGGCCCTGAAGTAACAGCATTTGACATGCCTGGAGATCTCATCAAAGGGAAAGGAAGATCCCTGACAAGAGAAATACTAAAAAGGACTCCTGGTGGGAGCTGCTGCCATGCAGAAAACTGTTTCAGATAAAGATATCCAAGAAACTCCTGCCCCCTGGGAGGCAGCAGTGTGTCTAATAATTGATGGAGTATTATTAAGATATGTTGGTAGAGATACTTCTGGAACAGTATGAAGAGCACCAAGTGTATATTAAGAAAGTAACATTTCATTATTTCACTTTTGTTGCTGCTTAAGAAACAAGTTCTGAGCCTTTTGTGGTATCCAGGCAGTTATTCATGTGTTGGTAATTAGTGTACATCAGAAGTAGAGTCACACTGCCAATGTTGCAGCCTTTTTTAACAGTACTTCAATAAATTTCATAGTAATGTGATCACTGATTAATCCAGCTCATGTAAATATGATAGCTTTGTAATGCACTTATTTGCATTGACCTAATGTTCCAGACCAACCAAATGTTGCACTGCCTCTTCCCCAAGTTCAGTGCTAAAAGAGAGCAGCCTAGTTTATCTGATGCATGAAGCTGACTTTAAGCACATCCTTGAGTCTCCTGTCAGTAAGGAAACCCAAACTTTTCTGGCTGGTGAAAAAGCTGAGTGTAGCTCAGTGCCATACCTGTGTTTAGAAGAGGTTGGCAGGTTGTCCAGCAGCAAATAGAGATGAGAACACAAGAAAGAGGAATCTGTCCCTGGTGCAGAATTACTTCTGCAGTGCCACCTGGTCCAGAACTTCTTTATAAAACCCCAGAAGGTATCACCAATCAGCTGAAGGGCAGGCTGCAATGCAGCAGCCAGTACGTAGGGGGAACAGGTGTGGAATAAGTAGAGAAATAAAATGTAGTAAAAAGAACCACACATGCAAGAGAGGTTGTCCTTCTGCAGAAGGCTAGTGACCCAAAACATGTTTTTTTCCATCTGTCTGGTCTTGGTTTGAACTTTAGATGTGAACAGATGATCTGTATATCACATCACCTTTTGTTCCATCCTCATTTCTGACACCCTTCTCTTGATCCTCACTGGCTTGTCCATGACTTTTTTGTACAGAATGGACCATTAAAAAAAAAACCTCAAAACAACAACACACAAAGAAACAGGTGGGATTCTAAACATGCTGATTTTTATGTACATTGTATGTATTTTCCTATTGAAAACCCTTATGACTCATAGATCAGTTTGTTTCAATTAAACATCTTTGAACAAATATCATGCAGTCATTTTGCCCATGAACTGAAAACAAATCACCTCAAAGAAATAGTCTGTTTTCCTACCCAGCAAATGGGATTTTTCACTTTATCCACATATATTATCACTTTCTTTTGTGCATGGTAATGGGATTGACCCAGAGGGTCAAACAGTTAATATAATTTACCTCCACAGTTTTCTGCTTGCTGGCCGTGACGTGTGTTTGTCAGTGCAGATCAAATAGTTGTCCATTGGTAAATGTTCCTAATAAAAGCATGGTAATAGTGAAGTGCTGCTCAGTAAAATGGGTTCTTTTTTATTTGATAGAGACCTCTCAGCTTTGCCTTCTTTGGGTACTTGAGACCCCCTTGACATATTTTTGAGTGGCTGACTCCTGGGATTGCCCTGGCAAAGGCACCAGTGACTGGCAGAGACGAGCAGGAAAGCAGAGGGGCCATCCTTCAGGCACTTGAGAGAAAAAGGCAATTCACAGAGCCCCCTGCAGTCATGGAGAGTGAAGAGGCCTGTGCACAATGCAGGATGCACAAAAGGCATGTGCTGCCAGGTACCTTTGAGTGCCACGTGGGAGGATGGATGAGCTAAATAACCCAGGAATTTTCTAATCCCAGATCAGAAGCAGACCACAACAGAGGGTTCATAATCACCTGCTCACTTGCAAGCTGTTAGATTGTATTGAAAAATCTATGCATTCTCATTTCTTAAAGCTTCTTTTGAAAGTTTGTCATTAATGGGAAATCTATCAGGTTAAATAAAATTCAATCACTAGATGGAGGTTATATGCACTATAAACAGGAATTGTGCATTATCAGCTCATACAGTGCCATTACAGTGTCTCTGTGGAAGAGATTCCTTACACTAGCCTGGGTTTTTTATGTTTTGAGTTTTTTGTTGTTTTTTTTTTCTTTAACACTTACCAGAGGGAGTGGGAAAAATCATAGAATTGTAGATGAAGGATCACCTGGTCCAGCCCTTCTTGCACAAAACATTGTCAAAATGAGATGGCCCAGCACCTGTCCAGCTGCATCTTAAAAGTGTCCAACACCTGGGAATCCCCCACTTCCCTGAGATTATTGTAGTGGCTGATCTACTCTCTGAAAACAGGATTCTCCACCTTCTTTGTAGAGAGCATTTAAATGCTGGAACTTGGTGATAAGGTCTCCCCAAGCCTTTTTTTCTCAAGGCTGAAAAAACCCAGCACTCACAACCTTTCCTTACCCTGCAGACTTTCTGGTCCTGTTGCTCTGATATTAAACCTGGTTTTCTTGATACCTTTGCAGTGATTCTTCGAGGGACCTTAAAATATTCATTTCTAGCACCTTCTCTGTATTGTCACCAGCCTGTCCATGTCTTTTTTGTACAGAATGGACCAAAGATAAACAGTATTCCAGGTATGGTCTGTAAAGCCCTGAGAACAGAGGGACAATGACTTCTTCATCTCTTTTACTTGATAATATCCAACATCCTTTTCTCAATATTCAAACTAAGCTTGTATGAACATGAGAGGCATATTTACCTAAGAGAACTAATCAGATAACAATATATTTGCCTTTGCAAAAAAAAAAAAAAAAAAAAAAAAAAAACTTGATGCACTAAACTGTTTACTGTATAATTCAGAATTCCTTCTGGAAAACGAATCTTGTAAAATTTAAGAATTTTAGGAACTGTTAATTCTATCATGTACAGGCAGAACAAAGTTTAAGAATCCTAAAATATTTTTGTTTCCATTTGCACATTTTTAAAAAGGCATGGAAAAATCACATCTGCAGAACCTCTGTGGTGATTGTTATGGGATCTCCCCTCCAGCCACCTGAGATATTGTAAATCTGGAACATGGGATTCTTTAATACCTTGCATCTTTCATTGTACCATGGCAATGAAATGATATGTACATAGTATTCATAAATAAAATAACTAATTCCAGTTCAGCTTTGAGCATGTAACCCAGTGACCCAGATCACAGAAGCAGGCAGAAAAAGATTACACACTTGTTTGTTTTTTTTTCTGAGGTTTGGCTTATCAACATCCTTTCTCACAGGACATTGCTTAGGGAAGGAGTATGGGTAATATTCTTGTTCTACACACTCAAAGTCTGTTAATAAGGATTAATGTGAGGCTTAGTCATAGAATTTTAAATATTTACAATGCACCTGTTTACACAGTATCACTTTGAGGTTAAGTACCCAGCTTAATACTTGTGTCTACTCTTAGTGTCTTTTTACCAGGCTATTTTAACAATTAGCAAATAAATTAAAATGAGTAATGAATGTAATTTTGCATAATGCAGTTTTTCATATCCTTTTTTATCTGTTATAAGCAAAGGTTATAATATAAGTCAGTCTTATTTGACTGCTAAGCATTGGTTGGTGTCATCCAATCCTTTGAAATTTAGTTTTTCAATAATGAGTTATATCTGTTACAGACAAACCCCAGGCAGCATGTGTCTATACACTGTTATACAAAACATCTAGCTGAGAGGGACCATAATAAATCAGTCTTTCTTCATCAAAGTGGGGTCTACTATATTTCTGTCATTTTTTGAGCATGTAAAACCACATTGCCTCCAGGCCCTTTGCTGGAGGAGTGCTGTCTGCTTGGTTGTCCCCTGCTTGGTACATCTGCAGCTGGCTGCTCCTAAGTACAGCAACTTGTACCTCTCCCTCCTGAACATTTCTGGAACATTCTCTACTTTTTTTTTGAGATCTCTTTGATGGCTAGTCCCAGTTTTCAGCATGGTCCTTCCTGTGTTCATGTTTTCTCCAATTCTACACAGAAGCCTGCTCTCTTTTCTTTCATTAATTAAGGATGGAACAGATCTGTATGCAAGCTGAGGCCCTGTGGGGAGGCATTTAATATTTGCTTCCATTTTGACAGAGAACATTTGGCAAGTCTTCTGGGAGGTACTACCCAACCACTCCTGCACCCAGTTTATAGCAATTCAATCTAGACCATGTTTCCCTAGTTTAAAAGAGTGTAATGTGAAATAATGTCATGTTTTCAAGGAAAGGTACATGATGCTTATTGCTTCTCCCTAACCACATAGCTGGGTGCTGTGTTGCTGAAGGAAATGAGCCAATTTTGACATGATTTGTTCTTTACAAATCTCTGTTGGTTCATCTTGGCATTGCTTCCCCGGTTTCAAATAATTTATAACCTTTTCATTTCGCTAAACAGGTCTCCTCATCCCTTTTAAGACTCAAATTAATTATATATTTGTAAGAGACTTGATAGTCCAACTTCTTTGATTGTACCTGGGAAAGATTTTCCTCAGTACAAATCTAACACATAGTTTGAGGCTCATGGCTCTTACAGGATTTAGACATATCTTGCACTTAGGTTTAGATGATTGCTTAAGAAAATTTATTGTTAAAGGATCTTTCATGAGTATCCATTGCAGTCATAGCATAGCTAATCTGAAACAGGTCAGATCTGAATACTTGCAGTTATTAATTGGACACAGGAGAAGAAAAGAGTGCAGGAAAAACATCAGTATTGTCCCTGTGCAATGCTATATTGTGAATAGGCATTAAATGCATAGATATGGTAGGAATAATTCTGGATCAAGAACAATTGCAAGTTGTCATAAGGTTTTTTTGCATTAGCTAAGGGGTTCATTATTTTCTTTTCTTTTTGAGGACTGAGGCTTCAGATGTGAGTCTAGTTTCTCATTTGTATGTGAGATTACATTTCTCTCTTTTGGCCTAATAGTGAGGGCATTTGATTTATATATTATTTCTAAAAAATGCTGAACATTTTTGGTAACAGGGCAGAAAATTATATCCTCTATGTGAGTGGAGAGGTGAAGAAGCAGGAGAGAATAAAGCTTTAATTCCTACCATGCAACACTATTTTTCACTGCTGCAGGACAGGCCTAAAAACTGTTATTTAAGAACTCATACAGATTAAATTATTCAGCTCTTATACTCTCCCTTGGCACTTCTCTGCCATGGAAACTGAAAACTGAGGTCAGCCAGAGCTATGAAGGTGGGAACTGGCCTAGAGTGCCCCATCAGTTGTGCAGATGAGGAGAGCACAGCAGGCTGAGCAGTCTCACCCATGATTTCACTGTGACTTGCCCAGCAGCAGTAGGCATGGTCCATGCAGCTCCATTCACAGATTTTGGGCTTTGCTGTCCCTGGAAAACAGACACTTAGGTGGGAAGTTTGAGTACTGAGCTAAGCACTGGCTACAACACAGACCAGCAGCATCCTGCAAACATCATTTCTGGTGGCACTGTTGTACTTCATGCTGTGATGAGTTAGTGATTGAAATATCTGATCCTTCAAATTCAAAGATAAAATGCTGAATATTCTGAAAAATATCTTTAATATCAACGTTCTGTTACAGGTATGGAGAAAGGGCAGGTAGTGGTAGAAAGAGTTTCCATGACAAAAATTTTGGAAGAAAAGCAACACTTCTCTGTCATGACAAAATATCGCTCTGCAAAGTGAAAATCCACTCGAAGAAAGACACTTTAAGCCCTACAAATAAACTTGCAACTACTGAAATTACAAACTTAGTCGCTGTATAGACAGAAGTAACTACTAGGGACAAAGGAAAACACAGTAATATTCACTATCAGGAAACAAAATTTTATTTTGGATTTTTTTTTAATTCTGGATTGATCTATACATTTATGATGATGTCATTTTACATATATAGTGGTGATTCTCATCTGGATGATTTTAAAATACTAAAAAGAAATGTGTCAAACTTCTATTGCCCTAAGGTAATTTGAGCTAAATGCATCCTCTGATCATTTCTTTCTGACTTTAGGCACACACACAACTGACCATCAAGAAACATTGGTTTCAGAGTCTGATATTAGTGGATATCTGAATTTCTTGAAGTGGTAAATAGACTTGAACAGGATGACTTGAGCAAGGAAACCTAGAGCAATCAAGCTTAGCTTGACATGGAAGGCACTCAGTTAATGTCCCTTTTGCTGAATACCCCTTTTTAGAGTGAACACTATTTGCTGAGGAGGACAAGTAGTTTCCCAGATGTGATTAATTGACACTTTGAAGGGGATGTTGACACATATTTAAAAATGGACATCCTATCTAAAGATTATTTTTCCTTAAACTCTGCCCTTAGGATAAGCTGGTGTTCAGAATGGGCAGCTGTGTTTATCTGCATGACACGGATAATCTTACAGAATCAGCCTTTTGTTATGGTCTTTGTAACCAGTATCATATAAGCAGCTTAAGGCTTCTGCCTGGGCAAGTCACCACACTGTGGAGAGGTTTATAACTCTCACCTCATGTCACTACTGCTCTATATCAAGGCTTTTGCACAAATCAGTGGACCTGGTATAAAAACTGTATTAAGTTCTTACCTCAGTAAACAGAAACGTGTTGGAAATCACATAACAAGCCATTTGTTATGACTTGTGCAGTTACAGCAGTTACAGCAGAACCTGTTTTAGTTAGCAGCAAGTCTCATGTTATGCAATTTGAGATCTTATATTTAGAACACAGACTCTTTCTTTTGCAAACCTCTTTTTCAACAGTCTGGAACAAGTTTGCACTTTAAAATTTAGTTCCATCGTGTTCTCCTACCAAAATAATTGCAAACTCAAGGATAGGGTTCTCCTGTGCAGGCACAGGTGAGTGCTCAGCCCTGAGCATTGATCTCAGATTAAGTGTCCTGTGTAAGAAATCTGTGAGGTTAGGATTGTTTTTGCTTTGCTTTTTATGGAAAGAACTAAGATTCCCTAGACAGGAGAACTTCCTCTAGGCAAGATAAATAAGCACTAGAGCATTTTATCAGGTGTGGTTTAAACTAAAGGCCAGAAGCCCCAGTTATCCATCCATCCATCCATCCATCCATCCATCCATCCATCATCCATCCATCCATCCATCCATCCATCCATCCATCCATCATCCATCCATCCATCCATCCATCCATCCATCCATCCATCATCCATCCATCATCCATCCATCATCCATCATCCATCCATCCATCCATCATCCATCCATCCATCCATCCATCCATCCATCCATCCATCCATCCATCCATCCATCCATCATCCATCCATCCATCCATCATCCATCCATCCCGATCCGTTCATCAAAATCATCGTCAATCCATCGTCCATCCATCCATCCATCATCCATCCATCATCCAGATCCATCATCATCCGTCGCATCCAGTCCATCCATCCATCATCCATCCATCCATCCATCCATCGTCCAAATCCATCCCGTCAGATCCATCCGTCCATCCATCCAGTCCGTCATCATCCATCCATCAATCAATCCGTCCAGTCCAGTCAGATCCAGTCCAATCCGTCCAGTCCATCCATCCATCCATCCGTCATCCAGTCAGATCCATCCGTCCGTCCAGTCCGTCCGATCCGTCCATCCAGATCCATCCGATCCATCCAGTCAGATCCGTCCGTCCATCCAGTCATCCGTCAAGTCCGTCCAGTCCATCAGTCCGTCACATCCGTCCAGGTCCGATCCAGTCCAGGTCCAGTCCATCAAGTCCGATCCAGTCCGTCCAGATCGTCCAGTCATCCATCCAGATCCCAGTCCAGGTCCATCCATCAGATCAAGTCATCCGTCAGATCCATCCATATCCATCCATCCAGTCCAGTCCAGATCCAGTCCATCCATCCGTCCATCGATCCATCCATCCATCCATCCATCCAGATCCAGCTCCTCCATCCGTCCATCCATCCATCCATCCATCCATCCATCCATCATCCATCCAGATCCATCATCCATCCATCCATCCATCCATCCATCCAGTCCAGTCCGATCCATCCATCCGTCCATCCATCCGTCCATCCGTCCATCCATCCATCCGTCCAGATCCTCCATCCATCCATCCATCCATCCATCCATCCATCCATCCATCCGTCATCCATCCATCCATCCATCCGTCCATCCATCCATCCGTCCATCCATCCATCCATCATCCATCCATCATCCATCCATCCATCCATCCATCCATCCATCCATCCATCCATCCATCCATCCATCCATCCATCCATCATCCATCCATCCATCCATCCATCCATCCATCCATCCATCCATCATCCATCCATCCATCCATCCATCCATCCATCCATCCATCCATATCCATCCATCCATCCATCCATCCATCCATCCATCCATCCATCCATCCATCCATCCATCCATCCATCCATCCATCCATCCATCCATCCTCCATCCATCCATCCATCCATCCATCCATCCATCCATCCATCATCCATCCATCCATCCTCTCCATGTCCAGCCCCACCTCTGCACTCTCCTTCATGCCTGTTTCTTCTTCCTTAGCCTTCTTGTTATTTATAGTCTGACTGCCAAGAGATTATAAATCTTTCTTCTGGAAACCTATAAGTCATACAGTCCTATTGTAAGGGAAATTGAAATAATGTTGCTTTCAAGCTTTCTAGACTTATGATTTCGTTGCTCAGCCACAGGATCTCTACTGCCTAGTTATTCCTCATATTTGTAATATGCTTTGAAAAATAGATTTAGCCCCAAAATATTTATCAGTCAACTGAACTGTCCTTTTGCTTCACTGTAAGTTATTTTTAGAGTTCCAAACACGAATGATTTGAATACTTTGAATAACTTCCTTTGCAATTTTTTTTCTTTCTTTGTAATTTACTTCCCATTAATACACTTGATGTCAGCAGTAATGCAAAGAAAAAAAGGCATTCATATTCTCTGCAGCTTTGTCTTTTGTTCTATGAATACAGGAAGCAAGATGATAGCAGTGTGTAAAATACTACTCTGGAAAAGCTGCTTCTATGGTTAATGAAAAACTTTCTGAAATGAAATCTGAATAGATTAATTTGGTTGTCAAGTGTACAATAATGTGCACAGTAAGTTTTTGGTGGGCTTTTTGTGTCTTGTTAATTGCATAATGATCATAGATTTTGAGTTTGGGGTTTTTTTAAATTTTTTTTACCCTATGTTTTTGTGGAGTTTTTTCTCGTTTTTTCAAATTTGCAGACCTAAAATGAAACACAGTGAAACAGTTCAAGTAGGTCCTTGGTTGCTTCTAGGAATAAATATATTCTGTGAATTCATGCATAAATGGCAAGTTTACACTGAATTTAGTGTGTGAACATTTATTAAACACTCAGAATATCTTTCCTGTTAAAAAAGTACTGAATCAAGCTAAGTAGTTTTGCATACAAAAGGAAGTCAGAATTTGTTTTTTTGTGAACCAGGAGGTGCAAATATTGCAGCTGGAGTTGCACTTCAGAGGGGAGAATAGTCTGTCTTGTTGTGGATAAATGATGCTGCTTACATTATCACTAGAAAAAAACTGCCTTAAAATCAGATTTAGACATATATATATGTGATGATTAAAGTGTATGTGAGAAAAACAGAAAGGGAGAGAGAGAAACTGAGAAACCTTACTTTCCTTGGGTTTATTTGTTGATAAGGTTTGTAGTATGTTTCAAGGAATGGAAGACCTTAATCGTCGAGAAGCATTTTATCTTTTCCTCTCCTTCCAACTATTCATCAGCTTTCCTGGGATTTCCCAGTATTTAGCAACTCAAGGAGCCATGAAAAAGTAGCTTTTCTGCCACAGCAGAGAACACTGCCAGCAAGTAATTCTTCAAGCCACATGCAATGGCAGGTAACACTGGAGTGCAGCTTGAGTCCCCAGCTCAGTGCAAAAGGTGCAGACAAAGCACTTCTGCTCTCCCTGGCCTCCCAAAATCAAGTGCAAGCCTCTGAGTTGAAGTTCCAGCTTGTCTCTGTATCCATAATACAGGAGAAAACCTGAGCACATGTGAAAGTGTGCAGTTAACATAAATAATGCTGATTTATCTGGGCCTAAACTCCAGGGTGTCCTCTGTGGTCAGAGAAGGGTAATTTGGCAAAAGTGAAAAAAAGCAGCAGGGTGGCACTCAGAGGTTATGAATGTGGATATGGCCTTTCCTCCAGCCCAGTGGGTTCTTAGAAATATATGACTTCAAGAAATGCTGACAGTCTTTTTTTTTTCTCTTTTGGTTGCTGCTAAGACTACCAACAGCTATATTTTCCCTTTATGTTTTTGTTACTTTATTATTATTATTTTTTTCTGCATTTAAAAAGCCTTGATTCATCTACTGCATATTTCTGAAAGGAAGAAAGGCAGCAATCTTATTCCCTACAAAATTGATGGTAAAATATAACAACAAATCATGCTGTTCTGGGAGCCAATACTGTCAAGAGACTAATTTTACTCTCTGATACTTTAAAAGCACTTTTTAAAGCTCTTCCTAGTGGCGTACTCATAAAAGCAAAACAAATATGAGAAAAACAGTTTCAAACAGCTAGCAGAGATAGACCTGCCAACAAACTAGGTCTAAACTAGTCTTGGGTACTTCAGTTTAGAGTTAATATGTGTCCCCCTCATAACTCAGTATGATAAGTCTGATAACTGTGTGTGAGGCTGGTTTTATGTAAGCATGCACATCTAGGCAGCACTTTTCAATCTGGTGAGACTGCTGTAATACTGGATCTGTGGTCAAAGTATTTGGAACATTTCCATTGCTCTCCAAAATGGTTAGAAATTCTGTGTGATGTTGCCTTTCATCTTGGGCTATTGTTTGCACATCTGCAGGAACTGTGGGTACAAAAAGTGTAACAAAATTATTTGTCAGACAGAATGATGTTTGTGTAAAATAACACTGTAGTTTTTCCTATTTATGCTAAATCGAGCGATTTCTGATTAACAATTTTAATTTTTTATTTAAAAATTATTATCAATTATACAGAATTCTCCCACACATGGGCATAAGTTTTTGTGAGGAAAGATTTTCAGTTTCATTTGAGACTTTGTGGCTCTAAAGGTCTAATATTCTTGAAACAGATGCTACATGTTTTTCATGTTACAATAGTAGTTTCAGATGACAGGTTTTGTTCCATTTTTTATACTTTTTAGATTGTCATTTCTTTAGCAATCCTTCTGAAGTTTGTGGAAATTAAAGATGCAAAAAGTACTGTCAGGATAAGTTACTGTACCAGAAAATAGAAAGCAGAATGAGGCAGCCTTACCAAGACACTGCTCTGATATTCCATATCCACACACAGCAGACTTGAGCAGCTGTTTCATCCTCTACACCAGAATGTTCTTCCTTCTTTTCTATTCTGTTGCATTTTAAACTCCTCAATGACCATCTTAACAAAATCTGCAATGCTGTTTTAACTTGGAAAAACAGCATTTCTATTTAATACTGTCTAAATACACAAATAGGTGCATATAGACCACTTGAATTCTTCAAACTTTAATTTTTAAACATTTTGCCAATAGCCTCCTCTCCCCATCAAACAACAAAGTAAACCATGGGTTGGTAGGGCTGTGTAACAAAAGCAAACATTTTCTTTTCTGAAACAATTACATATTTCTGCACATCCTAAAAACGTAGCCAGGGTTAGTTAAGTGAGAAGATGGACTAAAGGTGTTTCACAGGAAGGTTGTTATTGATTTGGAGAATGGCTTCTGTGGGAATGACAACTGTTACATTGCTGCTCACATTCTCCAGCCATTGCCCCCTTGTGCTGCCACCCAACATCCTTGCAAAAAGTCCCTCTCCAGCTCTCTTGTACCCCTTTAGGTACTGGAATGTGCTTTAAAGCCCTCCCAGAGCCAGCTTTTCTCCAGCTGAACAAACCCCAGCTCGAGCTGTCTTCATAAAATAAGTGCAAGGTGACAAACTACTAATTCTGAGATGGATTAAAGCAAAAAGGTGGATTTCAGACAATGGTCATTTTACAAGGCTGGACAAAAGTGTGGGGAAGAGGAAGTCTTTTATCTTTTTACTTTCCCACTTCTTCTCTGCCTCTTTTTTTCTCTTCCAAAAAATTGACATTCTGCAGGGCTGTTGTTCTAGGATGTGTTGTAGTTTTACTTTCAAGTTTGTATGATTTATCAAGGACTAATTCAGAACCTTGAGCATTATTTGAAGTCTAGCATGTCAAGAAAAAAAGAAATGTCCAGCAGCACTGCAACTTGGAAGAAATCCCATTTCCTAATAAGTATTAGTCATCATTTTTAAACTCACCAGGAAGATGAAAGGCTTGTTTAGAGAACAAATGAAAACAAAGGTTAAATAGGACTTGTTCACATTATTCAGCTCAGCAGGCAACAATTTGCAGTGCACTGCAACAAAATATGATCTTTTGAAATGTAGAAAAGGTAAAGTAAAATTATCATGACTTAAAGGATGTATTAAAATTATTTATTTTTCATATCACATAGCATTCTCAGATAAAATACCTGAAATACAACATTATTGTATATAGCAGTCAGTTTTAGAAAAATCTATTCTAGAAAGCATGGAAGAAGCACATTACAGAAGTAGTGTGGTTATTGTGCTCAAGTCTTTTTGAAAATAAAACAAAACCATTTCTGATGATTCTGAGAAAGGTCAAGATGCTGTACTAATAGATTAGGATTTTGGTAAATCTAATGGAAATATAAAATCTCAACATTTGCCTGATGATTCACCAGAATTTTGAGGCATGGATCATGGTGTCATTGCAATGGTCTGCAAATTTGAAAAATAAATATTATAGAATTAATTATTTTCCATCTTGACTAATATAATTCACATTTTTATGATCTTGTTAAATGTTATCTCTCTCATTTTTAGGGTTTAGTAATGCTTCCACCAGACATATCAGGCAGCCTACCTCATGTCTGTTCAATTTATTAATTTAAAATTTGTTACCAGTTTTTAAAATCTAATTTAATGCTGCCCTCTTCATTTTTCTGTGGCATGACTTCATAACTATGTTTTTGATAGCAGCTTGATCTCTTGCTTCTTTCTCCTTGACTTTATAGGAAAATCTTTCCCACTGGAGTTTTGGTACATTTGTGGAAACTTTCACATTAAAGCATTCTCTCTGGGTTTGTGTGTCTTCAAACATCTTCCCTTCTTTTGCTTGTTATGGTTCCTCTTTTTAAAGAGTTTCCTGTGCCTGCATTGAATGAAGGGTATAAAAATATGCACAAATTTGCATAACTGCTGCTAGATGTTTTTCAGGAAGTCATCACTTTCTTTAAAGAATCCTGAGGAATATTTTAGGTTGTTGCCACCTCTCCACTATTATGAAGGAATAAAATGCATAGAAATAGAAATAGGATTTACCTTTTCTGCTGGCATATGTAACCAGCTGCAAATGCTTTAGGCTCAGAGGCAAAAGAAAACAGGTGAAAGAGAGAAATGCAAGGAAGTTATTTAATTACTGCCCAAAGGTCATGTTTTGCAGTGGCAATAATATGAATGGAAAAATGGGACTATGATGCAAATATATGTCTTTATGAGATCTGCCCACAGGCACTTCTGAGGTGAAAGAGCACATGGTGCTGCTGCTACCAGCCATAAGGGACCTGCTATGTTATGACTCAATTTTCTAATTCTTATTGAGCTCTTAATTGGGCATTACATTCTTTTAGCCATATCAGAATTTGCCTAGCTCATTGGCTTGATGAGGCCTAGGAGGCCAAACCTGCCCCTTATGTGGCTACTTTCACTTTCTCAGCAGGGAGAAATTACTTTTATTAACATAATATTAGTCCTGCACACTGAGGGATGTATGTGTGTTGACATAGCATTAAATTTTTAAAAAGATCAGTTTTATATATAGAAAATTAGGGTGTATCTTGAGATTATTCCCTCATGGAAATGATTTTTTTTAACTCAACGTTTGCTTTTTTGAACCAGAAGTCCTATTTTAGCAGGGTGGGTTTGTACTGCAAATAGAAGCAGTGAGGCTGAGCAGACTCTGCAAACAGCCCTGCTAATGGAAGAGCACTCCTAATCAAGCCAGAATCATTGCTAGTGTAAACAGTTTAAATAGTTAATGAAATTTACCTAGTGAAATGCAAGCTGGTGGATTTACATGTGGGACTCCATACAGACAGAGGACTCTGCCCACTACCTGCTTTTAAACCAGCCAGTTAAGGTGCTGAGCTCTGCTGTGCATCTGAGCAAACCCACCTTGCCTCCTGGCATCTAAATACTGGGATAGACTGCAACACCCTGACTTTCCTTGTTTTGCTATCCAAGATTTAACTCTCCTTCCACAAGTGTGCTCTGGCTTCCCCTGTAGACTTACCATCTAACAGAGTTGGCTGAAACAAGGAGTAGCAGAACAAGGGAGAAGGTAGTAATTATATTACTTTGCAACAGAGACATTAAAAAAGCCTGAATAGCTTGATCAGACTTTTGAGTAATCATTCCTAAACTACTTATTTTTGTTCCCTGAGAACAAGCCTAATTCAAGCTTTATTTTCTCTGCATCTTCTCTTACAGAGGAAAATAGTAAAAAAACCCCAATTCAAATAATGGAGAAAATAAATTAAAAGGTCAAAGTGTGTTTAAATTTGTCTTTTGAAAAATATCTTTATACTCACTATAAAATATTTGACTGAAGAGTTGATTTTTCTTATGGCAATTTCCTGTGCCCTGGAAAAGGCAAGGTTGGTTTAGCAGAGGAGAACAAGTAAAGTGTGGGGATTTCATGTCATAATCATGGCCAGAGTGAACCAGGTGTCAGCAGCTTGGTAAACTAAAACACAACATCCACCTCTGGGGCTAGCCCTGGTCCTCTATTCACTGGAATCATTCCAGTAAATAACATCTTCTCTTTCAGGTCCAAGGGCAACTGAAAGCTGTTCTACTGTTAGATCCTAGAGAAAAGTGCATTATTAAAAGTAGGAATGAGTCCCTCATAAAAGAGAGAAAAGGGATAAGTTGATTTAAAAGCCTGTTTTGGTATCATTAACATTTTCCCCTACTTCAGCAAAACCCTCTTCTCCTTGTCCCAGCATAATTTTTAACAAGAAGGAAGCAGAAAGGATTTCAGAAAATGAGTAAACAATTTTCAGAGCAAAAGTTTTGATAAGTGCATACTTACATATAAAAATTCACAAAATACCATAATTTATTTGCTATTTTTTTCCAAAACAGCTGAAACAAAATTGCTTGGAATTTTCAGGATGATTCACATTTTTACATCTATTAATTTTTAACCAAAAAAGTAGATTAGTAGTTTGTATAAAGCTAAATAAAGTTATTTCTAGTTAAATAATTCAATCAATAAAGGGCTGAGATAACACTTGTTTGTATACAAGGCCTTTATAAATTAGTTATGTGCATAATTTGTCTTCCCTGCAGCTGTCTACTGGTGCATTTTTAGTGACAAGCTATTTACATTCCTTCTAATTGTATGAGCAAGATCTCAGATAAACATCACTTATATGGCAACTGAATAATTGTTTGACAGCATTTTGCATCTTTGATGAAACATGAAGAAAAAAATCCACTAACAGTGCCACTGCTGCCAGGACCAGTTATCACTCTGCAAAATCCAAAAACTCAATGCTATGAAACTGTGATTGTAAAAACCACATATTTTTGTGGATGTATCTATTCTTACTATTGCACTTGATAATTCAGTTCATGGATTGCAGGGAAAGCAGTACAAGATTTAAACAAGCAGTCCTAAATGGGCAGATTAACAGGTAGAAGGAAAGGGATTAGGCTTTTATCTAACATCAACATTGTGTGAGAGAGTATCCACTCTGCTGGGAATAATTAGTTTGTTTAAATCTCCTTGGATTTAAAAGTGTCATTTGTATTAATTAAGTGTTTAGAATTCTGTTCTTACCTTTTCAATCCTGTTTTTCATGGCTCTATACAGCAATAGGCATAAAAAATTGATTAAAGGCATGCTTCTCTATTTTTTCCAATGCTTTTATTTCTCATGTCTCAAAGTCAAAATATAATAAATATATTTGTACATACCAAAATTCTCAGTTTAAATGGTTATTTGTGCTTCATCAAGCAAGCATTCTAAAATTCAAATGGTGCTTGTGTCTTTTAACCACCTTTAGGCCCTAACTGATGACAAATCTGCACGTGACCCCATGACTACCATGGGAATTTCCATTCTAGTGTTAGTTAAATAGCTTCATTTGGGGCACAGTGCATGCAGCAGAGCCAATGAGGCAGCCACACTGGCCAAACCAGTGTACTTTGATGTACTGAGAAGCTGTAAAAAAAATTCAAAGCTTATACAAAATGCTTAGAAATGTCAACAGCCAGCTCAACTTTCTGTATTAAAAGTGTTGCACGTGGTCAACAATAACATGTGCAATAGAAAACATACTCTCCCATGACTAATCTTTTATTCTGCTTTTTTCTAATTACTCTATTTTCTGCTAGTTTTCAGTAACCTGTACATACAGATGTATAAATACTCATGCACATACAAACATTTATTTCATAACAGCACAGAAAATGTTGGGCTGGAAGGGACCTTAAAGAACATTTAGTTCCAACCCAGCTGCCATGGGCAGGGATGACACCCACCAGACCAAGCTGCTCAGGGTCCCATTCAACCTGGTCTTCAAATTTATATTTATCCATCTTTATGTGAATTTTTACCCATAGGAAATTTATTTCAAATTTCTTTCCCCATATGCATTTCAGTTGTTCTGTCTCTACTAAATTTTGCTAATGTCTGTTTGATGTTTTTGGGGGGTTTAAAAAAGTGACTTTTTTGCTAAATCCCATTCTCCATTGATTTTACCACAAGGCACATGTCCTTAGAGTTATCACAGGGGTAAAGTTACCCTTTCAGAGGGATATTTGCATCATTACTCACTAGTCAGTGCTGGATTTAACATTGTGAAATCACAGCAAATATTTTTCTCTTTTTTTTTTTCCCTGTGTTTTGTAACTTCTAGGTTAAGATTAGAGTACCTTTAAAGAATAGCCATGTAGTAATAAATAATTTCATTTTATTCAGTTTCCTCCCGTGCTTTCAGATTTATTACTGAAGCCAGAGTAGCTGCTCATCTGTGTTCTCCTTCAGTTTGAGCATTCAAGAAAAAAAAACAAAACACTTATTTCCATATTCATTTTTAGAGAAGAGCTAAAAACAACAATAATAAGCAGATTTCTTTGTGAAGGTTCATTTGTTTAAGAATATCCTTAGGAGCCTGTTTAATGAATGAAGCCTTCAGTGTTCCTTTAGTTGTCTGTATGAAGATCAGAAGTTTATTTGTGACTTATTAAAGGTTTGATCTATCCTAAAAAGGAAACCAGAAATCTTTCGAGCCTGAAATAAAAATTAGATTTGCATTGTTTAAAGATGTGGAGCTAATGGTTTCCTATAGGGGAAACACCTGTTACTACTAGAGCATTAAAACAATATTCCAGATCTCATGAAAGTGAATAAAGAGCTCAAAGAACCATTCAGACAGAAAGCCTTCAACAAAATTCAGCAAAGACTATCAATCACACTAGAAAGCCTTGATGAAATGTTTTCATTACTTCTAAACAACAAAAGGTGTCTTCCTGGGGAAAAAAAGAAATCCTTGGGGATATTTCAGCTGATTAATTATACAAATAAATTGCCTCTTTTGTAACAAAGTAGTCACATTGCAATGTGCCTCTCAAACTTCAGAAAGTAGGCATTTCAATACTGGTAGGAAAATTTAAATTTCAAAGCATGTTATTTTTCATTTTTAGTAAATGCCTGTGTGTTTAGGAGGAAGAAGGTAATTGAAGGCAAATCTGAGGGAAAGCTATCATAGAGGCTTTTATTCTTCCAGTCCAGCTCCTGTTGGTTGGTATCTTATCTTGAAATTCATCCCATTGATCAAGGGATCATTGATGATTTGCATAGGAAGAGAGGGCTCAGGGTAGCACATTTCAGACCAGAATTCCCTGAAATCAACAGAAATCTCTATGTGCACCCAATGACTACTCTAAAGGAGGACTCCTCCTAAAGTAAACACAGTGAAATGAAAAATTCCTACACAGAGCTGGCATACAGGGACTAATGAAAGTGAGTTCCTTATTTTTTGTTAAAGTTTCAGTGGTATTGTGATTTTTTTCCTTAAACTTTTAAGACCAAGGGCAACCCATATGGTAATTTTCATGGTTCATGGCACAGCTGATAACATGTAATTTTATTAGCTGATTTCAAATCAAGTCCACAACTCCTAGTTGAGCTAGAGGATATTGTTTAATAAGATAGCTAATATTATTTTAAATACTTTATGTAACAGAGAATTGACTGCTTCAACAGTGAAGTTGCTTCAATATCATTATTATTAAATATTATCTCTTGATTTCTTGTCTGAATGTATCCACTGTCAGTAGCAAGACACTGCAGTGTCACAGTGTACCAGTGCCTGCATCAAAATTCCTTTATTAAAATTCTATTTTCTTGCATATATGCAGAATCCCTTTTTTAATAAATGAACTCATTATTTTTTCTTTAAGTTTCTCACTATAAAACAGATTTCCTAGAGTAAAAAGCATGTCTGTTATCTTTTCAGTCCTTTAAAAAGTATACTTACTTTGAAATATGAAAACTATTCATCTTTATATTAGGTATTAGATATTAGAATGATTATATGATTAGTATATAATGTTTATTTGACATATATTGTAAACATCATCAACATATATATCTATAAATATATATCTATAAAACATAGAAAAGAGCTTTGCCTATGCTTTTATTCATATTCTCCCACTGCTAATCAAAGCATTGTTTTTAAGGTGCCTAGTTAATGAATTTTGATACTCTGGAGTAATAATTTTAAAAGATTGCTTCATAGGACTTATCTACAATATAATGTTTAGTAAAAAATGTAGAAAAATAGAGCAGGAAATTGCTGTAACCCAGTAAAATAAACTTCAATTATGTATTTAATCTGATGAGTTTTGATATTATTTGTCATAGACTGCAATTCAGAATCATTAGTTGCATATATCTCACTGTAGTTTTTAGTGTACCTCTTTATTTGAATTTTGTGGGTTTTGGGACACTCCATTTGTGGATGTCCACAAGATTTCTGCACATTTATTACCATTAACCTCCAGTTGAATGATTTGAGCCTTGATGCCTCCTAAAATAGGTTCTGTGTGTGTTCTAGTAATTTTTCTATATCAGTGAAGAGCAGAGAATAGTCTCACCTATTTTTCCAGCAGTTATTTCTCTGTTAGAGCAGAGGATCCCCAGTTCAATCAACTCTCCTAAATGGATTGTTTTTATTCCATCTCCACCATGGAGTGTGATGTGATTTCCCTGATGGATGTGCCTAACTCCAATGCATCTGAGGAATCAGCCACATCTGTGCACTGCATGCATTGCTATAATAATCACAGGAATGCAGAAGCCACAGGGATCTCTTCCATATTCTGGCCTGTGTTGAAAAAATAAAGAAACAAAAATATTAGATGTTCTGAACTCTCTTTCAATGCAAATGGTGCATATAAAATATTTTAGTAAGTGTGAGGATAGCTTTTTTATGTTAATTTTCAGTGATCAAAAAATCTGAAAAGATGTTAAAATATATCAAAATCTGTAACATTTCAAAGCTGCAGAAGATACTGTTTAGTTGGCCTGTGAAAATTATAATACTACAAATTGGAGAACAAGAAAAGCGTTTTTATTTTCTCTAGCTAAGAACCTATTGTACCTATTCATTTTATTTGATTCTGTTTTTTGGGTTACTTTTCTGAATTATAGAGTCATTCAGACATAATGGATAAGTATCCATTCAGCTAGTCAAATCATGATAAATAGGACCAAAAACTATTATGTCTCCATTTCAGAGGAGATATCCTCTTGAAAAATGATGGGAAGTTACACTGACATCAGTAATGACAGCATGAACAGCACAGCTGAAGAATATTGAAAATTAATATAGGTGTCTACTGAATATCTGTGAATGGTACAAATATTGTACAGTAATAATATATAGAGAACATCTGTGTCTTGCTGGATGACACCTAATGGTTGTGTGAACTCAGTGTTCATAATCTGAGAAAACTCCAAATTTTTCACTGTAAAAATAATTTTGTTTGTCACAGATTTTCTAATCACAGACCCCAAATTCTAGAAGATCTGAAAATGGGATAAATTTCCTTTCCTTCAGATACAACAATTAAAGATGTTCAGATACCATTAAAGTTTTTTTTTGAATGTTGGTACTCCATAGAATGAAAACCAAAAGAAAATCCTCACTGCATTAGTATTCCTTTGACAAATGAACTCAAAGCACCCATTTTTGAAAAGGGCAGCCCAAGAGATGTAGGTGTGTTATATAGTAGGTGTTATACAGTGCACTCTATCATTTGTTTTATAAATCTTCTTTGATATTTTATAACCCTTTTATACTACAATATTGTAATTACAACCTGTGAATTATAGATGTAATTATGTTGCAATTACTGTAATGAGGACAGCAATGGCAGTGCAGAACCAGTTTAAGACAACTTGATAAATGCAAGTGAAAAACAAAAGAAACAGAAAAAGAATATCATTTCATGCCAACAGTCTAACCACAGTAATATATTGTCTTTTCAAGCTAAGATTTTTTTTTTTTTCAGCATTTAGAAGTCTATAGAGATAAGCAAATCTAAAAAAACTAGTACTAGAAATCATCCTGAAAATTCATAGGTGATTTTTAAAATATCAGAGTGCTGTGTGAGGCTGAAAACTGGGATTCAGGGAATCAATACATTTTCAGGTTTTTCCACCAATTCTTTTAGGTGCCTCTATAATTTATTTTTTCTTTTGATCACTGAAGAGTTTATTATATGTTCTGATCTGCTGGTAGTGTTTGCTGCTGCCATGTCCAAATAAACTTTGAATTCTTTTATCTTATACAATTGACGACAAATGGCTAATTTCTGGGGAGCTGTATTCTTGGCAGCTGTGTCCTGGTTGCCAAGGCAAGGTTTATTGAGACCTATTCACCAAAATCCCATGCATGAGGGCTGCAGACAAGCTGTGGTCAGTAAGCAATGAGTTCATTGAGAGTTGTGTGTTTGTGCCCCTCTCTGTGAATCCCCACTTTGTGTCACGTTAGTGATTGCAGTGCTGGAGATGCCTTCAGGTTTGAAGTGGTTTTCACACACCACTTCAGCAGTCACTGTCCAAATCTGCAGTGCAGTGACTCTCTCACAGAGAACAAGCCTAACAGCCCAGAATTCTTGCCTTGTTTCAGCTGATTTAATCCTTCCAGCTCTGAGGAAGCTTTCTCATACCATATGCCTTTATTTGTTGACCAGGGATTTAAACCCCTCAGCTAATCTGGGTCTGTTGTGAGGCTGCAGCTAGGCTGGGAGGGGCTCTCTCCTGGAATGAAACACGATTAGATGGGATATATGAACTCTCATGGTTCCCTGATCCACTGTTTCAGTGTCACTGTCAAGCTGTGAGGTTCATCTCTGGGGTGATGTGTCTGGGAGTTGTGATTCCCACACCTTGTCAAACTGCAACAGCTGGACTTGCCTGGCAGAGGAGAATCTGTCCTCAGCTCTCTCCCTCAAAACACAGTTCAGGGACCTAATTGCACTTAATGAGAAATACCAGGGAAACTTCAGTTAATTAGGGCTTCTCTGTCCACTTACTTTAGAGTTTGAAGCACAGTTTTGTCATAACACCAAGGTGTTTCCTACTTTCATTTCTCAGAAATAACTCACAGATTTTGATTTATTAATCTTCATGTGTTCAGCAGTAACCAGTCTGTTGATTTATAACATCAAGGCAGACTATTGGCCTGCTTTATTTTTTTTTTCTTTCCCCTGCTATGACAGCCTGGAATGCCATCTGCTGCTGGGATTCTTATCCCTTAAACTAAGTGTGTAATTCAAGTATACAATACAGTATTGTACTTCTGGTTTTTTTTAAACTGCACAGCTGTTGGGTACAAAAGATAAACTCCAACAGTGTTGTTTTAAGTCTGTTATCTATTAAATATCAATGAAGCCATGCATTGTTTAGCACCATTATCAAAAATGAGGTTTTTCTCTAAATAATCAAATAAGCAATCTGCAGCACCAAACCAAGGTGGGGAATTTCATTAGGCTGTTGGGTATATCTAATGTTCTCATTTATCAAACCTTACAGAACAAAGATGTTCATTCACTTGAATGTGTCCTGTACTTAAAATAGAAATGCTAAGGAAAAATGTAAAATGATTCATACTAAGGAGGGAAGTAGGAAGTACTGCAATATAAAGTCTTGAAAAAATTAAATAAGCAACGAGTAAAGAATATATTCCATCTTAAGTTGTTGTAATTAACTCTTGAGAGAGATTCTTAGTTGGCTGGAGGATTTGAGGAAATCTCATGCTCATAATTTGTACTTAAAGGAAACGTTTTAAATGAGAATTACTTCTGAAACCACAGATGTTTTGGTATAGGCTAAAAAAATACCAAAAGATCAAGTCAAACAACAACAAAAAAAGCTCTTTATTTTTGCTTGACATGTGCTAGCCACTTTTAACCTGGACAGGATTTGAAGATTTTCAGTACAAGCAGAACCCAGTGGAAACATGTCACCATACACCGTGCCATAAGTAACGTGTGGGCATATCTCATGCCTTGTCAGCACATCAGGAGTTAGGCTACAGAGAGAATATCTGAACAATTCTGTAAGAGAGTGCTAACCACAGAGAGCTGCATATTAATCTTCCCTACAAACAAATCTGACTCACTAGAAGCAGCTGTACCCATGGCAGGGAGAAGAATGGGAGGTATCTGGGAGAGGCAGCTCTGTTTATCAGCACCAATGGTTAGTTTACAGATTATTTCACCAGCAAATAAAGCTGGGAGCTGCTTCTTTGCAACACCCAAAAACTTCAAGGGCTACTTAAATACTGGCTATATAAAATAATGTATACTGGATAAACAAAATACTGTTGTCACGCAGAATAACTAAGTATTTTTTCTCTGGAGGGAAGATTAGAAGCAGAAGTATGTCGCACATGCTCTAATCCATGCAAGCAAGAATTTTTCTTTGCCTCTGGGGCAAATTACCTGATTTTTTTAAAAAATTAAAATTTGTGAATTAGAGACTTTCCTTTCCCCATGTCTTTCCCTTACATAGGGGAGCTGTAGGATTCTCCTGAGATGCAGATTTGATCTCTTTCAGGCTGAATCTGAATTTCATCAAATCTCTTTGGCATGTGGCACCTGAGCTACCATTTTAAAACTAGGGCACTTCTACAGCTTCCTCCTTCAGATGTATCCTTGTATGTAAATAACCCATGACTGCTTTTTCTGATGTAATTCACTCCTGACTGTTAAGTAACTCTGGGATGGCAGGAACATTTCTCCTTTTAGAAAATAACCACGAATATTTTCCTTCTTTAACTGCATGGAGACAATTCTCAATGCAGATGGAAACAAACATTTGCTGCTCAAGAACAAATTCTTAAATGAAAGCATACAGGCATCAATAGACACCAACTTAAATGGGTTTTGCAGGGTTTTGAGAATTGGATTCCTGGACTTAATTTTCCCAATTCTACCTAAGCTTCTTGTTAGGGACCTCAATTCCTATGGGAATCTGCAAGCTTAGAGTCCAGTTCTTCAAAAGCACTCACCTGTTTCAATGAAAGTTAGGTACTGAGGAACCTTTAAAGATATGAGCCCAAATGTCTCTCTTTAGTACAGTACACAAAGCCATCTGCAGGGAAGGAAATCGAGTTCCCTTGGGGCTGCTGCTGTAACTGCACCATCTTCCCTCTCATTGTCCCTGGGCAGCTCTGAGATGAAAAAAAAACCAAAAAACAAACCAATCAAAATATGGCACTTTTGGATGCTGTTCATTGTTCCTTGAATTGAAAAAACACAGGATAAAAACTGGTGGGTGCCTCTGAGTTTATGCCACAATTTTTAAGTCCTCTTATTGGGTTAGGCACTTATCTTTGACTGAATTTCACAGAGATTTTTACACCTAGCATGAACCTTTAAGTATATTCAAAATCCTCTTTTAAAAATATTAAGTTGTAGCATCTGAGAGTAAAACCTGATGCAGGTCTGGGAGGTGGTACTGGGATGTTTTTATACTGTTGCTGAGACAAATCTATTAGAAATATTTAGAAAATCATGATTATGAATTTTTATTTTAAAATGCCTGTGATCCCTTGAACGTGCAGCTGTGATTGACCTGTTTTTAGCAGTGCTATGGTGTCCCAGTCTCATGCATGAGAGGTAGTGGGAACTTCTTTGCTGATTTAGATGACAGAAGACTGAAAAATCCCCTTGTGAAGATGAACAGATCTGTCTTATGAGAGTCAGGAGCAGTGGCATTAACTCTTTGATGCTATCTTTATTTCAATTTTAGCATATCCAAATGAAATGTGGTTAGAACCAAAAAGAATGGTTTTGCATATGCTTCAGAGTAAATGTTACTCTAGAAAAACTCTTTTTTTGTTCTGTTTTGGTTTGGGTTTTTTTTTATCTTGTTGTTGTTGGTTTTATGTTTTGTTTTTGGGTTTTTGTTTTGGATGGGGAGTTGTTTTTTTGTTTTGTGGGTTTTTTGTTGTTTTTTTTTTTTTTAATTAGTTTTGTTTGTTGGTTTGGTTTTTTTGTTTTTTTTTTTTTGTACTTTGGGTGTATTTTGGTTGGTTGGTTGGTTGGTTGGTTAGCTAAATAACCTCTCCCTGCTCCTGGCAGGCAGCTCCCCAGTAAAGCCAGACACCACACCATTTATAAAGCACAGGCTCCAACTCCTGACCCCAAGCCCTGCTCGCTGTTTGCTTCCAGGAGTGAATTTTGTGCTGATGACAAGTGAACACTGCTAATGGAAGTTCCATTCGTCCTCAGTCCTCCCCTTGGGCTCCTGGGCTGCCTGTGCAATTTCCTGCACTCTGCCTCAGGTCCTCATTCCTGCTGTTTGGGCACTGGGATCTGGGAGCAGGCTGCAGCTCCCATCAGGGGTGGGCAGCCCTGGGCTTGCACCAGGATTGCTGCTTGGTTTGCTGTTCCACAGGTGCTCCTGTGCTGCAGAGGTGCTGATGGAAGGCAGAGTGGGAGCGTGTTTTGGGGTCTGGAGCACGGATTTTGGGAGGGAGGTGAGTCACTGCTGAAGCTGCGAGGCTGCTTCAGGCAGGGAGGTGGGTGGAGATGATCCGGGGGTTTCTGACTTTAACAGCAGGTCAGGAATTAGGTGATTTACTAGGGAATGTCATTAGAGAGCACCCAGGCAGTCTGGGTATAATAAACAACAAAGCCTTAAGTCCAGAGGACCCCATTAACACTCAATGTGTCTTTGAAAGTATTAAAGCCTAACAGCACCACAGACTACTTTGTGTTTTAGCTGTAAGATGCTCAGGAGTATTAGGTGTAAAGCCTGCATGAGACTCTGCCATGTGTTAAAGTTTATCTGACTGTAACACTCAACCACTCCCTGGCCTGTTTGCCCTTAGATCTATCTCCCATATTGCAGGGGCTAACTCTAAAGCAAATAAAATAATCATGGCTGGGAAGGCATGACAAGCTCTTGGAGTTCAGTTTCTTTCTCAAAGGAAGGAAAAAATTAACAATATATAGTCTGCTGAAGACAAAAATAATACATAACTATTGACTGAAACATCTTAATTCTCTAATATCTTTTACTGGAAAACTTACATACTGCTTTAAAACTTGAAAACATAAATTCTGAAAGAAAATTAAAATGGAAAGCATTTGGTTCCCAGAATGATGAAATGAGATATTTTGACATTTATAGAAATTGCTTACACTTATAAAATGAAGTTCCTGTAAAGCTTACTTGATTTGTGTAATGTTAACTTTCCAGAGACATGAGTAGTCTGTCAGCACGTTCCATTGAAATGTCAGGCATTCATATTAAAAGCAGTAAATAACATATTTACAAATACAAGCATCTGAAACAAAGCACAAATAATATAATAATAGATGGCACCTAATGGTAGCTTTTTAGACATTATGCAAACTTACAGTCAGGCATTGTTTAGTGCTCTGTGAATTTTTGCCATTAGGTAAAAAATCACAATAAACTTTTGTAAGGAAGCTAAACTTTTTAATAACTGGTTGTAACTGCCACAAGGAGCTCATTTGTCACAATCTAAACTGTACTGTTCATCTTCACAGTCATTACAGTTTGGCTAGTCACAGGGTAGTCATTTAAATATAATGAGTCCTATCTAGGAAAGAAGCCGAGAAGAAAATAATTTCGTATTAAGGACTGGAAGAATACAATAAAAACAGTAATAATCAGCTTTTCTTGCTAAATGGAGTTTCCAGATTTGCAGAGTGACTATTGCAGATTTTAAAACTTGTCAGCACAAAGCCTAGGGGTAGTTTGGGTAGTGTTTGGTGTCAAGGCAGGTGGACATCCTTGTCTTGGGCCACTCCACGGCTGCTCACCTCACCTCCTCAGTTCTGCTCTGTGTGCCGTGCTGGTGAGTGATGCCAGGGGGTGTGAGAGGGTGACAGGTCACCCCAGTGGGTGTCTGGGGTGGGTGTGAATGAAGCACAGGCCAGGGAAGCTGCCAGCAGCCTGCTCAGTGAGCACAGAGCCTCCCCTGAGCCCCCAGCTCCCGTCAGCAGGAATCCTCCGCCCTCTCCAGGTAACATTTTCACACAAGGACCCCAGAGAACTGGGCACTCTCTCCTGTGTGGTAGAAAATACACTCAGAACTTGACTGCATTGGCAAACCCCTCGGTTTCTCACTGGCAGTAACTTGTGCCTTCTGTGCAATGCTGTTTGCAGCTCCTTCGTGGCAGCTCACTCGATAATAATTTGAAGAAATAGTCAAAATAATTTGAAATGATGGTGCAAGGCAGCTTTCCAGAGCAGAGAGGGTTGTAAGCAATCAAAAACTTGTTTAGTGAGAAGTTGCCACACCACTGAGCCTGTTTTGTTTAATTCCAAAAAGCTTTATGCACTTTCCTTCATCCACAGCACCATTCCTGGAGAGCTTTCCTGGAGTTTCTGAGGAATATTCTGGGTATTTCTGTGCCTGTATCTTATAGAAGTTTACTGCAGAAAACTGAAAAAAATAATCATCTGTGAGACAGAACTATGTAGTTTGCACAGCCATAAACAGGCCAAAAAGAGGGAAGACAAGGCAGGAGCATTTATACATGTCTTTCTCTTATGTTCCAAATGTATGCTTGTAAGAGATAAAGGACCACAGTGCACTGGCCCTTTTCCATCTGCCCGTGTTCAGTCCCATCCCAGCTGAGGAGAGAGCAGCTCAGGGAGGGAGGGGGTGGTCTGGCTGAAAGCATTCCATCTCAGCTGCCCTGCACCTCGTGCCTCTGGCACCCAGAATAGCTCTGGGGCCAGGCTGTGGGTGACTCCATCTCTGGGGAGTGCTGGAGATGCCAAGGTAACCAACGTCACTCCTGTCTGCCCCCTCCTTCCTATTCTTTGTGCTGGGAAGAGGCACGAGGCACTCAGAAATAGGAATATTCTGTGCACATTCACACGGAGCCGAGTTTCTGCAAGTGACAAAAACTGCAGGAATTTTTTCTTTTCTGATAGCAGCTGCTAATGTATTGGCAACCATCTGAAAGGGATTAAGGGAGCTGCATTGTACCACCCCCTAAAACACACCAGTTCTGCATTTATTATCATTATTACTATTACTACTAATAATAACAATAACAACAACAACAACAACAATAATAATAATAATAATAATAATAATAATAATAATAATAATAATAATAATAATTTAAAAAATAGCATTAAAAAAGCTTTCCTAATCTATTCCTAGTTGCAGCATTCAGAGGCTGCTGGGATTATCCATCTTTCAATTTAACTGTGTCAGAACTCAAGGCCTGCATTTGGGGCGTTCTATTTAATTAAAAGCATGGCTGTGGTGATCCCTGGCACTGTGAATTAGTCCTCCTCCCTGGGATAAAGGGAGGCACGCTAATTGTAAGCTGATTTAGTGGTTGTTTTGGGGCAACTGGATGGCCCTGCTATTTACACTAAATGCAGTCAAGTATCCTCTTAATGCAGACATGGATTACACACATTAAGCACAAGACAACATAATCTGAAAGCACACTAAAATGTAACAGAAATCCTGACAAAATCTAAACCAGCTGTTGTGCAGCTACAAATTATTTCTGCAACCCCTCCTAAGAGTTTTAGCGAAATAAATGGAGTGATAAAGAGCAAGGAAAATGAAGAAAACACACAACAATACAAATTCTTAGAATAATGACAGTGGAAAATGATCATATTTTAAACTGTGACAGAAAGGATTTTCTGTATGAGTATTTCTTGCTGAAGAAAAAGTATTTTTACAAAGCTTAATATGAGCATAAATGCACACATTGTTTGCTGTGACCCAAAACCTTAAAAGTTTTTTTCTGCTTGGATCCTCAAACTTTTTCATGAAACCAAATCATGCAAATTTCATCCACAGGGTGAAAATATTTTCATAGAGATTTTTTTTTTAAATTTTCTCTTATTGCCTGTGAGACATTGATGGGTGTAATCACTCATACTCATTCTGATTTTCCATCTCTGTTGCTGATTGTAAGACAGTCTGACATCAATGTGTAGCCTAATTTAATTACCTCTGGCAGGCAGAGGAACTCTAGGATTCAGGAAAGCTGGTCTTAATTCTAGCATGTTTTCACTTCAGTTTTATTCATATTCTGAAAAAAAAACCAAAAAAACCAAGTGTCCTATATTGAATAGTTTGAAGATTTAGAAAGTATATATCAAAAAAGTTTTGCTAAAGATGGTGTAATGGTCATGCTTAAAACTATGAATATTTATGATCTGATTTTGATCTCATTCTGATTGAAATATTGCTAATGGAAGAGAGGCATTTTTGGGGGGTTTTTACATAAAACATGCTATTTTTTGTTATTTGGTATTTGTTTTTGTCTCTCCTGTAGATTTGGTGGTGTCAGCTAGTTCAAAATACTTCTATGTGATGAACTGTGGGAGGGTTGTGCAATAAAAACCTTCTGTGACCAGACCCTCAGCCAAGAAAGAAAGGTTCTATCCCACACTTGGCAGTGTTTTAATGAACTTAGGCATGACTCTGTCTAGGTACAAAGATTTACATCTTCAGATATCAAGCTGTGGGTGCATCATGCATAATGAAGTTATTGGCAGCAAGGAGGAGCCAGGAAACTGGATCACCAGAGCCTTTATTTTTTTACAGTCAAGTAAGACATGGGGCTTAAAATTTAAAATAACTTAAAATTAAACAACCTATAATGTAAAAATGTGCACCCATGTTTTTACTAAGAAGAGGCAAAAAAAGGCTTGCAGAAATGGAAAAAAATAGGTTTTGAGCTGACAGGACCTTATTACTGAGAAAAAAATTAAATGAAGGGATAGGTGCACTTCAGAGGAAGGAGAAAAGATGAAAACAAATGTTCTTGTTTTATATGAGACCTAAAAATAATGTTTCCAAGACATTGTGGTGAGGCAATTGCTCTGTATCCCTCAGTCAGCACTTCCAGTCACTCCTGGGTTGACAGAGCAACTGTGACTTTTTTACTGATATGATCTGAAAAAAAAACCTTAAATCATATTTGTGTGAGACAACTTGATTTATCTTCTGAAGACTTTATTGTAATTAGTAGATTTTGTCTTATTCTTAACTGCTTTCTCTTTTCACTCTAAACAGAAAAGTGCTGAGTAGAGGATACATCCAATATTATACTTGGTTTAGAGAGAGCTGTCACAGTCCTTCAATTCATTTAGTTCTAGTGAAAGAATGGATTCTGGCCAGCAGGGTAAAAAAAAACCAAACAAACAAGAAATGTGTTTGGCTTTTCTTCCCCCAGAAATGCTGGTTTTGACTTACTTCATCAAGCCCTGAAATCACAGAATCATTAAGGTTGGAAAAGACCTCTAAGATCATCAAGTCCCATCATTAAACTCCTACATATTTTCTCAGAAGAGTTGTTTAGGTGGTGATTACTACCTCTATTAAAAAGTAACTTATTAAGGCTTGAGAATCACATTAAAAGTAAAATAAATTAAAACAAAGCAAAATAAAATAAAACAACACAAAATAAAATAAAATGTATCACATGAAGAGGACTTGTGTTGAGTTTAAAAAGGTCACCTGGATTTCAGATATTTTTGAACTGCCTCAGAGGCATCAATGTCTTTGTCCTTTTTTGTTTTTTTCTTAAAACAGAGCTTTCTCCTCTTCTCCCTCTGGCTTTAGGTGGGCAGCACCTGTTCCATTTTTATGCCATTGATGTATTTGTCCATGCTTTAGATGTTTTAAGCAGTTTTAAAAAAAAAAATTAAAAATTAACAAATCAATCCAAAAAGCAATAATCATGGCATGGACTGTAGGAGTTAGAGAATTCCACAGTTCTAACCTTATAATGGAAAATATTTCACTTTTTTTGCTTTTGTCTAGGAATTCTGGCAATTATTTTATTTAGCCTATTAAATATAAGAAAAATGTCTCTTCAATATAGACTGTTCTTTTCTATGACTCAGCTATTATTAATCCTACTGATTAATTCTTTAATCTCTTTACACAAAACTGAACTTTACTAAGGAAAACTGTTCATCACCATGCAGCATAGCATTTATGCAAAACTTCCTTGACATCTGATATTCTAGATATAAAAAAAAGTCCATTTATTTTCTATTGTTTTCAAAAGTATTTGCAAACAAAGTGTCAGGATATTGTGAAGTCCATGAAATGAAATCCACGAAATTCAAGCTGATGGAATGCTTGCCATTTTTGAAGAGGCACTGGTGGAGAACCATGAGAGGGGGTTCTCACTAGGGAGAGGATGATGTAGCACCTAGTGAAGGAGAAATTAGCATGGTTTTATTTAAGAGTAAATGAGAAAAAGAATCCTGCCTTGAGTGTTCTGCACAATAAATGGTAACTGTATGGAAAAACTCAACATGGCAGAGCTCCCGTGGAGATTTGGGGTATATAATTTTTTGTATGGGCCAGCTGTGGTATTAGATACCTCAGAAGGATGTGCTGTGTACAGTTTCTGTACAGGTGTTCCCTATCAAGCACTCTGTAGGTATTTTCCTGTCCCTGGCTTTCTGAGATGCAGAAGATGAAATCTTATTATCCTGCACTCAAAGCCTCAGGGAGAGATTCCATTTGGAAAGAACCAACTCCTTCTAGTAACTCAATTTCCAACAAGATCCGTACAAAAGATAAATTGTCAGATAATCAGAGATGCTTCTTTTGTGGAATTCCACAAGAATGGTGGGCAAATAACCCACTGGAAGATAAAACACCTATTACCAGCACAAAGTGTAAGTCCCTCTAAGCAAGGTTTTGCCTGTGTGAATGACTGATACCATCTGGAAGCAGAAGATTGACAGGCTAGAAGGCAGTTAAAGATAATAACAGGGCACCTGAGAATCACTGGGGGAATTTATCACTGTCACAGTGTGTGCTAAGCAGCACACAGCAAGGGCTTGCTGCTTTTTTTCCCTCACACAATTTAAGCCTCTGAACTGGTTTCACATGCAGCTGAAACAAGGGAGCACAATGGGTATTTTCCTCATAATGCTGTCCCACTGATTTCAAATACATCTCATTAGGGCAGTTTCATTTTACATAGCTCGACAAGTACTGCTCACAAAAATTGCTATAATTACTATTGTCTGAGCCACATAAAGTAGAGATTATCATTTAAAATTTACAGGCTTTTTGCAGTCAAACTTAATTCTGATGCATTCCTGCTCTCTTCCAATGCAGGCAGCATATTTTATTTCTAGTTGCTATTCATTTTCTCTAAAGTAACTGCATTATTCCTATTTTCTGTGTGCTAACATACATTAAAATTTACATAGAGGAGGCAACAGAATGAAGAAGCATGGTCACCCTCTCTTGATGTGAAAAATATACAAAATATAAAGCTCTGCAGGTGAAATCCACCCATATGCAAAAAAAAACCCACAAAAAACCCCCTACAAACCTGATTCATGATCTGTGTGTTCATTTAATCCCACCTCAGCTCTCAAAATAGAGTGTGGTGGGAGTTGTGATACATGAAGTGGCAGATTGAAGCTATGGCTGTGAACAAATTGTGAACTCTGTGCTGCCTGGTGAATCCTGTTTTGTTTCAGGTTGTTTCTTCTGTGTTCTCATCCCAAGTTTAAGTATTGCCTTTATAACAGACTATTAATATATTTTGTTGATTAAACTGTATCCTATTTAGTAAAAGGACTTGATACTTATTGAAAAATATGTCTGAGAATGCAAGATAAAGTACTGAAAGAGTCATAAATGTTAAGGCACTTCCCCTGTGGGCTACTTCTTTTGTATGGTTAGGTTCATTGATGGGAAGAGTTTCTTGTGTTCTGAAACATAGCTAGACAAAAATGGAAACCAGCTGTCTTGAAGGAAACCTAATTTTCAAGGAAGGATGTGCTTCCAATTTGTCTTTTTACAATTTTTTTCCTCCCCCAAAGACAGTGACTGTTTACCCTGATCACTGCAAACCTTACAGCTGAGGCAATAAAAAGACTCTTGAGAAAAGATAGTGCTATTCAAATCCTTCCCTGATTCCTCTTCTGGAGGAATGTGCCTCTAGTAGTGCATTTTAACTAAGAAGGTTTTTTTGGATTAGTGACTCTTTGCTTGGGAAGTTTGGGGCTGCCACGAGCATTTCTGATATCCATGGGGTTTGCATGGTGCTTGAGCCCTGCAAGGGATGTACATCTCCTATCCTTCACCCCACCATCTTCAATGTGTTTCCATTCTGCCCTAATCTACCATCCTGTGTCTCTTCCCTCTATTTGTTCACAGCCCTTTTTTCCTGGAGGCCTCTTTGTGTGCTCACCATAGACAGATATTTAATATAATTTAGCTGTTGTACTTCAGTATGTTATAGCTGAGCAGATTTTAAAACAGAAGTTTTATGATATGCCCTTCTTTGAAGCAGCAGAAGGCATTCCTCACTCTGAAAACCCCTCAGCCTGGATGTGTCATCCAAATTGCCTTTGCAACCTTAAATCTGTGACACACCTAATTGAAATTTGAAATTAACCTGCTTGTTACTGCCTATGGCGTGCTGATTTCAGTCTCATGTTCAGAATGCATTGCTTTAATTTAACCTGTTTCTCCTCACCCCTCACCTTGAAGAAACCCTCAATTGCCAGAAAGTTTCAGTCTGAAGGTTTGTCCAACTAGTTAAAATAAATGCAAGAGGATCTAAAAGACAGCCAGAAGTAATGCCTACGTGCTGGATTTTCACAGTATGGTAGCATTGGCTGTATTTTGTGATTCATTTCCTTGCCCTAAATAAATTAATTCCAGCCATAGTCTCTTGAAGTGCCTTACCAAGCAAGATCCCATACTGTTAAAGTCTTTTGGTCAGTTCTGTGTTATATATACAGAGCCTGATAGTTCTTGTTATTTGAAGATTTATGGGATAATTAGATCAGTTTTCTTCTTGACCTTGCCTGCCTTGTGGAGCTGCTTTTCAAGTCTGGAAGCAAAGGCCTCAACTAGACAAGAGAAAAGTGGGTATTGCTACTTTCCTGTGAGCTCCATATGGTTTTCAATTAAGGGGAATATATAGGCAATGGCTGCCAGTTGTATCAATTTGTGCAGAATTCCTGAGAAATGACAGCAGAACACAAGGCATCCCCTACAATGAAATGTAAGAGAGAGACTGGGAGAGATGAAAATGAAGGGAGACAGAATGTCTGGGAAACACTGAAAGCACCACCCTGGCCACAAAGGAATAGAGTTCAGAAACCCAAACTGCTCTGAGTGGAGAGCACAGGCACTGGGACAGAAATGTACTAGAAACAAAGGGCATTCCTAAAATCTTCCTTTAACTAAAAATCAAGTTATCCTGATCCACGGCTTTGATTATTTTAATTTGCTCCAAGAAAGAAAAAGAACCATTCCAAAAGCTATTTTAAATCACCTTTCATCTCTGCATATAGATCTCTTAGCCATCCAATATATTTTCTTAGAGAAATTTATTAATTTTTTACTAATTTTTTAAAAGTATTATGAAATTAAGAAAAAATCAGCTTTATATCCCCTGGCCTAGGAAGCAGGATCACTGTATCTGATCAGAGGGAATTTAGCAGCCTTCTCTTAAAATGTTAGGGTGATATTCATTTTCTTTGTCAACCCCATCAACAGGATGCAGAGAGAAGTGGCACAACATTTATAATCAGCAAGTGCCATCCAGGAGCAGCTCCCAAAGCATCCGTGACACATCGGGCGGCACATTCATCTCCGTAGGAGGTCTGCATCTCCCTCTGCCTGGCTCATCCTGGAGTTAAGCCTGAAACTCTGGGAAGATGGCTGGCTGTTTGTGGCACCATCAGGGTGAGCATGGTGGCAGGAGAAAGCTGCTGGTCTGTCTGAGAGTTGTCTGGGCAATGAGAGATCCCTGGAGAACACGGGAGGAAAACGGGGAATCCCTTGAGGGAAGACCAGGAGGGCAGCTGGTTTCCTTGAGGCAGGTTCATGGAGGAAAAACCCACAAAAAACTGTTTGAAAGGGTTGCTTGGATGCAATCCCCATCTGAGGAACTCCAAGAGAGGGCCACAGGAGTGGAAAATTGGCCCCAGCCAGGGATGCCTGAGGCAGCTGAGAGAGGAGCAGCAGTGAGCTCTGTGCTCTGTCCATGTGCCACACAGGGCATGGACCACACCTCTGCCAGCCCTGACCACGGGGAGCCAGCTCTCCCTCCCCACATGCAGGCTTCTGGCCATGCAGGTCTGCTCACGAGGTGGAAAAAAAGTTGCTTGTTCCTTTGTTGTCTCCCTGTCGATCCTGTGCCTGCCGCACGCAAAGTGGATTTACATCCTTTAGTGTATGGTTTAAAATATTCTTCTTACTTGCTTAAATTGCAGGTTTTTACCCATTTCTGTGCTTTGGTGTCAGCCCTGCTTGGTTTGAAGAATTTAAATGAGCAAAAAGTGGCTGTCAAGGTTATCAGTGTCTTCTTCAGGCAAAGCAAGGTCTTGGTGGTTTAAAATGCTTTATTCGCTCCCAAACATTATTTGGCCCAAGGAGAGATGTGCTAGATTTTTCTCTTAGTTAACTTTTTTTATTTCTTTCAGTCATATTGATGGTTGCCACATGCAAAAAAAAAAAAAAAAAAAAAAAAAAAAAGAAAAAAAAAAGTCTATTTATATGTTTATATAAAAGCAATCCTTTTGTTTGTGTGCACAGTAATTACTTTAAGGGTAGTTTGAGTTCACTAGGAAACAGTTAAGGAAGTAGATGCTACTACTCTTCAATGGACAAACAGGCATGTGAGTAATAACTGTGCAGTATGAAGAGACCTGCACAGCCTTGAAGCCCATAAATTAATTAAAAATGTGAGTAAAACTCACTGCAAACATTATTAGAAAAAGTTATCCAGTCAGCTCTATAAGCTACCAAGTAAAAAATGAAATTATAAAGGTAGGGTGATTATGGTAATTTATCACTTTAGCTATCATTTAAATATGAAACTAGTATAACTCCTAAGATTTACAGATCAAAGGTTTCCTCCTGCATTTTTAAGGAAGAGCTGCCTCCAATTTTTTGGTGAAAGATTTCTATTTATTTCACTAATCAATAATCACTAAATATTGTGAGTGTAGGTGCAATCTATTGGTAGCCTGGTACTCTCACATTTTAGAATATTGGATACACTGCAACATGTAGTCTAAAAAGTCAAATACTACTTGAGTTCAAGAAATGTGCATAATTCACTGTATCAGGCTATGGTTTGAAGTGCAGACAAAGGGTATACCTTACAAATATTATCCCCTAGAAATGCAATGTGATGGCTTTGTATGTTAGGCTTACTAATTTTGAATGACTTAGTAATGATTTAAAAAATGAACAGCTACCTGAAACTCACACAAGAATAATCTATATGACTTCTTGTCATGATAAATTTTCTCTCTGCTGTTAAATCATTTGTCCCCTGCTATAATTCATTTCAGTCCACAATCTGCTTTTGTTTATTAGTCAGAAGTCAAACAAACTTGTAGTACCAAAATGTATATCTCCCTAGATGGATATAAATCTTGGTTTTTCTTCTTAGGTACAAAGGGCCAAGTTGAGAGTAATTCCAGTTGTGACACACGTAAAACTGACGTAATTGTGAGAGGAATTAAATCTGCAATCCATTTCTGAGACATCAAGTGCTGGAGAGCTATGGATGCAGGCATAATAGTGATACATCCATGACACATTGTGATTATTGATTAAATTATGAAGAGCTGAAACTGCTTTACTCTGTGCTTGGCTCTTTCACTCTGTGAACTTGGACAAGATGTTTGTCTCTCTCTGTCTAGCAACATGTGAAATCTTCCAGCCACTGCAGGGGAGCTTCTGGGAGGTTTGGATGTAATATTGAGAGGGTCTGACAGGTGAGGCCATCACCCTCTGTCCCCTGACAGGAGGGCAGACACACAACCACAGCCCTCTGCCACAAGGTGTGGGGGTATGGCTGTCCCTCAGACAGAAATTGTCCTGGTTTGAAGGACAGGTGTCTGCCAATAAAGGCAGAAGTCTCTCTTTGAAACGGAGAATGTAAACCCCCTGCCTCCAAATTATTATAATTTTGAAATTAAGGGACTCTCAGGCAAAGATATGGGAATTAGGAATAACAGTTCTTTACTAAGAAAATTAAAATAGAAATACAATATTACAAAGAAAAATCCCAAAACACTGACAGAGTCAGAATCCAAGCTGATGCCCCGTCAGTCAGTCAGGGTGTTGGCAGCAGTCCCATTCAATGGTGGCTGCATCCTCCTGCAGTGGCAGATGTGGTTCAGTTGGAGCAGTGCTCCTGGAGAAGGTGCAGTTTTCCTCTGAAGGTGCAGGGATGATGTGGAAAGGTCTGGATTTCCTCTGGAATCCAGTGGAAAGAAGGTCCCTTGCTGTCCAAAATGTCAGTTTTTATCTGGGTAGGAAAGGCTTGGCTGCTCCCCCTGGGTGGAGCATCTCCCAGTGGGATGATGTAATTTTATCAGCCATGCAGTGGGACTGAATGGGCCAGCAGCAGATGAAATCTTCCTGAAGGGAGGATGGGTTGTGGGAAAGATAAAGATGATTGCCCCAGCTGGTTTAAAGATGGCCCATTAGCAGATAATATGTGCCAGGAGATAAGGGTCACTGCCCCACCCAGCTTCAACAGATGGTGACAGAATACACATTTCTGGCCACATCCTGCACTGCAAACCAAGACAAACCTCTAAACCCTTCACAGATTTCCAACACGCTATTCCATGGGGATAGCTGTGGAGAAACACTGCCAAACAAATATATAACACCCCAGAACAGCACAGCAGTCAACCCAGGGTGATCCATAACACGTGGCACGCCTTCAGAGGGCCCAAGGAAATGGTGCAGTCTGTTTTCTAGTTTTCATTTTATGTAATGAATTCCATTTGCAGCTCTGCCTTCCCCAAGATTCATTAGCTGGAGTGGAGCTGCTTTGTTAGGCAAGTATTTACAAGCCTGCAGCTGCAGTGGGGCTGGCTCTGTTTGCATTCTTGAGAACAGTGTCATGAAGCCAAGGAAGCCTACGTAAATTATTAAGCTAATGCATTCTTGTAGATAAAAAATAAATTGAATTGTTCCTTCCACTGAATTAAAAAATCTTTCATACAGAGAATGCTATGAAGAAATGCCTGCTGCTAAGAAAACATAAAACTTAGCCATAAGAAGGTGGTAAATGCAATCTTAATCACTCTGCTTATTGCAGTTCAGATTAGAAAAGAGACTTTGCAGAGGAGACCAAGAGAAATATTACTCTTACTGGCCTTGCTTCTAGTAAAATCATAGAAACAAAGAACTCATAAAGTTGGAAAAGACCTTTAAGATCATTAAATCCAACTATCAACCTTGCATTGCTACTATGTTCATCATTAAGCTACATCTTTAAGTGCCATATCCATAAGTTTTTTTGAAAACTTTCAGGGATGGTGACTCTAGACATCCCTAGGCAGCCTTTTCCCATATTTTAAAACTCTTTCTGCAGGAAAAAAAAAAAATCTTAATGCCTTCCCCTGGTGCGACTCGATGCTGTTTTCTCTTGTGCTGTCATTTGCTCACTGGAAGGACTCCTCACAGGCAAAGGCTGGAGATATGAGTGTGGATGGCAGATGCAACCACTTTGCTTCTAAATGGAGTGGTGGAGTCCCCATCCCTGGAAGTGTTCAAAACATGGGTGGATGTGGCACTTTGTGAGGTGGCTTAGTGGGTATGGTGGTGCTTGGCTGAGGGTTGGCCTTGATGTTCTTTTCCAACATCACCAATGATCTCATGGTTCTAAAATGAGGCCATGAAATCACGAATCCTGAGACTCAGGAGACTACAAGTACAGCAAATATCCCCCTTGCAGCAGAAGTCTTCACCCCAGAGTCTGATGAGTCATTACAGGGTTTGGCGTGGTTTTCTAAGAAACATCCTGCTGCTGATGGTTTGCAGATACAAGGACTGCCAGCACTCCTCAAAAGCACCAGAAAAAAAGGAAAATGAATCCACTCCTGCACACAAGGAAGCTTTGCTTTTAAGGAAAACCCAGAATAAAAATAAAACAAAATAAATTGAGAATTGGGCATTGTAGAAGAAAACACTAAATTGCCCAGGAATGCAGAATGGAAGGTAAATAGTCAGTCTCAGCATACAGAGAGAGATTTTTGCTGTGGGAATCTGACCTACCGTAATCAGCAAAATTTTCTCTCTCAGAAGAAATAATGGAGCAATGAAAAGGAGGAGCAGGGAAAGAGAAAGAGAAGACTAACATATAGCAGTATGGTAATGCATGGAAAGAACTTATTTTTCTAATAAATACTAATGATGTTTAAAAAACCAAAATAATATCACTTTTAAAATATAAGAATAAAAAATTCTATAGATATAAATCCTAGTGAGATAATAAAAAAGAAATCATCAGAAATAAGTTGCCTGATAAAGTTAAAATTAGGCTAAAGTTGATCTGAGTAAATCAACACAAGTTACAAAAATTAAGCAGAAGCATAATTAAATAATTTGTGGATTAACACTCTAAATGCCATCTGGATATAAAGTGAAGTTGCCCACCCAGGCATTAGCCTCTCGTGTTCAGTTACATTAAAGATTTATTTTTATTATTTCACATTCCATCTCTTGCCTGAAGCCATTTGATTTTATTTATATTAAGCAGAATCATGGGAACTAAAAGCCAAGGGCAGTTCATAGGTCACATTTTACATAGAGATGTTGATATGCACAAATACTTGAAAATCTTGTCTTTTCACCCCAATGCTAGAATACTTTCCCTCCACACTAATTTTTGTCTCCATTTATAGTCCATTTAAATAAAAGGGACTTGTCAAAAATTTGAGACCTGAAATTCTGGATCACAACATTAGTCCATATGCAAAATCCACAACATAAAAAGGTTTCAGACCTTTGAGATATATTCCAGACAAATTTGACCTCAACATTATGAATTTATGGTTTATGTTTTTGTTTCTTTCCCAGTTTAAAACTATTGCATTCAATGTCAGATATACTGTAAAAGAATAAAAAAGACATATTAACAAACATGTTCATTCTGAATAATTAAAACAAACTGAAAATAATAGTTTTCAACCTTAACATTCAGTAGCAGGATGAATGCTAGTATCTGATGGCTCAGTGTATGCATTTTGCCAATAGGTGGTGCTACTATTTTTACATTTAATACCATCTGCAGAACACGGGCTGTCTGCTCTGACCATCATGAGAACAGAACAGTTTGCCTTTTCCAGTAGTGTTTCTCAGAGTGAAATGATGAGTGGGTTTGTGATTACTTCAGTGGCAGCAAATAAGAGCAGACATAACAGCTTGAGAAAACATGATCTTTTTCATTGTTAGCTATAAAGTTTTGAGAAGTAGTTATATAGAAAAATAAAGAAAAAAAAATACCTTTGCATAATTTTACTTGTATATATCCCACCTGTGCTTTAACTGTGAATTTTTGTCCTTTAGACAACTTTGTCAGTGAAGGCCTGATTCAACACAGATGAAAGGCAGTGAGAGAAAGGAGAGCAAGTATAATTTGAGATGAATTTGTTTCATTTTTGGTTTGTTGCACAGCACAAAGCTGCTAATTTTACATCATGAAATTTGACATTTCTCTCCACAATATTTGAAAAGCAGATACGTGGCTGAGCACTTTGTAACCTATGAACAGACAGATATTCAGCTCAATAGGTTCATAAATAAAACTTGAGCCTCTATTACTGAGCTACTCACTGAGTATTTCTTCAAAATGCAAAATATAACTCGTACAAGTTTTCTGCTGCATGTCCCTCTAAATTTTTGGAAGTCTGGTGAAACGTTCTCCAGTGAAGTTTGGTGAAGAGAGATGTGTCTTAGGCACAGGCATGTATTCTGTGAAGTCTGCTTTTCAAGAGTAGTGTGGCTCTGAGACTGTGCTCATAACATCACAAAAGATGGATTGACAGCTCTTGACACCACAGACCTTTATTTATCTTCAAAATAGACATACCACAAAGACCAGGCAGAATTATTTATTATCGCTTCTCAGAAATCTATTGTGTATTTATTTCCTCCCTGTTGGAAAATCATTTCTTAACAGCCATCTGGAGAACTGCTGCTGGGATGGGAAGGGAATTTATTTTGAGTGTTCAATGAAACCATCAGGGGAACTTCAGCTGTGGTGCAGACACCTCTCAGTCTGAGCTGTGCTTTTGGATTGAGATCTCAAACTCTGCTACTCACTGGGAGAGAAAGCAAGCAGCAGCTCTCAGATGGTAACTCTTTTCTGCCCAGACTGGGTTTTAAGCAATTGCATGACAGTGAAAAGTACCCTACTAATTCTGAGAATGAAAAGAAAAGGGGGGAAAAATAAGGGGAGAAAAAAGAAAAAGGGGAAAAAAGAAAAAAGAAGAAAAGAAAAAGTAACATTCCTTAGTTTTTAGCGTGCTGTTTCTTGCTTGTTTTACTTATGGTAGGCAATCTATCAAGACAATAGCTCATCTCTCTAGACTAAGGAAAAATGCAGAAACACCAAAAAGAAAGCAAAGGAAGGGTGAAGTAGATACCCACGAGTACATATTTGCTTTCTCTCTCCTCTGTAATTACATGTATGCAAATATATACAACAAAAATATACATCAACTAAATAGATCTTGGAAATATTCCTCACAAGTATTACCACAAAATATACTCAAATTTTTTAAATAAATAGATCCTTTTTTTTTTTTCATCTTTATATTGATTGAAAAGTATGCAAAGCCCAAGTCATGTAAATAATACAGAGAGTTCTTATGTTCATCTGAAGTTAGGATGATCCAGGTGCTGAGGACAAGGGGTAGAAAAGGAAATGAGGACTGTTTTCATTCCCTCTTTCTTAGAACAAGATAAAAATGAGATTCAATAAAGGCAAGTAATTGGTGAGGTAAAGAAGTGATAGCAAAGCATGTCCAGTTGACAATAGAAGCCAGGAGTGTAAAATTAATATTCTATCTTGGCCTATTTTTACTCTCTGGCACTACTTTTAGATTATTTAAAGAATTTTTATCTTTAAATAATAGCTCAATGCAGAATTGCAAAAGACTTGTCCTACACACTGATATTCCTGATAGAAGCACAGTTAAAGAAATTATTTTTAAATTTTATGTCTGTGTCCTTATCATTCTTGAGTGACAAGGGGATCAATGAGAAAGTATTTCTGTAAGTCCAAATAATATTTCCTGAAGAGCTAATAGCATGCACTGAGATTATTTCAGGTGACTTAAGCATGAAGCAGGAACATCTTTACTACAAAAACTTGAACACTGTTCAAAAGTCTTGCAAAATGTTGGTATGACTTGCTGCTTTGTATGGGCTGCAAAATTTTATTTTTCAGTATACAAAAAGCTGAGTTCTGAAATTATATTTGTTTTCTTGGAAGATTGGTAATTTAATGTGCCAATTAGTTATAGGTGAAACCAGTGTGGTAGTTTGGAATGTTTTGATAATCCATTTTTTGTCACCTGGCTTGAATGGATATATTTTTGCTTTCAATAAGCACTTGGATTAAACACCATCTCAAAAAGCAAAGAGTCCAATTGGCTCCCAAATTCCTAGGGGCATAGAACTGGTAAATAAACTTCATTTGCTGCAGGAAAACCTGAAATGCTGGTAAGGAAAAGTCTGGAGCAGTGGGTTTGCTGGCATGTGCTGCTATAGAAAGTGTGAGTGGAGCCAAGGGATAACCCAGTGCTCCAAAGTGGGAGAAGAGGTCCCTGCTTTCTCTTCCTTGGGCTTCTCTAGTGATGCAACACCAAAATGTGACATGGTGAAATGTGGGGAAAACAGCTGTGCTGAAGAGGAGGACGTTCAGAGAGCAGCTTGCTGTAATTTTGCTTATGCCCATAACGATGGCTGGTCAAAAAAAACAATTTGTGGTGTGTCTCCTGTCCTCTGGAGCACTGAGCAAAAGGCTGAAAGTTATTCCTGACTGTTCTTCCCCACGAGACCCCTTGAAGGACATAATGTAGATGTCACTGGCTCCTTTTAAATCAACTCAGCTTCTTGAGTTCACTCAAGTCAAGCTGATTTACGCCAGCTGATAATTTGGCTGATTCTCAGAAGCAGGAGTTGTGAAATGTGATGCTGGGTGGACTCAGCCCAGTGCTATCAGAAATTAGCATTGACTTTATTGGGCAGCAGCCTGGTGAGTTATTACCAAGTGTTTTGTCCTGCTGTGTGCTGGACAGCAATCAATAATGCTCCATGACACAGACAGAAATCTTCCTGTTACCATAAGGATTTACCATTTTCTACAGTCTTACAGAACTCACAGACCTTCAGCTGGGTGGTGCCTTTTTACACCTTTTAAATCACCTGCCTGCTTGGAAGCAAGACAAGATCACTCATCTCTGTGCTGGTGACTGCTTTGGAAATACTGCAAGCCCACACTTAAAATATGAAATTTATTTGATTATAAAGGATATTATTGTATATGCACACTTATATAGATATATGCTATGTAAACACTCCTTTTATCTACTTGAGAGAGTTTAATTATTACCAGATGAGAATTATACCATGCTTTTTTTATTTTCCATTATTTACATTCAAACAGTGTAGCACCAATTTAATGGATATCTTTTTGTTCTTTGACTCTTCCTAGGCTGACAATACAAAGTAAAATCACTTCTTAAACCTTAAAGCCTTGTGAATCTTAATTTTAACTATCTTCCACTGTTCTGAGAGGGAAATGAGGATTTCATTTTACTGAGGTGTTTTTGTTGACTCTTAAAACAGAAGACAAAAGCTTGCTACAGTTTTACCCAGATGTACTAAGCTTTGACTTGTGAATTCAAACCCAGGATATTTTATGATAAAATATAAATATAAATATAAATATAAATATAAATATAAATATAAATATAAATATAAATATAAATAGTAAAGTGCATCTTTCATTTTGATTGGTTTTTTCTTTCATGTTTTTATTACTTTGTTCATTATATTTTTTAAGACATGGATTCTGGATCTCCACACATATGAGGGTAATGCTGGGAGAAATTCCTTAAAAATAGGTACTAAAGTCTTTTGGTTTGGTTTGTTTTTAAAATTTTTTAAGAGAAAACAAAAAGCATTGAATGTATGAAGTTATTAGTTCCTCTAAAGACTACTGTTCTGAAAAAGCTGAAGAGCCAGAATCATTATTTTATTCATGAGAAATAATCACTGTGTCATAGAGATAAGTTGGATTTTTAGAAAAATCTCCGTGACCATAATGAAACTTTTCAAACTGAAAAAAAATAAAGAAGTATAAAAGTACAGTTCTAGTAGCTTCTTCAGCTCTATTTGCAGCTCATGTGCCTAGGAACTCAAAGAAAGTTATTAAGAAAGTTAAAATACATGCATACATAGAGCTATGCATAAGCAATTTCCAAAGACTCTACAGCATTCAATTTTCTCCTTGGTGCCTTCCTTTAATTTCCCTTTCTGCTCTCTGCAAGAATCTTCCTTTTCTCTCACCTGCCTTGATGATACCCTTCACTAAATTCTCAAGGTTTGGATACCCTTTATGACCAGTGCCTAGGAAAAAATACTTCCCTCCTGTCCTCACCTTCCCCCAAAGAGTTTCTGCAAACACATTTAGTTTCCTTCAGCAGTGTAACTCTTGTCCTCCCAAAAGAGCTGGATTTTTAAATTTATTTTATTTTTTTTAATCTCAGCTGTAAGCAAAACACATCTGGAGAGGAAATTCTGTACATCAACATGAATACAAAATAACTAGTTTGTTTTACACATTTAGCTATAGACATAATATATATATATAAAACATAGCTATAGGGAATAGACAAGAGAGAACCACACCATTTATTTCCTTGTCCTTTCCCTGGTAAAGCTAGAGAAATGTAAATATACCATTAATCTGGTTATTCTCCCTCTATCACTTACAGCACTGATCCAAGCATGATGATCTTTATTCTTAGAAATACAGATGACAACAAAGGGCCATTACAGGGGAAAAATGCAAACTCAACTAACTTTAAACCCACCTAATTAATTAATGATTTGATAATGAATCTAATCAGTCTCCCCCTGTGGCCTCAGCTCAGTGGAGACACAGTCACACATATTTCCAGAAGATGGTTTATGTGATTTCAGCACAGTTCCACTTGGATGGTTTGCCATCCCAGAGCCTGATGAAAGATCAACAACTCCCTGAAGTTAGAAATGGGAGCTGAAGGAAAAATATAAGGCTGTAGGAAAGTGCATTTAGTAGTATTTAGTGATGTGCTGTTCCACTGTGGCTGATTTCCCTGGAATGCATGAGAAATCCATGATGCTAATTGCATGTCAGCACACACACACACAAATTGCTGATAATACTGACAGAATCATAGGATTGTTTGGGTGGAAAGGGACCACTCCAACTCCCTGCTGTGGGCAGGGACCTCTCACTAAACCAGGTTGCTCAGAGCCCCATCCAGCCTGGCCTTGAGCACTTCCAAGGATGGAGCATTCACAGCTTCACTGCACAACCTGTTCCAGCCTCACCACCCTCATGGAAAAGCATTTCTTACTATTATCTAATCTGAACCTTCCCTCTTTCAGTTTAAAGCTGTTCCCCCTTGCCCTGTCTAAGACAGGATCTAAGAAAACCTGGAGCACATATGCTTGGTCTTACTGCTGCTGGCTGTTAATGTTCCCTGAGCCCACACCTTGTATAAGAAAACACTGATATTTTAGTTATTCAGAGTAATCTTTTGATCCTCCATTTTTCTGACATTTTAAATGTTTCTTCTGAATTTCATGTCCATAAGAGATGGTAAAATTTAAATGATTATTGGGAGTCTTCAGTTAAGGATCTAGATTTAGAAAAACATCAGCTCTTGCTCCTTGTGTACTGCTGGAAGAGTTCAGTAGCTCCCAGGAGAATTTTTGGAGCTTGATTGACACTGTTTTGATTTTTGATCCTTACCAATTTAGTTCTTGCTGCCTTTATTGATATTGATATTCTTTTCCAGTGTTGCTCACATTTGTCAAATTATTTCAGTGATACCACAACATTCAGAGTGGATTTCTGGTCAGTCAGCAGAGACCAGTGACATGTGATGGGATTGACCCCAGCCAGACCCAAACAGCTGAGACCAAAGTGAGATTATCAGAATCCTGTTGCTGAATCCTCCAGCTCTTCTCTCTTGTATTTGATGCATTTAAAAAGAAATAAATGCAATCCCTGGTAAGCGTTTTTGAGGTTGGGAAATGTCTGAGCTATTTACCAACTGCCTTTCTTGGCTGGCTTGGGGATCCTGATCTTCAGTCTGGACAGAGATTAGCTTTGTGTGTGCTGCTGGGGTTTTGGCTTTGTTTCTTTAGGGGGGTTATTTGGATTTTTTTTTGGTTGGGTTTTTTTTTGTTTGTTTGTTTTGTTTTTTGGTTTTTTTTTGGTGGGGTTTGTTTTGTTTGTTTTTGTTTTTTGGGTAGGGGGTCGTGAGTTTGTGGTTTATTTGTTAGTGGTGGTGGTGTATTATTTTTTTTTAATTTACTTTATTTTTTTGTTTGTTTCTTTGCCTTGCTAAGTGTGGATTTCTTTAATTCCAGCTGGGGGCCGCTGCCTCAGCCTGCAGTGCCCTCTGGTGGGAAATGTGACCCAGGGGATGCTCCTCATCCCTGGAGGTCCCTGTGCCTGCTCTGGGCACAGGAGAGGGTCTGCAGGGCAATGCACAGCGAGGACAGGCTCAGCTCACTCAGCTCAAAGAGAAGTTGATCAAACCATCGGGAAATAGAATGGAATTTCCCTCTGAGCCCTAAATACCAAAAGGCATGATCAAAGTGACAGGCTCTGCAGCAAAAGTCCTTAGAAGACACAGTAAGAAATTTTTGTTGACATAGTCTTTTCATTCTCTCCTAGTGTATTTTTAATTACTGTCGTGATTAACTAATGACCTCCATAAATGACATTCCAAAGTGACGATTTTCAGTCTCAGCAGATGCATGCCAGTGCATCCTAGCCCCCAGGACCTTCTCACACACTAAAAAGTGGAGCATTATATTCCCCAGTGTATGGTTCACAAGTCATGAGTTGCTCAGAATAATCTCAGAGATTATTGCTCTCGAAGAGGAACCCTGTGTCCTCAGTAGCAATAACACCTGCAAGCCACAACTGCTTGTCAGTCATCCCACCCTCCTGCTCTCAACCCTGCACAACTTCTTGTTTGGATTCTGCTTTGTGATTTTAAGGTTTAGCAATTGGTTTTTGTTTTCCCACATCTGTATCACATTAATCCGTACTGCAGGAGGAAATTCCCTCAAGGACATTTTTTTTATTTCTGAAAGTTCTCTAATACAGAGCACAAGGAGATTGCAAGTACTCTAATGTTTATGTGTCTCATTTTGTTCTTTGGGTTTTCTTAAGGCTTCTTGTGCAGGAATATTTATTCTTGCTTGAAACAGTAAGCATTTCCCTCCCCCAAATATTTAATTAAAACCTCTGTTAATTGATTTTTTAACAGAGGAGCACAAATACTACAAAAAATGAGTATTGTTTGTTTTAGTTATTTCTTTTCAGGTACATGATAGCTTCAGAACAGTTCAGAACCTTTCTGATTTATAAAACATAGGTGGAAATACTTCTCTGGCAATACTGAACATTTTATAAATAGTATGAATAAGTATTTGACTGGGGGAGACTTCCTTGCTGCTGAAGAGAAATGTCTCTGGATTCTTTCTGTTTATATTACTGTTGCATTTATTATACACAACCTGTTTGGAGTGGCTGTTGTTCACACAGAATGAAAGGGAGCAGGCACTGAAGCTGAAATCATCACTAATGATTTTGGAGGCAGAAAGGTGTTTCTTCCACTAGGGTTTTTTTTCTGTGAAAAAATACCAAGGGAAAAGCTTTATCCACATACAGGAAAGGAGTATTTTGTATTGTTATATTGTTTGGCAACCTCAGAGTCTTTTTCCCTGCATTAATGCTGGGAAGGGGGAGGATTGTTTATCTTTTGGCAGTCAGTAGCCTATCAAAAGCATGAAATTGCTATTTTGAAATTGCATTTTAAAAAAAGCTTTTCATCTTGATACACCCTTTAAAACATTCTTCTTTTAAAGTTCCCTTTTTAGGCATGGATCATCTGTCTGTGCTTTAGCACCGAGACTTCCCCACCCTGGACTTTGGGAGACAAAATGAAACATGTTTGAATAAAAGCAGCAGCAGTTTCCCCTGGAAAAGTTTTATCACTGCAAGCCACTGGCAGACATTAAGGTGTCAGGCATCCTAGAATAAATCTGAGGAAGATGTTAGCAGGCAGAGGAAGAGGCCACAGGTAGATGATAAAGCAAAGGTGGCAGGCTGAGCAATGGAGAAACATCCCTGACCAGCTGCTTGGGCATTGCCTCCTCCTCTGTGCTCCATCCAAGTGTGAGTGGGGTGTGTGTGTGTGTTTGTGTCTCTAGAAAATAATTTACTTTATAAATAAAATGATTGATTTAATGATACAGCTACAAATTCAAAGCTATTCTAATTATTAGTAAAACAACATTTGTATTTTCTATATTAGATTATCACCTAGAATATCATTAGAAATAATTCAATGTATTTTTCTTCACATTTTTTACTTGTCATGTATATTAAAGTTTATTTTCACAAAATTTGGCAGGTCTTAGAGCAGTTCTTCCCTTGTCTTTGTGTGGCAAGGTTTTGGGATCAGAGTGGGGGCTGCAAGGGGAGTTTCTGTGAGATACTGCCAGAAGCTTCCCTCATCTCCAAATGAGTTAAGAGGAGTCAGTAGAAAACTTAGGGAGTAAAACAAAGCCCAGGAAGAAGGGAGGGATGGGAGAAAACTGGTTTAAGATTCAATTTTCTCACTATCCTACTCTGATTGGATTGGTAATAAATTAAATTATTTTCCCCCTAGTTTTGAGTTTGTTTTTCCCATGATGGGAATTGGTGATGGAGCTCTCCCTATCCTTATCTCAACCCATGAGCCTGTTAAGTTTTCTTTCTGCTGTCCAGCTGAGGAGAGGAGTGACAGAGTGGATTTGGTGGATACTCAGCATCCTGACAGGGTCACCCCACCACAAAATCCCTGTACACATCTCCACTGCTGCAGTATCATCCCCACAACAATTGCATTTATTTACTCTTAATAGGAATGGGTTTTTTTAATTAATCTAAATCTGGAAGACTGTTCAGGTCAGCTCATAAAGTGTGCCAGCATCACTAGAAAACCTTATCATCCTTAATCATATTGACTCTCTTTTTAAAAAATTTTTCTTTTTCTTTCTTCTGTGAAAAAAATGCTTTTAGACACTAATATTAGAGCTGCCACTGGACCAAATAAGTCTGATCATTTGCTTTCTCTGCAAAGCTTTTGAGAGCTCTCTGTGACACCAAAAAAAAAAAGAGGGGGGAGAAATCATCTCATCTCCACTTCCAAGAGCTGCTAATTACATACAGCATATTAAATCAAGTCCACTTGGGAAAGACTTCCCTAATTAATTAATTTAATTAGCAATAAGGCAGCAGAGGGAGATATGATTATCAAGAGATATGATTATCATACCTTTGGGACACAGAATTGCAAAGCTTTGCTTCATCCTTTTCATGACTGTGGTTCACCACTTGCATGTGGTTTTGATAAACAACCTGTAGATTCTACTGAACAGCATTACACTTGGTGGTGAGCTTACCCTGAAAATTTTCCTTAGAACAAAGCAACTGTAATCAGAAATTAAGCAAGTGATTTGTAGTCTGCTTGAGTGTAATAACTGGGGGAAATCGTGTAATGGAATGTGGCCTCTTATAAGTTGTACTGCTGCAGAACAGACACAGATGGATACCAGGAAAAAAAATTGAGAAAATACCCTTCTGTTTTTGGCATTTTTCCTGACACATTGCTTTTACTGGCAACATGCAAAACAAATGACTTCGAATTAATTATTTAAGTAAATAGTTTCTGACAGCTTTTCTATTAGATGACCACATTTCTTACAAGTTTGAAACACAAAGGAAATCTCTGCTCAGTAGTGCTCTGTTCCTGTGGGTTTGAATTTTTTTTTTGTTCTGTATCTTTTCCAGAATCTGTGTGGGCTGAGGAAAATCAAGGTTGCTGATATGCCTCTGCACAAATCCCAGGTTTGCATCAGATTATTTTGCAGTGTGATACATCCACCTACTGAAGAGACACAGCAGTACAGTCCCTTTAAAACTTCAGCATGATTCTTCCATAGGAGGGTTGCATTTTTTAGGTTAGGTGCTCAAGAATTATCAAATCTAGGGAAATCTTGGCATAGAAAAGCACACCTCTTAAGGAAGCCTTGAGGTAACTGAGCATCAGATATCCCTGCCCATGACAGGGTGTTTGGAATGAGATGATCTTTAGGGTCTCTTCCATCCCAAACCATTCTTTGATTTAACATGCACAAAGGAAGCAATATAGCTGGCTGTGATTAAAATCAGTCAATTTTGACTTTTGTTTTTTTGCTTTTCTGAAAGTCATTTCCTTTATAGGTTGAATAATCTACGAACTAAAGTAAATTCTTTCACTCGGCATTTAAATATTTTATATTCACCAAAATCAGGTCGAATTTCACAAGAATTATTACAGAACAGGGGAGCTTTTTCACCCACTTCATTCAGCACTCCCCCTGAACCAAAATTGTTTCCCTGCTCTCTTTCTATGCTGTCTAATGTGGCAGAAGTCTCACCCTGCAGTGAAGCAATTGTGCCACCTCCATCCAGGGTGGCACAGACAGTGGAACTCTCCTCTCTCTACTGCCACAACCCAAACCCACAGTGTCACTTGCTTCCTCCCTCTCTGGTCCCCCTGCTTTCCTCTCCCTCAGCTTTTAGCACTGGCAAAGCCCCTTCTTCCTTCCATCCCAGTGGCCCCATTGTCACAACCAGAGAGATCATGTCTGCTAGAGAGGAGGTGCTGAGCCCCTGTGCCCCCAGCAGTTTGTGTGTGAGCCAGCTCCAGCACAGAAAGAGCTGTGCAAGAAGGGTGGGATACCCAAACTAATATATTCTGCCTCTTAGCCTTTCTGCTCTTCTCCCTGCTTCAGTTTTCTTTGTGTTTGCAAGTCTTGCAGGCTCTGTGATTTTCAAGACCCTATGCTAACACTTGATCTCTTTGTTATGCTTCTGGAGAAATCCAACTTCTTCAAGTCCCAACTGCTTTCTGAGAGGTTAAAAAATACAGATCTCACCTCAGTCTCACCTCCATCCTTCTCTACTTGCCAAGTGAAGGTGTAAAGGAGTGCTGCAAGCCTTTAACAAACCCTTTATTCAGGGACAGTCATGTTGATGTCAATTCCTGACCTCTTTAGCACAAGGAGCATGAGGAAAAGGAAGTGAAAAACAGTCATAAAACAAGGAAAAAGCAAACAAATGAGCTATAACTCATTACCTGTATTAACAGAGGTCAACTAAATCAACAAGATGTCAACAGAGTAATTCTCCTTGTGTGCTTTAATTAAATCAAATGATTCTCAAAAGTGACATCACCACAACAAAAAGTGAGATTTACTGCTGATCATTTAATATTTCAGCTCTCACATTGTCAGTTAAAGGATTTAGGAGTCATCCACGTCCTGCCTTTGGATCTAATGAGTTGGGTCTGCTCTGTCCTATTTGCCCTGCTGGCCTAAACAGAAAGGAGGCAACATGAGGCAAATCAGCTTCTAACTTTGAGATCTACCTTTTTTCCTAGACTATAATATTCTCTCATTATTGAGTCTCAAGTGAGATTCAGTAATGTACAGCTCACAGGAAGAGATCAGAACCCTGAAGATTTCTGACTTCAGTAGGAACAATGCTAAAATATTACAGTAATTTTGAAAACTGTCATGACTTCTTGCTCCAAATAAAACTTTCACGTGTCTCTTTTACTCCTACTTTTATTTCAAGTGCCCTAGATGATAGCTGAAAGTGTGCCTGAACCTGAAAGGTTCTGAAAGTGACATCCAGGCACCATGAAATTACAGTCTGCAGAGCCTATCAGCAAGAAGATAATTACATATAATTTCTCACTCTAGTTACAGTTTTGGTGATGCCAAAGAGATGTCAGACTTGGCACATTACATTTTGTGATTTATGCTATTTTGCTGTAGTACTTTGACCTTTTTAATATGCTGCATTTTGGTAGGATGGACATTCCAGTCTTCCTGCTAAGAGTAAATTAGCAAGGAACTCAAGTGGCAAAGAAGAAGTTGCACAGCAAAGTCACCAAATGAGTATTTTTATGGGTGAATATGAGGTGGGGAAGAGAGAGAAAGGTGAAAACTCAGCAGAACTTGGTTCAGCTGTATTTTTTCCCTCACACTGCTGGGTATCTCCACATAAATGGTGTAATTAGCTACAGGCACCTGCTGGTTTATGGGCAGGGGCTGCCCATCCCTGGCACAGCACAGACAATGCTCCACACCCACCTCTGGAGCCCCAGCCAAACCCCTGAGTGGCCAAATGACCCAAATTCCCACTTGGGGGAAGGGGCCAGGAAGGTCAAGGGGTGTTTAAGGCAGAACATGGGGCAGGCACATGTTTTGACCCTCCCTCCCCTTGGAATCTCTGTCAGCTGAACACTGCTGGAAACCAGGAGTTGGTAGCTGTATGTCTCCTTTTCTATATCTTTTCTGTCTCTCTTTCTCTTCTAATTCCCTCTTCTTGGCATTTTAGACTTACTAAAAATCAAAGAGGCTCAGAGTTAGCAGAGTTGAATAGACTGCATTAATGCTTTGGGAAGATTCATGTTGGTTGAATGCTGCTCTAAAGCTGACCTGAACTAGCCAAAGGGATACTCCACACCAGTACATAGAACAGGCAGGTCATCTGAAAGCCAGGGCTGGGCTGAGCATCCATCAGTAGGTGGTGAGCAATTGTATTGTGCATCACTTGTCTGTCCTGGGTTTTATTCCTCTCTTTCATCCTCCTTTAAAAAAAACAAAAAAAAAGAAAAAAGAAATCAACAATAATAGTAGTAATAGTGATAATAATAATGACAATACTAGATAATAGTAATGACAATACTATTAATAAAGAAAATGAAATAATGCTGCTTATTTTACTTCTCAAGCTGTTCTTAACTCATTCAATGAGTGTTACCCTTTTCTTATTCTCCTCTCTGTTCCATGGAGGGACTGAGTGAACAGCTGGGTGCTGCTTAGCTGCTGGCTGGCTTTAAACCACACCAGAAAGATATGATAGCTGCAGAAGTGGGATGTTTCAAGGCAGAACTCCTAAGGGACAGACACACTTCATCCAGCCTATTTGCCAGATTTTCCCTGCCCATCAAAGCCACCTGTTCAGATCCCCAGCTCATCTGCTGAAGCCCCATCCAACCGAGTTTAGATGGACATGTGCCTGCTGAGAATAGAGTTCTTTAGCTGTGTTCCACAGGCCCAGCAGGAATCCAGCTCGAGTGCTGTGAATACACATCCTGCAGCATGGATGTCTCCAGGGCTGCACAGAGCATGCTGGAGCTCTCTGCAGTGCCTGTCTGGAGTCGTGCTGTGCAGCTGTCTGATCTGATGAGAGGAGCAGGCAGGATGTGCACAACAGCTCACATGTACTAATTGCACCACAGCTATTAGTGGGTAACTACTGGCAAGCTCTTACAAACTGCTGTTTCAACATGCTGTGGGTCTGTGCCTGCCTGAAAATAGCATTTTCATACACCTGCATCAGGTACATCCATGCTGGTCCAACAGGTCGTGGGAGCTCCTCAAAGGGGCACAGACATTGCTGTGCAGATCTCATGCCCATAAAATGGAAATGCCAGCATTAGTCTGACACCTGTGTAGAACAGTGCAATCTGTTCAACAGAGTAGGTAAAGCAAGTTTGCTGGTTGTTTTTACTGTTGTGGATACACAGCTTAAGGCAGTTTTAATTTCTTTGAAGGGAATGGAAATTCGTCGCAGGCGCATCACAGTTTTTTAAATTAGCTATTGAATTTTTCCTAGTCTGTTTTTCCCAGTTCTGGTTCTAGTTCTGGTTCCAGTTTTCTTGTAAATAACTCCTTAGAAAAGATTCCAAAATCAAAAGTACTAAAAACTTCACTGATGAACTCCTTCTTGATGAGAGGTGATGGTAGGGGTAGTTCAGATCTTCACTGTTGCATATTTATGCTGTTCATGTTTCTTAACTATCTACTTGAATATGAATTCATGTTCTAGAATTAACACATTAAAAGTCTGCATCAATCATGCTGAAAAGCTAGCAAAAATGAAATATAACATCTTAAACTGGGTTTGCATGGCCAAGCTTTGATAGTGGGGCATACAGGGGTGGCTTCTGTGAGAAGCTGCTGGAAACATCCTGCATGTCTGCCTTTCATATCTCTCATTGGAGCCTCTTTTGCCCATGACAGGGTTTGTTGAGTGATCTTTCCCAGTGTTTAACTCATGAATCCTTTATTATATTTTCTCTCTCCTGCCCAGCTGCAGAGGGGAGTGGTTTTGGTGGGTGCCTGGAATCCAGCCAGTGTCACCACACTACACATGTACCTTATCCCAGTTTATAAAGAACAATGTCTTCCAAGAAGAATCAGATTACATTTTTATACAAACAAAAGTCCAGGCTTAAGTAATTTACAAAGATATTTGAGACACTGTCAGAAAATTTCAGACACTTAATGAATGCCTTGTAGCATAATCTCTCAAATGCCTTTCATTGCAGTTATCTGAACATATTTAATAGTTTTTTCAACTTACCTGTAGGAAATTGATTATCCACCTGTGATTTAATACTAGCTTGAAAAAGAAGCAATGCAGCAAGAAAAAGTTTAAGACATTAATTTCCCTTATCACCTTTAATTTTCTCTGGAAATTATTATGAGCTCTTTTATCTGAAGTGAAATCTTCAGCCAAGATTTTTGAACCTGTTACAAAATGCAATTTAGGTCAGCTCCTTTTGGTTCATTAAATGATATTCCTATCATTTTGTCAACCAGACTATTTAAGCTCATGTTTTCTGGGCAGAAAACAAGTTACTGGATGGAGACAGCAAATCTGTGTAGAATGACGATTTTGAATCATGTGATATTTTCATGTGGATATAGAGCACAGGGCAGGAGAAGTTGAAGATTTGTGTGTGTGTGTTTTGAATAGGTCTTTGAGTTTGATTTTGCCCATGCACTCAGTGCACCTTCTGGCATATGAAATACCTGTCAGGATGGTATTAATTTGGAATTATGCAGGTGCTTGGAGATCCTGGGAGTCATATCTTAAATATGGCATCATTATTTGAAGTTACATAAAGCTGGAATGGAAATAAATTTATTAACCTTTCAGGTCTCTGTGAATGTTTTAGATTTGCTGTTATGGAATTTTGTACAAAGGGGTTTATTTCAGGTTAGTTCCATCCTTGGCATGCCTCACAGGTATAAAACTCAAGCCCCAGAGGATGATGCTGCCAGTTTCCTTTCAGCCATTGGATTGTTTGGGTGCTTGCTTCAGCTTAAAAGAGGAGGAAATTGAAATCCAGAGTTTCCATCTTGAATCCAGGGCTGGTAAGTAGGTAACAAAGCAGTGCAGGGCCCAGCTTTGACATAATTTTTACATTCTAGCATTTAGGTTTTACATTTCTCATGTTGCTTTTCCTGAAGAATGCTCTGAAGTTTTTGCTCAGGGCTTTGGACAGAGACCAAGTATTTCTTTCAGGTCTCTGCATTCTGCTTTAGGAGGATAGAGTCCTCTTTGACTGGTTTCATAAAATTCTTTCTCACATTGTCCAAGAATCTTTGTCACATCAACTCTTTGGTTACTTGCACCCGAAATGTAAATGGTGTTCAGAGTATTTATTTACTCATTTCAACTGTGGCACAAAAACTTAAAAGGCACTGAACCTCTATATTTTTTCAAGAGCTTGATGAGGTAAACACATTGCAAAGCTCCAATATTTAACTCTCCAATTTTCTGTAACTTTCAGTTATCTCTAAGAGTGACAGTGGATGGACACTAGAAACTGGGTGTAGTATGTTTTTTGTGGGAGCATGATCTTGCATAACAACCTCCAAGTATTGCTTAAGAGCACAAAGAGAAATTCCATGTGTTGGAATGCATGTAAACATTCTGCTCTGCAGAAAATTTCTTCTGAATGATGCAAATCACACAGTTGGTGTTTGATTTCTCCCAAGAAAGTTCTGCAGCAGCAAAGAGCTGCCAGCCTGGTTGCCTTGTGCTGGCTTGTTTGTCACTCCTTTTTAGTGGCTTTCTAAAAGTCAAGTGAGTCAAAAGACTGCTTGCCAGCCCTTGTGCTGGAAGAGTTGGAGTGACTGGAAAAGAATTTCAAGTTGCATACAGAATATATAAAACTTTCCAGCTTTAAGAATTTCAACCCCAAATGCTCCACATTCAGCAGCTTTAATTCACTCAACAACTGCAGTAACTGAGCAAGGCAACCATGTTTACTCCATGCTAAGAACAAAATTTCCTTTATTGTGAGAAAATCTGTGAACTTTGAATGGCTACTCTGATTGTACTTTCTTGAGTCTCACAGCTTTCCAAAACTTTTATTGCCATCTAGAAGATACTACATCTAAAACTTAAGGAAAATTGCTTCAGAGAATTTTTTGAATGCAAGCTGACAATTGCATTTTTTGAACACCTGAATTTAAAAAGTAATTTTTTTTCTCATGGTTTCTTCAGGAATCTTTAATAAGGTACTTCAGTTTACTGAGTTCTTGCAGAAGTCTCCACCTTTCAGGAAAGGCTTTCTTGTTCTCATTAGTAAATATTTTGAGCAAAGCCAGGATACCTGCCATAGATGTCTGTGTGTGTGATTTATGTGTCTGTTTTCAGGAAGATGTAAGCAACTCAAAACTGAGCTAAAATGAAAACATGTAATTTTTCATATAAATTAAATTTCTGATTCAGTGTAAAATATTGCCCTGATTCTGCCTCCACATGTTGATGTCAGCAGAATTAGAACACAAACCTCATAAATGGGTCTATGAGGAAGGCAAAATGACTAGTTATCTACTTGAAAATCTTTTAGATTTTAAACTTTGGAGCTGTCCTAATGGGTGTTTTCCCCCTGTGGAAATACATCTATGGCCCCATATGAAAGATAATGGTAAGTGTGATTTGCTATTCTTCTCAGTATTTTACACCACCTGTTTCTTCCTATTAAAAAAAAAAAAAAAAAAAAAAAAAAAAAAAAAAAAAAAAAAAAGTAGGTTTATCTGTAATTTGCTTTATTTTATGCTAATTAGAGGGGCTGTCACTAATTACCATTTTAATCACTATAGATATTTCTGGTAATGGCATGTTTTCTTTGCTGTCATATACTCTCAGAGGAAAAATACTAATTCATAAATACTCAGTCTTCTGAATTCATTTCCATCATAAAAGCATCAGTGCTTTAGTTATTTACAGTGCTGGTAATATAATCACAAATCCTAGTCCTAAAAAATAATACTCAGAAATATTTATTTTTAGCAGAGTGCTTGTGCCGTCAGAGTCATACTTTGGATCTGTGAAGAAACACTCGATATGAGAAAGCTGTGAACTAAAACCAGAAGAAATTATGCAGGAAATGGAGGAGGTCGAAATAGTAGGCTTCAGTTTCCACTAGAAATAGACATAAATTGGGCAAAACATCCTAAATCTCTAGAAATGCCATCCCTTTGAGGATTCAATCTGTTGAACTGCGCCCTCGTGATCCAGGGGTGATTGTGAGAGCTGTACCCACTCTGCATGCTAAAACCTGCCTCAAGGGGCTCTCAGCATAATCCAACCTCTTCTCTTCCATTTTTGCAGAAAGATCAAGTGTGTCACAGATATACTAGATATTTCCTACCAATTCAACAAACTACCCAAGGCTGCCTGAGAATCTTAAAAAGGTCTTTCTGTCCAACAAATTACACCAGAGCCCTTCGATGCACAGCCGCTGAAATTTAATATTCAAGCAGTTATGCAATTTTTACTGTAAGAAAAATCACATACCTACAAGCCTTGGATGAGGTTAAATCCTAGCAGCATCAGAAGGAAGTTCTGGAGGTCAGGAGTGGCTGAAGTGAAATGGGGACACAGCTCCCTGTGGCAAATTTGTTGTCTAGTTCCACTGATAGCACTCCACTGCCTGGTTCAGTGCAGCAGTTCAGAGACAGTAGTTACATATAAAATACATGAGCTCTTACCCATAAGAAATGATCACCTGTGTAAATAATGCCTTGCCAAGAAGCAGGGGGGCATTGCCTCAGGTATTCCTGCCTGGAGAAGATGTCTCCATCCCTATGCCACACCCCTGTTACTTCCAGAGGTCCCCTCATGCTGCTGAGTCACTCAAGGGAATCAAGCCATTCAAACCAGGGAAAATTTGAGGTCTTGCAATGACTGTATCCAGCAGAGGGGTGACTTTTGTTGTCTTCCTCTTGTTCTGAGTATGAATCCAGGCACATACAAAGGCTCTGACTTGCAGTGGCATCCCTTTTTATTTCTCATCTGTGTGTATAAGTGTGCACCTGCACCCACAGAGCCAAGCCAAGGTAAAAGAACTGAAGGAAATCTGTGCATGCTCAAAAGTTGTAGGAACATTTTCTCCAAGGTTTCAATTATAATACCAAGTGGGTTTGCAGCAGTGATAAAAAGGGGCCTCATCTTAAAGAGCAGAGTTCACACCTCAAGCTTTTAAATCACAGGGGAATGACTGCTGAGTCAAAGCAGCTAATTACTAAACATTAATCCCACCTCCTCCCCACAAACAGAATATTTGATGGCTTAGTTTGCTGGTTAATGCACAGTGACAAGGGCATCAGCTTCCACGAGGTCTGCCTGCTTGTTTCTTGAAAACCTGTCTTGAAAGAAAGGTCCTGTGAATGCTGCAGGAAGCCAGGAGGCAGTGTGGGATTTGGGAGATGAAATGGATGAAATGGATGGCTTTGGCACGAGGGCCAGCCTGGGTGGGATCTAGCAGCAAAGGGTGGAGACCCAGGTAGAAGAGATGTGCAAGGCAAGGAGTCAGATACAGCCAGTGTTCTACAAACCTGTTCACTGCATCCCAAAAATTACATTGCCATCCATCTAAATCTGGTGATTCACTCACTAATGACCGAGTGAATTGGGTGCTGGTTTCACAAAGATGCTATTAGTAATGCTAAGGCATTACTACTGCTATAATAATTTAGATAATAATTTAGAATCTTCAGTTTGGGATTTTTTCCTACAAAACTATTTTTTTTTATGCAGAACAAAACAAAATTTTTCATACTTAAACTTCATGAGAATTTGGTTTTTTTTTTCTTGAAATATTTGATTGGATTAACACATACATTCACTGAACATATATTATATATTTATATCTGTTTTCAACTGAGCAGTCCAGAAAAATGCTAAAGACAGAAAAAACATAATGAATAAATATTTGCTGAAAGTTTGGATTTTTTTTTACTTTATGAAGAAAAAATATAGACTCCTCTGAAAAAATCAGAGGGCAGTCAGCAAGTTGACAATTGTTAAATCTTTTTGTGATGTTGCTCTCCACTATGAAAGAGTGAAAGTTTGGATGTGGCTGCTCAGAATTTGTAAAATGATGTGTAAGACTGATACAGCTCCTGTGCTAGTGATAGATTAGCTGTGCTTGACTTTATAGGCTGACACTATCAATGAAGAAATTTGGAAGATGTCTCTGAAGGAGCAAACAAGACGTGGATTTAAAGTCAGAAGGGGAATTATGCAGAGCAGTGATGGAGATAGGAGCTGAAAGTAAAAGATTTGCAAAGACAGTCCTAAGAATTCTCCTCTTTCCTGCCTGCTCTATAAATTTATGAAATTTAATGCAAATTTATGAGACTATTGTACAGCTTAACCCAGGTGGTTATCCTCCCATGGAATATACTGCTTATCACATCTCATGTCAGGCTCCTGGCTACAGTTTTATTAATATTACCTATTTCTTTAGGAAAAATACAAATATCTATTTTGTCACAATCAATAAATATATAAATAAACAGTTTTCTTCAGTTCAGTATAAAAATAGACTTTAAATTAACCTTCCACAAGTAAAATGCTCTCCATTATTGTAGGTAACAACTTGTCTGAACTGTCCAGAATGACTAATGAATGAGATAACAGAAATGCCTATCAATCCTTCATTGTGCTCAGCACAAAAGTTTTTTTTTGTCCCTTAAGTCCCACAATAGCACCATATTTGATTTGAATATTAATGTTTAACTCTGAAATTATTAATTTAAAAAGAAGTTTTCTCCATTTGCTATTGTTAGACAATTCACGTAAAGAGACACAGGAGTATAAAATACAATGAACAGCAACAGCCTAATAAATTTAATAGTAAGACATCAGAAAGAGTAAATACATTTACTTTTCTTTTCATTTTCATGCCACATTTACCAATGTGAGACTGAAAATAGCTTTATTACAGGCTGGTCTTATTTATATATAATTTAAGAAATTACCAGTATGCTGCTTCATTCTTAAGCCCCTTGTCTGAATATAACAGGACCATTCTGCCAATGCACCTGCTGTAATTTACTTATTTATTTGTGCACCAATCATGCACAAGTGCTATGGAGAGCAAGGAAGGCTGTAGGACACCAAGAAATTCTAGTGGACAACTAGAATTGGTAAAAAGGGTGCTGAGAAGTTGATGTCCATGAGTTTTGAGAGTGAATCTGACAATCTAGAGGTGAGTTCCTTAAGAAGTAGTGCATAGTAGTTGCTTCCACATAGTTGTTTGCACTTTGTTTTTGTGACCTCATAGAGAATGTATTACTCATGTTTCAAATATGCTCATTTTTATGGTACTTTTTGCTTTCAAACCTTTATCACAAAAAATTTTAATACCATTTTTTCCATATTGCTTCGGATTTTCTTTAGAAAGACACCAAAGTAATCCAACCAGATTTTGTTTACAAAAGAAATAATCTGTTATAGTTTCAGATTATTGTCATAAAAGAACACTTTAGATCAGCTCTAAATTAAAATTCCAAAGAGTTGATTATCCAGAAGGTATTTGGAAATGTTAACAAAAAAAAATAAATAAAATTAGAAACCGTTCCATGTGGCTTTTAAGAAAACTGATATGTGATGATTACTCAATATTTTAAATTTTCCTGAGGATGTAAGGTGAGAAGATATGTGGAGTTCTCCCAGATGTTAAATTTGTGAGTGCAAGACATACTGTTTAATGGGCAGCTGAGGACTGGAAGATTAGAGTAAGAAAAGCTGAGTGTAAAATGATCCCTCTAAAGTGGTGATTCACACAGTAATTTTTTTCATTTAAAAGCTGGCTCTGCACCTAAGATAAACGGCAGCAGTCATTTCTCAATGCTGCTAGCCCTCTTAACCTTATTATTGAATTTGAAGGATAACAGTAAGTGCCTATCAGACCAAAACTGATTAGCAGGACAGGCCCACATATATCACAGGCTCCACATGAATAAGCAGTCTTTGGTCATTATTAGACACAGAAGTTCATACCATATTTGTGTAAAGACATTTTAGCCATTTTGTCATTCCATTACCTAGACCTAAGCACTTAGATTAGAGTTCTAAATCTGGATGTATGCAGGGATGAGACTCTCCTCTCAAGAATTCCTTCTGAGGATGGAGGGAGAGCTTGTGACCATTTTGATTCCATCAGGAGATGCTGCTCCAGTAATATTTCTAGGTTCAAAAAATTCCAAATACTCCACATGTCATCGACTGTGTTAATTGATTACATGTAAAAACAGTGTCTAAAAAAAAGGTGCATTAATTACATGTAGAAATATGAGGCCTAGTAATATATTATTTGTTAAAATGAATGACCACCTGGTTTCCTGGGATTTTCACCAACTCTGAGGGCTAAGCATCAATGAATATAAAAAGCAAACAAACCCACAGTTAATAATAATTTCCATAAGACTGCTAGAAAACAGCAAGCCATGTATTAATGTGCTGAAAAATGATTTAGGACAGAGCATAAATGCATCTGTTTCAACTCTTTTTGCAAAGAGAGCTTTGCAAAATGAACAAATTTATCTAAGTTGATGGACAATATTTCATAAAACCAGCAATTCTCCTTGCCAGAGGATACAAGCCAAATCTTTTCAACTGAAATATTGTGCAATAACAAAACTGTAGAAAGAAATTAGTGCTATGTTACTATATGGTGAATAAAGCTAAAGTAGAGAAAATATTTAGGGACATGCTAGGAATAAAAACCATACAGAATGAAAAACAAGAAATCTCCTGCATGATGAACTATTTTTTTTTTCCAGGCCAGCTGAAATGGGTAATTCAGCTGAAGACATACTGCATGTTCAAACTGTAGTAGCTGCCAAAGCTCAGATTCTTATTTAATTATATTAGCCTATTTAAAATACAGTCCAACTCAAATTAACACCACTAAGGAGGATATAGGGACAGGATCTGGCTCCTGACACTTGTAAACTCTTCTGTAGTATGGCTGGTACTTTAGGCAACTCAGATTTAATATGAAGTCATCTTTTGGTCTTAATTTATAGTTTTCTTTCCCTTTTTTGATGTTCTGATTGTTTTAAGGCCTATCACATCCTATGTAACAAGGTGTTTCATTCTAAGGTGTAATTGCTGAGCATAAAAAGGGTATGACTCATTTCCTTTTAATACTTTGAGGTTTTTGCTAATGTGCAAATGACAAAGGTTGCCATGATGTGTTAGACTGTAGAAATGACATTTGTTCAAAGCCAAGGGGAAGGATAATCCACTGAGGCATCTGTTCAGTTGCCTGCTTTGATAGAAGGGCTCTAATAGTGTATTTAACAGTGACTGTGGCCCTACAGAACTTCAACAAAACTCTTGTCAGGCCTCCTCATTCTGGAAATTAGATAATAAATGGAAATAATTGTTACTGGCCCATTATAATGAATCATAAATTTCACCATATATATGTCCATGAAAATGTGAATTACATAATTTTATTTATGAATTTTAAATTTTATGACTCATCCTTTGGTGCTTTCCCTCTCTTGTTCTGAAGAAACTGAGATAGAAAATTCTCAATGTGTTTCTGTTTTTCTAAAATTAAATTGATTTGAATGATAAAGAATATTTTCCTTCCAAGTGAAAGCTCTGACTTTTCATGAAAACTGTTATATGATTAGTCAAGGCAAAAATAAGAAAGTCTTAATTGGGACTTATCTAATTTCAACCTAATGAAAAAGGCAAGAATTTAAAGCAACAGTATACAGACCTTCCAAAAATGGCCATCTGTCACAAGTCTTTTTAGAATTCAGAATTTTCTTTTAAGTGGTTCTCCTTTGTCTTTAACATTTTCCAAGAATAAAACCTGAAAAAGAAAATGACCTACTTTTTTTTCACTGCTTTCCTGGGTACATTAAATCCTAGACAATAATTTAGAGATTTTTAATTTTTGTTGTTTTGGGTTACATATTGATAATAACTTGCTTTACTCTTTCTTAAATCTGTTTCTCTTAATAAACTTGCTAACCAGTCCAGTTTCCCCTGTTCCCTTGCTTCTTTTTGAAGATTCCTAATTATTTCCTTCCTTGGTTATAATTAAAATGCTATAGTTTTATCAGGTAGTTTTACTCCAAGATAGATTAGTGATTGTTTTCTGGAAAAAAATGTCATTGCATGTTTGGGAAAGTTTACATTGGATAAATGAGAATATGCACAGTGACTCTAGTTTATAGTCTCACTGAAACATTTTTGGGAAAATTTCCGTATGTGAAATTTTGATCCAGATTTAAAAATTTCCTGATTTTCTGAATTGCCTAGTTTTTGGAAGCTGTCTCCAGTAGTTCTTACCTTGATTACATTGGAGTGGAGTTATTTTTCACCATTTAACTACAAAACAAGGAGCTAAAAACTTCTTGCTAGTGAGATGGAGAGCTACACAATGAAGATAATGGCTTTATGAAAACTCTAGACTCTTGCACAAAGGAAATGTAAACAGATGGACAAAAATTAAACTCTAACTGGAACAATCTCGAAGAACTTTCTATAGTTTTATAGTCCATAAATTTCATAGTTCCTTTTCCCTTTGCAAGCCATTTGGAGTTTTTTAAAGTACTTATTGTTGGTATAATGCTAACTTTTGAAAATCAAAACTATTTGTGTGCCAGAGCTACAAGCTTTTTAAGGGTTTCTGAATCAATTCCAACAGTTAATCCTAACTTTATGATTTCTAATTAATTAATCTTGGCTATAGCAATAGTGACCTGGAAATTATGAGATTACTATGGAGTTCATCTGCATGCAAACAAATCCATTTTTATGTCAGAAATGTTTTTAAAACTTGTGCCTGAAATTACTAATGCTTTAAATTGTGTCTAAATAGAAATTAAATAGTAAATTTATAGCCCAAACCACTCTCAAGAGAAAGAAATACCTCAGAACACTCAACTTTTTTACAAAAGCCAACTTCAGGTCATGTTTTGTCAGTTAATTTAGAGAACTTTGAGTCAAAACAGAGTGTGTGGTGAATGCTAAATGCAGCAGAGCTCTGCTAACTCCAAAAGCTTCTGTTTGCCTTCCTGTGCTGCAGCAGTAAATAATGCACTGGCAAGGTTAATCCTTAGAGGGACAGGCTGCTTTTGGATGCAAATCATCCAGAGAGAGATCAGGTGTCAGCTCTTGCTCTCACACCTTCGAAATCTCGTGGACTCCCCTGCTCTGATTTGGGATCCAGAGGCATTTCACAAGGATGCTTGGGGGAATGCCAGGCAAGCCAGCAGATAGCAGGAAAAAGAAAACCATTTTGCCAAATTCCTGCCAGCTGTATTCTTTGGATATGTAGAGTCTGGGGTACAGCAGTGAGTTTGAAGAACATAATTTTACTGAAAGATTCTTCTCATGCATTGCAGTTTGACCAAGCTCAGCTAAGATCAACTGTACACGTCAACATTTGTGTGAACTTTTTACTGTGTGAATGCTGCTATTCAATAAATAGCATCAGATTTAAATTAACACCTTGCTATCAATTTCTGGATATTTTTTTCAGTCAAATTTTCAAAATGCAAAGATTTTATTTAGGAAATATTCTTATTTTGAAGAGAAACTAAAGTAAACTATAGAATGCCAAGGGCCCATAATAGTAAAATTTACATAGTTTCACTATGTGCATGTAGGACTAGAAAAGAGATGTAGCCATGCTTTAAAAAAGTGAGAAAATGAAAATGCAAACTGTTAAAATTACTTGCTTATTTAAAAAATTTATAAAATGAAAGTGATTCTTTTGAATTACATCAGACCACTGGAGGAATTGCTGTATTATAGAGATATTTAAACACAATTCACAATGCAATGCAATCAGTTGAATCTGTTTTGTGGCTTTAGATGATGTTGGATAGAGTATTTTCTCAATGAAGCTGAAGAAATTTCTCATGACTGCAAAGAGCCAAAATAGCAAATCATTATAATAAAACCATTTAAAGGGGAAAAAAAGTAATTGCTGATTTGTTCAGATTCTTCATGAGTAGCTGAAATTTTCTTCAGTGAGTATCTGATAAATGTATAAAACCATTAAGCTAATAAAAGTCCTACATAATAAATGCAGAATAATAATTACAGCCAGAAACATTAAATTAATTTATTAAATTGATTAAATCTCTTCTGAATCAATTCATGTTATAATGACTATAGTCATGTGATTAGGGTCTCTTAAAACAATATTTTATCAGACCATCTGCAGTAGAGCCAGGCAAATGTTTCATCTTTAATTTATTCTGAAAAGTTATGACAAAGAGAAATTTTTTCACACGGCTCATTTGTTTTCTGTGCTTCGAGTCAGATCTGCAGTGCCTTTTATACTCCACACTTTCTCAAGAACCTCCTGTCCTAGAGAGCCTGAATGCAGAGGCAGTGGAGATGAGAGAGACACTGTGGGTTCTGAGGATAATGCTGTGTCATGTCACTGAGGGCTCTTAGGCATGACAAACCTTTACAATATTTTAAAGGACATGCTGGTCCAAAAGAATCTAGTGGCAAAATCCTCCTGGATTCCAACAGGGCCAAAAAACAACTTAGCAATTTTTTCTGCCAGCTAGGAGTCTTTCACATCACCCATGACTGACAGCAAAGGAACTCAGTTTTGGCTGAGTCCAGCCTTGTGTTTTATTAATGGAGTAACACTTTTAGGAAATACATTGTTTTATTAGTTAATATTTTTTTGAATCTTTTTCAATAAGGGAATTATAGGATGGTATAGAGAGGCATATAGGAGAGAAATTCTTTAGAAGTGTGATATCATTAAACTTTCTTTGTCCAGGATTGTTTTAGTTCAATAATGTCTATTTGAAATTTTTCTTCTAAAATCATCCAGAGCCTTGATTTCTCTCTTCCATATCCTGAGGAATGTTTGTTTCTCTTATGAATAAATGCTTAGGTACATCATAGAGTGCAACCATGCACATTTATAAATTAATATGTCAGGAAGTTGATTAAAAAAATCTCCCTTGAGCCAAGGTAAAAAAGTTAAAGTGTGTGAGGAGATCAAATTCATATAGAAGAATACAGTCTAAGCTGATGAGCTGATGATGTTACCTCCTCAGGAAAAATGCAAGGTCAACATTAGTATGAACCCTTTACAGCACAGAAATACTGACCATTTACTGCAGCAAATGCCTCCTTTTTTCTAGTTAACAGGAATGCAGGATGCTCCAAATAATTCAGTTCCATCCACCACCAAGTCCTCCCCATATTCCTTCCTTCTTATTTTGTGTGTCCCCACATCCTTGAGTGAAGATGTTTTGCTTATGGGCCAACTGCTAAATTAGATTATAGACCAGTCTAGACTTCTGATGTGCACAGACCAAGGGAAATATCTCCTCCCCTCCCTCCAAGCATGTCCTTACTGCTAGAGATCCCTGCACCTGGAATTTGCACTGCCAGCTCCACATGGTCTCTGTTGTGGCAGCAACCAGCTGCAGTATATTTCCTGAAGGTGTGATTTAATGGTTACATTTGGTCAATATTTGCTCCAGAACCCACTTTTTGCTGGGAGACGTTCGACAACATCAAAGTTGAGGTTTCAGTCTCGTGATAAACGTATTGAACACTCTCCCCTCAGGGGATCCCCAAGGGATTCTTAAAGGTGTAAGATCAAGGCAAATTTCTAAGCAAGGGGTTTTTTTCCAAAATTGTCCATAGGTATGTCAATATGTACTTAGATTATATTGGCTGGAAGAAGTGCACTCAATGGTCTTTTTGCAGACTCCCAGAAGAAAGGGAGTTTTATTTAGCAAAAGCTCTAGAAGTGCTTAACTGAGCCCTGCTTGCCAAGCTGTTTTATCCACTCAAGTAGAGCAATTGAGCACAAATAGAAATTCTGAGGCTCTTGCAAGAGAACAGAGAGCAGAGGCAAAAAGAGATCGTTTTTGGAGAGCTGATGTACTGTCCTTTAATACAGGTAAGAGCCAGGCACGACTGTTCTGAGAGACCTTTCTGTAAATCTCTGTTTGTTTGTCGTGAAGGGAAAAGAAATGCCAAATAACATCCACAGCAGGTAGGAGCAAATGTGATAATGAGAAATGCCAATATAAAAATTGCATGGCTTCTGTTGAATTTCTACTGCACATGATATTAAAAGTAATTTACTCACATTTTTCATTGCATAATGATAATGATTTTATTTGTAGACCATAATTAATACATGATGGGAAGGTTCCTGTGGTTAAAATGCATTATGAGCTATCAGAGATGGAAACATACACAGCATGAGTTTTATTTCTTGGGATTTTTTTTCATTATTTTTTCTATGCTCAAGTAGAGATTCTGCTTTTTAGCTACATTTTCTCAGTAAAATTAGCATATCTGGTAGTGCTGCAATGAGAAGCAGCATTTGTTATAAACACAAAGCATATGATTCGAATGAGAGGGTAAACATTGCATCTTGCATTTATGGAGCCAGTCTTTTGAAACAAGGTATTGTAAACAGAGGAATATGCAAGCAGAAACATAAGGTACTTTATAAAAACATAATTAGAATAAACTGCCATTCTTCATGTACTAACAGCTATGCTGTACTAAGTGTCATCTTTCACTGCCACTTCTTGAAGAAGCTGCGTGCACACCGGCTCCTAAGGTAATTCTTTTATTTGCTGCTAGCTTTTGATTCATTTGACACATCTGACCAGGTGGTTGTTTGATAATAGCATTTTAAGCTACTGTCCTGCACACTTGGTAGAAGTACCTTGGCTGGCTGTTTCAGGCAGGTTACCTTTAGCTCCTCTTCATGTCTTAGTGCTGCACATCGATTTCTGCCAGCATGTTTGCTTCTCGCCTTACTGGCTGTCAGAAATAATCAGCTCACTGTCTCCCATTTATTCAGGTGCAAAGAGAAGCTGCACTTTGTCATATGAATACCAAGGGATGAAGCTGAAAGTCTTGGACCTTCTAAGTAAAGTAGCATAAACAGAGCAAGATGCACACAGATGTATAAGCAAATGTTGTGCTCAATTATAAATTCTGAATAAATTCTGCTTCACCAATTCACAACTTTGGCAGACATTCCTCTAAGTATTCAGAAGAAGATCCCAGAGACATAATTGGTTTTGTTATCAAGTGAGTGAAAACTACACAGATTCATAAAACAATTATTAAACTTTTAGTAACACACATATGGTGTTGTAAAATTATTCTAGAGATATAAAAACCCAGTCCATGCTCTCGCATATTGTTTTTGAATAAGGGATGTACACTGCATGTCAACTGTTTGCAGATTTCTTTATAATTGCCTAACACCAAAGGGAACCTGCTCCCTGCTAATGTAAACACTAAATTCAGGACATTTATTAGTTCTGAGATGTTTTCATTCTGAGAATGTCACAGAGCCTGAGAGAATTAGCCTCCCTGTCTTACTGACAGGGTAATGATAAAGAGAGAATAAGGCTTCAGTCCTACACCTTTTTTTGGTACTGTCATCAGGCCAGAAACTTTCTTGGTTGAGCAACAAAGTCCTCCAGTAAATTTCCTTCTTATGTACCTTCTCAAGGTCATTCTTATGTAGCTAACATAAAAATATAGTGGAGCCCAATTGCTTTCATTACTGTTAGTAAAAGCCAGAAGTATAGTGGCATTAGTAAGGATAAATGGCCATAAATAATACTAATCTACTAAAAATTAAACCAACCCGATTATAAAATCAAAATCAGAATTTAAATTGAGTTGGTATTTTAATGAATGAAAGATTCTGTTTAATTCAATCCTACTTTTCCCTCTAGGTCAGCTTTCTATCTATTAGGATTTCACATGCATATGTCTTCTTGTGTTCAAGACTCTTCTGTTCAAGAAATTGGAGAATCTTTCTCCTTTTTTCTTGCAGAAGGAATCACTGCAACTCTGATGTTGAATTTCTGGAATGAATGATGCAAAGGTTATAGGTTTGAGTATGGCTTAGGTATGTGCTAGCAGTCTAAGGCTGAATATATACAATAAAATGTTGTGATGGTTCTGTTAGTAAAGAAAAAATATCTGTGAGCTACTTGAAAAAACTGAGAAATTTAACTAGACAATAACTTTATTTATACATATAGAACTTAAAATGTGTCACAGAGTTCTGCATTTATTTTCTTCTGGTGGTCTACCTCTTTTTCTATATCCTGTCATTCTTATGCCCAATATTTCTGATCCCTGCTGCCAAAAGAATGCCTTTCCTGCAACCTAAGAGGTTTTTTGACCTCTCCTGCTTTTGCTGGCAGAAGATTTAGAGTGGTTCAGATACCTCCTCTCAGGGGTAGAAAAGGTGAAAAGAAGGTAAGTGGTACTAAAACTGAGCACATTTCTGACTGAAATTTTGTGCTGTATAATGAATACAGAAGGAAAAATTCCCTAACTTTTCTCCAGCACAGTCCTGAAGACTGTACGGATATAAATTAATTACTCTTGCTTTACATTCTTTCACAAATTTGATTCCATCATTTGGAAAATTAAAAATTGATTCACTCCTCCTCTTCTCTCTCTCTGTGAAGACCTAAAGTGCAGTTGTTTTGACATGGTTTGAGACTATTCATTATCCTCATCATCAGAGTAAAGCAAGATGAAGATTTTAAGAGCCATAAAAGTGCTTTAAGCACTGAAAGCCTTTTATAAAGAATTGTGTCTATAGGTTTTTGTGAAAATGGTAACAGAAGCATTAGCCAAAACTGACCACTCTGTAGTTATATTTTCCTTTTCTCTGGGTTATGAAACTGCTTGCTGTATTCTAGACTTAGCACAACACACCAGCACACTTGGATCAGTATTGTCAGCATTTTCTCTGGATGCTTCAGCATATATCAGAGCTGTTGGATAAGTCCAGGTTCATTCCCTCAGTCAATTTTTTATTGCTAAGTTGGTATTTAAATATCTACTTGCTGTATTTAAATGCCACAAAATAATTTCCTGGGTAATAATGGCATATTACTATGACATCAGACAAATTTAAATAATTTATTATTTTGATGAATCAGACTCATATATTTCAGAAAAGCTGTGGGCAAAGTTAAAATCTGCCAAACTAAATAATTTCACTGTGGTACCAGAATAGTGTTGGCTTTTTTTTTTTTTTTTTTTTTTCTCTCTTTTTCTTTCTCCATGTACTTACACACACAGCTGAGAAGTGGCTTCTCTGGTGACTTGCCAATGATGAAGAAAAATCTCTATCTGAGACTGAAGCCATCAACAGATAATCTTCCCAGGCCAGCTTGTCTGAGAATTCCCACTGATGCCTTTCAGAACTTCAGGTATGGCAGCTGGAGAGGTAGCATTGTAAGGCTCTGCAGCAGATAAGGAAAGATTAGGAGCTCAGATAAATACACCCTGAGATTTTGAAATCTCTCTTGTCCCCAGTGCCACAGCCCATCCAGGGCATAAGGCTAATGAAATAGATTATCTGTCATAATAGGTTATCTCTCATAGTAGATTATCTAACATTGTTTGCAGTATAATTAATTTTTCAGCTACTATCTTCTGACCAATATATTAAATTTACCATGTTACTTCTTTAATAGTGATTTCCTTTTTGGCTTGTTAAATAAGCAAGACAATCAAAATGTTACCCTTAATATTGACTTTTGTACCAGGCTACTTAAAATCTCAAGTCAGCTGTTTAAGAAAACTTTTTTCACCAATACCTACCATTTTGAACATTTCTTTATTACATGAGATCCTTTGGGAAAAGAATGACTAGAAACAGATTGTTACATTCATTATTAGCACTGGAATAATGGTGGGACAAGTGCAGGAAAAAAAGTTTTGAAGACTGTGTTTTGAAGTTGCAGAATACATTTTCAGAACCAAATCAAGTCATTTATTACTTTTGTTTCTTTGTTTGTTTGAATTTTGTCCTCTATTGTGCTTTTACCAAAATAATTTTGAACAGGGCAAATCAGCATTTCTCAACTTATTTAAAGCCTCTCAACCATCACCTGCTAGAAAAGGGCCATTGTAAGAGTGAGAAAAACTGTGCAGAGATGTAAAGAGGCAGATTCAGATCAACAAACTGGCCTCATGGCTCATCAATAATTAATTACTCATGGCTCATTAATAACTAATTAATTAGTTTGTTTCATTGTTAAATGAATAAAATAATAGATTTGGGGAAGAGAAAGATATTTGTATCCAGTTTAAGATAAAAATAAAGAAAGGATTGACCCTCTAAAGAAACAGAACACATTGAGAATATGGCTATCACTACATTGGCTATGACACAGGCAAGTTTGTAGGATTTTCTACATGAAAAGAAATCTCATAATATGTTTGGTACCCCCTAATTTGCAGAGGCATTAAACTCTCATTTTTTGTTTTTGTTGTCTTTTGAACTGTGTGTGCAGCTGACAGGATTGAAGCTGTTACCTGAATCATCCAAACCTTTTCTGTCTGCTCCTCACAAAGTGGAAAGATTTTTGCCTAAGTCACACAGTCCATTAAATTCTGCAGACATCCTGAAGGTGGAGCCTGTGTGACTCCAAAACTCACACTTGCCCCACAGCAGGATAATTGGGACCTCATTAATGATCCTGAGGAGACCAACTTTCGGACTGGAAACATTCCAAAACCCAGGATACCTAATTGATAGCAGTCAGCAATAGCTGTCTTGTAAGAATGGCATAAGTCAGGTTCTGAGACTGAAGCTAAGCTTCAGACTATCCCTCTTTCCATCCTAAATCCACAGAGACTTTTCTGGAACAGATCACATAAGCATAATAAATTTTGACCTTAAATGGAAAGGTAGTGCGCTTAAAGTTCCTTCAAATTACTTTCATTAAAAGATATTTTGATTATATAATTTTATTTTTATGCTGTTACCCAATTGACATTAAAAATCCATAGTAATAACACACTTTAGTAATGCTTTAAAGCTTTTATTTAAACAGAACAGAACAGAGATAAAAGTGTGGATGCCCTATTCCTGGAAGTGTTCAAGGCCAGGTTGAGCAGAGCCCTTGAACAACCTGGTTTACTAGAAGGTGTCATGGAAGTATGGGAATTTCTTCAGCATTTTTACCTGTACCTTTTGTGTGATGTGATGATACAGAGATCTTCATTACAGTTTTGAAAAGGGTTTTCAACTTCACTCATAAAGAGGTTTGATGTTACTTGCATCTGATTTTGCAAATGGGAAGAGCGTGCAACAGTTGAAAGGGTGGTAGGCTGGAAATGCCTGCCATGACAACATTTTACCATTTGAAAAACAAAAAAAAATTACATTTATGTGAGGAAATAGTGTCCAAAAAAAATAAGAATGTGGTAAGTAATCTGCATTTTTCTCCCTTGCAGTTCCCAAGGAGAGAAGGGTTTTTCTTTGATTAGCTGCTCTGTTAACCATGGGCTAATGGCTGGCTCAGAGACCAACATCAGCTGCAGATGACAATAAATCTGAAGTGGTGGACAATTTTTTAGGATGCCACTTGCACAGGTGAGGGAGTTTATTGTTATGGATTTTAATGATGTTAAGACCTGATAAGACTGAAATCTTTGTGGTGAATTCACTTTGCACTCTTGAACTGCAGTTTAATACATTAAAGACAACTATTATTGATAACTTTTTCCTTTATTATATTATTCATAATTTAGGCTGGTTAGGACAAAGCTTTCTTCATATGTTCATGTACAGTCCTAGATATTGGTTAGATTAACAGCCTGGAGGGAAAATTAGTATGTAAACAATAAACCACATTGAAAGGAAACATGGCCACAACTGCTCTTTATGGAAAAAACTAATTTTGGGATGATTGGCAGCACGATGGTAATGTAAAATAAATTGTAATGAGTGATTTAACAAGAAAAATCAAAGTTAATAGCATACATAATAACTGAGAACATAATTTAGGAGAGTTGATGTGTTTCAGAGGGTCACAAACAGCTGCATTTTATTATTTATGCAAGAGTTATTGCTACACGCAATGCTAATTAATAAACACTTGAAGTAATAGGATTAAAACTTGACAAAAATCAAGCCAAGTGAGTTTTAAGCCATATTAGTAGTGACATTTCCCCCTCAGATTTCTGACTAATGAGGCAGAAGGATAGCATGGATTTGTAATAGTTTCTATGCATACGTAATTATATCTGAACTCTTGGAGAGAGGGAGGGGACATTGTACAATAGCTCATTCCAAAAAAGGGGAAAATATAAAAAAAACCAAACAGGACAGTGAATATCAGCAGTGCCTCTTGACCTTGTGTTTAAGTGCTATTACTGACTTCATTGAGAGTGAGAGAAACTATCATTAAACCATGATCCATGAAATCTCTTAGGCATATGTAGAACTTTAATGAGCAATACCTTAAATGCTTTAGGCATATGTGTCCAATTTAAACATCTGTCGAGCTCAATCCAATTGTGTGCAATCTGTTTCAGCAAAATTTGAAATTATAGTGGAAAAAAAATAAAAAACAATAAAAATAGGTTTTTATAACAAGGTAAAAATAATAAAGTATATACTTGAAAGAATTGTGTTCAGGGACATGAAAAATGAAAGATTATTGTTTATCTGTGTTGGCTTATTTTCAAGTTTTTCAAAATAAAAATAAAAACTAGAGGAAAAAATGAAAGAGGGATTCTATTAAAATGGGTTTTGAAATAGATTAGAAAATCTGGAAGGAAGCAGTGAAAACAATTTTCCACCTACATCCATGTATATATGGTTGAGTAGGAAACTTTGGCTTTCAAAGATTTTAGGTTTAACTGTTTAGTGAAAGATTTTAAGGTGCTTTTTTCCTTTTTCTGCAATACCAGTTTTTAATAGAAGTGGAACAATAGTCAGACTGATGGAGGTAGAATTAGTGAACGTATTCCCAACAATTCTGTATTTCTGTCAGGTTTCCATGTGCATGTGACTGAGGTCCATGGGCAGTGCTTTGTCACGGAGATGGAGCAGAGAAGCAGCACCACAGAAATGGGTCTGGAATGAGAAGCTGACCAGCTGAGCAAAATCTAACACTTTTCACACACAGCCTCTGCTCAGGCACAGCTTCTTCTGCATGCACCAAGAGAGCCTTACCAGCCTTACTGCCTGGCATGATCTCCCTCTCTAAACATCTAAATCCTCTTTCATTTTTCTGACCTTTCAACTCTGTTATTTATTGATTCTCTACAGAGCTTTTGCAAAAATATGTTTTCAATACAGAAATTAAGCCCAAAACTTGTGCTAGGAGAGAATGAAATTAGTCAGATTATGGAAGGAAAAATTATTCAGACTTGTATTCAGTAGGAGACCATGCTGAGATGAAAGTTTAGAAAGGTCAATGTAAACTTTTTCCCTAAATTCAAAATGGTTACATGTAGGTAAAAATCGCCCTGAATGTACTTTAAATAGTTACTCTAGAATTAGAAGGGGGTGGGGGAAAAAGCAAACAAAAGAGTGTTGGAGAAAAAATACTAAAATATTTTCCTTAATCACCAGACAAAATTTTTGGCTGAAGTCCTGCAATTCCTTTTGTGATACATCTGATTTTGATTGCTGCCTTTTACAGAAGGACCTGAGTTAAACACACCTGGTGTTTAGAACAGAGAGTCACTGTTAAAAAGAGTGGTCAGAGTCAATGAATGAGGGAAATGTTAGAATGGGAAAATTTATTTCAGATTGCTCTAGATGGAGCAATGACTAGAGATGATTTTCAGCAGAAGCACTGAGAAAATATTTATGTGATGTGGTTTGTGAGGAATATGTTCAAAAGAAGGTAGAAATTCCATATGCTTAACCAATGAATGTCAAAATTATATTTAAAAATAATTGCTTTGAAAACTGCAATCATATTTGGAGAATAAATCATTAGAACATCTTGAATGTAACTTCCTTGTCACTGTCATTTACTTGGAAATTTCATCCTGAATATTTCATTTTAAAAGTGTGTATCTTCTTCCCAGCAAAATAAAAACTCATCAGTTGTTCCTATGGGGTTTTTGTCACCATTCTCTCCTAATTTTTGTGACATGTTGTCTTTCTAATACAGTCATGATTAAGTATATACCTTTTAAGAAAACAGGAGTTTGTGACTTTCCATGTGGACTCTGATGCAAATAGAACAAACTAGTCATGTCTAGTATTACACAATGAAATTTGTGTGAAGTTGTTGTCAGAATTATAAAATAAAGGTGATGACTTTTTTGTTTTGTTTTGGTTTGGTTTTTTTTCATTCCATGTGTATTCATATAATTTTGGGTAATTCTGGCAAAAGTGTTTGGGAACTTGAAAGTCTAGAGACATGTTGATCTTCCTCTTGGTTAATATTTACAATTATTTTCCTCTGTTAGATAAGGCAGACACTTCTCTATCTAGTTGAGAAAATAGAAATAATACACCTTCACTAAAATATTAGAGAGAAATTTGACTTGAGTCTTAATTTATGTGAATGTTTCACATTGCTTTAGGAGACATGACTAGGATTCATCAGAAGAAACTAGGAGAGAACATATTCAGTACAAGGAAATAGTTCTCCATGTAATGATCAATTAAGCTGTAGAAGTTTTTGTGCAGAATGCTCTGAGTGCTAAATGCCAAAATAGGTTTGAAACCAGCCTAACAACTTCATAAAAGGAAAAACCCAGTCGAGGATCATTAAAAATAATGGAAGTACTTTAAACTGTCTCAGGAACACCCCTTGAAATGCAGTTTTTCAGGGGATAGGAGAACATATGGTGGCTGTGTTGCCATTTCTTCTCCTCATCTATGTCCCTAGGTAGCCTTGAGTAACAAATGCCAGTGAGAGCACAATAACTTGATTTACTGTCAACAAAATTTAATGCTTTTCCTCCTAGTTTCTTAAGAAAAGTAGATTTGTATCTCATAGTAGAATTAAAATAATATCTCTGCTAGAAGTCAAGCATAACAGTGTTCTGTGGTTGAAAATAAAAGTTTAATTCATGCTTTAGGTGAAAGCAATCATTTGCTGATGAATAAGTTAATGTCCAAAAGTTGAACAATATTTTCTAGAATAATTTCTATGTTAACATTAGTTTACTAGGTTATTTTATTTTCTAGATTAAAAAGTATGTAGAATCTAAACCTAAGTCCACATTCTATCTTACTCCATTAGATTGATAATATAAGTCAATGGTATACATATTTTTTCTTTTCTGATTTATGTCTGGATTGATGCCACCAAGTGTATCAGTAGCAAATAGTCAGACGAATTTTAAAATTCATTTTTCAGAAATGGAACTTTTGGAATTCACTTGTTACGAAAACTATGGTTAATGAATATTTTTTGATAATGGAAGAGATCCTATCTAAAATGAATCCTTTCAATTTAGCAAATGATGTAGCAATTAGTTAAAATAGAAAGTTCCTATAAGGATACTGGAAGCCATAAAACAGTTGTTCTACTAAATTGATCTGGCTTGTTAAATTGATGAATCTCCTAGAAATTCATTTTCATCCAGTGCTAGCACTGTGGGAACATTTCTGATTATTATTTCATAATATGCCATGGGGTATCATTACTTTGTAAGTCTTGCAAAGTCTAAGTTGTGTTTTCCTTTCATTTTTACAAGGAGAAAACTCACAAGGAAAGTCCATTAAAAATACATGATTTTGTTTGGCATGGCTTGATCTCCTTTTTGAATTGTATGAGGTTGTACTCCATGATTTTGGAGGTTTTTCTAACTTTGACAGTTCCATGATCCTACAATTTACTGTGTATTTGAACAAGTCTTAGTTCTTCACTATTAAACCAGTTCATGTGTCTACAACCTTACAAAATGTCTTAAAATAAGAATTAACTTTTTTTTTCCCAGCAACAAAATGGTCATGTCCAGTGGGATATGTTCTTCCTAAGCATGTTGAAAGTCTCTGCCAGATGCTTTATTCCTTTAACATTTGCAAAGTTTTTGTTTCTGTTCTCATGAGTCCCGCTGTTATGTTTAAAGCTGAAAAGGATAAACGTTGATGCAAACTCATTTCCATCAAAAATACCAAGCTGATTGCAAAGTAATCTATAAGCAAGTACCCCAGGCTCCAGAACACATATTCTGTAATATTCTGCAATATTCTGTAATATTCTGTTTTATTTGTACCAAATGGCAACCCAAACTGTATTCAGAATCCAGAAGGTTTGAGCTGCTTACAGAAAAGAGACAAAGCTTGCTCCAGAGAAGATTTGAAGGCAGTAGGATGGTATATAATTAAAAAGACAGAACATTATATTTATTCACTTAGGACCAGATTTTTGAAGGCATTATTACAATTGGAATTCAAACAGATGCCAAAGCAGAGAGTCAGATACTTACTATCACTAATTTCAGTGGGGGTTAAGTGCTTTTCGAAATTAAATTTTCTTAAGTGCATGTTTGCATCACCTTATAGAAAAAAAAAAAAAAAAAAAAAAAAAAAAAAAGGAAACCCCATATTAGACTTTATGTCAAATCAAAAATCATATCCCAAAAGTGATCTCCTCACAGCGATTCCTGTGGGACATCCTCTTAGCAAAACTGGAAGTGATTCATTCCAGCTTGTGCAAGATGTGTACTGGTGAGGGGATATGTGTTTTCTTTCTTAATGTAAAAGAAGTTTTTAAAATTATTTTAATATTCTAATTTGTTACTCTGAGTGTATTGCAAAGATTTTTTTTTTTTGCACCTTATTCACTTATTCAAATTCTTCTTTACTAAATTACTATAACAGGCTTACAAGAAGTTTATTACTTTTCCATCTTTTAAATAATTTTATCTGTAAACCCATCCTGTTTAATTATTTCTATGTTAAGTCAATAAAATTATTTTAGAGATTTGGGCCTCTTTATTTAGTTTATGCAGGGACTTGGAGTATAAAGCAATGAAAACAATCAGTAAACTGTGCCCAATAGTGCAATATTTATTGTTTATACATCTCTTATTTTGTAATATTCAAAACTGGTCTTTGGTCAATTTTTTCTAAAGATAATGGAAATTAAGCACAAAAAGATGACAAGATTGTCTGGAGTGAAGGGCACTCTAAGTCCTGAATGAACTTAAGCATAGGTAAAAACAATAGTTTCTGATTTGGGGTACTCTGCAACATGAATTTAGATAACTTACTTCCTATTTTAGACAACTCTCAGCATCCTGGCCAAAGGTTATATTTAAGCAAATGAATTCAAATAATTTTCTTTGGATACTTTTTTCATTTATTATGACAAATGTGTGGGGTCTCTGGTATGTATGCTTAAGGTACTGCATCATTTTAAACCCTTGAGTTCCTACCAGGTTTATTAAATGCCATGGCTGGCACTGGTGATGAAATGGAATTGTGGTGAAACAAGGTCAACAGTCTCTTTAGAAAGGTGTGGTACTGGAGAAGAGTTTGTGTATCAAATCCTTTCCTCAAAATGAGCAGCTGCCCCAGGATTTCAGAGTCATGTTTTGTCCTCAGAAAGAAGGATACAGCCTGCGCCAAAGAATATTTCACTGAACATTTAGTTTTCATGGCTCATTTCTGAAACCTGTAATGGAGATATCTTCTTTGTTACTTAGGTTTTTGGCAGAAATATGTTTTATTATGCTCCTTATTTTTAAGACTGAGAAATGAGATTTTTCTCATGTGCTTCTAAACTCAATTTTTGATTGCTATCTTGTTCCATAATGTTGTTCACTAAAACCTTTGAGGTAACAATATCTTCATGTTCTGGTGCTTGAACATCTGCTGCTGAAATCTCTCCTACTGAGCATCCTTTATTACAATGGATTTCTCTAGGAATCTTGATTGCTTGACTCAGTTGGCTGTATGGAAGCCTTGGATATCTTGGTATCCTGGACAAGTCCAGTTAACTGCAGAGGCTTGCAGTCTTAAATTTAGACTTGCCCCAGTAGTCATGATCACTCATGTTATTCAGTTGATTTTTCTGTTCCTCTTGGGCTAGAAGGTATTTAATTTTACTACTGAATAGAGTTTGCATGTACTAGAAAGCTGTGAAGATAATTCTATTTCAGTGTTGGAAAAACCTTTCTATTTCTGTAATTACAAGACTATTGGATACAGATTTATTATACCATTTAAGTAGGACTCTTATGTTGGCAAAGCAGAACAGAAATGGAAAGTTATGTTGATTCAGGAGGATACTAAAGCACAATTGTGATTCACACCATAAAAATGACCTCCTCAGAGCCTAATTCAGAAAGAGCTTAAATAAAAGCCATTCTGCCAACTGCTCACCTGCTGCAGATTTAGCTTCCCACTCGTCATGTCCTAAGCAAATACCAGTGTATTCTTTGGGCAAGTGTGAGGGTGTTCAGCTCCTGCATTGCTCCTAACCACTCCTACATAAGAAGAATTTAAAAGAAATAAAAAAAGAATACCACATTGTAATTAAAAAGCAATTAACTTTTAAGGGTATGTTTCATTTATTAACTTCTCAGCAATCTTTTGTTACCCATTCATTTTGTGAAAATGCCATGTTACCTGCAAAAGGGTAACACCTTCCCTAGAAGGATGATTCTTAAGTCCACAAAAGACATTAAAGACTGATTAGTTTTATAGCTAGTAACTTTTTTTTTATATTGATATTCACTTGATGTGAATTCTTTCTGTCAAGTTTGTCACAAAACAAATTTTGTTAACCTGATTACTCATAAGAAATGAATAAAAGAGTTTAGAGATTCCATTGAAGTGGATACATTGCTTTTATTTAAATGAGTAGCTATAAATACATTTTTATGTTATTTACCATCTTGCAATTCCTAGAACTCATAAATAAACTTTATAATCTGCAGTAGCTGTTATATGAGTGTGAGTGATTGAAATGCTATAATGTTTTGTAAATGTAATTTCAGCAAGCACAATCGATCATTACTCAAAGTAAAACTTGATTTTCTGGAATGTTAGTTATTTGTCTGAAGCCTAGCTGGAATTTCCAGACTATAATTTTCCTCTCAAATGATTTGTTTGTGCTTGGCATTAACAGGTTATTAGGGTCCCTGTCAGCTTCCACAATGAGTTAAAACACAAACATGAAATTTGGCAATGGTGTTCCAGTCTGATAACATGTGTGTTTGTGCTCACATTGCTGGATGTGCTTGAGTGCAGTGATGTCCCCTTGTGGGCAAGGCCCTGCACAGAATTTATAAAGGAGATAAATATTTGCCTTGAGTCTTCTTCTCCAGAGTTTGCACTGATTGCATACTTGTATGCAAATGGCTCTGCAGTGGGAACTTGGGTGGATGTCAAATACTTGTCTCAAAGGGCAGAAACAACCCAGTCCATGTCACTGCCATCTTAATTTTGAGTATCTGGAGTCTTTAAAATTAAGCTAAACCCCATGACATGTGTCTTGGCTGTAACTGTAATTTAAATCTTGATTCCTTCTCTCAAATTTCATCACTCAAAGACATGACTGCTATCTTGGCATTTGTATTTTCCATTTGCCTGGCAAGGTCTCATGGCTTAGAGAAGACTGTAGACCCTTTAATTAGAGGGGCATCTTCCACCATTCCTCATGTGCAAGGTGAGGGAAAAGAGGCCTGAGAAAATACATCCATGAAAGATAAGAAGGTAGATTTTGTGCTGCCTGAGCTGCTGAGTCCCCTAAGGATGCTCCAAGTGTGGGTGTAACACTTGCTGGAATATTTTGCTTTAATAGGCTTTGGCAGATCCTTAACCCTTTAAAGAGCAGTGATTATGTGGGAAGGACCTGAAAAAGATAATAGTAAAATGCTCCTGATCAACATCTTTTAGTACTGAAGCTTTCTACTTGGTCAGCTAATGCAAAATCAGTGACATCCTGAAATAATTAAGTGTTTTATTACCCAAGCAGTCCCCACTGCTGTTAAAAATATTTTGTAAAATTAATTTGAAGGGTACTGTGACCTGTTAATGTCTTCACTTCTGACATATTATCAGTATACAGATCTACAATCTAATGTTACCTAGCAAAAAATATCACCTAGCACCAGGACTGAGAACTACTTCTTAACAGGATTTGAGAAACATTTTTAGGTGAGTTGACTTTGGGGAATAACAAAAAGACTGCTTATCCTAAAAATGTGTAGTTCTTTTTATTCTCTGTATGAATTAACATGTTTTATATAGGAAAAAATCTATTAAATGGAGAAAGAAGGAGTCAATAAAAGCATTGATTTTATTGGTATGATGACCACAAACATTTTAAAAAGTGATGGAAATTTATGTGTATTTATTGAGCTTTACCTCCCCTAATTTTCATGGTATTTTGCTCCCCTGCTATAAAAAATTATTCACCTATTATTTCCTCCCTTTGTCTTGCTGTTTTCTGCCACATCCTCAGAATCTGCACCTATGACTCCACAGAGATGTCCCTTTCCAGAGTACTAAATCAGCACAAAATGTGTCACTTTTTGTCATCCCTAGTGTTGGGGCAGCTTTCTGCAGTGCATGGGCACCAAATTATCCTGGGACAGGGCAAAGAATGCAGGCAAGGAGCTCAGAGTGATCAGGGGGAGGTGTCAGCAGGGAAAGCTGCAAACTTGGCCCATAAACCAGGGGGAAATCTGAGCACTTCCCTAGGGACTTCTTAATCAGGGCTGAAATGTCACAGAGATTATGCCAGAGGTAAAGTACCTTCTGGAATGATTTTGGGCTTCATTCTGCTGCCACTATTAATGCAGACTGTCTTTTCCCAGGAGGGGAATATTTCACTTCAGCAGGATTATCAGTTTGAAGGAGTGTTGCTTCACACAAGTGGTCCTGTTTCAATAAACCTTGTTTGACAGTGAAGGCTGCAGTGTTCTCCTGTGCTTTCTGAGCCTGCACAAGGATAGATGTGTATGGGCTTTTTACAGTTCTTCCTGTCAGATTAATTTCAAGGAGTCAGGAGCATTAACAACTCCTTCACTTAAAGAGGACTGGTAAGGATTTCTGTCTCCCTGTCTGCCATGCCTCTAATAATTGCCTAGCTCCCAGCAGAGCACTGTAGACCACTAATGCTGCACCGAGGTACCAGACATGGTGTCCCTGAAGCATCTATGCAAGAAAGAGAAAGGGACAAGCCACACTGGGGGAGGGAGCTCCCATCTTCTGTGCACCTCAGAGGGAAGGGATGGGTACTTTCATCTGGGTTAGGGGCTGGATGGTGTTAGGAGGGAGCAAGGGAAGGAGGCAGAAAAGCTCTGCATCACAGACTTCATGCTGAGTGGGGCATGAAGCTCACGCACATAGGAATTAATCATTTTCTGAGACTAAATGCTAATAACAACAAAAAAAATGTCAGCTGCATATCAGTGCCCTTACTCCTTCAAGGAGATCATAATTCTGCATCAAAATCTATCATTTTCCCATTGTTTTGGACTCTTGCATGTTATGTGTGTGCTTGTGTGTCAATGGAGCAGGAAGGTCAGCCCTGAACTGTTTATTCCCCAGAAACATTTGTCATGCTGTTAAATAATCACCTGTACTGTGGAAGAGCCTTTATTTGAATTATGTCCACACATGTTAACTAGAACTGGTCTGCTCTTTCTGTATACATTTAACAATCTAAAAATCTCCTTGATGTCAGATGGTATATAAACTACCAAGTATTTTGAAAGTAGTCTTGTTTTGTGCAAAGTTGTTTTGCTGACTCCCTCTTATCCAAGGTGTTCCTATGCTGATAGCATCTTGTTTTCTTAAGTGAATTTCTTGTAAAAAGATTATGTCAGCTTTTTTCTGTTTCAAAATATTTTTGTGGTTATAACTCTATACCATTTATGTTCCCCATTACAATTTCAATTATCTGGTTTGCCATAATTCCCCTCTGTAATATTTGAACATTTGATATACTATAAAATGTCATTGTCAAGTTTTAATATAACTATAAAAACACTAGTATTCTAAAACTATTTGGAGATGCTCATTTTTTAAGTGATTAATATATCAAATATAACCCTGAAAAACCTAATAAATTAATTTGCATAAATTTCAGTTCATCTTTAGCCCAGTTTCTCATTAACAGCCTCTGTTGATTTCTTATATCAGCATTAAATCACTAATCCATAAAAATGATAAAATTAGTTATTTGCAAAAAAAAAAAAGGAAAGATGGTAAGTTGAAGTAATACGGATAATCAACACAGTTGTGGCTAAACTGCAAGAAATAAATAAGCAAGAAAGACCAGAAGGGTGTGAATTTTCTTTCCTTTTGTGGTATCCAGATGTGACTCTACTGGTACAAAAAAAAAAAAAAAAAAAGTGTGTGCTGTTTGAAGTTTTTCCTTGAAAAATTCTATTACAGGCTAGTCATCATATCCAAATTTCCCTGGCTGATGGAATCTGACAGGATCACAGCCTGTGGGAATATGTCTGTAGGCCAGTAATTTTTGTTTGCTCTTGTCAGAAATACTCAAAAGGGTAAGGCCATCTGCTTTCCAGCAATTAGATACTCCCCTTTCAATTGTAATATACTGTGAGCCAGATAATTTATTCATCCCAAGGTAAATGTATACACTAGCAGTATGGTGGAAATGGAGAGAACTGAGCCTGACAGAGAAATAAACAGCTCTGCTGCACCTCATGCCACACAGATACTCAAAGTGTCACACTGGCTGTCCCTCCGAAGCATCCTTTCCCAGCCCCCTCCTCTTGCTTTGGGACATGAAGGAAAGCTATCATTGCCCATTACTGGGAGATTCTGAAGAACTGTGGTTATTTGGTTTAAAATTTTCAGTGGTCCACGAAGATGTAAATGGATTGTCTGATATGTGTTATAACACATCTGGTAACAGCAGAAAGAATACTGGCAGATAGAGCACAACCAGTGAGCAAGACAGAGCATCAAGGAAATCAAAGCAAACAAGCAGAAGTGTGCACCAATAAAGGAGACAAATAATTATTACTCGCTTTTGTTTGATTAGGCTGATAAAACATGAATTAGGGAAACATCAAATTCTGGAATCCATGTTTATGGTATGTTCCCTTTTTCCCCATGGTGAGGTTTTGAGTCCTACCAGTGGAAGAGCTTCCTGCTAGAGTTAATCCCATGTAAGATTGAAAAATTTGACTTTGAAGCACTTACTGTAACAGGAGCCATATTTAAAGAACCTGAGCTAACCACAGAAAAAGGAAAAAACATCTTGTGAATACTAAGGCTCTAAAATAAATCAGGAGCTCCTCTTAACTGTATTTCTACACAAATGGTAATTATACAATTTTAAAGGGTAAGAGGTCAAGTAAATATTTCTCTGAAGGAAAACTCTGTTTCTAAGCTCTTTCAATATTCATAAAAATTCTGATACAAATCTAATCAAAAGTGTCTGGCTGTTGCTTTTTAATAGTAAAATAAAAGAAAATATTGTAGTTAATCTGCTTTGAATGTTGGAGAGACTCAGAAAATTCTATACCACTGCAACTAAAAACATGAGAATTTTATCTGGCATTTGAAAAAATTGTTCAAATCAGTAGTGAGCAGTTTTTAAGCACACACATTACTCAAATTTCATTTGATGGAACTGATTTTTAACAATATGTGTCCACGATATAGATGCAACTCTTCCTAGAAATGGTCTCACATCAATCATTCACTCGCAGGATATGGGAGATACTAAGAAGTGCCATGTGACATCTGTGATGGTCACGTGACCATGCGGGCAGGGTCACATGACATCCACAGCAGTCACATGACTGGGTGGGGGCCATGTGACACCTGTGATGGTCACGTGACCACGTGGCCAGGGCCACGTGACATCCACAGCAGTCACATGACTGGGTGGGACCATGTGACACCTGTGGTGGTCACGTGACCACGTGGCCAGGGCCACATGACAGCCACAGCAGTCACGTGACTGGTTGGGGGCATGTGACAGCTGTGGCAGTCACATGACCATGTGGGCAGGGTCATATGGCATCCACAGCAGCCACGTGACTGGGGACAATGTGACACCTGTGGTGGTCACGTGACCATGCGGGCAGGGCCACATGACATCCACAGCAGTCACATGACTGGGTGGGGCCATGTGACACCCACAACAGTCACATGGCCTGGGGCTGGGCATGGCATTTCCATCTGCCATGATGTTGGATTTTGGCATTAATTCCGTGGGCTCGTTGATTTAGCACTCTCACACCTGATGTTTTTGTACACACCCCTGCCAGCCGTCAGTTGCAGTGGAGGCTGGAATTTGTCTTGCTTTAGGTGAAACAAAGTGATTTTTACAGACATATTAAATAGCAGAACAGATTGCAAAACCCCAGGCTAGATATCACTAGGAGCTTAAGAGACTTCTTCAGGGCAATTTTTTTTCTACTTCACTTCATAAGTAGGATAAGGTAAACACCAACCCTTTATGAACAAACATTGCTTTATATAAACCCACAGACAGGAGACATTTACTTACAAAAGGAAGTTAAAGCCTGACAGAAATATGATGTATATTACTTCTACCTTAATGGAAATGTGAAGATTTGTTTTCATTTTATAGAAAGAACTTGCTTCTCACAAATTCTTGGAAAATATACTTCTTTTTTTAAAAAACTTCAGTCTAGCTGAATTGAGGTTACAACCCTAAAATGTTTCCTAACACTAATCTCACATATTACCAGGGTGATAATAACTTTCTTCAGCTGAGAGTTGTGAAAAACGAACAGGGAATAGGATTGCTGATCTTTCATTTTTGTTCTTCCAGTCACCTTTTCTGAACATATATGCCATTAAATCTTTAGCCTAGGAAATAGAACAAAGATTTATTGCCTCAAAGTCGAATTTCCCAGACACAAAAACAGAGGAAAATACGAGGCTGCTGGTTTATGAAAAAGGGAGGCAATGTGTCAGACCTACCTTGTCTGCTACAGTGGTATTTCAATACATTCCAAAATATATATATCTTAAAATATATATATTTCCTTCTTTCTCCTGGAGTTCTAATATTTGAAATTTCATATTAAATATAATCTATTTTTCAGTTTATCTTCATGTTTGACATGCTACTAGGTGAATTTCAAGTAAGCACTGGCTTACAGGGGACATCTCTTATGTGTGACAAAGCCACGACCCTCCTGTTCATTCATAGCACATTTCTTCGTCCAGCAGGATTGTTTTTAGCAACATTGCCACAAAAGAGAGAATAACAGCACTGAGGGGGTTGTAAGACCTCTCTGGAAACTTGTGGCATTTGTTTGTTTAGGATCTCTATAAGTATTCTGGCATTTTGCTCCAGATTGAGCATCATGGAGCACCATGTCTGAGAGAATAATCAGTATCTTATCTAAATTAAAATCTAAATGAAATCCATGTGCCTTGCAATTCAACCTTCTCTTTGCTGTCTGTTTTATTGTTGGGCTGAATTCCCTCTTGTTTTAAAGAAGGTGCAGAAATGCTAAAATCTCCAAAAGAATCAGTCAGGACAAAGCAATATATTCAAAGGAAGAATGAGAAGAAATAGGAAGAGCGAGTTCAGGTATCACATTAGTCTGTTCTCATTCTTTTCCTTCCTTTTTTCTACAAACATGACATGATAGGAATGCTGGATACTACTACTGCAGGTAGTTTTAAGCTGGCTGAGTAGAGTAGGAAAATCATGTCTATGTTTTCCAGGTTATTTAATCTAAATGTTTCTAGATGATTGGAGGGATCACTGGGGTAAATTAAATATGGCATTCTGCTTTAATTGACACCTACCTTTCAGTGGTTAGGTACATCTTGGACACAAGGTATTTCTGAAAACAAAATAAAGCAAGAAAAGTGTGGTAACACCATCTGTCTTACAAACAGTGAAATTAAGCTAAGAAATGAAATGTAAGGTGTGAGTACTGATAGGGCCCTGGCCAGGTCTGTGGATCAGCCAGACTGTTCCTATCCACACTTGGCAGAAGGGGCTGCATGTTTGCTGCCTCATGCTGGTTGGGGACCAAACCTCCCATCCCATGGGGCAGGCTTGGAGGGGCCCTTCAGGCAGCCACTGCCCTCTCAGGGGGCATATTGATGCTTTGGGAGTTTGAAGTTTATTATTTGCTCTTCTGTGTCCTTCCATAAAGGACCTTGTGTATCTCCTTGGAAAAATATTGTGAAAAATTTTTGCTATTTTAGTACCTAGCAGAGAACATGTTTGTATTCAGTTTAAAGTCAGGCATAGGTTATGTCAAAGATTTGTTTAGCACTACCAAAAGCAGAATGCTATAGTGTATCTAATTAGAAATAAAGTGTACCAGCTTTAGCTAGTTCAAAGACAGAAAATATTTTAATATTCTCTATTTATGTCACATTATATTCTGTAAAAGTCTAATGTTTCTGCTAACTTTGTTATAATCTAATGTTCCCTATATTGAAAACAAATACTCAGGAAACAAGTATTCATTTAGTTTCACTGAAAAGCATTGGTTTGGCTATTAGGTGTTTGAACTTTTAAAAAAACCCAGCAAAACCAAAAGTAACAAAAAACAACTCCCAGCCAAAATGCAATAAAACAGTTTCAAAGACCAAGTACATCAAAGTATAGAAGTTTAATAGTAAGAAATGAAGAGGAAGCAATTTCTGTGATTCAACCAGTCAATAATCCATTGAAAGTTTAGCCAGAAAATGAGAGAAGACACTGAACAGCCAATTAAGCATCATTAGTGGGTATTCTTTCTTTTTCATGTTGTACTATAAAACATCTAAGGTACAGTGGTAATGCAAGGACCTTAGGTGCACAGACTGATTTTCTGCTTTATCTCTTCTCCTATCATCCATTCAGTGTGACCCTTGATGGAGTAACTGCATTCACTAATTACTTAACTGTTTTTGTGTACTTGGATCAACATAATTTGGATCAAAGGGCAGATAGGGAAATATTTCAAAGCAGTTTTCTGAGAGTCAAATCTGAAAATCTTATATATTGAACTTTGCCTTGAATTGATTTTGCAAAACAGAGTTGGCCCTTTCTCTGAAATTCAGCAATTAATTTTTTCAGTGACAGGCAGAACTTAAGCAAGCAATGACAGCTCAGATATAGACTCTTCTTTCAAGCATTACAGAATCTAAATTTTGAAGCAATTACTTTTCAAAGAAGCATCTATATTCTCCTAGAAGCTCCCCTTAGTATTGGGAATTGTCCCATCCCTAGCTTTATTTTCTCATTGCAAGAGGGAGCTGCTCAAAGAATTACATTTTGTGAATGAAGAAAATGCTCAGCATCCTGAGTCTTTCCTCTGACTTGCCAAGCCCATGCAGTGCCTAAAATATAACTACAGTTGATGGAGTTTGATTTCACTGTAACTTTCTAAAATGATAGAACCTTTCAGCCTGTGAGAATGAACTCTTGTACATCTGGCAAACAGTACTGCTGCCAGAGCAAGTTCAGAGTTCCCTCTTTGTGACATAGTGAGATATGTGCTGTGCTGTGGATAAAAATCCATCATATTTCCTTCCTCTGTGCCAATGAAAATGTTATTTGAAAGGCCTGCCTGTTACACAAACACATCACATCAACCTGCAGATTTAACCTGCTGTAATACTAATGTGTACAACAGTAAAAACTGAAGCAGGAGAGTTTGCTGAATGCATACTTTATTTTAATTTGCTGCCTTGCTCAGACTTAATAATAAAACCACTGTAAGTTAAAAATAATGTGCATTTTTTAATGATTTTTTAATATATTCTCATACAAATTGTTAAAAAAAACTCAGTTCCTCCAGGCTTTCCCTAGATAATTTTTCCTCCTTCTGTAGTATGACTGTTAACCTGAAAGAGTATCCTACCTGTGAACAGGCCTTTATTTCACTTATTCCTTTTATAGCCATATATTATATTATTTTCATTCACATTTTCTGAAAGAACAGCCTTATGGAAATTCTTTTGGTGTTTAGTTTGTTTACTGTTGTGAAAAGTAATTTAAGTACAGCTGAAAGAACCTATAATTTACTATTTTCACTTCAAACATTACTGGCATATTAACATTAGAGCTGGTTAATAATGTAGGAGTGTTCACTGCAGATGCTAACTCTGAATGACTCAATTCTAAATTTTCAGGACAGGTGTTCCAAAATCCTGCTCTCTATGTCAGTGCCTCTGAGGTGTTCGAGATATACACAATGAAAATTGACTAAAAAGAGTTACTCTGTTTTCTTTGGTAAATTTAAGGTACAGGTGCTTCATTTTGCATTTTTCAGAAACACTTGTCTGCTGGTGGTCTCTTAGGTAGTAGCTTAAAACCTTATGAGCTGCCAAATTGGAAAAACTCGTGGTTTTGCTGATTAACATACAATATCTAGCTCTGTTTTTAGATTGAGTGCACTTAAAAAGTCACCTTTGAGCTGTTCCTTCAATGCATCACATGATGGGTACTTTTTCCCAGGATGTGAGCAGCCTGCTGCCTTCTGCAACACTGCTGTCCTTTTTGGTTTGTTCCTTCAGTAGCACTACTAGTCAGCTTTTAAGTTTTTCATGTTTGTTTCCTAAGATATCTGGTGTCCACTTTGAGAACTATAGATGTAAATTCCCCCACATTTATCAGAACTTGATGTTCCTGTAGGATGCTCAGGTGTATTTTGAGGTGTTGCCCCTTTGGAATGTCCTGCTCTTACATTAATGGATGCATCACACTCAAAAAGAGCTAATGATAAAGATTTCCTGGCAGCAGCTTCTTCTCTTTAATATGGAATATAATCTGTTTAGCATGTATGAGGTAGCTAATTTGTTCAAGAAACGTGTTACTTGATAAGCTGTAGATTTGGGTATTGCATAATAAAGATGGCAATTCATTAATACATTTATAGACATAAATACATCATAGTTGGAAAAAAAACCCACCTCAAATTTAATTTTAAAATTAAAACAATGGTGTGTTGAAGTCATTTATTTAATTGTTCTTCAGCTGTCTGACCCATGGTGAGATTACTGAAGTATGGAGCCAAACAGCCAACATTATATTTAGCTTTGTTTATTGAAATAATGAAGGGGCATTCGTGATAAAGTACTAAAGTGTGTAATAGAAAGTAATGTAGTGTGAAATAAATTTATGTTTGGAAACCAAGAAAAATACAATAAAAGTTCAAGGCTTAGATGTATTTCAAATCCACTTTATATTGTTGTTTTTATAGAAGAATGGTTGTGACACAGGCTAGGAAAAATTGCAGGAATATGTTTTGAAACCAAAATAATTTATGAAAAATTAAATACTGCCTTCAGGCTTTTCTTGCAGTACAGGAACTGAAAAAAGGTGTCGGAAATGACCACAAACTGTGTAATTATTGACTTGGGTTTGCAATTTCATATATAGATTTTTGTATGCTGTATTTCAGACAGCCAGTGATAGTGATTGCTTGTTAAACTTGAGTCAGGGGAAACACAGAGAAATAGTGGTAATGGATATGATTCCAGCATGATAATAGTAATGGATTATAATTTAAAAAAAAATTTAAATGCATGCACATATCATGTGCTTCCACATTCTTCCCAGACACTTATCACAAGTCAAAAAAACATCTCTCAAATAAAGGAAGTGTTTTTAAAAATGTTTTCACCTAAAACTAATAGATATCTAAGAACATTTAAATTATTGTCTGACGTGACAGCTAGGTGTTTGCTTAATTATAGCATGATAATTTTTTTTTTCTTTTTGCCATTTTGTATTTTAACAAAATGACAGATAAATTAAAATGACACTACTTAATATGCCATGTGCTATAACAAACTATTGTCAAGTTTGTAATTATTAGCAGAGCCTATTTATGTTTCACTTTGTGATACAAAGATTTCCTGACCAAGCTTGTGAGAGCCTAAATCAGGTGCTTTAAACCACTTTCTCTTTCTGAATCTCTAAATTCTGAGCACTTGTGTGTTACTAAAACTGAATAATTATCTTGTTGGAAAACCACACAAACACCTGCTCGTAAGCCTGAAGAGTTGTTCATTACTTTTCAGACATTCATAGGATTGTTTTCTTTTAAAGATGTATGAAAAACTGAATAAAAATCCATATTTTTAAAAGCATGCTTTTCTCGTATCAATCTCTTGATTTCATGCACAAACCCAAGCATTTTAGACTATTGCAAACATCATTTTTCAAAATAGTTTTCTGATATTGACCCCAGTGATTAAATATTATCTTAAAAGAGAAAGGGTTAAATTCATGAAATTCTTCTCACCTTCAGAGCTCCAGACAAAATTACATTTGGCTTCATCTTCAGTGCAGTTGGGGTTCTGATGGCAGCAATTATAATACATTCATTGGAATGTGACAAAGCTGTTAAAAAAATCTCTGCCAATGTGTCATGTATGGCAGTTGCCTGGAGACTGGGTGGGCATCACTTGCACTCTTCAGGTGTTCAGCAGTTGTAGCTTGTAAATATTTCGGGTAAGAGAAACACCAAAGGTATTATATTCAGTCATCATGTTGTCTTCGAAAAGGAGAATGTTTTTGGTATGGATTTTTGCATAAGATGGAATGTGAGGTTATACTTGTTAGCTCTCAATCCAATTGTGTTCGTTTCAAAAGATTCCAGGATTTTCTTAACTGTGCTCTTTTCTAAGCCACCCTCTAGTGATGAGGAATGGACAGGAGATTAAGTCATTGGCTGGGACTTGGGAGACCTCAGCACTATCCCATGAATGCTTCCTGTAAAACATTGGAAATATTATTTATTTCCTCTGGGTTTTGTGGTTGTTGTTGTGGTTGTTGTTTTTCAGATCATTAATATTAAGTCAATTTGTGCCACGGCAATCACATTCTCTAAAGTCAAAGGAGTGAGAAGAGATCTGAAGCTGACCAAAGAACACCAGGTACCCTATATAGTCAATAGACTGTCTTTGTTCATGGTGAGTCATGCACTAATTTCTATGATAATATCATTTTTTCTAATGGGGGACAACAGTCAGGCCTTATGAAAACTGAATACGAATATGAGTAAAAACAGACACAAGAAGTTTCTGTGCCCTAGTCATGGAAAGAGGTAGGATAATAGGAGCAAACAATGTGAAATTAATAAAAATAAATATAAAATAATGGGTTGTGCATGCTTGGATCTTGCTGGGACATTTAACCATCAAAGATTTTATGCACCAAAAAAATCCAAAAGCATTGATACCCTCACCACCTCCTGAAAAGCATCCTGGCAAGAAGGCACACATCTCCCTGTGTGCCATTCCTGAGAACAGTAATTACAAACCTGCGTGGGAAGCAGGCACTGCTTTGTGGCACAGTGGGGACCCAGAGGCAGCTTTGTGGAGTAGGGGCTGTTTGCACCTGGAAATCAAATGCTCCTGACTCTGCCACTACCAGAGCTGGGTATTTACAAAACTGAGAATTTCTTCCAGAAGGAAGAAAAAGCAAGCACAAACCTTCACTCTTCACATTTACATAACTTTTTATTCTGGTTTTATTAGAGTAAAAACAAACATAGACAATGAAGTCTGCTCCCCAGAGAAATTTTAAACCAAAATAAAGCCAGAAGTTGTAAATAGCAATTATTTGCCAACAAAAGGAAACTAAGAAAGTGCATAGGCTTTGAGAAGAAAACCAACTTCTACTGCATATTAGGTGAGCATTATTATGGTTCCTAATTATATTTAATGTAATATCACATAGTTGTTTATCCATGAAGCAGGCACAAGTATTAAGATATTAAAATATTGACAAAAATATTTTAAGACGTGCATATAAATCTGAGATGCTCAACTTCTGCACGATAATTCCCCAACAAATACTCAGAGATCAAAAGAACTAGAAACATAAAGAACTGCAAACTTCACCCTGAATAGTTCAGTGGAGCTGTTTCCTCTTTAGGTAGCTGGTGTCTGTTTTCTCAAAGATTTAGATTTGTACCACGCTAGTAACTGATTTCCAGTCTAAAAAGGTAATGCTCTTACCAAAGACCTTTTTCCATCTATGTCCATCAGGCCTGCAATGTTGTATTCCATGCATAATAGGAAAAGTGCTTATACCCTTGGTGCATGTCACTACTGAGGTAAAGTGCAAAAATATTAAAAAATACTGTGTGCAATGAGCCACAGTGTTGGCCATTCTCATGTTGCAGACTAGGAAGAGTACAGAAAAACGGATCTGCATCTTTTTCCTGATTTCTCCATAAACCTACTTGCTTACAAATGCAGAAATTGTGACAGCAACTGTAGTATCCAAATGCCAAATGTGTTGGAGGAAGGTATTCCATGTTCTCTGTAATTTAGAACACTATTGCTCTTATCATGAAATAAGCAGTTATCAAAGGAGCTATAAAAAAGCCTTTCCTTGAAACTCCATTTTATAGCTTTGAAAATGCTATCCCACTTGCAGGAGAAAACACCAAGGGAAAGAGTCTTGGACTGACTTCCTTTAAAGAACACTATTAAAAATATATTAGGTCTTTAAAATTATTAGGAAAGATAAGTGTTTCTCAGAGCTGTCAAAAAATACCTGTACTTATTCAAAGGAAAGAATGACCCAACTTTTTCTGTGCATTATTAACCTGTTCTCATGAGGGTTATCAGATGTGAACAAGAGAAGGCAGACATAGCTCTCAGGTCAAAATTCCAGCTGACCAAGTGGGTTTAAAATATACCATGACATATACAAAATATGGGGGAACAAGCAATTACTTTACATCAAGAATTTGCTTTGCAATTTGAGGATTCTCTTTGGGCTCACTGCTGTGAGGCAGTGCACAAACTTTCTAGAGGAAAGTAGGTACCCTGAAGTAGGGGAGGATTGAACCAGCTGACCCCTGGGGAGGATTTGAACCTGGCTTTATTGCCTTCCACGAAGGAATGCATTTCAGAAACGTCTCGCCCATGGATTTCTGGAGCCGAGGGGATGTGCTTGTTATTGGGAATCTGTAGGAGCAAACAGCCTCCTGCCCATCCCAGCACCCCCCTGTGGGATGCACCTACCAGGTTTGGGGATGTAGTGCAGAAAAATGTCATCTGTGTTTTGTAACGAGGACCTTGACTTTCTCAAGGAAAAGGGTAGATTTTTAGTGTTCCCTAAAGCTCAGGACATGGAATACAATCAAATAAGGAGTATTTCTCAGGGGGTGGCTCTGCAGAGACATGTTGTTCTCTTTCCGTGATATGTCTGTAATTTTGAATTTCATCTTTTGATGCTGTTACCATTTTTTTCCCCAAGAACTCCTCAGTGTAGGAGCATACTTACTCTACAGAGAATTTCTTCATTTTAAAGGGCTTCTCAGTGTGAGTGTCCATCCAGTCAGCAGAAGCTTTCTTGTCATCAGATGTTATTGTAGTGTGGTCTGGTTTTGAGTTTTTCCCCAGAGAAGTAGGTCACCCTTACTAAATTTCCTTGAATGTTTGTTTTTTTGGCTTAGTCTCTGCTTCCATGTGTTAATTCTTTTTTTTTTTTTTTTTTTTCTCAGTTGGATTATCTCCCACAGATCTTCTGGATCAGTATTGGGGTATTTCCATGTGCACACATACAAATATGACCTGTATCAGGAGACCTTATACAGGGTGTTTAAACTGTCTGTTCATGAGACACTGATTGATGTCTCAATACATTTTGGGGTGTATGTGTGTGAAGGAAGGGACAGGTTGGGTCTGGCCCATGTGAGGCAGTGCCCTGTCCTGTGCTCCCCACTCCCAGAGCCTGTATCCCAGCCTGGCAGGGGCTGCCCATCCCTGGCACAGCACAGACAATGCTCCACACCCACCTCTGGAGCCCCAGCCCAACCCCTGAGTGGCCAAATGACCCAAAATCCCACCTGGGAGAAGGGGCCAGGAAGGCCAAGGGGTATTTAAAGCAGAACATGGGGTAGGTACATTTTTTCACCCTACCTCCTCTTGGAATTTCTATCAGCTGAGCACTGCTGGAAAACAGGAGTTGGTAGCTGTATGTCTGCTTTTCTATATATCTTTTCTGTCTCTCTTTCTCTCCTAATTCCCTCTTCTTGTCCTTTTGGAGTCACTTAAAATAGAATGGGCTTGGACATTGTGAAGTTGAACGGGTTAAGTTAATGCTTTAGGAAGTGTTTCATGTCGACTGAATGCTGGTCTAAACCTTCTGCAAAAGTTCTCTGGTTCTCTAATGTTTCTAGTCAAGCCTTTTTTGTTGCTTTGACCTCTTCAGAACATCTTGTCAGTGTTTCTCCCATGCATCTAACTTGGAGCACACGAACAAGTGTAAGCCCTCTTAAAAGTTACATTAAGTAGTTTTGTAGTTACAATCTTATCTCTCACTTTTTGCCTTCCATGTTTATAAAAGTGTCTCACTAGATAATGAGTTGCTCAAGTTCAATTTCACTTTATTCCCTAGTGATGAGCTCCCCAAATCATAACCAGCAAGGTACCAAGGCTATGAGTGGATTTGAAGACCTTTCCTGCACATGTATGCCATATCCTCTTCCCATCAAAAATGAGGGAATTCTACTGCATGGGGCAGAATGAGCCATAGAGAGCCATTCAGCACCACACCTGCCCTGCTTAACTTAGAAAATAAAAGTTATTCTAGTCAGGCTCTGGTTTTTTCCTTACTCTTGACTCCAAGCCTAGGCTGACCTTATTTCAGTGTCACTTCTCCTAAATATTCTGAGAACAAAGGGCAGTTTTTCCTTGGCAGAGGAGAAGCAGTCTTATCATTAGGAAAATATTTGTGACAGGTCAAAGTAACTGGCTTTTTATATTACCTCCATCTTAAATTTTTCATGATTCAAGCAGCTGTGGAGGATGTAACTAGAGAGAAGTAACTTCTCAGAGGGGTTTGTGTGCTCAGACTCAGGTGGAAAGGAGCTCTGGTAAGCACTGGGAGAACAGGAACTAAAGGAGTAACATAACTTCTCCATATGTAAAAGATATTTGTGGTCCCAGTAAAATATTGTTGGATCTACAATCACTGTTTTCTGCTTATTGTTTCTTGAGTCTCAAAAATTCTTTCTCACTGTTTTCCAAAACAGTCACCTACCTAGTGTGTATGCATGCTGATTTTTTGGTTTGGTTAAACTGAATTATTGTTGCCAAGGACTGCCTGGTCTGTGTCTCTACCTCTTCAGAACTTACCAGTCTGTCAAGCCTTATGTCGTCTGCAGATCTTGTTCAGTAACACTGATGTTGTCTTTGAAGTCATCAGTTAATATTTGGGATAATTTTAGCACATGAACTGCCTTGTAGAGGACCCTGCTAGTCTCAAGGGTTTGCCTGCCTGTATGTGGGGGAGTACTAAATTGAAGATTGCCATTCCTAAATCATGGCACTATAACCTTGTGTAAATTTTACATAAAACAGGCTACACATTTAATAAATGGAGATAATCTGGTTTGGGAGGCTTTTTAAGATGAGTTTCATAATTTTTCTTTTTTTTTTCAATTTCTCATCTCCTGTTGAAATCTCCTTGCTTACCTCCTATTTCTAAACAAGATTCATAATGCTAAACATGGACAGTTTCATCCACTGTGTGATATTGCTCAATATAATGATATGATTCAGGTGCAAATTGAGACTCAAAATGGAGCATAGTGGGTTTAAGTAGCTGTGTGTCATTATTCAGCCTGGTTTCACAGTCAAAAGTGTCTAATAGAGAATATAGTTAGAAAAATGAAAATATATTTAATGATCTAAAGGAGACCTGCAAGGGAGCTGGAGACAGACTTTTTGTAAGTGACAGGAAAAGGGGCAATGGCTTCAAACTGAAAGTGAGCATCTTTAGATATTGGGGAGAAATTTTTTTCCATGAGTGTGGTGAGAACAGATTGTGGTTACTAGGTTAAAAGAAAGTCAGAGAAACATGAATATTTCTAATAATTTTCATGATTTTGCAGTTCTATTTTTAATTAAAAACTTAACTTCTCTGTGCTAATTTATTCTTCTGAAATTCTTAATAAAATATAGGAAAAGAGGTCCTTACTCAGAACATCTCATAATATATTTTATTCCAAATTTAGGTATAGCATTAATACTTTCTGTGGGAAACAGTAAAGTTTGGACAAGATTGCTTACTACTTAAATATGTGGGAAAGCAATGTGCAAAAAAATAATAAAATTAGTAATTAATGCAAATTATTTTGTCCTGGGGAAAAACCATGAACCTTTTCTGCATTTGCTTATTGAACTGCCTGATGGAATAGGAAAGCATATGGGTAGGAGATTAATAATTCAGTCTGTAATAGAAATAATGTGATTTATTCTGCTATTAAGTTAACATGCACTATATATCACATTGGTGTATTACTACATGAAAACACTCTTATAAGAGGGAATTTAAAAGATTTTGCTGTGATAACTTCCATAACGAAGCAGACATTTCATTATTCCATTCTGGAGTAAAAGTAAAATGCTATTTCAGCTTTTCAAAAGATTACTTTTACTGTCTACTGACACGATAAAAAAGGGGGAAATTATCAGAGTCCTGTGGATAGGGAGATTTTCCTTCTCTCTTTCTTTTTTTTTGTTTTTTAATTTTGAAAGCTTGAAGAAAGGAAGGGAGATTCTAGGAAACCTTTAAATTTCCAGTATCTTTGGGGTTTATTTTCCTTTCCTCACATGGATAAAGTTCATAAAAGTCTGTGACCAGGAAGGTCAATATGTTTAAATACAATTCAAATCTGTATCCAGTCCTACTGAAAATCCACTCTGCCACAGCTGTACTCTGTGGTACAAAATAATGTTTTTGAGTTGCTTTTCAGGCAGACAACTTGACATGCACCAAAGACATAGAGATATATTAAAAAATGTTATACTTTCTATATTGCATAAAGCAGAAAGGGGGTCAAGGAGCAAAGATTAGACCTTGACTTTCTTTGCTCTTATGTGATAAAAGCATGTAGTTGTGTTCACAGGGGCAACAGCTAACACCGACTAAAAATGAATTTTCTTTCTCATCTCCAGCTGTAATTGACTTTCATCTTCTTTGTTGCCACGGGCTATTATTCTGTACACCTGCTCTCAGCCAGGAGTACAATGAAAAAGAATCAATCTCTGAAAAGAAAGTTATCACCAGCCAATAACCCCGGGTCACTTTCAGGGGTCTGGCGGTGTTCCGTCCCGTCGCCAAAACGCCTGGCCATTATGAACTGGCAGCAGCCTCTCAGCTGCTCCTCCTGGGGAGCACAAAACCACAGTGTGCTGGGCAGGGCATCTAGAACCTGGTGTTAAAGTAGGGAGATTCTGGTTTGTGCATCCAGAATAGATTGTGTGAGCAGTGATGGACAGGATTGCATGAGAAGCGTTATTTCTGAGAAGATGGGTGAGTGCTTCTGTATTCTCTGTGCATTGGCTTTTTTCTCTTCAAAGCTGCTCGTGCTCTGTGATTTTCTGAGTTTAAAATTCAAGTATTGCAGAAATTTATTGATTAGTAGCAAACTGCCAAGGCATTCACTGAGAATATTTGTGTTCTAGGCTTTTAGACTGCAGGTGCAAGTATTCTTATCATGGCATGGGTAAGCATTGCTGTTAGACTCTGTTTCCTGGTGTTGACATCCATAATTTTAAATGATCACTCTGCAGATTTGCCACATTGAATTCATTTATTTCAGCAGCTATTTCTGCAACTAAACTAATTTGCTTGAATGAAAATATATAGGTGATCTGGATATTTTCAAAATAAATATAATCAGTTTTTGACTGCCTTGGGAAAGTACGCTTATTTTTTGTGTAGAAGAGATATATAAATAGAAGTGTGGCATTTCCAGGTTCACCTCACAGTAGATCTGAAAATATTGAGTCTGCTGAGTCATCAGTTCAGCAGTTGTCATTGACATGTGTTGGATACACTACAATGATTGACTTGATCTCTAAATCAAAACTGAATAATAGTTTAGGATATGTCATAGCCCTGGCACAGAGCTTCCTGTCAGGAGGTCAGAACTGATTGTTCCTCTGCAGAAGGACTTCTTAATTGGAAATATTACAATGATTTTTTCTTTCCACCCTTAGAAACTGAGGTTCAAAAACATTTCAGTATTGATTCTAAAAAGATTTTGAAATCTTTTCTTTGGTGAAGATGCTTCTGCCAGAACTCAGTGACAAACAATTAAGATAAGACCTGTTATTTCAGGTAGAGTCCTTTATTCCCACAGAGTCCAAGACAAATCTGTCAGGATGAGAACCAAACACCACCCCTATGCTCTTCCAGTTTGAATTCAGCCAAGCCTACTCCCCACACAGCTCCTGACAGCATGGTGGTACATCACCTTTCACAGGAGAAATATCTGGGAGAACCTGCATGAGCTCAGAGAAGCTCAGAGGGGAATGAGCCCTGGGAGAAATGTACATTTTACTTTCCTTTAAGGGTGTCTGAGCTCTCACAGAGGAGGAGCTGAGCAGAGTGGGTTGTCAGGGCTTATTTGGACAGACAGCAATCTGCAAGCACAGACAAAGATTTAGACAGCTGGCAAATCAGATGTAAAGAGGTTCTGCAGATGACCGAGACATTTGGAAAGGACTTATCACGTGTGTAAGTAGGAATTGAACTGCACAGATTGACAGACACAATCTCAGCTGAGATGATGACATGCTGCATTTCTGGGCTAGCAGGTGTCAGTGTCTTTAACTATTTTGTTTTCCACAATATAATTATTCCACCTGTGGTCTGCTCCTGTTTTTTTGTTTTTATTTGAATGGTGTGTCTGTTTATAAATCCAGTGTGACTGGATGTTTCTGAAATATCCCAGATGTTAAGGAATTAAATGGGATGAAAGGAGGGAAATGAAAAGTCGGTTAATGGATACATCAAAAAGCTTTGATTAATTATTTTTTATTGCTCCTTTTATGAGTCTTGGATTACAGTTTGGTTCTGGGAAAAGCCAAGACCTTGTTCCATTCCATGGACACGCCCAGATCTGATCTGTGAAAATGGGCTGACGTTCTGTCTCATGACATTCACTGAAGCCTAAAATCTCGAGGGAGATTTGTCTGGCTAGCTCATGTGGGATAGAGAGCCTGGCTGAAATCACCTGGCTTTGCAACTCCACACTGAGCTGCAGAGATCACAGTACCTCTGTCTCTAGATGGAGCCATCTTCCTGCAAACCTTCCTGCAAATCCTGCTTGGAGTCTGTCTGGTCAAGATGAAGGCAGCCTGCTCCCTGGTCATCTTCTTTGCAGGTTTATTTAGAATGATCTAACTGAAAAAAAAACCATTATATCTGTTCTTCATGAAAACATGTGTAAAGAAAAACTTTAACAATAAGACCTTACCTAATCAGAGTGGTTTCTTTTAAAAGTGGTATGATTAGATGTGGTCAATTAACATCCTATTCAAGAGCACTCATCATAAAGCCAATTATATGACAGCCAAAACCACACAGTTCCTTCTGGATGCAATGGAAATAAGTCACACCAAAACAAAGCTGACTTTTTAACTGCATTCACAGTCTGTAAACAGGCCCTCACAAATGAATCCCCTGGCTGCCTTCTCTCCTAGCACTCCCCACTGCAGCCTTCTCCTCAGGCTTTCACAAATCTCTACCAGCCCAGCAATTCCACTCTCTTCATCTCAGTCCAGAGAAGCTGATTGCTGCTAATGTGATACCCTACACTTATATCCTATCACTGGGAATGTCAGGTGGTGTTTTCCCATTGCCATGGTATGCTGCAGCTGTTTTCAGAACACAGTAGGCCAAGAGCTGATTTAAATTACAGCTGTAGTGCCATCAAATGTGATTTCACTTTCACAAATCTAAAAGCAGAGCATGTGCCAAATGGTTCCTATAAAGCAGTTCCCATACACACTGCTTGTGTAGCTGAAGTGCAGCTTTATCTAGGAGAGAAATTTCCTCAGACACACACAATAAAGCAGTTTTTAAAGCCATAAATCTGCTTAATGTTGACTACTTGTACAATCAATAAAATAAATTGATTTTATAGTATATTTTTTGGTACAATATTAGCAGATAAACAGCTTGCTTTTTCTGTTGTTGAAGAAAAGGAAGGAAGAGCCTCCAGCAGCTACATGCTCTGCACTTCCACTGACCCATTTATTCCTCACTCCTCACTGCCTGTGTTCCCTTCATTCCTGGGGTTCCACATCTCTGCCAGCATTAGGCTGTGTTTTGAGGGCTTACAAAAATTATAGTTTTCACAGGATGGCAAATCAGGAAGGGAAGCTGATCAGAAATTCCCAAAGGAATATACCAATATGGCAGTTTTAGGTATTGCACCTGAAATCACTTCCCTGTTGGTCATAGTACATCAAAAATCTTCCCTAAGCACACTGATTGACAATTCAGTTCTTATTATCCATGTGGATATTTTTTCCCAGGACCAAATTTAGTTACAGTTTTTACTTTTTGGTTCCTGGGAAAAAAAATAAAAAAAATCTTACCTCGTTGTCAGTATTGGAGGCCATTGCTTTCAGGAGGATCAGAGCTATCTAAGGAAACAACATCTCAGGCTTTCTTGAATATTCTAAACCTGAAAACTTTGTTCAAGACAGAGCAAATGGAGCAACTGCTGAAGTACCAGGCTCCTTGTGAGCAAGTCAGCAGATACTGTCTTATTCATGTACTTCTCTCTGAACTTGTTTTCTTTTCTGAGGCTACTCAGTAATTCCTCCAGCTTAATGAGCTAACATTTGGCAACCACTGAGCAACTTTGATTTAGTGATGTGACAGCCTTAGAAATCTGCAGCAAGTGTGCTCAGAGCTGGCTGCTGGCACTTTGGCATACTAGCAGGTACTGACTTCAGCTGAAAACATGGATTTTGGTACTGACAGAAACTCCACGTTGCCTCTGTGGCACTTGTACTGCATGTCAGCCTCTGTCAGTGCAGGACTGCTTGCTGTCATCACGTGAAATTAGCCTAACATACAGACTTACTGACTTGTGGGTGCTAACAGCTAAGGGAGATTTTAATTCAGAATGAGATTCCAAGCATAAGGGATTCACTCTGTGTTTCCAGTCTAGCTGAATTTTCTAATATTTTAAATATTGCAACCATACTTCTTGATGTTTGTAATTCAAGCTTCCCTTGATATTAGAGTTTTAAAAAATCTGAAAGCTTATCCTTAGGAAAAAATAAAGCTGCATTGGGTTCTAAATAATGAATTTATAGTACTGAAGACTATTATGTAACAGACCCCAAAGAAGTATTAGTATTCCTTTCCAGAAACTGACACTTCTCAGTATTATTTATTGATTTTCTCTGATACAATTGCAATCCAATTGACCCTTTGATAAACCTCATTCAGAAGTCAGTGAAAGCAAAGATTGTGAAACAGAACCAGAATGGAAACAACTGAGAAAAAAATATTATAGGAACAATTAACCTCCTCTCCCATTATTCACGAACAGTTTTTTTCCCAAAAATATGGGGGACTTAACACATGTTTCTTAGGATTAGAAAACATATCTTGTTACATTGGCTAAATCATATTTAGATGAAAAAAAAAATACATGTCTTTGTCATATAGAACCTGATATTTACATCTGCTCCATTTTTTGCTTGTTTTTAGACTTTATTTGAAGAAAAATCTGAAGTATGACTATTAAACCACTCAGGTGATAATGAGGAAATAATATCCTGATAGCACTGGGCAGATCACTCTGGATGTATTAAATAGGAGAGTGGAGTTTCAGCAACATGTATCCAAAGGTCTAAGTGGTTTTGGTGATAATTACAAAATATTTTCTTTGGAGTCCATCATTGCAATTATCAGCATCAGGTCTGCATGATGTTATTATCTCCATATTGAGTTCAAGTAACCCTAATATTAATTTCTTTTCAGAGATGATGAAGTTGATGAAGGTGTATATGGCCCAATGTTTACAGCCTTGTGTTTATTTTTTTTAACCTTGCCCTCTCCAGATTAAATATTAAGCCCATTTTTTTTCCCTAGTGTTAAACCTTATTTATAACAGAAGACTTCAGAAACTGATTTTGTTTATGCATTACCTGTATAACTATGAATATATTTTTGCTAACTGGAATTACAAGAGACTGCTGGTAAGATGTTGATGATTGCTATCATTTTCTGTAATGAAGGTGTACAGTCTTCTCTGCATGACATTGTGTTTTATACCTAGGAAGAAATGGGTTTCTCTGGCTCCCAGGACACACTCTTATCAGTGAGTAAGATTTGGCTACAGAATGTGTTATAATCGTTCACCTTTGTGGGGGTACAAATAACATACTGGATTTCTCATGCAAAGAGATGCCAGGAAATTCTTTGTGTTCCTGGAGATTTCAATAGTCTCCCAAGATTAGGACCATTGATTTGATTTGGTATCTCCTGTGTGGTTAGAAAGCAATCACAATTTGCTACTTTTAATACTTTTACATAGAATATGGATGGGGCATGGCAACAAATATAAAACAATATATACAGATAGAAATGTATGTCGTTATTTGAAAAATTTCAGGAGCTTTTCTTATACTATTAGTCTTTATCTGCAACCAAAATAAGGCATATACTCATGGATTTCCTGCTTTCTTATGTTAACTAAGTGTGCTTTTTCCAGTGAAGTTATAACTTTCAAAATATCTGCAATAATATTTAATTGATGGAAATTAATTATGACCTTTAAATTTGGTAAACATGACTATGAACCATGTTACTTCATTAAGAATAATTAAAATATTTATTTGGTCTCTTGAGGAGTGAGAAAGTGCTTCTCAGTCATCTTGTTGCATGGGAGTAGCCTTTTCACAACATCACTTATATCTTTTGTGCAAAAGGAGGTGTTTTTTTTTTTTATTCCCCTATTTCAAATCCATTTCACTGAACTTTGCTAACTCACATAGCTGTAACAGCCCTTGAAATAGTCCATATCTCATTTTTTACAGACTGGCACTATCTTAAAACACTGATGTCAAGAAAGACAATTGCAGGTAATGTGAATCAGAGTGAATTTTAGCTTTTCAACCAAGACTTTTGCAAAAAAAAAAAAAAAAAAAAAAAAAGCAAGATCCATATCTATTTGCAAATACAGCCAAAATTTACAAAATGCTATTATTCATAGACTGGAGGAGAGGAGTAGAGGAGAGAGAAGAAAGGGGGAAAGAAAGGCAAAGGCACAGGGAAAGAAATGGCTGCAGAAATAGGAGTTGCATTCCCTTTCCAGAGTGTGCTGTGGCAGATGCTGGATGAGGATGAGCCCTGGCTGCCTGTGCTGGTACCCATGGGAAGCCACAGAAGAATTTCCATCTAACCTCCATCCCCCTGGAGGACCCAGGGGTCCAGCAGAGCTTGTACCACCCCTGCTCTCAGTGAACAGCTGCTTGCTATGTGCTAAGGGAAGTGCAACAAGGAAAAAATGTGAAAATATTTCAGATGCCTACAAGAATGTGTGTAAAATCCATGTGGAAGATGTGCTTCACCTTGTGCCTTATTGTACTGCATCATGGCCCCACTGCAGGGATAGAAAGTGCATCTTGCCACAGGAAATCTCTCCCCTTTGCTCTTCAGTCCCTGTGATTAGATTACTGGTTTGATAGCAATATTTTTTGTTTGCTCTCACAGAGTATTTATCTTTTGTTTTGCTTTAATATTACATTTATCATGTCGTTCATAACAAGTACATTGGGTTCTGAAAACCTCACTACTGCTCCTAACATTGTACAGTGTAATTATTCTGTTTTGGTTTGGGGGTTTTGTTTCTTTTGCTGTTTTTTCACCTCTGCTCATTTTTCTTGCTCTCCTGCCCCTGCCTAACAAAGATTCACTGAAATAGAAAGCAGGCTTGTAATAACTGCCTGTTGTGTTTTTGCTTAATGTACTGTGCAAAATATGACAAGGGTGAATGTTAGTAGATGTAACAGCAGTCAAAATGTTTCCTTATTCCAGCTGTTGTATCCTCCATATGCAGTATGTAGAAAAGATGTTAAGCAAACTGGGAGAGTAAGTTGTGAATCTTAAGGTCAGAAAATGCAGCTCAATTTTTTTTCTCTTTCCCTGAATAGGAAAAATGTGGTGAAATAGTGTAGTATCTAAGCCTAATATTTTTTTCAATTGTTACTGCCTTAAATTTCTCAAATATTTATAATATACATAATTTTTTCAATACAAACTGCAGAGATATCTTTGTGCCATATTGAAGTAGATCACGATAGCTTTTCACCTTCAGCTAGATGCTGTTTAACTAAGAAACCTTTGTGTTAATTTAATTCAATTTAAATCATTCTTGGCATCCTACTAACAAACTATATTAATAAACCATTCCAGTCCAACACACATTTTGCAAGTTGCAGTCTCTGTGAAAACATTATTTAATTTATCTAATTGCTATACATTTACTTTAAAAGCTCATCTGTCACAACACCACATGTATTTCTTATATTTTCTGAAAGAGTATGCTGTATTTCCAACCTCCATACACAACACATGAAACAGTTGCTGTCACCCATACTCTTTCTCTTTCTGGCTTTGATTCTTATACTTGAGAGGTATCTGCATGCCAATTTTTATTGCTTTGCTAACCCAAATATATTCATCTTGGATGCATTCATTACCCCAGGCTGTCTTTGGTATTCCAAGAAAAGAAACTGCATGATGTATATTCATTTTTTCAGTTCTATAACTTTATTTGTTTATTTGTAAATCAATCTATTTCAAGCCTCAAATCAAGGCTTGCAATGTCAGATTGAATCAAGAATCAAGCAATTCCCTGGCTTCTGTTTTGACAGAAATTCCAGGTTTTTCTGCAGACCTTTGCATAAGATTTACTCTGTAAAGCAAAGGTATCTCTGTAGGTGAGAAACAGACAACTGTATTAGCAAAAGCTGCCAAGTAGGCTGACTTAAAAGTCAGCCTTAAATGTAAATTCAATTTAAAGGTGGTGACACACTTGTTATATTTAAATGAGGCTCAGAGAACCTGCTCTGGAAGGAACGAGAGCTCAGGGCATTACAATTACCATGATCAGATGCATTTAGAGAAATGGATCCACTTATTTTGTAAATGAACAAATGTGTGTAATTGCATAATTGCTTCAACAATAAATGTCCTGCAGGATATCTGCATGTGGAAACTTAATTCCACCCAAGTGGAATATTTTAGGTTATACTGCAATACTTCTGTTTGGTGCTGAATGCTAACATTTCTTCTAGAGGTTTTTCTCCTGAGATGCATCAATGAGCTATTTCCTCTGCTTATCTCTTCAAGAATCTGAAAATGTAAGATATAAAATTTATTACCTCATAGGGAATTTTTCTGTGAATTATTTTGCAGGACACCTGACTCTGAGCCTCTAGTTTTGCCATCATAACATTCTAACTTAAAAGCAGTGGAACTGTCTCTTGCTTTCTCTTCAATTACCACACTTCCTTTTGGACATTCATAATTAACAGCAAGTCTCAGATTTTATTTGATTCCTTCCTAATCCTTTCCAGAAGCTTTATGGGAGACACTCACTTCACAATCCTGCTGATCAGAGCTGGGTAAATGAGCCCTCCTTCTGTCAGGAGGGTTCATGCCTTTGGAAAGGTTTAGAAAAAGGTTTTATCTGAGAATAAAAGACAGACAGATGGATGTTAGTCTGGGAACATCAAAAATAGAGAAGCCTATCTGTGCCTCTTTAATTCATTATGCTGCAAATTTTGAAATGTTTTCCCTCAAGCCTTCCCCAGCAGAGTTAGTATTTACAGGGCATTACATGAAATAAGATGTTATGCCGTGGGGAAAGCATGATGGAAGGGGAAAAAGGAGATAACTGTATAACATGAATTTTAGGGGAGAAACTTGCTGCTATTTCCCTCACAGGCAGAGAGAGTAGGTGGAGTGCAAATCAAACCTACCAAAGAAGATCAGACTGATCTCAAGGTTCAGGTATACATTTCTGGAAGGAACATGCTTCCAGGCAGAAACTATCATGACCAATGGGTGTTTTGTGAATATCAAAGTGATGCAGAGCTGGGGCTGACGTGCCCTTTGCCCTGTCACTCCTCTCAGCACATGTGGGGCTTCTTGACTCCCATTTGCCAGGCTTCCATCTCCCCCCTGGCACCTATTAGGGGCTTCCTTTTGAAGATACCAATTAAAGATTTGAAATGCTGAATTTTTCATTGCTGGTTGAAAAGAAAGCTTTTATGGAAATTGAAAAGGTGGGGAAGGCCTATTGCCAAGTGCCTGTGTACTAAAATAAGCAGGGGTTTGTTTGGGAACTGATTTCTGGACTTCAGCACCTAAATCCTTCTTGTCTTTATCCTTAGGGTGAATAAATACCTCAGCTAATGATGACAAGAGGTCTTTTCTGGCTTGTGGGAACTTCATGGGGATGAATGCATTTAGAAAGAGCTCCCACTTTGGTGGATCCCATGATAAAAGAGGCCAGCTAGCTGTCTGTAGGGACATGATTTGGCTGTTATGAGCTTTGTATCTGGCTATAGGCAACTTGCTCTCCTGATAACATCCAGCACGAGACCTGTTAGTAACCAGCTTTAAAATAACCCAGAAAACAATCTATAAATTGCACACAATTAAAATAAGACTTTTAATTTGGGTGGCTTCCATCATTCCTTCTCCTTAAGTTTTGATGTATTTTAAAGGTGAAAACATAGTATAAACAGACAGTATGGAATAAAATTTATCTTGAGGACAAAGATGATGGAGGCAACTAAGGTAGTTTTAAAGTGTTGATTTTTGCTGCTGATGTTTGATTCTATGTGTTTTAAAGTAAAACAAACTTGCAAAGTAGGAGAAAAAAAAAATAACCACAGAAGGAAAAGAAAATGCAGCTTCTCTCTGTCATCTTGTGTCTCTGGAATTTCCTTCCCCTGCAGCCTTGCTGCTGGGGTGCTACAGGCACAGTGAAATGGCTTATCAGCCACTCTGAAACTCAGCAAACTTTTAGCAGCCTTACATTGTTTAAAACATTGCTTTTCATTGGAGTCTCATGGCTGTGCTGCAAAAAGGTGGTGTTTCTTATCTGGCTGAACTCAGTGTATATTAGAGAGAAACTAGGAAAAGAACCACAAGAGGGAAAACCAGGAGGAAAAAAAAAGAAAATATGCTGGGGAAGCAATAAAAGCTGGAATCAAGTGGTAGTGCCAGGTATTGTCAGATCTAGGTGGAGCTGGTGGAGGGGAAGATGCTGTTTAATTTTCCCTCTGCTTTGAGTCTACTGGGATGCATTTCTCAATCAGAATAACAAAGGCACTGTGGCAAAATTAATTTCTCACATTTGTTGTAGTTGTGGATGTGCCATCCCCAAAAGGCTGTGACAGGCCCTTTCCAAAATATCAGCCCTGTGAAGAGTGGCTCATGGTAATTTCAGTATCCAATATATGACCCCCCTTTTTAGAGCTAGATGTTGTCTTGCTGATCAACAGCCTGGTCAGGAGCACTGAGGTGAGTTTAGATCAAACATCTGCAGTTTGAATCAGACTTTTCTGTTATTGCAGTGTATTTAGGTTACTTTTGAGAGAAAATATAGAATATAGGCTGAAATAAACTCTGACAAGAACAGGGCTATAGGGTAGTCACCACTGTGTGATTAAATAAGACTTGATCTTTTGACATGGTTCAGTCTCCTCTCAACCTCTAATTGTATCTGTTCTGCCTTCAATCTGCAGCAATAAGTTAATGCCTTTTACTAGCTGAGCCATTATGCCTAAATAAGGGATTGCAAATAAATAGGGGGAGACAATTCCAAACACACACACAAATAGAGAGGGACAGCTCTCAACATATGGCAATGAATGTAGCCATAAGGCTAAAATATGTATTTTAACTGCCAAATTTCTGAGCAGCTTCCAACTGGCTTTCATTTGGCTTCAACTGTATATCTGACAGTCACTGTAAGCTCAGGTTTTGTGCCATATCATTTCTGTGCTCAGTGCCTGGTACTTAGTTGGGCAGCATTAATTTGCACTATAGGCTGAGACTGTTCAGGGAAGAAATATTTTATGTTTGAACTCGATATACTGGATGCAACTATTAGTGCAAAGTAGTAGTTTATGTTGCTATTACTTTCCAAATTAATATAAAGGTAATCATTATTAATATTTGATATCAAGTCTCAATGCTCGCTGTCTTCATCTTTTCATAGAATTTCTACTCATATTCTAGAAAATACTATTTGACTGTCCAGTCTTTATCAAATTACTATCCAACATTAATCAAGCAAATTTTAATAGTTTGTGCTTCAAAGTAAAATAGCCATTGTGGCATTTCAACAGGAAAGAGCCCCCCTGAGAGGAAGTGAATCCATATGGCCTTTTTAATAATATTTTTTTTTCAATTCATACATAAAGAAGAACAAAAATTTCCTCTCCAAGGCTAACCTGCAATAAAGGAAGATAGCAGTAAGGTGATGAGCAAGCACCTGGATAGGCTGTGTCTTGCAGCTGGGGTTATTCTGGACACAAAACCTTCCTGGAAAAGCAGGGCAGATGTATGAAATTTGGGGTTGTTTCTCTGACTATTGCTAGGGAAGGAAGCCTGACAAAGGCCATGGACTTGGGCTGATGTGTTGGTTTGGAGAGGGTGTCCCAGCCCTCCCTCCATCCTCCCAATGGAAGCAGCAGGTGCTAAACACCCTACAATGGGAAAAAAGGGATCCCTTAAAAAATACACTGTTCATTCACACAATTGCCATCTCCTCTTTACCAACAGCATAGGAAACCTGCCACTTTTTTTACTTTCACCTACCCCAAATAGGATTTTCCATATTGAAATTGAAAAGTAAATTATTTTTTAGAAATGATTTTGCACTTTGAAACCCTTTCTGACCAAAAAAAACCCCCCATCTTCTTAGGGCTCTTCAAGCAAGATATAATATCCTGATGTCACTTGATTGAACCTCCTCTGCTAATAATCTATATTCTCAGAACCAATCAAGAATTAGACCAGAAAACAAGATGCTTCCTAGAAAAAAAAAGGGTATAGCCACAAAATATTTTACAACTAATATTAAGAGGCCAAAGATTCCAAGGAAAAATAGGGGGGAAAACACTATGGTGAGGACACTCTGTGCAAAGTATTTCCCACAGTTATTTTGACAGAAAACATGAACAGAAATATTCTTTTTACATGGGAAATCATTTTAGGAACATCTTAATGCTAGAAATATGATACCTGCACACTGTGAAATGAACCCATTAAATTAAATATTTTTTATAACTTGCAAAATGTAAGGTAAATTAGCATAATAAATGTAAATACAATTTCTGTAATTATGCTATTGCAAATCTTAAATTCATTCAGGTAAAGAGTGAATCTGATTTGCATCTGTGAAATTCAGTTTAGTATTTCCAATGAGAAAAATATGAACCTCTAATGCAATCCTGTTAATTGGAAAAAGAGAGGTTATTTTGGCTATCATATGACAACATGTTATCCCCTCCTTTTGAAGTGACAGAGAGAACAACCTGGGACCTTTCTTCTTCCTTGCTAATACAGATTATTTGCTTAGGGCCCTTGTATTTACCATTTCCAATTTTCACCTGTCAGCTCTAAAATGCAATCTAAATTCAGATACCTAAAAATCATTTCATCCCCAGCTGTTTTTTTCTGTTTCTTCCTTCACTCATGGGGCACTGCTGGAGCAGAGGAAGGTGCAAAAGCAGGGAGAGCCTGCAGGGTGGTGGGAGCTGGGGCTCTGACCTCACACCTCTGCCCTCAGCTGCTGCTTTGCCACCTGCTCCAGTCATGAGGGTGAATGGCACCTCATGTGTTAATGGGAATTCACAGAATAATGATCTTTCTGGGGAAAAAAACCCTCTTTACAGCTTGCTAGTTGCATTTGTCGTCAAAATAAGGATGGTTTGGGCTTTGTGAATTGAAATCTTTTTGAACTGATATATTTCATGAAAATTACAGGGTCTGCTGAGCTGGAATGAGGCTCTCCCACACACACACAAGTCAATTTTAAACTTCAAGTATCACTTCAAGTATCTGCTTTTGCAATGGGAAATAAAACCAGGTTATATATAGACATATATATATATATATATATATACAGACTATAGACAGCAGTAGTTGTCACCATCAAAGAAATAACTGACCTTATCATCTCTATAGCTCTGACTCTCTTGTTTCATCATAACCTGTAAACATTATCAAATGCTAATCATTGCTTGGATAGCAGTTTTCATGAACATAGTTAATGTGATTAATGGGGTTTTTTGCATTTTCCCTTGAGGAGATGTCACTATTTTTAATGTCTGGTCAGTCCAATCTTTTTTTTTAGGCTTTTGCAAGCTGATTTTAGCAACTTCTATATGAAATAAAGAAATAGAAATAAATGGTGGCTGGAGAAGTCTATGAAAAAGGGTGAAATAAAATCCTTGTGAAGGAATACACAATTTGCTTAAAATTAAAATATTCATAAAGTAATTTTAAAAATAATAATAAAAACCCATCCTTATTGAGAGAGGTAAAGGTGAGATTTATTGGTTACCAAGACAAAATGGTCATTTTTGTCTTGCTATGTGCACATTAATTATGTTTCTTGCATGATGTCATGTGCCTGGATATTAGTTAGTATGACAAAAAAAAAAAGATAAAACAACATAATCTGAGAATAATTTTAGTACTCTTATCAATTTCTCTTGAAGCTGTAGTGTTAAAGTGTTTCTTTAAGGAGATTATTGCCAGTGTGATGACTGGGAAACATCAACTTTTATACAGAGAAGCAGAGGTTGTAAAGAGAACTTTCTTAGATATAATTTCAGTGTTTTTAATCCAAAACTGGATCACAAACCATTTGCATACCTATGCTTACAATGTTTCTCAGTGGAGAGAGCATTTTCTTTAAAATTTACTTCTTTTTATTTAAATCAACATTAAAATCCTCATGAGTGCTGGAATTTTGGAATAAATTCGCTAGAAACACAATGATATTATCTTTTGGTCAGCTCTATAGAGGACAACTCCAGAACACATTCTAAAATGGTTGTTTTGATCACCAAACCATGTTTGTGTGCAAATGGCAGCTTGGAAAAGATTATTATTATTATTATATATAAAATATTATCCTTATATATAATATATCCCTATATATAATATATCCTTATTATATATAATAGCTCTTTATTAATCTTATGTAAATGATTAATACTCCTTATTATATAAAAATATTTAATACTTTTGGAAGATCAAATAAAATTTTTAAGTTATTGAAATACTTTATAGATTAATGAGAATACTTATAACTATTTTTCCATTCTGACACCATTTTATATATATTTTCATAGCACTATCTGCATATATTTGAGATATTCTTCTTTTTAATTTAAGACCTTAATTTAGAAAAACTGACAGCTCCCTTTAGCACCTCTGGTAGACAGATCTAAGAAAAAATAGACTTTGCCACACACATATAGAAAATTATAGCACTGCTGCTCTTCAAAATGTTATGGATCTTATCTCAGTCATATCCTGAAACTGCAATCCACTGTGCAAGGTTGACCCTCACAAATAATTGTGCTGAAAGTGGTGTGAGTTCCACCCACATAGAACAGTGGCAGCAGCCCAAAATGCTCAGTGTTACTTTTAACCAGATTCTGGATTTTTTTTCAAATTTATGTTACCATTAACAATGCACAAAGTACTTACTGGAACTAATAAAATGATTGCAAGATTGAGAAATGAAATTATTAATATGAAATGTAAAATGGAATGGTGATGAGCTTATTTCTGTTGTAAATAATGGAAAATAAATCCAGCAAGTGTCTGCTCTTTGAACTGCAAATGAAATGAAATCATCTCCAAATCAGTTCATGATAATTGGCCCTAACTTGCTTAGAGAGGTTTCCTCAAACCAAAGCTAACAAAAAATTCATGATTTGAATATAACTTGTGGCCCCTTGAGCACGAGCCAACCACCTCCCAGAGATCTGAAGTGGGGATGTTTCATCATGACTCTGCTTTCAGTGTGTATTGCCCTACCTGGATCAATTTAACTCAGCATTTTACATCTTTTTATATCTTAATTCCACTTTATAGCAGACCTGAGGAAAAGTAAGTTGTTGTAGCAGAAGGTCCTTTTTTCCCCCCTCATAATGATACAGGTGAACAGGATTTCTGCTGACCTTTGCTGATAGACTCTTCAGTGGAAAAACATGTGATTGTACACATCTTTTCTCCATCATAATAATACAGACAAGACAAATAGGAAGATTAGTAGATCCTATCTCTGTTCAGGGACAACAGAGGAAATTAAGAGCAGAAGAGACATATTTAGGCAGACCTAAAAAGTCCTGGAAGACAGTTTAAAAAAAAATCCTGATTATTGAAAATTTTGGGAGGCAGATTCACAATGATACATTTTTTGAGCACTTGCATAAAAAGAGACACTGGGAATATAAAATGTTATAGAAGAGTTTTGATTTATTAGCTCTTATTCTGGAGGATTTGGTCATATTCTGAAAGTTCCTGTATGACACCAACTCCAGCAATGTTGAAGATTAACCTTTTCAGGAGTGTTTGCTGTATAGAAGTGTCTGCACAAAATAATTCCTGCTGCATTAATCTTCTGCTTGATTAGTTTTCTTCCAGAATATCTTCCAAATATTTAGCCTATTTATGAGATTTTATTTGGTTGGATGATTAGACAGAAGTTTGGGGTTATTTTTCTTGCTTCATTCTAAGTTGATTGTACATAATTCATATTAACCATATTCCTCATATCCATTTAAGCTATTTTATTTGTTGAACAGTTTATTCTCAGCTAATGACAGTTACCAGTATCAGTCATGCTTAATTAAAAAAAAACAAAAACAAAACAAAACAAAGCAAACAAACAAAAACAAAACAAAAACATAAACCCATAGCAAAATAAGAGTCTGTAATTAAAATGTTTAAGTATTCAAGCAATGAAGTAAAATTCAATCAGGGTTGAATCATAATCTGGCCATCCATAAGACATTCAGATTTCTGTGTCTTGATTACTTATGTCACATATGAAATAGTTCCAAACCCATTGTTACTTCATATTTTCTCAGTCCTACATGGATTTAATCAACACTAATTACACTATAAGCCTGGCAGTGCTGACCTATTTAAATGCAACAGGTTGTGTTTCCAAGGCACCAGGCCAAGATTACAAGCTATCAGAAATTCTTCCTGACTTTTCTCTAGGATGTGTGTGTCCCCACTGAAGTGTTGCTGGTGTGAGGTCTCCAGTGGATTGGTTACTCACTATAGACCAAAAACAAAGAAATGTAGATAAAAATGTAGAATACAGTAGATATCACACATTTTGTTGTTAAGAAACATCACATATTTAAATTCCTTCACTTTATTCATAGGCATGGCATTTGGCTGCTGAAGGATGGCACAGACCACTCACTGTATGGCTTATATTTTCTAGAATTTAAAATGAAATCTGAATTCTGTGGCAAATTTAATTAAGAGGATCTCTTTTTTAAATGAATAGATGATTTTTTTCTTTTGGATACTTTCTCTACTGGATTTTATTTCTTCTGATGACTACTAGAAATAATTGTAGGCAGTTGGGATCAACAAAGAGACACGGTGTAGGGTGTTTGCCAAATGCTGTCCTTAAAGCAAAAAGAATTCCATATGTAACTACAAAAATTGGGCATTTCTCAAATGATAAAAGAACTGCTTTGCTCCAAGGCAACTTCATGGGGCACCATCTGGCTTCACAAATCTTCAGAAGTGAGATTTTCCTTGCATAAAATTTGTCCAATCAGCCCCTATGAAAACCATGCAATGTAAGAAACTCTTAATTTTCACATTCATTTGGTGCTCCTTGGTAGTCAGGATGAGACTGGGTGCAAAACTGAGATTATTTTTGCCCTAAAATGGTATGAATCTTGTTTTCAGTGCTTTTTAGGGATAATGTTTACAACTTTAATCTCCTTTTACTTTAAAAACTCATTTCAAATGGCACTTTTTACCTTTATTAAAAGAATTTGTTTCAAGTTCCATTGCCATTTCAGCTAGAATACAATTTTAAAAATTCAAATTTCTGCAATTCTTCAAGAATTTTAACTATTCTCTTTCTGGAGGCCTAGTATGTAATGCATCTCTATTTAAGATGGATAAATATGCTTTAAATGGTGATTTGCACTTTAATCCATGGGTCAGAGTTTTTCCTGTTACTTTATAGGAGATATTCTGGAGGTATAATGTGAGATACTTGACAATGGCTGGCATAATATTTCAAAGCAATTGTATTCTGATTATAGGCAAGAATAAAGTGGAATAAATGTCCAGAATTTTTCTTTGCATAGGTCCAAATTTACCTTCAGACATCTGGTTACAGATATTGAACCAGTTTCCTCTTTATAGTGGTGTTACACCCCTAGCTCACTCAGTGAGTTTTTAAAGGGGCTTAGGTGCTTTGATACCCTTGGGCAGCAGACAGGAGAGAGCAACAAACTTCTCAGGAGCTTGAATAGCAAATTTTTACTGGCAAACTTTAGAGAAAAGAGGTACTTGGCAAATTTTAAAGCAAAGATCCAATCAAAGTAAGACACTTCACAAAGCCTTCACCTAACAAACTCTAACCTGTCCAAATTCAAGCTATGCAGATTCTGAGAAGAGGAATTTAGGAGGAGAAAGAGAGAAAAAGACACAAAGGAGAGTGAAAGATCAACAGTCTAGTGTCCAGGTGGCTTGGTAAAGAAATAGAGGTCAATATAATATCTTGACATTGCATATAATACCTTTTACATTCTCACACATCATCCATACCAACAATGAAAATATATTTTAATCTTGCATATAATGGGAAGGAAAACTGTGAATTTTATTTATTATTTTATCTACAGCAAGGCATTCACTTCTCTTTGAGACCATCACACCAATTAACACTGGTCTTATACAGAAGCAGATCTCTGAAATGTCTGGCCATAGTTTATCCCTACTGCACATGTAAGAGAAGCCAAAAAGCTCAAGGGAGGCTTCCCCAGACTGGCTCTGACAAAAAGAATAGTTTGTCTTCTCAAGACTTCTTTGCAAGTCTTCATATAGAGAAGATAGCCAAAATTTTTATTATATAGGAAAATACTTGAAATATGAGGTGTCAAAATGTTTCAAGATAAACTGTCATGCATTAGGAAGTCTAGCATCTCTACATCACCTCAGAAATTTCAAAGAGATGAAAAGAAAATTGGCTTAATCCTAAAACAGGATTGTGTGGTCAGGTTATTGTAGGAAAATGTCTTTGACTTATGTTTTACACATTTTTTTCTTAAAATTAGGCATTAAAATAAGCCAATGTGAGCTGTAACAGGCACTGCTTAAAACAGATACAGTAAAATGCATCATTCTGCATTTTCAATAAATTTTAAAAGAATGCCAAATATTGCTTCTGGAACTTGTTACTGAACATGTCGTATTTCTGTAAGAGGTCTCTGCAGAAGTGAGAGAAGAGACAACTGAGAAGGGGCTTTGTAAACATCATAAGTATCCAAGAAGAGGGTGTCCAGAGGAGGGACCAGGCTCTTCTTGGTGATGCCAAGCTACAGGACAAGAGGAAACTGGTAGAAACTGAAGGAAATTTTGCCTGAATATGAGGAAGAACTCCTTTACTGTGTGAGTGACTGCACCCTAGAGCACATTGCCTGGAGTGTGGAGTGTCCCTCACTGGAAATATTCCAGAACCATCTGGACGGATTCCTGCGCCACGTGCTTTAGGATGACTGCTGGAGCAGGGAGGTTGGGACAGGAAACCCTCTGTGGTCCCCTCCAACCTGACCCATCCTGTGTGATTCTGGGATTCTGTGAACCTGTGAGAGTTTGTCTTTTGCTGCTAGACCAGAGTAACCCAACAGGTTTTCTTAGCACCAGTACACAGTTTTAATTTTATTTCATCCACCAGTGCTAATACAAGCCCGCTCCAAGGCAAGGATTTAAAATTATTCATTACAATACTTTAAAGGATGAAAAAGAATCTGTGTGTGTCAGTCATCTTCACGGGGCGAGGAGTAATGAAAATTAAATGCACACAGGAATGAGTTTTCTATTGTCAGTGATGAAAGTGATAATCGCCCCAAGTCAAAGCAAAATGACACATGAAAGGAACCCAGAGAAAATTGCCTGAGGGAGGTCCTGAGGCCAGTGCTCAGCACCACAGATACACATGCTAGACTGATATTTAATGAAGCTCTGGTTGACTCTGTAATGAATGTTGAAGGCTCTCTGGAGCATCAAACATCATTTAAGACTGCTAGAAGCAAATGCTTTATTTTTGTTTGGTAGTGCAGGGTGGGGAGGGGGGAGGGCAAGTTCTGAACCAGTTTTTCAGCTCTTTTAATGGATAAATTGAATTTGGAACTGCAGGAAAATCCTTTCATGATGCAAAGATAATTAATTTTTATGTTGTGTTTGTAACATCTTAATACATATGAAATGGAAGAGGAAATAGAGCAGGGATAGCCTAATGGGTTAATGAGAAATATTAGGCTGGTTTTGAAGTCTCTGTTATTTATGTCAACAAGAGACTGGTCTGACCCTTGTGATATAAGGAGCAGCCTAGAGATTTATAAATCATGTCTGTATGGTCTCTGCTCAAACAGCTGAAGGTGAAAAAGAAATTGAAATAGATTCTCACTCGTGATTTAATATGAATGTGATGACTATACAGTATAAATGTATCTTCTAAAGACATTTGGGACAGTACAACACTAAATAATGGTTCAAGTTATGTATTAGTGGGGGTGATAGAGCCCATAGCACTGACAGGCAACATTTCCTATCTGTTTTGATCTTAGTCAAGTTATTTATCTGCCTTTTGTGGCTCTCCAGAGACATTTTTTGAAGTTAACATCACTACATCAGCTTTTGTCCAATTGTTGGCCCAAATTATATCAGATTTTCTTCTCTTCTCCTACAATTTTTTCCAACATACAAGTTTTGCTGTTGCTAGAATCAATTTAGGCAGAATATGGTCTAATCCAGCCTCAACTAGCAATTGGCATTATTTGCATTTGTGAGGCCCAAAATGTGTCAACCCCCCTGGAGAAGTGATATTAAATTCTTATCTCCTTATTATATTCTTATTTCTTGCTACCTTGCCCAGGCATGCAGTGTGTTAAAGACACAAATATAAAAGGATTCTGAGAAAAAAAAAAAATCATATTGATCACTAACAAGTGCCAGCCCATGTTTATAATAATGGGAAAAATTCAGACTTCCTTAATTGAATGCCAACTCTTGAGGTGCTGAGATCTGTGGGTTCACCTATTTCAGCTAGCAATTGTATGCCTATTTCCCACAAAGGTGACATAAAAGAAAGAAAATAATATATTTTATTCTACAATATTTTTTAATGTTACCTAAATAGAAATTATTTTTACCATTATTCCAAAAGACACATAATTTCTGTCAGCAAATAATTCATAATAGCAGGACCACATTGTTTGGTGTCCAAATTCTTTGCTCACACCATCCTGAAAGAGCTCTACACCATCCTGAAAACTCATTAGTATTTCTAGGCATTGAACCTAGTTGAAAAATGATGCAGAGCATATATAAAAAATTCTGAGTAGTTGACACAACATGGATGAGCATGGCTGACATTGAAGCAAATTTAACCTTTCTGTATAATCACCAGGCAGTAGATTTTCTGTTTTGGACATAAGGAGTGTGGAACCCCCTCACTCCCATCCTAAGATAATTTACCAAATAATAGTCTTTACCAAAACAATATCTGGGAACCACATCATTCTGGAAATGTTAATAAATTTAATTATGGGTAAAATGCAACAGGGAAACAAATGGCCAAAAGTAATTTTCATTTTTTGGAGAACTACATTTTCCTTTTACCCCTGATGAGCTAAGAAAGTCTCTTTTCCTTCCATCAGGCTTACTTCCTCTTCAGTATGAAATAGAAAGAATATGGGATAATCAAGCTGAACAGTGCCAAACCTCCCCTTATTGCATATTTTTATGTAGGACAGGACCAGCAAAGCATACATGGGTCCCTGAAGCATTTTAGATATCACTAAGGGAATTTCTCTCTTTTTCTGAACAAGTTTGGGTAAGCTAGACATGAATGTGAGTCCAGGATGGAAACTGAATTTAAAAACCAGAGGTAAGAAAAAAAATTAGCAAAGTATTTTAAGGCAGTGAGCCCAGGAACAGGTAGCCTGTGGCATGTTCAACAGCATTTCATGTCTCTATTTAGTCAAACAGCATCCTCATGCCTAGGAACTGGTCCATATCTAAAGTTTTGTGTGAGGGTACCAGCAAAATTCCTATTGCTAAATTTATTCCATTAATTTCTCCGGGCATGAAAACTTTTCTCAGATTTTTTTCCTCTACTTTTCTTATATTCTTCTAATTTTGTATGACTTCTGCTGGAAGTAGTGACTAAACTCACAAGTGGAAAGCATGCTTCCCAAGAGGAGATTATATGCAAAACTAATATATCATACCTGGAGTACTACTGGGAGGGGTTAAAGCATATCATAATGTATAATTTATCAACTAGGATGAAGCAGCACAGTCTGCTCTAAATTTTTCATTATATGTATATATATATATATAAATATATATAATACTCTGAAGTCTTCATTATTAAAAAACAGAGCTCATTTTAAGAAATAAAATAGATGTCTAAAGTGCAGAGATGTCAGATAGACTCTGTTAGAGCAGGGTCAAATAACCAGCTTAAGGAAACAGAATTTCTGTATCTGTGTGTGAATTAAGAAAACATTTGCAACACTGGCAAAGCAGTGTGAGATTTCAAATAATAGTGATACTCAAAATACTATGCTGTTCTATGTTTCAGTGATTGTTTCCCAGGGAGTTTCTCCATACATTTAGTCAGTTTGTAAATAAAAATTTGCTTTTTTGAGTCTTCTTTAACAGCTTTCCATTCAGGCTGGGGTTGTACTTTTTTTGTGTGATCTTTTGAAGAGGATATGAAATGATCTTCATTCTAACCTCAGCATCTGCTGCCATCAGAGGAAGCCCTTCCTGCAAGGGTAAGAAGACCATACATTCTTCAAGGTGGAGCTGAAGGACCTCAAAAACTCTGTTTTGATTTGGAAACCTCAGGGTTTGTAAGCTGATCTCCATCCTCATTTCACTGTCTGGGAGGACCCTCAATAATCTGTAAACTGCAGAAAGCCCTACTCTCTGAAAGGACCATTTGGAATTTGTGTCCTAATATTCTTAATTTGCTTGTCTATTTAGAGAGCTGAATCACTGCTATTTTAAATCAAATTCAAACATTTATTTTATATTGTTTTTAATTGTATTTGAATTGTAAAATTCCCCATTATATGCTTTGTTAAGAGCACTGCACATTAGCATGGATATGGTTGTTAGCAACAATAAGGATCAAAGCTTGCATCTCAAAATAGTGTTGATCACCATGTTATTCAGACACAAGGATAAAATCACATATACAAATTTAGACATGCTCAGACTGCAGTGCATTACTTGCCCCTGATATTTCCAGAAAGACACAAATAAAATCTGAATGGTAGCTGTGAAACCCTTACAAGTTTATGATCATTGGGAAAGAGTGGATATACAAATGCATGCACAAAAGTTTATATTTCAGAATAAACTGAGATAAAGCGGTTTGTAATCCTCCTCATTGCCTTTGTGAGGTGGGAAAAGACCGATGTTTACACTCACATGTATTTATTTTTGAGCCCTTCCAGGATGATGTAGAACAAGAAAAACCTCATGAGGATCAATATTCTACACGAGCAAATCGATGCACATGAACAGTGAGGCTGTTCATTTTCAGATCTCCTAAGGGAACACGTTTTTAGATAATTGTATGACAAAAAGACCTTTTAGGAGCCATGAAAACACACTCCAAAATGTCAAATGTATAGCAGCCATGTGTCACCTGCAATGGTAAAAGCAGTACATTCTGTAACCTTTCCTGAAGCAGATTTACTAAACAAATTGTCTGAGTTTCACAGCACTGTAAATGTCTCTTGTACTGTACTGCTGTGCTTATATCAGGGTGCTGTGGGATGCTTTGGAATTTTCTGTGGAAAGGAAATGGAGGCAGGGCAGATGGAACAGCCAAGCTGGGGGAGATTAACCATAAGGGAAGGGTGATCAGAATTTCTTAATTGGGGTGTTCTTGCAACTTGGTGCTTTAGAAACAGGCAGTCTCCCAACTCAGCCCCACTCCCCAAAAAAAGCCCAGCAGCACATTGTGCATCACCACAGCACCACTGAATTAGATACCTGCAGCTCCTGTGCAGTGCACTCAAGTAGGCAGGCACCCTAGGCTAGCAGCATCAGAATTTTTCATGTCAAACTCAGAACTGAGTGAACTGAGAACAGAGGAGTGAATTTCTTGCCTCATTCCCATTCACTCCTCTGTAAGTCTTTTTTTTTGTGCAGTGTGACAATTTGGGGGTGGATGAAAGTGTATGAGTGCTTTCACCCAAACCAGCCCTTGCTGTGGGGGTAGAAGAAATCTGCATTTCTGTATCTCCCTCAGCAGCAGAATCCCATCCTAATCTCTGCATTGGAGGCCACCAGTCACCACCATGGGCCCCTCCAGGGATCTGCTTCCTCAGCCCCAGATTTGGGGCTTCCAGGGGAGAAAAGGAGGAAACATGCCTGGTTTTCAGGCTCCTGGGCAAGGCAGCAGCCACAGCTCAGGCACAGCAGAAACTCACAGACTCCTGTTCAATGTTCTTGTCCCTGTCAGATGTCTCTCTATTTAGCAATATGGCATTTTCCAACTTTGGCTGGCAGAACTGGGCAGCAGTTAGTCACAAGGATTAAAACCAGCAGGTTTTGGCTTAGATCACTGCATGATCAATCAAGTCAAGCACGCCCTAATGAAGAAAGATTAAAGCTTTAAAAAAAAAATAGATCACTTGCAATATATGAGAAGGTTTCATATAATCAATGAGCTCAACAAAGCCACACTATGCAGAGAGTATACTTAAACAGAGAAGATTAATTGATTTTTTTTTTCACAGAATATAACAGAAGTTACAATGAATAATAAATCATGAAACCACATTTTGGTGTGTGTTTGCTAACCTCACATATTTGCAGTACATGTATTTCTTGTAGAGAGTCCATTCCTATTCAGACAAGCCTTTAGCATAAGCTAAAAGAAATGTGTGATGTTGTTAAAACAAAATTTTTGCTTCAGAATATGAAGATGCTGTACATGAAATATGCAATGAAATGCCTCTGTGATACTGAAGGCAGAGCTCTGACTCACATTGCTAATTTTCCTTTCAGACATAAAAATCTGACAGAAGTTGGTAGGTAGACATACATGCAGATGGAAGTGACACACGAGGATATCTGAGCACAGGAAAATCCCAAGCCACATCCCTGCAGCATGAGAACACAAGTGAAGGTGCCCAATTAATGGAGAAGCCAAACTTAATGTTTGCTTTTAGGAGTAGGAAGCATTTGAGTTCTTTTGTGGAGGAGCTGCAGACATGTAGGTTACATTCCAGAATGATGAGCAGCAAATCAGAAAGAACATTGCCTTTATCATCATCCCAGGACTGAATTCTCACTCACCCAGCTCCCACTGGAAAATAAATTTTCATCATAAACTTGAGAAATTTTATTTGCCAAACATGATAAGGAGCAAGTTGCATAAAACAAAGGTCTGTCAGTGACTTATTGTTTAGATGCTGAGGTGCTGAGTAAGGGATGAGAATCATTATGATATTTTTCCTGAAGTATAGCAGAACTTAACTGCCCCTCATAGATAGATATTTATATAATTTATATTTATACACACACACACACACATATCTATATATATATATATGTAAAGGTTTTTTTCCAACAACATGGATTAACAAATCCTATTTTTACTGCAGCAGCTTCTGTTTCCTCCCCCAGTGTTTATACATATCAGAGGAGGAATTATTTTAAGAGGGCTTTAGCTTTATTATTTTAGTTTTCAAACATCAAGATCTCCTCTGTCATTAAGCCTGTCCACCACGTTTTGACCTATTTCAGCCAAATTTTGTTAAAGCTGCCAAATCTGACACAGCAAGGGAGAAAGACAACTACAAAATGTGTTGTGTCTGGTGGGATGAGGGCCAGATTATCAACAGGATATTTTGTGAGACTAAGTGAAAAATTCAATATCATCTATGCCTTCCATCCCCTTTCTCCCTTCTGATGCCTGGTGTCTTTGAACAATATTTGATTTTTTTTTAAATGTATAGCAATCAAATAATGGCTCTAAACTGAGAGACATCTTCACATTTCACTTTTCACACAGAGGTTCTGCTGCTGCCCATTTTTTCATTTTTTAAAAATATACTTGAATGACAAGCTGCTGATAAAAATAAATACTTTGTGACAAGGGAAGAAATATGACTTGAGGGTGCCAGTGTTGGAATGAGTATCACATAGGTCTTCCATCAAAAGTGTTAAATGTGGAATGGCATCTAAAACTGCAAGGCTCAACAAATGGCCACTGTACAGCCCATATCTGTAATTAGGGCACCCTGTATGTACCCATGTAGCTGTGTGCATGTATGAGGCAGAAATATTCTTAATATCTGAAATGTACTGCACCTAAGCCTCGGCTTCCAGGCAGCAATGGGTTACTTTCCTAAAGGATGTCTTCCTAAATCAATTTTATTCTTATCTTTGTTGGATTATTCTCACAGTGTGCACCTAATGCTCTTATTATTGAGCCATATGTTTTAATTTTTTGGTTTTGAATTAGTTTAAAGCAGGAAATGAGAGTTTTAAAAGGTTTTCATTCTGTAGGAATATTCTGTACATGGTAAGTGTGTGTGTGACAGTATGAGAGCATGCAAGACACCACAATTCAAAAATAATGCAATCTTCTATTCACAATTTAGCTCTTCTTTCATTAAACTATACCTGATGATGTTACTTCCTTTGTATAAATCAACAGAAATTTGTTTATTTACTTCAGTGGGAAACAATTAATTCCTACAAACATGTAAGATTTTCTACTCTGCTTTTTGTTCATATAATTTCTTGCATCTTTCACACCTCCCTGTCCCCACACCCTGAACTTCCTTCACAGTTTGTATTTGTTTTGAAAATGCTTCCCCTCTCTCTGATCTGATGAAATGGCTCTAATAAAGTGCAATAGCTTTTTACTCCTCCAATCTTTAGCTTTGATTCTATTGTTTTAATTTTTAATGAAGATTTATTAATAGTTTTAGGGGGTCTTAGAAATTGCATTTTATCTTTTATAGAGTTTGAAGAGACTTTTGTGGGATTTACATTATTAATGCCGTTATTATCATTGCCATTATTATTAATTGTTCTTGTTTACTTTTAATGGTGAGCATTTTTTCATTTAAATCATCATCTTATAAAACATTAAAACCACATTGCAATGCATGAGTGGCAAGAAAGCCAGTCTAGCTTCACTTCTAGCCAGTATATCTTTAGGTGTAATCTTTTTAAAGTTATATAGTGAAAGAAATATCACCAAAATTCAGATCATCTTTAAACAAAACCCATATATTCCAGATGTTGGAACTAAAGCTGAAATTTCAGAGCATCAAGGCTGTAAATTGTGGGAACCAATGGAAAGCCTGTGGAGTGATAAAAAATACTTCCAGTGGAAGCACATTAGAAATGAAACAGAAATATAAACAGAAATCTTGCTGACCAGGTTTTTGTTCTTTTTTTTTTTTTTCCACTTTCTGCCTTCTCTTGAGGTCTGGTATTGCAAAAATATGCCAACTATATCTTTGTGCTTTCTATCTGGTCCAGAAGCACAGTCCCAGCATCTAGCACTAAAATTACAGGGATGTTTAGAGTACAGATTTTCTACTCTCTATTTTACATCCTGTGTTTTCTAACAGGGGGCTTGGCTGCCCATGAACAATACAGTTCTGCAGAGGCTACACTTATTCACACAAAGGCTTAATTCTTCCCTCCCACAGCCACTCATAATTCCCTTAACTGTGTCAATAGCATCCTGTGGCAGGAAGCTAACAAGTTCATTATACACTATGCTTGATCCTGGCAAACAATAATTTGTTTAAATTTATAAATTAAGAGGAAAGTGTAGCAAAAAAAAAAACCCAAAACCTTAAATAAATGCAAACCAAACACACATCAATCTAATAATTCTTTTATTTCCTAGCAGCCAGTTCTCCAGGAGTTTCTTTGGTCCATTTCATGGTGATTTCTGATTCCATGCAATAAAAGCGTATTGATGCTTAAAAAGAGTTTTGATGCTCTCTCAGGAAATTCACTGTGCAAAAGTCAAGTATGACCTAAATATTATTAATAATTTGTTGTGGTGTTGAGCAACATATGTTTGGCAAAGAGCAGGAGCAATAAGCTTTGAAGAGTCTATGTGTTTTGAGAGAGGATTTTTCACAGGTGCTGAAGCTGTGTGGGTCTCAGATGTTCTTAAGGATCTAAGACAACAGAATATCTCTCCAAACCATTAAATTTTGAAAAGCAAGTGAACAGATGTTCAGTCTTTTAATTTAATATTTCAGGCAGCTGTGTAACTTAACCCTGTTGGGGCTTTCTAAATTTTTTCCACCTTTTTTCCCCTCTAACATTTAAAAACTAAGCTGAGTTTAAGGTCAGGCCTGATGACAGGTTGAGAAGGCTCTGGCAGCTGTTTAAATGTTTGCAACATCTGGCTCAGAAGCCAGGACTCATGTTTGCCAGAGCTGCTGCAGCACAGTGTCCCTGTCATTTCCCCAGGCAACTTCCCCTGGTGAACAAAAGAAGGCACACGTAGAATTTTCTGGGTTGTTTTTTTTTGTTTGGATGGTTTGGTTCTGTTTTGAGGTTTTGGTGGTTTTCTTGTTTCATTTTTTTTTATTTTTATTTGTTTGATTGGTTAGTTTGGTTTTTTTTGGTTTTTGGGTTTTGGTTTTTTTTCTTTTTGCTTGTTTTCTTTTTGGTTTTGTTTTTTTTTTTTTTTTATAATATTTGTTTTAGTTTCTTTTCTTTTCTTTTGTTATGTCTCCTTAACTGCTTCCTAAATGTCACAATACCACTGAGGTGATGAGAAGAACCACGAAACAAGACGGGAGCTGCAAAATCTCAAAATCCTGTAGGGACAGGAGGAGGCACAGCAGTGTGAAGAAGTTTCTGGGGCTCACACAGTGTCTTTGCCTGAGACAGTAACATCTGTTCCTGTGTTTCTTCATGCTGAAGACACCAATACAGAATCCTAGACATAACAATAAACTAAGGAAGTTCATTTTTTTAAAAAAAGGCTCTCCATATAACAAATATTTATAAGAATTTATAAGAGAAACAGAGACATTTTACCATGTTCCCAGTGCTAGGTCACAGGAAAATTATTTTAAACTGAAAGATAGTGGGTTTAGATTGGGCATAAAGAAAAAACAGTTTTTTATGAGAGGGGTGAAACAATTAAACAGATTGCCTAGAGAAGTTGTGGTTGTCCTGTCATGGGGGTAGTTCATGGTCAGGTTGCATAGGGAATGGAAAGGAACTGGGAATGGGTGAGAATATAAAGTTTAAATTGTATAAACCATCTTAGAAACTGAGAAGGAAAGCAAAACCTTTTGAAGGTTTCCCTTACAAAGACACGTTGTGCTGCTTTTGAGAGACTTGTCACTGCAGTGGTAACAAGAAGTGCCAAATTTTGCACAGGAGTCTGTAACAATATAATATTGCCTTTCCTCTTTCAAAAGCCTACAATAAAACTATCTCCCAAACAGCATGTCTGAGAAAAGTGGCACAAAACTTGTGAATTCTGGTTGATACATCCTTAATGCTCGCTTGTTTCTGTGTTAAACACCTAAATAACCCTCAATAAGGCATGTTTCCCTGTAAAAATCTCATGGAAAAGTTATAAGAGGAAGAGCTGGAGACATCTGGCCCTTCTTTAAAACTCTGAGGCTAAATGCAAGCCAGACAGTGGAGAGGAAGGATCGAAAACATCACATACACAATTTGCTTACAGTGTGATCTTTCAGTGTGAAATTCCTTTCTTATTTTCAGCACTGATGTGTCTCACTGGGACTGATGCTGTTATTACTATGGCATCAGTTATTTTCTGGGTGGCATTAGGGTGTCCAAGCAGCCTTTGCTCTTTTGGTTGTAACACTTTGCTGGCTGGCCTTATTCCAAAAGGTGGGCCATGAAACTTGCTCCTGCCCCAGGGTGAGCCAAGGGTTCAAAGTTAATATTTCTTCATCTAATCAGATGTGTCAGTAAGCATCCTTGCTGCTGGGATTGCTTTCAGCACACCAGTTGGTGTTGGCCATTTCCTCTCACAGCTTAGCCTTTCTGCAGTCACTGAAATTTGAGTACATCCAAATTCCACCATTTCTCTTTTTGGCTGTTTTTTGTTAGCCCAACAGAGTCCCTACATTTCTTTTGCCTACATTCCCATGTTTGCTGCTTTCTGTCATCCCAACTGTAAATTTTACAGCTGTGCATGGCAGGGATGAACAATGAATGCAGGTAATATATGTGTACTTCTTCAGGGATTCTGCTTACTCCTTGAAGACTTCAGGGTGTTTGTGATCAGTGTTCAGCAGTGCTTCAGGCACTGTGATGCCTGCTTTGCATTAAATCTTTGTGTTTGAGTTGCTCTGGCCATGGGTCTGCCATGGCAAATAGTCAAAGACCCGCCTTTCTGCAGCTGTTGCCATCTTAAGGTGATTTTCAGTGTTTCCCATAACAGCATCACAGCACAAGGAGCTCATCCCATTCGTTTATCTGGACTGGGATATTGTGTCTCTTTTGAAAGATGAACCTCAGCTCCTGTGCTTTGCTCAAACCCTCCAAGCAGATTGTACATGTGCTGGAGAGGTTGGCCTAATTTCCTGTATTACACCCTCAAGAAGAATTTATTCACATACAAATTCAGCTAGGGATTTGTGGTTTGGTTTAGCTATTTTTTTCCCTCTGGAGTAGGTTACACACTTAGATTTGCTGTGCACATGACAGAAAATTTGCACAGGTCAGTAGAAGCATCACTACCCCAGTGTGAGGTGTGCATGTGTTTCTGCTCTGGCTCAAATCCTCCTGCATGCTTATTTTTGGGATGATGGTTGTGGGAACTGTGGCTGATTTCTCAATGCAGGACTGCACCAAACCCTGATTTTGTGACACTGCAGCTCTGCAGATTATCTCTTTCCCTCCAGCACCTTTACCTCTATGATTTATCAGTGACACTGGGTTTTATCTCTAGGAGTGCCACTCAGTATTTCCTGACTCTCAGTTTCATGCCTTTTGCCTCAGTTTTTCTGCTTGTTTTTTCTGTCTGCTGCTCTTGATGCTGGTGAGGCCAGAACTGATCTCATTCAGCATTTTGGGCTCTTTTCTTTGTGTTTTGATATTTTCATGGATGACCATATTTCCAAAGCATTCCTAAAGCCTTCTGTGGAACTGGGAAATATTTTCAGTTTGTTTCATTGATAATGTGATCTGAATCCCAGAGTCTCCTGACTTAGTAAGTCCTGCCAAAATGTCTATTGTTCAAAGTCCATCCTGTTTATATGCTCTTTGGGATTTTGTGCTTCTCCACTCAGTTCTTTGCCTGTTCAGTGAGGGTGTGTGGAAGGGGAGGCACCTTATTGCCCCTGTCACCCTGTGCTTTTTCCCTGCCCTGCTTTCCATGTTACCTGCTCCAGTTTTTGCTTGCAGTGATGCAATTACTGTCTTAATAAAAACAAAACAGAGCTGTTCTCCAACCTGCTGTGGCCACTCCCTCAGTGACCTGCTTCTCTGGAACACAGACATCAGTATTTTTAATATACAGTCCAAAACTCCATTTTAGGATAGTGGGAAAGGCTCCTAGGCTGAGCAGGCAGCCCTTGAGCTGCTCTCAGACAGGAGGCACATAGCATGCTTGCTGGGGATTATGTCTTAGTACATCTTGAGAGACCTTATCAGTGTGAAAAGCTAATCCTGCTTGCCTACAGGTCACACCTGAAAGGATAACCACGTCCCTAATGCTTAAAGCAGACATAAGCACCTCCTGGAAATTAACCTGCTTTAGATTAGGGATGATCTGGTAGAGCAAATCTACATCAGCTGATGGATGTTACACGGTGCTGGAGTTTCCTTGGTCTGTAATTAACAGGATTGTCATAAGCAGGAAAAATCCATAAATAAATGTAAGAAAGTATCTGTAAAATTAACCTGTAAAATTGTGTTGATTTCTTGCTGTTGTTTTTCTCCCAATATTCCAGTACTGCAGCACATCATGTAAGGAAAAATTGATATTGAGGCAGGAAATCACACAGGTGGGTACACACAAATACACACTAGCCTTCTCTGATAGCATCACTTCCCAGGCACAAACCAAATATAGAAAAACACTGAAAAATTCATAAGGAGGGGGGAAAATTCCCCCTTAAAACCACAGGATTATTATCATAGTCACCCACTTGTTATCAATTCACAAGATAAATCAATATATTTGTAACAGTGCCACCTGGTGATACCTACTGCAAATATTACATTATGTTATGCTTCTGGTATAATTCCATGTATTAATCAATGTATTGATTAATCAATGTATTAATTTTCTGGTTCTTGCTTACCAGTTCGCATTCAGAAACCCCTTTTAAATGTTCAGTTAGATTTAGGTGACACTTTTCCAGCTATTGCAAATAAATTTTGACTGAGACTAATAATTTTACCATATTTCATAAGGAAAATTATTTGAAGAGATTCTGGCGATTATTTTCTAAGAGTGTCAGAGTTTTATAATCACACATTGGGGACTGTATGTACATTATATAATATGCAGCCCTAAATAAAAACAAGCTCAGCTGAAGACTCTGAATTTACCCCAACAGCCTGTGGCCCAACTATGCCCCTCGAGTTTCTTCAAGTCCCCAGTGCAGGGATAAGTTCTACAATTAAGAACTATATCTAAGTGAGTTTTTCAAAAAAATGTGATGCACTTTTGCTCAGTCATAATAATAGCTTGAAACATAATGTGGAACTGTGTGATTCTGAAAGTCATGATGGCAACCTCAAGAAAAATTAAGGGATAAGATTTCCATGAGTAATTCAGTAGCTGGCATTTGAACTGTCATTCATAAAAAATATATAAATAGAGCCCCCAAAAATCCTAAAAGTGTTACATCTCTCTTCTTAAAAAAAAAAAAAATAAAAGAAGTTTGGATTTATTTTTCCTCATTTTTTCTCAATGTGGCAATCTGGAACAAGGCAGATATACTTAGAAGAGATTTATCTCAATTTTTCTCAGTCTCAGTTACTACTGGGCAGTAAGTAGAATGATGTATTCACAAACATGATTGCTGAATCCAGCAAAATGATCCAGCCATGTCAGTAGCAAAGCCCTTTGCTTCTCCATGCACTTTGGGGAAGGTTTCTTTTTTTTTTTTTCAAGATAAACATTCATGTAAAACTGTTTATGTGTGAATGTTCTAGCATGACAACAGAAGTGTTTGTACGCCAGCACTTACAAAGATTTATGTATACAAGAAGCTCTTTCCTTTATTTTCTTTTACCTTTTCCTCCTCTTTTCTCACTTAGAAGAATGAAAAAAAGTTGTCTATAAGACAACAATAAAACTGTTTTTCTTTTCATATATGCTAATCTAAAATCTAGAACGAATATACTTGTTTAATATGATCCAGAGCCCAGAATTTAAAAGAGTCATTATTTTCCATGGGATTTCAATCATTTACTGGATGAAATACATTTTTTTGTATGAATGTGACAGAAAATACAAACTGTAGTACAGTTGTCAAATAATAGAAGGGCATTGCAGAATGGTAAAATCATGAGCCCAGTTGCTACTTGAATAATTAGGAAAACTGACATTAGAATAATTAGGAAAATTAAAACATTTATGAAAAGCAGCCTGCTACCTGCAAAATGACAGATAAGTGTAAGAAAAATTAATTAAGTCACTATGTTGATGATGTCCAGCAGGAGTAGTTTAAGAATTTTTTATGTCACATTAATACAGAGAGTTGTTTAAGTTCTATTCTTGGTGTTCCTAATTATCAATTTGAAAAATAATAATTAAAAAAAAATAAAAAATAAAAGGAACAAAACAAAAAGCAAAAAAAAATTACCAGCAAACAGAAGCTAATTTTTGTAGTGCTGGGATACAAAACAAGCCAACAATAGCAGTGGTTTACTGCAAATAGATATGCAGAAATGTCTATTGGTGGTAACAGAGTCCCATGGTGATCATCAGAACAGGTTTTCAACTCCACATTTGGACAGAATTTTTCTTTGTGGATATATTATATCCATATTTATCTTAGGGTTGGGTGAGCTGGAAATGCATGGACTCCACCTAATCTATGCACAAATTTATTTACACAAAGAACAGTTTGACAACTTTTGAATACTTTTTATAAAAGGTAGGGTAATGCTGCTCATTGTCAGATATGTGAACCAACCTCTGCAAGAGTTAAACTAAGCAGCTGTTTTAAATAAAAACATTTGTCCAACATTAGGATATATCAGAGCAAAACCTTTTTCTGTCTTAACTGAACCCTGGGGCTGAACTGAGCCATCACATCAGTGGGAATTGCACCTTCACATTTCACAAACAAAGTGTTTGCTGTTAAATCTGTCTAGAAGTAGACACTGTACTGAAATCTTTACTGAGAAACCTGGTGCTGTAATGGAAGTATTGTTGCCCATTTTGACATGGGATGTTTCCTTCTAGCATGCAATCTAATTAAGTTCACATATGAGAAATGCCTCCTAAATTGAGACAGTTCCCCGCCCACACAATTAACATAATTTTTTACCTTGGAGGTGAACTGAAATGAGAATAAACATTGAAGCTGCTCATCTGCTCAGCTATTTCCTTGGTGAACACTACCAGGACCCCAGTAATATTAAAATAAATCTGAAGAAATTTATGCATTTATTTAATTCTGGAAAATCCAAAGGCTACTGTGCAGTGCTTCCCATCCTGCTTTATATCTGTTGTGACAAGGTAAGGCTCTGGCTTTTTTTTTCACTTCAGCAGTTACAGTTTACTATTACATATTTCATGCTGGTGACTTGAATTACATTTGGAAAAACTATTTTCTGCACATATGTATGCCTGTGCTAGCACATAGAGAAATACATTCAAATGAGGAAGTATTTGAACTGGTTATAGCAATTAAAATACAGAGAAGAAAAATTAAACTGCCTATGACATTGCTATGGAAAGATTATGGTGTCAGAAGCAAAGGACATTAATCAAAACAAGAAAGAAAAAAGCAAGTAAATTATTATTGATAGTGTCTGATTTATACAAAGGTTTCCCAAACACATGTGCACATATATTATAAATTACTGGACGTGTTTGTAAGCAGCAAATAAAATAAGAAAATGCCAAAGAGAAGTCCAGAAAAGAAATTGAGTACTTGTGAGATTGTACTTTTGGCACTTGGTATGTGATTACCACCCTGGATGTCCATAAAAACCCCAAAACAAACACGTTTTTTACTTTAAGGGCCTCTTAATTGTGCCACAGTTGTTGGAAGGAGGTTAAAAAACAAATATCTATGATCTGAAACTCAGGAAAATCTGAGAGTTTCAGCAGAAAGACTCATCCCCTTCAAATTACTTAATTCCTGCACATCCTGTATCCACTGCATATACCATCAGTCCATCTGACACAAATCTGGAAGACATTCCCAGTTAACCTTTAAAAACCTTGGCAGCAAAAGGGAAATCTCTGAGCCAACATATCCATTCATATTGGAGGTTTATTGGTGTTAAAGTCATAGTACCTACCTGTAATGGTTTTAATTAAAAACAAACAAACAAGCAAACAAAAACAAAACCCCAAAACAAACGGAAAAAAAAACCAAAAAAACTCAGTGGGGAAAAAGTTAAAACTGGTCAAGACCTCCTTTGGGGACTTGCAGGGAGACTCTCTTGGGAAGTGGGAAAGAGAAAAAGAGAACCTTTCACTTCCTGCTTTTAAAAGGGCACAACTCTCTATGTTACTAGCTTTTTTTTAATACTTGAGCACCAATATTCTTTAACATTAGAAGCATAACCATGTGTAAGTTTTAAAGGAGGAGGAATACAGGGCACAGTCACTGGGGAAACTCATCTTCCATGTCAAGCAGGGCCTTATGCCAGTTCAGGGATCAGGGACACAAATATTGTGCATTACTTACAGCAAAAAGTGACATCTCCAGAGGAACCCCTCCTTGCTGCAGGAGACCTGATTTCAATCTATAGCCAGATCTCGTCTAGGTGATTAAGATAAATGATGTGCCAGTCTTCAAATATTTTGTGGAAAAGTTAGATTTCGTATTAAGGCTTATACCATAGTTAAACATAGAGATTTTATTGAACCAAGAATTCCAATAATACAGGTATAATATTGAAGCTGACATATACATTACCTTTGTGTTATTGATGCTGTGGCTCCTATTTCTTTGCACCATGAATGCAATATGAATATCAAATATAAATTCAGCTGGCATCAAGTTTTTCAAATTGAGCACAAGCTAAAAATCTAAATCTTTAATTTATTTTTCTGGGTTTTCTATCTTTGTGAATAAGGGAAGCTGCTCTTCAGGAAAACATTACATAGGAAGGTGGCTGTACTTACAATCTTTTTAGAGGCAAGAAAAGCAACCTCATTTTACTCACGCTTCCCCAAACATAGATGGAAGCTCCTGTAATTCATAATAATCAAAATGTGATTAAAATTCATCATGTTCCCTTTAAATTCCATTTCTGCTTCAAGGGAAAACAGTAATAGAGTTAAAACCAATTTTTTTTTAAAGTTCTGTGCACTTGGAGATGATGGAGAAATTCAGTATATGGTGCATATCGGTGGAAAGTGGTTTTTTAATTTCTTCATTTATCAGAGGTTAAATACTGTATTGGTATTGTTTATACTATATTTATTTATAAATTGATTAGGCATTTCACTATCAGGTCATCCACTCTGCACATTTTAGTAAAAAAAATATTTGAGTGCTGAAGGTTATGTTTCATTAATATTCATCACATTAATTCACAGAATCTCTCACTACAGAATCAAAATGAGGGTCCTACATATAGATAGGTACAAACAGGCTGCAATTAATAGACAGATATAAATGTACACATACGTATCTATTTTTAACAAAAAGAGTTAATACAGATTGTATAATATTATATATATACACACCTGAAAAATCTTTTTGTACCTTCATATATATTCAATATATTTGCAATATAGTTTTACATATGGCTACTATACAGCAATAAATTCATTACATAAATAAACTCTATGTGTATACAAGTTATATATGTCACAGACACATTATATATGTAGCTACATATGTGTATATACACAAAATGTATCTACCTGCATGTGTTCATACGTTCTAAAATGAGTATCACTTTTTATATCATTGCTAGTTAGGATTTATAGTGATAATGTTGACAGACCCTTAACAAATAAAACATGACAAGCATCGAAGTTTTGGGCAATTATACTACACCTCAGGTGGTGTTAGCTGGCACTGAGCCAGTGACTATAATCACACAAGAACTCAAATAATCTCCCTGTGATGTTTTACTTTCGAGTTCCTTGTTGCTCTTTTGAAATGCTGTGTGATACACGGTGATCAGAAAGGGAAATGGTTCTTTCCAAACTTACTGGGGGTATGATCATGGGAATGACATCAACGTCAAAGAGTCCAAGAGGCTCAAATGTCTTCTGAGCTGTAAGTATTTTAATTACCTGCAGCAGTATTAATTGATGTCACTGTAGTTTATGCTTTTTTCACTGTGAACTCTGCAGCAGAATACATCATCCTAAAAGGAAATTATTTTATTTCTTTACAGGCAAAATAAAACTCAGATAAGATTTGGAAATGCTCTTTTATCAGATCAAAGTGGAGTTATCAGGAATCAGGTACAATTTCTCTAAATGCCCCTGTCATTCCAGTACTCAGGTGACTGATCATTGCATTTTCTTAGGTAAACAGCTGGATTCTAAAATCCAGCCATAACCATGTGTGCAAAACATACTGATGAAATTGTGTGTTAGGACTAGGCCAAGGAAGGCATCAACCGAATTAATTAGTAAATGCCAATTCCTTTGCTTAGTAATTAGTTAATACCTAATGAATTCCTCATTGATGTTTCCTTTAAAGCCAATTAAATGCTTGAACAGATCATCCGTGTTTGTGTTTAATAAACTAGTAAAAATTATTAATTTATAGCATATGCATTTTTTAGTAATTACCAAACAGATGCTCTTGATACCAATTTTTAATAAATCTTTTAACAATATTTCAGTATTTAAAATGCATGATTTTGAAAACTTGTTTGTATTTATCTGTGTTGCTTATTTTGAACACTTTTATTCACTGTTAGTGATTTGTCAACACACACAAAATTCAATTTTAGCTGCTGATAATTACTTACTTCAGACTTGAAATTCTATTGTCCTGTAATGTAATTATTTTGTTATCTGCAAAATATTAACATTTGGTTAAATATAGGACACAAGGTTCAAAGTCCTTGCTTCTGAGGGGACAGAAACCATGCTTACCCAACTTTTCCAAGCCATTTGATTTGTATAAAAGAATATTAATCTGATCCATTTGCACTTTCAAATGCAAAATTAATGATAAAGTGAAAACAATGAGACTTCATTTATTTTTAATTCTTTGGATCATCTAATTGTTATGGTAATCAGAAAAAAAATCAATATAGATTCATATAGTAGATAATAAATGCATTTGTCTTAGAACTAGCATTTTAAAAAGATAATCTAAGGAAAGAAATAGGTGTGCAAAGCATGAAAATGCATAAAAATAATGAAAATGTGTACAAAATAATTATATGTATTAGGACAGATACATGATCATAAAAAAAAAGTATTAGAGAATGCACATTTTTCTGAATAAAAATCTCTGCTAGAACTAAAAATTAACGTGCAAGGTGTTCTACTTTTTTGTGCTTCCTGAAGGTAAAAGACATTTTTCTGTGGATACCCTCAAATCAATAAATAAAACAGGTCAGCTCAGGCTCCTCTCTGATTGAAATCAAATCACTTTGGCTGATGCGTTCCCCCCTGGCCGACCAGGAAGCAGGATGGCTAAAGGGAGCCCATTGGGTCATGGCTGGCAGAAGGTAGAGTTGAATAATGATTCGGGTTAGCATTATTTTTCTGCAGTTTCCCCTACTGAACTACATGCAAAAAGGACTAATTGAGTTAATGCACCGTCTCCAGGATTTTTCGGAATGGCCATGGCATGAAAAAAGCTCATTTTTCAAACTCAAATCCTCACATTTCCCTCAAATGTCTTTCCTTTCAAATTTCAAATTTCCTTTTTCAAATTTAAGTCTTTTTTCGTCAAACAATATTGTTGCACTCTAACTGTAAATTACTATAGCTCTAAAAATTATGCATAAAATCTAAGTTAGGACATTGTGTTGTCGGTGAAAAGATAATAAGTACCTTTAGGAGAAAATTTTGTCTTAGCCACCTTTAAAAAGGTTATTTTTAAGTGATACTTACCCCTTCTGGACTTTTTTTTTGTTATGTATGCTAATTAGACCAGCCTAGATAAATGCCTCAGAGACCAATATGTAACTTTCAGACATTTGAGACCAGATAAATTGCTTCTCACTTGGTTCCTTTCCATTTTGTAAAGGAGAGGGACTGGTCTTTTGGCAAGACCAGTTCAAGCAGTGGTGTTCATGGAGCTCTTGGACTCACTGGTCTTTTTGGATGGTTGCCTCCTCCACCTCAGAGGTGTGACACCTGATTGCAGAGGGTTCCCTGGAGATCAATGTCAATAACCTCTTTATTAGCAGCTTTGGTTCTGCTGCACTAATGGCAAAAGGAATCAGAAAAAAACAAGTGTCCCACTCTTCATTTCTTCTCTCCTTTGAAGAGGACAAGAGGACAGAGAGGTTAGGAAGGGCAGAGGGGTTAGGAAGGGCAAACTTCTGCATCTCTCTGATCATCCCAGAGCACACAGATAGAGGTTTTCTCTTTCCATGTGGAACAACTCAAAGAAAGGAGGGTAGAAAGGACAATTTTTCCTTAACTCCTTGTGTTATAAAAGCAGTGCAAAAATAGGTCCTTGTTTATAATATATTGTCACTAAATAACAAGTGAAAAACATCTATTAAAGCAGCATTTCAACCTAATCTACATAGTATAATAGGTAGTGATTATACATATTGGAATAAAGATTGATGGAGCAAAAGCATTAATAATTTTCCTGTGATTTGCATATCTTTTTATGTATTTTTTCCTAATATTCTTCTACAGTGTGTGTCCGACATTTCAGGAAAAGTGGGAGCATTTAAAGCAGATATCTGGGGTTTTTAATGTTTTGTAGCAAAGCTTGTGACTGCTGTTTTTGGTATTTCTTGGGAAATTGGTGTAAATCCATTAGAGGGCCCATGGCATCCTGCAGTGGGTAGAGGTCTAACAAATCCAATTCTCAGCTTTCTACTTTAGGGAAGCCTTACTTTAGAAGTTAATCAGTGGGCAATGAAATCAGCAATGAGCAGTAGGCTGACTGCAATAGGATCTCCGAGCTTTTTAAATGTTTTCACTAATCAGAAGAAGTCAATTATTTTTCAAGTTGTGCTAAATGTCTAATGGGCTGCCTGAAAGTCATGGAGACTGGGAGAAGTGGAAAATTGATCAAAATCCTGTTTTAAAAAATGGACAAGGAATGTTGGTTTTTTTTTCCTGAGTGATGCTCAAAAGCATCTATGTTTTTTAGAGCTGGGAGTTAGGGAAAATATGTTTCAAATTCATTCTGTTTCTTGGTCTCTGTAGCCCATTGACTAAATGGGGAAGGAAAAATACTCTGGAGTTAAATCTCCTGACTGTCCAGACTGAGGATCCATCCAGACAGGCTCAGACATCCCAATTCCTTCCACAACAGGCAACAAAGAGCAGGTTTAAGCACAGATCTTGTCTCAGGTAGGAGTTAAGATACTCTTGGAGCTGTAAGCCAAGGAGAGTGTTTTGATCCTCCAATTTAGAGCCTAATCTCCACAGTCACTCAGGGGCAGTTCAGAAACATGGGAATGCCAAAAACCATCAGTGTTTCTTGCCTGGTGTCAATCCAAATTATAGGCTGGCATTTCAGGAGCTCACTGGAGACTACACTGGGTTTTGTCTGGGTTTCTCACACACATGCAGGCACTCAAAATGTAAGAAGACTAAAGTAGGCACTCATTTTTTATGTAATCTTCCCTAGCATTTTTTCCTGGCAAAATAAATCACAAAGCATATGTCATCTTCTCTTAAAAATGTGGTTCAAGATCCAGCACTTCAGCCTTGATCAACAGGAGGGTTGTGTATGTCCTCTGAGGATTAGCAGGAAGATAAAAATAAGTGCACTGTAATGAAAGAGTTTGCAAACTTCCACAATTTGTGTAAGAACAGGACATTTTTTTTTTCCAAATTACTTGCCATTTGCTAAAAATACCTGACTTTTTTAACATTTTAAATTGCAAAGACTCATTTTTTTCCTTCATTAAAAACAATCTTCTCCCTTGAAAGGATGTCCATAATGATCACAGCAGAATTCATCATCATAAGAAACAACAGCTGGAAAGCACAATTGTGCAGTAAAAAGATAAATAGGTTTAAGACCTCTTGACTATTTAAAATCTTTGTTTTTTTATTTTTTCTAGCATATGTTTAACTCAAAAGTTTTATGATTACACAGGAAATTTTATAGATTTTTTTTGCTTTCTGCAAAGCTCCTCAGAACACTAAGATGAAATGTATTTCATGTGAGATTATCAAATATGAGACACAGTGAAAAATAAATCACACTCTCCTTATTTTATCTCTTTCTTCTCCATCTACCCTATTCAATTCAAGGGTTTTTTTCTCTTCTGTATCAGGTTTGTTTCTCACAGCAGCAGTATAAGTCTGTGTGAAGTTGAGTGGCTTTTTGCCAAAAAGGGCATGATATAAGCTTCAAATTCTGCTTCTTGCTTACACCAGAAGAGTCAAGTGCCCTCTTAATTTGCATTGTGCTTAGATTTGTCACCCATCTTCCTTCAGTGCAGTAAATCTTTTGCCTAATATTTCTTTTAGGCTATTTTAAACTTTTAATGAATGCATTCAACAGGCAGTGAGGTTTTCAGTGGCATGATGGCTGCGTGATGGGTCTGGAGAGACGTGGATGCAGTGGTTTGGTAATGTCATTGTTTTCTTACGTCACTGCACTAGAAAAAGCGTTCAGGATTCAAATTAAGCCTTTAGAAAAGGATACCTAATGATACCCTCACCAAGCAGGCGAAGCAGATAGAAAAAAGTTTAGTTTTCCCAGTGCATTGAAAGTGAAAACATCTCACACCATCAGTCTTGGGATTAGACAGTCCTGTGCCTAATGAAAATCAGGGCCAGTGTCTAGACTGCTGCCTTGCTGCTTTCCCAATTGCCCAGGAGTTTTTCATTTTTCAGGAGGGGGAACACCACCTTTCTCAGACCACAAGAAATTAAACCAAACTACCCGAACCTGCAAAATGCAAGGCGTAGTTTCTGTGGCAACCACCTGCCCTTGACAGCTCTCAGGACCTGCCTTTGCCCCCCCAGAATTATTTACTCTTCCAGCAGCCAAGGTAGCAGAGGTGGGGCACTGGGCAAGCTGCACAGTGATCACTCGTGCTATAAAGTGTACAAAAACAAGTGTAGGAAAAGTTGTATTATGCAAGAAAAGAGGAAAACTAAAAGATTAAGACAGCATTCAGGAGATGATATTACTTAGTCCATGAAGGACTGATAAATTTATAAACACCATTTTTCTGTGTTGCCGGTTTGAAACATTATGTTTATATTTTCTTACATTAAAGAGAATGTTGGGCAGACTCGATTTCGTGCTACTAGCTGATTAAAATAAACAAAGGCTGTGTTTGTGTCCGTGCTGGAGACAGTCTGTGCCTGCCATCCCCTAGCTGGGACCTGCAGCTGTTCCTGTGTCAGCTCAGGTTAGTTCCCAGCACTGAACCTCGCTGCCAGCAGATTGGCCATGACCTGATGGGCTCCCTTTAGTGCTCCTGCTTCCAGGAGAGAAATTGCTGTGCTGCTGCCTTTCTCTCTTTTGGGTGGGGCTGTGAACAGCACAGGCATTGTCAAATTCAGCCTGAGAAATCCAGCACTCTGAGCCAAACTCATTCAAGCCTCCTTCCCTATTTAGAGATGCTTCAGGTACCTTTTAGAGATATTTACACGTGATAAATTGAGTTTCATTGGTGCCTTCCAACAAGTAGGAGTCTAATTAATGAATAATACCAGAGCCTAAAACAAGAATGATAGCAATTATAAAAGCACTGCACAAAAGCATGTAACTTTTGATCATTACAAAGCCATCCTCATTAAATAACAATGTTGGTTATTAAGGAAATTGCAAATAAATTATTTGGTGAAACAATATGAAAAACGTGGCAATTTCAAAGTTCTTCTAGCTTTATTTTTTTTTTCTTCAGAGTAGCACAGTTATCTGGAGAAGAGGTGAATTCCTCATTCCCTTCACACATTTGCCAACAGACCATAAAGTGACAAATAATGGCATGACCTTGATAACTGGTTGGTTGAGCATCATCTTTCCAAAGCCATTTACCTGAGTATTTCAAATCACACCAGTGGGATCTTTGGTTACTAGAGATACATATTTCAAAAGCTATTAGAAATTCTACAAGAAGAGAAGAAATCCTATTAGCTATGATAGCTATGGGTAAAGGATCAACTTTTGGAGTTTTAGTCATAAGTAATTTAGTAATAATGGAATACAAAGTCCTGGCTGATTCACTAAAACAAGGATGAATCAAACTACTGAAAGAGAGGTTCTAATTTTGCAGAGCATTTAGGTGCCCACAAAAGTGTTTTTATAACTACCTAGTGGTATCAATCCAAACCTTGCAGTCTCAAAGCTCCCTTGAATATCATGTGTTTAGTGTAACATTGCTGTCTGGGATGCTTCATGCTCCAAGGGCTCTCTAAATTCACAGTGAGGAAAGGAATGCAGGTATGAGCTACTGGAGAGTCCCATCCTCACTGAAACTAAAGAAAAATCATGTGAGTAGCTCAGTCCAGCCCTGGATCCTGAGACAGGCTGGGTAGGTGAGAGTGATGGAGCTCTTTTACCACTGGCATTACTCCAGGATTTGTTTTTAATTTTAAAAAGTGGCATTGAGGCTTCTATCGATTGCAATTAGGAATGTATATCCTCTGCTTGAAATAACTCCTCCTCATGGAGCAAAAAGGCATTATGGGTATCCTTTTGTTATTTCATTATTTAACATTCTCTTAAGCAAATTAAATATGCCCTCTTTGTGTCTACTTAATTTGGACAAAGTTAAAGGAAAAAGAAATACATGAAGAGTGTTGTAAAAATAGAAAACAACTTTCTGATAATTGCTCTCTCAGATTTGAATGCAGATATATTATACACATATGAATAGGTACTACATTCATCCATAGCTCTTTGAAGTTTATTGCCAGAGGAGAATTTGTTACATGCAGATGTTTCACTCTGATTCCTGATGTTTCATCAAGCCACATTGTCTTTGGAGATACAGCCGTGATTTTTCACAGAAAATTTAATTACTATGACTATTCCAGCCTGGATTGAAAAATTAATTATAGGAGAAAATTATATATTGGTATTTAGTATAATTTTCAATGTTCCAAGACCTGGAGAGGGACTGCAAAGGACTTGAAAACTGTGTGCATAAGTCCTTGGTTGAGCTGGTTCCAGCCCTGAGAGACTGATTTCTATCTTCAACCTATTATCTTTGCAGAATATTCACTTTGCTTTTGGCATTTTGTTTATCAGATTTCTTCAGGCAAAATTAGATTACTGACCTCATCAGTTGGAGTTTTGTTTTATTCTCAATAGAAAGCAATAAGGTCCAAACTCACATAAAGGATTGGCAATGAAATTGGCACTGGGAGAATTTTATTTTTCATTTGTTTGGGAGGGTTTTTTTATTATTTTCTTTTTATTTCTTTGGTGAAAGAGTTTTTACTGAGCTATGGGATCTGAGTGAAAATTGAAAGCTGGGTTAAACAGGGATGAAACAATTCAGCTATTTCCTCAGAAAGAGGAGAGGGAAAATGTGCAGTTATTTCCCTTACTGTACATTAATCTGCTGTTGAAGTTTGTGTCTCTGAAAGAATACTGATTACTTTATAAATACTGCAGGTCCTTGGGTTTGGAGGTGAGACAGGCTTCATTTTTTCTGCACAGCAAGACTTACACATATGGAATAACACAATTAATGGAACTGACAGAATTGTGAATGACACAGTTTAAATAATTAGAACAGTGCCTCCTTATTCTTTTGCTGGTGTTTACTACTGAGATGCTCATATTCAAAAGCATGAACAAGTATAACTGTTTCGAAGATATTGCTATGGTAAACCAAATCCCAATTTCCTGTTTCTGTGAGTGTCCAGATTGGATAGCTCAGAAAGAAGCATGAGGAAGCAAGAGCAACTGTATGATCATATTTATCCATGCACTCTCTTCTTCATAACAATTAGCCTGAAATTGCCTTAGATCCTGAGACACCATAAGCAATCTGTGCCATCTGTATTGGCAGATAACTGTTAACAAATTAAAGGAGAGTAGGAATAGTACCTGGAAATCAGGAAGAAAATGAACAATCTATTTATTTTTTTTCTCTTCTCATCCCTCTAATGATGGATGATGACTGAGTCCTTTCAGCACTAAATTATGCTTCACATGCTCTGATCAAATGGAAATTCTCTTCTGTGTATCAGCTGAAGCAGAAGTGTCTCATCTAGAGCTGATGTTCCTCTCCTGACATGCACATCCTGCAGCAGTGGCAAGAGACACCAATGTGCTAATCTCAGAACTTTATCCCCTGCCCTTCTCCCAGACCTGCCAGCCAACCAGCCTTCTCCTGACAGCACAAGCTGGGAGTGCAGCCTGTGGGAATGAGCATAGCAGGGAGACAAGTATGGGGACAGAAATGAAATGTGATGTCAAGGAGTCTTTGAGTATGACAGAACTAGCAGTGTCAGCTAGTGTCACCAGCCAATAAACAGACTTCACGTTTTTGTGCTAACACAAACGACACTGAGATTTCTTATCTTTTTGTCTTATCAAGCATCATTTAATAAAAGTTGTTTCTTTAGCTTTGGCTAAATTGCTTCTTGTTATGTCCAAAATAAGGACTATGACCACTGTATTCCAGCCATGGATGGGGATGAAGAGTTAAGGAGGCAGAGATGCGATGGAAACAAATCATTAAAAAATCTATTGAACTGTGTCTCATTACTGGTGGGATGTGGGAAGCTGTGAGAGGAAAAAAACTCCTTCTAAGGATGCCCCTTTCAATGTCTGCTTCCTCCAGCAGCAACACCAAACCTGCCTTTGCAGAGCTCTGCAGAAATCCAGCCATTTCCCATCTCTTACCTGCTTAGCCCAAGCTATGAACCCAGCTCAGATATATTTAGAACTGGAGCTGATTCAAGGTTATAATTAACTCAACACATTTCTACAGTTTGCACGGTTTAAATAAACCTGCCTGATATTTTCAGGTGCTTATATGCAGAATCCACTGAAAGGTCACAGTTTTTTATCCCACATCCCTAGCTGATTAACTTCTTTAGCCTCATGGAGGCTGTTCCATAGAAAATTAAAGTTGCATAAAAAAATATTGACTGACCAGACCACCAGTTTTTTCATTTGTTTGTTTTCACAAATATTTAAGTTATCTAATTTTAATGATATGAACATTGTGGAAAATCAATTTAGAATCTGAAAGCACAGAATCCATGGAAACCAGCTTTTAAATTCTGGCATGCAAAGGAAGGAGGCAAAGAGGGCTTGGAAAGTCATTTAGAAAAAAAAAAACCAAAACAATTTACAAATAATTCATATATTCAATAAAAATATTGTAGTATAGTCTAAAAATTATTAAAAAAAAACCACAACCATTAAATTCATATAGCAAAACAAAATTTTAAGTATATCCTACAACCTGAACAGACTAAGTTTAGTTAGCATAGAGCATTCATTTCTGTAAGAATACAATATTCTTGTGACTACATTAAATTAGTTCTTCACCTCAGTGAAGCAATTTTCCATCACTTAATCAGTTCTCACAGCAATATCTGTCCTGGGTGGTGATAGACAGAGAAATCTGTTCAAAGACAGCCCAAATACCAGAGGAGGGGTTTGCTGGCATGCTGCCCACCTCAGGCTGCCTGTGGCTGGCTGGGCAGGGATCTCCTGTGGGGCTGTCATATGGCCAGCTCACCAGGAAAGGTGAAATCCAGCCAGGCAATCCCGTGGCATCACTGCTCAGGGTGATGCCACAGCACAGGATCTCGTCCATGAGCCACATGAAGCCAGCATGAGGGTTAAATAACCTGGATGAGAATGTTAATACCTGCCTCTTCAGGAAACGCTTCACTGGCTCAGCTCCATCACTGAGACACAGGCAATTTGGAAAGGTTCTTGTCCTGGATGTGCCCCTTTCCCAAACTTCTGCACCAACACCAGTTTCTGCACCAGCGGTGCCAGCACCCGGCATGTGAAGCTGATTGGCACTAAAAAAGAGAGGGAATTGTCCAGCTGATACTCTCTGCCAACACCTGGGATGCTACTGGCCACAGACAAAGGCATGTGAACCTTCAGACTTGGGTGCTTTTATGACAAATTGTCCTGGGTAAAGCCTCTTGACACTTTTTCTTTTCTTTTAAATGTAAGCTTCCACTTTTAGCACTGAAACTGACCTCAACTTTGCTTCTCACTGGTTTGAGTTTGGGTTTTTTTCTTTTTTTTTCTTTTTTTTTTTTAACTTATGCTCTTTCATTTCCTCAAGTACTATAAACGAGGGCATTCACTAAATACATTTGATTTAGATTTCAAATTCTTAGTGGTTTAAGGTCAGAAAAATTGGTTTTTAAATTAGTCCTTTTTTTTTTTTTTTTTTTTTTTTCCCCTAGAGAAATATCATAGGAATGTGTAGGAACATTTCTGCTAAATATCAGAGAAGCTTTCCTGATTCAGGTTAAGGGCAAAAGTCTAACTCATAATGTCTTTGAACAAGATGTGCAAAAAAGCCACTGATATTAGCTCAGCTGCATAAAGTGTGGGGTTAATGATGCCAAGGCTGGGGGTTTGCTTCCCATATGGACCCATTCACTTAAGAGCTGGACTCAAGGATCCTGTGCTAGACTGGCAAACAGAAAGATAAAAATGGCAGATTTTTGTTAGAAAGAAGTTATATTTTAAAAAGGAAAGAAGAGAGATGTAAAAAATGCCAGAAAGAAACAGCTCTAACTGACAGACTATACTAGTTAAAGTTAAGAGTTAGGAAAAAAACCCCACTTAATTAGGTGGAAAAGTAGTACAATTCTAGTTTTACTCACTTAAATAGTTTCCACCAGTCCTTTAGAAGGTTTAGAGATTTAGTATTAAAATTAGGGAAAGTGGGAGAAAATCTTTATCAGCAGCTTCATCCAGACAGTTTTGATCAGGACACAAACAAAAAATAATCCACAGTAAGGTGGAGTCGATCTTATCAGAAAATCAAGTACAAAGTTTGATTTGGATATCTTTTGAAAATAATAAGCTTAATATATGTGTATATTCCTCCCAAAAGTGCTGACTGACATTGCAGAAATTAACTCTACTTCTCTTTTGCTTCCCTGGAACATCAGGAAAGGAACAGTGATAGTACTGAGCTGCTGTTCATACAAGAAAAACAGGCATGTGGTGTACAAATGTTGAATTCTTTGTGTCAATGATATTTAACAGTAATTACTAAGCATTGATTAAAGCTCAAATAATAAGTACAATCAGTATCCAATTCCTATAAAAAGAGCAGTGCCAAAAAAAGGGATGAAAATATCAAGGTTAGGGTCATAGTGTTATATTTTATGCCATTTCATTAAAAGTTTTACAAATTAGTATCACTATTTAGGCAATAAAGTCTAGAGAAATGTGTCAATGCAGGATGTCTGTCACAGTGTGGCATGTTAAAGGCCAATGTTGAAGTGCACAGTGCTCTTAAAATCTTATCATTAATGTTCTCCATTTCCTGAGTTTCACCAGTATCACCTGAATATTCAGTTGAACTGATCAAGAAATTCCTCAATTCCTCTAGTTTCAAGGAAAATCTGTTTCCAGAATTCAGAGGAAAGGAAATATATATCATCCTTCAAAGGAAGACATTTGCCAAGTGTGAGATATGCTAATATTTGTGTTTAAAATATTTGCAAATGATTTTGTGACCATTAATAACACTGCACTTCATCCACATGCAGATCTCCCTCTGGGAAAATAAAAAAAAAAAAAAGCCATCTGTTCCTTTCAGTGGTATTGTATTAGTGTTCATACATGATTCTAAGGAGATCTTTTCCTATGGTTAAAATCTTAGATTTGTCACAAAATGGATTCATTTCTTTTCCATTATCAGACCTCATTATATGTTTGGCACAAAGTTAAAGGGGTTTGTGTCATTTTCTGTCAAATTTTACAAGTACCTTTTTTTCAATGATAATACCTTGTAAATCTAAATTTACACCAAGTATTGACCTTGTGATAATTCATTTTTAGAGCAGAACAGCACTGATTAGAATGGCCAATTCCACAAAATCAGTTGACTCCTACTCATAAATATCATGGGAGGTGTTATAAGTATTGCTTGTTTCTTATGGCAATTTACAGTGAATTTGGGAACAAAAAAGTATTTTAAAAAAATCAGTATAAAATAAAGTCTCAGATCAGCATTGCAAAAATATTTGGGGCTCATACAGAGGCACAAAAAATATTATTTTTTTCAAATAATAATGAGCTTTGTCTTAGGGAAATATTCTCCTGAATGACTCTGAGAAGCCAGTTAGGCTGCATGCCAGCTTGTATTTAGCTCCAGCTTGATTGCCTATTTTTAAGTAATAGAATTACATGAAAACTGAGACAAAGTTAATTTCCCATTCTATGTATTCGTGGGACTGTGAATTAATAGGTATTGGTCCCTCTGTTTTTTCTTAATGTCACTCAGAAAATAATCTGGATGCGTTTTTTCTTTTTTTTTTCTCTAGATATAAATTTAACAACCAGCTTCTCATTGTCTATGGGTTGGTCTATCTACCTACCTAGCCAGATAAAAAAAAATAGGTTTTTTTATAGATCTAAGCATGCAATTATGAATGTTGATTATTTCCAGTGTTTTGGGCTACATACAAATAAAAGATGTTTAGCATCTCGTGGAATGGTGTTAATCTCACACAAAAAATTTGCTAGTCTAAAAACTCCACAGAAGGTTGCCACTTACATGATTAGTGGCATTTGCCAATCATAATTAAAATAATGTTTGCAACAAAATGGTGGTTACTGAGTTGATTTGATTGCCTAATCTTGCATCCCCATAATAATGTTGAAGTGTTTCTGTAATCAGGCTCATGACCAATTTAACAGTAAGAGTTTCTGCTGAGTGTTTTGGTCTGTGATGTGCAGCTGAGGGGTTTTTCCAGCCTGTGCTTTTTTGGCCTTATGGTATCTCTGACTGTTGTCTTTTTTCCATTAATCTTTCAGCAATCCAGGCAGATGCACTTCTGTACAGCACTTCTGCACTCTTATTCTCCTGACCCTGAAACACTGATGTGTTACAAAGCAGAATTATGTTCTGGATCCAAGAAACCCAGATCTTCCTGAGGCAAGACACTGAGGGCAGTTGAGCTGTGGTATGGCTGAGTCCTTTACAAGTTTCAGATGGTAAATATTTAACTGCTCCCCTTTGTTGTCTTTCTCTCTGCTTTTAACAGTATTTCCAAGAGTGATATTGTCATTCTAGCAGCAGGCTGTGACTAATTTGTACCATCTTTTCAGTTTTCTGTTTCCTTCTCAATTTGATAATACTGAATGCAGCCTATTAAAAGGTCCTGCTACCAAATCTCTTTTAGCTCTCAAAAATACCCTTTCCCTATAAAGGTATCAAATTTATTTTGTCTTTTTATGAAAACACTGGTAAAGTTTACTAATAAACGTTTGCTTAGAAACCCAGGGTTCTTACTATAGTTTTTTGGCATTAATGGACACTAAGTTCTACTTAGTAAAAAGAAATAAAACCTCTTCCCTGAAAGATGTGATATACAACAATCATTAAGGGCAAGTCCCTTGGAGGGTTTAGGAAGTGTGACATTTGGGCATGATTTAGAGAAGTAAGTCTACAGACTAAATTGTAGACCAAACAGAAACTTAGCACTTGCAGAAGTCAGGAGCAGGACCTCATTTTGTTTGCCATGGATTAAATGCCCCTGATGAAGGAGTGGCTGGTTTTAGGAAAACACCAGGTAGAAAATCTATATATTCCCAAGGAAGTTTATGCCACAAGTATTGTCCCAATATTCAGAAAAACCCAGAATTATGTGCTCTGGAAATGCCCTAAGCTGGGACATCCTTTGTAATGACAAGAAATCCATCCTGTTGTTCCTACTGAATTCCTATCGTGCCCTCTGGCACTGGTTCTGCTCTTTCCCTTTTCTATTCTACTTGTCATTATCCTTCCCTGATTTTCTTAGCAATAAATTCATTTCATATCCCTAATTAGAGTCCCTTGATGGTATTTGTTGAGTGATCTCTCCCAGTCCTTAGCTCAACCCATGAACTCTTCATTAAATTCTCTCCCCCATCGAGCTGCAGAGGGGAGTGAGAGAGTGGCTTTGATGGGTGCAGGAATCTGACCAGTGTCAAACCTCTACAGCTATCTAGCATAATAAAGCAGCAAGCAAAGCAGATCCCCTTGAGGAGTAATCCAACTTTGTTTTCTATTTATCTGTGTGCTTCACAAATTCTCTCCGGTACAATTTCAAAATGAATTTATTTTGGTTATGATTTTCCTGATGAAAGAATGCAAGCTTAGAGTTTGTCCTTTGACAGACTTGGAATCATTCATTTCAGATGATGAATGACTGTCATTTGTTGTCTTTTGCTGGTTGTTTTTGCAATGATTGATGCCCAAAAGCTTCCTGAACAGAATAATTTAGAAGAAAAGATTCTGCAGACAAATATTTAAGCTAAAATGACAAAACAGAGGGAGTATAGCTAGTAAAACAAAAATAACCAAAAAAGGAAGAGGACTATGAGATGTTCTGTATTCTTTTGTCTGTGAATTATAAGACTTTAAATCTTTTGTTGGTCCCATTCTAAAAGGCAGTACCAGAAATGGTTAAAGTAAAACACACAACTGACTTTCTCAATGTTATAAAAAATCTCATCTCAAAGAATAAAAAAATTGGCCTTTTTTTTCAGTCCTGCTCCATGCTCTGTTTCAAAGGAGCTGCTGTCTGGCCTCATCTTCAATCACTGGGCACAATTATTGCAGTACTCTTTCTACTACAAAATAAATGGTACAGAAGAAATGTCCTAGCCTGGTGACCCTGGCAAGGGCAAATGAAATGTTTTTGAGAGTGACCATTAACTATAATTTCACTTTTTTGTTGTATATTGGACCTCTTCAGTAAGCAAATCTTTTTAGATCAGAAATCTAATCATTACTGAAGTCCCTTTGAAGCCTCAGAGAAACTGTTTAGCAGAGGATTTATGGCAATTTTGAATTGGTTTCAGAAAGGTACATCACGTTTGCAGCTGGGACTCAGCGTGTGCAACAGCTGTCCTGACAGAGTCCTTGTGCTAGCAGGATGATATCCTGCCAGCTCTTTAAAACATTAAAGCATCTGGTTCACATTTAATTTTTGGACTCAGATGACTTATCTGCATTGCACTTTACTGTAGGGTGTTTCAGTCATTGTTTATTGTACAGAGGTGTTTAAAAAAGCAGCAACTTTGTGTGTGACACAAAACCCTCACTGGCTGTTTACAGGACAACACATCAACATACTTTTTTGGGTACATCCAGTAGATTGAAAAAAGCATAGGCAGTGTTCTCTGAATTTATGAAAAACTGATTGAGCCAATGAAATACCAGAAAAATACTGAATTTCTTACAGGAAAATTGCCATTACTGTTCTACCAGTGCTCAGACAGCTTACAGTGTAAATCTGAGCTGAACACATCACTAACTCTGAAACTCCTTTCTGCTGTCACAGGCATAATGTGATGCTAACAGCAGCCAACTCTTGTCAGCCTTGGTTTGCTAAAAGCAAATGATCAGCGTGAAATACTGTAATTTCCTAATTCTCTTTTTGAGGGCACATATCTGGTACAAAAGGATGAGTAACAGCCTGTTGCCTCATCACCTGTTGCCTCATAAATCTGAGGACTATTTCCAGTTCCAGTTGCATAGAAAAATGCATTTCAGATAAAGTAATTCCACAAGCAAAACGGTGAGGTAGTGGAATTTGAGTTTTGCAAACACCTTTTGCACTATTTACAGATATTGACAGAGCATTTGGAAGAAGCAGGGGTTTGGCAAACTAACTCTCCAGCTTGTATAAAACAGAAAACCTTATGTTAGAAGGTTGGCTTGGGGGAAAAACACAAAAATACTGAAATACAAAAAATTCTTTAGCAGCAGCACTTTGAGATCATCAGGTGACCCTGCCATGGCAGGGTGATTCTATGGTTCTATCTACAGTGAAGTAATTTCTTGAAGAATCTTAAGCAAAGTTTTTTTGCTATTTTGCTACAGCAGCATTGCAAAAAGTTGGCTGTGTAGCAACATTGTATTGATTTACTAATATTCCCCTGACAAGAACCCTTAAATTCCATACATGCCATGGATAACAGTTTCCCAACCTCTCCTGACATCACTAAAGATGATTACGGCATGATCTTTTACCTCTTCTGAAAGTATTAAAAATCATCAGAAAAACATAAAACTGCAAAACTATTGCAAAATGCTGGATGCACTTGCATTTTTCAAGTTTATCAAAATGAGGTCTTATATATGTTTTCTCTTCTTTTCAGAGAGAACCCAGTTTAACAAAGGCTGTCTAGAAGAACTGTTCCTTTTTTTTGTCATGTAGTACGTGAATTTCAACCGTTGAGTCCAAATTATTTTGCTTTGTTTTCATTCAAAATGAGAATTAAAATTAGTATCTAATTACTATAAATGCATGTAAATTTATGTTTAATATACAATACATTATGATAAACAACGTAAAAAATTTAAATAGTGTAAACAATGTAAACAATGAAAATTTTTAGGACACACTACACATCCTAAATTTCAGGAATAAGCATTTGCAGGAATGCAGATCTCTCCAGCTCTATTGCTGGGAGCTATAAAGCTAAGAGTAGTGTTTTAAAAAGATATTTTAAAGATCTCAAATGGAAAAATGTTTTATGTTAGCAGAAGAAAATGTAATCTGAAGGTGCAAATCACAAATAACCTTCACTCAGCAGTATCATGTGAATGACTAGAAGAGCAGAAGATCAAGATGAGATTTTTCAAATGTCTTCATGAAATATTGAAGCTAAGCAGGACTTTTGAGTCATGATCATACTCCTCAAAGAACAAAGCTCTTTTTTCTTCTGCTTTTGAGGATGAATTGCTCACAGAATTTTCTAGTTATTTCATTCTGGCTCTAGGAAAATACAGAAAATTTCTTTCACCTAACCTTGATCACTTTGGTTTTTTTCTTGAATTAGCCCTGGTTAGGTTTAAAAAAAAAAGAATTGATGAAGAGGAAAGAGACATGGATGCTGTGGGACAAAAAGTGTGTCCAGCAACTGATTTTGCTGTTGCATCTTCCTCTGAGGAATCCATGCAGGGCAATGCTGATGCTCTCCCTGGAATACACCACTCCCTATTCCATGTCTGCTCTGATAAACCAGTGTCTGAATGGCTGCACAAACTTCTTTAGGGAATGGAAGGCTTGAGGGAGGAAAGAAAGAGACACTCTTACTGATCCTTCTCCAGAACAAAACAAATCAGAAAATTATTCACTTTTAAATAGAGTTAAGTCTGCTGTGAACGTGTTGTGAAGAACTGTTTGAAGGGCAAAGTGCCAAAGTGCTGGATGTCAAAGGGGTAAAATTCCTGGCAGGGGACATTATGGTGTTGTTAATTGCCAAAAGGGGCTCAGTACAGGCAGCTCTTGGGGAAGATGCACACAGGCAGCATCCCTGTCACTGCTGTGGCACGTGCTGTGTAGGATTTACTGACCCTTAGTTGTTAAAAGCCCCGTGATGCAGAGCCTGTGATCTGTGTGCAGGCAGGAATAAAGCAGAGACAGGGCTGTGCCTCTAGGCTGATCAGCTGCAAGGAAGCTGGCAGGAGCCAGAGCTCAGGAGTGATACATCAGTGAGCAGGATGGGTGCTCTGGAGGAAATCAGTGTGGGCTGGATCCTCAGCAAGGAAAGAAAACATCTGATGTAGAAGTACCTACAGAAACATATATACTCCTTTGATGCAAAGCCTGGGATTGGGCATGATTTAGGATTATGTTTCCCCAGCTAAAGTGAAGATATTGCTTCGATATTGAAAAAAAAATTTATGCCTAGTAACTTTGGAATAAAATAGTTCCATTGTGCTTTGGTAGCTGTAATGGTAAGAACCAAAGGAAACACTACAGAGATGCATATTCACATAAAATCTGAGATGCCATTGTTAATAATTTCACTGCCATCCCACTGAAACTGCAGAAAAAATAATATGTATCTCCCAGAATTTGCAACCATTGGTATTTGTACTGGACTCAGGAAAATAATTCAGATGCATAAATTGTCTTCTGTGTTCCCTCTCCTCAACCCAATACAGGTGCTTAGACAATTCAGTTTTCAATTCAATTTTCCCAAAATAAACATTAAGGGAGTTAAATTCCAAACTACATAAGTAAACTTGAAAGTTAAAATGTTTAAAACTGAGGAAAATGAAACAACTATTTAACCCAAGGTTCTGAGTTTTCAGCAATTTCCTTTTTTATTTCAAAACATATATCCTTCATCATTGCTGTTGGTGCAATTCCTACTGTGCTGATTTATTATTTTATGTGCCTTTCTATTTGGGGCTGGAATTATCCTACATTCCTACAATCAAAGGCTGCAAGCTCTTCCTGACTTAGCTCCCACCATGGTGCTACTGAGCCTAACTTGCCTGGTTTCTGCTCTGCACGGGGCAAGTAGTCTTGTTGCACACAAAATTAACAGAAAGTATCCCAGAGCTAATAGATTCCCTAATTTCTCAATTTTAGCACAGCTAGTCAGTTAAAATTTTGAATAAATGAAAGAAAAAAATGTTGACTATTTTTTTTCCTTATGACAGATTTCAGATTTCTCTCATCCCACTCAGCTTCCCTGTTGAGTTCTGGTACAGCAGGAGCCTACTTTGATTTTACCTTGTCAGTGTCCTAAAAGGGACACAAGTGATGTCAAAAGGCATCCTGTGTTTGGACAACCCAATCATACCCCCAAAGTTTGTTGTTTTATTGCATGAATCAGTAACACAACAGCATTGCACTTTAAAGATCTTGTTATGGATTAAAGGGAATATACATTTTAAGTGGATCCAGGTAATTAAGGATATATCAGGGTTTTGATAGTCAAATCAAAATGCAATGGGAACTTGCTATCAGGCCAGTTATAGCACTAAGTCACTGTCCAAAATGAATAAAAGAAAAATAAAATAACCCTCACTAATAATATTTTGAAATTATTTAGCTATAAATTCACTTTCAGGTATCTATCCTTTTGCTTCAGTTTACATTCAGCCTTGAGGGTGACCATCTGGATCCAAAAATCCATCAAGGAATTTGGAGGGCAATCAAGTTATTAGTAGCATCCCAAGGGCTTTGCTGGGAGGAATGTGACATTTATGGTGAGGTTTCTTTCTCTTCAGTATTGGATCTGCCCAGGGCTACTTCTTTCATGTTTTCTTCAAGCAGTTTGCTTATGTATTAATTTTTTCCCCACTGGATCTCAGCTATAGCTTGATGATCATCATCCCTTCACTGTTCCTGATACACAGCAGCATCCCACAGCCCCAGCTATCACAAGAGGAGTTTTTTCACCTGTTCTGTAGAGATGTACAGGTTTTCCAGATCTTGATCACATTTGCTATGCATGGAGATAAGCTTGAACAAGGCAGGAAATAATCTTGTGACAGAAAGACAAATGCTGTCACAGCAGAAACAAGCTAAAATGAACTCTAGCCAAGGAGAGTCCCAGCAAGTCCTGAGGCCAGTGCTGGTGAGTTAGCACTCAGCATGTAGCCTCAATTCCCTGAGCTGCAGCTGCAGCCAGCTCCCAAGTTTGGACCAACTTTCGTTTTCTCTGATCTTGCCACGTCCTTTATGATCAGACAACCGGGCTTTAGTTGTTGTAAGAGCATTGGCAGATGGAGAGACAGATAAAAAGTGGGCAGAGGCAGAGACAAATCAGGAGTGAAATGAAGGGAAAAGCACGTTAAAGGGATTTTTGAAACCTGTAAAGCATGAGAAAGACTCAAGTGTTTATGCAGTTTGGTCCCCAAGTCATATGGGTACATTTTTACACATATCCACATATAAAATGCATACATTATACATGCACACATCAATGCATACTATACATCTGTGGGTTTGATACAAACCTACTGCATGTACTTCTTTGAAGAAAAAAAAATTTATTTTCTGAACCCAGCAATGGAGTGTTTCTCTATTTGGATTATAAAACACAAATCACACTTATTGCCAAAAAGATTTGATGTCTCTGTGTGTTCTGCTGAACATAAACCAGAACCCCAGCTATCACACTTTTATGCTTGTACCTGAAAAGATGACTTCTATAGCTTAGAGGGTTTGTGTGAACACAAACAAAAAAAATCTTCTTGTTATGAGTAATACTCTATCTTTATTCTTCTATATTCTACAGGGAAACGAGAAAATTTCTTATATTTGTGAGATGTAAATTATATATGCTTTAAAAAAATACTTAAAACACATGGAGTTCTAAAGCATCCAATGCAAAATGCTTTTCAAAAATGTTTATAGGTTCATATCTACATAGGAAATCCTCCATCAGATTATATTGGTGAGATTGTGTAAGAAAGCAATTTATGGACAGAAACAATTGTATTCTGGTAGATTAGTATGTGCTGGCAGATTAATAAGCAAAGAACTATCTTACCAAAAGTATGTTTTCTAACATATATATGCACACACTGCTTATATTAATTTGTTCATGGAGAGGTTCCAAATTCTAGAGCACTTTAATAAAACAGGAACAAACTGGCAGTGGAAGCTTTTAATTACCAGAGAAAGCAGCAGTTTAAAAAGCATTCCAAAACCTGTAGAGCTACATGTGCTTAAATCTAATTTATGTACACATTTAAGTGTATACCTTATTATGTACTCTTTGGGTGCTTAATTGCTTAAAACACTTTAAACAGGCTGTAGCAGCATTTTGCCAAATATTTTAGCTGTAAGTGGTGCTATGTATTTGGACTTCAACTATTTGATTGAATGAACTAAGCAACACTAGAAAAGCAGAAATTGAAACCAGGCCTGTGTGTTTTTCCTGTGTGCTGATGAGTGTGGCATGGCAGTGTTCATACTTCTATTTGTCCTCCCTTAATGACAGCTGAAAGTGATACACTGTTAGGAGCTGCTTTTAAAATGTCATTAGCAGAAGAACCATCAGGGCCTTTTCTGTTGTATAGCAATGCTTCCTTTGAAAAGGAAACTCAGGGTTTATTCTCTTTAAAAAAAAAGATTAGCAGTTTTTCCTTATTCCTGGGCTGTAAAAGCAGAGTACATTTACTAAGAATGAAGTGTAGGCACAGCCCCTGGGGTGCCACTGTCTCACAGCTGCCCTGGAGGGCTGCTGGGGCCATGGAGATGTGTCTGCACATCTGTGCAACGTGTAGCACCACTGCACATCAGTACACCACAGTGACCCCGCATTTATTGATCTTTCTTAGGAAACATTTTCCTGCGAAAAGCCATTCTCTTTCTTTGCCCTTTTGTCCTAAAATGCTCATGGGTTGGGAAGTATACACAGGCAAGATGGGCAAGTGAGTCTTCTGACATGAATAGATAAAAATCATGCATTTGGACATGGATAGGTAAACAAAACATCCCTTGTCTAAGGATATAGAGCTCAGTGAAAAATTTCTTATATTAAAATTTATCACACTATGACACAAAATCTAAATTTGACTTCACCTTACTCCTGCAAATTGGCTTTGACTCATCATTTAGCTGGTTTTTAACACACATTTATTTTTTTAGATGTCTGCTGTGTGCAATTAAAATGAGTGAAAGATGAACTCTAAAGTACCTGTGATTTATTCACTGATAGATGACAACATTTACTGCAATATTTAATCCATTATTAAGAAGAATATTAGCCAGAGTAAACATATGGAACTAAAATTCTTGGATCAAAATCTCCCAGAAATGCCATGTGGTTTTAAATTTTTTTCCACATCTGATTCAATCACACTAGTGAAAGGCACCCTCTATTAACTAGCTTATTATTTTATCCATTATTATCCAGCAGCCATAATTGTATCCATTAAAAGGGAAAATTGACATGCAGGCAGGACCAAGGGTGGGGAACTAACTCCAAAATAATGAAAATAAAATTAATCAGACTGCATGAGTGCAAATTTCTAATTCAGATTTTGTCTCCAAGCATGGACTTTCCCGTGACTGTTTCTGTAAAGCCAAAAATTCCGTGGTAGAGCCTCTGTAAGCCCCAAAAGGCAGCTTCCCTCCTCTGGGTCTCATTGAACCTTGGCTCCATCAAGCTGGTGTGTGCATCAGAACTAATCATCACTTCACCAGAAATTAAAGAGGGACAGAGTTAAGCAACACCAAACCAAATTATATAATTTCTTCAGATATTTGTTCCTTCTACAAAAACTCCTGATCTATTTGTTAGTATTTTACTATTAAAAAAAAAAAAAAGCCCACAACACCACAAGATATAACAGTATAATAATTCCATTATAGAATGCTATTTCCACATAATAAACTGAAATTTCATAGCTTAGCAGAATTGGCAGGGAGAAAGAACATTGTCGAGTGTGATCCATCCCAGTTAACTCTACATAATATGAAATTCCATTAGAGAAGGATGCAGCCTAAAGAGAGGACACCTAAATCACACCCAGGGTCTCCAGGACAAGACTCATTTATGAAATTCTGGCTTAGCAAAAGCTCTTTTGAACACCCATGAAAAGGCTAGAGTTTTTTGTAGGATTTTGTTGAGTCAAAGGAAGAGATTTAAAGTTTTAGAGATAGGAGACAAAAGTTGGGAGGTTTTGTAAAGAGCTTTCTGAGTCAAAGTTTGGCACTGTAACTGGATTTTTTTATTTTCTTTTATTTTACTTGAAGCTTCTGAAGGAGTAAGTGCTTATCTTGAGGGGTTCATGTACACACTCCTAGAAATCTCTCACACATAATTATTCTTTCCTAGTGCTATGTATTTGTAGAAATACATTAACTTTCCCTATCCTTTTTGCACTGCAACTTGGACTGGCTTAGTAAAAAAAATCCCTCCTGCTGGGTTTTAAGACTTGAAAAACTTTATTTCTCCAAACAATCATCACCTGATAATTCCTTAGAAAATTATATAAATGTAGATTTACAAACTACACTGAGGAACAGAGGTTCTGCAGAGTCCCTAATCCCCCATTTCTGAAAATTTAAGTGATCTTCTATTCATTCACACAACAATACTCTAACTGGGCAAGATTGCAGGGAGCTTGTAGCTATAGTGTTTGCCTTACAAACATCTCTTGAGGTTTCCCACTGACTAAACTACTGGTGCTGCACCTGCTGCACAACAGTGGCAGCTTCAGATGGCCCAATATTAATTGCAGCATTATTGAAGAGGAGTTCTAGGTTAATTTCAGGGAGTTATTGCAAAGCAAATAATACATTTTATATAAAGGGTACATACAGTGCAGGCACCTGGCTTCTGTCTGATTTTATCTAGGAAAATAGACTAGACATGCACAAGAACTCAAGGTTCAGCAACCATTCCTCCTCAAAACATCCACACATCAACTTGCATGGGCATCTTTACATGCATAGGCACACACAGAACACATACTTTTCTTCTCTAGAAGCTGTTACATGAGAAGTGTAATGGTGATGTTTTTCCAAAGGCAGTAAAATCAAATTCTTTTTTTCCCTTTTACCTGTTGGCTGTGTGCTCTGTTAGCTTATTCTGCAGATACACATGGGGTCCTAAAAACATTATTAGTGCAATAAATGGGACTGAGGCACAAGATAACACTCTTATTGTCCAGTTTTGATTGTTGTGGGGATTTCTTTGTTACTATTTAAAAAATATTATTTATTCTTTACTTTCTATATAAACCAAATCTTGACTTGAATTCAATAACTTGCTGTACAGTTTCCTGTCAAAAAGATACTTATTAATGCTGGTCTCTCACCAAGTGCTGGACCTGAGCACCAAGCCTGTAAACAGAAGCAAAGTTCAGATAATCTGGATGGCTTTTAACCTGGATATATATTTCATCACCTTCTGGACATTAAATCATCTTTCAAGTAAAAGATGCTTTTTTCTGGTAAGGGAAAAGGCTTTAAGTAGAACATTAGGATTGTTGCTCTGCACTTTCCTTGTGCTGGAAATTATTTTAACAAATTAACTCAAGCTACATAGTGACAATAACTCTTTTTTCCCCCCAGCCTTCCTATTGTTAATTTTCTTTCAAAAATCTGTTTTAATAATTTTTCAAGTGGAATATCTGTTGCTTTCTCAAAGCCAGCACCATTTTGATTACTGAAACAGGCCATTTTCACTTTATGGCTCTCTGACAAATCAGAGCTGAATACACATTCCCACCAATAGCTTTTTGCTCTTTGTAAAGCAATAACACTCTAAACAAGCTGACTTTCACATTATTACAAAATAAATTAAGGCAAATTACAAAAGACAGATGCTTTTCAAGCTTATTTTTTTACCACTGATGCAAAGCAACATACAGAACCCCATTCAGCCTGGCCTTGAACACTTCCAAGGGTGGGAAGGAAGCAGACTAAGACACCTTGAATATTTTTTTTTCCTTCATCCCAACAAAAAATACATACCCAGGAAACCCCTCCCTTTCATCTTCAGGAGTATTTGCATGCAACACACAAGAATAAATTATGAAAAAGAAAAAAAAAAGGAAAAAAAAAAAAAGAATGGCAGGCCATTTCTAGAGATAAAAAACCAGCCAGAGTTTGGTAGCCTGGCACAAAGGATAGATAAGGAAATTGCAGGAGATGCAGTCTATGGACTTTATATCACCACTTCCTTGCAAAACACTATTCATTTTAAATTTCTCTGGATCCATTAGTGGGGGATGTCCTTATTAATTTCCTAATTTATTTTCATGGCATGGATTATAACCATGCAACAAAAGATAGTGGCACTAATACATTTGGATGTGATAAAAGGATAAGATCATAAATTCCACTTTTGAAGATAATATCTCTGCAGTCAATTCCATCTTTTCATATAGGGAAACTTTTGTCTTTGGTTCAATACACACAAAAAACTGTATTTTATTTATGATATTTAAATTCAAGGCAAACACTGTGTTTTATGTGGTCTAGTCTCATGCATCCAAGCCATCTTAAACAAGAACCAAATCACATTTTTAATCCATTCCAGAAATATATTTAAAAAAACCAAGAAATGAAACATTCACATAATTCTTAACAGAAATTAAAATGTCATGGAGAACCTATAAAGTCAGAATTGGAAATAGCTTTTTAAATGCTTATAAACACAACTGCAGACCAGATTATCATACCTTTAACTTGCAAAAGGTGTTTTGTATATTCTATTGAACATTTCCAGTTTTTAACATTATTTCAATATGCCTACACAAGCCTTTCACTTAAGTCATTTGCCTCTTTACTTAGATATAAAAAGAAATAATAATAAGAATAATCCCAATTTTAAGGAGAGATTTACAATATTATCTTTTAGTACCTGGTCAATGGAAGATCCATCAAGCCATTATTTTTGAGATGAACAAAATTGCACATTATAGTGTAGTTATTGAAAAACACCAGCACAGAATAGGACATTCTAAGGGGAAAGCAAAGAAAAGAAACTATCATATTTGAAAAGCAACCTTAAGCTAAATATGACTGTTCTATTCTTGTTACTGGCATATTTAATAAAAGAATACCCTGGGAAATAGAACAGCAGGTTATACAGACTATGTAAAGACATTGTCAGGGAAAAGGATGAAGAAGACATTCTCTTGAAATACCATCAGTCAAAACAAATTGTTTTACCTCAAGGAAAAATGAAAATGTTAAAAACTCCAATCCTTCTTGAACAATAGTGTTAAATATGTATGTTTCCTATTTTCAGCTGTATTTGCTCAAAGTCAAAAGAGATGGCAAACATTTATATTTATAGACAAATGTCCTGTGTAATACAAAATGCTATTGTGTTCCATATCTGTGCCCAAAACTGCTGCTGTCTCTCTAGGGGAGAGCCCATCAGCTGGAAATGGAACATGGGGTGGTGCTGGTCCATTCTCTGGTTCTGGTCGCTCAGGTTGCAGCTCTCCTGCTCTTTCCCTGTCATTCTGTTCTCTCAGGGAAAGCTGAGGCAGCACAAGGCAGAAGATCCCTTTTGTTTTCCTTTGATTTTTTTGGGGTTTTTTGGGGTTTTTTTTGTTTTTTTGGTTTTTTTTTCCTGGGGATGTCCTTTAAGGCAGGTCTCCAGGAGCTGCATTTCGAAATTCAAAACTGCTTCAAGGCAAATTCTGCAAATACCTGTCTACATGGAACAGCCCCTCTGCACAGGGCTGCCTGCAACAAAGAACAAGAATTTTTAAATTCTTATATTAGGAGAAATGGCTGTATTTGACAGCAGCTTAATCTCTAACTATGAGAGTCTTTAAATTATATATTATTATTTTTAGCAAGACTCTTCATAATGTTCAAGTCAGGGAGGGCTGCTCAGAGAGGAACAGATCCACAGTTCCCCTGGGAGAGCAGGGAATGGCACAGCCCCTCTCCAGGCATCCAAATAAGTGCCAGAAGTAAGCAAATGATGCATCCAGCTCCTGCCCAGCATGCCTGGCATTCTCTACCATGGCTCATGGAGCTCATCTCTCTGATGTCCTTGGAGCAATATGCTAGCAAAAGGGAGGCATGAGAGAAGAACCTGCACCTTCCACTGCAGCTTTTTTTCTCATGCAAGAAAGAATGACCCTCGTTGTCCTTCCAGACCTTTATACCATGGAGCATCCCACCTTAAATTCACTGCTCACCACCAGGTCAGCTGCTGCTGGTGCTGGGACTCAGCACACACTGACTTTGCAGTGACTTCTGCTGCAGCACTCTGGTCAAGCCCCTAGGATGAGCTCAACAAGCTGAACATTCCCTTCTGTTTGCACTAGACATGCCCCCAGTTTTGCAGTTTGTGGAGGAAATGCTTTTAGCATCCAGCCACAGAGAGTCTGTTGGAGATTCTCACCTCTATCAGCAGCTCCCCAAGAACAACAGGGTCTGGGGGGAGGCACACCAGAGCTCCTCAACAGGAGAGGAGGTTCCCTGCCTCATAGGGATGAAAATAAACCTTAGGGCAACTTCTGTGTGAAACTACCAGGAGCTCATTTCAATTAACAAGCTGGAGATAATAAAAACAGTTTGAAATCCTTTTGCAGATTGCCATAAAAGGGGAAAAATACAGAATGAGTCATGAAAGCAATGTTTGACCCTATTTTGTTGGACACTGTTAAAAGAAGTTAAAAGACTATGATGCCTGCAGGTCCAAAAATAATTCAAAATAATGAATTTTTGTAAACAAAATATTTCATATCAGCTTCACTTTTTTACATTTACAAGCAATGGAATTGTATATAATTGTTTACATTTCATAAGGGTATTCTGTTTTGTTTTTAATTGAAAACTCTAGCAGTCGAAAAGTCTAAGTCGAAAAGTTTGAAAAGTCAAAGGGGAGCAGTCTAATATTTTAATGAAGTTTCTCTTCAAATTACTGCATTTATACGAAATATTTCACTTTAAATGAATCAGCATTTTCTAACTTTTCCACGGACACCTTTGCCACACAATTCCCAGGAAAAGGAGCAGAGCATTGGCAAGCTCATGCTGAGTGAAAATCTTACATCATTGCCATATGCGAATGCCCTTAGATCTCAGCATCAACACACTCATTTGCAATTCTTATTTTAAATTCTTACTTTGCACCCTGCATAAAGTATCCTAATCCAGGTTTCACATCTTTAGGTTATAGTTTTTCTTTCTTTCCCTGCACTACATATTGCAGTAGCAGAAAAAACAAAAGGCCTTTAGGTGAAAAGCAGAATTCAGTCTTGTTAAGATCTGGAATGTTGTCTCCTTCAACTATTGCTCTAGAAAAATACTTCAAAGTATCTTAAATCTAGAGGCCCAAAGTCTGTTTTATATCCAAGTACATTTAAACTGAAAATCACTTAAAACACTAATTAGGAGCCTGTGCTAACCCCATTTTACTACACATTATCCCCTTGTAATCAAAACTAATCATAAAGCAAGTCAACACTCCAGTCTCAATGTCTTTGTGTGATTTATTTGTTGATTCGCTGTTTTTCATGTTTCTTAGACTCAAGAACTTCAGTCCCCTTGTCTCAAAGTCTTAGAGCAGGGAAGCTTTCATCTTTCTTATATAATCATTCAGGAAATAAAGGGAAATTTCCCCTGATCTTTTTAATCTATTTCTCTCCTTTACTTTATAATGAAATCTTTCAAATTTTCTGTATTTATCCTTTACCTGGGGAAGCAGGAATGATCTAGCCATTCCCTCCCTCCCAAAGCCTAACACCCACCTGTGCCTTGAGCTGAGAAACCTTCAGCAGGATCTGAGTCCCAGCTCACTGATGGATCTCTGCCTGCCTAATTAAACTGTGGGCAGCAAACTCCAGGCTGTAGCTCTGCTCCTCAGAGAGCAGCAATTCACCACTTTGCCTTGCAGCTCGTGTTATCACATGTGACAAACTTTTCTCATATGGTGCATGCCAGTTTTTGTTTTGATATTGACTTTTAATTGAACCATAGTGCCATTGCTGACAGAGTTTGGGAGGACTGAAATTATAAATCATAAATCCATATATATAGCCCTTATGCTTTTAGAAGTGTCTGATTGTTAAAGGGGCCTGCTGCTATTTGCTTTTCCAATAAAAATGAGCTGCTATAAAATGTCATGGCATGAGGACACAATAACTATTTATGTAGATTTATAAAAGTAAAATAAATTTAACAGGTGGTTTTATGACGAACCCTTTTGGAGTAGTCATAACTGCTTGAAAGTATTTGAGTTTATATCCTTGCAGATCTGATGAATTTAGAAATGCTTCAGTGATTTCAAACAACTGACTATAATGACATGCAATTTGTAGTTAGTAAGAGCTTTTTATGGCTGCTGCAATTAGTAAGTGAGACCAAGCAGAAGTCTTGAATAATAGCTCAAATCCTAGATATAAGAAACTGTATAATTAGGGAATATATATTACAGTGCTAGACAAAGGAGTGATGGCAGAAGAAGCCATACTAACCATCAAAAGCTATTAAAAACTTGCATTCAACAGCACAGAAACTGTCCTAGCCCTCATACCACAGTGAAGCAGTATAATATTGTACTCACAGCTCCATCCTGCCACAAGCATGGATACCCAGGGCAAAATCCCTACAAATACATAGGAGATGGGGAAGAGGACAAAACTTCGTTTCTTCTATTGCACAAAAGATCCTCATTTTTTTCCTAATTCATCTGTTTTCACCGTTAAAAAAACAATTTTGCATATGACCCTATTTTTTTTTTTTAATAAGACACAGTTATGCTAATTGTGAGAGTGGAGTCACTTCCTAATTTTCACATGTTCATACCCTTATTTTCAGTTTTATAGCATCTTTCATTTGAATAATTTCTATAGGTATTGTACAGTTAGTATAGTTTTAAAGAAGCACTTAGCACATGCATTATGAAGCCACAGTACCCTTCTGCATCTTAGCTGGGATCCCTCCAGCCTATCACTCTCCATGCTGCAGACCTTATTTTTAATATAGCTACAGAAGTGAAACTCCAGTTTTTCCAGCTAAACTTTAGGGAAATAATTTGTAATCAGCAACCATTATAGAAAACCTTAGTTTGATTATGTTACTTCTAAAATTAATTGAACAACATGCATAAAAGTGGCAAGGCTTTGGCTTTAAAGATCATTCCTAATTCGAAAAATTTCAGTGAAAAATTGGTTGAAAATCTGAAATTAGCATCGACCAGAGCAGCTGTCATCCAAGTACTCCTATTTTGTATGCCTTCTTATTTAAAGCAAGTAGTATCTAAAATTATTCTGCATTTCAGTTTTGCAGGTTCCAGGTCACAAAGTGATCCTGCACACACCTTATGTTGAACACTATAGCCGATGGGGCATTGCTATGGTTTTAATCCCCCGAAACTGCACTTTTGAAATTAGAGCTGTGTATCACTGCATTTACCCAGCTCCAGAGATATGTAGAAGTGTTTAGTCAGTCTTTGCAGGGTTCAATCACACCGTGTTCTCCCCAAGCATTAACAGGCAGCTCAGCAGCTCTGCCCCCGACACTGCCCAGCGCGACTGACAGAACGACAAATCTTTTCCTGGGGACTTGGAGTCACATCAAATTAGCCACACAGCGATGCTGGTGACATGTAACCTGCAAAGATGTAATGTCTTTCTGATTTTAGACTTCCCGTGTTGTTACCCAGTCACGTGCAGATAGAATGTCTTTTTGATTTTAAACTACTCCTGCTACCACTCGTGCAAGGTTTGGTAATTTGTTTTAAGCTGGGGCAAAGAATTCACATGACATCTGAAGCTGGAGATATTAAAATGTGCCTAGCAAGAACTAATTTACACAAATATTGCACTATTTATAATGCACCAACTTTATTGCACACAGAATTCTCTTTGGCTTCAATCTACAAGATCAGGCCTCAGAGGCAGGATTCTTGCAATATATATTCCAGACAGACTATTATAACCAGATTATATGAGAGTCTTATTCAAACCTGGCCTTGCAGAGCTATTTGGAGCTCTCTGCTGAACAGATAATTTGACTTACAGCTCCGGTGACTTTGCTCCCAAACAAATTCATAAACCAACAAAAGAAAGCATAAAAACCATACTGTGATCCATTTGCCCCACCAGGCCTTCTGAGACACTCAGTTAAAGCACTGTGTCAGCCTCAATGGCATGGTAGCTTACTGGGAAATAGGTCTTCCTGTCTCTGCTGCATGGCCAGGCTTGGATTTTGACATAAAGATACCCACCTAAGGCCTGAGAAAAACATTTTTAACTCAGTTTCAGAATAAAAGGAAGGAGTCTTCCTGAGGTTTCCCATTACTCAACACGAATAGCCTGAGTTTCATGTACACAGGCAGTCACCATTAAACAGAAGAAAATGGTAAAATAGGCTATGACTAAAAAATGCTAATTTAGATTATTGCTTATTGCGATTTTTATCATATCCAAAAGCACACAAGTATCTTCAATTCAGAGATTTGCCTATCATTCTTAGAGCACTGCATTCATCATCTCAGAAAATGTTTTTCTAACACCGAACAACAAAAATTCTTATTTATCCTTTTCCAATACAAGTGTTACCTTTTCTACAGTGGTCAGCTTTAAGAATCCCAATCACTGCTGTGCAGTGTCGTAAGAGCAGAGGGCACTTCAGTTCCTCAGTGATGCCATACACCATGCTAGAGGTCTGGGATCTACCCTTAAAATTTCCTACACATCAACCTGTGTAACCTCAGTGATTTTGGAGGGTTTTTTTGGCAGACTCAAACTGATTTTATAGGACAATAATAGGAATTTTAGCTCGAGTCTTTCTCCCTCAGCTGTTTGTTCCCATATCTCAATCCTGCACTCTGGTACACAGCATCAGAAAATGAGATTACCTTCACATTTCAATGACTAAATTTGAGCTCTGGATTCTCATACATATTCCCTTCCTCTTAATATGTCACTGCTCCTACTGTCTGGAGAACCAGCACATCACATGGGAAAACAAGCTTCTCTTGCAGACTTTTCCAGACTGTGGACTCTCACTTCTATGTATGTATTATTCTCATGGAAATTTAAGGGATTGCACATCTTTGAGATCTACAACTTGCTGTTGACTTTGGCTAAAGATGACAGAGCAATGAAAAAATATAAAACATGTTCTCATTGATTGACACACCAGCTGACAGAGAAGCTGCTTTTATTTTTGAAATATGGGTCTAGTACCAAGTTCTGTGAATAAGGAATATGAAACTCACTGAAATATTAACAATATTCTCTTACTTCTTTTTCTTAGTAAGGAATTTTATATTTGACCCACACATTTTTTTTCTTCTTGAGGTATAAAGATCCAGAAGACTTGGTTATTCTTTTCTCAATTGGCCATTGACCTGAACTTACTGCAGTGAGATATCTAAACCTTCCTTTATGCCACCTGTTAAGTATTGGATTTCAAAAGAACTTTACTTACAGCATTGATTTATTTTTCATTGAGGAATTCTCAATCCTCCAAGTAGTGTGCTAAATCTTGATGTCAGTTCTTGGACTCTTAATGCCTCTAAGCTCTCAAGACAATCACAGCTGCACTTTGAGGCTTTACCAAATCCGCCCCAAGTTTAAAGCAGAATATATTGCTGCCAATTCAAATTATTTTTCTTCTCCTATAATTCAAACTACAAATTGCTACATGTCAATATAAACTATTACTGTTATTTGTTCACAAAAATGGGTGTCTCCAAAGTTAATTTGTATTTGTGCACAAATATGATTTCTATTTGTGTGTGGACTTTTCAATAATCCTCTTGATACCCTGCCTTTAAATTATGTATCAACTGTTTAGACAAGTAGTCCCAGTTTTTCTTTATTGCCAGAGAGGTGAGATCAGGGATGAAAAGAATGAATTTGTCAATAACTACTATTTATATTGGCTTAAATGAAAGTGCATTTTATCATTTATGCCTCCATATGGCATTGTGGATCTGCATAATAATGTATGATAGCCATGATAAAAAGGACACTCTGTCATCTTAAAGAAATGAAGCCAATTGCTGAGACAAATATAAACAACTTCAGCAGCACTGAAGACAACTTCTACTGCTTTAGTCTTCTATATACATCAATTTAACAGGCAAGTTCCCAAATTAAGTTAAAGTAAGGCTGAAAAACATGTTAGTTTTTAATTTGCAATGTTTTATATTTAAATATAACTTCAAAATCCTTTTAACTGCCCATGAAACAAAAATGTATACTCACAGCATAAGAAAATGATTGATTGATTTTTTTTTTCTCTTTTTTTGGCACTGCATTATTTATGGAAGCAGCCTAGTCCAAATATTTTGAATCCTATCTTTTAGTCTTTGTGCAATGTTTAGTTAATCTCACTGTTTTCTCCCCTATATCAGTGAAGATAGACTGAACTTTCACAGCTGACCCAAATAGGGGTCACTGCTTCCCAAATTTCTAATTACTAATTTACAGTGCTTCACTTGCCCACTCTCTACATCACTAAAAAATTCCTAAATAAAAAAATAAAAAAGAATTCCTGGGCAACCTCAGGTAGTACCAGCTCCCCATGCTGGAGCTGCCTTCCTTGGCTGGCACCAAATCCCTCTGCACACATTCACAGCTGGCCTTCCAGCACTGCCATGGGCTTCTTATCTTCTCCTGTGCATTCATTCAGATTTAATTCAGTTCTTTTTTTTAAAATACAGCTGAAAACACAACAGGGCATTTTTAACCTGCCACATTAGACATGGTGATAATTATTTTCCTGCAGTAGCAAGTTTTTTTTGCCATTATTTCTGTGTCTAAAAGCTTGTCAGTGCCTGCAGGTAGAGACCTGTCTGGTATTTGAGTCACACATTATTTACATAAGTTATTATTGGTAATTATTAATGTAGCCTTCCCAATTCTTCTGTTCATCTTCCCATACATCCAGCCCCCTGTGACTATGTTAATTGCCCTTGTCAGTCCCTTTGGCTGTGTCAGCCTCTCCTTAAACCCTTGCTGTGACTTTGAATACATTTTTTCCTTATCCCATCTTATTGTCACAACAATAATAACCCTTTCAGTGGCAAGGTTTAGGAGAATGAAAATGCACTAAAGAAGAAAATGAGACTAATAATTTGAGAAATAATGCTATGTTGATCCTCAAGAGCTGCTTTGTCTCTTAGTAACTTAGCAGGAATTAAGACAACAGAGCAAATCACTGGGAGCATAATAATATCAATGACAATGAAAGGTTTGTATAATCCCTCAGAAAAAAATATGTTACTAAGACAAGGAAACATTCTTTTCTTTTTTTTTTTTCCTTTTGCACATTATGGTTGCAAAGTGCTTAGAAGGAAAGAAACCCCAAATTTTATTTCAAAAACAGAATCTTCAAACAGCAAAGAGAAGTTACAGAAGAAAGAAATCCATGTCAAAAAAAAAGTCCAATGAGTATTTGTCTGTATTTAAATGAACATTAAAAAGGGAGAGAATATTCTATAGAGAAAAAACCACCAAAACCAAAGTTTCAAAGGAAAAAAGAAAATAATATTATGTTTTGGATTTTTATTATATTACTTTTCAATGATGCAGGAAAAGACCCATATTCTTTCAATTTGGTTAACATGTAGCTTTAATTTCTGCAATGGATTGTACAACACAAAGAACAAGAACATTTTTAAATAACAATGAAACTCTGTGTGTATTGTATGTCATGCCACAAGACAGAAATATGACTTGACATTCTACATTAACCTGCCAAGATACCATAACTATTACTGTGTGTTTTCAAATTCTGATTTAAAAACCATGAAGAGTTAACAATTCAAATCCTAACCAGATAAAGAATTACTTTTATATCAGCGATATCTCTGGGGATGTGCTTATAATTGAAATGCTTGGGTTTTGAACACTTTGACATTATTACTCAATGAAATGAGCATGAGAAATTGTTCATCAAAAGCAGAGAGAAAAGAAAAAGGGATTAGCATTTTAAACCTGTCCCAAGAGCTTGTCTTAGAATGGAGGCAATTTCATAGCCAGCTAGAATTTAACTCCTTGTAATTTCCAAATGGCAGCTTGCTGACTGCTCACAGAATAATGTTATATTTGTATATTATATTGTAATTATTTTAAATTTATTAATATTAAATATATTTTATTCTTTGATCACTATAACTTTAAATGGGAAGGCTGCTACTCTGATAAAGCTAAAAATTTTTCTTCTGATATTTTATTTATGCAAGAAAGTAATTCTGACAAGGTTTTACAATGACATTGCCATGCTAGTACAGTTCTTCTGCACTTGCTTTCCTTCCAGATTCTTTTCTCCCTTCCTAGCTTCCTTCTTTATCTTTATTTCCTGTCTTAAGGCCTGATTTTTCTTTCCCTTATCTCTTCTCCATATTTTTATAATTACAAGTAAATTCCTATAAAACTTAAGAAGTCTTCAGATAGATCATTACTAATATAATTACAGTATGGAGTGCATAGTGATGTTTGAATGTAAATTAGAGTGAGTTTTTACAGTTCATTAGAAAGACTCAGGGATTGAATTCAGTTTAATCAAAGCTTGAGTGCTCCCAATATACACAGCACATACCCAGTGGAAAAAAAAAAAAAAAAAGGCTTAATACGGACTCAGAGATTAAAGATGAAGGTTGTGCTTTGCATCCATTCACAGGAGCCCATCCAGGGTGCACCACAGATCCTCATACCTAACAGCCCAATGGAGCTGAATCAAAAATAATTCCATGCAATCCAGTAATTTCCAAATTAATGTATACTATTCCATTTTTCTTCCTCCTTTCTGCAGTCATTTCTCCCACAGACAAACAGGTACTGGGGTAGAGGCTTGTCCCCCATCCTGCCGGTGTTTGCCAGGCTCCTGCCTGATGGCAACAAAGAACAAGGAAAATCCTGCAGCACTTTCCACCTTATTTGACCTCAGGTCACTTCAGATGCCTCTGGCACTTTAGCTGGCAGAAGAAAGTGGGCATCCCATCACTGATTCCTTGCTGGCAACAAGTTACCTGAAATAGAGCAGTTCCCTCTTTTCCTGGAAATAAGGTAGTGTTTCTTCACATCTTTTATCCCTCCAAGGCTGAAATCACCTTTGAGCAATAATGAAGTATTGCAGATTGTGCTGGATTTGGAACAATACACAGAAGTGGCCATTTCATACACCATCTATCTTGTAAGCACACATTATTACAGAAAATTACATCATTTATCTGAGTACTAGTAGCCTTTCTGGTAATAATACTGCATGGAAAATCAGGTATTAATTCAAGTATATTTGTTTCACAAACACTCAAATTTTTCTTCTAAATTTACCCAACAATTTTAAGAGTTTAGATTGAAAAGACTGGTGAATTCACAAGTTTAAGCTCATTGGATAAAAGAGACATTAATATTGTTAGTCTTTGTTCTGGAATTCAATTGACAAAATGAATTATAATGCTTATCTTTGCTAGTTCTTAATATTGTGTGATCATGTGACATTTGAATTTACAATACTTTTAGTTTTTAAACTTGGCCATAGTAGGTTCATAAATGACTGCAACACTCTTGTTGAGTCCAAACTATTCTTACAATTCATCTCTCACTTTCATATTTTAGATTGTTCTCTAGTACATTATAATAAATAGATTCTTTTTCAAAAGGCATAAATTATTGCTGATTGGACTGGCAGGAACTGTACTATTTACATTTCAGTGAAGATTTATAATCCTTGGTATCTTTTCCCTTTTGGTTGCACATATCAGTATGAACCAAATTCTTCTGCATTATCATAGCTAAGTCAAACAAGGTAATGTGTGGAAGCATATTCAATACAGGTCATTAAAATTATGAACTCATGTCACTATTTATAATTTCTGTATATTTGTATTTTATTCATGGATTCATTAATTTCTTCTAATAATACCCACTCTTTAGAAACAAAAGTCATTTATTCATTTGATGAATGTATCATTTGGTATCTTCTAATGTTCTACAAACGGTACACAACTTCTATGAATTAGTTCACAATTTCCAATAATTTACTAAGCTGAAAAGGGACATTTCATCTTGTCATTCCCTCCTTATCCTTTCAGCTATTTTTCTACAATCCTAATTCATTTGATCAGTAAAACAGCAGGGCACTATGTCCCCTGATAAGCTAACATTTACAGCTTTTAGTATAAATGGATATTTTAATGTGCACAGTGTTTCTGAAATTAGTTTTAATGCAGAAGTTCTTTCCAGCACTCCAGGGAAATGAAAGATGTCACTTTAACAGACAAAACACTGCCCTAATCAATTCTAACTTTATGAAGTAAGTTTACCTTCAAACATCAAAATCAATAAGCAATAGAAGAAGGGATGAGGCTGAATTGAAGCTCAAGGTAATTTTTGTGATATCTCTCCAACAGCTTGAAGTCCTGCTAAAAATCCTTAAATTATTTGCTTACCATTTTAATGAGAAGTTCCATCAAATTTCATTCAGTTTCTAATTTAAATTTATTTTATCTAAAAGAGTAGTTGTACTGTAATACAGAAAACAAGCTTGTAAATAACTTGTCATGTATAACAGCAGAATTCCAAATTTAAATAAAATCGCTGTATTTTCTCTGAAGTTACATCAGACAATATCCATTAAAATCATTGTAGAAATGGAATTGTGAAGAAAAGGAATCCCTTTTCCAATGTGTTAAATGGGAACACTCTTTGAAATCAAACACATTTCCTAAGCTTTATTTTACCAGAAATAGGAAAAAAAAATTAGAGTCAAAGGGAAAATCAAAATATATACAAGCTCTTAAAAATCTATTGTTTCCTACCAAACTGTATTTCAACTGCATAAAAGCAGATAAAACCCCCAAAGATCTAGTGCCATTACCCATGTTTTAAAATTCCTTCTTTCTCTCCATTAGCTAAAGAAAGTTATAATTTGGATTTAGTTTCAAAGGTGTACTGAGACATGACCCATCATTTGCAGGTTTGGAAAGGTTTCTATTTTATTTCCTAGCTTTCCACTTCAGATTAATTTTTGAAAATTATTTTTTTAATGCAGAATAGAGAAGATTTGGATGTCAGCTATACCTGTTTGTCTCTGGAGTGAATTATGGAAGCAAACTATTACTCTGGACCTTTCTGGAAGGAACTGAAGTGGAGGGTATCCAAATCTTCACTTTCAGTAGACACTTAGATTTCAGAATTATCATTAGTGAATTGCCCATATGCATGCTTTTAATAATCAGCCTTAATAAGGATAAAAGCTTATCTCCTATCCTCAGATGTAATTACACCATACTGCTGATCTTTGCTAAGTCTACAAACAGAATACTTTTTAATACTTGACCCTTGGGATCAAAACCAAATCAGAGATTAAATGAAGTCAAAAATTTTTCATCAGCTCACTATAGTACAAAATAAAATACAGGGAGTATCCACAATGATTTTGTATTCAGACTTTGCTTTGTATTGTGTTCAAACACTAATCCTTCCATATAATATAAAAGATTAATGCACAAAAAAGGGTAACTAATTGTGAAAGAGTGCAATAAGGTTCAGGCTAATGCCCTTTTGTATTAGACAAAAATAATATGTTTGAGATGGAGAAATTAAATTTTCTGAAAGGGGTCAGCACAGGAATCAAATGAATCCTTCTGATTCATGCAGAGTCATGCATTAAACACTTGAGATTTGGAAGGAAAAGACTTAAAGCTTTTTTTCTTCCTGTGCAGATAATTTCCTGTAATAACTAAGATGCTATTTTGTCTTCAGAATATCAACTTTACAGATTAGTTGAGTTTTGAAGGTCCTCCAGAGCACAACATCTCTGATTAAACACTTTCTAAAGTTCATCGTACTAGCGAAAGTGGAAATTCCATTATTTTAGCAAGAGCAGGCATGTCAAATTTATCAACGCATGCTAGGGCTGAGGCTGGGATAGAGGTAAGGAATCTAAGTTTATAACATATTCATAGGGTGCAGAAGTTATTATAAACCTCATTAATGTGTGGTACAGCAGTCGAAGGGAAAGTGCAGCTATTGTGTGTGACTCTTGTTAAGACTAAATTGTGAGCAATTACCTTCAAAAGTTTTAAAAGACAGCAATCTGTGGGCAGCAGAATTGTGCAGGCATGATTCCTTTGGTTTGATTTACTCATGAGAAAAGCCTCTGTTTATAATCTAGCCTGCTGAGGAGCTCCAGGCATGTGGGAATATATAAAAGATGTTCAGTTTTACAGCCTCTCCACCCGTGTTGAAGCCTCAGCAGTTCCCCCACCCAAATACTTATTCTAGAGAAACCTGGGGAGAAGAGCATCACAGGGAGCCCTAAAATGATTCCTTGAGCTGGGAGATAATGCCATAGAGGGAATTACCTATATTTCTTTACAAATCTTTCACAGTGCCAAACCACATTCATAGGATAATCAAAAGCTTCATGCCTGGCTGCTCAAGTACTTGCAGTATGGAAGAGCAGAACATGTACAGTTCTGTGAAATTATGCATAATTCTTAATCTTTGTTTCTTCATGTAATTAAAAACCAAATGCTACTCTTGTGTTTCTAATTGGATATTTTTGTTCCTCAAAAAGTTCCTAAAAATAGAAATCCCATTCTTTGATCAGCTGTAAATGACAAGCGTGGCCAAGGTGTGGCTACACAAATAGAATAAATTAATTCTACATGTTCAAAGCATTTGAATTGCCCAACTGCCTCACAATTTTGGGCTCAAATAAATTTACTAATAGGACAGCAGATTCATAACATAATGTTTCAGATTACCAGTAGAATAACAGTCCTTCTCAGACTCATTGTGACACCTTCTGCCTAGAATATATTACTTAAGATCTGAAAGTTTTGATCATAAAAACACCTTTTCCAGGGCTTCCAAACAAATAAAATAATAACATAGTAAGAGAATGAGTAAAGGTCTTGATGCTAATATTGTAGGAGAAGTGAAAATATTTCTCAGTTAATTTAAACATTTGTGTCTTTGTATCTTTGACATTTGGAGCCAGAGGAAGGGGAGTTAAGAAGTAATTGCATTCACTGCCTTCCAGATATCTTTTATTTGCTCTCAAGTGGATCTGAATTCAAGAAATGGCTCTGCCTGTTTGTGTGAATGGGGAAAATATTTCATTTGACATTTTGTTCTCTGGTAGCATTTTTATGCTTTTGCCCATACAAATAAAGTCTTTGAAATACAAACTCTTTCAGTACACATATTAATGAAAAGAGGGCAACAATGCAGCTCTTCTTACTTTCTGTTTATAAGATAAAAAATGCCAGCTAAGGGTCTTTGACATTTGACCTTTTTAAAAGATGCCTTTCTTTTAACCAATAAAAATGTTGTACTTGGATCAGTGCTGTGCAAAATTGAGCTAATCTCAACAATCACTAAATAAAGCACAAGTACTGTGAGACACAATGGAGCAAGCATTGCAATGGAAGGGCAGTAACCCTTATAATCATTAAAAAGATTATGTTATGGATAGAAATCAGAATTTTTTTACAGAGTTGCACACCCCCAATACAATTTTCAAAGGCACAGACTATAATATGGTTTTAGTGGCTTGATTTCAAAAACTCAGCTGTAAAAATTGATTAAAATGTTCCACTCAGCTACAACAAATAATCTAATGAGCACATGGTATGTGTAGGGCAGCTTGGGTGCCCAAATGCAGGTGTTTCATGCCATTTCACCAAATGCTGCCCCAGGAAGATAAGCATGTTCAGTCAGCTCTGCCTTTTTTTCTGCCAGCTCCTGGTAGATGTCTGGGGTGCCAGAGGCTATTTGAAAAAGTGTAAAATATTTAGGTGCCAAAATCACTCTACAGTTTTCTGAAATTAAAAAATAAACAAACAAAAAGCCCAAGAAAAGCAACATTGTGAAGATTGAGATTCCTTTAAAAGAAAGTCTATACATTTTGGGTTCCAACCCAACTTGCCTTTAGCTTTATAGTTGTTCATCATTATTACTAGCTAAGAGGGGAGACTAGGAAAAATTAGAAAAAATAAAGGACTGGGTGGTTCTTCTCTCACTTTACAGCTATTTGCAGTAGTTCCATAGATGCCAACATAGTTTGTGTACCTTTGCTAGCATTAAGAGCTTGCTGTTCAGTGGGAGGGTGGCTGCTCTTTCTGCAGATGGTGGCAAAGAGCCCTGACCTCTCCAAGCTGCCAGTCTGGAGCAGTTCAGCCCCTCCAGTCCTCCTCCTGCCTGGGCACTGATCTCACCAGGATTCAAGGGCACAGCTCCAACTTCTCCTGGCATCAAATGGAATATGATGTGACAGCAGAAAAGAGTTATCCAGGGCTATTGAACAAAAGGTGTCACTGGAAAGTCTTGAGGCAGAGGTCAGTGTAGGATGAGAAGAGAACACTTTCAGTTCCTGCCTTCTGTCCAGGTTCTGGATCAGAGGAGACAGCACTGCTGTCTGTGTGCATTCAGACACATCCTGGCTCCTGAACTGCATTCCTCACTTGGAAGCATGGCACAACAAAAGGCCCAGCTTCTGCCAGGTACAGTGGCAGACACTCAAAACCAAATGTCTTCAATAAAACAGCCCAGGATGAATGGGCTGACACTGAGCCTTTGCTGGGTCGGACAGGAGACAAGCCAGACAGCACAGACAGCATCCCAGTCTGCACTGCTGGTGTTGTCATCACTCATTGCAAAAAAAAAAAAAAAAAAAAAAAAATTGATGACTCCAAACCTGTCCTCACAGGGATGAGGGTAGATGCCATAATCCATAACTCACAGAGTTATTCTAGTCATGATTAAGGAAACTCCATTCTAGTGCAAATACATAACACCCAGCATTACATGTCTGATTATTGTCATATTATCCTGTAAAGCAGCAGATGTGGATGGAACACCCTGGCACCTTCTCCACTGAAGCCAGTTTCATTATGTTTGCAAAAGGCAAATACAGGCACACCAGTGTACTTTATTATAATGTCATATTCCTGACACTCTGCTTAGTAAAAGTTGATTTGGTGTTTCCATTAGAAATCTCATTTTCAGAGGCTTATGACTCATCTGCCTAAGTTTTTTCAGGATGAAAATCCACTTATAATTCCTCCTCTAACAACTGGTCAGTATGAGTTATCTGCACATTTGAAATCCCAAGAGCACAAAAAAGTTGTTTTCATTGTGCTATTTCCATTCTTTTTTTTTTATGTTTTCAAGTATTTGTGTCCTTCTTTAAAAAATAATAAGGAAGTTTAATACATGTAAAAAAAATTAAGCTAAAATTTCCTTTCTTCCACATATATCACATTCCCATGTTTATTTCCTATGTGTTTTAGCCATAAGGTTGAGAATCTACTTGAGAAAAACAGTAAAAATCATGTAGAAATAAAATAGGTGCCTCAAAATTTTTGTCAGGGATTTTCAAATACTAACTGAAAAGATCTGTGTTTAATATACAAATAAATTGACCATAATCTGTAATGTTTAATAAATGCCATCAATTTCATTCTGTACTCCATCTGTGAGGTGTCTGACACACACACTGTTGATATTGAGCTGCTCTCTTTTGCATTGCCAAGGGGTTCTCATCCTTTATGCCACCTCAACTTTCACAACTCTGAAGCTCTGAATGAGTATTATCAATTCTTAAGCCTCTACAAGCAAATTCACTGAAGACACACAGTTTCTTGTGCTCACTGTAAAACATCCTTTATCTAACGCTAGTCCTGGGTGGTGCTTTCCAAGTTATGGTTTTAAGCTCAAAGTTTAAAAAATTCTTGCACTTATAGTTTCACAGGGTTTTCATAAAAATCTTAAAATTGATTATTCTCATTAAATGCCTTCAGGTTTTATCTGAGCTATACATAAAGGAAATATTAAAAAAGAAATTTCAGCTATTATATATATTAGGAATATAGGTCTATTTTCAGAATCTGACTTAGACATAAAACACTGGTTCTTGCAGCATACAGATTTCAAGCATCCAGATCCAAAGTGGAAAACAGAATCCCAGACATTGGATCATACCTGAATCACATCCTTTCAAGCAAACAAGCAACAATAACAAAAAATATAACAAAACAAAACAAAATAAAAAACCCAATCAAACAAGCAAAAAGCACCTGCATGAAGTGTGAATATTCTGCAGGGAAAACATGAAAGGCAAGGAGTAGGGAAACTTTGAACACTTGAATTCTACCTTTCTTTCTTTTTTTTAATCAAAAAGCTACTGGAAATATGGGCACTTGCTATTCACAAGATTATGCACTTAAAAGAGAAAAGGCCCCTCTAAATATTACCATTCACTTCACTTAGAAGTCATTAGAATAAAGAGAGTAATGGTTAATTTTTTCTCTTCTATAGGAGTGCTGTAACAACAATCCACACTGTCAGAGAAAGGAAAAAGTTGCAGCTTTTCCTATTTTCTAGAAGCTACTTAATAATTCATATTTTCACTTGGCTGTGAGATTTTAACACTGAGAACTGAAGTATTTTACCACAGTTGTGTCCTTAAGCATTTGTATCACCATCACTTCTTTGGAGAAAATCAATCAGCCTTGACCAGCCTGTCTTCTCTAATGAAATTATGAAACCTGTGGATGAGGGGATGGCAGCACCTCTATCTCAGCAAAGGTTTCAAAGGAACAACACAAAACCTCTTTGCAGGGACTCTATGGTACAGGTGGACAACTAGAGGATAGTAGAAGATAAATTTTTTCTGTATAAATCATTATATTATTTTTCAATTTGATCAAAATGACTTCACCTAGCTGTGGAGTACTGGAAATATCAATAATGCATGTCTGTTTTTAGCCTTCATCAGAAAACTCATATGCTATGGCAGAATTAAAAAAAAAAAAAAAAAAAAAGCAAAAACAAAAGCAAGAGAAAAAGCATTTTTTGTAAAGGGCTGAACAACTGAATGATCAATTTTTTTAAGCTCACACTTACAAAAATATATCTAAAACCTTGTTACTTCTGTCAACTTAGAAACCATCCCACCTGTGAAAATACAAGCATGCTTAGATCTAGAGAAATAGAACCAGGCAAATAATAATTTTTACATTTTAGTAAGGAATACATTAAATAAATCCAAAGTACTTAAATTGATGAGTTCATCAGCTCTCTCCTTGTGGAGAATCACCTTTATGCATTGCTGGCTCTAATTTACTTTTCTTGGAGTACACTGAACTGTAAAACTCCTACTCCCTACAGAAAAAAAAATGGCCACAACCAGAAATCCCACTTCCAAAAGTCATTCTGCTGTAGAAGAATTTAGAAATGCAAGGGATGCAAAATTGCCTTGAGACCATCCCTTCTTATATCTTCTGATTACACCTGCTGTTATCCCACTTGGGCTTTGTGCAACTTCATATTGCTATTACATTATTAACTCACTTTAACTGCCAAAGACAGTGCAGAGGACTTTTTTTTCCTCAGTTCACCACATTGATAAACCTAATTGTTCTTCAAGCTTTTTTCCAAGTCTGTGCTCCTTCACCTCTCAAGTCCATGCATTCATATTTAAGTCAATTAAAAGACTCTATTCCAATCCTCTCAAATCCTTGCTTTGAGCCCACACTAAATCTCACCTTGTCTGAGTCCTAGACAAATTGTCTTGCCCTTTATGCCAAAGATTTTTTAATTGAAAGAGCAATTAATTAGTAAATGTCATACAGCAATCCATCAATTTATGATAGAAATTATTGCATACAACCTCAAAAGCCTTCCAAGCACCCTAGTGATTTTTGGGTATAACAGAGTTTCCCTGTGTGTGATGTTGTACTAATGGTACTGGGTTTCCTTCAGGCAAACATCTAGGAGTTATTTGACATCTCAATTACTTTATTTTACAACCACATGGACAGAAGGACTGTAAGCACATATTTTTCTCATACTGAAGACACACATGGTCCTCTCTCAGTGCTAAAATTTACATTTATGCTGTAAGCCATTTTTTTCCAGCATTGATCCAGCACCAAATATCTCCTGTGAGTTACTTCAGTATTGGAGGCTCCCCTTGCTAAATTAAAATCTTGCTAGGATGCCTCCTTACACTTTATACCCCATGTCTCATGTCAGGCAGCCTCTGATAAATTTGTCTCAAAAAGATTTTCTTAAAAAGGTTTCCAAAAACAGGTATTACACTTGAACACTGGACTTCAAATATTTTTCAAAGTTCAGGGCAGAAAGGAACATGAAAAAAGTGTGAGGGGTCCCAGTGAGGGACTGTTGGGAATGTACAAGAAAGGTCAGAACAATTGAGATCTCTCTTAACCAGATTCCTCTACATTGAGCATTCCCATCCTATTTTATCTGGATATTATCACCTAAAAATCTCCTTTCAAACTGATAAAACATTACTTTTTTGAGAAGGGAAACTGCACTACTTTATTTATTAAGCTCTTCCTTTAAAAATACCAAAATGTATGAAGGAACATTAAAAACAGTGCTTTTACTGAACTGCTTGTAGCCATTCAGAAGTCTGCACCAACAGCACACAATCCCATTAGTGCTCAGTTTTCCACATGAGGTACCTTCTAAACTTATTCTGGCTTAGGAGATCTATTAAGATTGTAGCCTAAGGCTTCAGATTTGCACATTTCCCCGAGCTACATAAACCAAACAATATTAAAGGGAATCAAATTTCCACCTAAGAAAGCCATGTGCAACCATTGCTAAATACTGACATTTTTGGTCATTCACACACAGACTGTTTTAACCTGATAATGTCAGTACTTTGGTATTAAAATTTATGTTTTATAAATACGTGCTTGTGCTTATTCTGTACTCTCAGTTATTCTGAAACCAGCTTCTGGGCTGTATGATATTAAGGAACATAGATACAAATTATTCCATTTCAGCTCTTTTATCATTCCTAACCCTTTCCACAGTAGTTAAAGATTATACAGGAATATAAACAATGAACAGCTTCTCATGCTAGGGAAAAAAAAATTGTTTCTCAGTAACTCTAAGATTAAGCTAGGTTTCACTGCTGGTTAAAATCAGAATTATTTTGCATTTGGCATTCTGTGAGATGAACATGTAGCTGAAGGAAAGGCTGATTTTTCCCACTTGTTCTACTTTCCCAAGAATTCACGGGAATTTCACAAGAATTCAACTTATAGGTTGAAAATAAAATAATTTCAGGTGTTTATTAATGATTAATATATTATAGTAAGTGGAAATGAGATGAATCCCACATATGTAAGAATATATTACACATTAATGGATCTGCTATCCACATTCTGAGGACCATATTTTTGAGAGTTACCAACTCAAGATGATTCAGAAAAGACACATTGAACTTCTCTGTAAGGAAATTGTAAATAACTTACCCTTCCTCCTGTCTCATCCAAATTTATGATTTAAGATACATTTATAGGTGACATTAACTACAAATTCTTCTCAACTGTGGATCAAGACATTTAGAGACAGAGTAGTCTGGACTGGCAGCTGTGCTTTTCTTGCTGGCTGACTCAGTTCCCTTTTCAGATCATCTTCCCATTTCTTCTGATGGCATTACCAGTTTATCCACATGAAGTATTTTCCTTTAAAACCCATTCCTTTTCCCTCCCAGTTTTACATGAAAACCAAAGAATGCATTAAATTAGGGACTTAGGGTCCACTGTTCCTCTCTGTTATGCCTCAGTAAGATCATTACCAGTTTCACTCCTGTGATGTAGTCAAAGCTGCCAAACAAAAGGTTTTAACAAGGGTGTATTAGTTGTCAGTGTAGCTTTCTCCCAGGTGATATACACCAAAACTTCTTTCAAAGCAGAGCAACTTCAAATTCACTCCCCTACTTTGAAGTGCCAGTGAAATTCAGAAGGAAAGAACACTGAGAGAGACCAGATGCTGGAACAGAGGCAGCACTGAAGCTTTCAATGGCACTGTAAGGGTACTGTAAACAAAAAACATTTCCTGTGCTTCTCTGAGCCCTGACACACAGTTTCAGTAAATGTGCCAACACATCCACACTTAACTCCACAGTTTCTTGCTCTTTAGTGATCATCTGCATTTCACCTCTGCTCCTCTCTAACCACTCTCCTCATTGCAAGCACATTTTTGCCAAAGTATCTCACACATGTATAAAGAGGGAGCTGGATCTAGAGGATTTTACTTCCCGTCCATGTCTCTACATGACAGCAGAGTACAAATAATCTGAATTTTTCATATTATTTGGGTATCAGGCCACTCCAAGACAGGTACCTCTGTAGAGCTGGGGGATGTTTCCATGTCCTTTGCCCCTGCTCACATTAACATATGGGCATGAACACCAGCCAGTGGTACTGGAAACCAAAGGGAAATAATTGTAGATAACTTTTGTTACTACTTTTCCTAACTCCTGCCTTGAGGCTCAGTTCATGAGCTCCCAGGAGATCAGAGCTCCTTGACCTAAGCAGCACCTGGGAGGAAGATCTTGGCAGATTGGCCTCAAATTTGCAGTATGGCTTCATAAATCATTGAATTCAAATGAAAACTAAATTGAAGTGTCCTTTACTATCCCACAGCAGTGACAAGCAGTATACTGATATGCAGAATGAAATGGGCCCCGAGGTCCTCTGGCCACATTTATTAGATTGTGTTTTAGTGTAAGTTCAGGTTCTGGCTTGCAGCTGAATAAGAGAGAGTGAGAACTCTGACAGCCAGTACAATGAGAAGATTTCAGTGTGAAAGCTGCTCAAGCAGAATGAGAAGAATTACTTATTGCAATCAAGAATCTATATTATTTTCTAGTCTCCTCTTGCTACTTCTTGCCTTAGATTTCACAGATAAATTACAGTCTAGACTAATATTAGACTGAATATATACTTTTTTTGTTAAATTTTTTCTCTCCTGGCTGCAGAGGGGAGTGAGTGAAGGGCTTTGGTGGGTGCCAGAATCTTGTCAGTGCCAACCCACCTCAGTGGTTGTTATAGAAACTTGGGAAACATTACCTATGCCTAATCAAACCCATTTCCCAGGACAGCACAGCAATATGACCAGCATCACTTATATGAATTAAAGATTAGTATGACAAGATTTCTAAGACATCATTCCTATTTTATCATGGTGTGCATGAAGGCATTAAAACTCACAATAAAATTCCAAGCAATAAACTATTAAATCAAGCAATAAAGAGGTTTAAATAATTTGGAATTTTTAGAGCATTTTAAAACATTTTCATGTTAGAATTTGGATTCTCAGTCAGACAGGATAGCTGGTTTTTTTACTGCTTCCATATTTTTGGGTTAGATACATTCTGAATATCTCTTGGAGTCAGCTAACAGCTAATAAATTTAACTCTCATACAAAAAGGCTTTACTGGAAAAAGACTTGGATATCTATACATCTGAGCATACACTTTTTTTGGTGAAAAACCAACTTGACTTACACAACCACTTGAGTTAGACAAGTATTCATGTGGCTCTGCTGCCATATATAAATTCTAAATGGAAATTCAAGTCTCAAGAAAGAGAGAGAGAATTAATTCTTTTTGCTAGGAAAAAAAAAAAAAGTTCTCATATTCTCCAACAGAAGAGTTCAGGTTTTTTCCCACAGTCCATAACTTCATTTCAAGAAGGATGCAATGATTTAAAGGGTGCCGTGTGTGAACTAATCAACCTTACATATTTCCTTCTGCAGACAAAAAACAAAACAAAAACAAAACAAAACAAAAAAAAAAAAAAAAAAAAAGAAGAACCAAAACAAAACAAAAACAGGGGGGGAAAGATTGTAGGATAACTACAGCCAGTTTACCATTACGATCTCGAGAAAAGAAGCCATAGGATAACAAAACCAAGAAAACAAACAAATATCAAAGCCCAAAATGAAGGAGAACTTGAAAATTACAACAATCTTCTAAATCTCATCATCAATCCATTGACTATTGGATCATAACTAATCTACAGTTAAAAGCCCCCAGAACTCAGGAACACTCTGAGCCCCTTTTTGAGGAGGGCTGCAAAGTCTGACTAGTGTAAAAGCCTTTAGCATAGGTATCATTAGGTTTATTTGTCCTTGAATGTTTCCCATCTCTTGTAACAACAGAAACTCATCTGATATTAATCTTCACAAACAAACACCACAGAGAAAAAGACACTCTTTGTTTTGACCAAAACAATCGTGATGGTGGCTTACCTAAACTTGTTTTAACTTCTTTGATGTTAAAATGTTCCAGACAGATAAAATCAATGCATAAATTTCATCCTATAAAGCAAACCATTATCTGAGCTGTTTCATATAACTCGTGCCACACTTCAATTGTCACATATGCTAAAACTGATTGAAATCCTGACTGTACTTGCCTTCAGAGAGACAGAGAAATCCTGACTCTTTCAATGCAGGGAAACAAATGCTGGGTGCTTTTTTCCAAGCACAAGTTTCATTTTAACAGTGAATTTCTAATCAGTGTAATATGATATAATCTCACTTCTTATTCTGAAACAGAAAAACATGCAGTATCTAGCAATCTCTTTTAAGGGCAAGTACAATTCATAATGAAAATTAATTTCATATTTCTATTTCCTGTCTCCTACAAACAACAAATACTTGTAACACAAGGACAGATGTTTTAATATACTGTTATCAGATTGGAAAGACAAGCACAATGCATGGAACAAAACACTCCAGGATGCATAATGCTGCATTCCTATTAGAATAACAAAAAAAGTATAAATTATATTGGTGCAGAGAAAACTGGGAATACTCCTTAAACAGCATCCAGAAGATATTTGAGAATGTTATGAAACCTAATCTTCACATTCTGTTAGTAGAACAAGAAATGACTTACTTGTAAACAGTTGCCCTGAATCGAATCTCATTGAAGAGTATTTTAAGAGGGAAAGTAAGGTGTAACTATTACAATTGTCTGCCTTAAAAATGCATGTTGTAACTTAGTTCTGCTTTTTAAAGTATGAAATTAGAGCTCTGGGAATTCTACAATACTAGCATTTGCCATTACAAAAAAGAAAATTTAAAAAAAACCCACATTTTAAAACAGCATGATGGATAGAACAAACATATTTTATGACACAAATAAGACTGGACTTCTGTAATAACTGATATAAATTGTGAAGATTTAGCAAGTATAACAAACCCTCATAAGGGGGACATAAAGTTACACTCATTACATTTTGTAAGACTAGAATTTCATACACTATATTAAAATTCAATTTTGTAATGAAGTATCACCTTAGTACTTCAATTTGATGAGATTTTTCCCCCCCATCAGATTTCATTATTAGAAGATGCATGGATTTCTAAGGTACCACTGAAATTAGCTGAGGTAAAACTGGAGACAATCCAAAGTAATCCTGTAATTAATATAGAAGTTCAGTCAGACTTTGGCCTTGAAAATGATTTTTTAAAAAGTATTTTTCCTAACGGAAAAAAGCTCATCTAATGTCTGCTATCAAGAAACTTAAAGCACTTTCTTTTAATTTCTCTTTTTAGAGAAAAGAGCACCTCACAGAAGCAATTTCTTCCACCCCAAAATAAAGGTGTAAAAGGTAAAACATTGTCTAGGAAAGAACCTGTCTCCTGAGGTATTATCTAAATAAAGTACATCATCTGTTACTTAGACTGGACCCATAAATTCAAGGCAACTAAACTTTGTAAAGGCTAAATTCAGTGACTCATAATGAATACATTATCCACTCAATAAGTTTAAAATATAAACAAAGATTTTTGAAGGTAACCCACTAAATTAATCCCTCATCAGAAATATTGACCTCTCAGGTCTCCTCTGTGCCATATTATCTCCTCTTAGTAGGGGTGGAGTTTCAGAGCCCTCTCTAAAGGCTGAAGGCAACTTACTTTAAAGCAGTGATAACACTGAATATTTCAAGAGAAATGCTGAGAATGGATGCCTATTCTCCAATTTTTCTTTCACTTTTTATTCAAAGTTGAAATAGATTTTAAGGTAGTTTTCAGTTTACACTTACAATGTTTCATATTGCAATGGCAAAATTTAAAAGTAATCCTTATGCCTTAAAAAAACCCAGAGGAAATAGTAAAACTAACTCCAGATTACCTGACCTCTAACATTTGCAAATAAAGCATCCTTCATGGTTTTCCATTCATATGTTAAAAATAGACATAGAAAAACCAAATACTTTCATCACAAATGAATAAAAATCTGGACAAAGCCTAATTTTCCAGAATCTGCAATAGAGGGTATATGAGATACAAATAAGCAAAGGAACCAAGACAAAAATATTTTGAGAAAAAAACTGATACATAATTTGAGGTCTGTGCCTCTTATATTTTTTCAAAGAAAGCATTAGTAGGAAATCAAATATATTATACAGAAAATAGTTTTTACCCCATAAAAGCTGTATTTCACTTGCCTCTGAATTACAATTGCCTAGAAATAAAGGTTCAAGAAAATGGTTCATGCTTCAATTTTAAATCTCCTCACTATGAAATTAACAAATACTATTTAATTTCAATTTCTTGCATGATTAATAGGCTAGATTTTCATTCTTAATGCCACCACGCAGTCTGTTAAATATGGACTTCTTGCTAAATTAATTTCCTGAAAGATCCAGATGCTATTGCATGCAGATTGTGTTATCTAACACCTCATATTATTATTTCTAATTTGCATATCTATTTGATTAATGGTTTACTTTGCTTAATCTTTGTGCACTAGGAAGACACAAGCTGATCACCTCTACTCCTCAAACAGAGCTGCTTGGACTGAGGGAGCATGAGGATGTGATTCAGAATGCAGAAATGTGCTGATGTAAAGTTCAGTGTATTAAAAAAATCTCAGCTGCTGCTGAAAGCTATCCTGCTTTTAATTTCAACTGGGAAATAAAAGCCACAGGCAGACAGTCAAGCACAGGCACACAGAGCTGTTAGGTGTATTGTAGAGTGATAAAGTATTTTGGGGGTTTAATGATCAGCTTTTTTTATCTGGATATTTATATTTAAAGGTGTTGTCATTATGAGTGATACACATTGTCTTGCAGTATTTTGCATGCAAAAATTACTAGGTGGTGAAAGCATCACTCGACATAAATCTTTTAATCCAGGGAAAGGAATTCTTTTGCCATGAAATCAGCTGTGGAAAGGAGCAAATCCCGCGGCCATTGGAGGTTTCTCAGAGGCCAGCAAGGGCAGACACACTGAGGGGATGCTGTTATTGGTGTCACACTGGCAGCACGACCCCAGGCCAGGGCAGGGAGCACAGCTGGGCGTTCCAGCTGTGAGCTCAGCCCGGGTTCCTGAGGCCGAGCAGAGCTGACACATGTGCTGTTCAGAGGTGTGAGACTGGGAGGGCACCCAGGTCCTGCTTCCAGACACTGCTAACAAGAACAGGGGCCTGAAAGCACCAGCATTCAGATGGATCCTCTCTGGAGATCCCTCAGCATGAGGAAGAGCCCATAACCACAGCCCTGAGCCATGTCTGTGGTACAACCACCCCCATGCACGCCTTGGGCACTTCCGACCATTCTGAGCTAATTTACAGCCCAGCACCACTAATGGCTGTACTTGAACACCTCAGTTTGCTGCCACAGAGTTTGCTGAGAGCATCCCCCAACACCCCACACACTGTGCTCCATCCTCTCCAAGGATGCTCTGCGTTTGGCAATGAGAGATGCAGTGACAGCTGATGGGGAAATTCATCTGAGTTTTCCTCACAGGTAGGCAGGAGGGCTGCACCTTTCACTGCTGGAGAAGCCTCTGCCACAGAAGCCACTGGAACCCCATAAAAGAGTTGGATATTGCTATTGGGGGGTGGGAAAATATACCTGGAAAAGAGAGACAAATCTGCACTTTCAGCAGAGCTGTTCTGCTCAGTTTGTACTCCTGCCTTTACTGATTCAGCAAATGCCTAAAAATTACCTGTGAAAGAAAGACTGCTTAAAAATCTGTACAGATGTTCATTCTTATTCTTCTAAATATTTTAGATGAGGGAACACTTGTCTCTTTTAGGTTCATTTTAAAGTACATACATTTTCATTTATATTTGAAAAGCATGCATATGTATATGGCCTTTTACATTTTACTGTACTGTATTTAATAAAAATTATTGTTAAACAAAAACTTTTTGAGCTCTATGAAAAATTTTGAAATCCACATTCTTATAGCAAAGCTTTCAAGTATTATCTTTTTTCCCCATAAAATATCCTTCAATATCCCATCATTAAATGATTACCTTAGTGATTTAAGACTCTGAAAAAGCATTTTCTACCAAAATGTCAAATAATATGAACAGAGACTAGTAACAAACAGTGCTAATCCATCTTTACACACTTCAATATACTGGATACAATCTAAACAATACCCTTTTAATTTCACTTTTCATTTACTCAAGGCTTTTCCCCATAAACTTACACAGCTCCCAACTTTTATTACTGCCAGACACATGTAAGCAGCTGCTCCAGATCATCTGGGTTGAGACTATTTCTAATTTTCTTGCAAACTCCTAAAAATAAGTTCAGTATTAAACCATATGAGCTGGAATCTCATTTAACTGACTGAATGAAGCAACTGCTTTGTTATTTCTGTAAAAAGCTGATCATGTTTTCAAAATCTGAACAAAATGACAGGTAGTCAAACTAGTTCCATTCTAAATGACTCTGCAGGATAGCTTACCTCAACCATGGCTTATTAAAACCAGAGTAACTTGCAGACATTCCCACTTCCAGCTGCACCACTCTCTTTCTGGTCACCATTTTCAGAGAGCCTGGTCCAGGACTAGTGCATATCAGCATAGATTATGATGCAAAGAGAAAGGAATGCTACAGAATAAGAAAAGTTCCATACATTTGCAGTGAAAACTACAGCTGCATGCTTCATTTTACAGATAACATATATTAAAAAAAAAAACAAAACATATACATATAAACATATATATAAATATATATGTATATTACACACACACATACACCTTTTTATTTTGTTTTGCTTGAAGCACTTGTGAATTACAGTCATTTGCAAAGAGAATTAGGTCATGAATGTATAGACTCATATGTGTTGTAGAGTAGAATTTATAAAATTACTATTCACAATCTTTAATAGGATTTTCTTTTCTCTTGAAAGGCAGAAAAAAGTTAAAGAAATGTATCCATGGTTTTAGAAATATTTGATGCTTCAGACAATTGAATAGAAAAAGGTTGTACTCTGTTATTTTTTTTTTTCTCCATCAGGGAAACCACATACATACATTATTCCTTGGTACTACTTTCCATACAAAAAACAATAATATGTCTTTTAAAATTTGGTAAGTATGAAGACAGGGAATCTAATTCTAAAAGCAACCATGAGATTTCTTGAGACTTAGACAGACGCTGCAACTATACACTTAATTTCAGTTCACTCTCCTCTACACTAAAATTTTTTGTTTGGTTTTTCTCTGTGACTTGATCAAGTAGAGCTGATTTTTCTTTCTATGATTTAAAAAAAAAAAGAAAAATAATAAAATAACTATTTTGGACTACAGTTCTTCCTGACAATTAACAGCCTAAAGGCCATGCCAAAAAAAGCTTACAAAGGCCAAAAGTAGTCTTGACAATGCAAAAACTTGTTTACTTTTGGCACTGGAAGTGTGTGTTGTGGGTAATAGGTGTCAGAATAAAAGAAATAGACTAGACTAAAACCCCTTAAGATTCTGCCATTGTGGGTCTGATTCCAGACTTTTTTTCATTAGAGAGAACATTTATTACCTTAAAGTGTACCCGTGTTTTTCCCTGGCCACAAGCCATGAACACCTTCTCAAAGCAAGAATTCTTCACCTCCACTCTCCACCTGGTGACATGAGGTGATATAGAATAACAACCTGGACACATCCACAGAGGCTCCAGTCTCCTCCCTCTCACAGCCATAGCAAAAAAAACCAAAAAAAATTATTGGCTCTTTCCTGGCTGAAAACCAGGAGACCCACATTAACACTTACTGTAAATGCAGGATCCAAAATTATAGAGACTGGATCAATAAGAGAAATAGGTTTGCTAGAGAAAAAAGTTTCCTCAGGACTTGTGTCTTTCAAGCATATCTCACACACATGAAGTAAGGTATCTGTGCTCAAGACTGAGTTTCTACCCTTTTTAAAATCAGTTTCCATCCAAAGAAATGAACTAAAGGCCTGAAGTTCCAAGCTCCTCAGAGTCCCAAGGCAGCATCTGCACATGAGCAAGTAGTGAAGAGATCCAGCAGTGAAACCTGTCAAGAACCGTGCTCCAACAAAGGGCTGCTCCCACGAGGATATTGCCCTTGAAGTTTCAGGAGTCTGACACAGCCAGTGATGCAAAGACTGGGTCCATTTCAGGTCGACTGATCAATCACAGCCCTGTGCAGGAAAGAACCAGCTTAAGAGCAGCTTACAAAGAAAAGAAGCTCTGTTAGACCTTTGAGGTGAAAATGACCTTCCTGCCTTTATTCACTCCTTCTCAGTGTTTGCTTTCCCTGCAATCACTGGAACCTTGCAGCATCTGATTTACTCTGTTGCTTAACAGATGGGCTCTGCTGGCAACTTTCATGGTCTGTGTGCCATTCTTGTCTCTTGTGCCAAAAAAAAGGCAATTCTCTTCTCACCTTTTATAATGCTTTTAATTTGTCTTCCAGGTTTCTCAATTACTGCTAGTACATAAATAAAATATAGCCCAAAAGTTGCATTAAAAATATCTTGACAATCCAAAACAACAATTAGTTTTCAAACCCAAGTATCAAAGAAAGAAAATGCTTCTATTTTTCTTATTGGATCACTGAAATTTAGAAGAAGGAGGAAAAATCTTCATCCTTACCCCCAACAGTGGCATAGTGGATACCTCAAGCAGGCAGTGCAGCTTTAAGGCACTGCAATAATTGAGTTGGGAGAATTCATTAAGATGCTTCAGATTTTGCCCTGCCCATGTAAACTGGCTGCCAGGTTCAACTGACTGTTTACTACAGTTGCTCTTCATTAAGTAATAAAGCACATATTGCAATTAAATAACATATCCAGTGCAGTCCAAAATGGGAAAAAAATACATTAGCTCTTCTTCAGTTTACTCTAAAACTAGATTTCCAAACAAATTTAAAAAATCACATCTCTTATTACAAGTCTTCTTATTATATCCTGATAGACTTATCACACCCACTTCAACACAAGCTGTTATAATTTTTTCAGTAGAATTTATACAATTGGTGAAAATATAAATGTAGTTTTAGACATGTATATTACAATGTTCTCCAGCCTTTTGCTTTTGACTACCTAGTTCCCATATTTAGCTAAATTCCTGATGAGCCTCTCTCATCTCCCCAGACAAAATTACAGAGAGATCAAGAGCAGATCATATCCATCTGCTTTACATGTCTTAAGGTCAAACATCTGCCTGGATGGGATGCAAAATATGTTGGAAAACTGTAGCTTGTTTCTCTTGATTTGGATTTTTTTCCCCTTTCTGCAGATGCCTGAGATATATTTCACTTAAAGCTACTAAAATGAATTTTAAAGGATGCATCTCACAGACATTAAGCAAGCTGCTTCATTTTGACTCGATTCTCTTAGGACTCAGTGCAAAAATCCATTGGAAACACAAGGCTGCTTCTCTAAATGGAAGAACACAGAAGTGTACAAAACTTCTAATTTTCAAAAAACAGAAGAAAATAATAAACAGAGTGTCCTGGCCATTGAAGGTTAGTGTAAAGAAGCAAAAAGTCTTTAAAAAACCAAACCAAAACAAATCAGCCTTTAGTTATGAATAACCTGGTATGGCACACACAAGAAGATAACAGATGGATGAGTTACAGCTAGATCTTAATAATAGCAGACATCATCTGTGCCACAGCCTTTGGGAAAAAGAAAAGTGCTTGTTGCCATTGTCTCTGGGTTTTCTGCTACAACAAAATGTTTTTTTAGCACAGGTGAAAAGGGAACCACGAGTGTTAGTGGATGTTTGGGCTGCTTTGCCTGTTTTTCACAATAAAATGGTGAAGCTTTTTATACATTTAACTCAACATTAGCGTACATTTGGCTTTGCTCAGGACATGACACACGTAAAAACTCTAAAGGGAATAATGTGAATGGTGTAAAAGAGAGAAAGAAGCCATCCAGCGGGAGCAGTGGTGAGCAGAGCAGCTCCTAAGTTTGCCTCCTGCTTTGGCCACTCGTGCCTGGCTCTGTCACCGTCACTCGGAATCTCCAAACACCCGACCTCTCCCTCAGCCCAGTCAGATCAACTCAACCTCACAGGCAAGGCAAGGACTGTCAAGCACTTCAGACAGCTAGGAAAACGTCCTTTGTTTCATGGTCAAAATGGCACGATATTTTCAGCTAGAACTTACACAAAAATTAACAGGGAGGTCAGACTTTACAACGCACTCCTGATCGTTGCCACTTTTCTGAAATATGCAAACTTTCTAAAACAAATCCAGCTCTAAGCAAACTATAAAACATCCTTAGAGCTAAAATATAGAAAAACATAATATTCATAGTCAGAATTATGATTGTTAGACTCTTTTTAGCAGTAATTTACCTCTGCATTGAAACAGATCTATTCTAAAAGTAACTGTAGAAAAATGGGTCAAATGAGGTAAGAAATATGAGTAACTTTACAGAATGTGTGTATAGTGAAGCAATTAAAATCTAGAAAGAATGCATTCACCATAATACATGACAGTGTGAAAACACATTCAAATCTTTGTCTAGAAAAAATAATTGAAAGAAAAAATTAAATAGTGAAGTTAGGCTATTGAATTCTGACACAATGCTTTCTTTCTACCGATTCCTTTTTGACTAGAGAGTTGAAGGATGTTTTTCTGCTGCTGATGAACTAGCTAGGAAAAATACCAGAATCTTATGTACACTTTTTACAACCAATTCTTTTGCTTTCATTTTGTGCTTTGCACACCCTTCTTTTGAAACAGCAGAATGAGTTTGACAAAGTAGCTTGGAGGGCTGTTAAAGGACAGGAAGGGAGAAGGAATAGGTATCTTACACTTATTTTTGGTTTGTGCTGATGCCAATCACTGCAGCATCTCAGTGTGAGCTGCTGCTTTCTGCTGTTAGAAAGTCTCTTTCTTGAAAGTGATATAGAAATTAGAATTAAATGTGATTTTTCCCTCAGAGTGAGTATAAACATCATAATCAGATGAAACATATAATGAAGACTTTTCAGCTTTCAGTCAGAAACAGGCTTTATCCTTCAACACTGCTATTCCTATCCATAATTTAGCTTCTCAGTTTTATTTCACTGCTTTTCCAAAGAGACTATTGATTCTATTGGCTATTTCGTGTCATCCTGTATTTCCATGATATGAGATGGGTATGTCAGAGTTAATCTCATTTTCTGCACGTTTACTTGGTGGCTTAGCAGTGGCAATGGAAAAGAACAGACATTGTTACAAAAAAAGAATCATTCTGATTTTGGGCTTCCTTTTTTTCCCTTGAAGAAGGAGATTTTTTCATTACAATGTATCACTTCTACCTTTGTGAGCTTTACTCAGTCTTACTTCTGTCTATTAAAGGCATTTAATGTTTTTATCACATTTGTGAAGATTTCACTAATGCCATGGTTATTTCTGGAAAAAATCTAAAACTTAGTGAATCAAGCAATGAAATTAGATGTTTTTGGGTTTTTTTTTCAGTTATACATTTACCTAGCACACATTCGAGTGCTGTATAATTTCAACATGGGAATCACATAGAACTCCCACAAATAAGAAGATTTATTTTTATTTTTAATATACCAATGCTTGTTTATACAAGCAATTATTTTCTTCCTCTTTCCTCTGCTATTCCTCATCCTCCTCAAACCTGAATAAGGCCATGAAATGAACAAAGGATGTAAGAATGTTAGGCAGAACTGAGATTGCAGATTGGCCATAGGATTGCATATTACTTAAGAAAAGTGAAATTTATTTTTTTATCATTTTTCTAAGAAGAAAAATCCTCTATAAAACCTGGAAAAAATACTGATATTGAGTTTTCTACTTTGTTAAAAAGATTAATAAAAAATCATAAGCAGCACAATGTCCTATTAGACAAATGTAAATTTGAGTGAATAGGGCAGACAGCTGCACAAAGGATTGATGGTCTTCTGGTGAATGTGGTATGACAAATACTGACTAATCAGGTCTATTTTTAAAAACTGCCCTGATTTTATTAAAAGGCAGAAATACTTAAAAATTCAAATAAAAAGAAAAAAAAAAACATATCAGGGATCCAAAGGACAGTGATGCACTGACAGGAGCGAGATGAAGAAAAGCAGCAGATGTTATAAGGAGCTGTGACAAACTGCCTCTGGTCCAGGTTAACTCATACAGAAATAGTTCAAGATCTACTAAAATACCTTTTTTATTTTAGTCCCCTGCCCTTTATGAAGCCAAGCCACTTTTAGCAGTAAGATGAAATAGTGTGGACAGCATGAAGATACTTAGATCTCTCATATAAGCCTCCAAATTCGAGGAAGTGTAGCTCTTCTAGCTAAAAAATATTATTATCACTTTCAGAAAGAAGCTTTTATGCTCTCATATTCTTGAAATTGTTGAAGGAGAGCTGTGTAAATTATTTTTCTCTTTGACTACAATGATGTAGACATACCAAATAATTCCAAAGCTTTTTAAAAATAATTTTACTTAGTATGGTGATATAATACACATATATCTAACCTGATTTTAATTAAAATCTTTCAATTTCAGGTAGAAAATACTGACATTTTTAGTATATTTCATGTTCAGTTTGCTTTAATATTGTATTTGGCAAGCATCTAATTTATTCATTTTTTAATAACTTTGTGAAGCTAAACCATCACACTTTGTCCCAAGCATGGTTTGAGCATTAGTAACTAGGTAAAGCAAAAGTGATAAAATAAAATACTTTGAATGAACCAATCAATCTGGTGTGTAAAATTAGACACATATGGAAAAATTTACATCAAGTAAAAAACATGGTTTGTAAAGTTTCTAAAGCAAGGAAGTTTAAAATTACAAACAGTTGTTACAAATAAAAAATAATTCCCTGATCTCTGTGGTTTCAAACCAACTGCTTGGCTTGATCATGATTCAGTCCTACAATTAAAGAAAGATCCTAAGACAATAAACAGCTCCATTCCCATTGTGGAACGAAAATTGAGAACAAAAGTATGAGCAGATGACTTGGATCTTGGGGAAGCTGTAAATATGACCAAGTAGGTAATTATAGCTATAGCCAATATGACAGGAATGATGAACAATACAGTTTGACTGAACACAGGGACAAGGAAAAGGATTTTGAGCTAAAAGACCCCATCAGACACGATCCTGTACTTTTAAATGTGGACTAACTCGGTTAGGAAAGAACAGGTTACAAGCAGTTTGAAATATCACTCCCAAAATTTAATTTCTATAAAGCAAAAAAATAAATATAAATAACATTACTAAGAACACTTGAACAAAGGCTATGGAGAACAAAAAAACTCCATCACTTTCTATTTACCCTGAGTGTCCTCACTGTGTTATATAGTATATTGGACACAATTCTAATATAAATTCATTTCAAGATAACCACAGGCACTTTTTAGCTATCTCCTTTGCAACATCAGTCTGGTTATAGGAGACTCATCCATGTTTTACCTCAAATCACCTGCTAATTTGGGCCCAGGAAGAATATAAATTGTATAATTATTCCCTTTATATCTCACACAGTGACTAGCATTCACAGCCTAATGGAGAACAATGGCAATAGCTTCCATGCCTGAAATGTTGTTTTCTTTATCTGAAAATAGCAATTTAAGTGTAAGCAGTAGAAAGGTGAATAAGGTCAATGACCAGTAACAGAAATTTTGTCACAACAGATATCTTTTTATTAAGAAACTTTAAAAGTCAAACAAGGTAACTCCTTAAATCTCTGGTGCTGCTGATGTAACAGTGATTAATTGTGGTAATCACCTTTATTCTGTTTCTGATGTCTGTCATGGGGCCTCAGAGTACTGGATTAACACTGTGGTGTGGAGTAGTTAAACCTAAATAAATGAATAAATAAATAAAACCAGCAACCTGTCCTCTAGAAAAGCTGTAATTAAATTTTCATGAGTTTTCCTCCTGGATGCAAGAAACTTGGAGCACTTTTGTAGATTCCTGCCTTAATTCAAGTTGATGTGACTAATTAAAATCCTTTACCATCATTTTAAGGCATAAAACCACGTATAAAATGTCTTTTAAGACATTGTCATCATACAGTACTGCCTGTGATTTCAACCACTTAACACAATTCACTTAAACAGAAGGAATAGCATTACATCATATTATCTATACCATTGTAGTCTGAAATTGATGCAGCATTTTCTCAGAATTTAATGGTAAGAATTCTTCCCCTGCTGATTGGAGCAGTTTTATGATGTCTGGCCCATGACAGGGTGTATTGATAACTTACAGACACTGAATGAATTAACAATGACTGAACTCCTCTTTCCCAGTGTTAAAACACACAGAAATATTAATAATTCAGAAATACCTCTGTACTAAACAATAAGGTAGACTTCACACCTGCTCAGCCAAAGCCAAGGAAAACACCATTATGATTCTGTCAATTTGGGGTTTCTCTACCTGGTTGCAATTGTTGACCTGTTAGGAACTCAAATATGCTCCACATCAGAGAGTCTGTTTTCTGCAAATTTGGAAAGCAGAGTGTGGACAAGCTAATTCCCATTTCCAGGTGAATCTCAAGTCTCATCAAAGGTACTGAAGTGAAAGAGATGCTTAACTGAACTTGGGTTTTGATTGAGTCACTTGCTGCTTACAGGCATTTTACCAGATCAAAGGATTTAAATTCATCTGATTAAGATCACATTCTCATCAAAATCACACCTTTGTGCAAAGTTAACTTTCAAAATCATGCTTCTTTCTTGACACAGTTATTTCTTGGAAGCAAACAAAACCATATAAGTTAAGTGCACACTTCCACCCTGTATTCATCCAACTTATAAATAATGTTTAACTCAGTAATGACCAGATTGAAGAAACATTCATGAGAAGGCAAAATGAAACCTGAAGCCCCCTGTTTGCTAGAATAAATCATCAGAATCCTTCTGGAACATAGGGATTTAATAGCCAAGAAATGTTAAATAAGAGGAGGTCTCTTATTAATTAGATCACAATTACTCATTTTATTAGAAATTTGTATGGACAGAGTTGCTATTCTGTTCTTATGGTCTGAAATAATTGCACATAGATTTGATGAATCTGAGAGCTATGTGCTCTGATTACTATAATCCTGAAATTTGCTGATAAATTCCTTGCTGACAAAGGAATCCTGACTTTTTCCTTGTATTTTTGTTTACCTAGCAATGTACTGTATAATTTTCTCATTTTTCATAGAAATTGATCTTTTAAAATATGTTTTGTATTTTTATATTCTCCTACAAGAACATTGGTAATTATTCCTATTTCTGCATCCCTACAGTCACAATTCTGTGGAATATTTATGGTTCAGAGGTGATACAAAAAGCATCAGAGATGTGTGGGGTAGTGGAAAATCTTCAGGTAGCAGGAAAATTTAATAGGTCTGTGAAAGGTATGAGGGACACAGGAATAAGAGTGGTGACTGTGTGTTCCTTTAAGGCTGTTTGAAATTCTGGGGTATGTTTCAGAGCACCCTGTGAAATGCCAGACTTCAGACTGTGTAAACTATCATAGGTCCAGTGAAGTCAAATGGAGGTTACAGCATCATCATTTTAATCTTGGTATTTTGTAGTCTGGCATGCTGCTGTAGCCCCACACAATTCTCATATATAATTTAACACTTTAAAGTGCCCTTTTCCCCCTGTATTTTGACTGACAAGGACCAACTTTGGTAATTTATGCTGTTTTGTATACTGGAATTTTCCCCTTTTCTGCTGAAAAGATAAAAGTATGTCTGGGGTTTTTAGCAACAATGGGCTGTTACCTCAATTTTCCTTCTGTAACACTACCTTTTTTCTTCTTTCTTTTTGTGCTGTGAGCCAACATGTCCATTCTCATGTCCACTCTGACTCAGTATCTTCCTGTGATAAGTTATAATAATAATTTCTTCCGATATCAGATTGTACTGTGGACCTTCATGAGAGTTCCTTATCAACATTTCCAACTACCAGTGCATCCCTCATTCTTTCTTCTGTGCTTGTCCACATTTCACAACACTTAGCCAGTTGTCACAACATCCTAAGGAAAGCCTTTCTTGATCATTCCCTTTTCAAATACAAAATCTTCTCATGTCTCTGTTTTCACAGCTGAACATGACCAATGTGATCACCTACTGCCTCCCTACTAGTCTGTCTGTTACTGTCCCTGTTATCTTTGCAAATTACAACTGCAAACTCAAATAAAACTCTCAGAAACTATTATACATCAGATACAGCTGAGGTTTTGCTGCTAAGGAAGTTTTCCTTTTCTTTTAGGGACTAAGGAGATCATTAGTGCAAGAAGTTTAATAGTTTTCAAATTTATTTTTTTTCTTTTGCCACTCTCTTAATTATCATAACCCATCACTCATATCTGATGTTGAAACTGAGCCTACAAACCTACTCAATCTGTAGTTCCAAATAGATGTGTTAGCCTCAGGGCCTGAGTCAATACAAAACCAGAAAAGTATTCCTTAAAGGACATATCCATTCTGGTAAAGGTTTTAGATGTGAATATCTTCTTCTAGGAAAAGCTAGAGGGGTAATCAATTCTTACTGAAAAGAAAAAATCCTCAGAGTTCACAGTGCCAGAAAGAAATCCCATCAATTGATGCAACTGCACCGTAGATGAAAATTTCCATTAATGGCAAAACTTTATATGTCTGTCAGAGCTAGAGGAGGACAAATGCCCTTGCCACAAATGAGATGCCTCTCAGCTGAAACTTAACAGCTTTAACAAGACATTAGGAATGCTTCACAAGCAGGACACCACTGCAGCAGAAAGGCAACATCATCTACCACTGTAAATAGCAACATTCCTTTCTGTTATCTCCTTAAACAATGCCCTGTGTGTTCAGTCCAAGATGCACAAGCAGGATCTGGGTAACCAAGAATGCTATTTTCCCTAATCTAGAAATCAAATTTTCTCCTTTGCAGTGCTTCTACCTACCACTGAAACTATATTTTTTCCTGCATATTACTCAATGTAAACAGCTATCAATCTCTCAGATGAGAGACAGTGCTCCTGATACCTCTGTTTCAGTGAGAGCTAGTAATAATAAAATTTTAGTTTTGGTGCTGAGGACTACACTGTTTTGTTCTGTGTCTGGCCAAATCTGTGGCCCATTAGTAGTAACAATACCAAATACCTGTATGGCATGAATTACTCAGCCATTTCAGATAAAATAGTGGACAGCACGAGAATTTGTCAGAATGTGAGGGAAATTTCTTTCTCATTTTCCTTTGAAATTCCTTTTCTCATTTTCTTCACAGTGTCTAGAATTTTTCACTCAAACATTATTCAGGCTAGGCCTGAAGAAGAATTTTAGTACTATACAGGACTTCTGAAACAGAATGTTTATTTGCTATCCAACACCAGAGGTGCCTTGGGTTTTCACAGAGAAATTACTGTGGCTGTGTTCATAACACAAAGTTTTTGAGCATCCTGAGAAACTGGCAGCATTAGGGCACCCCTCTCTCTGCCTGCTTGTGTCAGCCTGCTCTAGTAGGCAAACTCTCACAAAGACACTGGTTTGAGAGCCACACAAAATGTTCTGTGCTTCAGTGGATGCAATTCACATCTGCCCCTTCAAAGTCATGGTTCTCGCTGGAACTCTTTCCCTCTGCTGTTTTGGGCACTGGGGAAAAAAAACAAAAAACAAGAAAACAAATAAAAACAATGGGTCATCAAGTACGAGGCAAGGATGCCTAACCACATCTCAGTTCTGGTTTTCTATTGCCATGTACAGTGGGTTTCTGGTTGTTAAGGTTGATTGGAAGGAATGAAAATATACAGAAATTTGTAGTAGTGGATCATTTTAAAGAAAACTTTGCTCGTGCTTAGTACTAAAGCCTATATTCCATGCCCATATATTCCATACATTAATAAGAAAAGATATAATGTTAACAAGATATGTCTATTTGAAGAAATATTTCAATGCTAATTTTGAATATTTTAAACTAAAAGATGTTTTAATTTTTTTTCTTTTTATTTTATTTATAAGATTCCCTTTTGCTTTCTCAATTTAAGTAAAGAACTGTGATTAACTGTAAAACTGATTGCTTAATGTAATTAATAATTTTCCTTAATAAATTTCCTGGGTAAATTAAGGATCTTATAATTGAAGGGTTTTCTCTTGTGTAAGTGGAATACACTGAGAGCCTTGACTGAGAAATAAATACATTGCCCAGACACCTAGAGGTGTTTCTTTTTTATTCTTTTACTAGATTAAATCCTGTCTGGCTGGAGTGCAAGAGAACATTATTTTTAACAAATAGAAATATCCCGGTATTTTCTTAATAGTACTAATTTTCTAAAAAATAAAACGTTTTACTATTTTGTTTTTAAATTATTCTGCTAACAACATTAATCCTGTGGTCAGAGTTTACAACCAGCAGATGTCTTTTCCAACCTAGCTGGTCCTCTGATTCTGTGATTCCATAATCCACTCCTTCCTCTGCAAGGAGATCCTTTTTCCAGATAGTTTGCATACCAACTGAATACATAATGTAGTATTTTCTGCAGGAAGACTAAAAAACAGCTTCATCAGAATTAAGGTTATTTCCAAGGCTAAGTAATAACAGAGCTGGATAAAGCAGTCAAATTAAAACAATAACTAATTAAAGGCCCCTGTCATAACATAATTTGCATTTTATGCAATTGTTAAACCATTTAGAAAATTAATTTTCGTTATTCACAGTCTATGGCACTTCCTTGGCCAGGGCTAAATGCAGGAACACCAGAATACTGAGTAGCTACAAACCCCGCTTTGCTATGATGGTGGATAGGAGTAAGGATCAGACAGGTGTTACACAGTCACACCCGAGTGAGTCTTGTCACAAAGACCTCAGCAAGGCCAGGATTTCTCTGACAGCCCATGTTGGTCAAGAACTTTGAGGCTGTGGAGCACCAAACCCAGCACAGAAAACAAGCTAGGATTAAACAAATTAACATAGCTGACTGCAGCAGATCACAGCAACCTTCCTGCTAGATGCTGTTCCTGCTCTCAGAATTGCTAATTAACTTAGGCAAAGTGCAAAGTTTATGAACTTGTGCAGCTTCTTCAGCTTGAGAAAGACTGAGAAATATCTCATACAATAGCAAAAGCAGCAAAAAATAGATGTGAGTGTTACAGCTTGCTTCCTTCAAAGAGAGGAGAAAACAAATATACAAAACCACACAGCAACTCATTTGAATTTTCTGTTCTTCCTCTCTTATTTCTTTAGGCAAAATATTGAAAGGTTTATTAGAGATCTGATTTTTATTAATTGGAATGTGAATTGCTTTCCTGTGAGTATACCACAGGTTTGGGCATATTTCTTTCAGATCCCAAACTGTAAACCAGGTATGTCTTACCTCAGTTTTACAGGAATTTTGAGTTTTAAATATTGGCAAATTTCTCAGCTGGAGACACAGGAGTATATGAGGGCATACAGACTTGAAAACGTATAACTGTAAAGAAGAAACAACCCAAACTGTTACTGAAATAGCATGAAAGAAAAACATTTAATACTTTATGTTTTTCTCTTGATCATTCTTATGATGAAAGACTGAAAAATGTTCACAGCTAAAGAAAAAGCTGTTGAAAATTTATACAAAAGAGAAAAGGCCAGTCAAGGTACTGTAACATAGGCTCAGAATTTTAACAGCCATTCTTTTGTTCTGTTTGCATAATACAGAGTTCCACAATTTAAATGGAGAAGTAGCTACAGGAGGTTGCCCTTTGAGTTTACATTATGCTGAAATACTGTTTGATTCTTAGAGACTTAAGTCTTTGTTCATACTATAAGCGTCAAAACAACTTTATTAAGTGCACAGCATTATACAAGGCTGCATGCCAAAACTTGTAAAATGTCAATGCCATGTTTTTCTTGGAATCTTATAATTAATTCATCATCAGAATAGCTTTGGGGCCTTATTCTGATCCATTTTCTAAACAGTGTTACCAGGAAATTATGTTCTGTGCTTCTGTTTATTTAAAGAATATCACTGCTGAATTTACAACAAGCAAACTAGTTAAAAGAAAGCCTTTGGGGAATGCAGTAAATTAAAAATGAAACCACACTCAGAGGAATATGGAATTTACAACCAGAAAAATCTCATAAAAAAGTGTACATTGTGAGGTTTATATAAATCAGATACAGATTCTGTAAATACTTAGAGCATAATAAATAAATGATTGCTGAACTCAAGGACTAGTAGTTTCTGTCACCATATCCTCCCTGACTGCTCCATTCTGCTATAACAGAAGGCTCCTAAGAGGTAAGGGAGAGGATTTTATTTGTTACTGCCATGAAGCAATATGAAAAGTCAGAAAGAGGTTTACTTTCAGTTACTGAAAAGGATTTGGCCCAAACACACTGAAGGTGATAATAATCTTTCCAAATATCTTGGGGGCTTTGAATTCAGAGATTTTATTTTTTATTCAGAGACATTCGTTTTTAGTGTAGATTTACTCATTACTTCTTGATGGCAAATTCCAGTAGTGTTGCTTTCATTCATATTTGGGAAAGATATGGTTCCAAAATGTACCCAATAGAAAGTGGAAAATGTACATAAATAAAAAAGAACTCAGCAGGATTACAGTCAATATGAGTCCTTGTCTTTCAATAACATTTGAAAGGCTGTTTCAGCAATCTTCCTTAAATAAAAAAATTAAAAATTCTGGATATTATCCTTGACTTCCAGTAGCAAAATTTCTATTTGAAAAGAAACAAGATTATAAGCAGAAGAATATAAGCAACTAGGGAGGGAAATGCAGTTTTCTCTGTAATGTATTCTTGTAGAAAATCTGATTCTACTCATGAGTTTACAAGCTGCCGTGCTCCTAGCATTTAAATTAAGACTAGCAGCTTCCTTCCACTTCCACAGTACTCTTGAAAAAGTTGAGCTGCAGTTCTAGTCAGGACTTGAGTGGAAGATAACACAGTAGAGTGGTCAGCTGGAGGACAGTCAGTGCTTCAAAGGCATCGTGGATTAAAGGAGCATAACTGCCCCAAGGAGAAGGAGACAACAGAGCAGCAGTAGCTCACCAGTTACACACAATTTTAATGTTTGGATGTCTCTCTCATGCATTGTACCCATGCCTCTGAAGTGTGCTCCCTACAATTTTCCCCTCCTCTCTTCCACATGTCTTGTGACTTCAAGTGCACAGTGTGCTTCCCATTCTCTGCTGAACTTTAAGAAGCAACAAAAGAAAACCCTGTTGAGACTAAGGCAAATTGAAAGGATGTCAGTAGTTCCCTGAATCTTCTCACACTTCTTCGGCTGAAAAAAAAAAAAAAAAAAAAGAAAAGAAAAAGGAATAATCTGTGGAGCTCATTCTGATGACAGCCAGCAAGCACTAGACTCTAAATTTGACACCTCTCATATGCATTAAAACCTCTGAAGGAAAAGACCAAGGGGAGCATGGGACTGGAAGCAGGATTTTGATAGAGTAGAAATGGGCAGTATATTGCAAGTGAGCAGCTGCAGGGGAGGGAAGGTGAGATTTGCAGAGGTAACATAATGCCTCCAAACTTTTCACCCAAAAGTTCCTGTTTCTATGCCCCACTTTATAATTCCCAGCTGGCCAAAAAACATCAACACGATTTTGCTAAATCACTTTCATTATATTTCAGATCAAATACATTGTTCTTTTCAATGTTATTTTGTCTAGCTAATTCTTAGCTACAACCAGTGGGAAAAACACAAATTTAAGACAGCTATTGAAATATTGACAAAGTTCCACTGCTCCTAAATTCACAAAAAAAATTCCATTTAACAGGACAACTCAGAACATTTGTAACAAATTAACAAAGCAAATTAGTATTTAAAAAAAAAACCAGAACACTCTTTTCTTAGTGAAAAAATTGCCTCCAGTTCTAAAGAGAGAAGTTTAAAATAGATTTTCTTTAAGATTTCTTCCAATCCAAGACATTATATGAGCCTGTGAAAATACTATTCTTGGTAAGATCCACAGGCAAAAATTGTGCCTTGTTTCTCACAGCTTCTTCTTGGAGTGTCTGAGGCTTCTGGTTGTTCCTTTCCCTGAGATGCCTTTGGTCCACACATGCAGGGCACTGATAAATGCAGAACATTTTTCTGGTTAAGGAAAAATTTTTTGACAGTTGCTGACTTCAGGGCAATGGTGATGTCTGATTTATGACGTCTATCTTCTTGTTTTATTTGGACAATTCTCATTGCTGAGGGATTTTTTCCCCCTCTTTTTCTTCTTCTATTACTCTACCTCCACATTTGACCTTACAATCTTTGTTATGGGGATTCTGTGACCTTGCAACTTTATTTACTAAGTGGATAAACTAGAGGACTATGATCAGATTGAAGAGATACATAATTCTTTAAACAAGAGACAGTACAATCTGACCACTCTGGTGCAGTTTATGTATCTCAAAATGTATGTATTTTTGGTTGTAGAATTACAGATTTCAAGGAAGGAACAGTACCAAGGAAAAGAAGGAAGACCATGAACAAATTTTTGCCAGAAAATCTCTTTATCATTATAAGTGTGTATAAGTGAAATAGCATCAGTGTCAGATACTCTGTGAATTTATCAGATTTTAAACTGGTTGGAAAATTTTAGAATTATAGGGATAATGTAACATCCAGCTAGTCTGTCCATACTATATAACAGTACAGGAAACTTTCAACATCCTTAGAGCTGGTGATGTAATAAAAAATCCTAACATAGGAATTTTATTTGAACTATTTGTGAATTGCATGTGGCTTAACCATAAAATGAGGAATTTTAGGTTTTCTGGTCCTGCAAGGGTTGCAAGGGGCACCTTATTAATGGACTTTCTAGAAGACCAAAAACCTGAGCTATCCTATGTACATTTATTTCTATGTACATTTATTTCTATGTATCATATGTACATTTATTCCTCTCAGGCTTGTCCTTCCTGCAACCACTTCTGGTTTTACCTGATAGTTGACTGAAGAATACAGATTGTTTTCCAGCATTAAACTATGTATGCTTTATATGCTAAAAACTTTTTGAGTTCTTGCTATAGATTGCAACCTCTACTATAACCTTAAGTGCATTATGCCTGAAAGACTATTTCACCTTGAAGCAATCAGTTGAAGCCACAAAACAAAATCTGGTTTGCAATTTAAGTGGAAAATAATACATTTAGTTTGTTTTGGAAGAAGATATTTTCTAGATTCATTTTATTTCCTTAGTTTGATACTGAGAAACCAATGCCATTCTATCCATCCTCAGCTATTGTGTCTAAGTGAATCTAATAAAAAATAAAAAAGGAAAGAAAAAATAAAGAAAAAAACAGCAATGAGAGAGAAGAGGAAAACAACAACAACAAAAAAACATCTTTGAGGTATTCTTCCCCAAACTTTTAACTTGTCTATTTCTCTCTGATGGCTCTGAAGGCACAGAGCTCTCAGTCTTTGCATAAAACCTGCCTAAGATGCTAAGGTGGGATGACAGAGGGGATTTTATTGTGCTGCTAAATCCATTCCACGCTGTAGGGAAATGTGTGAGTGCACAGTTAATTTTAAGCAAGGCAGAAAATTCATTTAAGCCTTGTCATGTTGAAAGAGGGTATTTTAGGAAAGAATAGCCTTGTAAAAAATTGCTATCAATTCCTATATGACCCTGTGACCCTAATATTTTCCAGATATACAAGAAAACCTCCGTGCTGTGAGGAGGCATCACTGTGCAGCCCTGATGAGAAAACTGCTGTGTTCATTTCCCCTGCCTGCACTTCAGAGCAAGCCAAAGGAATCTGGAGAGCTTTCAGGAGCATGCTTCAACAATGAGCTGAACTCTGAAAGTCATGTTTGTCCCCGAGTTAAAAGGACACCTCTTCTTTAAATCCCTATTTTTAGCAAGATCTTTCCATCCAGCAAACTAGAACGTCAGCTAACAGAAAGATATGGCATCTAAGAAAATGCAATTTAAAAGTGGAGTCAGGGTCCTAGTTTCAGATAATTCTAACTTGAATTCAGTGGATTCTAAGATAAGAATTGCAAAATTCCATTGTAGGGACATTTGGTTCAGCCTGTTTGTTCCTTTAGTTCTTGTGCTCTAAAATAAACTATTTTAACATGTGTCAGCATTACTTCTAGGCATCCTGCAGGGCACCACAAATACTGTGGCATGATTACAGGCAACAACAAGCTCTGATATGGAAATCAATAGCAATATATTTGTTGAATACAAAGATCCCCATTCCATTAAATACTTGTTTATAAGCACAGAACTGGGATTCATAAGTTGGGAAAAATGAACCAGGAAATTCCTGAGCCCGGTTATAAAACAGGACAAAAAGGTTTGAAAGGGTTTTTTGTTGTGAAAATCCTCCATCCTTAAACTTAAGAATTTTCTAGGAATTTTTTTATTTTCCGAGGTTAAAACTTTGCCTGGTAAGAGAATTTCTTATAAGGAACAGGAACATATATGAACAATGTATTAGAAGTCCAAAATATGAGCTACTTCCACTTTTGATCTCTTTCTAGCAGAAATTGAAATTTATATTATTCTCTTTAAACCCTATTTCATAACTGAGTTTCTTAAGCAAAGAATATTTTTACCAGAGAGTTTTGAGACTTATTTTGGCTCAGGGTTCTACACAACATTGCACATTGGGTTTGTCAAAAACAGGATGCTCTTTCAATGGTTAAAAAAATCATGTAATAAGATTTGGCTTCCTAAATTGATATGAGCATGTTGACAGACTTAAAAATTACTGTAATTACAGAAAAATAGCAGAGCAGAGTAAGGGAAAATAAATGGTATATTATATATTATTAAAAACTAGAAATACTAATCTTGAAAGTTATTTTTTAAATTTAATAGTGATTTTGGTGGCCAGCTGTTTTAGGTAAAATCAGCTACTAATCTTTTTGAAAGACAATTTTTATTTAAAATCCATAGTAAAGTATTCTTTTGACTGGGATAAATATTATAAATAATTGTAAGGGACTTTTGGACTCCTTGAGGTGCAAAGTAATATAGGAAACCAAAAATGTTTTTGATGTGAATAGTTTCATGTCTTCAAATACAGTAAAATTCTGAAAACAACAGTTTTCTCCGCAAATAATGGGGCTTAAAACAAAATTTATATTTTCCCTTAGTCATATACAGCACTATAAGTCAATTATAACTAAAACCAATGAGCTTGTAAAAAAAAATATATATTTCCTTTTTGTAAGTAAATGTTTTTTCTTCCTGTGCCAAATATCACTTTTCCCCTACATATACTGTTATTTTTCAATAAATCTTCCATTTTCAAACTGCAAACCTCTTATAATGCTAACAAAACTGTACTTTTAGAAAACATCACCACAAAATATCTTGAACTTTAGTCTTTGCATAAAAATGAATTGTTTCCTGAAAACATTTTGTACTGTGGATACCCAATTTGAATGTTATCAATTTATGTGATATACATCCTGCAATGAGAAAGGAAAGACAATTTAGTGTGTGTTTCTTAGGTATCAGTTAAAGTCTATGCAGGCCTGTCAGAAAAGCTGCACAGAATTTCATACATCAAGGTAATCCCACTGGATTGATCAGAAACTTTCAGTGAGAAATCTGATCCATTAATTTTTAACCTTTAGCTGTAATTACCAATATTTTCATAGTGCTGACACTAGTACCTTCTAACCAACAATTTTTCTCAAAAAATGGCAGCAAATAATAAATCAATAAAATTGCAGAAGCAAAGACCAGATATTATTGAAACATTCTGAAGATGATTCTTACGCCTAAATTGTGTAAAATCTATTTTGAACTGTCAAAAAACGTATTTGTTTCCACCCCAATTCCCAGTTATGTGAATCCCAGGGATGTGAAAAAGTTTTCTTTGCTGAGCATGCAAATCTTAGATGACTGAAGGTTACTTAACATGTTAAGTAATTTTTCTCTCCAGCATACAAGCCTTTATTAACCAAAAGCCTGGGGGCTTCACACTCTCACAAGAAAAGATGTGAAATACAAAACCAAACATTATCAGTCATGGGATAAGTACATGCACAATATCCAGAGGCTGATGTCAGCTTTCAAACTGAAAGAAATTTATACTGAAGACAACAGTAACTTGTTAATTTTGGCTTTTTTTTTCCCCCTAGCATTCAAATACACAGAGCAGTTGTCAAATACTGCTTCATAAACCCAGAGCATGAAACTCTTTGGGCTTGTTATCATAATTCCCTAATTACCTGCTCAGGAATTGTCAGCACTGTAAGTTGTGCAGCATCCTATTCTAGTCCATACACATTGCTCCTATTCCAAGCTGGAAGGAAATTTGCCTCCAGCCCTGGAAAAGGCTAAGCAGGGATGCTGTGCTGCTGTTCCAGTGAGCTTTGCTGAGGCAGTAACAGGAGCCAGGTGCTGATGGAAGGCAAATCCAGGGCAGGGGTCTGCTCTGGGGGAAAACTACTCTGCTCAGGAGGGTTGGATCACTTTTGTAAGGACAGTAACTCACTGTACTGCACATCCAGGATCAGCATCAGGTATGCAAAGGATGCATCACAATAGCAGATTAAAAAAAGAAAAAATAAAATTTTAAATCAATGAACTGCTAAAAATATTTAAACCCACTTCTCTAATACTGCAATATTCCAGTTACACACATTGACATAGGGATGTGACCAATCTTGGCTCTTGCAAGCCCACTCACCAACTTTGCTGGGAGCCTCTCACTGGCACACACCTCATGCTGGAAGTGTGGCACTCCAGCTCCAGGTGTGCTGGTGCAGCTCCCTGAGGTCTGCTGGTTGTGTCCTACTGAGAAAGCATCCCTGGAGTCCCCCTCCATGGACCTCTGCACACAGGAAACACAGAGCAAACAAACAAGGGATTGTGAGCTGGTGCAGGAAATCCAATTAAACCACAGATGCAGCAGCATGTCTAATAGATTAAAGTATTATTTCATGTATTTTGGGAAAAAATGCACTGGTAGCACTCTACTAGTGCTTTGTACCTTGAGGTTTTGTTATTTGCTGTTTCAAAATTAGCACTCTAAAGTTTAATTAGCTTACAAAATCTCTCTAGCCACACTTGAAACAGCAAGGTCTGCTCTGCTGTAACCCAATTTATTTTAACTGGAGCATCCTTTCTAATTGTCCAACTATACATCAGTTTTTCTTTATGGAAGGAATCTGATTTTACCATATCAAATGAGAAGAAATATTTTTTTCTGGAATCTGTATCTGGATTTAGATCATGAGATGAAGGATCAATATTCTTTTTTTTCCTGATGATTCAATTGAAACATAATGTATGAGTCACTGAAGATGTTCTATTAAGTAAGTGCCCCAAGGTCAAGCATACAGATCAGATCTTTGGAGGTTTTTTTACCTGTGTTTGCAATATAAACACAGTTTAATAAAGCTCATTTCAATTGATATATTTTCTCTGTAATTATTCCTTCCAGCCATAGGACAGGCAGTTTACCCTCAGATTGTGCCACATACTGGTATTAAAATAAATTATTTTACCCACTACATAAATTAATTAGTAACAACAAAAGCTATAGCCTATCTAGAGTAAATGGCATTAGGTGTAATTAGGAGTAAACAAGGCTTGTCCCCAAATTCTTTGAGCCTATGTGCACTTGGATTACAGCAACTCTATTGGGCAGTAACCTATTTGCCTAGTAATTGTGACTCATACAAGGCTATAACTACACTGATTAATTTTCCTTACAGCCTCTGTGGTAGGTTAATTAAATGATCCATTCTAAATAATGACAGTCTTTTACAAGTAGCCCTGCAGGAACTGAGCTCTTACTTCAAAAGGCGTGAGCCAAAGAGAAAATAATGAAGGTGAACCATAGAAAATCCTCTTGAAAAACATATATTACTACAGAGAATACATAAAACCTCAATTTTTAAAATGTCATACTATTAAGTATTTGACAGTGTTTTTTACTGATGTACTGTTTCATGCAATAAAACAGCTACTGAAACATTAAGGTCAAATAAAATATGCCTGATATTCCATAATTAAGCATTAAAAACTTGTGGCATTGCAATATTTTGCTACATAATTCAGTTTTATGTAGGTGAATTCTTAAATTAACTTGCTTTAAACAGGTTACTCAAACAAGATACCCAAACTCCTCTCTATGAACCTCTTTACAAGGTAACTGCAAACTATAATCCAAATACTTCTGACCTATGAACTACTCTTTGCTTCTGCTCTTTTCTTTCTCTAACTTTTGGTCTAACAAGAATCAGAGGCTCTTAATTTGCATATAATATTTGAAAAGTTTTTTAATACATAAAAATCACACAGAAATACCTCAGTTAAAAGTGAATTAGGATAATATACAATATAATATATTAATATACAAAAGATGGATCAATATTGCCAAACATTCTGCTGCTGGAGATAAAAGATAATGGTAGACTAGGAAATAGGAAATGGAGTAAAGAGAAAAAAATTCTGATATCTCATTTGAAAGTATCATTGCAAAAAAATCAGGAGAAGGATCAGGTTTTAGCAAATTCTTCTTTAATACCAAATGAGTCTGTATTAAAAAAAAAAAAAAAAAAGACATCTCTTTAGACAATGGTGAATCCAAGTGAATGATTTAGCTTTCAATAATGGAATCATGCCCTCTTCAGGACATACACAAGAGATACCAAATGGTTTTCTTTCTGTGATTTCTACTGTCTTATGACGTTGGTAATAAGGATGACTGAAAGCACAAAAGAGCATTTCACACTAACTAAAATACTTCAATAGGTTGTTGGGAGCCAGGTTGTTAGTCTTACATCTCTTGGTCATTATGAAATGTATTTTTTATTTGACTTGTCGAGTGTGAGAAGACAGGACCAACCTTGCTGAGGGGTGCTGAAGTCTCATACAGAACATTTAAAATCCTGCTCTGCAGCTGTTTTTCCTGCAATGTGGAATGACTGTGACATTATTATGAGGTAGAGCAGGTGTGGAGGCAAGGGCATGCACCCCATGACATCCAGCCTTCATCCATCCATAGCTTTACTCTTGTGATTTATGTGGGTGAAATACATTGTACCTTTATTCAATAAAATTTGGATTCAACCTGAATAAAACCACCTGCCCAGATTTGGATACATCTGGCTAACCATGGAAAGCATTTATCAAAGTTTGGTGTCTTCCACTAGCAGCTGAGGAGACTCCTACTGCCCAATGAGTGATCTCTGAATATCACTGAATTGTTATCTAAAAGATAGGCCATTACAAACCATAGGTCCTTACAAAAACTCCTGGTTTTGGCACGCTAGGAAGTTTAAAAACATCAACCAGATCATCCTCTGAAATATCTTGGATCTAGAACATTCTAATTAAGGAAGCCAAATTCTATTTATGCTTAGAAAATTTACAAATATAGGAGCTGATACTGGGGACAGCAGCATGGAAAATGAAGATGAATCTTATAAAATTTGAAAAGGTGTTTCTCCAATAGTTGAGATAATATCGATGCCTCTGTGAGCACACCTAATATAATTCTGTGAGAGATAAACCAGTGTTATTCAAACAAATTTTATCTAGAACTTCTGCTTTTACAAGATATTTAGCTTTAAAAAATGGGGATAATTCAGAGTACATGATGTGGAAGAACTTTACATACCTAACTGTGTAGGAGGAAATGGATTTGTATTTTAAGCATTTGAATATTTTGGATTGGGCAGGTTTTTCTCTATCAGGCTACAACAGTTGTGTCTATTCTAATTTTCTATCTGAAATCTCTATTTGACCCTTAGCTGATTTCTTATTTTCCTTCTTTTTCAGATTACTAGTTACTCAGTGATGTGTCATAAAATACTAACTTCAACCTAGCTCTCACTGCTTTTTCTCTCTTAATTTTATTACTACAGAACTAATTTGGAGTTGCAAATTCCCTACTGTTATTTCAGAGATTATATGAAAGTGATTAACACCTACTTTTAAACCATATGAGTAGTAACATGTCCCTTGTTATATATTAAAGTTACTCAAATACAGACACAAAAACGTCAACAGGCTTCTCACTTTCACCACTTTTCTATCTTTTTTCTTATTTGGACTAAGTGCTGCTAATTCAATAAACTGGAGATAAGAACAACAGAAAGCATAATAGGATTAAAAAGTAGTTCCTAATTTATGATTAGGGTCTGGTTTGATTCCCTGAGTGCGACACAAAGCTGAGCACAAAGTTAGAGAGATGCTTTCTGTAACTAAAGGTATTTCAGTGGGATAAATCTGCTGTGAGTTTCATCTTTCCTTTTTTCATATGGTATAGAAAATCAATAATCACCGATCATTATTTCTAACTGGGGCCATGCTGGTGCATCATCGTTTTGAAATGCCACTCACCATCACAAATGGCTAAATGATGAGTGTGAAAAGACCTCATCTTTTCCCCAAGAGAATTGGCCAAAGTCAGTGCGGAAAAACCAGCCTCACACTCATGCCAAAGATGAAAGGAACTTTAATCTGAAAACCATGTGCATGTTTTACCACAATGGAAATTACAGAGCCACACCTCCTTGCTGTGCCATTCAGTGATTTAAAAGTCCTTCAACCAGACAAAACCTGCCCAGAATACATTCATAGTTAAAAAACCCGTGTCACATTTCCTGCAAGCCAAGCAGAAAAAGAAAACGTTTACCATCTTTGCTAAGAGGGTACGTCTCATTTATGTCCCAAAGTTTTCTATCTCAAATGTCAGCAATAATTAACTCATGTTTGGGAATGAAATACAGAGTCTGTGTTGCTTGAGAGGTCCCAATAGTGAATTATTAGCCCTTAAAAATTCTCCTGCAGGCCCACTCTCCTGCCCTCAGTTCCATGCCTCTAATGCCCAACAGGACAGAGCTGATAAAACTGGCTTTAAAAAAAAATAAAAAACAAAAACAAATAAAACAAACAAACAAAAAAAAAACCACCAAAAAACAACAAAACAAAACAAAACAAAAAACACCCAAAATAACAAATCAAAACCAACCAAAAAAAAACCAAAACAAAAAAAAAAAACCAAAAACAAAAAACACACACACATACACACACACACACACAAAAGCATGTAGGGTTAAGTATATAGAAGAAAACCATAAATCAAAAATTTCATATGGATTTGTAACTTTTCCCTTGACACATTTTAAAAAATTTGAGGTGGTCTTGTTTACCTATCCTCAAATATAGGCACATAAAATGAATAATTCCTACAAAGTCAGCAGAACAGCCCTCTGAAGAGCAGAGCTTTACCTTGAATTCTATGCTTTAATTTTTAGCATTTTTATCAAAACATTCTTCATTTTCATTCCATTTGTTCCTCTGTTATTGGGAAGATTTACATTTGTCTTTACCATGCTGAAGGTCACAAATGATGGATTAAGAATTAAAAATAACCAGAAAGCATAGCTGAATGACAGAGAACAAATGGAAATAATGGATCATTTTTCTGTGTTGATTTTGAAGATGAACATTTTATATTCATGCCGAGTAGTTCTTAAAAAGTAAATTCCAAGTCACATCATTACACACAAAAGAGAACATTTAAATGAAATTAGTGGTACCTTGGCGAAAAAAAATTTCAAATTCATATATCAAATATATTTAATGGTATTTCCAAGCTAAATTATAAACTAGTCTTACTCTCTTGGCCAAATTCAGCTTGGGTGAGATCAATCAGTACAGCAAAAGAAATGAATAATGTTTAGAGAGAAGGCAATAGGATAGTTGCTTACATTTGGGGTCATTATGAAAAAGGCTCTCATTTTTTCAGAAGATTGGGAATCAGTGCCTTTAAACCATCAGATTTGCAGTATGTGCAGTTAGGCACATCCCTATGTAACACAAATTTCAAATCTCACTTGCCCCTTCCTATATAAACTCTATTTTAAACTGCATGTTTCCTGCTCTACTGGGTCAAAGCAACTTATCCTAGTGGTGCCTGCAAGAATGAGGGCACAAGTATTTTACAAACAGGGACTTGAGCATGACAGACACCCTTGAATCTCACAAACACCTCATCCATGGCAGATGCCACCATCAGTCTGCAGCCCCTCACCAAGAAATCCGTGCCCAGTGAGTCATGGTGATCACCTGCTGCTCTTGGGACCTTCACCTCAAAGAGCTGCAGCACCAAAACACTGCTGGAAAATGACAGACCAGGGAAGGGAGCAGGAAAGGGGGCACAGAGACAACAGTTGCCAAAGCACTTTGCATTTTTCCTGAAGTATCTGAGAGATGGAGGGATTGGTCAGGTCAGGAGGCAACAGGAGATGGGATTTGACCAGCAAAGGTGATTGGCAGCAAGGGTGGCAGAGGAAAATCCATCAATAGGGGCTGAAGGGCTTTGTGCTTGAGAAACATCTTACAAACAAGTTGTCTAACATGATAACTAATAAACAAGTTATCTAACACGTACAAAAACACGATTCTGAATTCCTTTACAAAGAATGTGTGAAAAGATGTTCAGGTGTGAGCAGTGGCTCCAGAGCAGATCTTTAATCTTGTCACTGTAGTTTCTCAGGTTACCAAAATTATATTGCATGCCTATGCAACTCAGTACACCTCCAGAGCTGATCAAAAACCCCCACACATACCTATCAATGATGCATCCTCCATATAAGCAAATAACCTTAAAAAGTATAGTGTTTTCCTGGATTTTCCTTCTAGTGGATTTTTTCTTTCTTACTGATAATGCCATTGCACAGCTGGAGCCCATTAAATTTAACAGCAGCACAGCCACTTGCAGACACCTTAGAAGCCCTCCTGTAATAAACAAACAAACAAAAAAAAAATTAAAGAGACATAAAAGGCTTCCACATAATGAGATTATAATATGAAATGATGAATAAACTCACTTATTTTTGTTCTTCTGGAATTAGCCAAGCATTGCTCATTCATGAACATTTGAATGTGATGTGATCCATCCACTCCCTTGAACAAAATTTGTTTAAATTCCCTCTAACATCTAATGTTTGAGGCATCCTATGAGTGCTTTTTTCCAACCATGTGAATTAAAACAGTGTGGGCAACTTTTTAGCACGTGGCCATTCTAATTAAATGTTGGCTGCATTGGGTTATCATATACCCAAATTCATTATTTGCTCTTTAGGACTGAAGGACAAGTCCCAAGAGAAAAGACACCTTTTTTATCTAATCTTCACAGCAGATCTATGAGGTAATTCGTATAAGTATTTAAAAATATCTGGTTTTAGCAATCTGCTATTGGTAGTATTGAAGGCAAAAGAGCACTTTTTGAATTTCTTTTTATAAGAAAGATTTCAGAAAATGGAAGTTTTATAAACAATTTATCATTAGCATTATTATTAGTTTGCAAATTCTTCAAAGTTTACTCCAGTGGAATGCTGATCTAGAAGAAGTTTTGAGGTAGAACATCATTTGGAAAGAGACATCTCAAAAGGCTTTGAAATTCTATAAATTGTTGGTTTTTCAAATTACATAAAGAAATAAGAAAACCTATCATTGACATAGGCTTTTTAAGCACAGACTATTCAAAAGCAGATAGATGGAGACAACTCAAGGACACAAATTTCTCTCAATCATTTCTTTTAAAAGCAGGATTTTCTGCTTTAGCAACTATTTTTCAGAGGCATGCTGAAAGAAGAAAACTCTACATAACTTTCCATAAGTCTCTATGCATTTCATCCTTTCCACTCATCTTCTGTCTGGTTTGGCTGGAGACAACTTGATCATTCAACAGAGTGCAATCCTGGTGCAGTTATTTGCCATTCTCCCTCCCTCCAATGAGTTTGTCTCACTGTCTCCAGTGAAATCTGCAATATGTTCCAGCAAAAACACCTTCATCTTCTTTTTGGAAATCATTGGCCTGAGAGTCTTGTGGTTGGTGCCAATAACAGAACCACAAAACACCAACAGGGTAAATTGTGAAGGCAAATCTGACACTTCTGCTGTCCATCCCACACAGTTCCTTCTCTCTTTCCCTCTCTGCTGGTCAGAGGTTATCTAGCAACTGCTCAAAATTAGGCAGTCTCAAATCTCAAAATTGCTGAAAGAATTGATCTGGCTCTTTGATTATCACCTGTAATGCTTAATGGAGGATGGTCACAATTCTGAAAATGCAACCGAGTCATAATACACAGTAATTCTGAAAAAAACTTTAGGTTGCAAAGATAGAGCTGAGTCTGTCCAGACATACAGAGAAACAATGGATAAACAGTTTATTTAATTTTTCACTGCTTTTTTTCCTGTTGGAGTGGACAGGTTTATAGCATTTCTGGTGTTATTTACCAAGACACAAAAGAATCCATCAGAATGCCCTCAACATAGGCTTTCCTAACCAGCCTCATTTCCCAGGGTCAAAGGAAGAAAAGGCCAAAGATCAGGAGACAAATACAGAGCTGAATCAGGAATTCTGCTGAGCTTAAATTCTTCTGGTGTCTGCACTGTGCTTCTGGTGAAGATACTCAATTTTCATGAACATGTTCATAATATCTAAAGTATAGAATACTTCTGAAAAAAATGTCAGAAAGCATGAAGGCTCAATTTAATGGTCTTATGCTATTAGATACAGAAATCACCAAAGGAAAAGGGGAAAAGAGATTAGAGTGTTTTGTTCATTAATCATATCAAACTTGCTTTGATTTTTTTTCCATTTGCATTTAATATGGACATGGAATCTAGACTGAGATTTTCAAACTGAATTTACATTAAAGTGTCACTAACAACTCTGAAACAGCAGTCCTGATGCAGATAGAAGCAAAAATAATTATATGTGTTTCAAGTGCAGTTCCCAGATGCATGTAAATCATCATGTAAATAATATTTTAGATTCTCTCCTTTTCAATAAGCCTATGACTTTTCCATTTCTGTTATTTTGATTATTAAATCTGCCATTATTATAATTTTGCCTTTCATAAGCTTCCATGTTGCTGAACAAGATGCTTTTGCCATCTTTGTGGCCAATGATTTTGATTTCATATGCTAGGTAAATTATGGGTTTTTCCATCTGATCTTCACTAAAAGGGAAAAACTGTAAAATTTTTAACAGTAGGACTAAGAGATAATTCTACTTTAAGAAAGAGAACATCAGTAAAAGTGAAAAAGAGATGAAATTAAAATAACTATTTTTTTCAAATTATGGGCAGTGTTAACAGGGAAATGGAGAGAGCATTATAAATAGTAGGAGAATAATTTTTTTCAGAATTTAGCATACAGAATTCTTCTTCAGTTATTTATCATGAATACACCACTTCTATGATTTCCCTATCCAAGAGTTTCTTGAGAAACACATCTGGAGAGATGTGCTCTTCAAGGAAAAAATCACAAAACTCTCCACTATTAGCTAAAAAAAAACCAAACTAATAATGATGTAAGTTTGTAGCAGAAACGCAGGTAGTCATAACTAGTTCTCCAGTTGATTAAACAACTCATTGATTAGGTGTTTCTGCTGCATGTTGCTTCATTTAAAATCCTGAAAGGTAATCCATTCTTGTTCTTTCGTTGAAAGCTGAAATCACTTATCCCTCCAGACATTGCATACAGAAGTTCTGCTTGGATATTTTAAAGTTCATCTGAACAGCAATTAAATTCTGAGCAAAATCATACTTTACTTCAAGGTCCAAAAATCTATAAAGATTTCTAGACCTGGAAGAGAGTTTCTAAAAGATTAGCAAACATAATAAAATTAGGTCAGTAAAATTAAAATTAGAAATATAAATTCAAGCATCAGTTGAGAAAACTCTACAGACATAAGACCTAACATGTAATCCTAACTTTTATTAAGTGCTTTTTTCAGAGGACTTGTGCAATTTCTGGCATGTCCCTCTTAGAAACAAACACACTGACTGACAAAACAAGATAAGCTTACACTCACAGAGCTCTGTTTTGGCAGTCACAGAAGAGAGATCCAATTCTTCTGTCTCTCCAGATTCTTCCCACCAGCACTTCACAGCTCCTCCTCTGTGATGAAGGAATATTAGGATTTTTCTTACCTTAGCTCTGTTCACAGCAGGGACAGCAAGACTCCAGAACTGCTGTCCAATGGCTTCTACTGATAAACAACCCCAAATTTTAAAAATCCTGTTAATTGGTTAGTTATGCTTATAGCCAAATTACCTAATTTCAATTTTACTGACTGCTGATCACACTTCTCGTTACAGTGCGTGGTGTTATTTGATATTAAAGACAAACACATTGAATATTCCAAAACAACATTTTGCCAAGTGCAAGATGCTACTTCAGGAATTATTTGACAAATACAAGTAGAGAAACCATAAATGTTGCATTAATAATAAAAAATAATAATTTAAACGATCAATTTCCATTTCCATTACTGTGGGGTTTTTTGGTGTTTTTTGAAAACTAAAATCAAGTGGTAGACTGCAAGGGATCTGTTAACATTCACTCTCCCACAAGTGTAGCTACAGGTGATTTGGGACTGGGATTGATGTTTCTGTGCTCTCACCCTCCATTGTCACCCAGACAGTGATGAAAGACAGCAGGACCAGGGAGGACAGGGAGAAACTAAGCATGAAAAGGTGTCACACTAGATGTGACATTTGGAGAGGCCAAGTTTATCCAACCTGATGGGGTGATACTGGATATCTCAGTCACCCCTATCAGAGACTGTCAGGAGCTGCTGCAGCTCCTCTGCAGCTTTCCTGTGAGTGAAAAAAAAGGGAGGCAAGGGGTGGAACGATGCTTGTCACCAGCTTTCAGTGTGACACTTGTTTTTAGCTGGGACATGCTGGGCAATGTGCCACCAAGGAGCAGTGGGTCTGGGATCCATCCCAGATCAACCAGAGACCACAAGAGGAGTATCAGTCTCACCTCACCTTGTGACAGGCTGTTTTATCCCACCTGTTTCATGAGTTCTCAAGGCAGCAATCAAAAAATTTGCAAAAAGACCCTCCTTCAATATGAGAAGCACTGTGGCAAAATTCCTGACCTATAGCCCCATAAGAATAGAACAGAACAGCTAAGTTGATGTGCTGTAAAATCCCTTCCAGCAAAAGCATGGAAATGCAAGCATTATTTTAGCAAAGTATTCTTCTTAATTATGATATAACTTTTTCACTTAGATCTTGCATGGGAAGCATATAAAGTTGCCATGATAGGCTACAATTTATCATTATTGTTAAAAATGAGATATTGAGATTGTGTCAGGTCATTAATCATGGTCAGTAGTATAACAAATAAAGAGAGTGTAATGCATCTTGAGAATCTGTGAAGGATAATTAATTTGAATTTACAGAAAAATAGTGCAGATGAACAATTAAATAGAAAAGCAAAACATAAACAGATAAATGCCATAAACCCCATGAAATATAATTCTGAAATATTGATTGATGTCAGTGTTCCCTTGACTTTGCCCAGAACATTTACAGATATATTGCTTGAAACTCCCCTAAAAAAGATGTCAGGTAGAAGTAAAGGGAAGTGAGCATCAGCCAAGTTTCAGGTGTGAATAAGTGGTGCTTTGCAGCAGCTATACCCCCATGAAAAAGTAGATGAAAACATGGCCAGCATTTACAATGAGAAAGGGAAAAAAGTTATCACTCCTCCAAGAATTGGGGGCCAGATGTCCAAATCTAGCACAGTGTTTTTATTCCAGAAGAGAGTGTTGTAAAAGCTGTTAATCAGGTGGCTTTATGCAGCTTAGGTTATTCTATTGACTGTTTTATAGACTGATGTTATTAGTATGAACTTGTTACACTGTAAATAAAGTCAGCCTAATAAAGATCAATACCAAAGTAATAGCTGTCAATACAGGGGGAAATTATTAAAGGAAGTAGGAGGGTATAACATGCTTTTACACAGCATGTTATAAATATAAACTTAACAGGGAAGAAAATAAAGGGAAAAATTGTATTCAGGAGTCAATACAATTCCACATCTTGCCAGAACTCATTCTTCGAAAAGTGTTGAGTTCATGGAGAGAAACATCCTGAAAGAACACAGCATCACTATAAACTGCACAAACTGACAGAGGGAAAAAAAAATGGAGGGTCAGTTTTGTACAGCACAACTGTGCCAACAAATATCTGAAGGAATCCAAATTAAATAGTGACTTAAACTTGAGTACCTGCAAACACAAGTCAGGGCTAGATTCAGGTGCCCCAAATTCTTACTGGATGTGAGAGTAAAAGAAGCCACTTGGCACCCAAGCAATGCTTTTTTGCCCTCATTTCTCTTGAAAAAAAATGCTTTGGACTGAACTGATTAAGCTTGTTGATAGTGGGAATCTTTTAGACCAGAAGAAAGTGCCACTACAAAATCCATGCTCAGAAAAGGTAGAGCTAGAAGGGGTGTGTGACAGGATTGAGCACCCAGCCCAGGCAGCCAATCCTTTGATTACAAACAGGTAAAAATAAATAGGAACCAAACTCAGTTTTAAAACAAAAAGCAGAACAGTGAGCATTCAAAATATCAGAGAGGACAAATAGCAAATGGACATATTTTCAGATGTTCTCATTCCATAAGATCAAAGAACTTCACAAATGAAGGGGTTCAGCAGTGTTTTAGCTTTAGGATTGAGATAAGGTTTTTACAAACAGGAGGGTCAAAAGTGGCTATCTTCTACAGCAGAGTAAATCCTAGCATTGCTTTGGATATGTGGACAGTGTTATAAAGGAAAGAGCAGCACCCTGCCCGGGTCTGAGAGACTTACCCTATGCAGAAGTCATGGCCCTACACAGATTAAAGTCTGTTCCAGGAGCTGATAGAAGTTGGTACAAGTGCTGAATGAAATAACATGTCAGCAGACAGGTAAGCACTAAAGGTACTGCAGTGTCCTCAGAGAAATCCCTTGGTGCAAATTTAAGGAAGCATGCCCAACTCTAGTATCCTCTGCCTGAACTTCAGAAACACAGGGGATTTTAGGACTGGTTTGTGTGGCTGACATCTTCTGATCCTGGCTTATTTTTTGCCTTTTAACCTTGTGCTAATACTTTCCAAAGATATTCAAAGCAGATGATTTTACAGATGCTCCTGACAGAGCACAGTCAAATAATATGGTTTACTGAAGCCACAAGCAGACACAGACATCTGTCATACACAGGACACTTTTCCTGCAACATTTCGCCAATACTAAACCTGAAATATTGATTTTCAGAAATATTCACCTATTCCCCTTCATATTCAGAAAGTTTCAGGATGCTAGCAGCTGTTAGACATTATTTTAAATATAAGCTGTGTCCTTGAACTGACAGATTCATTTGATAAGAAATCTTTTGTTTCATTAGCATATTTTTGCTGTTAATGGTATGAAAATAAAATGTTGGTGAATGAACAACAAAAACAGAAAAACTGCCAGCTGAACTAAACTATTATTTGTAAGACATTCTGAGATATTGATCTGTCTGTCTTATAAGTAATTCATGCAGTTTAGTGCTGAACAAAAGGTACAGTTTTAAGAAAATGTGCTGTAGGGCAAAACTTGTAGAATAATTAAAAACTTGAAATTACTTCCTTTGACTTAACACCTTCACTTTATCTTTGAAATAATTTTACATTACTCAGTAGTATAAAAAACAATAGATTTATAGATAAAATAAGGAACAGGGGTTATTTTGCATTAGAATTAGAACTGTGGTAATTTCTCTTTATAACCTGATCGATGTTTTGCCTCTCCTTTTGACTTTCATATACAGCGGATCATTTAAAATAAGTAGACAAAAAAGTAATAATGTAAAGACTGGTCCATTTAAACATTCAAACACATATGTGCTTAGAAAATGAGGACTCAGTTATTATTCTCATAAAATATGAGATTTTTCTCTAAGTATTTCAAAGTCTGTTAAATGTCACCCTTTTTATACTACCAGCCATCCAAATTCCTGTTGGATTTAAATATATTTGTAATGTCATAATTGTGGGCAGGAGGGGTGGAGTGGTCAAAAAGATTGATGAGAAATTACCTTACTAAGATTTACAGATTGTTTAACTGAGAAAAAAAAAAAAAGTTAGAAGACAAAGATCTGATAGAAACACGTCTAATTTGTGATTCAACCCTGCACTTGACATTAACTTGGTTTTACCAATTCCTTAATCCCTCTGGTTTCCCAGTCAAAATATCTTTTAATTAAAAAACTCTAAATGTGCCCCCTTGGCCATCTCTTAAATCTGCAATGCTCTCAGGCTCCCCCTGAGCAGCCTAATCCCCTGAGCTCCTGGCAGAGCTGGCGGCGCAGCGCCCAGCCCAGCCGAGCTGCCGATGGATCCCGTGCCAGCTGGGCAGGGACCCGCTGATCCCCCTCACCAGGAGCAGCCCTGGCAGTCCGAGGGTGCTGCAGAGCTCAGGAGCAGCAGGAAGGGGCAGGCAGATGGCTGGGTTGTGCACAGCACCCCTGCTCTGTGCTCAGGGAGAGCAATGGGATGCAGCGGCGCTCCTGATGCAGCGGCATCCGATCCCACCTGGGATGTTCCAGCAGCCTGGGAAAAGTGAGCTTGCTCCTCCTTTGTGCAGCACAAACAGCCACCCTAGTGCAACTATTAAACATAATTATGGATCTCAGGCAGGGCAGAAGGATAGGTGGTAAATCTCTGGTGCATCCAACAATGAATCTTTTCTCTCAAGCACCACCTTTTTAGAAACAATTATACCAGCCAGATCCTTCACCTATAAATCTCCAACAGCTGAGTCTTTGGATTTTGAATTTCATCACAAAATTTTAGTATCAATAGGATATGAAAACAGCCACACTTTTGTTCAAAAGAACTGAGACAAAAATTAATATCTATCAGATATGCAAGGAAAAAACTGGATTTTCCTGAAAAGGTTTTTTTTTCTGTCTTTGAAGAAAACACATCTGTACTTAACACAGAGGGGAAAAAAGGCTATATACTGTGCCAAATAATTGTTCTTTTGCAAAATTAAAAATCAAGATTACCAGCCAACCATATTTCTCAAACATGACATGTTCTCTACACCATATGCTCTGAAGAGAGATTCATTTAATTGTTTGGAACAAGGCCACATAGTTGTCAAATTTCAGAATGCCACCCAAAGTCATGTAATAGGTTTCTTCAAGGTGTATGGCATTGCATTATGCTGTTTTCCATAGCTGAATTACATTCCTCTTACATCTCAGGCTAGTAATTACCTAATCTCAGGAATCAATGAGAGCCAGACCAGTGTTCAGTGCTAAAGAAAATGACAACACAGAATAAGATCCTTAAATCATCCACATTAAATATTGAGAATTAATTACAGGGTTCTTCACAACAGCCAGCTTGCTTGGACACCAAAGCCAGCCAGAGTAAGGGAAATAGTCTTTCAAAAGGTAATAACTAAATTGTGTGTTGCAGAACACAAATAATTTCCTTGAGGAGCAGCAATCCATTTCCAAGCAGAGTACCTGATACCCAAAACTGGACAACCATGTGGGAGCAAATGACCAGCCCAAAGGAGCAAAAATGTCTTTGCACTCTCAGAAGCAATTCCAACCTGACCTACTTGCTCCCAGGTATCACATACATTTAGGATACATCAGCAGGCACCTAAACAGTGGACAAAAATGTTAGAAGGAGCTTCAGCTTTTAAATATGGACAGACTAAGCACAGGTAATGGGACAAAATATAAAATAGTGGGCTCTGTGGAAATGCAGTTCACCTTTTCCATGACAATCTAAGGCTTGCTGTCGTGGTCATAGGTGCTAGGGTACATTTATGAGAGGTGGAAAAGGGTCTGTGCTTACTTCACCCAGGCTGCTGGTTGAATAATGCTCAATATCTGCCTGAAACAAGAACTTTCCCAGCCTCTTTCAAGGGCTGACCACCTTTTGTTAATTTTTTTTCTCTTTCCACAATAAAAATGAAACAACTATAAATTATCTTCAATGCACACTCATCATCCCTTTGTCTTGTTGCCTTAGATAATAACATTATTGGGATGCAAGGATGCAGTTTAAGGACAATAATAGTACTTTAAAAGCCTGGTAGCAATTCCTAGCAGTCATGCTTCCTTTATCAAGGGAAATTATGTACTATGTTTTGTTCTGACCTAGGCTGAAGTGAGATATATTTTAGTTCTAAAGGCTTCTCTTTATGTACTCAGGGAAATTTCTGTCCTTTTGAAATTTAGCAATATATGTACTAAGTTAATTTACTTTAGCTTTAATTTGCTAGCACTAGATGGTAATGAAAAAGTTCTCAAAAGAAACCCACAAGTCTTTCTAAATATGTGTTCTTGCAAATCAACATACAGATATTTACTGATGTTTTTCTGAAAGAAAAGTTCAGGATTTAACTGTGTACCTTACATAATTGCTGAATGATTCTGCTCCTTTTATCAAATCTCTATTTGTGTTGCAAAAAGTTTACACATAAACACATCAGAGGATATTATTTTCTCTGCCTAAATGACCTTCTGTGAATTACCAACCAGTACCATTCTTCTTTTCTCTGTTCATTGTGTGGAAGCCTTTAAAAACATTATAAATCATGAAAAGCTAATGGCTCCCATCTAGCTTTCTACCTCCAACACAGCTCTAAAAAAAGGAAATTACATTATACTTTCTACTTATGACTGCCAGTTGAGATGCATTCGTCTCTCTTTGGGCCTTGTATGTGCTTCCAATAATTGCAATATCCACCTTTCACTACATTATTTCTAGATATAATACATACATATTTGCATTTATCTTAAAAAGATAAGATGCTGAATGTTCATGACATTACCAAAATTAACTTGTTTGTGGCACTCATTATATCTCAAAGTGGAGAATTCTCAGAAGGCAAGTTTCACTTGTAGCAACTACAGGTCCTTGTTTCACTGCTCCTGGATTGGCTCTGTATAAGGGTAGAAAAAGGGAATGGTGAGGACTAGGTTAGGGTAGAGAGAGAGATCTATAATGTTTCAGAGAAACTTTGCATTAAACAACACTGAAAAGTTAACATCTCTTTACTATCCTAGAAGACAGTCCCTCTGCTCCTGACTCCTTGCCAATGCTGTACATAAAGTCAGAGATTGATGCCAGGGAAATTACAGGTTTTCTAGAAAGGGTCAGCATTCAGTTGTGTGTTTTCAGAATTTCAAAAGGCTTTCAAAGGGTAGCTTTTCCTAGAGATGTTGGTACTCTCAAGTACACAAACATAAAAATTACTGGAGCATATGTACTTCATACAGAAACTTAGAAATGAAAGTGTCAATCACACTGCTCATTTGCATTTGTATTCACATTTATACATATTCAACAGCATAATCAACCCTAACATTATTTTTTCACTCTATTAAGTAACTCTTTCTGTGCTACAGCAATACAGATCTCTGTTCTCTGTCCAAAACCCCATGCTTTTTATAGGCAATTCTTTGGGAAATTCTACATCAAGCAGTTCATTTGTGCTAATTCATTTGCAATAACATTGCACAACCATATTTCTCTTTGGCATCACTAGTACTTTGATCACGTGTAAAGTTTGTTTAGACTCAGACCTGAAGACAGAGAAAAATATTTTTGGCAGATTTGGTGTCCCTCCCTAGAGAGAAGACAGTTGTTCTATATCACTGCCTGGAAGACCCATGTTATATTCTTGCTCTGGATTAGATAAAATTAGATATATTTGCATCAGAATGATCTGGATGAGCACCTCTGTATTATCTGGGGCTAAGAGATGTAAATTGCCACTTAACTCCATAAGCTGCAGAGGTTTTGGATGCTGCACAGTCCAAACTATTTCCCTCCTCTCTCACTGTCCCAGAAATGCTCTTATTGAAACATTATTTTTAGGACAAAATACATTATAAATATAAACAGATTTATCACTTTAAATTATATGTCTTAAATATGAATTCTAGGGAGCTGGAATACCATGGAGGGTTTAATGTGTACCTCTCTCTGTAGGGGTCTCTGCTGGGGGTTTCTCACATGCAATTAAAATCTTTCACTTTTAGCTCTTTGAGCTGGGAAACACAGTATCTAGTGCACAAACAGTGTCTGGGACTGTGAATAGTACCAAAAACTGATGAAAATACATGGTAAATAGGATGGTCCACTCTGTGCAAGAAGAATTGCAATTCCCTCTGCCCTGGGCTAGACCTAACAGGTATGTTCACAGCAGCACCTCGTGGTAGGCTGGGGACTCTTAATTCCTTTTTAAGTTCCATGTCTCCAGAAAACACATATGCTGGTAATTTGGACAGCAGGAATGATTCAAGGATTAGAAAGTATTACAGAGGAAGGACAAGGAAGGGAACTAATTTACATATCTAAGGCAAAAAGAGATTAAGGGTATATAAAACTATATAAAATATCTTCAAGGAGCAAACGAAATAATATCAAGGCAGGAAAAAAAAAAGTGGATGTTACCCAAGAAAGGTTAATAAATATACTATCCCAAAACCAGTAGGTTTCGGGTAGAGAGCAGAAAACAATGGTTAAATGAGACAGACAAATGAAAATACTCAAGTAGAGAAGACAGCACAGGTGGCTGCACCAAAACCATAAGAAAAGAGAACAATGCAAAAAGACTGCTAGCAACTCCTCAATAAAAATAAAATTTATATTAGTACTGAATTTTTATTCTGTTAAGATGTATAGGGTCAGAACCTTGTGGATCTAAGGATGTCTTTCTGGCCTTGCTGGGGGATTGCTTTTCTTTATGTGAGGTTTGCAGAAGCCAGAATTGCCAACTGTTAATTTTAATAATGTTTTGCAATATCTTAAAGTTCATATATGTGAATACCAGATTCTTCCTGTTTTGCCCTTCTGAGCAAAAGGTGGGATAAAACTCTCCAAGCACTTTCAAAGGAGATGCAAAATTGAAATTAAATCGGAAATGTCAAATCGAAATAATTTCTCATTCAAATTCTATGACTATTGAGCACATTAGAAGATGGTATTTTGTGAAAGATGCTCTGTAGGAATGTGGTAGGAAGCTGGCTGCATCACAACAGAGTACAGAGAGGGCATGAAATGTAGGAAACTTTAAAAAACTGATTTTTTTTTTCATTAAAAATTGGGACATATATGAAACCACAGTTATTCTCATTTGTTTCTGTTATGCACTGAGACTCTATGCAAACTCTCTGAAGCCCATTTTCTTTAATCTGAAAACTTCTAACCCACTTTAAAAAAATTAAGGGACCCGTATTATATCGATCTTTCTGTTTAGCTCCGTGTTTTTAATAATACATCACAGAAGTGGCAACACTTTTATGATATGTTGGTGTCATACATCATAACTAGCACCACTGCTCCAGTGATGTATTATCCACAGAGTGCCACGAACCAGAAAGATAAATGCTGGTCTGTGGACAGCAATGCACACCTCTTGTGGAACAGAGATAAAGACAGGTTCGTTTGTATGCACTCTGCAACCCAGAAATAAACAAAATTTCTATCTGATACTCACTGCATATTACTTTTGGCAGGATGTATGTACATTTTGACAAAAGGAGAAGCTGGAAAGCCGTATATTTGCTTTTGAGTTAAGCATTCTGTGAATAAATCTTGATTTTCTGACTGGAAGGAACTCCTGCAAGAGGGTGAACACTGAGCACCTTTCCCTTGTGGACTGGGGTAGCTGAAGGATGGATCATTCCACATGGGTTTCAGTGTCCCAGCCTATTTTCAAGAATCAATTCCTTATGCTTATATGTTTTCAGGACCATCACATCCATGATATCCACCAAAGTCCCTCTCTGCCAGCTCCTTTGCACATTGTATTGATGATATAGATAATTTCTGTACAATGTGTTACACTCTTCTGCTTTGATTTTCTTTTCTCTCAGAGGAAGAGCAGAGCTGTTCTGCTCTCTCATTCACATCACCACAGCCAAAGGACATTATTTGCCTGGACACAGGCTATTATGTTTCAGCTCCCTGACACCTTTGCTGAGCTCCCTGAGTCTTGCACAGAAGGGTATTTTGCAAAAGACCTCCTCACTCAGGAACACTGATCACTCTAGTTTTCTGTGAACTAATTTTTTTCCTGGCCTTGATAACCATAAATTTGGGAGGTGCCCTGTTCAGAGCAGCCATGACTCACACTGGGATAACACAAAAAAACCCCCTAAATCCTACTGACCACCCCACCAGTGCCTGCTGTGGAGCCCCCCAAAACCATCCCTTGAGAGATGCTTTGAGCTACTACTGTCATTTCATCCAGTCCTTCCTTGTTTTGCAAAACAAACACCGGAGTTGGGAAGGGAAGGATTCATCTTTATGACATTTGAGACTTAATTTTTGGATAAAATAACTAGAATATGTTTCCCTTTCCACCTATGTAAATGGAGTTGAAGAATTAAGCACGTGGTGCAATAGATAATATTTAATTAGCTCAAAAACCACAGTGGTTATTCCAGATTCTGTGGTCTCTGAGAGAGTTGTATTAATTTGGGCAGGATGAATCAGCTCAGAACTAATGGACTTGACAGCGTGACCATCCTCTAAGCAGAACGAAATCCAAAGCTTTTCTGAGGATTAAAATCTTTGTTAGCTTTTATTAATTAATCAATCAGCACTGGACATGAAAATAACTCTAGAAAGACTTTAATTTTTCTAAATTATTCAAAACTGAGTCACTACTGTAAGTAATGGTTATAGGACAAGAACATCAGTTCCTCTGAGATTTCAAGCCTGCTTTTCTGCATTTATGCCTGAGGATAATTTTATCCTCTTGGCTTCTAGCTTGTCTCCTTACCATGAAATCACGTTTAGAAAATGCAAAAGAGAATCAGCTATGTGAAGGAAAAAAAAAAAAAGCTTGTACACAAATATATCCTTCAGCCAACTCCTGACTGCGGGAATATTAACCTGATGGAGTAAAATTAGTGGTCACAATTGATTTAATAATAATGACTGTGTGCAGTATCTAATGCTAACAAGTTGGTCTGTCAAGTCTCTTGGCAACATTAAGCCAGTCAGTCAGATGATAAGAGTGATAAGATGAGCCATGTGATAATGGAATTTTCCAGATTTGCAGCACTTGCTGGGTTTTACCTTCCTTTGTAGCACAATGCCTTCCTTCCCACATGGCTAAAACAACACATCCCCTCCCTACCTCACCATCTGGAAAATGCTAAACACCTGCTTTTTTGCCCAGCAATCAGGAAGGGAAGATCTGCTGGAATAGTGTAGATCAATGAGACGAGTAACAATGGCAGACCTTGGTGGCTGGACATGTCTGTTGGAGGTTTAATGGAGTATTTCCTGGCAAATCTGCCAGGTGCTTTGCATGAAACAATCAGCATGCACAAGTTATAAGTTCTCATGCTTAATTACAGCAACTGCAGCATCAGCACAGGTTAAACACAGCGGCTTTCATTTTACAGTATTAATCAGAAGAAAATAATGAAACACATTACAGTAGGCTTTCAAATCCCTGTCTTTGTATTGTGGTTTCATCATTTTCTTCTCTGAAAAGGTTTCATTCAGCCTCTGCCTTTTATATCAAGCCCTGTGCATCATCTGAAGTAAAATACAAACATGGTAATTTGTTATAAAGCTGAGACTGGATGTACATCATCAGTTCTCTTGCAAAATTATGTTGTAAAAGCACCCTATGATGTTGGTTGTATTTGTTATTTTTTCTTTCTCTTTATGCTTTTGTCTATCTGTCCCCAGAAGATCATAAAATTATTCTAATTAGGGATGTCAACTTCTGCCTGAGAAGCTGAGGGGGTAATTACATCATTTATATGCAAAATGGGTAATTTTCTCCCTGCTCTTCACCATTCCCTTCTTTCCATTTATTCCCCCATATCTCCACTCTTCAGAGCTGAGCTATTTAATTTTATTCTACTCCATCTGGAATATCTGTGCCACTCTTCCATACAGTGTCAGACACAAAAGCAGGAGTTACCTTTAGACTAAATCCTCACAGCTCTTTTCCTCCATGTACTCCTGACTCTATTCAATATTCTTAGGGAGTTTAAGGTCCACCACAGACACAGTGACTTTTGCCCTATTGTACTTCAGTAACATTTTGCTAAAATAGAAAGCATGCAGAACTGTGAAATCAATTAATTTTTCGAGTTTAGGGGAAGGCTTTCAATCTGGGGGGAATTAGCTCCTAGTTAGAAACCAAAGATTCATTGGTGTCTAAGACAATTTACCTAGACTAATAAAATATTCACAAACAACACTTACAAACAACAATCATTAATAAGACACAAAGAGAGGGCTAACTCACCAGAAATGTAATACAATATGGACAAAAAAAGAGGGTGACCATTTGTACAGAGGATTTTTTTTCAAAACAGCAAGAGATGCACCTATGGTAGAAGAAGATTTAGCCATTGGTCTGGATGCAGATGTTTAGCTCAGTTTAGTTCCTAGCAGTCATTGCCTCAGTCTTTATTTTCTTGACTTTATATTTCAGTAAACTGTGAAAATAATTCACAATAAATATCTTTCACTTTAAGCTATTTTAAACTGTAGTCAATCTGTTTTAATTTCTGCCTCATTAATTTTTGGCATATGTTTTCAAATCCATTGTCAGAAAGATATTGTACCCTAGGGAGCTATTACCCATTTTTTCCTATACTTTTCTAATGGTGACAGGCACTCACAAAATTTTTGGTGTGACTTTTGAATAGCTGATTGAACAATGATATTTAGAAAGAATAGATAAATAATAGACATTTTTTTCCTTAATAGCACTCAATTGCTATCTTCATTTTCTATGTTTTTTCAAGGTTGAATGCAGAGCTTGTAATTTTAATTTAATATTCATAATTTGGATCATTTGGGTAGCTTGCTTATTAAACAGTAATTCACTAAGTTTTTCTTTAGGGAAGACATATTTGTAAATATTAGTAACTGTTTGATGCTTTCTACTCAGGCCTCGTTGGAATTATATAGGGGTTTTATTTGAATCAATGAAAAAATGAGATGATAAAGAGATAATTCTGACAAACAATTATGACTTCTGCATACACATGCAGATATTTATTTTATTTGTACTCACTGCTTTTTATTTTTCCACATATTAAAAATAAAACTATTTATTTTGTCGCACTGGTAAACTATTTAGCATTGGCTAAGGTATAGTTTAAAAATATATAGGGAATAGAACTTCCTCTATTTATACACACTCTAACTTAGGTGTCTCTGTTTTGCTTTTAAGTCTGGAAGGAAAATCATAGGCCAAATATCCTTGAAAGCCAGAAAAAAAGAGAGATTGTGTTCTGATACTTAAGTATCTAGAGCTTCAGGATAGAAATTTAGAAGGCCTCTACAACCTAGATAAATTGCCATAAAAATGCAAAGACACCATTTTTTCCTGTTGGTTTTTTTATGCTTACCTTTCCTCCTTCTTTTCCCACTGCACCTTATTTTCTTCTTCTGTATCCAGAAAACTGAAGATATTATAGGACAGATTGATTACAGTTGGCTATGGTGGGCTACAGGAGGAATTGTAGTTGCTTACTCAAAACAGCTTTATGTTCTTACAATGCTAGCCAGCACACATTCAGAATATAGAGAGAATCTCCACACTGTACTCTTCTAAGATTCAATAGCACTCATACTTGCATTGTGCTGAATTCCTGCAGGGTCTTTCTGATCATGAAGATGTTGGATGACTTCTGCTTGATTTCTGCTGGTCTCTACTCACCAGTTTTATCTTATCATTCACGTTGAACAGGTAATAATCTATCCATATAATTGCACATGGAATTTTTTATTTTACCATTAATTCTATAACAACTGTCCTGCATTTTGTGCTCAAATAGTTCCAAAAGTCTCTTTCCAGTGTTTTTTGGGAGAGAAAAGGAATGCAAACTGGTTGAATTTCTAAAGATAAATTTATTGAAAAGAGATGTGCTTTGCTCTGTCCGCCTAAGAAGGGGAACACTTACAGAAGAAGCTTCTTGCAAGTAGAAGAATTTGGTGTAAGGGATTTCATTTGTGGGGAAGAAATTCTCAAGGAGTGAAGCATCATCCATTTGTAGGTGTGAAGATTTGTAGACATAATTTCTACAGTGACTCATTAAAAATTAATGGTTTTAGTGCATTCCAGTGTGAGTGGGCTGCTATTCCTCTGTCAGGGGAAGGGTGTGTGCCTGAATGCTTCAAAGCCCAGGTGGACTGCAAGGACCAGCAGTGCTGGGAGGCTTCTTTCTTCTTTTCCCTTGGATTGATCCCAAATAGAATGTAGCTTTTCAGCAAATCTCAGGTCCCTCAGAGGCAGCAGGGTTGATAAAGTAGGGATTTTAGTGACATCTCTAGTAACACCATATATAATCTAGTTTGTTGCAGTTGATATGTTCTGGTTTCTTTATTCATTTTAGTTAGAAAAGCCTCTCATCAAGCTCAGATTTTAGAATCTTGCAATCTTATTTTTTGCCTATATATAGCTCAGAATACAGTGACACTTTTGGTAAGTGAGGAAGACAAGATGTTACATTCTATTTGCAGCCATTTTTGGGGTTTAGTCGTGGTTTTCTAGAGTTATAAAAACTTTTCCTAATGTGATATAAAACAAGGGCATTATGTCTGGTTTTTCAGCCTCCAAGAGTGCTCTGATCTTCTGAAAGAAATGGATCCATCTGGACCTTGTCTTGCACTCTTTGGAAGAGTGTTTCTGCTATCATCTTTAAATGGTGTGACCCACGACCCTAGTTATAGAGTATCACTCTTTCTTTTAAGAACTTGTTTTTATCTCAGTCACTTTGAGCTCTCTTCATTTCTTGTTTTTTTGCAGTGAAGGGGCACAGCTGATTGAATTGGTGTAATACATGACCTCCTGCACTTCAGGAAGTCACTGAATTCTTCGTTGTTGAATCTCTTTTAAGAGGTATTTCCAGGGCTCATTTTAAATCTAAATTTGGTTCTGTTAGCAGTCATCTCTGTGACAGTGTCATTTACTTCACATGCTAATCCATCAGACAACAGGGCATCTTTTGCTGCCCCTGAATTCACAGCATTCATTTATTAGTTTTACATTGCACCAAATGCAAAAACAGATTCACCTTATTGCTGAACTTTGCTATTTGAATTTCAGCCTCCATACAAATGGTTTGGGGTGACAGGGCTCTCCTTCTTTTTTTTTTTTTTTTTTTAAGAGGTCTATAATCTCTGGAAGTAATTATCATTTTGTCATCCAGGAAAAATTTGGTTAAATGTTCTCAAACATTTAAAACAGTCTTCTGTTTTTGAGCAGTGCATAATGTGACTAGCATGAAAACAACATCTGCATATTTTTGTGAGCAGTTTTTCAGAATTTACACATCATTCTTCCTGTGCTGCATTGAAAGCAACATTAAGTGATGCTGTCATGAGAATAGAACATTTGATGTCTGCTATTCTTCAACACCTTATTAAAGCACTAACTACAATTCTCATTACTAGATATGAAAGTATTCTTATAAAGGAATCAAATACCAAAATTGATCAGTCATTTCTTATTGATCTATTTTCTACTGATGGAAGGGGGTGGGGTAGATAACCCTTGGGGGATTTGGGGGTTTTGAAGGTTTTGGATTTGGGTGAGGTTTTTCTTTGTTTGTTTGGTTTGGGTTTTTTTTTCTGTTTAAGGGGGTTTTGCGTGTGGGAGTGAAAAATCTACTTTCTTTCAGGCTGATGTAAGCTTTTTTTCATTTTTTTCCCCTTTATTTTCCTCCAAAGTCATAAAATAAGTATTTTCTCTATAACTCAGAATTGGCTCAAGTGAGCTGTGTGGATTGACTCCCTGGTTGTTGAACACCACTGTGATGCTTTGCAAATTGAAATAGGTGATATTTGGTTGAAGATATGCTTCATCCCAGGAGATCAATGCATCTATTAGGTTAGATGAGAATGTGAGATGTTTAAACTCTGTTTAAAAGAGTAGTTCAAAGGATCATGTAAATATTTTGCTGCTTCAAAGATAGGAGAGGCAAACTGTCTCCTGTTATGAATTAAGCCATTAACTAGCCTTGGACAAAAGTCAAACCTCTTTAATCCTGAGTGTCCTACTGACTATTCCACTTTCTCATTTTGTATCATCAGAGAGGAGTCATACTGTGGATTTCCCTTTGCAGACAAATTAGCTAAACAAGCCATCATAACTTTTAGAAAAACAAATTCTTCATTGTTCTAAGAACATGTACAAGTCATTGGAAAACAGGGACAGAGAAGAGATTAATATTGATAATTATTTGGCTGCTGATACCTGAGACTTTTGAATGCTTCTTAGCAATGCAGATGCTGGAAAATATTTCGAAATTACTATTTCCATAATTAAACTACTTTAAATTTACTTCCTATTCTTTTGCCAACACAGTGCATGGTTCCAAAGGAAACAATTTAATGATGCATCTGTAGAACTTTTGCTTTTTCAAACTATTAAAACAGCATAGTTGCACACAGCAATGAAAAGCAATGGTTTCCGTCATTATTGTCATTCTGCCAGTCCTAGTGAATATTTGGCACAAGTGGTGCTTGCCTTGTAGCTATTTGTTTAGTATCAGGAAGAGTTTTGGAATTGCTCATGGCATTTGAGAGGTCAATAAAATTAATTTTCAGAGAGATACTCACAATTGTGTTTTCACCAGTGCAACACCATCTTCTGTTGCCAGAGTTGCTCATATTCTAGAATTTTCCTTTATTGTGTGTGGATCTGTGTGTCCATAGCATGATGCTGATAGCTGGGACAGAGGTTATGTATCTGCAAAAACAATGGATGATTGCCAGTATGTACACACTCTGTAAGGTATTTTTTGTTTTTTCACACCTAAAAGTTAAGTATGAGGGCTTACACATCAGGTAGTGCTACAGCCTGTACACAAAGAAATACATACTGAATATCATATTTTTGCATGGACTATGCTCCCCTATGCACAAATTATAAAGCAACCAAGGAAAAGAACTAGCACAGGGAGTGGGACATCAGTAATTCACATCACTAGTGCAGAAACAGAGAGCAGGAGGCTTTATGAAAACAAAGTGACATAGTAGCTTTTGAGATGTGAGAAAACACTTTGATATTGGAGAGATACTGGACCTGTGATACTGGACAGAAACAACTAAATAAATAACACAGACCTACAGGGCATATGTACTGACGATCATCAAAATTTCTCTGCAGAAATAAAAATTTCCTTTAAGCAGATTGAAGGTGACCTGTCAGTATTGGGGTTCTTCAGGGCTCCATCCTAGGCCTAATGCTCTTCAACATCTTCATAAATCACTTGGTCACACCACTGGAAAGGATATTTAAACCAGTTCCCAGATAATACAAAACTGGGAGGAGCCCTTCATTTTTACAGAATCTAAAATGCAAATTCTACTATTACTAGTATGATTATAAAGGCATTAAAGAGCTTAGAAATGTGAACATTCTCCTTGTACTTTGCAGCCATTATTGGAAAATAGAGGAACTAAATGCAAATATCATCTGAGCATTTTGCTCTGTCAGCAAAAAGACTCATGTTATACTATTTCATACTCTATACATTTAATGTATGCTGTGGTTTAGGAATGGTATTCTTCAATTTAGTGTTCCCACTGAAACCACTCCAAACCTTGCACCACTCAGTCATTCCCCCCTCCTCCTCCCCTCTAGCAGGGTGGAGAGAAGAGCAAAAGGCAAAGACCATAGACTGAGATAAGAACAATTTACTGGAAGCAGCAATGAAATAAGAGCAGTAACAGCATTTATAGCAAAAGTAAGCAAGAGAGGTGAGGGATCCACTTGCAATGTAGGCACTATATAGCCTGGGATCCCAACAATACCCAGCCACCTACCCTGACCCAAAGGAACCCCTTCCCCTATTCCCATTAAATACCATAAGGTGGTTCAGAATAACCTCTGGATCTCAGCCATGCCCCATCCTAACTACTGCAAAAATTAACTAATTCGTAGTCAGAACCAGGACAATGAGATAAAAACCTAATTTCACATCATAAAAACCCTGGATGTTAAAGCCATCATTCTTGTTTTGCTTTAGGCTGTAGGCATGAACGGTGGTATAAGTGGAAAATGTGTGAGCTGCTACAACCCATATGAGGAAGTCATTAAATTTATGAATAGGAAAAACACATAATTCTAGGTTCCTATTGTTCTTGCATTTGTCTGACTGCAGGGCTTTATTTCCCAGTCTCCATTAGGAATATATGTGGATATTTTGTAAATTAAGCCTGCTTTCTATGTACATTATCTGAACCTGAAGCCCTTGCCCTGTTAGTCATGTTAGTTATGGCACACAGCTATTAGCTGATCCTGATAAGTGTTCCATGATGCCTGCAAGCATTCTGATGAAAACAAAAGTTCAGAAGATGTCCAAAGTTACTGAGTGCCTCAGCAGTGAGGCAGGAATACAGCTCAGTTTGCCAGCCTTCTCCTCAAGACCATGCCTCTAATGTGAGTGATGGGCTTGTAAGCAATATTGAGATGTAGTAGAACAGGGAAATGATTAAAAAATGAAGCATGGCACTGCATCTCTCTTGCAGCCTACTTTAAATATAAAATGGAAATATAAATAGAAATAAGATGGATTTTGGATGGTTTACCTTTGAGAAGGCCAGGCTGGGTCTCTGTGGAAATTAATTTGAATATTAAAAGTATATATGTAAACACTGAACTTGCTCTCATTACCTTGTTGAAGCCCAGATGCTTTGTCTCAGCTTTGGGTTGCATACATTCCCTTATTTATCCAGACAGGTTTCCATGAGTGTCTTTGAAGCCTTCAGCAGCACATTCTGTGAGGAGCAAAAATTAATTTTCAGAATATTTCCAAATATCTGTTAGCCAGACCACAATATTCTGGTTGGACAAAAAAGCCCCAAACCAACCTTGTTTAATTTCTTGCTGTGCCAGTAAATTCTAGTGCAGTTTGCTATGAAGATGATGAAATACCATTATCTTTCTAGCCCCTTTCTACTTTGTAATACTAAGCAATGAAGGAAAGTGAAGGAAGTCCCAAGTGCTCTTCTTTTTAATTTTTAAATAACAAAAATCCTTGTGTTCATTTACATGGATTTCACAGCATAGTTGTAGCACTTAGCTTTGACTATCTTTATCCTCTTGGGAGGATTGATGATGCTAGTAACAACTGCTTAAATTTTTTTTTTTTTTTTAGTTCAAAAATCAAGTGACAGGAGGGTGGTCCTGTTTGATCATAGAGATTGCTGTATGCAAACTCAGAATTGATTTGAATATGATATAAAAATTGGCACATGCCTATCTCTAGAAGTGAAAATGCTGCTCTAAACTTCTGACAAAGGAGGAAGTTCCCACAAGATAAGCTTTTACAACAGACATAGATGGTAAAAAAGAATTAATTTCAGGTCTTATTTGCACCTTGATTCAGGCAGAGATAACTCTTAGTAATGAGTTCCTAACACTGAGAAACAATAGAAAACATGAAATGGAAGACTGCAGCTCTAGATCTCTTTTAAAAAGGGAAACAGTGCTACAATTTTTTTTTTTTTCTCAAAAAGTAAAATCATGCAGAGTAGAATGTTGCATCATTGAGTACAGCATTGGTGTGAGATATTTTTGGGCAGATATCAGAAAATCTCATGCAAGGAAAGCACAAAAACTCTTTCAAAAGGTGAAAGGCTGCTCGTGCCTGATGGGGCAACCACCACCCTGGGGCTGTACAACAGTGCACAATAGCCCAGCCAGTTTGGCTTCTGGATGATCCCTGAGCACTTTTACTCACCCACACTGTGACTATCTTAGGGTTAAATGAAGGAGGTTTCTCTCTGTTTTGTCTTCTAGTTATTTCTTAAGCTGATGACTATTAATAACACTTCCATTAAACTGCTCTCTGCTGAAATTGCAGTGAGATGTTATTTTAAGGGATTTAAGTTTATTTAAACACCAAGGTCTTAGAGTTCCAGCTGGCTGCTTGTACAGAGCCATAACTAAGATTTACACACTTTACAGCCTGTGGACTATGGGACCAGGGTGTTTTGCTGATTTGCTGCACTTTTAAACTAATCATGGTAACCCTATTGGCAAACTTGTCCAGGATTTTCTGTTATTAGACTTTCTGAGCTGATCTGAGCATGCCTGTACTGCCAGCTTCATGTCTTCATCTATGACATTTCCTACTCTTCAGAACCAGAGGAAATATGTCTAATATTTCCATCACCCCTCCCCTAAGCAATAAAAGACTTTTCTACTACTCAGCCCAGATTCTAATCCCCCATCTCCAAGGTTAATTCCAATGTGGAGCTGTAAATAGAGTGATACACTGTGTTCAAGTAAAGAAAACATTTACAGAAAAATCACCATATGGAGCCCATATAGACAGATGATCTAATTATCATAATGCCAAAGGAGCTGATGCAGGAAAGGTTTTAGAGCAGGATGCTTCTTTCTGGTGTTTGCCCTCCTGTCCATAGTAGAGGTGAAGTTGTTCCTGAAACTCTGTGACTGATACATTCTCACTGTACATGACAAAGTTTGTCAAGTCCCAGGGGAAGTTGGACTAAATAACAACAAATATATGATTGGTTTCGTAGACTGTAGGAGGCAATTTTGTGAAAGAAGCTGTTTTAAGAGAGAAGGAAGTGGAATGATTCTAGCATTACAAGTGACAGCCAGATGTACATCAATATGCCTGATTTTTAACTAATCAATTTAAATCTGTACCTACATTTTATTCACACTTCTTTTCAGGCATTCTCACCCCTCTTTGTATTCTTACAAAGTTTGCTTATGACTTGTCCTTCTTACATGGACAACACAAAATACATGACACAAAATAGATAGCTATTTTTAGTATGAGGCCAGATTGTACAGCTCTCTAGGAAATGTGATTCACAGTATTTGCTGCTCACAGAACCACAGAATTTCCTGAGTTGGAAGGACCCACAAGGATCATCAAGCCCAACTCTTAAATAAATGGCATTTTTAGCACCATTCTTTAACCAAATCAAAAGGTTCTATCATCACTAAATCAGTATAATTCACTAAATTATAAAAAGACATGTTAGTGTAGCCAATCATATAACCTTAATGTACAAAAAATCAATGTGTAAATATCCACAGTGCCCTGAACCTTACAATACCCAGCTCATGACACCCCACAACATCTGTGCACAAGCAGCTTAGCCATCATTAAATTCTAGTGACTCAGAGAGATCCAAGACACAATTTGACTAATAATAAGCACTTTTCTCTGCATTCTAAAGGAGACAGACACCACTTACTCAACCATGCATGCTTACAGATCATCTGCACAGAACAGAGCCTGGAGCTCTCTGGAGGGCTGTTCTCAACTGTAATTAAGGAGATTAATTTAGAAATCCTACCAAATTTAGTGTCTGCTGGACTACCAAAGCACTTTACCTGGAATATGTCAACCATGAGTGCAACAGCATCAACTGAGGAGGAGAAATATCAGTTCAATTCCATAACTTAGGTTACTTACATTTGCCAATGGCCAAAGTCCACGGTTGATTCCGAGTTCAAGTTCTCAGCTAAGCATTTTTATTTGCTTCTTGGCTCCAAATTCTCAGCTTTCATTGTGAATCAGAGCCTTCAGCTAATTACAGTCATGCACCCAAATATGCTGCTCTGAAGAATATATTGGGCTAAAGACTGTGGAAGATTTAAAGAGATATAAAATAAATTTTAATACCAGCCAATACAAATTCTATTGATCACTGTAAAGCTCTCATTTCTTGAGGTCCATTTTACTCTTAGACATATATAAAGTTACTTATTAATTATTAGCAGTAACAAACTAAGTGAGTTTCACTCCAAAGCAGAACATCCTTGATTTCAGGAGTACTTCTGGTATCAGTGATATGTAGGGTGGAAAGATCTGTCCTCAGGAGAGGAAGCTTTCAAGTCAGATAAAGATTCTGCAGAAGTAATTAAATGAATCATCCAGAATGCTCTCACCTCTCACTTGGAACTGTCAAGATAAAAATGTAACATGAATATCTGTTTTTTTGGTTTATTGCAATTATTTTCAATCTTATCAACAATCTTGGAAAGCAACCTGGGTCAACATTAGTTGACAAGTAGATTTTAGTAGATATGTCCACCAAAAGTGAATGAAAGATAGCAAGAAAAATTAATGATGGGAAGGGCACAGCTGTCTGCTTTATCCATGGAAATTATCTTAAGGGTATTAACATATATGGCAACAAGTAGTCTAATTTCCATCACAAAAAGAGCAAAAGTAACTAGCATAATACAATAAAGCTTTTAGTAGTGAAAAAGTGATTTTTCAGGGCACTGAGGAATTTTAGGCTATACAACCTTTGCCCTGAGAGGTCTTAGTTGGGTGGGACAAATCGAAAAGTCTGCTTTCTCTATGATTAGGAAGTCTTAAAAGCTCCTTTCCTAAAATACACAATAATGGAAGGAAATATGTTGTATATCTACAATTTTGTAATAATACTATTTCAAATCACTGCCTTTTTTCTTTTTTATGTAAATATTAATGATTCAGAAAAAGCACCTATTATTGATAGATAACAATATTTACAAGAAACATTTTTAAGCATGGTCAGTATATTATATACTTTATCTCTAAATTACATTCATTACTACAGTTGTTTGCATGAAAATATTTAATTGGTTAGGCAAGTAATTTGTTTTTATAACAACGTAGAGAAGTGCTTTGAGATATTTGGATTTTATATAATAACTAAAAAGGGAATAAAACATTGGCAAGAGATGCACAAAATTGCTTTCATCTTTTATTTCCATATTTGCCAGCTTGCTGTGCCCTTTGCAGAGATCATAGTACCCAAATTCTATTTCTCATGTTAGGATGATTCACAGTAGGGAAGCACTTTCCTATATTATTTTCATCAAAAGGAGCTTACATTTGAATATTACCATTAGGCTGCTAATTTACACTTTGGAAAAAGGGTCAGGAGTGTTCCATTTTTTGATGACTTGATATTAGCTTCAAAGTGAATTTTTCATAGCTCTTGTAATTTGCCACTGTAGTTTTCTGTCCAGTGTCGTTGTGAATTATATATGTTTTATAAAACAAAACTCTGAGAGAATTAATTTTTCAAGGCATCGAGACTTCTAGATTTCAGAATAGCCTCTGTCGTGGAGGGTCTCATATCTGATATTGCATATACAGCACCTTGGTATACTTGGCATTCAATATTTATTTCAAATAGAAAGGAATCATGCTTTGCATATTAACATTCAAAAGCATACAGAGTCTCCACCATAAAGGTATCCTTCAGCTGTGTTCCTCCCTCCAAAATAAACTGAAATTCTTAACAGGGTTCATACCACCAGTGTTTTTTCAAGAGACTGTAAAATATTACAGCTGAGTGCTACAAGTGACATAAGAATCATCATTCTGTTGAATTTGGACACTTTCTCATGAAGAAACCTATTCAATCAGGGAGCTTTTATAAAGCAAGGGTTAAAACCTTTCACTTGATGAATTGATTGATGATGGCAGCTGGTCACCCATGGTCCAGCTCAAGCAAAAAGGAAGAGCTGTGTAAATATTTGCTGTGTGTTAAGGGAATTGTATCACAAAGAAGAGCCATATGTGCTGACACCGAGGATAATGAGAATAAAGTATCATTTTAGCTATCACATTGACATCAGGTCAGATCTTCCCCCCTTGTAAATTGTCCTAGCTCCACTGGCCATAACAAGGGTATGGAATATGGGACTGCCTCAGATGATAGGGCACACAAATTTTGTAAGCCTGGAGAATGTTCATAGTCCAAGCAGGGGTCATATCCTAATTGGGAATTGTCAGGCCTTTTATTTGTTTCTCTCAGGTAATTAGTTACAGGAGAGACAACAGTGTTATCATGTGCCCTTTTCAATATACTTTCAAAGATAAAGAGCTGAATAACACAGTTAAATATAACTTCTAGTGCATCTAATACTCATTTACACTGCTAGGTGACATGAAAAATTGTTTGTTTAGAGTTCACTAAGGTTTGAGTGGGTTCTGCCATGAGTTTTGTTTTTCCTCTTCTAAAAGCTGGATGGAATAAGAATGAGGGTGAAAAGATAAACAGTGATGCTTAATCAAAACCACAGGATTAATTCCCAGACAGATGTCTTACCTGTTGAGATGGAGTTCTAGGGAGACAAATCCAGTCAACCAGTGAAAAGGCTCCTGATGTACATAAAAGGTACTTCTGTTACCAGAAAAAAAGATGACCTGCTGCTTAAAGTGCAGGCAGCCAGAGCTTGGCACATTACACAAATAATTTTGCAAAGATTGTTGCAGCTCATGTCTTGCTAGCTCCCTCCCCACATGGACTGTATCTGGACTGAAGGGCCATGGGCCTTTTCTCTTTTGGACCAGCATGTTTTCTTACACAATATCTGAGTAATGTGAAGATGGACCCCCCACAGAGAACAGAAAGGGAGGCAGAAGTGCCAAAGGATCTTAAAGCCTTCAGGCTAGAATTCATGTCAGTTTTAAAAGTAGTTTATCTATTTTTTCTTTTTTTTAAAGTGAGAGATGTGATGTGGGGACACACAGCTGGGTGTGTCTGTTATGTCTGCCTAACACGACCATCATTCTTTTGTTTCTGTGTTTCTTGCTCCATTTAAAAGATCCCTTAGCTCAATCCCAGTGTGTCACTTCTAACAACCTCCAATTTCTGTCCCTTCCTTCCTTTTTGCTTCAATTTCTTCATCTTTTTTTTCTGTAGCCTTGACCAATTCCCTGTGTTATCCTTCTTCCCTCACCACCCCCTCATCCCAGTGTATAGATTCACCCTATGACCCAAATCCTAGTGTCTGGCCCATGGAGAAACTGTGGCATGTATCAGCTCTTGGATATATGTCATTTCTGTAATCGTGCCTTCAGGTCTGTATTTCTCTTGTGCTGATGCCTTTGCAGTCCTCTGTTAAGCCATAATATGTGATTAAAAGGCATATAATGCTGTGAGGGACAGCATTATTTGGATTCTCTAGGCACTAGCTGCAGGTGCATTTTTTTCCTTTCATTACACAGAACTGCTCAGTGCTGCAGTGGGACAAATCAACCAAAGAAAATGTTCTTGTCTGGCTTACCACTGCCAATAACATTGCACCTTAAGAGGAAATCATACTGGTGAGAATGATAGTATTCAGAAAGATAAAAAAATATTTGGAAGGAGTTCTAGGTGGTAACTAGATCTCATGATCTTGTATTAAGTAATACACAAAAGCAAATTTAATCTCATTTCTACACTTTGAAAAAATGGACTCCTTGCTCTTCATGTATCCAACCTGTCCCTCTGTTCACCTCCTGAGTGGGGCACAAGACAAACAGACATGCTTCTGGGACAGAAATGTTATGGGGAATGGCTGAAACATTGCTAGGAACGAGATTTGCCCATTAGGGCTAAACTGAATAAAGACGCTGAGACCACCCAGGCCCACCCCACCTTCCCCTGCCTGCAGCTTTGGGCTGGGACTTGAGCTGCCTAAAAGCACCTGAGGCACAATAAAGGTGACACCATTGCCCAATTATTTCTGGTCTAGAGACAGGGAACCAGACTGAGGCAAGACAGAAAGAAACAGAAAGGCAGACATCCTTATGAACATATCCCTACCCTGTATCAGAGAGCATTGCAAAAGCTTTTCCTTAGCAATAACAAGCCTAGAGCAGAAGCCATTGAAAAAAAAAAAAAAAGTCTTTATGATTTCATAAAGTTCAAAATTTATGAAAGGGCACATGATCTATTTAGGTTAGAGTTTAGTCACTATTTTTGAAGAATTCAGGTCTGCCTAGGCTTGATGGCATGCATTCATAAATTTATTTGTATTTGTGCATTGAGATAAACAGCAGAAGAAAGATTTGCAGGGATTTACACCCATAGTTTAAATGACTCTGAGATTGTCTTTATAGAACCAAAGACAACTGGAACCAGACAGAAATTAGTCTATCTGATGGACTTGGTCATTTGAAACACCTGTCATATTAAAAATGTTATGTCTGAAAATTCCATTCCATCAAGTATTATGCAAAAAAATAATCTCAAATTACTGAAAACATTCAAAATAAATATATCTGGAGAAGGGTTAATATTAAACTGCATCTTACTTAATATGTAACAAAAATCCTTTTTTAAATATTAATCTGATTTTGACACTTTACAACTTTTCTGACCCCTATAACTATTGAAATTCCACTTTGTTCAAAAGTTGCTGCAACCAAAGATCTGCTCCACAATTCTAGTGGTCACATTTTTTTCCTTTATTGCAAATCAGGCCTGTTTCTTTACAGGGTGAATTTGGCAGGGGATAATCTTGTTATCCAGCAGACAATCATGTTTCCTGAACATGCTCTCTTCAGTATAAAATTACCAGTATCCCTTTTGAGGAAAACCTCACACTCACCTTTGGTCCATTTTGTTAAATTAATTATATAAAGGCTACAACTCCCCTCTGGAGAGCAATAATGGCTTTACCAGTCATCAGCTGAAATATTTCATTAAACTACTCTCAAACCTTTGAAGCTCATCTTAAAATAAGCCATTGTCATAAATACTAATTAAGTAATATATTTTGAGGGAAGGAGTTGGAAATGAGTACACAATTACTACAAAAGCAAAAGATAAATGGTCAATTTACATTCAGCAGGAGGTGATGCTTGATGTTCCATTAAGAGACATTAAACTTCTTGGCTAATTGTAAGAATCAAGAGAAGTAAGAAATTTTTTAGTGAGCTCAATGGGACATTGATTAAACCAAAATAGTAAGATCTCCATCCCCAGTGCTGGTGAAGTATTTAATTTCAAGAAAAAGGGTGACTCTTGTTTTCTTCAGCTGGACTCCAATAGATTTAGCTGGATTTCAACAGATTAGAGTGAAAATATTCATTCTGCTAAAAATTCAAATTTAAATATATTTTCTTTTATCCTTCTATATCTATAACTAATAGGAATAAAAAATACCTGCAATCAAAAACACTTTTCTATTTAAAACTATGACATCAAGCTCTTCTGCTCAGCAGAGACATCACATTGATTTGTTAATCCAAAATCCTCTCTGTTTTTGGTTGTTTGTATTTCTCTTTACTGTATTTTACTCTGAAGATATTAAGATGCAAGAAATATAATACCCCTTTACATTTGGCCCCTGCACAAACACTTCAAAATATACATAGAAGATAGCACTATAAGGGCTCCAGAAATCCCAGTTTTTAATGTTTTCTTTTAATTGGGATACACAAAATCAAGTTCTATAACCCTCAGAAAGTGAATAATGAAAGAGCAGACAATCTATCTTCAACGAGAAAAGAATATTTACAGTGTCTTTAATTTCATCTATCATTATGGTCAAACTTCAAGGAAAATATTTTGTCTTCAAAATTTTAAGACTCTTTTCAAATATAGGCCTTAAACTGTTCTTTGTGGATCCTACAAGAAGCAAACTAAGTTTCATCTCCTTTGGAGTGACTTTTCCTTTCACACTTTAAATAGCAGAGTTAAAAAAACCCAAACTACAGAAAAGTACCTTGCTCAAAGTATGAGCAGAAAGCTCTTACAACTGGAAACAAAATGAGTACAAGTTTGTTTTTTTAGATGAAATGCCAGAGAGGTCAAATTTATTTTGTAGAAGCATGAGTGGATTAATGAAAAAGGAGTTCTTGCTTTCAACAGGTTTTGACCAAATGGTTTCCCAAATGCTACATTAGCATCACTAAATGCATGACACCAGCTGTAGTGGTGGCCATTTTAGGATAAGTTGTACTTTTTTTTTTTCCTTCTAGACTTCTTTTACATTACAAGTGTGAGTAGGTCTATAACTGAAATATTTAACAAGAAAAGGCACAAAGGCATCACCTTCCTATCTTAAATACATATGACACATATCCCTACAAAATTTAGATTGTGAGTAAAGTAGAATGAGAAATCAGTAACGTTAGTCTTATTAGTACAATGCCAAATTTTAGCTGCTTAAAAGTGATCAAAGTGTTTATTTCCCATATTAGGTACAAGAAATAGGCTTCAGCTTTTAATTATAATAATGCCACACCAGCAATGAGAAAATAAAAAGACAGGAGAGACCTGCATAGCCTACCCTTTTAGTTTGATTTCCACTGTATCTGTGAAGATTGAAATTAGATGACCTCTTTCAAATTAAAAATCTCCCTTCTATTTGGGAATATTTTGTTCATTAAATTTTTTTAATAAGATGCCATTTTTGAATTTAACCAATGTTGGTTGTTGGCTGCCATAAATGTTACATGAATTGATTTTCATGTGAGGTTTTATTTTCACCTTTAATATATTTGGATAATCCTTCTAGGAATCCCATGAAGACCCCAAATGGACCCAATGAAGACATAAAATCTTCCTTTTCTCTAACTGAGTGAATATTCTGACCACAAAGAAATCATACTCTCTGACATTCTATTAGCTTGACAGAAAGAATAATATTTTTTAAGGAAGATTTCCAAAAACAGAATGACTTTGAAGATTCTGCCTCTGACCTCATTACATGAAAACAGCATATATTTATCTGAGAGATGCATATGGATTTTATCTTTCTCCCCTGGTAATCATTCAGAATTACAATTTGTACTATCCACAGAAAAGTAAATATTGGAAAGCTGTGCTGCTCAGAAAAGCAAGAATGTAAAGTTTGACATTTTATTCCTTCCTAGCAACTTGAAAAACTCCTGGACTATGACTTAGCAAGACTTCTTGCAGTAGAAAACATAGAGCAGAGACAGCTGGTAACAGATGTATAGAGTGAAACAAGTTGTATGACTTGGAGAAACAAGAAAGATGGATGAGTAATGGCTTATTTTGGTACAGAAAAGCAGAACTGAGACTGGGAAATTCTGGTGCCAGTGGTGATGGTGAAAGCAATAATTGGAGATGTAAATAAAGGATGCCATAAAGAAATGCTTTTAGATTTGAATACTATACTCATTTTATTAAATTGACTCAAATGTTGAGATTTTTTGCCTTTTGAAGAAAACCATAACAATAGAAATTTCCCTTCAAGGAGAGGAAAGTACTGCCATAAAAATAAATGTTCTTGTTACAGAAATTGATTATAATAGCTTTGTCTAAAATGCCTTTCTTACTCAGGACTGACTGATCAATAAATGTACCCAAACCATGCTAGTTCCCTTCTTTTTCTACTAAATTATTCATTTCAGACATCATGTTCATTACAGAAGTTCTAATTTTTATAAAAGTCTTCCCTAGGACATTTTCTGCATTGCAGAAAACTCTTCTGGTAGCCATGTGGTTTAGTTATTTTTATATTCTACATAGTGTAAGTATTTTCTCAACATAAACATTGCATTACTTTATTTATTTTCTGTTTGTTTGTGGGGTTTTTTTCAGTTTCTACACATTTAGATAATTTTTTCAAGAATATTAATTAATTACCCCTTCAGATCTCTTTAAAATCCTTTGTTGTGCCCAGTTTATATGCCAATAGAGGTTCTGTGGATCATATTTGTAATGATTTTACTAAACATACAGATATTTATATCATATGTGCTGCTATTAAGCTACTTCTTTTTCATGTGCTGCTGTTTTAATCAATGGGTAAAAGACAGATTTTAAAGATATGTCATCCTGGACACAGAACACATTCCTAATTATATCCAGGGTTTCATGAACTCACCACAAAAACAGAATAGGAGGTATTCAAGGGGAACCATAAGCAGTACATGGGTATTGTGGTTGATAATAGGAAATAAATGCAAAACTGAGTCATAAACGGATTTTGTTAAAAATGAAAATATTCCAAGAATAAAATGCAGTTTGACAGAGACACTCGAGCACCACTTCATGCCAGGATACTTTTCCAGAGGCCTGATGAGGAAGGCAGCTAAGACTTTAGAGCAAGTGAAAGAGATTACAGAAGCACTGATGGGTAATCATAGAATATCATGAGTTGGAAGGGATCCACAAGGATCACCAATGTCTAATTCCTGGACACAAGAATCACACCAAGTACCTGAGAGCATTGTCCAAATGCTTCTTGAACTGTCAGACTTGATGCCATGACCACTTACCTGAGGAGCCCAAATTCCAGTGCCCAGACAGGAGATATAAACGCATATATAAAATAGATCAAGAAAATATCAATAAATCAATAAAATATCAATATGCCTAAATAGATGCAAAGATAGCAAAAAAATAAAAAAAAAATTAAAAACCCACAACAAATCAGAAGAGTTGTAAGTGCTTGGATACCTGTCTGGTCAACCTCTGACCCCAAAAAAGAAAAGGATACCCTTGCCTCTAAGCATGCCTGATGAGTCATGGCAAAAAAAGTTATGACATTAATCAATAAAAGGTAAAAGATCAGGATTTTAATGCTGTCTTTTTTTCCCAGTTCAAATGCCAAGCACGCTGAATTTTTGGATTGGTTTTGTTGCTTTCCAAACAATTTATCAAGACACAAAAGTATCACCAAAGAAATGTCCACTTCACTAATAGAAGAGAAAATAATATTAAGGTTACAGATATGTAAAAGATACATAGCAAATTTTAAATTAACTGCATATAAGATGTGAAACAATAGAATTTTTTTTACCTAACATGAAAATACAATATTTCAGCTTTCTTCTGAATAAAGAAGAGTAGTATTACAGCTTTTATAAAAAATCTTTGAGACTCAGAATCAGTAAGCTATCGTTACGCCAGCAATTCAATTACAGTAATCTTCTGAGATTAATAACTATCTTCTGTAATGATCAGAACTGTGAGAGAGGAAGACACAAAGTGTTTCATTTTATTGCAGTATTTACATTCTGTTTCACTCTGCTGCCCCATTAATTTATAACCTATATGTTCAAGAATAAAAGGAAGCAAACTCAATTATAAACTATAGCACAAGGCATATTTTGTTTTATATTTATTCTTGTCTAATTCCAAATATAGAAAATGTGTTTAATATTCTTAAATATATCACACGAACCACTTAGGGCCAGAAAAATCCATTTTATATAAAGCCTGGGACTAGACTTAGTCCTGTATTTCAACTACAGTTCTTTGAGGAAACTGTTTCAAATCAGCAACCGAAGAAATCAGCTTGAAGAGAACCCATGTGTGAAAATTATCCTCTGCAAATCCTTATGACAGAGGAACAGAGTCTTTATTACAGACTAAGTTGAACTGCAGTAGTTCTGGCTCATTCTCCATCAGGAAAGATGAAAATATTTATCTTATCTGTAACAACCTATAGCTAGTGACCAGTTCATACATCACCTAGCCTAGAGTCAACAATCTTCTACATGTCTGGGATGTATTTTTTTCTCACAACTACACCTGTAGAAATGACTGTAATTAGTACAGAAAAATTACATTGCCATCCCAATGCTGTTCACAGCTTCCTATGAAGACCTGCTCACTGACTTTGCCTTACCAAGTCTCCTGCTGTGACCTTCTGCCCTTCTGCCCTTCACCTCTTGCTTTACTTGTGTCTCCTCAACCACAGTACTTCTCCCTCTTTCACTCTTCAGCCTTCACTTTCCCAGGTTACTCTGTCCAGAGGTCAAATGCTGATTTCTGATATACCCCTTGTGCCAAAAGGTTATCTCAACCAGACAAATCCACTTATCCATCATTGTTGGACACACAGGATCTGTTCTAGGCACTCCTGCAAGCAATTGCAGCAGAATCACAGGACAAAAGCATCCCCCAGACTGCCACCTTTAAGCTAGCCTTTTGACAAACCTTACTCTTGACAAATATCACAATTTCAACCAGGCAGAGTCTGTGCTGCACAGAGACTTCTGGAACAGTTTCTCTCATCCCCAGAATGGTTTCAGGGAAGATGAGAAGGAAGGCTGACGAGAAGGACTGATAATTCATTCAGACAGGGGAAAAGCTCAAAAGGTTTGAATTCAGTGAAATATTCGAAAAACAGTCCCTACATACTGCTCTGTGCAGCTGTGAGCAGGAACAGAGGGTCCAAAGTATGGTGCATTCATCAATTCCTTTCTGAGAGCAGCAGCATCAGGCAGTTCTATGAGAGATCATCAATAAAACCCTTTGATGTGATGTCTACTGCCAACAGCTCACTTAAGCAACTTTCATTCCAAATATCCAATAAGGGTTAGATTAGAATTAGATGTAGATACAAGAAATTACAGCAATGATTTTTGAGTGCCTGCCAGAAAAGAAATAACTGTAACCCAGAGAGGAGACAACAAAAAGAAATATGAAGTAAGGATTGCTCTCTATATTTTGTAGTAGAAAAAATGGAAGGTGTGAAAAAACATGGGGTAGGTTCAAAATAAGAAACATGAGCTGCTTCATGAAGCAGTATGTATTGCACTGAGGAGCTCAGTTCAGTTTTAGAAGCTGGCAGAGATTCAAAGAGCAAATAGACAAACCAACAGAATGTTTATCTGGGAAAGGGTGTTTAGGACAAGGGCATTCCCTCCAGCTCCAGAAGCCTTGCAGACGAGAGACTATTTATTCCATGAGCATCATTGTGTGTTTTGCTTGACTTTACAGCCTTCCCCAAACTTCCTGAACAGTTTGTTGCTATAGGAAACAGAATAGCCCAGAAGAAAGACATTGATCCCATGTGCTGCTCTCATGCTTTGAAATTCAACAAAATGAACTTACTATGTTTTGCACATTTGACACTAACAACCTTCTCATACAGCAAACAAGTGCCTCAAGTAGGCAGCAGCTTCCTGTCTCTTTATAATACATTTGCTCAATGGACTTGTGGAGCACAGTGATAACCTGTGAGCAAATCACCCAGTCTTAACCCAATGGTTATCTGAATTTATACAAATTATGTAAAATCAGGGTGGACTTGGCTTCTTTATGAAACTGATGATTTACTTTTCACTTCAGAGCTATGATGGAACACAGTTTGCAGGGAAGTGAAATTCAAGATGTCTTGTGCATCCTCCCAGCTGAGGAATGATCTGCAAAGATAGAAAAACAATAATCCTACCATCAAAAGGAGGGCAAAGGTATCAAAGAAGATCACAGGAGGATATAATCTTTATCAGGAGGAAGAAGATATAATCTCCTATTATAGCAAATACAAATCTCTAATGCAATCCATATGATTTCACTATTGTTACCACAACAAAAACAAAACCAAAGAGTAGCAAGGAAATCTGAGGTTTGTCAATTTTGCTAAAAATGTCATTTCCCCTAGAAAATGCTTTGAACATGTTGGAAAACAACAAACAACTTTTCCAAAGAACTTCAAACACCTCACACAGGAGGGACTGACAATCCCCCAAAAGCAGGCTTACTTCTATTGTACTGGCTTTCTTCACTTCTAAGAACAAAGAATCCAGCCTACAGACTTTGTAGAAATCAAAGGGGCACTGAATACAAGGGGAAGAAAACCTAGCTAAATGGAAAACAAACAAACCCCTGCATTTTGCCTCCTCAACTAAGGGCAGAGAAATCTTGTTTTTCTCATTTAGCTTTGACTTCTTCTAGAAGTTCCCTGAGTCTTCTCAGCTGGTTTTGTGAGCATTCATACAGTCCTTACAGACTTAAGTGTCACATCATGAAAGGAGACAAGAGAACCAAAATGGACAGAAAAGTGAGGCAAATCTCCAGCACTAAATCTTGAAATGATATTTTACTTTATCAAGTCAAATACTTTTTACTCTGTCAAATCCTGGTGCTCCTGCATAGGTACAGAGTGAAACAGTGCTCCTCTCAATGGCAATGGAAGTAAATGTGACCTGGTGTGAAGCTTTGGTTCCTCTCAAAAATTGCTTAGACTATTAGTTCCTCTAAATAATCAATTATCAATCTTCCTATTGTTCTTCTATGATTGATCTAAATCACATATTCTGTCATTTGATATTTCATTTAATTAGTTATGCTGATTCTATTTTATTTTTAAGAGTTTCAACAGACTACACCTTAAAGGATGAGTTACACATTGTGCTGATATTTTTCAAACCTTTATTTAGCAGAATGCATATTTCAGGATCTGGATATCTCATGTTCTTGCTGAGCTGCATATCTCACCAGCCAAACACACCTCAGTGGAGATTTCCAGCACAAAGTTTCCTGCACTTTACCGTGCAAATGCATACTCCAGATTAAATTATATGTAGTTTAGGTGAAGACAGACTTTGTATAGCAAGACAGTTGAAAATTTACATGCTAAATGGATTCCACTATCCATAAAGCCATACAACCAATCTAGATTTTGCTTTTAGGTGTCTTTTTTTCTTTTTTAATTTGTGGATGAGAATTTGCCTATTGGTGAAGATATTTTTCACTCAGGGAGCACATGAGCAGACAACATGGTAAGAACAGAAATCTGCTCTTTCTCACCAATACTTTTGGTTATACATAACAAAGTAATGTCTTTTCTCCAAATATGAAAAAATAATTTGAAGTTGGAATGTCTCAACACCCCATATTAATCAGAAAGAACATTGTCTCTGGTTCTGATCCAGCCTCTTCCCAGGATAAACTTATGTCTTCCAGTTTTTAAATAAATTGTGAAGGATCACTGCAACAGAAAGCAGTGATTTCAAGTGATGGTATCAGCAGGCAAAGAAGTGGCACTTAAAAATTTCTGTAGTTTACTCATTTGGCTAAAATCCTGATTCATAGCATTTAAGGGATACTTTCTACACTTTTTTATATACCTGGTGAAAAAAGGAATTTCTTAGAACAAAGAGAAACAGAATAGAAACAAGCACAAGCAAGCACAAAGAGAAAAAGATATACCAAGAGGAAAATCCTTACTGTGTCATAAGTCTCCTTGGTATATCTCATCTTATAAATAATTTTTAGAGTAAGGAACAGCTTCCACCTTCGAAGGAAGTCTGCAAAGCCTCAATTGGTACTTCCTGAGATCAGAGAAAAGGCTCTTACTGACTTCTATATGACATTTTGGAGTGCCTGTGATTTTCTTTTCATGTTCTAAAGGAAGAGCCAGGAAATCTCTCTGCTTTTACCTTAACACTGGGACCAGACATCATCTAATGAGGACAGCAATTCTTTTCTTTTTGTGCTAGTACTATGCCATGTATAATAGTGTAATTTAGAAAGAAAGCAAATTGAAGAATAACACCTTGCTTATTCTTCCACCTTGCTCCAAATAACTCTTACTCAAGCCCAATCCTTCCTTTCCTCAGAACCCCTGCAGGTGACTGCAGCTGGTTTGTGTATTTGGCAGACAGCACAGGTACACAGGTCTGTGCACAACCCTTCAGTGTAACTTCAGCTTTGGCTGTGACACTCATTCATATCTTCTAATTGTTCATATGGTTTGAACTTGGCCTTGGCAAATTTTTCAAGACAAAATCCTTAATTAAAAAAATAATAATAAAGCATATTGAAATAAATCATGCTGATATCTGCATATATCTTCACAACACTATTCTAGTTTCTAATTCTACTAAATTCATCCCGTTAATTTTTAGATAAAATTGATTACTGTTTACTTTTTTACTTTGTGCAATAACCCTTGTGAGCAACAGCATTTTCAAAACTACTGAATTTTTACTAAGTTCCAGTTCCCTCCAATTTTAGAATATAGGAGAATAATTAAGGAGGAAAATCACAACAAAAGATTACACAAACAAAGTTTCTGTCTATTGATCTTTTTTTCCTTTTAAACTAAAAGTACATTGAAAAGCATCATAGAAATCTGAGAAGAAAAAATTAAAAAGCAAGTATTGTTAAAGGTTCTTAATATTTTTATGGTTATATCTTCAAAATATATCCTATCTTTAAAGTGTTGGATTTTCCTCCATTCCCCAGCCCCCAATTTTTTTTATGTTTTTTAAGACAAGCTTCAAGAAATGAATGATAACTTCTTGTGCCAGTGTAAAAATCATCGGACAAAGAGCAGGCAGATGACATCACAACCTTTTTTTTTGCTGCTATTTTTAATTAGGTGATGCTCAGATGATGAAGTAGCACCATTTTATTAATTAGGCTTATATATCTTTCTCTAAATTATTTGTCTGCACACTGAGAGGGCTATTAAGTGTCTTCAACAGCCCACCCCACCATTATATGTTGAGGGGGGAAAGAGAGAAAGCCTTCCCGAAAGAAGGAGTGGGATGACGATGTATTAAATGTAAATGGAATTCCATTTTCAGCACGCAGTCAGTGATGTATGAGCTCAGAACCCAACTCGTGCTGCATGAAAAATAGGAAGGGCTGGAAATCAGCTGCACTACCAAATGGAAAATCTCAGAAGAAAGCACCACCATTGCTCAGCTCAGCTGATTTACATCAGGAGGAAAACATCTCTTCCTTCAGCTGCTTGCATCTATTTTGCTCAGCCTCACAGTATGCATTAAATATTTCGACCTTGGTGCCAAAATCACTTGAAATAGAAAACGTGGATGATAAACAACAAAAGGAAATGGAAAAACTAAGGCCAAAGTAGGAACCTACCTCATTTTAATAAATCAAACCACCATCTGGAAAGAAAAAAATGCTTACTGGCTAAATGTGTATTGAGGTATCTCAAAAGTAATATAGACTTATTTTTTAAAAACTGTAAGGATAACCCATCTCAGTTGAAAAATTATAACCTAGATTTTGACCTTTGATTGCTCAGTCTGAAAAAATTGTGTGTCCATATTTATCGTAATTTTTGTTCTAAGTGGGCTAGAATCAGTTCATAACCATTTTTCTCTCAATGAATGAAGATTATTTTAAACCTTTAGTCAGAAAAAATACTCAGTTCTAAGAATTCCTTACTACCATTTCTCATTTTACTCTAAGAAAGCTAGCAATAATACCAACTTTTCTTTTTCCTTTAAAGATTACAATATACAATGCCTAATGAATCCTCTTGGCTGTTTCATATTTGACTATACATACAATTATCCTTATTTCAATACAAAGCTTGAAAGGTCCAAACAGGAACCTGTCATGATTTAATTTTTAACTGAAGTGCTGTCTTGGGTTTTCAGTGTAAAACTGACAGCTTCACTCATCTTCAGAAGCCAAAGTTGAGAATTTATTTTATACCCTCTAGAAAAATTCTTCAATTCAATGACATTTATTTTTCTGGTTGCAGTCATAGCTCTCAAATGAGATTCACTATTCCAGGCAATGGAAACTTTGCTGCACACTAACTTGTACTAGAGTGGCTGCAGAACAATTTGAAGCAGCAGACTTTAAAATATGTGTACATTTAACCATATAAATCACATGACTCCATACCTCTCCCAAGATTCTACCAGAATCTAATCTCTAAATGAAGTTTATGCCCTCTGTATTTCCCTGTCATAAATCTTTTTTTTTATGACTATAATTTTGAATTACATCATGACTTTTAATGGAGGACATGGAGAAGTCACATGGCCCTTGAATAGTGAATGAGTTAAGGGTTTATTTTAGCTCCTTGGAAATGCAGAATGTGTCAAAACACCGAGGTGATGTAGCATGCATGTCCCTGTTCAGCTCTCCACCAGCAAGATCATCACTTGCTGTAATCAGGGACTTGCAGCATCAGTGGTTGCTTAGCATGCAGAAGTCCAAGTACAAGAGAAGCTAAAACACAACAAGGCCAGCTAATCTGAGCATGAAAGTACAAGTAAGATTTTGTTTAAAAAATATTTTCTAAGTTTTTACAATGGTTAGTTGTCATCTGACATGATTTTCAAATTAGGTATCAGTTTCTCTGTTGAAAATACTTCAGAGGAAGCAGGCAATACTTTAAAATTATCTTTTAAAGGAGCAAAAATAAGTTGTACACATTTCAAAATTCTCAGAATGAAAACAATTGAGGAAGCAGAACCCCGGTTGCACTGAGTGTACTTACATCCCTTTATTCAATTATTTTGTAGCAGTCTGTTGCCATTTCACTACCTTTATATGTTAAAGCACTGTACAAACAAAAGCTTTATTGGAGGGCATCTATTTTAGGGCTCTGGTACCTTTTTAGACCATTGTTTTTGATTTCTGCACACACTGAGAGCCTGTTTTTCATTCATACATGGTGCTTTCATGGTCATAAAAATGACTCATGCCAAATCTTCAGAAGTAATACAAAGAAATGTTGTACAGCAAAAAAGAGAATACTAGAAAGAATATTTATTTCCGAATTCTTACACTACTTAAGAAAAAAAAACCTTTACCTCATGTAAGAAAAAAAAGAATTCAATATTTACAGTATCCTAAACTACTTAGGATAAGTTTCTAGATGGAGAGTAAGTAGAAACTAAATTTAATGAAACTTTGTAAATGCTGTGTAATATTGAGAACAAAATAAACTATAATGGTTGTATTCTGTTACATACAGGATCATTTAGAATTTAATGTTCAGCTCTGCAAATAATTGACTATGTTATTTGATGAGCAACCTAAGTCACAGATTGAATTTCATTCTAATCCTGCACAAGTTAATAAAAAATAAGTATTAAATGCAAGTACTCTGAGACAAAGTATAATCAATCCTAAACTTGGAGAACAGTAGAGATGGATTCAGATCAAGAAAAATCTGAAATAGTTAAAGTTCTGATGTATTTAAAAATTGTCCTTCCATTATCCTGAATCAAATATTTTATCTGTATATCATAACATTATAATAATCTCAGCTCAGACAGAATATGCTATTATCAGGAAATTATACATATTCAAAATTTATACTCTATTTGTAGTTGTCATGTACTTCATTTCACAAATTTAATAGCTGTAGTTTCTCAGCTTTTTTTTTTCTCTCCCTTTATATAATTCCACATTTTTCCCCAGTTCAGTTCTCTATCTGTGGCCCATCCCTGCTTTCCTCTCTTCAATAACTAAATTCACGACTGAAGCATGACTGTGCTTCTCATTAGTGCAAGACTTTCCTTTTTAACTTTGCCTTTGTTGCAGATTCATGAAATGCCTTTTGAAACTTTTCAAGATGACACACACTTGAAGAGCAGATTAAAAACAGAGGAAAATGAACAGTAATGAGCTCATTTCCAGAGAAAATCTCTCATTAGCATGAGGTCTTTTCTGATTTCTCAAGAAAACCCAAACTGGTCTTGGGTGCAGCTCCTTCTCTTGCATTCAGGACATGTCCTGTTGTTGGGATTGGAGGATTGTTGAGGATGGGAGACAGGGGGAGGAAGAGAGTCTAGTAAGTATCTTTTTATTATTTTTATTAGAATATCACTTTATCACTGAAAACCCAATTTAGAGGTGAATTAGGGGGAAAAGTTGTACTAGTGCTTCTGGTTTTCCTTTTTCCTTCCTGTTTCCAGAATTTGTTTTAAAGGATGGTGTGGCAGAGGGTTTCATCAACATTCACAGCACTACAAAGAAGAGCTAATGTTTCTATCCTGCTACTGGAAAAGTCATGACCTCTCAAAAACTTCATTAATGTGTTACTTCAGAGCAGTCACGGGTCTGGTGGCTGTGTTCCTTAACTTGGATGAAAGTGTAGTGCCTGCCTGATATAGCTGGATTTTGGGTGGCTCTCTTTTTTCATTTAGATGAGAAATTGTTTTTTTGGGTTTTTTTGGTTTGTTGTTTTTTTTCCCCCATCAATGTGTGTGTTAAGTTTAAACATAACACTAAAACAACCAGGAAAAAAAAAACCAAACCAACAAACTATAGCACCAGACCCCAGCAGAGCTTTTCCTCCTAACCCCACACAAGAGTTCCCTCATCAGCCCATACTAGCTGTAGGATGTTTCATTTTTCTCTAAGGCAGGGAACATCCCGTTTGCAGGGAATTCCAGCAGCACCCAATTTTTGATGCCAAACCCAGAAACATTCTACTAAATTCTTCTACCAGATCTTATGCCAGATGGATTTTTTTTCTCCAGGTTTTAACCATCAGACTGCAATCTTTTCTATTACCAGCAGAGAGCAATGCAATTAAGCTCTTTTTTAAAAGGCTTTACAAGGCAGCTCTGCAAGCTCCTCCAGAATGTCCAAGTTTTTGATTTTGCTTTGGCCTCATTTCCTCGTGCTGATTGTTTTAATTTTAAAACTTCTATTGATCTTGTAAAGGCTCATACTGTTTACATCTCTTTTACTGCCCAAAATGCATAGATGCATTCTCAATGCCTGAAAATCTCTCTCTGGAAAACCAAGACAAAACCCTCTCTGCCACCATACTTTTCTTGGTCTCAGTCCCCCATCTGAACATAAATGTGGCTATGGCATGCCTCACACCCATAAAAAAATCTACACATTAATAAACAGTTCTAAAAAGACTCTCAGAGGTACCTCTTGAAATGAATTAATGGGCAAATTGGAAGGAAATCAACTGAAAATACATGATAAATGTAATTTAGTTCTTTCTACGGCTCTGCTATTCACTCATATTCATCTGTGCAGGCAGGCAGTCGCATACATATGAAATGAAACCTCACTTTCCAAGTGTAACTGCAGGGAACTCTGCACTGAGCACACACAGCAAAGTGTTATTTTACAGCACACGGGTTTATGGGTCATGAGAGCCCAGGAAATGTTTGTAAAGATTATCCCAACGATAAGGCTCTCTGCTTTTATTTGCTGAAGTCTAGATATATTCAGACACCTAGGAGCTTTTTAGATAGATAACCAAGGCTCAGAAGAACAGAACAGCCATCTGTCAAATTCATAAAATCTCACAGCACTACAAACTGCATTAGAGTTTCATAATTCATGAAGGAGTAATATCCCCCACTGAGATTATAACCAGTCAAGACAACACCAAAAACAACTGGTAAATCTGTCAGTGGGAGTTCCCTCTCCTTGCCTGTAAGGAAAAAGAACTACGAAAGAGCTGGAAAATAAATTCAAAGTATTATCAGCACAGAATAAAAAACTCCATAAGCTGATTGGAAATCAGTAGCTTTACTTATTTCTCATCTAATTTGCACCAAGATTTACATGTGTAGGGAAACAGTAAACACAGAGTGATAATTCATTTCTCTGTATCAATACATAGATTCCAAAAGGCAAAAAGAGTAGTCTTATGCCAAAAGTACTTAATTGTAGTGCAAAAAAAAAAAAAAAAAAAAAAAAAAAAAGTTTGACTCTTTTTCTCATTGTTTTTATGGCAAAGCATTTGGTGCCTTCAGTTCACTGTCTGGCACACAGTAATAGTATTTCCTGTGCACCTTTATATCTGTTGATGGTTTGGGCAGCAAGACAAGATTGCAAGCTCTGCCATGAGTCAAAGACTCACAATAAAAATCATCCCTTGCCTGCTTATTCTGCAGAGAAACAAGTAGCTTATACTTTCCAAAGTTCAGCTGAGAGTTCTCAATGGTATTGTAACGTCACCAATAAACAGTAAAATGCATCAGGAATCCAATATTATTAGAAAACAGAAAAACCTTTCACACAAAATGTACATTTTCTAGTAGACTACAAAAATCTGTGAGTGTTCCTACTGGCACATCACTGGATACATGAAACCACACAGGAAACAACATCCTCTGGCTCTGCTTTTCCAATTCATTTCCTCCTAAGAGTCAGGAGAAAGGCTCATAAAGAGAAGACTAGCATCATCTGCTTCTATGTCACTCCTTTGCAGCTCACAGAATCTAACTACCACTTGCAACTAGAAAATAGGTTCTTTTTTTCCATGTAAGTAGCTATTATAGAGGCAAAAATCTCTTCCATACCCCTTTTATCTGTCATGTACTGCTGGCTTTTGTTCTCAAGAAGTCAGAAAGGATCAGATGACTTGGTGCATTAGAAGTTCATAGTGGGGAAAAAAATATTTCATCTTCTTTTACTGGAGAATGATAGACAAGAAGACAAAATTACCAAAATGCTTATCAGAGTATCTCTATAACAAATAAGTGTAATGGTGCCTGAAAGTTAAAAAGTTTTTGTCATCTGACAAAAAGTGAAGCACAGGAGGGAATGGTGAAGCTTTTATTCTTGCAGACTATTTAAAGGTGTAAATGGTTAAACAAGTAACTGAGAGAAAAAAAAAAAACCAACATTGATTTAAATCTTTTTATGGACAAGATGAACTTGTTCTATAAAGGTCCAGTTGTATCTTTCAAATTCCCATAGGTCTGTGTCATCCAGCTGTATTCTCTGATAAGGTGCTAATTGAATGAAAAGTTTTTGGTTAACTCCTGTTGCTGGGATACTCACAGTTTCATTCTTTCACACAGAAAGATATTCTAGTATGTGTGGGACCTGAGAAAACATCTTAGCTCAAGTCAGGGCTGTTAATAAACCTTTTGGAAACTCAGTAATAGTTCAGACTTTAGATACAACTGTGTGCAGTCAACAGAGACTCACATTTTTAAGTGTCATTCCTTTAGGAAATAACACCAATTATTCTTTAGACAAAATACTTCAGATTTCAGTTGAGTTGACCCTTTTGTTTCTAACATTTACTCTGTGCTATCAGATGCAGTAAAAGCTAGTGCTAGATTTGGTTGTGTATACACAGGCTTCACATAGAGATGATTAATGACTTCTGTTCATATGGCATTGCCAAAACTCCACTTTCCTGTGCAGTGCAGCAGCAAAAAAATGATATATTGCAAGGAGTTCAGAGTTCAGAGAATGCCATCTAAATTAATTACCACTTTGGAGGGACTGATTCATCAAAAAAACCTGAAATAATTAAATGTGTACAGCTTTGTCTCAACAAGAACAACTACAAGAGAATAAATGAACAATCAAACACAAACACTTTAATATCTATAAAGTGATCCCAATTAAAAAGTCAGTGTTTGCATATCTTGACCACATCATGGCAGCATAGGTCGTGACATTTGACTTTAGAGCACAGCCTAAAGGGTAGAACTATGCAGAAATGGACTGAGAAAACATGATCTGAGCATTGAAGAAATGACAGTGTAGTTCTGACTGGGAGCAGCTTGGAGCTGTTCAGCATGAACAGCCACACAGCACCTGCCCATGCTTGCAAAAAGCAGTGGCTCCAGCTGAATTCCAGAAGCAATCAGAACAAAACCCTCCCTGACTCCCTAGAAAGCAGCAGGGTGTATAATTTAAAAAGCCATCCCAGTTTCAACATTTTAAAAAACACTTTGTATTACAAGGTAAAAAATTCACCAGCAATTCAATGTGGATGAGGGCAAAAGCAAAAATGTCTCTCAAGCTGGATGCCAAAACAAGCACCCAAAGCCCCAAACCTGAAGGAGCTAGTTAAAGGCTGCAAAACTTCCTTCAGGTATGAAATACTGCTTCAAACTCAGAAATATGAAAGATAATGAAAAACACCTTTGCCATTATATTATTTACTTTTTTACTGAAATAAATTTTCATATATTCATGCGACAGTTTACTTTTATTAGCCTTAAAATGCAACTTTTTTTGCACTGAACCAATATGATACCTTATATCTGATAAAATTCTCAACAATAATGGTAAGAGCTAAACACACACCCAAACACATCCTTCTGGAAACATGGGAAACCATCCATCAGCATTCAAGACAATTAAGTGCTTATCTGATTTTCTGCTTCATTGCATATTTTTTCTCCCTTGTTCAGACACAAAATGTTTTTTACCCATGTTCATTTAAGTGATCCAGAAAATATCATTCTGTTTTCTGCTCCCAAAATGGCCTAAGCAACTAGTGATTTTGTTTCATCAAACCATTTAATGCAGAGCAGTAGATTTTGTAATTTCTGGTTAAACCCATCATTGCATTTGATGTCCATATATTTTTATTTTAAAGGAGAACAAGCTGATCATTTTTGCATGTTTTAACTAATTAATGTAACTTGCTGAAATTTTATGGCTTGCAGCTTTTTGCATAAAAGAAGTTTGTTTCTTTTGAAGAAGGGTCTACTCAGTATTATAAAGGCACATAGAAACAAGAATGCTACTATTGCTTTAAACAGAAACTTGGATAGCATTTTGAATCTTAGAGTTGCAAGATTTGGGTGCCTAGTTGCAGAGCAATGTGGTAGCACTAAAATACTTAATTTGGAACATAATATGAACTTATTTTAGAGCATAAATTATGTAACCCTAGGTTGTCTAAAGCAGTATCAAGATATTCAGGTGTCCAGCTAGAGAGATCTTTGCTCCAATATATCCCACACTGCATTGCTCACAACTGTAAAAGCATTACCTAGACAGACAATAAATTCTGTGTTCCATATATGCACACATATATATGGAATGTCACCTGCTGACAGCAAGAGTTTGAACTTAATAATCATAAACATCAGTAGCTTTTACTCATTTGCCCAAGAGTTCTCTAAAATGGCTGATAAGAGGCACCATTTAAACAGCATTCAACAACCCCACCCCCCCAAAATAACAAAGCTTTGTTTCCCTCCCAAACGATTTTGATGTTTATAGAAAGCAGTTTATGCCATGAATTTCCCTTCTGCATCAATTATCCACTGGAATGAAACAATCTACTGGAGGGAAAGAAAAGAACACACTTCAGAGTATTCTCTTACCATCTGGTCTTTCATAGACATGCTGTCAAATCACCTTCACAGAAGTACTGAGATGTATAGCAAAAGTGTCTTTTTTTTTTTTAATCTTCACCTGAGATTAGAATGAGGAAATAACAGAGGGTTCATCAATAGATAACTCATCTCACAAGACTCCCCTGAGTGCATGGGTTTTTCTCCTTTTCCACTGCTGAAGAATGGCATATTTGTTGAGATCATTGTCCTTGTGACAATTACATGACTGAAACTTGTAATACCATTTAACTAATAACAGCAGTGCTTTGGCTGTGATTCTTTTAAGCATCCAGAATATGGAGAACTGGGCCTGGGCAGGCAAAGTGAAAATTGCACTTAGAGATTAACATCACAAAATGCAATTTTTTCGATGTGTTTCAAAATGGACAGTTAATAAAGTGACTATCATAAGGGCCAGAAGAATATTGGGAAGACAGAAATTTTGAGGAAGAACAACTGCTATCAGGATAAAATCATTCAGAATATCTAAGACAAGGCAATTTTATACAAAACACTCTGAGACTATGTCATATTGTAAACTGGAAGAATTAAATAAAATATAGAACAAACAAGTACAAGGCAAAGAACAACTACATAACTATTTCAACTGCTTCAACACATTAAATTAGATTGGAGAAACTGCCTATAGAACATGGAACAGTAATACTTAGCATTCAATGAGTGTTGCCTACCAAATAACAACAGGATTCCATTGAATGGTCAAATTCATGTCTCAATTATAATTCTGTAAGTCTGGGGTGAACCTCACAAATCAAATAACCCCAATTATTGTGATTACATTTAAAAGAGTCTTAACTGACCATAAGTATTAAATCAGCAATGATGCTCGAAGATATCTGCCAACATACAGCCATAGTTGTAATATAAAATAAAGTGATTGAAATGTTACTGAGGAGAGATTAGGGAATGTCACAAATGTACAAGTTTGTTAATTGCATGGGCCAAATCCCATAGTTACTACAATTGAAAAGAGAGCTGTACAGGACATTAACATATTTTTGTGTCTAGCTGTTGTTTTTGGAACTGCAGTTACATGACCATTGCTATCATTCTTTAGGAGGTTTGTTGGGAAATGCATCAGCTTTGACAATAAAACAAACAGGGGACAGCCAGAAGAGGAGTTCAAGGAAATCTTTCCACCCCAAAAATTACTTTCTCAGCTTCCCACTCACTACCAGTATTCAAATACCTCATTGTGCCTTATTCAGTGTTTCTCTTCTGATTGCCAGTTGTCTTTTCTCTTCTGGGTAGGAAAACCCAGAAGTGGATTCCAGACCACCACATTCCAGTAACTCTGTCGTGCAGACACGTATCATTTCACAGCCTGCATTGGCATTACAGTTCCATTCTTATTTCTGTGACAGAAACTGTAACAAGAATAGGATTAGTAAACCAGGAAACTCTTATGATGGTGATTGTAATGAGGAAGGAGAGGAAAAAAAAAAAGCAATTTTCCCCTATTCTTATACTTTAAAATTACACTTGTGCTCCTGCAATGAAATCAGTGATGTTGGTAGGAATCAGAAATGTCTCAGAATAATAATTTATGAAAATATCAGACTCCTCTTAAGCATAGATACATATGCAACCAAACTGATTTTAATTAACATTTTATATCAGAACTCATCAGAACAGTCAAAGTGTTAGTAATGTTAAACTTTCTCCAACAAAAATTCAAAGCAGAGAATCATCTGTAAAACTGTTGCAATGGAGCAGAAACAGGTTGGGTATTTTTTCCCCAGTGCAATTTTCTGCCTTAGTGAAGAAGCACACATTAAAAGCTTGGTTCATAGCATTCCAATATCCTTTGTAATATTTAAAATCCTTTTAAAGTTGGTGTGATGCTTCTTATGCCTTTTTTCCCAATGTTAATTATTTTCAGCCTAAAAAGTAATTGGGTATTGTCTCTATCCTGTGGCTTTTCACTTGAACTAGTGGACTAAGACAACATATTATCAAAAATCAACTTGGAAGAGAATCAAAGAAGGATATTTGATAAAGATCTTTGTTACAAGTCGGACCATCTCATCTAGCATAGTTTTCCCTCTGTTAATGAACCATTTTTACTCAACACATTTGATTTCACTGGTGGTTCTTTCTCACTTTTTCAGTTTATAGGACTTTATACGCTGCAGTTCCTCCCCTGAAACAGAGCAGCGAATCAAATCAAGCATGACTGGATAAGTGTTTTCTAAATTTTAATTACCAGCAAAGCAGTTTCATTCATCTATTGTCAAAAGTTAGAAACATCCTTTCTCAGTCAGGTAATTAGCAACAAGAGCATCAGAGTTGTCAGCTGCACTTTAAAAATGCAACCACCCCTTCAGGTACCTACCATAGCTTGGGAGTCTCATGAAATGTGAGATGTCCATAAAAACTCAACAAAACATCACATTCAATTACCACCTTTTGATTAATTACCGAAGACAGGATTTTTAGACTTCTCTTGATGGATTCCTTGAAAAAGATTCAAAACAGCAGGATTCATCAGAGAATCCAGCTCTGAAACATGGAGAAGGTCATGAGGCATCATTCATGTTTTGAAACCCTATGTTCTGAAGTGAAGTGCTCACAGCATTGATTCTGTACATGTAACTCTAATTTATGCTACAATTTTGCTGGGTTTCCTGAATTAAAAGCTGTTCTCCCTAGGAGCTTGATCAAACACATACTTTTCTAACCCATCTCTATGACCCCACAGAAACAGCTCATCTAAAAAGTGGTTTCAGCTACTCTCTCCCCACCTATAGAGTTTTGCTCACGATTTCTCAGGGGATGGATATAAATATAGCCTGAATTTTAGATATATCAGATCCCAAATCTAACCTTCTGCAGGAGGCATCATATTTCCTACCAAGGATCTAAGGCAGAGACTCTGTAAGTAGAGCCTATACGGAATTAATAAATTAAGTGGAAATCTGGGAAAAAATTTGGATAGTTTTCATCTGGTGCTGTAGGATTTGTTACCAACATAGTTGAAAAACTACCTAATAAAATCAAGATATAGTTATAAAAAAATCATATCTGGGTTTTATAAAAATACAATCTTTCCAAATTAAATAATTTGACTCTTCAGTATGGCAAGTTGGAGGAAGGCTATTTTTTTGTTAATATTGAAATCATCCATCAGATATCTCTAAAACTCGCAAAACTGATACGTGAACTACTTGCACATTTGATTTTTTAAACCTCAATGCATAATACTTCTTTCCAGAACAGAAGAAAAAAAAAATATAGCAGCTTTCAAAACATTAACTTGGAAAAATACTCAAATGTTTTTGTATTCTGTCACCTCCCCACATTGCCCTGAGCAGTTTATTTTGAACATGGCATCTGTAAGAGGTGTGAGAAAAAAAACCAGAATGGATCCAACTTGCCTTATTTTGGTCAACAATTCACCAGCAGGGAAACTTTGAAACTTTTCTAAATGATATTAAGATGGATGATCACATTTTTACCCTCTTGTCTCTTTATTTTCCCTTCTTCAGGTATATTCACAAGAGCTTTTTTGAAAGTCTAGACAGAGAGTATGTAGAATTTCATTCCAGTATCTATCAGAAAAATGAACACTTTTTTAAAAATCATATATTATGATCTGTTGTGTGTACATGAAAGTCTTTTGGAAGAGATTTTACTCCTCCTGAAGTTACATATTACCTCCCTTAACCTTAGAAGAGCTATATGCTATGTATCTCAGAATAAACAAGAATATATTACTTTGGAAGCCCTGTAATTAGAAAATTACTGTTTTTAAACCCAGAGGCACTATAATTAATTACTTTTCTGTACGTGTTTGAAAGTTTTATTAATTTTTTTGGTTTAAAGTGAATAAGTGCATGGAGTTTAACATTTCAAAGCTATATGAAAGTATCTTAATTTTTGAATAATTAAGTTACCTTACCCAGACATGTCAAAATCTTTCTAGGGTAATCATGTTTTGTGCAGATGTCTGATAAAAGCAATGGTTACCTTAAGTATTTCAGTAAGCATGGAAATTGAGGGAAAGATATTAAATGAGGTGTACTTCACATGGAAGATCATTAATATTTTCCAGTTCTTCCTTACACAGAAATAATATTTCCATTATATAATGCTAGTGAAGTTAGTAAATAGCTTATTACACCTGGATTCTTTTCTATATTTTTTCTCTAGACTGTGACTTTTACAGGCTTATAGAAAAATGTTAGCTTAGCAGATGCTCTCCTGAAACCCAGATTGTTTTACAGCTAGAGACAAGAAGAAAAAGTGAATTCCAGTGAATGCCACTATTCTGTATATGGAGCTATTTGATTCTAATACTTTCATTAAGACAAAATTTCATTGAATGGAACAAAGAACAAACTAAGTTATATCACCAGAAAACTTCTGTATCTTCACAAGTAGTTTCACACTAGTCTGCTAATTTTGTGCTCTGCAATTATATATATTAAGTGATAAAAACTTATTTTTTGAAATAGCTTAAACATGAAGGAGCAGGACATCGATCTCCATAAGGTTAAGACAGGCTAAAGAAAGAGGACAAAATAAGATATTTCATTTATAATCACTAGAGCTTCTTTCCAGAACAAGATTCACAGAGCTAAAGTGCATTATTTATGCTATTTTTGTAGCTTATGGGTCAGTAATTTCTGATTATATTACAAGCTGTTTAGATACATTATACACCATTTGAAAAATGGAACCTGTTGCTTCTAAGGACTTTTAAACCAATATCAGATATCAAGATTGCAAATACTGGTCCTCTAATAGAATTTTTTTCAAGACACTAAACAATCAAATAAACACAGGCTTAGTTCCTTATTCTCTCAAGAGAGTTAGAAAATTGAGACATCAGGAATTTAAATCAGATGTCATTTAGGTTTATGACTGCATTTTAATATTCAACTCAGTGAATCCTGATGCCAACACAAGGGGGAATTTCTCACCTAAACCACCTTCACCATCTAATGTAGGTCTCCCTTCCCCATGATTTATACATCCCAGCCTTTTACATTCACATCACAGGTGACTCAACAGATCATCCAGTTTACTGCTCCACTCAGCAAGATCACTGGAGTTGTTCTCCCCATTTGTCTGCACTTTGGCTGAGCTAGAATAATGAACTAGAGCTGTTTTTATCATAGAAGCTACAAGCTCCTGCAGACACATTTCATAGAGTTTAACGTGTCAATAAGATGCTAAAAATAAGTGTTGTGATACAGAGATAAAACAATCCTAGAGAAAAAAGACAGAACTTGACAGACTGTTGGTTAAAGATACTTTATACAAATATATCCCAAATGTAAGAAAAGCCCTGCATAAAAATTATCTCTGTATTACTGAAGAAAATAGTTTTATAAAAAATATAAAATATTAATTAAAGTATTTTCTTATGCTCAGGAACTCAGAATATCTTTTCTAGTGTCCTTTCACCTGTGCAAAGAACATTTCAGGGAAAATTAGTGGATGGTGGAATAAAAGTTCATTAGTTACTGAACCTAACTTCCTAAACTGAATATCATGTCCTCTTTTGCACATAATTTAGAATGATTTAAGAATTTTTCCAAGGCAAGGCATGAAAAAAAGAACAATTGTTTAAAGTTATTCAATTTGTGTTTAATCTTATTTTCATTTAGGAGTACAAAGGAAACAAGTCCTATTTCATAAATGGCTGTAGGGCAAACCAGTGATTTTTAGAAAATCATGTAGAGGAAGATGATTTTATATGTTTCTCTTTTAACTTTTGAGTAACAGCAACACTACATTATTTATTTTGTAAAAGAGATAAACCAGGATGGTAATTGGAATAGCTTGTTGACACCCAGTCTTAGTAAGAAAGAAAAATCCAGATATCTTTCTTTTTGAGTATTATTTCAATTTTTGTTACATGTTTCTTTTGGTTAGAGAGAGAAATATCCTGTGAGTTTATAGACTGTAGAAAGAACCAGACAATATCCTCAGGTGGTTCTAAAGAATACATAGCAGCTCAATCAACAGTATTTTTCTCCTACCATGCTAAATAAATATAAAAGTTTATCCAAATAGACAGAGAGATACAAGCTCACTTTTGAGAATGAAGGCTTTAGTTGACAAGGGAAAAAAGAAACTTTTCAAATACTTAACTAATTTGACTTCTCTCTGAAGCATATTGGTTTACCAGAAATTTTACCCAGAAGGTATTTTTAATGAGCTACTCAGAAGATTTTTGTGCAAGAGAGGTTTAATACAAAGGCAATTTGTCTTAGTAATTCACATGTGTTTTCTATACACTAAGACTGAATGCACTTAAATATTTATGTGTCTTTTATATTTCCTTTTGGCTAGAAATAAAGTGGGCTAAACTTATCTAAAATGCAACTTTACTCAAAATCTGGGTTTTAACTGTACATGAGTCTCTTGTTCCAATATCTGTTCAGAAATGGTTTCCAAACCTTCAGAGTTAAATACTGTGCGAGAGCACATTAAAAATAAATTAAAAAAAAAAAAGTAGTGGAATCAAGACAAGGAGACAAACTGCAGTAGGAAAATCAACCCAAAAGAGACATTTTTGTCTCCCAGGACACTGCTGAGCTGATTCTCAAAGAAAACACTTAAATTTTTAATATTAATGTAGATGCAGAAATGGGGACATGTGGAATAAAAGCAGTAAGTACAAGGATGTTATCTTTATTTTTTCACTGTACAGGTTGCAAGAGAGAAAGAGTAAAACATATCTATTGACCAACACAGAAACTTTCTTTTTTATCCTGTTCTTTGCCAACAAATTTGAGACAGGAGAGCCACACTAAGACAATTCAACATCTTGCTATTGCTCTGGTAGCCTGAATCTGATAATGGTCAATTGATCAATTGGCTATAACACCACAGTGCATTTCAGAGAACCATAGGAGACAACTGAATTTGCTCCTGGTTTAAGCTGAGAGCAATTCACAGAAGTCTGACCAATATAAATAGAAAAATTTTGCCTAAATATTATCAGAAAGGAAACTCCTTCAGTAGAGGTAGGGACCTTCTGCACATATAATTTTAAAAAAGAAAGCCATCAAGCCCATAGCATTAGAAGAATATTTTGGAAGCATTATTTATCAAATGATAAAATGCATATTTAAGCAAATTTACCAAGCTGTAAAAATTAAAGAAAAAAATCCCAAATCATGCTGATTCATTAAGCTTTGTGAATGTGCATGAAAATTTAATTATGAGAAACTGAAGGAAGTCGTCAGACTAAAAGAAGTCATACAGATAAATTGCTGTGAAATTAACATGTAGAATTTATGCTATAGACCCATTGAGTTTTAAATTTACCCAAGGGAAACTCCTGAAATTTTGAAGCCTGAAGAGCAGATAACGATTTTCAATGCATACACACTGTGAAATTTTCAAAGATAAGGTGTTAGTTTTGCTTCAAGTTTTACTTTGTGTTTTGGAATTTAAAAGACAAAAAAGTAATTTATCTTTAAAATTCAGTAATCCATAAACATGAATGGCCTAAAGTTTGCCATGTTAAGAGAAAAAAAGCCTGCAGTTCAGTTTTCAAGAAAACTTGCATTTATGGACAATCAGCAGGATTATTTTTGGATGCAAGATTATTATAGGAAATGAATAAAATTCAATTAAGATTGTAAAAATCTTCTAGATAAAACTCGTAACATTACTGACATATAATCAAGCACATAATTCATTAAAAGACAAGAGTAATTGTATTTTTTCCAGATTTTTTAATAAAGTACATGCTAAATAATAATTTATCCTCTGCAGGGATAAAAAAAAATAGAAAAAACTTTTCAAATTTAGACAATTTTGATACCATAAAAAAATGTAGAAATAAAATTAATCTTTACATGTCAGATTTTTATAGCAAATAGAAATAATCAGAAAGAGGACATCTAATCCTATATTTTGGGTCTCATCGAGTCCTCTGTGTTTCATTTGAGCACCATGAGTCTGAAAATATTACTAAAATTGTACAGATTATAGGATTAACCTAATTTCTTTATAAACCATAAGTAGTACTACAATATCTGAAACTTCTTAAAATGACAAAAGTAATTATGATTATATGCAAGTAGATCATATATTCTAGTAAAAAAAGCAAAATGGGGAGTATGAGTACATCATCTGAAGCAAACAGAGGACTACAACTGTTTGCAATTGCATATCCATAGATGTGGTAGAAATTACTAATTTGTCAAGAAGCTGATTATCAAGAAGAATAAAATAAAATGAACCTAGTGCTAATCAATTAAATACTCCAATTATATGATAAAAATATGCCAGAAAGCAGACCCATAAATGAAAGGCTTTTACAGTGCTTAAAAGATTACAGCCTGTGCAGGAAAGCATGTTTGATCCTTTGTTTAATTTAGGTAAAGAATTTCAAAGGATCAAAGATTCTGAAAGGTTTTAATGGAACTCTAAAAGATCTATCAAATGCCACAGGAAAAAGCCAACTCTCAACTGTACATCAGCAACACTTGATTTTTAAGGTGGTGGCAGACATACAGAAACTCTATCTGTGACCCTACAGATTAATATAAGAGTAATAAATAAATACAGTGAAGAAAATAATAAGTGAAATTAAATCTCTATGGATTAGCAATAAAGACATCATTTCCATCTCCATATAGGTGTTAAGATATTTATGGCATTTAGAATGCAACTGACTGTGCACTCAAGTACCCTAAACCAACTGATCAAGCTGCTCTATTGATTTTTTTTCTCATCTTCACATCAGGTTTGCTTCACTGGCTTTGTTCCATGTCATTAAAAATTACTGGGTGATATTATGGGGTTTTTTTCATCATAATGGTTATCAGCCAGCAGTTCCACCTACCTGGGATCAATCAATACCCCAGTTTGTATTAAATCCTGGAGTACATTAGTCTCCCCAGCTAGAACTAGATGCTGGGCTTGTATACCCTTACATACCTTCCTAATGCACATCTAAGGATAAGAGTGTTACTGAGTTTCATCCTTGAGATGCTCATCAATGCTGATGAAGCCAAGAACAGATGAATTTATATTTCTTAACTCAAATCAGGGAGCCAACACAGCCCACGGGTCAGCTTAGTAAACTGCATCAAACAATTCTTTTACTGGCTTTGTCTGTATGATTTGAGTCATAGCAACTATGTCTCCTCACTACCTTGCAGTCACACGTCTTTTTCTTACCTTGTCCTTTTCTGACCCTTTCAACATCTGATAAAGAAATAGTGTCTTAATTTCCTTGTTTTTTCCAATGAGGCACCACCTGCTTTGCTTCTTTTCCTACCTACTGTAAGGTCTTGACTAAACTCAGCATGCCTGTCTCACCAGCTCTAGGATATGACCATTTTATCACCCTTTTATCATCCTCTAATGCAGACAAGGCTAGGGGAGTCTCACAGCAGCTCTTCTGCTCTGAATCCAAAGCACTGTTCTACCCCCCCTTTAACTCACAATCCCTTAACTGGAATTATCTACTAGGTTGTGTTTCTCTCAGGCTTTGTGTATCAGCAGACAAAGCCCTTTACACTGTGTTTAATAAGTGTTTCTTTTAAGGTCTAGTGTTTTTGTGATCAGTGGAATACAGTTAACTGTCAGTGCAACATTCCTTCTAATTTAGTCATTTTTTCAAATTTTGTGCAATTAAGTACAACTAGTCTGCTCCAAACATTCTGACACAATTGTTGAACAATAATTCTTGCCTAACTACAAGATTAGGTATTTATTGGTATTGGGTTTTTACCCAAAATTATTCTTTATTTTTCATTTAAAATGAATACTTATGCTGATTGCAAAAAACTGAACAGGTATGGAAACCCCTTGCATGTTCACTGAATAGCTATACAATTTCTCTCTTGAAAGAACACAAAGAAAACTACAACCTTTACCCTTTGCCTGTTCTTCATGAATTCTATCATGCTGTGCATTCAGCTGTACATTTATTGTGGAATACAAAAGTCTTCTACAGCACTGCTTCCAGGCATCTTTTAATAACTGCAGTGTTTGTCTGGAGAGGCACTATGCCATAAACAGTCCTTTCTCTTCACCTCATAACTTTAAATACACTTTTCAACCTTAACCTACACTACTCATGGAGTTTGGTTTAACTTAAAAATATACATGAGATCAAAGGAAATAATTGTCTTAAGAGAAGTGAGATTTCATCTTAGGAGTTAGTATCTAAATGAGTTTTATAAACAAAATCAAACTCTTACTAGCTAAATATTATGCTGTTCTAAGAACAAGTGGGTACACAGACCTCTTATCATCTTCCAAATATTATCAAGGGCTCCATCAAACATAATTTACATTAACCAAGTAGCCAAAATTTAAAAATAAATTACCATTTCTCTATTTTATAAAACTATTATGAAGTTTCACTGAACAGTACTTACAAAACAATTATTTCCAATGATAGCTTTCTAGTACTTTAACTTACAGAACTTTGTTCATAATTTATGTTCATTACTATTCTTCCAATACAAATTTTAGTGACATCCATAGGTATGTTTCCTATAATGTATCCATATGATCCATCCTAAAATGTAAGGGACTTTATTTTTGACAGGGATGGGGTGAGGGGGGGTCTAACTTTTCCCATAATTTCCTTTTCTTTGAAATGTTGCCATTAACTGGTTTCTACTTTACAGTAGAGACTCTGATCAATATTCTTTGTGAGCTCTACTGTCTAACTAGAAGCTAATCCTCAAGAAACAAAACTAATTCAGTGAAATACCCCTACATCTCTCTGTTTTTAAGATACTGATGCTTAAGATTTGTTTGGTTGGTTAAAAGTTTGGCTTTTAAAACTGGATGTTCCAAAAACCCCACATCCCAATGGAAGTATTTTTAAAAAGTACCAGCAATGATTGCACAGACACTTAATAAAAAACATAAAATGTATTTACCTCTTCTAGTCAAGATGCTTTACTGCCTTGATGTAACAAAAGTGTTAACTGTGTCTTTATCCCTGTCCTAAGTAGGTTGTATGACATTTATAGGATGGCCAAGATGGAGACAGATATCTGGCTATAAGGATATATGTATCTTATAACTGTATTTTTTCTTTATTTTCTAGAGCAAAAAAGAAATAAAATATTTAATATCACTAGAAAATGTCTTTATATGTTTCAAAATAACAAAATTTCCAAAGAAATACTTTCAGACATCCACATAAGAAAATGTTACCAAGAAAACAAAGAGATCATTAGACAGAAAAGTATGGTACAGTTTTTTACTTGCTACAAATGTCTGACTATTATATACTCATATACTATGATGATATGATATGATATGATATGATATGATATGATATGATATGATATGATATGATATATATGATGAACTAAATTATAAATTTAAAACCAGCACAGCTGAAGATAGCACTTTGTTGCAGGCTTCAAAACAAGGACAATAACAGGCAATAAGAGTTGAAAGGAAGAATTTTATTTTTTTTTGGAGAGAGACTGCTCTTTTGATTTTGTTTCCTGCTAATAGTATCTTCATGTAGTGCACTAGGACTGTTTATTTGTAGCAGGTGTCTCTCCAGTGTCACATTTGACCTCAAATTTATTGCAAATTGTACCTACTAGCTTTCATTCTTTAAAATGAAAGGCTGCAGAAGGTTCATTTTCTAAATCTGGATTTGTACATTAGAAGTTATTGAAACTATTGGTGAGGAAAAAAAGGAAAAGTTCTTGTCAACATAGCCTTCCTCCTGTCATCACAAACCCAAGGAGGGTGTTTAGATTAATCGTAGCAAAACAGAACTTTTAGAATATATATTGATTTCTTCCTCTTTAATGCTCCCATAAATCATAATCATCATGTGCCATGCCTATGTGCCCTTGATTCTGCCAGCCATGATCTAATCTTATAACTCAAGCTTCCCAGAAAAGAACATTTTTCTTAGTTTTTTTTCTTCTTACATATGCATTTGCCTGCCACTCTGCAGGAATATAGCTGATTTGAGTTAGGGTGATAAGGACATTTCAAGGTCACCAAGTGGATTGATAAATGGCAGGATTTGTGTGAACTCTAGGGTGCCTATACATGAGTTCAGAGGGTTTTTAAAAGAGGTGGTTAGAAATACTTTTTTTAAAAATATTTTTTTTCTTCTTTTTTTTTAAATATACTTAAATCTTTGCACCTTTTGGAGTGAACAAACCAATTAACAATCCACATCTCAGATGGATGTACATTATTTCTTATTGCCTGAACTTACGTGTTTCAGCTACACAACTGCACGAGAATTTGAGAGATTTCTTCATTTTGTTGTTACAATATATTCCATTGGTTTAATATTGATGGCAATTGGGAATTCTGTTTTGGCAATATCACGACCTTCCTCATATTCCTTGCATAATGAGAAAATCAAAACAGAAGTGCAAAACAGTTCTCAATTTTTATATTGAGAAAATGAGACTCTCAGTGAAGTGGGGGCTAGATTATTTTGCAGCCTTACTGTAGAGGTCTTTATGTGGTATATTTAGGAACAAGAAAAATGGGAAAAGCAGGACATGCTTAACCAAGAACACACCAAGACTGTTAACTTCTTGAATCTATGCTTTTCCCATCACTTTCCCACAGAAATAACTGACGTTAAAACTTCTTTCTTTCACTTATATGTTCAACTTCTTCCCAAAAGCTAGTGCAATCACTGGTGTACCTTTCTTCTTCATCACCTACCAGTGCCAGAGCCTGCATTTGGAGTAATGGGAATTCCAGTTTTCTTGGCTGTGGGTACAGCTTTTCCCCTGGATCCTGAACCTTATTCACCAACGCCCCTTAGAGAGCCTGAGGAACCTGCCAAGCCTCAGGCTCATCGCTGCAACTCATCTCCATTGAATTTTATCAGCAGCCTGACACGCTTCTTCTCACCAACTCTGAATTCTTTAATGGAAATATCATGACATTATTCAAAAGCATTCGCTAGCTGAGCTGAATGAAGTAGATGGAAGCCAAAGACAGCAACCCCACAGGAATTTGAACAGAGCAAAGGCTTCTAATTTATGCAGAGATTAAAGTATGACTTGCTAGGAAGTCAAATTCACCAAAACAATTAGGATTTGATTTTATTCTAGTCTGCAGCAGTGCCATTACCTTTCCATCAGGCTACAGAGATGTTCAGCAGAGAATTGCTTTTTATTTTCCCTCAGAATAACAATTGTTGCATTATGAGTTGCTTAAATATTCATTCAAGTTCAAGAGGTAGGAAAAGTTCCCAGACTTAAAATAAAATCTGATGAGGCTCCTTTCATTTTTGTGGCAGGGTAATCAAAGATGTAGGGGGAAAAAATCAACCACCTGACTGCTAAAAAGAAGGGCAGAGCCAACAGTGTGAGCCAATACAGATCCACAGTCTGAAAGCAATAGAAAAAGAAATGTAATGGAAAATAATTATCTCTGACTTGTTCATGTTGATTCATTTTCTAAAAATGCAAAAACAATTAGATGCCTATAATTTTCTTGCTAATTCTAGAATATTTAACCTTATAAAATAAAATTGTGCATTTTCTATTGTCCTAGGTTTCAAAATTTATATTTACTGTTGAGACATACCTTTTCCTGAAGACTGAAGAGGCACACTTCATTTAGTATTTCAGGCTCGAGTCTCCCATTGCCTAATATCTTTTGTGGCTGTTCACTTCAGCTGAGCCTAATATTATTCAGATTCAGTAACATTTTCAGCCTGCTTTCTACTGATAAAAAAACTCCACTCAAGAGCCTGCACAAGATTTCTGAAAAGAGAAGGAGAATGCTCATGAACAAAAAAATTATTGTTCTGGTAATAAAAAAATCCAGGTCACACATTTAGAAATATTTCATTCTTGGTGTCCATAGGCAATCTCTAACAATGGTCTGGTTTAAGGATGAAACAAGTTTCTGTGCACATTGAGTTCTGTCTGGCAATCCTTTCCTGTGATATACTCAGCTTGCACAAAATATATTTGCTCATATAAGAAACACCATGAGTTACAGAGAGAATTCAAACCAGCCACGTATGTCACACCCTTTCTCAGTTTTATCTCATCACAACTACTGACAAGATAAAAAGTGCAATTCCAGAACAACACTAAGCACACCAGAACACATGAAAGGAGAAGCAATCTCACAGTCATGGAGCCAATGAGGAAAGTTCACTCTTGCTTTTCCATCTATTCTTTTTTTTTCTCTTCCTTTTTTCTTGACCTGCCTCCAAAGGGCAAAGGGGAAGGGGAAGGGGAAGAAGTAAAACTGACTGCTAAGAAGAGAAAGCATGTAAGCAGGATTAATCTCAAGGTTGAAAGGACTGGGAGATTTTCTCTTTCTTCCACTAACATTTCCTTCCCTTTCTTCTTCCCTGGGTTTTCCTTTGTTCCTCTTTGCTCTCCACACAATCCACCTTTGGTATACCTCACTAACACTGACAGTTCCCATTGCCTCCCTTTTTGCCTCAGTAACAGTTCCTCCATTGATTGTGGTCATGATGGTTCCTCCACACCCACTTTTCATTTATATCACCTTGATCCTGGGAACAGAGATACAGAACAGTACACAGTTAGGGGACAGTCTCACCTAAGTGAGGGGGCATGCATTCAAACCAGGCTCACTAAAAACCAGAACAAAACTAGCTAATAAAACATCTTCACATGATAGTCAATCAAGTACATTCTCAGAACCATTTGAAACAGGGTTGGGGTTTAGTCCCTCATGCCATCTATGAAAGACAACAGATTAAATCACTGCTTTGCTTTAAATAATTCGGGGTTTGATTGGTCCCATTATGCTAAGCAATTAGGAAAGTTATAAATTAAAGAAATACAAAATGGATAGATCACTCAAAATTCAGTGTGTAAACAAAGTGGGAGTACTTATGATATAATTTACAGAGTATTCAAGGCATTATTATGTTGACAATTCATTCAAATGGCAAGAAATGTAACGAAATATGAAAATGGCAAAACATCAATCAAGTCTCTTGAAAAGACTGCAGCTGAATAAAGGGAAACCCATTAATTTAACCTCATTTGGCCATTTTTCTCCTGTCTGAAAGAAAACCACAGATCTACTCAATGACTTCACAGGGCACAGCAGTTGAAAGAGAGGGAATTAACCAAAAATAAGCCTCCCAGGGAATCTTTGAAATAGATTAATCCATCTGATTCCTAATTTCTTCAAATTAAACATGTCACATTTTAATATCTGGAGACATTTTTAAAAACCTAGAACATTTAAAAAGGAATATCACATAGCAGTATTCTTTTACAGACCAAAAATCAAAGATAGACTTATTGATCCAGGCAAGTGTTTACACAGATATCATGTCAAGGCTGGAAACAGAGCTCATGTCTTTTTTCTCCATATGAGCTAAAATATATGCACTGGTAACTTTTATTTTTTTAATATAAAATCTTCACCAGAAAAAAAAAACTGTCTCAAATAAACTTCTAAAAAATGTTAAGTTTGGAAATCAAAGATCGATAATCCAGGAAACAGGAGAACTGGTGTTGTCAGTTTATGTTTTCAGCTGTATTTTATAATTTTAAATTAACAATTTGTACTATTTTTGCTCCTCAGTCACAACTGCACATGAGGAATAGAACTTAACCAGTACCTACTGACAAGGTGGAGCATGTGTTCTTTTTCAAAACTGTCTGAGATAAAATGAAAGAAAAGAAATGTAAAGTACATTTTAAATTATTGCTGGAAGTCACTGGAAAGCCGACATCACACCCTCCAATACTGAGAAGAATGTGGCTTCTGGAAATCACTGCTATCACAACTGTAGGAGAGAATCTGAAAGTCTCAGACCTTAAAGAGCCTCTGCACACAGCTTAAATTGCTAAAATTCAGCTTTCACTGAAATCGTTACGTTTCCTAACTTTGGAGAACTTGACTCCCTAGTTTCATTTTTTGGAACATCGTGGCTACTGACATAATTTTAAAAAGTTTTAAAATACGTTTTGACACCATGCCATATTTGATAAACTACCAAAGCCTGTACAAGTTTGAGTGAGCTGAAGATAAGAGTTTTTTCAGTGTCCCACCATAAATTAGCAAAATTCACACTAGGGATTTCCAATCCATAAGGAATTTGATCCAAGAAAGAGCATCAAAGAGATGACTGGAGTCACCTTTTACATCTCATTAAACAGGAGGTTACAAGCTTACAAATCATTTTTCTCAACCAAGATAATTTTTTTTTCTTAGTTTTAAATTTTGCTTCACTATTTCAGCATCAGAACACTCTATGGTCTTTCACATGATCTTATTGATATTTAAGCATGAACTCACACATGTGAAGCATCTCAAACACACGTGTATAAATCAATTAGCCTAATAAGAACTCAATTTATTTGAACTGAGATTTCTAAAGTCACTAACATCTTATCCAGCTAACCCTCTCTTCTCCTCCACTTTTTAGCCATGCAGTTGTACCCTGAAACTACAAAGATGGCAAATTCCAGCTCTGTTAAGAGGTTTGACTCAGAGCACTTACTACACTTTGTTTTTCAGGTGGCTATAAGAAGTTTTAAAGGCATAAGGAATCTCTAAAACCTATGCATCAATAGAAACTGCTGCCAAATGAGGAATTTTTACAGATTTTTAAATATGGTTGCTAATAGGAAGGAAAAGCAGTGCTACCATGGCAATTCCTGGAAGAAGAGAAAAAAGACAAAGGTTAGGCAAAAATGCATGAGCTTATCATATGGAATTATATTCTTCCCTGATTCTGGACCTTTTTATCAGATAAAGCAAATTGCTGGCCATGTGCAGAAAGAGTTCTGCAGAGGAGAGACTGAGCAGAATGGGCAAAAGAATCACCATCAGCCATGAAACTACTACTCACTAATTCTGCAGAAAGTGAGAAATCATCCCTTCTCTTTTGCAATATTAGAAGAGATTATATATTGTGGCCACTTAACATGTATTAATGAACTAGGTGCCACTACAGTCACATTTGGGAAAAATAATCCAGATTGTTTTTCCTAAGAATAATAATAATAATCCTTATATTTAAATTTTTATAAATTTTTTTTTGGGGGGGGTTCAAATAAAAACTGAGAGTTTAGAAATATGTAAGTTTAGAAAAATTCTTTTGACAGATGATACTGCTATGGTATCAGATGCACAGCAAGATACATGCAGTGGAGTCTGTATAAAATATATTTCACTATTTTCTTGGAGCTACAGGATTTCGTAGAACACTGACCTACTGTGGATTTCAACATTTTGTTCATGTTGAACTTCTTAAAAATTTGCAAGCATTTAAAATACTCCAGGAGACTGCGCTGAACTGAATACAAAGGACACTGCCATTTCATTTCCTACTTCTGAAAACCAACACTGGGTTCTGCAGCATTTTTATCATTTTTCTGTTGACTGACACCTGGAAACACCCACTTCGTTGCTAGCAGCTTCACTCACTGAATCGTTTTCAATTGAGTTGAAGAAAAGTGCAGTGAAAGTCCATAGATGAAAAATCTTATCTGACTACTGTGTGACTCCTTTTTCTTTTTTTCCTGTTCTTTTTTCACCCTTTTTAAAAAATCCATTTCCTGCACTTCTGTCAGATTCAGAATGTTTTTTTTAAGGAGAATGTGTAATCTCTTTCTAGTAATAATTGTGAAATGTATAAGGTAATTTCAATATTGAGTTCTCTTCTTATAACAACTTTTAATGTGCCAATCTACATGCAAAAATGTTCATAGAGCTTTCATTGTCTAAAGTCATACTTAACAGTAAACTGTAAAAGGAATGGTTGTCTGGAACAGATTTTTTTAATAGCAAATGCAACATATGCCAAAGCCTCAAAAAACATTTGGATAATTTAACAATTATTCAAAATTGTTAAATTCAGTGTTAATTTTCCATACTCACAGTGCCAGAAATATGTTTCAATTTTTCTTGCCACATTTGTGTACATATACAGCATGTGAAAAATAAATGCATTCTCTTTTCAGAAGTAAAAACAAACAGGATTCCTCAAGGATTAAGAAATTGGAATCTATTTGTGAAATATGTTAATTTTATATATCTATACAAGTATGGGGTGGGTTGATCACTGGCCAAACACCAATGCACCCACTAAAATTATTTATTATTTTTCTGAGGTAAGGATTAGGAGAAGTTCAGTACACACCCTCTTCCCATACAACGTGTCTTCCCTCTTAACTGAAGCCACTTCTGATATTTCAGCCTCTCTAAGACACCTGGAAGATATTTCCATACATTGCAACAAAACATTCTTAATTGATTTTCAAATCTTACTTTTCCAAGATATAAAAGTTGCATTGGATGGATACACTCTTGACCAAAGGAGCATTTTGATGTAGTTTATTTAGTTGCTAAAGGTGCAGAAATGAAGAATGTGTGCTGTGAGTATTCACTAAGTGTGATAGTTTTCATTCTTTGAGTTTTTAAGCCTCCCAACCTTCTTCATTGTTTAAAAGACTTAATTTTTTTTTTTTTTAATCTGATCATGCTGAGCAGCATAAGGATACTATGAAAAATTCTGTGGCATCTCTACTTGTGAGCCAACACTGCTCTCAATGAGTGTGGCCACAGATGCTCCCAGGACATTTCCACATAAAAATCCAATTGCATGCATTTTTCTGCTTACAGATATTGCCATAATCAGCATTAGGGACATAGTTCATGTACTACAACACTGAATCTGCCCGTCTAAGCCCTCTTCAAAGTAATATTTTCTTCTTTTTTGCTTTAGTACGAACAGCAGCATCTGACCAAAGAGTATACTGTCAGTTTATATGTATATCCCAGGAAACTGGGCAAAATTTATCCTTATTACATTTCTCACAGACATTTTATCTGCCTTTCCAATTAGTGTGTTGTTTTTCACAACACTGGCACTAGGGCTTCTTCTATCTAGTGTAAATACCATAGAAGAGTGATCAGATATTAATGGTATCAAAAACAACAGAAGTGAAATAATTTGCCATGTTTTAGAGCAACATTAGAATGCATAATAGACTTTTTAATAACACAAAGTGAGACTGATTTAGAAATCTTCAAAACTACATCTGAGAAGGACTTAGAGAAGCTGGTAAAAACAAATGACAACTAATGTATCTTTCACGTTGGCTGTGGCAGTGATTTAGTGTATTGTCTGTGATGCTAAATATACATCATAAATCCCTCCAGCAGAAGTGTTATTATATTCATCCATCTCTACCCTATGAGCCAATAATTTTTTCTTTCATAAGCTTTATTGTATAAAAAGGAACTCATTATATAAAATAAAATGAAGGCTACAGCCAGTGATCTTACAGTAACCTAATGAGGATTTTATCTCAAGAAAACATCCCAGACAGACCCTGTGGTCATGTTTTATAGTTAAACACTATTTATTGAGTGACAGTGGGCAAGCCCTTTTGTGGAAGATAAAATGATACAGTGGTCTTAATAAACCTACATCAATAAACCTCCTTCACTGTAAGCTATTGTTTACAGTTTATTAGCAATATGAACTGGAAAGAAAGCCCTCAACAGTTTGTAAAGGAACATGACAAAAGCAGCCATCATTTTGCTGACAGATTTTATGAAATAATTGAAAAGATAAAAGAAAATCTTAAGGGAAAATTAATATCAGTGTGAAGAGGGCCTCTCCTTTTTAGCCAGTTGACAATAAAAATTCAGACAATTCAAACAATTTGGTGGTTTTGAAGCACCTGGTTCACAGTTCAGACCACTGGTAATGGAAATAAAGCACTGTGGTGGGGACATGCTCACTGCCTGTATCTTCTCATGATTTAAGGATTCAGCCTGAGAATAATTCAAATGGTGAAGCACTGCACTGAGGATTGGCATAAAGAATACTACATAACTGAAAAATGCAACTAGTTCATCACAAGGGTAAAAGTCAGTGGAAAAGATTCAAAGTGACCATGGGGCTATAGTTTCAGATGTTTTTTTTTATAGTCATGGTATTTGAATTAAGTTATTCATTCATTAACAGCCACTGAAATTTCCCTGCACTTACAGAGATGTTTATGAAACTGTCATGATAAACACTATGACTAAGAGAGGCAAAATTCTAGGCTTTGAATGATTTGCAAGGCCAACTTTAGGAAAAAACAGAGCATTCCCTGTGAAAAGCTTCACAGTAGGAGATAAAGCACCATTTTCCAATGAGAAATTTGAGGGGATTACCCAGATTTAGAGACATATGGTAGAAAAAAAAATTATAATAGCTGTTAAAACATCCTTGTTGCAAGTACAGGGGTTGGGAATGTTCAAATGAAAGTCTGTTCAACAGTTGGAGGGAACGGAACTTTGGCAATTCTGTGTTTCACTTATCCAATTAATAGTGTGCTGTGATTTATCTTTTATAGCAGATATACAGCCACCCATTTAATCTAACACAGGCTCTGAATGCACTTTATAATTGTATAATTTATCAACATTTAGCTATTTGAATAATAAAGCCAACTGATTGGTTTTAGTAGAACATCGATTATATGCCACCACCAATATCTCAGTTTTGAGAAATGTTGTCTTCTGCTGCAAAGCATTAGCATGCCTTTGATTTTATGATCATTTCTTTGGCAAGGCCAATGCACCTGGGAAAGCCTACAAAGTATTGGTACTTAAGGAAAGTCCACCTTGCATCATTTTGCAAGACTTAATCATCAATGCAAAATAAGCTGCTTTCTGTGCCAGAGTAGCAGGCATTTCCTACATGGTGGTGCATGGGCAGCCATCCTCACAAGGGTGTTCAGAATGATCCCTGTTACTATTTCAGGTGATGCTAACTATCTCAGTTTACTGCTGCCACACAGTTTGTGGAACAGCATGCAGCACACCTCAAAAACAAGGACAAGAAGTTTGGTTTATTTGATTCCCACTGAGAACTAGAGGTGGAGATGTCAGACTTCTTTCCATGATCTCTTACATCACAGAGGTCAGCTAAAAACCAACGAGGTGCTTCACATTTTATGCATTACGTTTACTGAAGGAATTTTTTTTTATCATTTAGTCCTATGACTTGAGAGTAAGGGACACAGAAACCTGTATGATTTTAATTTTCAAATTAGCAGCTTGCATTAGCAGGATTTAGGGGAAATGCTCCAAGATTTATACCAAAGTACCAGAGACTTCTCTTGCTGTTACCCACCACTGTTTTGGGATAGCAGCAGCGAAATTATGCAATGAGCAGGAAGGAATTTGCCAGCCAAACTGAATTCCAAACTAATTACAACCACCTGCTACATGGGAACTTTGCTCATGTTCTAAGAGAGGTGAAAAAAATGGGCTGTCTTTTTGAATGCAATCAGCAATAATGGGATTTTACATGCTGCTGGTTTATACTAATAAATTAACAAAAGCAAGGTTTTGAGGATTTTTTTTTTAAGAGAGAAGAAAACTAACATTGCTCCCATAAGAGAAAAAAGCCTTAAGAAAATCAATGCAATAAATTACATTGGTGTCAATGAAGCAAAGATTTTGCATCAGAAAACAAAAAAAAAAAAAAGAAAGAAAAAGTAAAATGGATAAAAGCACAAACTAGCAGCATAAAAAAAAAATTTAAAATCCTGACACAACAGGGCACAAGGGATTCTTTAAATCACCCAGTAAGTCTTTCATTTATATATTAAATGCTGAGGGCCAAGCTTTTCAGTCATGCACTGGATGCCTATTCCAGTATTTAGCTGGTACATTATTCCAAAGCTGTTAAAAGCATGCAGACATCTGTGCTGTCCTGCAGATGGGGGAATCTTGGCAGATTCCCAGAACAATAAGAAAAATTTCAGAGCAAGAAACATGAGCATTGCAACTATTCCTTTTTGCTCTTGCCTCTTGCTGCACGTTGGTCAGCACAACAGAGCAGGCTGTTATCACATGGAATCAGAGGTGGAGGCATGCTAAACAAGCCATGCCTGATTTGGGTTCAGGGAACAGGCTGCAGGCACCAGAGTTTGCCAGCTGTCGGTCAGGCAGCCAGGTTCCACCAAACAAACCCACCCTGGTCTGCAAGGTAATGCTCCTGCCATTTACTCAGTGGGAGCCCTCTCTGCATGACTGGAGCTGTCTCCTCAGCCCACACTGGTAAGTGACCCTGAAAAAGCTCTGCAAAAAGATGATCCAAATATCAGCTGAAGCTAAGGCATTTCAAGAAACCCCCGGGGCGTCAAATTAAGCAGCATATTTGGGATTTCAAGTTTGTTTTCACTGTGGTGTCCTGTAGAACAGTAGAGATTTCACAACAAAACCACCAAAGTGCTGATGTATCTGAAAGGTGTGTATGCAGACATTATGCCCTTGTGCATCTATTTTTTCCTCTCCTTTTTCACTGTGGCATGTGAGCTCAAAACAAACAATCACACTAACCAATGAACAACTGCATAAATCGTATACACATTAAAATCTCCTCATTTTATAAAATATTTGAAGAGCAAAAATTTTTTTAGCAAAGAACAGAAATATGTCATTAAGATCACTGGTTTACCAAGACCACAGTTCTGACAGCAGCCACAGAAGATGCCATTTAGGAATAGCACACATTCTCAGCCACTCTCTGTGGTACATTTCCCCTTGCATATTCCTGCTATCCACAGCTGTGGGATTTGGGATGTTATGGGGTTTGTATACAATTATTGACCTCAGTATCTGCTGACCATGCATTTGCAAAATCTCCTTTTGAACATCCTCATTCATCTGCTTTAAAGTTCACTGACTATAAACATGTGTCTCAGAATAATCTGGTACATATTGCTTTGAAAAATGGCATTTAATTCTGTAATTGAATATCAAGCTGTGTTTTAATTAACTCCTTTATGACTAACGAGAAATTAAATATTACCCCACCCATGTATTAAGAAATTCAAAGCTAGAAATTAAAGGTGAGGTCTTTCACAAGCATTCATAACCTTTGGGATACAAATATGAAAATGTAAATGGCCATTCCGTTCCAGGTTCTTCTGGTTTAATTTAGGGCCTTTTTTTTTTTTTCAGAATAATTTTAATACATTCATTTAAACAGATTTTACTCCAGTCTCTTTGTATCAAAAATGGGTAAGTCTGTGTTTGATTTTTTATGAGGAGAAAGTTGTTAGCTATTTTTCGTAGAGGGCTGTGACTAATTTCATATTATAGCCTTGGCTAATAGATAATTAAGTGTTTCACTCAAATTAGCTATCACACAGCTAGAGGCAAAGTGGGAGGAAGCAAAAACTTGAATTTTGCAATACATTTTGTAGTACCAGCTTCTGAACACCTCTGTGAAGCAGCTGATAGGAAATGCTGTACTGGATAAGGATAACCTATGTTTGCATTTTGTTAATAGCAATCTCAGAAGCTTCATTTAAAAAAAAATAAGAGAAGCTTAATAAGAAAATGACAGGCAGAGGAGGAGGATCTTCCACAGATATCATTGAAGCTGTACAGACTTCAAAACAAATTTCCTGGGTCAGGTTTCTCCTCAGGCTTTTCACTCTCATCCATTGCTGTTCTTACTTTAATGCAATGCCCCTCACAATGCAGCCATGCCTTGCCTTGGTCCACCTCCCCTCAGACCTGCAGGACTATTGACACCTGCCCTCACACATTCTGCTGCAGAAACTGTTCCCTTTTGCCAAGCACCCACCTTTGCAGGGCTCTGTTGGGTGTGCCCAGGTAAACTAACACCACAAGGAGTTGATAATCTGTAAGAACAGTTCTTAAGCCACCTAAACCAAGAGATGGGCTCCTGTGTAATGTGCTTAACACGGTGCCCTGGGTACAAATAATGGGAAGGCACCACACCAGCACAGGGCCTTTTGCAACACAGCACTCAATGGCAGCTCTTGTAACACACCAGAGTCCCCATTTGCATAAAGTTATTAATATTTGAAATATTTATTCTTCAACTACCACTTTAAAAAGAGAATCACCCATATGGATCATCACAAATGCTTTACAGTAGTGGTTCCAAAACCCCACGATGATACATTAGAGCAGACAGTCAAGAAAGAACCATCTACATTTTCCTGCTATTTATCTGATATATAGAAGCTTCCTATCAGAGCTGAAGGACACACTGCCTCTTTTATCTCTTGTCTGCTACTTGGATCAAGGATACTGTAAGATTGTTTTTATATTATATTGACATGAGCATGAGGTGTTCAGCTGAATTTAGAAAGTTACTCAGATGCCAATATATAACTTCTTATTCATGCAGCAGATAATACATTGTGCTTATTTATCATGCATTTTCTGTCACAGCCTGGTAGCTTCTTCACTAATTCTTTACTGGTCTTATGCAACTCATAATTCTTTTCTTATGTCTAAAGACAAAGTATTATTAGTTCCCTAGCAAATACAATAGAGATTTAAAAATTAAATATGGAATCAATACATCAAAAAAAGACACTGAACCAACACAAAGACAAATGGAGGCTAATCATCATCAAGTACATACTTCTATCTAATTGGGAGAGATACACATAAAGAATGTGAAAGCAGATGTGATTCACTCAGTTTTGGCAACCTGGTAATTTCTGCCTGCTCAAGAAGGCAGCAATAATGTAGATAAGGAGCCCCTCTTCCAGAATAGGTGTTGCTCCAGGTACAGAATTTGCAAAACCTCATGGTTTTAAGGTCAGTATATTATGGAAATTGGTGTAAAATTTCTATATGGTCAAGGTGAGAGTCATATCTCTATTTAACTACCAAAATATTCTCTGAATCCCTTTTTGCTTTCTGTACCTTCATTTGCAGTCAATAATCGTACTTAGATGACTGTGTTTCAGCTGGGTAGGGCATTTTGAGAAAAAAATAAGGAACAAGCCACAAACAAGCATTTTCAGGAACACAGTAAGACATAAAAACTCTTTGGTTTTTACTCACATATGAATAAGCACAGAAAGATTTGGTCTAGAGATACATACCAAAGGAGCACCCACTAAAATATTCCATCATTGAAAGACTGTTATAAAAACTGCAATTTAAGTGTTCTCCATGGCCCCTGGAGAAAAAGAAAAAAAAGCATTATATGTACAATTAAAAAATTCTTATTATGGAATACATTCAGACTGTTACAGAGTCAGGCAGTGCATCCTTATTTAAGGGTATGGAGAACAGAGAGGACACATAGGTGGTAGGGATAGTGTTACATTTAAAACACAGATTCTGTTTAATACTTTTGCACAGTGGGATGCACAACCACTACTGCTATATATTTCAGTGATTCGCACAACTACAACAAAAGTAAAAAAATATTGTGCAGAAAATTACCACAATTCTGGCTTTGTTTTCAATTTTTGAAGCAACACACTGCACTTAAAGTATGTACTTCATTTTCCAGATGTTAGAGAAAGAAAGATGATAATATTTAATTTCTTGAAGTCTGCACAATCCTCCTTTTAGGAGAATTAAGGCAATATGATTTCACATGCACAATCATTTATTTTCAGCATGAGAAAGAGTTGAGGATATTAACCTAGAAAATTATCTTTATCATATTTATGTCGGAGTCAAAAAACTCCCATGATATACATAGAGAGCATTGCTAGGCTGAGGCAAGCAAGCAGAACTATTGTTCCCATTAATAATGAATACATAATTGAAAAATTAATGGCATGAGTTTCAACCATAACCAACCAGAGAATTTGATTTGACTCCTCATATGTATTGCTTCTTAGTCAATGTTGCCATGATTATGCTTTAAAGAAGTTGCATATACTAAACTTTAATAATTTTTCTGAGATATATAAACATGGCCAAAATACATCACAGTTAGAATTTTTAATACCATACACTGCTGAAGTGAATTCATACCACAATGCCAGGATTTGTATAATTTCACAGGCATTTCAGAGCTATCAACTTGCCTTGATGAAAGAACTTCGAGATCTGTATTTGGCTAAGGCATTAAAATGCCATTTGTATTCTAAACATGGACTTTGGACCAGAAACACAAAAAGAGCTGTCTCCAGATGCCAGCTGGGACAATCAAGAACCACTAGCAACCTGTGGAGATTTCAATCACTGAAGCAATTGACAGGTTAGTTGGATCCTAATTATTTCTGAAATGAGAATAAATTTCTGCAGCTTAAAATGAAAGAGCTAGTATTTTTCAAAAGAAAAAAAATAATCTAGATAGAATTAGGAAAGTGTTCTTTTTTATCCAGAAATCATTCATAATGAATAGAGTAATATCAGACTGGTGACCTGTCATTAGTGGGGTTCCACAGAACTTAATTTTAGGCCCTTTGCTCTTCAAAATCTGCATAAATGGTTTGGACTGAAAGGGATATTGAGCAAGGTCACAGATGACACAAAACTGGGAGGAGCAGAATCCCTGGAAGGCAGAGAGACCTCGACAAATTAAACAACTGGACAATTACTAACCAGATGAAGTTCAACGAAGGAAAAGTGGCAGATTGTACAGACTGGATTGGGCAACCCTGGACATTCATGGACTGGGGAATGAGACACTGGAAAGCAGTGCCACAAAAGGGACCTGGTTGAGGGAAAGTTGAATGAATGAGTCAGCAGTGCCCTAGGCAGCCAGGAGGGCAAACCCTGTCCTGGGGGACACCAGGCACAGCATCACAGCCAGGCAGGGAAGGGGATTGTCCCACTCTGCTCTGTGCTGGGATGGCCTCACCTTGAATGCTGGGGGCAGTTTGGGGTGGCACAATATAAAAAAGACATTAAGTGTCCAAAAGAGGGCAAGGAAGATTGTGAAGGGCCTTGAAGGCAAGTGGTCTGAGAAGTACTTGAGGTCATTTGGTTTATTCAGAAGAGGAGAATGAAGGGGCAACCTCATCACAGTCTCCAATTTCCTCATGAGGGGAGGAAGATGGGCAGACAGTGATCTCTCCTGTGGTGACAGTGACAGGACCCCAGGGAATGGCCTGAAGTTGTGTCAGGGGAGGTTTAGGTTAGATATTAGAATAAGGATCTTCACCCAGAGGGTGGTTGGGCACTAGAACAGGCTCCCTAGGATCATGGCACCAAGCCTGATAGAGCTCAAGAAGCTCTTGGTCAATGCTCTCACACACATGGGTGTCATTCTTGGGGATGGCCCTGTGCTCTGACTGCTTCCCTGGGGAGCCTGTGCCAGTGCTCATGCACCCTCTGGATGAAAAACCTTTTCCTGATATCCAATCTGAACATCCCCTGACTCGGCTTCATGCCATTCCCTCAAATCCTGTCCCTGGCCATGAGAGTGAAGGGATCTGTACCTGCCCCTTGTCTCCCCCTTGGGAGGATGTTGAAGCCTGCCATGAGGTCTGCCCTCAGTCTCCTCCAGGATGAACACAACTCTCAGCCATTCCTCACATGGCTTTCCCCTCCAGATCCTTCACCATCCTCCTGTTCCTCCTTTGGATGCTCTCTAAATAACTTCATGCCTTTCTAATACTGTGTTGCCCAAAGGATGCAGTACTCAAGGTGAGGCTGCACCAGTGCAGCAGAGTGGGGCAATCAGAGGTAAATAAAACGTGACTGAGCCATATGTACAAAGGAATGCATGAAATGTAAGACCTTGAAAATAAAAGCTAGAAATCTGACTGACAAAAAGCACAGAACTTTTTCTTATTTCTGAAGAATAATGCACTTCTACATCTATCACAAACAACCTGATTGAGGCACTAATTTCTCCAACCATTGCTTTTGAAACTGGTACTGAACTCCTCCCCAAGCTTTTTGTTCTGTCAGCTTACAGTTCAATGTTTTCTACTCTCACTGAGCTAAAATAAAGAGGTAAATCCAAGAATTGCTCCCAATCAAAAGCTACCAGGAGAAGAGATCTGGCTGGCCTTTACCTCCCCAGACACAAAAATAAATGGCACAAGGAATCTTTTCTACACCCAAGAGCAGTTACTCTGACAAAAGGAAAACAGTACTGTTAGGTAGACTAAAGTAAATGACTTTTCCTTCTGTTTTGGATAAACCCAGCCACATACAAGAACAGATAAGCTCTTAAGGTACTTCAGGTTCTACTTTATAAAACTGGGTTTTGAGTCTGAGAGTGATACAGGTAAACAGCTTAATAATGTACTTGACAAACAAAAGTACAATCTCAGCAAATTCACAAGAACATAATTATAGATGTGCCATGAGGAGAGATAGAAAAATATGAATCAAATTCAAACCAAGCATTCATCTTGTTTGCAATTCTCTTTTCAATTTTCCAAATCACCAAATTGAAGTACCACAAAAGAAATTAGTGATGAGAAAAAGCTTATTAGATCATATTATATTTGTCCTTGGCAATATAAAATTGCTCTCTACAGCAGGTATCTCAGTGCTTAGTTCTGAATGACCAAAGAGAAAGATGTTGCTGATCTACTGTGAAAGAAAAATACTTTTATTAAAATAAAAGAGTTGTGACTTTATATTTCATGTAATGTTTCCTTTGCTTAGCTTAATCCTATCTTTCACATCTCCTCTGACCTTCCAAAATATTTGTCTTGCATTATCTGGAGTTGCATTTATCTGAAGTAAAATATTTTATCTTACCCTCTTACAGGATGAAAGAATTCAATACTTAAGCATATAGGTTTGGTTTTTTTTTTGGGGGGGTGCCTTTTATATTTTAGGTACAGATGTATCTATAATCAGTACAATAGCAAATGCAATTTTTTTCTATTATCTTAACATTTTAACAGGGCAAAAATTATTAATTTGGAATTCCAATATCTGTGCAAATTATAATTTCCTGGATATATATTTGAATTCTTGTGATCACATCACAGTGGTAATGCACAGTCATCTTCACCCAACCCTTTATTCTTCTAAGGTACTGATTGCGTTAAGTCAAGCCCACAGAATATTATCTGATCTTCCTTCAAGCTATTATTTTTTCCATTAAAAATCACTTTTTAGACTTTCATAATACTAAGATCAGACCACCAAGCTTGCAGTCACTCAAACCTCATTGACTCTTTCATAGAGTTAAAAAGGTTAGTAATGTGAGCTGTATTTTGACATCTTGAAATTGTTATATTTTTTAAATCTAGCTTTTAATGCTACAATTAAAATATAGATCATGTTACAAAAACAAAGGTTGGCAAAGTTTTATAATCACCACATAAATCATATGCATAATCACATTATATTTTAATAGCTAGCATGTAATTACTCCTTAACATAAATTTCCACTGGTTGCAAACCACTTACTGAAGTAGTACTTGAATTTTAACAATGCAATAAAACACACATATTTTATTACTCATCCCATTTTTTTAGCCCTATAGAAGCCTGGCACAAGGAAAAGATACTCAAAGATTCCTCAAAGTGGAAATATTTTCCCCACCTTTTTTTTTTTTTTTTTTTTTTTTTTTTTACAATGGGGCAATATGATTAACCTCCTTTTAAAAAGAAATATCAGTAATACTGATGAATTCCCTAAATTTTATAGCCAAATAAACAAACAATAGAAGATGAGCAGCAGTTCTTTAAGCACCAGTGGAATCAGCAATATTTGTAGTTATTTTTCTCACTAAGATTGCTTGTGTGTCCCAACTCTACATGCAGTTAGGTTAAGAGAAACATTTTAACAAAAAGGAAAAGAGTCTATTAGAAAAATAAGGAATGTTTTTTCTTCTCTCTTCAAATATGGAAACACCGTTCTATACAACTATGACATTCCATAGAATCTATGCAATGTCCCTTTACCAGCATTTTCCCATTAACTGGGAGAAGACCAAAAAATCACATCATGAGTTATGGGAGGCCTTTTATCCTGAAAAAGAGTAGTCTAATTCAACTGGGACTAGTTACACAGCTCCTGTCTTAGTGGAAATCTCACATCAGAGCACTCAGCTGGAGAACCCTCGAAAACAGAGACAACTCTCATCAGCAATCTGCCAATAATATGATCACTCTGACAATTTTTACAACAGTGCTCCTATATTTGGAGGCTTTACTAAAGCATCAGCTCTAGGACTTAGATGTTTTGTGAGAATCTCAGCTTTTATTTTTAAGCTAAGCTTTCAAGTCTCACAATTCATGCACTAAAAACCAGAAGAGACTGATGTGATCATTTGAACTCCTCACACATCATTATGGGATTTCTCTTAACTTGTTCAAACTTGAATCAGAGAATTATTTTTTAAGTGAAAGTGTGATAGAAATTCCATCACTGTATATTTTCAGACACAGAGTTTGAGAAGATGGAGTTCATCTGCCTAATTAAGAAATGAGAAAAAAATGAACATGCAATTTTGAAAAACAGAGTGTTTTGTAATCTTACATACATATTTTTAATTTTGGAGGTGAATATATTTAGGGATATTTTACTCATAATTTTTCAGTGTTGCTAATGCTAACAAATTGGTTTGGGTGAGAACCATGTGCTTTTAAGAAACATATTCAAAACTTGGCCTTGTGTATTAGTTCTTCTCAGTAAAATATAGGTAAGTGGCATAGAAAAAATAAAGATTTTTTTGAAAAACTTTTGCCACTTTTCTGCTTTTATGGATTATCATATTGGCAGCTTTAGTGTTAACGAGAGAGTATTTGCTAACAAAATTATTTCTAGACAATTGACAGAAAATGGAAGAAATTTCAGATAGTTACATTTTCCTCATTCAAATCTAACAGGTTATTAAAATGAAGTAGTACTTCCTACACAGATATGTGGTAAAAGTAATTGACAAATATTCACTAAGTGAAGATTTTGCAAACAGTTTCTGCAGCTTACGTTACAGGTTAAAGGAACAGATGTTAAAAGAAATCAAAACTTGCAAGTAATTAAATTCTTGATTTGATCTTATGTAAAGTCAGGAAAACATAATTGAAGCATTTGGTTTTTTCTCTATATTTGGTCAATATCAGGACTCTGTCAGAGCCTTACTTAACAATTCCCAAACTGATCCAAGGATCTAGCATACTGAACACTTTCTTGATAACTTTTGATCTCTTCCTTTATAGATTCCAATCTCTTCTTTGGTCTGGACTATTTTATATAAGTCTAGAAGTGTCCTTAGTCTTGTAACTCGTGGAGCTTCCTGCATAGTTGTCTGTGATGGCAGCAGATTAGAATCTATAATGGCTTTTTTTTCTCCACCAGTCCAATCTTATTAATGTAGACAGGAGTATTGGGATAATGAAAGTTCTATTATTTTCAATGGCTAGTAAAGAAGAAACTTTTTTTCACAGTTTGTAATTAAGTGTGAACATATTTTGGTGTGAATTATCTATTCCTGCATAATTTGTCATACAATTGTAGCAGCTTTTCCTTACACAATAATTTTCATCACAGACTCTGGCAATCCTTTACAGTACAAATAAAATCCAAGTGCACTGAAAATCCTTCTCATATTTTTACCCAATACAAAGAATCTTTCAGTCTGTGTTCTGAGCATCCTTCTCAATAGAACACCTTGAAATTAAAATTAATGCTATATAGGTACATGAAACTATACTGCTGTTCAAACAGAAGGCAACAGCTGTTTTGCCAGATTATAACAAAAGTAGGATTTCAGCTTGTGTAAATTCAGCATGACAAAAAAGTAACTCACTGATTTCTGATACAGTTAACTTCTCACATTTAGAGTTAAATTAAGATGAAATCACAAGAGGAATACATAGAGTATCTCTGTTGTTTTTCTACACAACTCAAACATGAAAAATTACTTTTCATAATGCTAGAATTTACTATATCAGCTACTTCAACTTTATCCCTCATTAAAAATATATAAATCAGTATTTCACAGCACTCTGTTCTTTGACATCTAACCTTTTGTAAATACAGAAGGACAAAAATCTGAAGATAATAAGGTGATGAGTCAGGTGTTTCTCTATTGGAGAGAACAGGATGCAATTCTTCACTTATATTGGACAATTCTAATATCTAAAAGCTTCAAAAACTGGTGTTACAGATAAGAAAACGTGACAAATTTAAGCAAGTAATAATCCATTTCAATTAACAAGAACTCTAATTAATATTTAATAAAGTCCACAGACTTGATGGCTTAACTAGATCTTATGCATCTTTTCTGTAACAATTAGTTTTCCATGACAGTGATTAGAGAACCAGCAGCTCAGTTATTCTAGAAATGTTATTGTAAGGCATTTGTGAAAGTCATGCTCTTCAAATGTATAATATAAGGGCATATAATTTAATTAAAAGTCAAATTTAGACTGAGGGAACAACTTTACACACAAGCCAAGCAAACTGTGCAATAACTGCAAATTTCATGTAAATATTAAGGATTATTGATCTTGGCCTTGCTTGCTAAGTAATTTTTAATGTATAATGTTTCATGAAAAGGTATCAAAATAATTACACCTTCCTAAAAAAGCACCCATAATTGCTGAATTTGTTCTCGTGTTGTCACTCTGTTTTTTCCTATGATGAAAAAATAGCAGTCTTCAGATCAAGATGAGTACTGACTGGAAAGAACTTGGAGCTCTGAGCTAGTTTATAAGCTTTTGGATCACTGGAACTATGTCTAGTGTGTTAAACAGCAGTTTCTGTAATTTGCTCTGTAGAGTTTTGTTATGCACAAACATAATACACTGTCCCAAGTTTCTTGCTTTTTTTTCTTTTCCTCCACTCCTGGAATTAGATAAGATTTATATAAAACAAGTCCTCTTTATCCATATGAATGTGAGATTCTTGCAGGAATACCTGAAGTATTTCAGACTACATGGTTCTCTTTATTCCATAAAATCACAGACCACCATCACTGGTCAACAGCCTCAAATAAAGCAGCTACTTCTTTTAACTTTGCAAAGAATGTTTGAAGTAAAAAAGAGTGTTTGGAGCAAACACCTTTCATCTGGAACCATGAAAACAAAACCTGCAACACTTTCCTTGAGTCACTTAATGTTGATTCACTTAAGTAAAAGTGACTCCTCCTGTTGTGCCTTTCAGCCTTATGAGCTTTAATGATGCCTAGCACAGCAGTGTAATTAACAGTATCATTGATATATCACAATCCTCTGCTTTGGCAGTGGCAGAAACAGAAGGCTAATGCCAGATTGCTTATTAAAGGTACACCCGGCTGCAAAAGTGTACCAGATGAAACAATCCCCCAGCAGCCATGTAATGAGGTACAGACATCTGTAAGAATATTTCAGAACTCTGAATGTGAAGATTAAAATCTGGTGGTGCTGCAGATGTTTTTATCATCTTCCCCACAGCCGTTGTCACTGAAAATACATCAGCCCTCCAATGAGGCTGGAATGCAAATGGCTCAAACTTTGTTTTTCCTTAAATGCTTTAGTGCATTGCTAGCCCTAAATTACTCAAAGGCTTTCAGACTAAGATAGCAGAAAAAAAAGTGTTTTGAGATGTAAATATTTCTAAATATTTTTAGGAAAAATTTGCTAGAAGTGAGCATTTTTGGCTGTTTTTCCTTCTGGCAGTATCAAACCCCAGTGTATTGGCAGAGGAAGGGAAGAAACTATTTCTCATCTGAAAAATAATCTCATGTTGCATCAGTGGTAGAATAACATATGCCTTCTTTCAGACCATTCTCTATTGGCACTGTGATGTAATGAACTCTCAGAGCAAGCACGGGACAGGGATGTAAAAACGTTTCCCAAGCAGGTAGGAAACTTCTACAGGGTTGTAGAAAAACCAGAGTATTTGACAACAAATGAAGTTCCTGAATTCTCAAAGTTCCTGATTCTGCCCTCTCCTTCTTCTCACACGGGTGAGGCAGTTTTCAGCTAAATGAACTCTTGACACTTTTTAATATTGTAATGAAACATAAGCAACCAGACCTTTCTTAAGGAAACCACTGGACTCTTTCCTGCTTTTTGTCCTGTAAAAAGACAAAAATTGTACCTTTTTTTTTGCAGTGCAGCCCCTTTCCATTATTTCCTGCTGATTGCACAGGCCCACACGCATCAGCTGAAGGTAATGAAACAGCTTCATTTAGCTAAAAGCAAGGAAATGCTCGTGATTGCCTCAAGCTATTCTTCTGTTGAGGCATGAGCAAAGGGACCCCTTCAATTGCCAGTGCCAGGAGCAATCTGAACAATCACGTCACAAATTTATGGACTTTCACTCTGTAACCCACTGTGTGTCCCAGCCCAGGTGCTGCTTTCACTGATTTAGGATGTAATTCCTGAAGCAGTTAAAATGCAGAGCTCTATTTTGCGTGAACATAAAAGTATTTTGTAAATATTTATAAAAGAAAACCTTTTCATGACAGTCTTTACAAAAGGACTTAAAAATAATGCAAGCATTATAGTCTTAAATATCAAAATTTAGAAGAACCAACTGCAACAAAGCCTAGTAGCATACCAGTTCAAACAATTATGAAAGAAGATAAAAGGGTTTTTTTACATTTTTTCTGCATTTAAGAGAGAAGCAGACAGAACAGCAATTTGCTAGCTTCTATAAAATACTAAAATTGTTACGTCTGATGTTATCCCTTCAATTATTTTTATATTGCACCCATCTCCATAATATCTTCTCATCTGTATTCATAATTTTTTGGATCATTTTGACAGAATTTTCTCCTCCAATGCAAATTTCACTTTGCAGAAGAAAAATTTTAAAAAATATTCAAAGCTGTATTTTATCAATGTTTCTATGTTTTCAGAGGAGTTTTTCTTCATTAAAAAAATTTAAGTGCCCTCATATTTTAAGTTTTGCACAGAACATTATAGAGTGAGATAAATGAAATCCACCAAGCAAAAAAAAAAAAAAAAAAATCGAGACAAGTTTGCTATTGTTCATCTCCACCCTGGATGTTACTTTCAACTTTTTAATGTTCTGAAACTTGATCAAATCTCAGCAATTTTTATAGCTGGGGAATTTGTATGGCTCAGAAATTTCCTCATTCTGCAAAGGAGGAGCAATAATGCAAATAAAACTCAAAATAAAATCCTCTGACTTTATCTAACAAAATTCACTTTCTTGAAATAAAACCTTCTAAAAGTTCTATATTGATTTCTGAGACAGATATTTTCTCATAGCAAACATGCTGATTTTTTTTGTCTAAATCTACAATTTTATTTTATCTTTTGCAGAAGTTTCCCTTACAAGAGTTAAAAAATGGAAGTAAAACCCAAAAACAAGTTGGCAAAGGAGTAGAATCACATATGGCTCCAGACTGCAGCATTCATCAGGGAGTTATATTTTGGTGTCAGAGGAACAGAAAATGATCAGATAGCCTACCCCAAATTTCAGTGCTGCGATATTCTTGTTTCTGTAACCGCAATGGAATACATTTCTTATATCACTGGGACTAGATCACGTCTGCCTACACAACTATGGCACATTTACTTACACCTCACAGCCTGCACATCATTCTTGGTTTTTTCAGATCTGTTTTTCATAGCAAACCAAAAAAAAACCCGCCCAAAACCCAAAGAAAACTCAGATAAAACCACTCCAGAGAAAGAAGTTACTTAAGATTTATAAACATGGTCCTTCCACTGTGATCAAACTCAGCTGCACTGACACCAAACTTTGATTTCAGGTATTTTTATTCAAAGCAATTAAAGCTCTACTGCACTTCTGAGAACAAACACATACATACCAAAATACTTAAAACTGAAAAGAAAACTTTCCTCTTCACAGTAGCAAGCATTTTAAATTGCTTTACCATTTAATGCTACCTCAGTTGCACACCAAAATTAAGAAATCTACTTTCAGACATCCTTGTTATTCTTCATAACAATCCCAAAGATGTCTCAGTGAAACTAGAGTTACAGCATGCTTAGTGCTTCACAGGAAACTCGTTCCCTAAGACACAGTCCAATTAAGGGATTGATGCCTTCAGATCTCATCCATGAAACCATACAAGGCCATGGAGATTTTTGCAGTTGAAATTTAATGCAAAAAAGAAGAACATTCATTATTTGGTAAATCACAAATATACTTTTTTTATTTCTTTTTCTAATTGAATTCTCATTTTGAAGTTTATCCCTATGCAACAGGTTGAATTGCCAATGGAAAAAAAAGAAGTCTCTGTAAAACAGGAATTGGTGAGGGGCAGGAAGGATGAACAGATTATTACTGTGGGATTAGACGGACAGAAAAATATAAAGTCATTCCAAAACAAGCTGTGGTCTAGATTCAGAATGCCCTTCCTGAGGCTTCAGTTTGTGTCTCCACCAGCTACTGTTTTGATAAATTTCTTTAAAACACAGACAAATTTACATACAAACACAGTAAGAGTAGTATTTTGCCTCTAGTTCTTTTAAGTCACCAGGGAGCCTTAAATACTTTGCTGCCCACAGAACCAATATTGAATTAGATCGAGAACGCAACAGAATTTCAGCTTAAAGGCTGACTGATCATCAAACAAATATTTTGCACAATAAAAAGTTAATTTCTAAGATGCTAAAAACGAGCAAGCTAAAAATTCCTAGTCATCCCCTCTGGTTTTGTAGTCTAGACACTTCTTTTCAACTGCTTCTGAAACATACCCTTTTGAAACTGGGAATTGCTGAAGTGTTGAGTCTTCCATGGGGTACCAGCTGTATCACAGCTCTGACCATCCCTGTTGCCTTTGGTTTTTTTATAAGGGTAATGATGTAATGAGCAGCAAGTTACTCACAAGCTAGTTAAACCCTTTTCCAAAATCTACTTTCTTTGATTAGTACTTGATCTCTCAAGCTCTATCTACCTTGGGCCTGGACACTGTGGAAGGACTTCAGTGATAGTTTAAATCCTTCGGTTTAGGATTTCTAACTTTTCACCTGGAATTTGTCATGGGACCCCCTACATAAGAATTAAACCCATCTTGAAAAACGATGAGTATAAAAGGCTAACTGACCTATTCAAAGGTCTTTAAGAAAACAAAGAAAACTGCTTCGTACTTCACCATGTTATTACAAAGAAAGTCCATGAAAGAACTTCATAAAGGTGTTAGAATTACCCACAAGGAGAGTTATTCCACCAAATCAAAACCAGAAGAGTGCTCACAATGAAATCTGCCACTTACAAAACTTCCAGCCTAATTTCCAGACCACAGAACTCGAGTAATTTTTAATAAGGAATAATATCCTCGAGGCACCATCCTTAAGTAGGTGCTACTGGAACGAAGGCTGTCTCACTGCAATTTCCAGCAATATCCAAGTGTTAAGGATATTCACTTTTATGGACATATTTAGAACAAAAAGATATTAAAATCTCAGTGCATAGGTTGGGCATACTGGAATTAAACTTCAGGATTAATCCTCTAAAAATTTTTTGATATAATTTTGGTCTCTGCTTCTGAGTGTGCATAAGAAAATTGAAATCCATTTATGTTGACTAAATAGGCTCTGCATTTTGTTGTTTTATCTCAGTTCAAAGCCTGTGTGATAATGCACAGCCTGTAAAATAAACCACTTTCTCCAGGCAGAGATTATTATTTAGCTTTTTGTTCCTCTATTTTCTTCTCCCTTTTGTATCCTATCCTTTTTAACTGCAGGAAAGATGAATTGTATCAGGCACTTTGCAGTTCTGCAAAAACAGTGATAGCTATGCCCATTCTTACCTCCTCAACACTCAAACCCGCGAGCTGGTTGTGGGAAAAATTACTCTTTCCAGTTTTCTCTTTGAGGTTAATAGCTCTAATTCCCAGGGAACACAATACCTCGATGAAGTCATAGTCATTAAAAGGGACCAGAATTATTTTAGGTCACTTCCATAGAGAGCTAAAGAATTTTAACATCCGTAATATCAAAGCACAAATTCATTAGCATAATCAAATAGGGTAGTTCAAGTAATTACTGTTCAAAACCCATAATAACAATCCTTTAACTAAACCTCAGTGCCTCTACAACCCACACAGATACAACTGTGGCTGTCCTATTGTGGCTGGACCATAAAAGTCATTTATGGGTCTTTTGCTGCGTACAAAACATAAAATTATAAGTTGAGCCTACAAAATGAAGTTCTTTAAACAGTAAGAGTTCTACAATGCTTTCATAAACTGAAGCCATGATTTCCAGCTCACAGTCTGTGTGCACTCTTAGTAAGGTGGTGGCTTATTTGAAGCAGTGGAAATTAGCTGCAGATCTCTTCACTGCTCTCAGCAAAAATCACTTCAAATTGCAATGCAATATATGAGTTAAAATTTTTTTCTCATTATTGTACATAAATCTCCATGCTCCAAATTTTAGGCACACATATAAGCTATACCATGCAATAAATACTAACACTGTTAAAAGTCCAGTATTATTCTTAGATTTGAAGAAGGCATTGGAAGAGTGTCACATTGCTCAACAGGAGACGATAAATGAACACTTGAATGATGGATTCTCTTACCAACTCTCAGGTTATATTTGGTTGGATTTTCTAATTCTCAATTCTTTGAAAGAAAAGCATACATCCAGAGAACAAAAGCAAAACCTTTTCCCACACCAATATTAATTTAAAAATGGAAAAAAACTCCAAAAAAACCAAATTAATGATACATAAAATGATTTGTCTTATATAATCCTACTAATATTTGGTCTACAAACAAGTTGCTCTCAACAAACAGAAACAAATCACAAATATTTATAACTGATAATAAAATCAATTATGGGGGCAGTTAAAAATTCCATCTGTTTCCTATCAAGGAAGAGTGAAAATTCAGAGTGTTGATTTTGTTCTTACTTATAACACAAAAGTAAAAAGTGCTTAAGGGAAAAATTATTACCTTGTGTTTCTGGCTGTTTCCTATGAGTTTTCTCATGTAAATCTGTCGGCAGCTTCCCTGTTTGGAATTTAATCCTTTGATCTTCAGTGATGGAGGTGCTGGCACTCCTGGAAAAAGAAAACACCACCAGCTTCCCTGACAAGCAATGCTTTAGTGATTCAAATTGTTTAACAGCTTGGGCTTGCTATTTCTCAGGGGGTGCCCCAACTTCTTTCATGTTATTAAATGCATGCCCTGCTGCTATTATATATTTTTTTTCCAGGGGGGGTTTCCTCTTGTTTAGGCAAGCAGAACATCCAGCTCCTGCAGCAGTTAATTACAAGTCTATTGCCCTTTCTCCACCATGCAGGTAAGGGCTAATGCAGCCTTGTCAGGTTTCTGGCATGGAATCATAAAAGACACTTTTTTATTTTTTTACAACTAGGGTAGCCATCCACGTGTAGGAAATTCTCTGAATTTCAGTTACCAGTTCCACAAAACTTAGCAGTGTTTAAAAGCAAAGTATTACTATTCATTTTCCTGTAATAAATTGGCCAGATAAGAGAATTAGAAGGGAAGTGTAAGACTATCCCCCTACCTGAAGCAATGTGTGCTAGCATCAGGAATTCTAATGTGAGGTTTGCAATCCCTAACACTGCAGCTGTTAGTAGATCCAAATTAGTCATAACTTCAGAAATTCTATTTTGTGTTGCAGCATATCCAGCACTGTGATAGCAGAGTCTCTGGGTTTCCATCAGGGTTAAGATCAGCAGATTTCCATTTCTCACTTGAGAGCCATAAATATTGACCTCAGCAGTTTGTCAAATAACCCTTGCTCTGGTGATTTTAACTCTTTGCTTCCTGGGAAACACACACTGCCTTTGGACATTCCACTGCAAAATCAATACTGAATGGGCTTCACTATCACCCAATTCATGTCCAGACTTTGGCATTTTGGTAGCTGTACACATCACTGTTTCAGTGGCAGTTTGCTGACTCTGACAACCATCTGAGGTTTCCATTTTAATTAAGGGTTACTCAAAATGCTACTTCATCATCAGATGCCAATGTAAACACCACATCTCACTCTTTATTCGAACCACAGATTAGCTCACTGTCTCCCAACTCCTCCACACAAAAAGCCTGAGTCAAAAGAACTTATTCCTGGGAATGTTACTAGCCCTACATCCCACAATTTCTCCTGTACAATTCTCTTTCTTTCATGCACAGTCAAAAGCTCTGTTTGAGGCTCCCTAAAACATTGGTGCTCAGCAGCCTCTTTTCGTTTTCTTAATTTTGCTGACACTACAATTCTTTCACCAAATCTTGCAAAGATAGTATTATTTAATTTTTAGATTTCTGAATTACCAGTCTGTCATTATCCCTATTTTCTTATGCCAACTCCACCCTAGTGGGAAAGGGGCAACTTACAAAATTTTCAAGAAGGGAAAAACAAATTCTTTTCTTTATGCTGGCCACCCAGGATAGCAATTTTCAAAAAAATCTACACAGCTTCTCTCACAAATTGCCTATGAGGGGAGGCTGTGGCAAAGTTTCCAAAAGATTTTAGGAAGGAATATTCAAGGTTTCCCTCAGAGGGAAATGTAGTGTCCAAAGGCACTTCAGGTCAGAGGACAGCATCCACTTCTGACAGAAGTGAGACCATCTAACAATGCAATATAGCACTACAAGAGCTTTAGAAAACAGTAGATATTGAGCAGAAACATGGGAAAAAAAACCCCAGTGACCTTAGGTAGGTGACTCAGGTAGTGACTTAGGCAGGTCCTTTGGAACATAAAAATTGAACAAGAGATAAAGGTCAAGTTTTTCAGATGCATAAAGCTATAAAAGTTTGAACTCTTTAGGATTTTTATTCTCTATTCACAATTGAATACTCATTACAAGGTTATACTTGCCCTACATCTCATGAAAAACAATGAAGGAGTCATGCTGATGACCTCTGCTTGGACCTCACTTGGCAGAGAGGTGAGCCTCCCCTGGGAAGCCACAATCTGAGAACTGCTGGTGCTAAGGTTAAAAGTACTGAGTACATCAGCTCCTTAGAAAAAGCAAACACATTATGCTCTGATGATGCCTTCAGTACAAAAGAATTACATTTTTACAGATCAAAAACCTCATCTCTACCCTTAAATTAAAAGCACTATTACATTAGAGCAGGTTTCCTTCTAAACAGCAGGACTCAAACCACAGCCTAGGCTTCATCTCGTCCCTCACCACAGCCCTGTCATTCTTCTCCCTTTCATGTAATTACTTACACAACTCTTGCATAAAAATCTGTCCCTCTAATGCTTTCAAACAATACTTTACCTTACAAATCTCTCTGCTATACACATCACTCTGATAAATGCAGGTTACAGGATCTCCCTCCTATTACACTTTACAGAGAATACAAACCCTGACAGCTCCCAGCTCCAAGGTGTTGTTGCTCAAAATGCACCTCTTTATGCTCTTTTCCTCCAGAGTCATCTTGTGTAAACTTCAGAATTTCATTCCAGAACAAGGCTGATACATGCACTAAAGAGTGCATAAATGCCTTTTGTTTGCATTCTCTTTCCCCTAAGGCAGTAGCTCAGTTACAAATCAATTCTCCCCACTCACCAAATGGAAATCCTTCACCAAATAGAATAGACATTTTCTGTAAGTAGCTTCTCCCAATCTTTATATATATAAACAGAAACATTTCCTTCATCTTGGAGGCAACTGCATAGCTCAATCCAATGGCTAAAATTTTAAGTCTGGGAAACTAATAAAATTAAAATAGCAGTCTACGCAGGAAGGTGATTACAAATGAAACAAAATCTCTATGGATTTTTTTTTTTTTTTTTTTTTTTTTTTTTTTTTTTTTTTTTGATGACCACTTCTGCAAAATCCCTTCCTTGAAAAGTTGTGATGCTTACTGCAGACAAAAAATCTTGGGAAAGAAAAAATATTCTATATTATTTTTGTCTTCTTAGACAAATGTAGGCATATGAGACTCTAATCAGGATGGTATTAGGGGTAGTTACCACCAAATTTGCTCCATTTCCAAATTCAAACCCAGCAGTACAGAAATCTCAGGAAAGTCCTAAAATTGCAGAATAAACATTTCTCACAAACCCCTGGGCAGCAAGACAATAGCCCAACTTTATACTTCTTCCCCATCCCCCAAGTATAGAGAAATTGAGGCAGAAGAAAGACATTCCATCCCTTTTCCATATAAAATGAGGCAAACTGACAATCCCTCAGCACATTTTTACTTTTGACAGAAACTTTAATGCTAATTGATTTAAATAGCATTAAGTACTGATCTTAATAAGATGCATCTTCTTCACTAAAGCCAGGTCTGAATATGCTAAGAACTGTATTATCCTCTACTGGAAACCAAAATTAATTAATTAGGGTTGGTTTTTTTTTAATATGTAGAACACTGGGCTTGTTATAGAGTGCCTAAACATTGATATTCATGTTTGAATAATTACAGGCACAAACAAGACAGCAAGTAAGATGCACTATTGCTATTAAGGTTCATTCTGATCTCTTTACTGAGCTTGGAAGGCAGAAGCACTTTCATAATATCAACACCATTTGTGCCTACAGACACAGTCTTTCCAAGTGCCATGCAATTACACAGAAAAATGTTTACAGCTTCCTCTGCACTCAGTTACAGGTCTCCTGGTGTGTGCAGTTGTTTTTAATCAGAGCAAGACTTCCTCTGGTGGATAATGCAGGCCAGCACCACACAGCCAAACACAGGAAATAAGCCACAGCTCATCCAGGACGATATGAGAATGGCCAAAGCAGAAAAAATGATTGTTTGAATACACTGGGAGCTGTGACATGAGCCAGCCTAAAGAAGGTGCCAGAATGTGTGGAGGTGTGTCCTGTGAATGTGCTTTCAGGGCAGGAATGCCCTGAGCACCTTAAATGCTCACATTCCCAGGTTCTGGTGGAACTGGTGGATCTGTGGTTTCCCCATGCCAAAAATATCAGAGCTATGATGAAAAAAAACAAGGATCCAAAGTTCCAAATACATCACTTTTGACAGTGAAGGTAGATGCAAACTAATGCATAGATTTCTCTTGTCAACAGATCACACACTGCCCTTACCAAAAAGAGATGTGTTGCAACTAATGTTGCTTTAAAAATAAGAGACTCAAGAACACAAATATTTATTTTAGCAAGCATATACTGGAAATAATAGAGATTGGGAAAATATAGCCTGCTAATCAATATCAGCAGAAACCTGCTCTGTAGTTTTCATTCTATTATCTTAATCTGCCCCAGTAGGAATATTTGCCTATCCATTTAAACACTATACATGTTTTCTTTGCAATAGCAATCTGAAGAAATTGGACTGTAGCTTGTCATGATTCATGATCACATTTAGTATTCATATTGCATTCAGCTAAAAATTATAGTTTCCATAATAAACAGTATGTTTAAATTTTAGTTTTGTGAATAATGATTCTGCTGCTGAAGCCAAGCTAAAAACCAATGAATGGTGCCCATAGTGTCTGTTACAGAACCAGAAATAGGACATGGCTATCCAACAAGGAACCACCTCCAACATCATGTACGGAGCCTGAGCCACAAAACCAGGTTTGAACAGGTTTAAAGCAAAATCTCACCTATTTTTAACAACCTATATCTTAGAGGTGATGGTTGGAATAAGTGCTCATACCCAGTAAGATGAAATAATATGTTTAAAATATCATATTATAACATTTTATACAAGGCCACAATCTTGTCAGCTTTATTTCAATAAAAATATCCTAATGCCCCAATAGTTTTATGTTCAAGGTAAGACTTGATTGGGTATTACCAGCATATAACATGGACTTCAAAGAAAAATGAAAAACAAAAATATAAGGAACAAGTTTTCTTTATATACACATGTAGTGGGTTAGATGATCCACTCCTGGTAAATATCTAGTTTGCCATCACTTATGAATGACAGAATTTAGTGCTCAGATGAGGTTTTGCTGCTTGCTAAGAAAGACTTTTCAGAAAAGTCAGCAGGATAAAAAAAAATAAATCCTGATAAGCAGGACTTTTCCCATAAATCCTACAGTGTTCTGCAGTTATCAAAAGCTTACATAACCTAAAAGAAATGCTAGCAGAGCATAACATAATTTGGAGAGAACTGCATAGTAGAGCAGGACACTTTCTTTGTTCATGCAGTGCTGAGAGACAAGAAGGCAGATTATTCCTTACAAATACTTTGCAGAGATATTTCCATAACTAAAGACTACTTCTACTTCTGTCCTACACATCACCTTTTCAGCATAAACCCAACTCCACCAGCAATCTGAAGAGTATTTTTATCTCTCCTCTTGGCCTTTTTTTTACAGAAATACCTTTGGACACCTCTAGGTGTTTGCCATCTGCCGATTTTTATTTGATGAGGACAGTGTGAACTGAGACTGGATCTGAACATTACTCTCCCTTTGTCTAGCTTGCAATCAAGTATTTATAATAGAAATGTATCTTTGATACTAAGGCTGAGAAGTGATGATATTTCCCTGAGTTTTACTCATCTTCAGCATGTCCTCTTCAGAGAGGAAGGTAGTGAGCCAAACAAGTCTAGTCACGTTGTTTCAGATCTAGGAAAAATCTCATGGGATTGTAAATTTTGCAGCAAGCAGTTACTACTTCATCCCCCTTTTCAAAAAGTATGGCATAGAGTTTATCTAATCCTTGAGTTCCATTTGAAAAGTGGAAGTTGCACCCAGCATGCTTACTGACCCTTCTTAAACCATTCATCTTTAACTCCTTAATCCGTAGGATTGCAAATAAGAAATTAACTCCTTAATCTGTAAAATTAAAGGTAAAAAATTAGGAGCAAAGGGAAACAAGTATTTTAGCAGACTAGATATAGACCAGAATTTTTTTTTAAATCTAGCAACCTAATGGCTTTATATCATAATAATATATTACATTATACTCACAATAAATGTGGTTTGCAGTCATCAATTCCTCAGCTTTCACTCTGTGTTTAATCAATCTCGAAAGCTGTTTAACTTCTTATCCTCCTTCTGCCATGAGCATTATCAAACTCATATAACACAGGTAATAGTGTTCAGCTTTTTGCATTCTATGTCCTAGTTATCTGAAAGGAGCCTGATTTTAAAATGTAAAGAAAAATCTTACTAGCTCTTGAAATAATTTTAAATTGCCTAATCTCTTTTTGCACTTGTGTATAAATTCCCTGCACTATTACCTATTTCAACACATTTGAAAGTTGTGCTTTGTTTTTGGGTTGGTTTTCAGTGGTCATTGAGGTTTCTATCCCCCATGTCACCCAGCAGTCATGCTTTGTAAAATTCATCACTAGATTTTTGTTCCCTATAGGCTTAAGGTTTTGGTGAGCATAAACATGGCAACCAAACTACACTGGGGAAGGTTGTGGGGCAATATGAGTTAATGCCTTCACCACAGTTCTCATTCAAGCTAAATTTTATTCCATGCAAAAAAATATACATAGTTAATGCAATGTTTTAAAACTAGCATAAAAAGTATTTCAGGATGAGAAAGGCATCTGTGACAGGATGCACAATCTAGCAATTTTAAGACCCTGAGTTTCTCTACGAGTCTGATGATGTCTTCTCAAAACAAGAATTGCTAAAATTCCAATGGGTTTGTCTTGTACTATGACAATATGTGAGAGCTGAAGCAAAAATTACTCATTAATTTTCAAACTTTCACGCACACGAGGGTCTTTTTATTAAGACACTACTCTAAATTTATATTCCTGAAAGTAGAGAAAAGGCAGAGAACAAGGAAGTTGAGTTGAAAAGCTGAGAAGAAATTAAGAATTCCTCAGCAAAGGCAAGAGATATCTATGAGACATCAGACCATCCCTAGCTTAGAGTGCATCACAACACTACAGAACTGCCTGCTTCATCTCTGCATTGCCCAGTTTATCTTTTGATCCTGTCCCAGACAATGCAGGGAAAGCAGGAAAGCTCTGCTGATAAAGCCTCCTATTTATCATGACACTTCCCCTGGACTGAGGGCTGCTGGTGATGCTTTGCTTGACTGCTGCCTACTTGGTTTTCTTTGTTAAGCTTGGGAAGTTTTCTTACTGTCTCCCGATCTTCACTTTTCATAGTTTCTTCTACTACAACATTAGCACAGATGATTCTTTCTAAAGCATTTTTATTCACCTCTTTCCTGCAAAGTTGGACTCAGTGAGCTAAAGCAGAGGAGTTCAGTCTTTCATTCTCATTTTTAAACCAAGGGTATGTAATATGAGTTCCAGTTCATAGCAAGCATCATATAATGGCTCCACAATTTATATAAATAAATATATGAAGTTGAGTCATGTGTGCAGAACAACTCAGAATAAGTTTTTAAATTGGAATAAAAACATAATAAATTCCCTTCTTCTGCTCAACAAATGCAAATATTTAGTGAGGCCTTCCTGCTGTGTGCTTCTAAGGAGCAGACTCCCTTCAGCTATGATGAAAATCAAGTCTAAAACAAGTCTTTGATAATGCCATTCTTTTCAGAGAAGGGCAGGTTGATGTCTTAAGAAATTTTGAGACTTCTTTTTTCACCACTAGAACTTTTATTTTTGTTTGCCTATAATTTGCTATCCAGCTAACTGTATTCCTTCAAAACAAAGCACTTATGCTGTTTTATCTCTGCAATACCACAAAGGTTTTTAGCAAGTAGAATGGAAAACAAGTCAGATGAATCCCAAGTGTGCTTATCCACAACAAATAAGGCTTTCTACAAGGATTTTTTTGCCACACTTTTAGAAACAGGCTTATACCATCAATTTCCCTTCTATAATGTACAATAAAACACCTTGCATATAAAGCTACAATAACACATAGGACAGATTGATATAAAAGACAAATGCCTCATGATAAAGAGAAAACTGAACATATTGTCTAATGGAGTTCAAAATAATATAAAGAACTGTTATTTTAATATGCAAATTTCCTACCATCTACACATCTTTAATTGAAATTGCACCCAAGCTTTTACAAGTCATTATCATGTCATATCTGAAAAATGCTGAAATTAAATTAATCATAAAATTGTCGTTTCTTTCCCTGAAAAATATTTGTGTGGTGATAAACTAATCACCACCAAGTATCAACTCCCCTTAAACACATCACGTTAATAATTCCGTAAGGTCATTTATCTTTCCTTTTTCACCCAAGAATTCAATGTGTTTCTTTCATCAGACTGTTCTGTTTTGGTTCAGTGTAATGTATGCAGCACCTGACAATTTGTGCCTTTGCATGACTGCTTTGATTTTTGTCCTGTGCCCTGCACTGACCGGTTTTCATTTTAGACACAATGAGAAGAGTGGTTCAGTTTTGTTTGCACCAGGTGTAGTGGCAGCCTGCAGTGGGCAGGAGTTCTGTTCCCTGCTCCTCTGCTCCACTGCTGGCTGGTGATGCCTTGAGGCTCTCTTTCAGCTCAATCTGCAGCTGTCAAACCTGCAGAGCACAGCCCCACCAGCCGCTCTGCACTCTGACCTTGATTAGAAAGATTTCCATCCATTTCAGTAATCCTTTCCTGTCTTCAACTCTTTCTTGCTCCCAAGCAAGAAATTCTCCTTCTTTCAAAGGCAGACTGAACATTCAAATTGGAGTAATTTTATCTGAGCATAAGACTATATTTTATAGATATTATTGAGCTGATTTTTGTTTTAGTAGGTGCATATCAAATCATCTCCCATATTTTAGAGGGGAGTATAAACTAGAGAAAAATATTGCCTGCTGTTTTTCTCTTGCTTTACTAATTGACTATGGCTTTGCTTGTACAATCTTCTGGAAAGAACATTAATTTTGAGTATTATCCTGCACATTGTCAAAGTGGTAAAATACCTCCAGTATCTATGACTGACTTGCTGACAGATGCAAAGGGATACTCCACTTCCCTCCTCTGTGGAAATTCTAAGTGGAAGAAAAGGAAGGAAGAAAAGGTGCTCTGGGCTGTCACTTGTGCAGTTCTGTGAAGTTTCAACTGGCACAAACTCTGTAACAAGGGACTGAGGGAAACCAGAAGAGGTAGACTGGGAAATTGAAGTGGATCAGCCCAATAAATTAGAACTTCTTTAAAAGGCCTGTGCCATCCCTACTTGTTTAAGGTTCATTCTCAGCTTGAAATCTGCAGGCTGCAGACTTAACCAAACTATGCATATCAGCACCAAAAGAGAGGTGAAGCAGGAGTCACTATCACAAATAAGTATATACTATATCAGTTCATACTCTGTCCCTAAAAGTCAGCTTCACATGCAGCTAAACCCAGAGAAAAGAATAAGAAAGATAAGAACAACAAAGCAACAGGAAAACTTCAATGGAATTACATAACATTGCTCCCAAGTTTTGTTCTTATTCTATTTTTCAAAAAAACTTGATCAAAGCTAGCACACACTGCTGTCATTTAAAAGTGTTACTCAAAGACCTAACAGACCTAACCCATTTGACAGTGATCAATTCAATAATGAATTAAATGAATTAATTTACTTTGCACACAATTAAATTGGTCGAATGCAGTAAGCAAAACTAACATGTGATGTGAAACTTCAACTGCTACTCAAAATTCCCACCAGCTCTTTTGTTTTGAGAGTTTCAGTGCCAAACTGTTTTTCCAAATATATATTTGTAAATTGGAACAGAATCTTTTTCATTAATGCCATGTCAGGATGAACAATTATTAGCACTGACTGAGTAGAACATTGACTTTACCCACTGGGGTACAGCTCTTTGCAAAACTGATAGATCAGCATAAAATGATCTAAAGAAAGTGTGAACCTTGCAGATTTATTTAACTGATGTTAAATGATCTGAAGAAAGCCCAAGTTTTACATTGTAGGCTGTTTCATCAGAAGTGCAATTATTTACATTTTAGTTGTGTGTGTCAAAGCATAATTTTTCTTTACTTGCTAGTCCTTTCCAGTTTTTAACATATGTCTTGATCATAGCACATAATCTTTCCTCATATCCCTTTGAAAACAGTGAAAATCTACTTGTATCTAATAGCAACTATTATAGAGGAGCACACTCACTTTTCCATCTCAGAAAGAAAAAATTCTTTAAAATATTTGTAAGCTGCTTAGAGTTTTCAGCCAGAATTTTTGCAGCACAGATTGAGTTTTTCATATTTTTATTGCATGCCTAAAGAATTTTGTAAAGGTTTGCAACAACCCCTAACAACTACATCAGCAGTAGGAACCAGCAAAGTTGGTTTGGTTTGTTTTTTGGAGGCCAGGATTATGTCATCAGAGGTAACAGAGTTCTAAACATACTCCAAAACATCATTCTCCATAAGTGAAGATAATTCCTGAAGTATGCTTGTGGAAGGAAACCTTACAGCTCAACAGACATGTTCAAAGCTTTTATACAGTTTAAAGCAACACCCACTTTTAAGAAGTCCATTTATACACATACTAAAGTATAATATTTTCAGTCACTGCCTGTTTTTGCAACATGTACCATGATTAGAAAATCCATATTACAAGAGTATATTTACTAGCAGAGATAAGAGACAAAAATAGGTTAGGTAAACTAACAGTTATCAGTTCTTACCAAAATGCTTAAAACAAGACTAAACACAGATCAAAGTGTTAACATGAACTATCATATTCATATTCAGACTAGTCTTTGAGGGCAAACTGATACTTTATCAGTTTTGTCTAGCCTTTGTCACATTTTTTTTAACTCTTTCAAGCCAAAACTTAAATGTTTACATCTTAATTTTCACATATTTACTAGTAGGTGTCACATAAGTAAAAGCCATCTATTTAGCTCGACAAACATAGAGACATACAAGAAAAAAAAGTTGTCACCCACCTTTAGAGTCAGAAAGAAAAGTAATTTACAAAGTAGATTAAGTATATAAGCAGAAGATAGGATACCATTTATTCATTAACCTTGTAAGTTACCAAATGAATATTCTACTGAAAATGGAACAACCGATAAATGAACCTCAAGGTCAATTTACCATCATCCAAGAGGTTTCAGGTTTTCAGCTAAATGTAATTTTGTCATTTTTCTCTCATGTTGCAATAGCAGTGAGGAGAGGCAGCATCACAGGGGCCCCAACGTTTCAAATGTGCACTCATGGTTCAAGGGTAACAGCTTTGAAAATCTCTCACTCATTTCAAGTTAAAGGCTAAATAAAGACAGAATTATGGGTGTGGGCAAAGAAGAGGATTGTCTTGTTTTGCCCTTATCTCAATAGCTCTGGAAAGGCTGCTGACATCAGCAATACTTTTCCCAGCCATACATTCCTACATATTTGTATTGGAGGCCTAATTTGCTTTCCATTTGAAATAAGCCAGAAAGATGCCAATGTGTAAATGATATAATGCAGTGTACTCATGAGGAAAAAATAATGACTTAACATTCAGAATTAACATATTATCACATTTGACTGTTCTGTTTTCTCCCACACTCCAAGCTAGCAAATATCAGCCATTGCAATCAAGTAAGGTTAACTTGTGAGGTTGATCTTTATTGTGCTGACTCAGCTGATGCTGATGAGTTTCTAAACCTTGGAACTTTCTTGATTAGGTTGCAATGTTGAAGCCTGTTGGCATCACCAGAAAACTTCTGTCTAGACACAGAGCCATGTTTCAGGGGTGAGCATGGGGTTTTTATTTAATTCTTTGTCTTCTGTGCAGTCTGACAACATTAGTTTGGTACTGGAAGCAGCACCTACCTCCTCTCTATTGATAAGCACACTCCTTTCAGATTCCAAGAAAAATCCAGTCACTCTCAGAGAGGTACAAAAAATCAGGTAGGTTTAGAAATTCTTTAATGTGAGGGTGGTGAGTGATTGGAAGAGGCTGTCCAAAGAAATTCAATGCCCCATCTCTGGAAGTTTCAAGGCCAGATTGGATGGGCTTTGAGCAACCTGCTCTAGAGAGAGGGGTCTCTGTCCATGACAGGGAAGTTGGAACTAGATGTTCTTTAAGGTCCCTTCCAACCAGCCTCACTTGGGTTCTGACCAGCTCATGCTGCTCATCTGAGGTGTAATGGAATCATTTAAGATACAAAAACATGAGCTAAGTAAAACACTGCTCTTAATAGTGAGATTCTTTCACATACCTCACACAGCCAAAAAAAAAAAAAATAAAAAAAAAATCAATATGATCTGAATCCCAAACATATTTTTCAAGTTATGTGTAAAATTCTGGGTTTTGCCTGGATATTTTCACCATTCTTAGATCAATCTATGCAAATGACTAGACTTTAGAAATTAATGATGTTACAGTGATACAAAATTAAAACAGATGGAAGTCACTGATATATCAACTAAAGGAATTATCCTGAAACACTGGTAGCAAACCAAGCAAGCTGGTCATTTGCACACCACATACAGCCTGTCAGTGACAACAACTTATGAAAGTTTTCTTGTATATCCTTACCTTTTCTTCATTGCCATGATATAAATCATGCAAAAAAAAAAAGTGGTATTAGAAATCACACTCTTCCTAGACTTAGGAGTAGATAGAAAGTATTTTTCTTATTATGAAAGTAGTGTGGGGAAAAAAAAAATCTGACTTATTCTGTGGTAATGTAGGAGATAAAAATAACAATATGCACCCTAAAGAGATTAAACATTAAAAGAGGCAAAGTTTTGGAGAATTTAAGCTTCTAAAACATAAAACTAAAAGACAAACAAAACATTAAAAAACTCCTCAAACAATAAAACCGTAAAAATCCATATAAAAACTTTGAAATAACAAGTTTGAAGTAAAGAGTTTATGAAAGCAAAGAAGAAATGTTTGTTCATAGGGTTTTTCTGCATAATATGTTCAGTCTTTGTGCATTTCATTTGGCTGAATAGGTGAGAAAGGAAAGAGGATCCCAGCCTGGATAAAATCAGACCTGCATAATGTAATCAAGGATAGAAAGGCATTATATGTTAGACATAATATAAAACAGGTAGAAGCTGAAATGAGGGAAGATGACTCAAATATGGAAAATGGCCATAAACTGTACAGGAGGATGAGGTAAGACTTTTCCCCAAGCACATTAAAAACATTGTGAAGAAGACAGATCAGTGGGATTCAGAGAGAGGGCAAAAATAATGTGCTGACAGCAAAGATATGAATGAAAGCAAATGCATTCTTTAAATCCATATTCACAACAGGCCAGGGTCATCAAGAGGTGTAATTTATAAAGGATGGAAAGTTGCTATTGGGGATGATATGACATCAGAGAAGTTAAAGGAAGTCCAAGACATACAGTGACAAAAAAACTACAGGGTATCAATAGGAAACAAATCATACTGAGATGGCCTCCCATCTTTAATCCATTCAGAGACTTCTCAGTAATATACTAAATATGAAAGGAAACCACCTTGAAAAACCAGCCTTGATATAAATAAATTAAATTGTACATATTAAAAAGAAAACATTTTCCTTGAAGAAATAAAGTGAAAAAAGCTGTCATAATGACCATTAAGATCTCAGGTTTGTTACACTGTTTTCTAAACAGAGGATAGTTCTTAGTTGTTATGTATATACCCATACTATCCCAGGTTTTATGAACAATGCCTTAAAAATAAATATATACACATTTAGGATCCCTTCATGTGCATTAAAATGTGAAATGAGGATATAGAGATTGATGAAGCATTAAAAAAGTATTGTATCTGGAGTTAAGACACACTGCCCATCAAATCAAGATTCCAGCACTACAGGAGCAGTCCACCTGCCCACTGCTATGATCATTCTCACAGAAATCCCAATGCTGAACAACACAGCACAACATAAATCATGACATCTGCTAAGGGAATGCCTACCCAGTACTTTTCCCTGATTTGAATTGGGAGCCTCATCCTCTAAAATACACAATTAGTGTCAATATCCTTAAACACCCAGAGATTGTATTCTATTGTTTTCTGAGGTAATTCCTAGTGTGCCTATGCTGTTTGGTTTTTTTTAATACACAGTCCCAGCCAGCAGGAACTACAGCTCTCGACTAAGTAATTGCATAATGAATCACAATTTCTTCTCTAACACTAAAACAAATCAGAATCTAAGCCTGGCAGTTATGTGGCTTGCAGAATTTACCAGGGAGGCTGCTGGCCCTGTGCACACATTTCAGTGAAAAGCCCCCAAACCAGTGAAGGACCAAGCATATGCTTAATTATACTTGAGTGTGTGCTTAAGCATTTCTTAAACTGGCATTGTAAGTAAGTTTAAATTTTCTGGGATATCAGTCTGACACTAATTGTAATCTATGCAAATTTATTCTCTCCTGTATTTGTTCACAGAGCAATCCTGATTTCAATTGAATGCATCTATTGCTCTCATAACCCAACTCAGATATTTTCTGTCTGTGGGATGAACTCAGCAGTTACTGTTTGTGAGCATTTCTGGATTCCTTACATCTCACAGAACTGTTTTGTTCTCCTGCAAAACAAAAAATTTTAAAACGTTATGCTGGTCATATGGTACAAATACTTAGCAAAAATATTTATCTAAAAGTAAAGGCATGCTTAATCAAGAACAATTCTGCCAAAACTATTCCAAACAACAGGTTTTAAGTGGAAGTCTCTATGCTGTATTTCTGCTATAAGACAGATGTTGAAAAGCAGTTTTTCTTCTCTCTGGCTTGGAACCATAGACAATGCAAAAGCCAGGGATCACCAAGTGACTTTTTTTCCCCTTCCTGCTCTGTATAGTTGAGTTACATGCCTCCCTGCTCACCTCACCAGTTGGAGGGCTTGTCTCTTCCATGAGTAAAAGGCCACTCTAGGGAGTTAAAGATGGAGGGAATTGAGCTCCCCTGAGAGAACAATTATTGTCTATCATGTACCACAGGAGAGCTGCTTGCACACTCCCCTAGCATGCTGATTTTAGAAGAGAGGGAATTAGCATTTTCCAGCATCATCTTTAATAGTTCCCTAAATGTGAAGTGCCAAATAGTTTTGCCTGCAACTGCTTGCAGATTTAGAAAATTCAGAATTTCTTCCTTCATGAAAAATCAAAGAGCCTATATAGGTGTGTGTGTGTGCATGTAATTACTCCAACTCTTTGATTTACAACTCACCTTTGGAAACACATCCAGTCTTAAATTTACAGAATTCATATATTAAAATAAATTTAAATAATTCACCACATCCTTAAACATACTTTCAATAGCTGCAGTACTTTAAGTTAAAACTACACACTTAATTTTAATTTTAATTTGACTATCTTCAACTGCAAACTGAATCTTGCATTACTTTTTCTTGTACCATGAAGCATTACTTGCTGCTGGATAGCTCATCCCCAAAAACATACTTATAATGAGTTCTCAAAATGTTTCTATACCCTCATTTCAGTAACTTAGATTTTCTTACTAATACAAAAGCCTTCTTTTCCTGAAAGAATCATCCTTATATCTTTTTCTGAAATCTTACTTGACATTTGCAAAATTATTTTAAATTTTTGGGCTGAAAAGAGATTCTGAAAGTGGTAGTCACTACACTCAATAATATCAAATAGCAAGCTCAGACTTCCTATTCTGAGCCTATTTCATATTTCACACTTTTAGCTTCCAGGCTTTAGTGAAGTTCACATTCATTTGGCTAAGACAGGCTTTAAAATCCAAATCCATACATTGAGTCTAAAAGTGCGACTTACAGATGGCTCAAAAATTTAAAATTGTAATCTCCACACAGCTACATTAGCCTAGAAAGATAAAAAAAAACTTCAGAGGCCAAACAGCTTTCAAAACTCACTTTGCTTATGAATGCCAAAACTATGGTGGAGAAGACCAATAGTGGCTTATGTCTTGACACAGCATGCTCATTTCATGCTTACCTCCCAGCACAGTCAAAAAACCAAACTCTATGTGCATCCTGAAGTCTGCAGCAGAATTCTGATTCCTTATAAACATGGCTGAAAGATATGACATTCCCTTTTTTTAATTTATAGTTCAGGTAACCCACCTGTGAGATGTGAGACATCAAGACTTAGTCCCTCCTCTTGGAAGGAAATAGTCAAATACTCCTCTGGAAGCACTCAGAAATGGGTTTGTACTTTTAGTTTATAGCTGGTTAACCTCGAAGTATATACATAAATAGATATATATATATGAATTATAGGGGGGTCTGAAGGCCTGCTCTCTAAACACCTCCAGGAAAGGCTTCCTTTGGTACCTGTGATTTTCCTTTCTTAAGGATCAGAAAGTGAACATAATTCTTTCATATTTCCTAATTTCTAGAACTAGGAAGACACACCTAAGACAGCTTTCAGCTGTATTTTCTAATTTAGAGATACATGCATGTGTTCACTTTCTCTAGACCAATGAATCTGCCATTAAACCAAGCTGCCTCCCAGAAACCTGCAGAGAACATTCTCCCCATACCAGTGAACAACTCCTCTAAATCTCCAGCAGCTGGAATGATTTAAAACACAGCACGTGGCAGCTCCTAGGAAACTTTTTGCACAGGAGTTATGCATAACTTGCATTCAACTCTTTTGTCCCTATTTTACACAGCTTCTAATGGGAACCATGAATTTCAGGTTCATTCAGGTTCAGCTCTGCAAGTACATTCCCCTTCTAAGACAACATCATCATATTCTGTTATTCCCATATTACAAAAACACTTCACATTTTGGAAAATATTATTTAGCTTTTCTATTGCAATGATATTTAAATTTGTCTGATAATTGATTTAAAATTCCACTTCTGTTTTTTCCCAATCTGGATGTCACTGCATTGCATGCTAGAAGTACATGTCTGCGAAAAACCCAACAAAACATCCCATTTTCCCAGTGTCTTGAGATATACTACTTTGCTTCCCAGTAACCCACAAAGTCAAGCTTAGCCACATATATCTCCCCCAAGAATTTGCATTACTCCCAAATTGAATGCAGAACATTTAAAACCAGTATTGATTCTACCAGGTGACAGGCACTGTCATTTATTTGCTACTACTCCATAACACAGATAGGCTCAGACTTCTCTTAAGTTCTTCCATACAAAGCTACTCATTAAAACTGTTACAGCTACATGAAAATAAAACTTGATTCTAATTTCTAAGAGATATTTCCTTAGCATTAGGGGACTCCAGAAGGGGTAGTGTTGGACAAGAGGAGGATCAGTCTCCAGAAATAACAATTGAACACCTTTCACAAGCACTAAATTCAGCTGAATAAAAGCTAAAAAGCAGAAAATAGATTAACTTGAATTGCAAATGTAATCACTGGTGCCAGACACTAACCTTAAAGCTTTCAAGGTGAAATGCACCCATCCCTGCACCATGCTGAGGACTCAGTGCAGTGCCCTGAGTAGGCATTGTGAGAATAGAAGTCATTGACTCCAGCTGTGTACATGATAAAGAATTGCCTCAAAGCCCTTCTCACTCCAATTCTATTCATAAACTGAGAGAAAAGCTGCATTTTTCTCCTTCCTCCTATGGGGTCAGAACACAGGATGTTCATAATTGTGGAAATGGAGGCCTCTCCCTCCTCCCATCAGGATAACTCTCAGTCACAGAGCCAGCTTGGCTGAGTGGCAGGACAAGCCAGAAGTCAAAGCCCTCATATCAGGGTTGCATCTTATCTTGAGGAAGATCTACTGTGCTCTAAAGAATAAACACATTGGCTCTTCAATCATTCAGAAACTGAGGCCAAAGCTATTTCACTTCCAGCCTGTGAAGCCACTTGTTTCATGTAATGAATCCCAACAGCCTCTCTCTTGTTTTTTCTTTTTTTCTCGGTTTTACTCATGATATCTACTTAAGTGGCTCAAGCTGACTGCAGTGCAGCAAAGGATCAAACACTTAAATTTCACTTTCAAGCATCAGACACTAGACATTCTTATTAATATTCAATAGATAATTTCCTACTTTGCTGATAAAAGTTCTTTCAAAAGACATTGCTTTGGTGAAAAAAAAATAAATCCATGTAGAGAAAATGAGCAAGCAAACTATTAATTATTAGAAGGCAATCATATGCAACAATGACCTTGAAAACCAAGAGACTAAGCACTCAACATTCAAATAGTTTAATCCTGCTCTTTCTACAGCCAGCATTTAGTGGCTGCTGGTGGTCTATGACACGAAATCAGGCTGGATCAGCAATCCTTCCTATGCAGGCAGGTGTATGTGAGTGCATCTACCAGGAAACCACAGCTTTTTACAGAAGATGCAAGGTTCTGAATATTTAGAATGCCTTCTGAACATAAGTGATATTCTTTCCCAAACTGAGACTTGGAGACTGAAATATTTGCTAAATTAAGGCCACTCTCAAATAAAAATTGGAGCAATTCAGAGGTTAATACCATGTCCAATCCAAGTACCTTTCCTGCTGTACACCATTCCATCCTCCAAAAAAACCAGAATTACTCCCTGAACCATGATACCAGATAAGTTTCACTTGATAAGTGAAAACAGATTTCTGACATTACATTTGCAGAATTCAAACAGATCAGTTGATAAAAGTATTTTAAGGCATTTTTGCATATATAGGTTCAGAATAAATGTTGTGGGGTTGGGAAAGGTTCTGATTAAGCATCCAACTGTAAGCAATAGAGACTTGTCTCTCTCAAAGGTAACTAAATGTTCCACTTGTCAGTGACTAGAAAACAGTCAAATGTACCAAATAAGTAAGAAATAATATATTTTACTTTTGCTGCCCTCTTTTTTATTAAGTACCATGCAGTAAAACTTCAGAAATGGATAATAGAGGAGTTGATGAGCCAGAGAACCACAAGGATTAAATGTAACAGAAAGGAAGAACATACAAAACATCAGAATTATATCATTTTGCACACATATTTGCAAATCTTAAAGCTATGCAAAGCAAAATAACGTTTCCTTTTCAGCAAAATTGTATGTGCTACATAGCCACAGCCATAGTCCTCTTGCTGAAGAGATTATTTTGCAAGATTAATTTTATAAATGTATTTAGTAATGCAACTTTGAGGAAATACATGTTAAGCTACAAACAAAAAAGAAAGGAACTAAGAATGTTTGGACATAATTTGTTTAATTCCATATGTTGTGTTGTGACACTTATGTGAAGTGTGCAGATGTTAAAATTAGGACATTTAAAAGGATGACTTGGTTGAAAACTGAAGGTGAAAAATGTGGATTTACTCAGAACTGTTGCTGCACTTTTTAAATTAGCTTTTCTCTTATCTGAAAGAGTAGAGCAGATTAGTATGGCAGAGAGTACAAAGTAGTAATTCTAAATACCTTATTAATAATAACAAACGCTTAAGAGAAACTGCCTTTATATATTCATGATTATGTGATGTGCTTGATATGTCATGAGAAAACCATTGTACCCAACTGTGTTTTCCGGTTTATAAGTGGGTTTTGGATTTGAAGAGGAGGAAAATAGATCTTCTCTTAATATGTGATGGATAAAATTACCTCAAGGGGAAAAAAAAAAGTGTTTAGAAACTAGGAGGCTAAACACAGATTCACAAACGACTGCAATAGAAAGGGAATATCCTTGTTCTCCAAATGATCTGTCAAGTTTGGTTACAGGTGCAGCAGAGAATCAGGAGAAAAAGAACTTGGAAACAAAGAAAAAGTTGGTTGTGCCGAAAACGACTTACAGGCCGTGGAGGACCCAACTTGACTAGGAAGGAGGTAAAGATTACTTATGTAAAACTTAAACTGAGGAAATGAAACCAATGAATAAAGACAGTCAAGCATAAAGTCTGAAGAAAAGCACTTCAGAGCACAGATTGAGTTCAGCTTTAATGCCAAAGGGGAAATGTGGATGCTGGGCACATAGAGAGTTAATTGGAATAAGGGAAAATGCTGTTGTTCTTAAAAGGTTGGTGTTTAATTCTGTATGTGTGAAACAATAGCAAAAAAGTAGACATTTACAATAAAAGAGGAGAGCCAAAGAGAGCAAAATTAATGGGAGCAGAAAGAACATGGAGCATGAGAGAAATTTTAATTACTTAGTAAAAGCAATGAAATAAAGGAGAATATACAAAAATCTTCAGTATTTTCACTAACAAAAAAACCCTAGAGTTCTGAGAAGGAGGAAGCTCATATAAAACTTTGCATGTAAAATTACTGGCATCCACTTTCAAAGCTTTGGCAACAAAAATAGATAAAATTGATCTATAGAAGTCTGCTATAGCAATATAAATTGCTACAAAAATGACTACCAGCAAGTAAAATTAACAGCTTACCTGAACTGGAGAATAAATTATACAATGAAGTGCTTGAGAATTCTTTTAAGGCAGAACTCTTCCATGGGAAGAGCAGTGTTACATAATCCTTACCAAAAAAACCTGACACAAGTTCCTCTACCAGTATTTGCAGACAGATGTTCTTCTATTCTGCTACACCCCCAAGAATTTTACCATTGCCAGCATTTTTAGTGTTTATATTTCTTCATTTAAGCATCCAATGACCTAAATTCCCGTTGTCATTTAGAAATGGTTTGCTCCAGTTTAATACTCCCACTAAAACCATGTGCTGTTTCCCCTTTCCTCCTTCAACTGGAGGCACAAAAGGAAAAGATCATGAGCTGAAAGAACAATTTGAAGCAATGAGAAACAGCAATGAGATAAGAAAATTATTTTTAACAGCAACAGTACTAATGACAGAGGGCCTAAGAAAATAAATTATTATTATTATGCAAAAAAACCACCCTTCTCCCCTGCCCAATAATCACACAAATTTGTGTGAGATGGTATAGAATATATCCTAGCCTTGCCCTCTGCAAAATATTTAGCCCATCCTAGTCAGAACCAGGACACTTGGTGACAGACCACAGTGTACTGTAAAAACAAAGTACAAGAACATCAGTGTAACTCACATTGTCTTCTTCCTGATGGCTTAAATTGCATCAACAATTAATAGTGTCATTTCCATCTCCATTTGAGACTGAGAAATCAACACGTTAAAAAAAAATTGTACTGAACTTGCAATCAGGTTTTTACATTTGATTTGACTTCATTTTGTCACAAAAATGTTTTCCAATGTAAGGGAAATTTCTTTTTTTCAGACTTTGAATTTTTTTCCCTGATAAGTGAAGTCATTCACAAAAGACTGAAGTCCACAAAGAGTAGTGGTTAATGGTTTCTTCTAGGTCCAGAAATCAGGTTCCTCATGGATCCATCTTAGCACCTATTCTGTGTAATAGCTTTATCAATAAACTGAAGAGGAGGCCAACTGCACTCAGTCAGATCCCTTACTAAGAATTCAGCTGCCTCAAGGCCAGCACTGATAAGGTACAGCCATGTAACCTCCTGAGAAAGAGCTGTGAGAAAAAAAAACCTTAAGAACACTCACAGATTCCCTCTACACTCTTCACAGAAGGAGAGAAATTAAATGAAAAATGCTGGCATAAAGCTTAAAATGTCAGATATATATTTATCTTTCTCTAAGTAGTAAAATACATTTGTAAAATCTTCAGAAATTAAAAGCTTGTTAAACTGATAAAAAGTCACAATATCAGCAGAGTTTATCACAGGATATGTCATGGTAGAAAAAATTAGGGAGGGAGAGACTAGAATAGTTATGCATTCAAATGTCTTCTGAGATATTATATAAAGTGCAAATACCATATGATTGTATGTATTGAGGAGCTCTCTCTCAAGATTAACAAAAAGGTCTCAGGCAGATAAAGGACTCCAGTACAACATGGTTCAGTAGTGTTAAAAAGATTATCAGGATGGATTAGGTCAGCCATCAGAATGTAAAAGAAAGTACTCAGGCACCTCACATATTCACTGAGCCCTAGGTTCAAAGAAGATGACAACCTCTCAGCCCCAGATTCTGTCATCTATAGCCCTTCTGTCACCAGGGCATGTCACATACTTGCAATTTGTTATAAGTACCAACAAAACACCAGAGTAAGAAAACGCCATCTCTTTAAGTCTAGATACTCTCTAGAACAAAACCTCTGAAATTAGTATATGTAATATATCAAGAGCAGCAGGAATCAGTCACCCTCAGATACATTACAGTACACAGAGAGTAGAAAACAGAATGACAAAAACCCAATGAAAAAAGAGCAGCATTTGCAAAATTTCATGCAAAATGTCAACCAGCATACATTAAGCAAGTTACTTTGGTCACATCTTCAAAAGAGGAAACATCAAGTTTGATTGGAAAAAAATGTATCAGCGTATACCAAGATCTACAGAAATAAAAGAACTCTCATGAGAAAGACTGGAGTGTGACAACTGCTACTGCAGGCACTATAATAAGGTATACTTCAACTAATGCACCATCTCTCTAGGTAACACAGAAACACAAATTCCCATCTGGATTTTCTTTCTGATGAGCACTTGAAATTTGAGTCTGATATAAATAGGATAAATTATTTGATGAAGATTGTAAAGGAAGAACACAGAAGACATAGAACCCCACCTCAGCCATATACTCAGGAATTGGTTTCTTCCTTTTGGCCACGCTCAAACTGAGAGCTGTCAACATACACCATAGATTGAAATTCAACAAAATTAAATTACACAAGTGGCCAAGAGGCCATAATTTGACCAAAAATCAAAAATTCTTTTGTTGTAGTGAAGCAAGGAGGAACTTGGAAATTCAAATTGCAGATACACAATTAAAAGTCACAATTGAGAAGTAGAGATATGTTCCACTGGTGTGTTCAAGAACAACCTCATCTTGTGATCCTGTCTTCTCTTCTTACAAAAAAATTGCATCTCAGACTGAATTCTTGCCACTATTTTGCAGATGAAAATACCTTGCAAGCAGGCAGTTCTTCTTACTGACCTTTTACACTACTTTCCACTTCATGAGCTCTCCATTAGCTACGTAATAAAACAGACTTTTAAGGAGCAGAGTGTAAAGCTTCAGATGCAGCAGATATTCTCAAATTTATATTTTTTCCCTACAAATTCCCTAATGACCAGACAAAGAATTCTGCAAATGCTATAAAGGTAAAGTTTTGCTCACAGGCAATCATTTTTCTTTCAGTGTAACTAAAACATGTACATGTTACTGCACTAGTAACATCTATCAACATCTACTTTGTACTAGGTGATGAACCATCAGAAATTTTCATCTATCTCTAAACATCCCAAGTCACATTTGTTCAGGTATTCAAGGCCTGCTCATCTGTATGCAAAGTTCAGGCTGATTGCCAAAATCATAGGTACAAAGGCATAATTTGTAAGTATGGATACTCATATTCAACAAAACTGCTACCAAACAAATATTCCTGGCATTTTAAATTGTAGAGCACTTTGTCCAGGGATGCCAGATTTGTCTCCTTTATGATGTCAAAGAACAGTGAAGCTCCCCTGTGTGTAAGCAGGAGTATAAACATGCTCTACAATCCTTAAATCTGTGACTTTAGAAGAAAAAACTTAAAAATCACATCTTTGCATTCTGAAAATAAAAATAATATACCAATCTGCAGAAGCTCTAAAACTCTAAAGCTCTAGACTGTAATAACCTTCCACTGCTATGTATTGACAAAAATATATTTTCTCTAATTAAAAAATTTAAAAGGACATATACCTTGTTTGTATATTGCAAGGTTTACCTCAAAAGTGTTTATCAAACAACATGTCATACATTTCAGGAGCAATTCTTCATGCATATGAAAATATGCCTCGTTTTTAAGTCTTTGAAGTGTACCCTAAGGGAATATTCATACACATACCCTAACACTGATTATTTTATCAGCCATCGGAGCAAAAATGCTTTATCACAAAAATACTAATTAATACAAAAACCAAAAAGCCCTTCACTTTTATGTCTGATGTTGAAAGAAACTCAGTTACAAAATAATTAATGAGAAACGTAACTTCTGTAATATACATTGTGAACACAAGCTCCCTGATGCTTAGTTTAAAAAAGTGCTCCATTAGGATTACAAAGGAAATATGTTGTTGTTCTTTTCTGCTGCTGAAGTATTGCATACCTATCATTATCTTTTCATGTGCCATACTCAGCTGCACAGCATTTTTATGAAACACAAAACCTACAGAGTAAATGGTATTACAAGTCAAATATGAGCAGAGGTTAATAAAAAAAGCTGTTGTAACATTGTACTGATTATTCACTTTTTCATTCTAGACAGCCATATTAGCATTATGCTATTTGTCTATATGACTCAACAAACAGACAATCCATTTTTATCTCAAAACAGACAGTCGTAAAAACATATATAAAGAAACATTTTCAAGTTCCAGAAAAGTCAGTGTAATTTCTATTTTATTTGCTGCTGTTCAGATTTTTTAGGTGACTGCTTAAATTGCCCTCACTTAGGATTTTTCTGGAGTCTGACTTGTCCTGCAAACCAGCTCAAGGACAGTAAACTGCTGTGAATTGAAAATTAGATGCATATCAACATAGTTCAGCCAAACCACAGGCTCACAAGTTTGTCAAGGGAATGCTGTGTCACACTGCTTGGTTTGTGGGGGAAGAATTCACCATGCGTGTAACAAAGTGATAATTTGAATAGTTCTTTGCAATGCCTTGGGAAAAAAGAAGGCTAGCAAAGGGCTGAAATGCACTCCACCTTTCCTGCTGGAAATCAGTATGTGCACAAGTCTGCCTCATGCACACAAAGTGGCAATAATCAACTTTGGAAAGCTTCATAGAGGTTGTTTTTTTTTTTTCATTTTTGCTGTTGATCGTCCTGAGGTGCCAACCAGACTAAAGTCCCTTGTGCCAGGGTCTGCACACCCCAGTGTTGCTCCACAGAGCTCACAGCCTGAGGGTCTGCCTTGCCCAACTCACCCTTCGGGTTTTGCTGCCTGTGATACTGCTTCTGGACTGCAAAAAAAATGAATGCCCCCTGCCCCAAGGTGCTTCCCGTGGTAGAAATGTGAAAGGTGTGCCTGCATGGCACAGGGGCAAGAGCAGAAGGAGTTTTGTAGAGACAGCTCTGAGTAGAAATCTGTGTTGGAACTACTGACCTCTGCACATCCAAGCTGGAGGAAGCCAGGTTGGAGTCTCTGAACCAGCATGCCTTATGATGATTTACAAATATGCCAGACAAATTCCTGGCAATGCTGAGGAGAATATGGATGCTGTCAGAGCATTTATATCTCAAATTTCTCTCAGCTGTTTCCACATGAATCAATTTTCTAACTCGGGGAAAAGCAATGCATAATGTCGTGAATATAAATATACAACATTTGCTTGATAAACAGCTAGGAAATATAAAGTTTCATATGTTTACACAAACATATAGCCCAGTACACCCATTAGTTCAAGACATCAGATGACCTTTATGTTATGCTGGAAAGGTCAAGGAAGCATAAAAAAGGAATAAAAGATAAAGAAAAATAGCTCCAACCAAAGAGATTTCATACAACTTACTAACTAGGACTCTACTGGTCAGAATGGAAGAATTCACTAAATCAGCCTCCTGGCAAACAGGTACCACCCTAAATCTGTCATCCAAGATATTTTTCTTTCTTCTTAATAGTTAATATTTTTTTCAATTTCATTTCCTATTATTATTTTTATTATTATTAATAATAGTAAAATTCAAGACAATTGAATGACAATTTAGATTTTTAGTACAGTTACAGTATTTTAATCAGAGCAGAAGAGCATTCCAGATCACATTGAATTAAATAATTTTTATTGCTGCTACACATTTTATTCTGTAGAACTTTTACTGAATTAAATAATTATTTTAAACCGCAGTAAGTGCTTACAAGAATCAGAGGAAAAAGCAGACATCATAATGATCTATTATGCTGCGCCAAAAAATAAATGCCAAGTGAAAATCTGTTTAGCAAAGTACAAAGAATAATAAAATATTATGACTATTTTGCATTTACAGTCTTTTAGTGAAAGTGCTGTTTCTTTAGTTTAGAATACTTTTAAAGTTTCAGATTGAGATAAAAGCCTCAATTGTTATGAAACCATCATAGCACTTTCTTCTCCACTTTTGCAGAACTTTCTGTATGCCTCATGTTACAGAATGAATTTTGCAGCCATCAGAAGATTGCTCATCTGCTGAATAAAAATGCAACTTCCAATGAGTTTCCTATATCAAAGAATAAATTACCTCTGAGTGGTTAGTCTTGACTGGCTGATTGGTTGAGAAGAATATGCTATTAGTCTGCAACAGAAATATTAAAATAAATGAGTTCAAGCATGAAACTACTTTAAATTGTAGAACAGCATTTCAATGCTTTGTTGGGAATATTTAACCATTGGGAGCCCTAGTCACGGACATTGCTAGAAAAAAAGAGAGCCTTTGTCTCAGAGACTTCAAACCTGACTTCAGGCTAAGGCATTATAAACTAAGGGACTATAAAGAAATGAAATATTGTGGCCTTTAGAGTTCATTTTGAGCTGCAACCTTATGAAAAAGGATTGGTGAATCTATCTGGGGTGCTCCAAAGGTGGCTAGACATTCTAGGAATGAACATCTGTAGATGTTTCCATTCTAGACACTTGAGACACTTGATTTTTATTATGGTAGACTTGCCATTCTGTTTTAATGAATGTGTCTCTGAAGCTTGATTTATCATCAAAGCTCCACATCCATCAAACTTATCCTTGGATCTGTTTCAGAGCAAATTATTGTCTAAAAGAAAAATAGAAAAGAGGAGTTAAAGGGGGATGGATAGGCACTGGTCACCCAACTGTTTTCAATGTAAATTCAGATACACACTATGGAAGCAAAGGACTGTGTAAGTGTCTGAGCACAAACAGTTTCACTCCCATAAAAATAAAGGTGCACAATCAGGAACCTTAGTTTTGCAAAATGACTACTTTCCTTTGATTAGTCAGAACTGCATTGCTGGCATATTTAACATGATTCTTCATTCAGATAAATTACCATTAATTTGAAAGCATAAGAGATTTAAATTCCATGAAGGAGGCTATAGGTCAAAATTAAATATGTATTGGCCTATTTCTGTTGATTTCTTTATACTCAAATTGCTTAAGCACCTACAAGTAATAACAGGGAAAGGAGAAATAAAATAAGTGAAGTATAAAGAAGCACACTGATAGAAAGAAATTGAATCCATTTCAATTACTTTTTGATGGTCATTAGTTAAAGACATCTGTATTCTTGTAAGGGACTAAATGATACTGACATATTAATTAAACATACATGATGTCAGAATGGCAAAGTAGTTTACACAAAAGTGATTTGTGAATGTGATCCAACTTTGCTTTTTCTTTTCTATGAATATTGTAATTACTAAATGTAAGTTCATGCAATTAGGTCTTTCCAATGTTAATCAAATTTTACTGATATTACAATCCAGGGTGTATCACTCATCCTTTCCAGCTAATGATTCAAGAAGCTTTGACTAAATATTGCAAGGGTTCTTCTGGAAACATAATGTTCCAAACCAAAAAAATTGAAGTATTTCCAAAACATCAGACTACAAGAAATATAATTAAAAATGTGAATGTAAGAACAGAGTCAAGCTCTAATGAGATTTAGACATTGATACTTTCCAGCTATGAGGTAAGGTGTGTCAAGCAGGCAGAAATGCAATGTATGGACCAGAGGGCAACCAGTTATTATAGCACAGGAATCCAGGTAGATTAACTGTGCAGCTCGATTTATTACTCTATTCTCTGCATATTCATGCAAACCCATCTTTTGGAGCTGTAAATAAAGTAGCTGATTAAGTGAAACTAAAGTGGAAACCACAGGTGGAACAAGACCTATGCCCAAAGTGCTTTCAAATCTAGGTTCAGTAAAGGAATTAAAAAGATACTTCCCAAATACTGTAACCACAAAAAAAGCAGTACCAAGTACACATCTCAAGAGACTTTTCTAAATAGGAGTGGGTAGGTGAAGATAATATTTTACCTGCCGCAGTTGCGGATATTCAAATTAAATAATTCCCAATTGCCTCAATGGGAAAATAAAATAAAAAGTAAAAAGCAAAGTCTAACTTCAGGTTCTTTCAATAATTTCTTCATTTTTTGAAAAGTCACACATTTATACAAAATATATATTTAGTTTCATCTTTTGTTAATGGAATTTTCTGTGAAAGCCAGTGGAGCTGGAAAATAGAAGCAATTTCCATAAATTTACTTCTGCTTCTTTTAAAAATAAACAAAGCAGTATTTTTTCTTATTATTGCATATAATTTTCACTTTTGGCTATCTAATTTAATTCATAAAAATAGGTGCATAAGTTCTTTCTTTCTCCATATTGTAATAAAATGGAAAATCTATTGTTTTGCTGTACAGCCTCCCTTCAAAGCTCTTGCTGTTGTGCTATAGCAATGCGTGTCGAGGCTGATCTGTGTAAGTGGATTTTCTCTCTCTTGTGCTCCTATCCTTTCTCTCTCTCTCTCTGTGTCACAGCTCTCTGAAAACTTAATGTTGAAAAGGTAAACTGTGGGAGAACACAGCCTTGTCCACTCAACATCCCAAGACTTTCACAGCAGCACTATGCAGAGCCAGAGCAGGGAACATATCCTTCTAACTATTAGTGAGAGCACCTTTGTCAGAGCAAGGTGCTTGCTTCAAAGGCAGCCTGGAACAGCAAACAGCAGAAGTCTATGAAGTCTATCTCAGTAAAGAATTCTGGACAGCTTAAAAGACTAAGGAGGGACCAAAGGAGCTGATATATCTGTGGTGATGCACAGTCCTCACTCTTGCTTACCATTCCTGCTGTTGATGATTTTGTCCTTTACACACACACTAAGTCAGCACATCTGCTCAGACACCTCCAGCCACCAGCACTTCACAGATTTCTAAGATCCAAGTTCTTCTTTATGCAAAACAAAGCCCTGAAAGCAAACCATCTGAAAAAAAACCCACTGGCACTACAGGGGAAATATTAGACATAGTGTTTTGTATGTTAAAAGACAATTACAATGAAATTACAATTACTATGTCTTTTATTATCAAGGTAATTCCTTGTTTGTTTTTTTTTTTATGGAACAGTGGCATAATAAGCTTGAAAATACAGAAGACTTATTATTTGTATTTAAAAACAATGGGAAAGGAACAGAACTTAGAGAAGCTGGTTTTTCAACCTTGGATGGCATTAAAATGGCATTTAATAATAATTTAATGATAAAATTTAAAACGGAAAAACTAAACTGAATAGAAATTAAAAGTACCCAAAGCATTGTAACTCATCAGTACTACATATTGCAATCACATGGGATGAAGAGTTCTGGTTTAATCCTTCTCTGAATGAATCTGGTAATTTAACAAAAAAAAAGGCATAGGGAAGGAGAGGTCTGTCTTTACATTATCCTAAAATATTTTTAGTTTTTACATTAAAGAAATGGGCATATATACCTTAGACTCATAAAGATACTATGACATGTAAATTTATGTACCTAATATAATTCTATATACCCGTAGTCATGTTGTAGGAGAACAACTTTTTTTTTTTACACAAAGTAGCAAGTGCAATGTTTTTTAAATATGAAACAACTGAGAAAGAGCACGTACTACCTGAAAGAGATAACGTACTGCAGCAAACTATACACCTGCAAACCATCTGAAGACAAGAGATGCAATTACATATTTCTATTTTAAGCAGAAAAATGTCCCACTAGCTTTGCCCTCACTGCCCTCCTGTCTCCTCCTTGTGCCTTCTCATTCTCTCAGCCCTGTCCAATTTACCCTCTCACATTCCATTGGAATACTTGACCCTATGCTTTCCAAAATCTATGCTGCTGTTATTTCAAGCTAATACTTTAAGAAGCAAGTTAAGCCAAGCAGCAAAACTGTGGATTCCCAATTGAAAGAAACTTCATCTGTCTGTGAACCAGCAAAGAAAACATCTTTATAGAAAAGGCTTACCAAGCCCTACCTCCAAACAGCAACACAAAAGCAATCCTATGAGCTCTAATGAAGACTGATTTCTTATAGATTTGTGACCTGTGGTTGATTGACCTTGATGTGTATTGAAGATGTAAGCTCAACATAAACCTCTCCCAAGCCTAGGACATTTATCACATTTTTACTGGATAACCAAGTAATACAGCATCTCTCTCATTTGGGCATGCAATCCATCTGCTTATTTCAATGTGATTTTGCTTTGACACCTTAATAGACTGTCAAATATTCTCAAAACAAGTTCATATGACCAAAATGCATCTAAAAATTATTAGGGATGGAAATCCCACGTGACTGCAAAAATTCTGCTTCCCTGGCAAAACAGAAAAATCTCAAAGCAAACTGTTTCTACAACTAAAACAGTGTCTCCTCAGCAGGCAAGGCCACCTTGAGCTCTTTCTGATTCTCACAACACATTTACTCCATTAAATATTCCATATCTTATTAATCCTCCAAAATTCATATAATCCATCTCCCTTTTTAAAGTTTAACTATATCATAGTTTAAATGCATACAAAAATATCATCGAACCATTAAGGTTTGAGAATGTCATCAAGTCCAACCCTTGATGGATCACCACCATTTCAACTAAACCATAGCACTAAGTGCCACATCCAGTCATTTCTTGCACACTTCCTGGGATGGATGGTGACCTCATTTTTCAGTGTGATCTTAATGTATGTAGCAAAAACAAAAAAGAAAAAAAAAATCTGCTCTTATTTTTTTTTAATATCTAAAGCAACCTTAGCCAGTATAGTCAAGAGGGTATTCAAAACCTTTAAGAAGTCTTAGATAATCTACAGTGTTGAGCAGGATCTACAAAGCAAGAAATAGAAGACAAATAGCTACCACCCTTGTGTCCAATCTGTGTAATTTTAGTCCCAGCTTGATAAAGCCGGACTGGCAACATTTTTCTCATTTTCACAAAGCACCAACTGTTGCCTAGAAAAATGAGATACAATAAAAATGCTAAGCACATAGCAAGATTTTGAAACAGAAAATCAGCAAATTTCTATTTGTCTGAAAATAGTCACAGCACATTTCAAACCAACTACTGGAACAGGAAAACAATGTGCAGAAGGAAAACACAGAATTGTCAATGAATGGAGAAAACTTGTCATGGATTCATGAGAGAGAACTACAGGAAATGCTTTCTCAATAAAAGGAGTAGCAAGTAAACACCATTGAAGCTGTTTGAAGCTACCTACACGAGTCTTTAACATAAATGCTGAAAAATAAAAAAAAATCCCAGAGAATCTATTATCCTTCATTCAAGAAGAGCATGGAAAATTATAGAGGAGACAAATGCACATGATTTTTCATGAAATCTGGAACTAACTTTACAATGCATTTCCAGCTACTGAGACTTTTTTTGTCCCCCTTGCAGTTGCACAGAATATTATTTTCTGTCTTAAAATCTTTTCTTTTGTTTTCAGATCAAAATCACTGTATCTCAGGAAACACAGGGCTGTAAATCCAGTTCTCCACGGGTGCCTAAATATGCAGTTCAGGAAAAAGTTACATATCCAGTGACAGCTAGGGAAAGTACAGAATATCCCATCGCTCCCTTTACAGAGTTAGGGTAACATATGGTTATCATGGGGCTTTTCTCATCAGCTCAGACTGAGGCAGAAAGATCCAGTTAGACTCAATTTGCATGTATAATATCAGAGCAGAGTGTCTGCAGATCTGTAAGCCAAAAGAAAAAAAGTATTCACAACTTTAGGAAATTAAAACTTGGAGCTGCAGACAGCTTTAGCTGATCTTAAGTCCCATACAGCTACTAACTAATTCTCAGTGAGGCACAGAGGGAATTAAACATGCAACTCTCATCATTATCAAAGATTGCAGCTACTCAGAGTCTTTATATGCTGCAAACCTACCCTGTAGTGTTCCTAATGACATCCATTTTTGTACCACAGGTGAAATGCTGATTACTTAATTTATTTCTTAGTCATTTGAAAAACTCCCACTGCATTTATTTAACATACCCTGCTTTTCTTCTCCTGCAGATGAAGGCCACTGAAAAAATTCTCAGGGATACAACAGGACTATGGCACAACAAATGAGCATCACAGTATGAATGCATTACAGGACATCAGGGTGTAACATAAAAATCCTCTCAACAGTCCATTTATGCACTGTGAACTAAATTCAGTCACTGTATTTGTATATGAAACTTCTACCTACCCCTGCAGGGCTAATACATGCATGTTCAGCAGCACACTTCAACCTTTGATTGCTTCAGCTGCTAGTTTGTAATTTTGACAATACAAAAACACACCATTCAAATATTTAAGAAGCATTGCATGAAGGAGAGGGGCAGAGAAATAATTCAGTACATCAAGTTTTAATAAGTGGCTTTCCTGAACAAGGGCCAGATCCTGCACATTTTCTGCTCCTGACTGAGCAAGCAATGTCAATTTGTTACTAGAGAAAAATAAAATCTAAGTTATACATTATTTCATGCATTCCTGTTTCCTGCCAGCTCTTGAGAGCTGCTTTCCTATTTTCATACTAATGTTTAGAGAGAAACAGCATTTGTCAAGAATACATACTGATCTCAGTTTCCACAAATAATGAATAAGTTGACCTACAGAGAGAAAGGAAAAGTGACGTTGGTGGCTGGATGCTGTCTCTCTTTCAATGCTGACTTACACTAAAGAGAAAGGAATTCCTTATGCATGGAATGCAGTTCTTACTTCATTCTGCTTTATGAATACAGAAATGCACTGCCCAAGAAAAAAATATGCAAATTTAAACTCAGGAATTTTCCATAGTACTCATCAGTATATTACCTTAAGTTCCTCTCAGATAAGACTTTCAGGGAATTTATGTACTCTCTAGTCCTCCTTTCATTTCCTTGATTATAAACAGCTAAACTTGTAGCTCCACACATCGTTTTCAAAGACAAATCTCATTCTATAGAAAATGCTTTTTGTCTTAAGCATTTGCAACACAGTTCCTAACCAAAAATCTCACAGGTTATTTGAAACAAATGGTTTTTATTATAGATGCTGTGGTACAACTCAGATACAGCAGAATTCCTTCTTTCCTCCCTTCCCAAAGAATTTCATCAGCTTTTTGCACCTCCACCATCTCCACACTCCTGTTTATTTTATAATTAGGTGGGAAAGATCTGCTTACCTTTTAAACAGCTATTCTGTAGCCTGGCATGCAGCATAACAGAGGGTGCTTAGCAGACTTCTGTCCTTCCTGTTCTCTGATGGTTAAAAAATAACCTTGCTGGCTTTGCTAAGCAGTGTAGGAATCCTGTAAAAAAATATGTGATCAAATGAATACCTTTCAGGGACCATTTGCTACCAAATTTATTTTATAATTCATCTGTTCTCTTATACCAGGACTTACACCATCCTGTAAGGTACAACTGTACTTCCAATGCAGTGCTTAAATGTTAATGGAGTGAAATTGCTCCCATCCATATTTTAACAGGCTTAAGTACATCAGCTCACTCACTTCTGCAACAAAACTCAAGAGAAGTCTACCAGAGAAATTCAGTAAGGAAGTTAACTCTGAAGAAATTATATAAGGTAGGAACTTTTAGGGTTGGAGGTGAGGTTTGGTTTTTGGTTGGGTTTTATTTTTTAGATGTGGATTTAAATACATTGTCGTGTTATTACTTTATTTCCTAACATTTATAATACATTATGAAAACCTGGTTTTTAAAACGGCTTATGCTGTGGGCTACAAGAAAATTTTTCTTGCCCTCTAAAGCCACTGTTATATATATAATGTCTATTCTTTAGCTTCCAGTGGATTTAATTAGACTAGATTATGTCAGTCAAAAAAAGGTGCAATGCACGTGACATTTTGACATAAATTGTTTGTGTTGGGCTTTCAGAGAGAAAAGAATTGAGAGACTGGGGGATGTTGAAGACACCACATGTTTATAAATATGCAATTTAAAACTCTGAGGCAGCTAAATTCAACCAAACCCCTCAATATCATCAAGCCCTTCAATACCATCATACCACATGTGTGATCTCAGCACTAAAATCACAAACAGATCAGGAAGAAGCTAATGCAAACAATGGGTATGAGAAAGAACTTAACAGAAGATTTACTGATTAAAACAAAACCAAACCAAACTTGCAGTAATGCCAAAGCTTCTTAGTTTTGTCATCCCCAAAAGGAAATTAATCTATATTCTCCAAAAAAAAAAAAAAAAATCCAACAAGTCAACAGTCCAGAAGAGGGCAACAAAGCTGGTGGAAGGGCTGGAAGGAATGCCCTATGAGGAACAGCTGAGTAGGCTTTTCCAGTTGGGAGAACAATAAATCTGGCAGGAGACCTCATTCCTACCTGCTGCTTCCTGAGGAGGAAAACAGCTACAGTATGGAGAGGGAAATGCTGAGTCCTCTCTGGTACCCACAAGGACACGAGGGAAGAGCTCTAAGCTGTGCCAGGGGAAGGTCAGGACATTGGGAAGCATTTCTTTAGTGAGAGGGTGATTGGACACTGGAAGAGGATCCCTAGAGAGGTGGTCCATGCCCCAAGCCTGTGTGTTGAAGAAGCATTTGGAACATGCTCTTAACAAGTTTCAATTGTTGTTCATCCCTGAAATGGACAGGCAGTTGAACTGGATGATCATTTTTTGTCCCTTCCAACAGAAATATTCTACTCTGCTCTATAGATTCATCAGTTTAATAAGCTACTAAAGATAGGAGTCTATGATTTTGCTAAGCAACAGCATAACGCTAGAGGTGAGGGTGGGCCAGGGAATTCTTTTTTGGATACTGCAATTTCCTGAACCATCTTATTTCATCAGTTTGGTTAAATTTCTCATGGTCCTTTTTTTTTGTGAAAAAGGGAGGAGTAAAGATTTTATAAAATCAAGTTGCTGTCCTAATGAGACAATGGTCCTCTCAATCTTCCTGTATAACAGTCTAGTGTGCTTTAAACTTTGTATAGCATAAGGGAAAAAAATAAATGGAGATTGTGCTGACATAAACCTCAGATTATGTATCCTCTTTGGGACATATATAACTGTTGCTGAAACTGATGAAGAATGTAACAAAAAGATGAAAATAGTGGAGTAACCATCATAACAACAAAAATTAGTAATGCTTCATACAGTCAAAGCAAGAAAATATAAAGGATTTTTAGACACATTATTCAGCTGAATTACTTACTCTTTTTTTTTGTAGAATTACTTCTTTATTCAGAGCCAAAAATCAATTTCTCTCAGAGGTCCAAAGAATTCCTATATAGTAAGGGAAAAATAGTAAAGAATATATATATAAAGAAATGGTAAAGAATAGATATGGACAGAAATCATTAAAAATATACAGGATAGACTTGAAGAAAAATACAAACCTCAAATAGTCTCAACCCATAAAATTAGAGAAAAAAAAATCTTTACTTTCAAGTGTAATGTATTACTGTGGAATATTTTTCTATAAGGAACTGTGGAAGTCATTTTGCAGATGTTTTCTCCTTATTTAGTTACTTTGTTCTGCAGAAGGAGGAATAACTCTTTACACAGAAGTCTGCATCATGACCTTTGCTGCAATTTAAGGACTGACCAGGTGCATGTAAGTAAACAAGCATCCCCCCTGGTTAGGATTTTTAAATCCAAGTACTTCTGTCTATAACAGAGAGACAAGTCTGAGGAATGAGCTCCTTAGAGTTTTTGAGTCATTGAGAGACCCTTTGATGATGAGTACTTTGAAAATAAAGAGAGAGAAAAATTTACATTTACAGTGTTGTTTCCTCAAGACAGGCACACTCCTCCACACACAACTTGAAGCATTTTAATTGTCGACCTCAGTTCAGCCACTCTAAAGTCACAGAGCTGAAAACAAGAAGCATTTCTTGAGATTTTGACAAACTTTCACCTAGGATGTTTGGGTCACACTTCAAAAGGCACTTAGCTATCTAATTCCCATTACTTTCAAAGTGAGGAAAATATATAAACAACTTTCGTAGTCTGGCCTTTTACATACACCAGGTATCCAGGGTTTTCTTTCTTTGTACTTTTTAAACAAGTTTTACTTTTAAACAAGTTTCAAAGTCTATTTCCAAAACTTTTTATCTTCAGTGGCTCTAAGGTGTTTAAGGCAACAAAGAATGCTTTTCTTCCTTCCTCAGCTGCAGAGGGCAAAGAAAAAATGAGAGCTGTCCAAGGTTTCTACATTATGTTCATTAATGATGAGTGACAAAATATGAAAAATATGTATCATAGATGAAAAAAACTATACTAAAATTAAAGATAAATTAAATAAATAGTAAGAACAAAAAGAGCAGGTGTCATACCAAAACATTTTCAATTTTGTATATAGCACACTAATGGGCTACATACACTATATTTAATAATTTCTCCTTCCAAAAGCAATGGCACATTCCTCACAGCTATTTCTGAATTAGAGCTGAATGTCCTAAAGGCAGATGCATAGCAAGATCTCCAGGTGGAGCCTAGAACATCACAGACTTTATTCTAAGAGACTTAGAACAATGGGGTTTTTCTCTTTATATGTTTGAACTTCTTGCTACTCAATTTTTATTGATGAAAACACTTCCTCCTACATCAGATTATGATCCAGCAGAGTACACTAAATATGCACCAGTGACCCTGAAGGGCTGTCCTTGTCTTCCTCTGTGAGACAGACAATATTGAATCTCTGAAACACAGGTAAAAAGCTTAATTTCCCAGCATCAGAGATTTCCAGCTCCCAGGTTATTTTTTCTAGTTTTTTTATCTAAATAATCTTTTGTTGTTTTAACAGGTAACATTCATATACAACTCAAAAGGAAAAAAATCTGCATCTATTAGAAAATATCCTATAAATATTGGAATATTATATTTAGATGAAATTTCAAAGCCTGATTTGAACATATTCACTCATCTCTAATGATGTCTGTTACCTTCTGTTAACAATTAAAACTTAAATATTTTTGCTCTCTCTAGCCCATAATATTTAAAAGATAAAATTTTATGATTATCCATCATGGAAATGCTGTTATAGGCATTATCCACCACCAAAACCCAAACCATTTTAAGCTACAATATTTTCTCAAAAATATATTTCAAATATTTCTGAAGATGAAAAGTAGGGCAAAGTCAGAACCACCTTCCTCAATACTCATTTTCCACATAACCTAATCATTTCATAAACGTTTCTCTGAAGCCAAACAAATTCTAAGGAAAATGAACAAGAAATGACTTAACAAAACTGAAAGTAGAGAGGTTTACAGAAGCACACCAATTCACTTCTTGACATGTGCTAGAATAAGAAAGCACTAGTGCTTTTAGATCCTAAGAACAGCCTACATAGGGTTTAAATGCTCCATTTTCTGGACTTGGTCCTTTTTTCCCAGACATATTTTAATAATGTTTTAAAGCTTTATTTTCTGCTTTAATTAAAGGGATCACAACACAGCTTTATATGACCACTTATGGGATCTTGAGCAGATTTTTGGCTTTCTTCTGGTCTTAAGTTTACACAGTGAAATAAAATTGTGATCCTACCTTAACAAACTAGCAAAGAAATTTCAGATCAAATTTATGAACTTATTTCATTTGTCTGTCTTCTGCTTTTACATGTAATTTTTGGAGCTTATAAGATCCAGGAGTAAAAGCAGGGAGACCCCCTGCTTGCTTTGTCACCTCACTTGTAATCTTTTGACACACAGAAAACTCACCTCAGAACAACCCACTTCTTATACTAATTTTCCAAATTAATTACCTTTATTTTCCCAAGACAAAAAATTTCCACTGTATAAAAATGTAGTCATTGTTTAATCAAACGAATAAAGGATTAAAAAAATATATCTTTGCCAGTAGGAATAAGCTGAATTTTTATTAATGCATATTTCCAAGATCTGAAAATTCTGTTGTAATCATTAGTCCATGTTGTCTCACATTGTGGCTGTAATTTCCAGCTGGATAACCTAAGCTAATGATGACTTTGAATGACTGAAACCAAATGGCAAAAGAATTCTTTAACTAATAAAACTAACACTCATAAAATTAATTTAATTAGAAAAAAAAAAAACATGTCTCAAATGATCTAAAGTAATACTAATTTATTATTATCTCAGTTATTCCAAGGAAATAAATTAATAATAAAAGCCATGAGTGCTCCAAGAACCCTGCAAGTTTAAGCTGTCAACACGTTTCACTATTTGTATTTGTTTGTTTTTATTTTGCAGTAATGATCTCGAATAAAATCTAAAACTTCAAGCTGTGCAAACTAACAGTATAATTGAATGGGTATTAATTTAGATGAGTAAAGCTCCTTCAGTTTAATTTTAAAGTTTCATCTTGCTTTGTAACTGCTATAGGCTTAAGCAGAAGAAACACACGTTTCTTCTGTGGGACTAACCTGATAAAATAAAAATAGATTATGTCATATGAGTTTTAATTTCAGTTCTTTGTATTATTGCATACATAACCACAAGGTAAACAGAAAAACAATGCAGTGAAGAATGGCTTATATGGCAAGGTTAGGGTGATGAGCAAGAACAGTGTGGTAGATTTATTTTCAGGAACTAATATTATTTATATAATTAACCTGAGATCCTTAGAGAACAATATCTTTCAAGAAAAATAAACTCAGGATACCTTTTAATGTTGAAAAGCATTTCATAATTTCAGATGAGGTGGCTGAGCCCCATGGTATTATCCTCTCTGTTGTTTGGGTAAACCACTGTGGAATCAATTACTCCTTACAAACTTCATCCAAAAATCTTTGTATCACCTGTGACAAGTTCCTTGTTTCTTCCTACACTCGACAGCTTCTGCTTTGCTGTGCTGGGAGGGCAGGCAGCACAGCACAGCCTTCACAGAGCTCCCATTTCAAAATCGCCTCCAGGAGGGTGACTCACACTCCTGCTGCTTCTCCCCGGGATTTCCTCCAGCGAGACCAACAAACCCAAATTCTTGAGGGGTTTTGAAAGGAGAACTCATTCTCCACACATGGCAAGCAACCACACTAAAAGCTGCTAGACAGATGTTGGTCCAAAGGGCAAGCAAACAAACAGCAGCCAAGCGGCTGGATGGCAAATATTTATTGCCTAGGAAACAACCACCCTCAAGTACACTTTCCTCAGAACTGGGGAGGAGGAAAGGGGAAAGACACATACACAAAAAGAAACAATGCCAACCCTAAGCATTATTTATATTTTCATAAGAGTCATGAGAGAAACAAAACAAAACAGAATGTTTAAAACACTTAACATGGCAGGGCTTTGTCTGTAAAATCAGAATGGAAGGAGTGCCCCTTCATTTCTGAACTCATTTGTTCCTGTCCTTTCAGCTGAGGTGATTTTCTTCTTGGTACCTGTTACACCTGTACTGTGTTTTGGATTCAGAATAAGAATGTGTTCCTATCATACCAATGTTTTCATTCTATGCTAAGTTGTGTTTACCCTAAGCCAAGGAGTTCTTTCCTTTTGCCATGCTCTGCACACTGAGGAGGTGTGCAAAAAGAAAATCAAGAACAAAACCAAAAAACTGTGAGGGAGCATAGCTGGGACAGGTGACCCAAACTGGACATTCCACATCATAGAGCACCATGCATTTGTATAAACTGGGGCTGTCACCTGGAAGAGAGGCCAATCTGGGCTAGGGTAGTGAGGTTTGGCACCACTTAACACTCAGTGAACAATTGTATTGTGACTCTCTCATTTGTTTCGGGTTTTTTCGTTTTTTTATCATTTTTATTATTACCATTATTGTATTTTACTTAATTTTTAATTATTATACTGTTCTTATCTCAACATACAAGTTTACCTTCAATTCTCCTCCCACTTCCACTGAGGTGGGGGGAAGAAAGGGGGAGTTGAATGAACATCTGTGTGGTGTTTCTTCTCCAGCTGGGTTTAAAACCATGACAGGCACTTATCACCATTCACAAGAAATGACAATAGGCAGTCATAACCACACTAACACTATTGCCATTGGCATATCACAGTGAGACTGCATCAGTTCAGACATCTGATTTATCCTCCTTATCATGCTCTCGATAACCTTAAAAAGTTTTATTAAGCTGTTAGAGAAAAAATACTAGAGAAATATGAATTTACAGCAAAAATTTCCTGCATGTTTACACCTCATTCACACTTCTAGCAGGTGCATTGTAAAGTACCTGACTTTAACTAAGTTACAGTGGAGATCATGTAAACATTGCACATACTCTGTATAAGTGTATTTCCCCATCTGATTTTTTTCCATTCTGCCTCCCTGAAGGCAGCATGCCTTTGCATCAACAGCAAACACTTCCTTTGCTCTTTCTTATAAAAAGTTCTCAGTTAAACAAGTCTGAAATTTGTGTAAAGACTGGCACTAGCTCTGGCACTGTCACTTGGCTGTAAGCTCAAGCCTCGGACTCAGAATCCTTCTGCTTCCAGAAAATCTGCTGCTCCTTACTATAAAGAAACCTTTTTCTGCAGCTAATCTTAATAGAAATCACAGAAGCATTAGAAGCACTCAGCAGCATTAACCCAAGGAATGCATGGAGCTCTTTTATGAGTAAAAGGTAGTGTGAACACTCCTGAGCTGTGAAAATATGGAATTGTCACAACACATCTACCTGTCTGTAACATCTGGCAAGTTGTTAAAAGTTTATCCCCACTACAGGAAGTGTTGCAAGTAAAGGTCAGAAGAACAGGGGGACTAGACATGGTAAAAGAGGCAGTGAAATTAAAATTTAGAAAATCCACAGAGTCAGAACAGGGTTTGTGTGATCAAACCAAGGTCAAAAGATGCCTTTGCCAGCTCCCTCACTCATGGCTTGAGCAAGCCTTCAGAGGATGGATGGCTTGGGGTTCTCACCCTCCCTCAGGCAAATCTGTTAGTGCCCTGCAAGGCTCAATGGAAACTCTGTGTAGGACATTCAGCAGCCAATTAAAAATTTCTCGTGAAGCCACAATGAAGAAATCTTCTGATTTCAGAAAATTAACATTTCCAAGGGAAAGCTTAATAATGCCTTTAAAAATTGATTCTGCTACAGAGAATGAATGGAAAAAGCAGTGAACTGCAAGAAGCAATGAAAATTACTAGTTTCAATTCTGTCAACACAGCAAAGGTGACTGAATTACAATAGACATTAGCAAGATAAGGGAAATTCTTACTCAGTCAATATAGATGTTAGATATATCCAGATAGATACACACATACAGCACACAGTTTATTTCCTTCTCTCTTACTTTGTGTACACATATTATTCAGAGATAAATCTGAAGATTTTTTTATACAGAAAGAGCTTCCAGAGGCTGTGAGCTACTACAGAGAATTCACTTTACGTAGAAGATGATTTCATGGCTCATGTCTTTCAACTCTAAGGCAAACATTTTCACATTTTAGCCTCTTGGAGTTTTTAGTACTCACATATCATCCATGAATGCAGAAATCATGGAAACGGGCTCTTATGAATAGGTCCTGTGAGCAGAAAAACTTCCTTGTGATTTGGGAGAGTCAAATGTGTGGTCTTCTCTTCCAAAATACTTTCTGCATAATTATTTATTAGTTATAAACTGCAAAATGACTTAGACCCTCTGAAAGAAAAAGCAGAATTAGATTGTGCACTAATCCAACCACAAATCAGTCCAGTTAAAAAAACCAACAAAAAAGGAAATAAGGATAGAAGTAATAATGATAGAAGTGGACATTCTCATAAACATCACAATCAGACAAGTAAAAAATATGAAACAAGGGTAACAAAATGGTATGTCACACATAGGGAGGGATCTCATCAACATGTACAAGAACCTGAAGGCAGTGTGCCTAGGAGACAGTCAGACACTTCTGATGCTTACCCAAAGACAGGACAAGGCAGGGGGCACCAAGTGAAATAGAAGAGGCTGCCTCTGAATATCAGGAAACACTTTTTTTTTTTCTATGAGCATGAATGAGCACTGGCACGGGTTGCCCAGAAAAGGTGTAGAGTCTCCATCCATGCAGATACTCAAAGGCTGTAAGGAAATGACCCTGGGAAATTATCTCAGGGTGACCCTGCTGGAGCAGTGGGGTGGGATCAGGTGACTTCTAGAGGCCCCTTGTAACTTCAGCCATTCTTTGATCCTGTATCAATCACAAAATCATTCATGCATACATCTCAAAGTACCAGAGGAATGGGCTTACAGGTGAAAGCAAAGGAAACAAAGGTGACATTGAAGGAAGACTTTCTCTGAGACACCACTGAATGCACAAACATACACATCTTTAACCAGTGATAAAATCCAAGTGCTTGGGCAATGTGACTTGGACAATTAGGTAGAGCATTTGCTGACAATGTGCATCAATCAAACTTTTTTTTAAATAGTTAATCAAACACTATATACAGCTGGCTATTAATTTTCAAAAGGTTTCTTAAATCATGTCTTATTGCCCTGTTTATAGTCCTTCAACAGTCAATGAGTGGTGAGCAGTTAATCCCCACAGCAGCATCATACACAGGCACCCCAATGCATGATTACTGGGTTAGTTAAGCCTGTAAAGCAGGCTCATGTGTCATTTACACTCCCCTCACAATGCCAGGTGTTTAGCAGCACCTAAAAACTCCAGCCATCCTTGGAGTCTTGCATTAAAATTTGAGAGAATATTTAATGTCCATTTTTGCTAATAAAATGCCCAGGAGATAGATTGACAGATGACTAAAAATACATAAAATAATTTCCGAATACTTAAGGAGAAAAGCTCAGGGAAACTTTAAAAAGTAGGTAGATTAACCAATTTTGATGTTTTGGCAAATACAGGTGACAGGGAGGGTCATCAAGCAACACACTTTAAACATTGATGTTCCAAGTATAGACTTTTTAATATATACACATAGTAAAAAAAATTATATATATAGCATAGCATATATACATATCTATATATACACATAGCATAATATACTCAAGCAAATGTTTATTTCTACAGTCAGTCTAAGAGTCAACTTGGTTATGTATTAAATTTAAAGCTATTAAAATATTGTTTCTAAATACTGTTTTTTTTTTTTTTTGTGCTGCCCTCCTGATAGTGGACTTGAGCTTGGCCACACTGAAGCAACACAGGAGGCTTATGCTAAGATCAAGTAATCAATTTAGAAGACCTGGCCATAGATTATTTTTTCTGAAATAACTATATATATATATTAAAAATATAATTTCTAAAACCTTAAGCTTAATTTTTTAAGATTTAAAAGTATATATAATTTAGGTTATAGTACATTTCATTTACATAATTTTGTAAATATTTATCAACAGTAATCCACTGGTACATTAAGCAACAGAAATTCTCCCTGTTTACCATCAACTATCCAGCACCAGCTGTACTCTGAAAAAAAAGCTTTTATGAATATTACACATCTGTAGTCCTCTTTTTATTGTGAATAATCAAACAAAAATTTTTGCAATCAAATATTTGGTTTCCTTTCACGTTTTGCAGCTTGTCATTACTTTTACTGACCTTCCCCTTTTAAAGAAAATTAAAGACACCTATTTTCTTATGTGTTTTGATTGAGAGGCCTGCATTTTATCCTGTAAGTTATGCTATTCCTTTACACTTTTGCAGCACACACAAACCTCAAGACTGCATCCAGCTGGATCCAAGACAATTCAAATTATCAACACCTTACTTCAAAACTTGTATCTTCGAAAATCAATATTCATGGCACTGTGATAAGGTTTCTAAGTAGATAGCATCAATGAAAACTAGTCACATTAACAACACAATTCTGAAGGCTTTAAACAGTATGCAAATATAAAGGACATCTAAATGCAAAAAAAACAGAGGCAATCTTTAATGAATGCATCCCTTAATGTTACACAATAATTTCAAAGTATATTTTGTTTAGGCTAGATAGTCTAATGAGATTTTATTTCTTCAACTGCTGTAATTTAATTTTATGGAAAATTATCTCCAAAGCCAGCACCCATAAAAAAATTTAGCATACTAAGATTCTAGATAACCAGAATAAACCAGCAATTATTTAAATGGTTCAACTTCACTACATACAGGACTATGTGAGGGTTTTTTTTGTTAGTGTATTTCCTGAGTGGTAGAGAGTGGCATGGGGGCCAAAGCCCAGCAGGGCTGAGCTGTGACTCACAATAAATTTGATCCTTGTTTTCCTAGTCCCTTACCTTCAATAAATTGAAGTAAATTTAACCTTCTCTCTGAGGAAGGTGACAGTAAACTGACCATGAACAAACACATTGACTCCACTTCTTTCACACAAAGAAAAACTTTTCCTATCCCTTTTAGTTCTCAGGCAAGACATAGTCACTACCTCAGCCTGATCTTGTGGCAGCACTAAATTAACACTTTTGCGGCAGGAAATCAATTATTTTCTTCTCTTTTTGATTCACAGAAATAGAATATATTGTAGGATTTTTAATCAAGAAAGAATTAGAAGGTGACTGGCTAAGGAACAACTGCATAAAAAACCTGGCTCTCTCTTTATAAGTGCTACATATATGAAAAAATAATTATAACATCTACACTTTTCTCATAATTTTTCCAAAAGTTAAACATGGAAAAGAAACACAAAGCTGTGGTATTATGCAGGCTAAAATTCTTTTTTTTAGTGACAAAGACTTCAGAAAAGATATTCCACACAATTTTTCAGAGATACATCCCTAGCATGAACATTTCATTTGCTCTGATCATCATAATATCTGCATGCTTAATCCACTACTCAAAACCACAGATTGGTTTCTGGAAGTCAAACACTAACGGCCTACAAAGTGAATGCATTCAAATCCCCTGCCATTTAAAATCAATAAACTGACCGATTTTGAAGCTGAGCTGCTTTATTACACAGTAATGAAATTTAGAATTTTGTCAAGCAACATGTAGTGCTGAGCCCTAACAAGCTGTTAAGGGCAGGGAGAGTGTATATTAGAGTTCCAGCATTCATTACTGTTGGACTTTTCAGTGCTGACACCCAGCATGTCACTCAAGAAATTCAGAGCTTGCCTCTTCCTCCTCCCATGAGACAGGTCTGAAGGTATCTTTCTGTTGCCTTTGACAAAATATCAACAAATTCATCCAATCCCATGGCCAAAGAATAATAATTAAGGTTTGCTTCCATTTGATGGAAGATAAACATTTCTGTAGGAAGGCTGAAGACATATGTCTGAACCTGCTTAAAATTTCACAATGAAGTCAACATCCCATCTATGATGGGCATTCTGATGATGCTCTGGGAAACAGTAGGTTATTTATTCAATCTGGAAAATTTGTTTTCTGAAACTGTATACCATTTACAGATCCATTTGTCTTTTCTTTCTTCAATTGCTCATTTTATCTTGGCATACACCACTAGCAACTTACAGCTTTGTTTTGAAGTTCTATGGCGACCTCCATGCACAGAATTGCATTAAAATTTTTATTCAAGTCTCCATTTTCAGGTTTGTTATAGAGAAAAAGGAGAGAGCACTTAATGTTCCTGTCTCCAACAACACTCAAGCTTTTCCCAAATTTAGTTGCTGCTGCTGCTTGCTGCATTTACTTTCTTTGCCTCATTAATTTCTGATATCTGCTGCATGGCTTATTACACAATAACATATGCTCTCTGATATCCCACTTTCTCCTGCAACCTTTTCAAGTACACTTTAAAAAAAAAGCTATTTTGATTGTAGGTTACCTCTGGAAGGATTACATTACATTTGGCAGGAATGTGAATGCTCACTCAAGGCCAAATGTTATTTGTGCAACAGAGTGAAATTGAGTCTCACCTGATTTGATTGTGCATTTGTAAAGGTTAGGTGTATTTTGATCACTCTGTATGCCATATAGATATGTAAGTAGCATACTTTTCAGTTACTATTTTTGCATGCTCAAAGATTGCAGCAATTCTCTCAGCTACCCCACTGCTTTGGTTAAGTGTTTCTGATGTTCTGTATTTTACATACCAACTTTCAGTCATGTACATGAAGGTTTGTGCATTTTTCAGTTTCAGTCTCAAAAAGACTTTAAAAAGAACTGTGAGAGACCCAGAGAGTTTAACAACAACATGAAATGTTCTGAGAAACACAGGTGAGTTATCACTTAGAAAGGCAAAAGTGAGACTGAGGGTTCTGCTTGTGGGTTCAGCAGTCAAACTCTTAAATTGGGAGGGAAAATATTCAATATCACTAAATTTCATGCTTTTCTAGTGAAAAAGTGTTTTCTTCTTTTTTATATCTTTAATAAATATGTCATTAAATCACAAAAATAAACACATGCACACACAGACAAGGCTTCATTGTAAACACTTGTCAGAAAACTAAACCTTCAATTTTAGTAACTTCAGTAACACCCACAAAAGACCCTCAGTTTTCTATCATCATGGAATGTAAAAGATAGTTACATGTACTTAACTTTTGCCTGTGAGGGATTCTAGATACTAAACAGAGTTTACAGCACCCCCCTCCAACATACAGAGAATACACTCTTCTCAGTCTCTAAATATTTGCTGTGCTTCCTGAGCTTCTGCCCAAAACTTCATTCAGGGCTGAACACCTCTAAAATATTTGAATTTTATCTCAGGTTCATAATTTCAACGGTTTGCTATTGCTAGAAATATTGCTCTTCTAAAAGATAAAATATATATTTTTTGCTAGACATAAAAAAATACATTCACCCAAGGAAAATCCCTCTGAAACAGAAGATTTTGAAGAATTTTAAATACTTTTTTTTGCACACTATTAATACAGAAGAGATGATTGTGAGTTTTTTCATCATTTTACACCAGAGTAATAAGAGAACCACAGGCTTTTCCATGATTCTTTCCAATGTGAATGAGATTTTGAATTCTTAAAGTAGATACAGAAAGGTTTACAGAGCTGCCCATACCTCTCTTTATATGCTCCAACTAAAACCAACAACAAATGAACTTCCTCTACAGCTAAGAATCACATTCAAACCTTAAAAACCTTCATCAGATAAAGTATTCTTTACCTCTATGATAGGGAACCACGTCAATCCTCTCACAAATTTGAAGGGTTTTTAGCACAATATTCCAGATGAAAATGTTCTAAAGAAAATATGGTGAAAAAAAGACAGAATCTATTAAGGACAAGAAAAGATAACTACATAAGATGTACAGAGGGGAATGGGATGAATTTCATATTTTGCCATTTATAATCTTTGCTGTTTTGATACTTAAGCTGAACATTTCATGTAAGGTGGTTCACACACCAAAATATTTTTCTGATTCAAGAAGAAGGAAGAAAAAGCCAGAAATATTTCTCCTACTATGAATTTTAAGTTAAAACAGTAACCTTGCATGCAATTAATTCCCCAAAGTTGTTGTAAAGTGTGTTGTGAGAGCATTCACCTTACAGTGACTGAAGGAACCAATGACAAAGCTTTTTACACCTCCAATGCCTCAGGGCAGCCTCTGTTTGCAATCACTTCGCCCCCTGCCTCCCTGAAACACAAAAATAAATCACAGGGTGGATTCCCACTCATATATGTCTAAGAAACTAAAGTGAAAGTCAGATAATACCAAAAAATTATATATATATATCTATAGATGTATAGATATATATAATACCACTAATATACTAAAATACTACATAATCAAAGCAGTAATGATTGATAAAGGGCATTATTCAAACAATGTCACTATGTCCAAAAATGTAACTGGACATACTACTGGACAACTGCCCATCAATAGTCTGGAATATATTTTCACCCTTATAAAGTCATTATACCATTCACATTCTCTCCTTCAGGAGTTTTAGTCAAAAGAATTAATATAGTATTTGAGGATTTAGGTTTCTAAATATGTGGTTATAAAAAGGCATTTCACCATAAAAATTTTTGGGGGTTTTTTTGTGCTGGAATCATACATTCTCCTTAAATCAGAAAAAAAAAAAATCTCCATTTAGTTCAACATGAGCTAAAGTAGTTCCTGCAATCTTGTAAATTCCATCAACCTAATACACAAGTTAAAACCCAACAGAATTGCAGCTGAAATACATGGTTGGGTTTTTCTTCTCATGTCACTGTGCTGTCATAGAGATTCTAATTCTGGAGTCCCTACTTAATTGAGATTCAATGCTGAAGACCTCCTTGTCTTTCCCAGACTAATGTCAATCAGAAAAATCAGAACCTATTCATAATTTAAGTACATTTAAAAAAAAAAAGCAGCAGCAAACTGAATGTCCTTTTCCAATTATTTTCTAAGCAAAATTATTACAGTAATATTTTACAGCAAAGCATAGGATTAAAAAAAAAAAACAGCAACAACAAAACTTTAAAATGCCTAACTCATTAGAAAGTTCAACTTAAAATTATGCAAAATAAGAAATAATAAAAAACTTTTTTTTCTTTTGATACCAGCTGCATCTCCCCCTTGGAAATATTTTAGATCACTCTATTGCTGTTCTTTCTCTGACCACACAGAAATACCTCTGTAGCCCAGTTAACATCACACCATAATTAGAGTAGCTATTCCATTAGCTTCTTGCCATTGTTATCTCCATTATCTCAGGGAGATGTTTCCCTGTGTACACATGATTCAGAGAGGAAGACATGAGAAACTAGTTGTGAACTGTGAACAATGTATAGACAAAGAGGCTTCAGAACCAGCAAAGGGAGAACAACCAAAGATGTTTGAAAATGGGTAAGAGATTTACAAAGGGAATTAGAATCACTTGGCCCCTGACAAAATGGGACTAAATAAAGAAACAGTTTTTCCCTTATATTCCAGAGCTCTTTGTGGATGCACTGGTACCATATTTTTACTAGAAAGTAATTATATAAATTCATGGAATAACTATCTAAGGAAAATCTTTATTAAATAGAATATTTTGCATGAAAACTGGCTCAAATCTTTACACTGCTTAATTTAGAAAGCAAAGAATATTTTAGAGGAAAGATCATTCCATATTTGCTTTTTTTCTCTATTGTTTTCCCAGTCATGCCTTCTAACCACTGCTAGAAAGAAAACATTGAGTTAGGAAGGCCTTATATCTCATCCAGCACAATCATTCTGCTCAGTATTGCACACATGGCTTGCCATGTGACCAAACAAGCAGGACACTACTTCTATTCTAGAGGTTCCTTAGTTCCAAACCATTAAATCATTTTCTGTGCTCCTTCTGGGATCACACAGAGCCCAGACTAGACCAATGTTAGTTACTGATATGAAGGAATATATGCAGCTTTGGCTGGGCTTTCTCCTTCCTTGTCATATTCAACTCTAAGACAAGGAAAAAACTCATGAACATCAAATACCATATGTATGTGAAGCAAATAATTCATTGCAGTAAATAAAGCCTTAATTAAATCATCAAAAATAGCTATCATTAGTTCAGTTACCACAATGCATAGTCTCATACAGTACCTACCTTAACTGCCAAGCACAGAAAAAGCCCCAAGAGTAATTAAGTTAAAGGCTTTGTAGACAAACTGGTACCTACCAAGTATTCCAGAGGGTTTCTCTGGCTCATCCCATGACCTGCCAAGTCATTGGGATGATGCTGCCAGGCTTCTGCAGGTGTGGGCAGAAGTACCACCAAAACATCTGTCTATTGTCAGCAGGGGACAGCAGACAAGGACTTTCTGATCAGTCTTGGGATCTGCTTGAGTTTATCCAAATACGACTTCTTAATACAGCCTGTTTTCTTTTCACTGATTTCTAGTTAATGCCTAAAAAAAAAAAAAAAAGTGGAATGCAATTTCCACTTTTGATACAAAGCTTTATAATGGCAGAGCATTTAATCTGACTTTCCACTCCTTGACTACAAAATGGCATCAAAACATTGTGTCTTGGTTTAAGACAAAATAAGAGGGGGGCACTGTGAAAAGAGTCATCTCCCCCTATTTAGCCCTTAATTTATTTATTTAAGGATTAAAGTTTAACACTTTCCACCAATAAGGAGAAATGAATATGAGTAGATATAAGCAGATCTAAGCCATCACCTATGCTGCCTCAGCTCTCCTGGAGACAGCTACAGGGAAAAGCAAAAGGTAAGAGAGAGGGAAAAAAACTCAAACAAACAAACAAACAAAAAAAGGAAAATTATAAAGCAGAGCCTCTACCTTAGAACAAAAGCCCCAAGGCAAAAGAGGGTCTGCTTGGTATCTGAGTTGTATTCAGAATGCACAGCCATGTCTCACATATGCATAAAGGAATTTCTGTGTAGTCTCGAAGAAAATATTAACTCAGGTGTCTGTGGGTTTATTTCCTGCTTTTCAAGACATATCTTATAAACACATTTCTCTGCAGAAATGAAAAACATCAAGGTAAGCTGGTTAGTTTATCAAAGAGTCAAAGACTAAGACTGTAGAAACAGAAAGCCTCAGATAAACAGCATATGAATCCTCACTTTGCAATTCATATCCAAAATTTTGACTTAGATTCTAGACTATGCAGAGACTATGAATGTGATCTTTCCAGCATGCACTGTACAACTGCAGGCAACAGTGATTTTCTGATTTTTTCTACCTGAAAAGAATATATGTGACAAGCCCTGAATGAGTTCACAATTGTCTTTGAAAAGGTGGACTGAAAAAAAAAAAAAGCAAAAGGTGTCAGATCTCTGCACAGGATACCAACAGATGCATATATAAGGTGGGAAGCTGCAGGTTCTTGGTTGAAAAAGTATACACTGGCAAAATTATTCATATCATTTTGTGCATAGCTACAGAAGCATTCCTGAAGCGACTCCACAGTGGACTGGCATACTTTTAATTCTTGCTGGATTTATAACAGCGATCAGAGAACCTTCAGAATTTAACTGCAGATAATAATCTCAACATTAAAGTGCTTATGAAAATTATCACACCCTTTGCTACTCTTTTCATTGAGTTGTATCTTTCTTGTTTCCCCATTTGCTGTGATCACTGTTTCAATGCCCTTCTCTCAGCACTGTTCTCTGCCAGTGCCAGCAGCAGCATTTCCCTAAAGAGCTGACAGTCCTCTGGTCTCCTCTCTCACCCCCTTCCTTCCAGCTCCCTCTCACCCCTGCAATTTACACATCTAGATGTGCAACCCACTTCAGTCCCTGGTTTATTTTCCTTCCTCACAGGTCTCTAGTTTGAATTTTCAAGTATTCTGGCATCTAAGCAAGACAAATCCTTAAATGTGTCAATTATCTAAGTTTATAAGACACTGAATAGCTCAAGGCATTGCTAATGGCTAGGGAGCCTTTTGTTGACAGGCTGTGGTTTTGCTACCAAATCATGTCCACGATGGCCTTGAGTCAGCTTTATCTGATGCTTGTTTCATGAGGATACACAATATGAATTGTTGAGCTCAACATCCGTTTTTGCAATAGAAGATGATCACAGCCAGCACTTCTGCTGTGAGTCTCAGAAGGAAAAAACAGGCTGAGTGCAGGAATGGAAAGTAAGAGGATGCTTTCCAGGTGCAAATGTCCCTGAAGCAGTAAACACACACATTACTCATACGACATGGTGCAGCACACTCTGGTGCCACCCGAAGTTGCCAGCTTGGTCCCAGAAGCGATACACAGCCATAAATACAGCAAACTGGATTTATTAACCCAGGCACAACATCTCCCTAACAAAGGCATGCTTCTTCAAAGCCTAATCTGAACCCTAAGCTTGTGTATTTCTCTAGAAAGTGCAGGCTCGCTGGCAGGTGGGAGTCACTGCAGGGAGTGCTGTCCTTATTTTGGGAGGACAGCTGCCTTTGGCTATGCTTCAATTACCCTCAACAGCAGTCTGGAGCTCTCTCATCACCAGGACTCAATTCTCCCAACACAAACAGTAACATCACCTTTACTTAAATAGCTAAAACATATCTTTCTAATCCTTAAGACACATAAAAGAAAAAGAAAAAAAACCACAAAACATACTCTCCTACATATTTCCTACAGCTGGGTTGTTGACATGTCCATTTGCTTGTGTATCAAAATAAGGCTCTGCCAAGTTCACCATCACAACTCCAATTGTGTAAGATGCAAGCAACATCAGGTGTTAGGAAGGAGTACAGGCCAGAAAAATATAGAGGGATGCTTCCCACATTCACCAGTCTGCCCTTCCTGAACTTCTACACATGAACATTGCATCTGAACATTGGACTTAACAGCCACCAGTGTGGCTGCTCATGTACCTGTAAGATCCCTCTTTTTAAAATTCCATTATACAAAAAGGCACAAGTGGTTATGTAAGTTATACGAAGTGGTTATATACGTATACGAAACTCTGTATCAAGAATGATAACTAGGAAACAAAACTAAGCCAAACAAAACTAAACAAAACAAGCACTCCCCACCGCCCCCCCACCCCCCAAAAAAAGCCAACAGTAAAACCCAAACCAAATAAAAAATATTCAGCATAGTTCCTTAACTTTGAAACAGAGCAAAATCAAGAAATTGACTATATCCCACAGGCTCTTCCCAATCCAGGTCCCTTCATTTCTGACACACTGCCCAATAAAGGGAGAATTAGTGTGCTAAAGAAGTGATGGTCTTGTCACTGGCCAGAATCAATTAAATATAAGGGGTGGGGGAAAAAGCATGTACGGGAATTATTTTAAATACTTTTCCCCAGTTAGAGTTAACTGGAGGAAGGCACTTTATTCAAAACAGAAAATTTTTAGATCTCTCCTGAGAAGAGAGTATGAATAGCTCACAGCTGCCGAAAACCTTCCTGTGATATGCATAAACTACATTTTTATTAGAACTGGATTATACTAGCTGCTATCCAGGAGGTTCAAATGCCTAACCACTGGAGACAATCAGAAGCACAGAAAGATCTCTGCATAATGAACATAAATATCCTTTCAAACAGAAAATCATAATCTACTCTGCTGTAATCAAGTCTATATTGTTGTATAAAGAATTTTAAGCAGAAGAGCAATAGAAAGGACAAGAAAAAAGAACAAAAGAAATCTGAATGTTTCTTCAAGATCACTTTGTTTTAATCTTTAATAAAGTAGTTATATATGATAATTTCTTATTAGACAGTTTCATCTCATAAGTATGATTCTAGAACTAAAAAGGTTGTCTTCCATCTGTATGTTTTAAATCAAAACTTCTTTCAGAAGTTGCAAAGTGGGATTTCAGTCTCCATTTTTGAGACTAACTAGTGCCTACAACCATTCAGTCACTGCTTCTTGTCAGCACTAAGGGAACTGCTTTAAACAAATTATAAACCTTTCAAACAAGGACAAGCCCAGTGACAAATTTCAGCCCAGGTAAAGACCTGGCTATCAAAGATGCCTCAAGCAGTTCTGTATTTCTTCTTCCATTACATGCTCCCCTTTTCTGTTGTATAACAATTTAACTGGTGGCAAAATTTGTCAAGTGACATTTCAACAACAGTGATAGTATCACTATTTTCAATTTTACATACCTGCTTTGCAGTGTTCACAAAAGAGGACCATAGAGAAAGTCTGGGACCAACCTGGAAAAGACAGACAAAAATGAGTTTGATTTAGAATTTTTTCAGTAAATTAATATCCTGAATATTTTGAGGAATGGAAACCATATTCAGTTTTTATTAATAAAGAACAGATGTCAGACTCAGTTTATTGGCAGCAAAATAATTTTAGAGGTGTCCTCTTTACTGGATCCCATGAGCAGGAATTAAATAAAATGGAGTGGGATGAACAAAAACATCTGCATTTTTTCCTAGAAAGGGTCCTGCTTGCAAAAGACAGCATTGAGTCTTGCAATTGAGTGTACTCTAAACAGTCAGAAGAGCAGCTGGAAATTTTTTTACAAAGACTTGTCTACCATTACCCTAAGTATTTTCACACAAATCAATTGTTTATTGAATATCTCATGTTTATTACTTATGCCTATGAAGAACACATTTCCAGTAAGTAGAGTTTAAGGAGCATAATTAAATTTACTTCTTTTTCCCATCACTCCAGAACAGAACCTCCAAAGTATTTAAGAATTTCTACTACATTACACAGCTTTTCTAAGGATAGGTACAGATAAACCTTTCATTAAGGAATAAAAATTAGTCCAATGTAAAAACTAGAAACCTAACAGCAATCTTCACTAAGGACTTATTTCTACAGAAAATGTAAAAATAAAGCCATTTTAGAAAGAAAACATGTTAAAAAAAAAAAAAACAAACAAACAGAAAAAAAACAGAAAAAATGTAAGCCAAACTGAAGTTCAGATCAAGCTAGCAAGGCAGGTAAGTCTAAGTTATATGTAAATAACTAGGCTGCATTGCAATCTCCTGAACAGTCCTTAGTCATCTGACAAATCCAAAACTCAATTTGAAACAATGAGGTATAACCCTATACAGTTTATGGGTTTTAAGAATATGCTGCTAAAGGAAATCTTGCAGGATAAAAATTGAAAGAGAGAGAGAGAAAAAAGTAGAGAAATTTTGGCACAAAATAAAAAATCTTGATAGTGGGACCCACTGGGCTCTGGATTGCTTTCCCAAGATAAATTCCGAAAGCCTCATCACTTGATTAGTTAAAATAAAGCACTGGGAAAATATACACCATAAATATACCAAGGCAATCTTGCAGTGGATGAGACTGAACTGAGTGGCATAATACATATATTTTCAATTCTAATTTCCATGACTATGAAAAAATTGCATTTAAAATGGAAATTAATGGCACATACAAAGTTTAATAATTTACTATCAGTTTTTGTGTTGCCTAAACAACCCAGTATATCATTTTATTAATACATGCAGACCCTGACAGAAACTAATCAACAGGGGGAGGAGAAAAATATTCTAAAAAAAAACAAAACACTTTGCTCTTCAATAATTTAATAGCTATTTACAGGCATAAGACACAAGAAGAAAGTAATAAGGAACAGCAGGTTCTTCAGCCTATTAGAAAAGAGCAAAACTCAACTTTGAGAAGGGGAGTAGGAGGAAAGACATAGAATTGCTTCAAGATTTTAAAATAAAAAGCAGTCTTAGAAGAAAACAACACAAAAGAAAAGGTAATGAGATAAAGGCTGTATATAATTACACAGCAGCTGGTATCCAATACCCAATATTGTTGCAATTAATGTGAAATAGAAAACAACTTCTTCAATAATACACTTGTGCATTTACAGCATGTGCCTGAGACAAGACTCATGGTTTGAGCACTCCTCACCTCTGTGTCCACATATTTGACTTTTCAGTCATGTTCTACAGTAGATTTCATGACAGAAAACAGTTGAACCCACTTCTTCATGTTTGGGTTTTAATCAGAGAATATCTTTCTTTAATCACTGTCTTAGACAATTACACGGGGTGGAGACTCCAAAATGGCTGAGTTTGAACCACTTCCCTTTCATCAACTAGGAGAGATGAATGTGAGAAGATATCAGTGAGAAAGGTAATAGTTTGTTAAAAAACAAAACAAAAACAATCAAGATAACAGCAAATATCCCCTAGATGTGAAAAACACAGACAAACCAAACCAGAAAAAAAGTGAGGTGTTTGCTTCTCAAAGAAGTGATAAAATCCAAAATACTGGCTTAGTGGCATTCTCTGTCTCTGAGACCTTCCTACAGCAGCCTTGCAGAATGCACTGAATCTTTAATGTTGGCAAATCATTTGCATTTAAACCGAAATTTCATTATAATTCAGCAGCCTTTCTGCATAAAGTAGTCCAGTGGGACAATTACATAAAAGCATCCACTCTGTTTTGACACTTCTTTTTATAAAAAGAAGATACAAATATATAAAAAGAAACTAAATAGTTAAAAAAATCAGCAAAGAGCATTAACCAATACCAGCATTTGTATAATTTCATTCTAAAAACATGACACTTCTTGACTGAGTACATCTCTGTCCTCATTCAATGCAGTGGGCAGAGTTTATTATCCCATGTTTCAAAGATAAATGCTGTCAATGAAGTGAAACAATGCCAGATTGTCAAATACCTATTTAGATTACACAAATTACACCTCCCTCCCTCCTTCTCATCAAGAGAGTATTGTACATTCTGAAAGGATGCATGTGATGATATTTTGCACAAATGGAGCACATTCATGCTCCCTGCTTCACACCCCAGCAGCCTGATTATCTAAACTTACTTCAGATGACATCCTTCAGCCCTCAGCTCTCATATTCTGAAGAGCCTTCTTGCAAGATCTCTTTCTACCCTTTCTATCCTCATTTCCCTTTGCACACTGACACATGTTACTGTAGGGACTGGAGGACAAGGACAAAGCCCTAAGCATGCATTAAATTAGCTCATTTTAAATTTAGAGTTGCATGGACACACCAAACTGTATAAGTCTTGTTCTCAGGGGCAACATTTTGCTCTGCCACAATGTTCCATTTTCACTGTAGTAGACTTCTCAATGGCAGTTCTATCTTTAACCTGGTATCATACACTTCTATTAAAGTAAAATATTTAAAGAAGGATGCAGAATAATATTTTTTTTAATAGTGAAACAGGCCTACTTGAGAAGGGTGTTTTTATGGAAGGGAACACCTACCAAAGTATTTGGCAGACAAAATCTTTCAATATTTTTCTTTTTGAAGTCAGGATTATACTTCAGTTAGGTTCATCCCATTGGAAGGCATGGGTGCTCCCCAAAAAAAGAGAAGCTAGAGAATTCAAATGGTTTAATACAAATATACATATCTAACATAGATAGACATCAAATGTAAACACTTTTTAATCCAAAGCTCCTTTTTTCCTCCAGACTTGTGTAGCCACACAGTTGCCAGAATTGCAAATGGTTCCCAGCAAGCAAAATGCAAAGAAACCATCTGTCTCATTCAGGAAAGTTTTAAGTCTGCTGTATTGTAGTTTCAAAACTGCTCCAATAGACAAAAGTAAACTTAAAAACTGGTTATTGCAGTGTCACAGTTGTGGCAGCATTCACATTGGGAGTGAAGTGGGGGTGAAGCTTCCGTTGTTTTGTGATGTCAGAAAATAACATTTAGACTGAAACTTCTTATGTTTGATCTCCTTGCACCTATTTGTATTTACAGACTTCTGTTTGAAGGAAAAGGGAGGATTTGGAAGGGTAGAAGGGTAAAAAGGAAAAATAAAATGAAAACAATAGGTTGCAAATGAGGCTTTTATCCTTAGGGCTAATATTCCCAGAGTTTTAAAGTTTAGAAGGAAAATTCCTTTTTGATCACAATTTTACCCTCATTGTTAATCCTACTATGATTCTCTGAACAGAATTCAGACTTACAATTTGAAAACAGAAAAGGCCTTCTGTTCTTAATGGGACCTTGTGCTTTTACCTTATTTTGATGAGCAAACCCAAACTTTGGAAAGCATCATACTCCTTTTCTGTATCTTTTCTCTCCTTTTTTTCTTTCTCCTTCTCCTCCTAGTTTCTTCTTCTCAGAATTGTTGAGTAACTTAAAATCAAATTGCCATAGGATTGGCTAAATTGAACGGGCTAAATTAATGATTTGAGAAATGTTTTATGTTGATTGAACGCTGCTCTAAGCCTTTTGCTAAAGTTCTCTGATTTTCTGGGGCTGCCATTAAAGTTTTTTGTTCTTTGTCCTCTTGAGAATATTCTGTCAGTATTTCTCCCATGCTTCTAACTCAGAGTATGTGAACAGGAATGTTCATTGTTCATACTCTACTTAAGTGTTTAATCATTAATTTTTGTCTTGTTTCTTCCATTATGCCTTAAGTTAAGGCAAGCAGCAGAGCTCCTCTGTAAATAATCTTGTAAATAAAGCTGGGGTTTTTTTTAAAATATTTATGTACTCATGTAATGCAGTTGTAAAATAAAGGGGTGGATACACTGTGGTGAATACACTCCGGGGGTTGACGATAAGGTTGTAGTGGGAAATTTAACTGTGAATTTCTTGACTCATTTAAAATAAAATATCAATTTGTATTTAAATCTGTAATTGTTTTCACTGACAAAGACAAACTGCTGAGGGAGAAAATGCCTATTAGCACACAATAAAAGCAACAGAGATAAGTACTTAATTTTGAAACTATTTCTCTGCTGGTTTTCATTGACATTTCCACTTAGAGAAACTATGGACGTTTTCAATCTGCTTTTCGAAAACTGAAATTTTTTCATCAGTTATACCACAAAACTTGAGGAATTTTCACGCCTCTCTAATTTAAGTCAAGTTATATGTTTGTCAGAACATGCAAAATTCAAAAATTCTGATATCTTTAAGCAGGAGTGATATCTGTTAGGTGCTTCACTGCTATTTCATTTAGCCTCTGGTAGCTTACTATTAGGAAAAAGCAAGCTATTAGAAATAGAGAGGTGGCACAATTATGTGAACAAGCACTTTAAAAATCTTGTCGTGTGTTTTGCTCTCCCACTTGTCTTTTCTTCAGCTGAGAGAAGGTAACAAGAGCAAAACCTTGCCTGAAAATTGGCACTCAGTTTTAACAGCTAAAATTATATTCTTGGCTATAATTAATATTATAAGGCAGGGTTACTTTCAATGTACTTTCTTTTATATATGGACTTAGCCCACTCAGTTTCTCCCCTATTACCTGTAATGATGTTTCCTCTGTAAACAAATCCTCAAGTGAAAAAGTATCTACAGGAAAGACAAGGAAAAAAAGCAAAACATCATTTAGAGAAATGAAGAATTATCCAACCCATAAGTTTATGAAGAACACAAAGAAACATGCTACTAAATGCCTAGGGCACAAGAAATAATACTAATGTAGTCTTTACCAGAATCTTCAAAATTACTTTTTTATCATGGATTATTTGGACTTTTTGAATAACATCATGATTTTTACATGGAAGAAGAAAAACAAAGTAAGCAAAAAAACATTAACTACCCAAAAAACCAATACCAAGTTAACCATGCATAAGAGCCATTTAAATAAACAGCTGCATCACAGGAACTTGTGAACAGAAAAGAAAATCTTGAGGAAGACATTTGAGAGTCCAAAAAAAAAACCCAATTGTACTAAGCTAATTTCTGACAACTTAAAAACGTCATGACTTGCTAATTAGTGATGCCACAACCAGATGGATGAAGCTGTGACAAGCTAAGGTCATAGCTCTCACTCATAAAACCTGTCCATTACTCTTCTCTAGATCCATCTTTTCATGCCTCCTCTGTAAGGCACCTTCAAAGATGAATGATGGCTCTTGATAAAACTTATATGGAAAAATACATTATTTTTTACTGTAAAGTTTGTCTATAAAGAAAGACAGGCTGCCTACTTGGAAGAGGTGACAAAGCAGACTACAGAATTATATGTCTTATTAAAATAAACATATTTTACTATTAAATGCAAGTGTTTAATATTTTAAAATAGCAACAAACATCTTGTTGCACTTCATTGTGTGTCACAATTGATCTTGTATATCAAAGTGATCACTTTATGGAAATTTCATAAAGAGAATAAAAGGGAGATCGGCTTCCAGAGAGGTTCTTTTACATTGCTTGGGTTGTTTCCTTTATTTAAATATGCTTTGGTTTTTATTTAAGAGAGCCTTCTATACTTCTAAAATAGAACAGGTGATACTGTGTAACTGATGACACTGAAAACACACCTTAAAGAATGCTAATAGAGAAAATAATATTTATCCACAAAAAATAACTAACCTTAAAAGACGATGAGGGAAAGGATGACTTGATAATGGGATAATGATATATGCTGCATCAAATCTGTTAGTTGAAGCTTTGCCATGACCACTGAACAGCATTTGTTGCAAATATCTTCAGACATTCAGTCTTCTAAAAGGAGAAAATGATCAAGAGGAAAGAAGATTGTAAAGGAATGAAAATCAGTAGACTTTACATAATAAAATATAATGGTAGTTCTCACAGACTAGAATGGCAGGCTAATTTTGCAAATTAGACTGGTTAGTTAATTGTGCACTTCAATGTGCCAAGCATCTTTGAATAATATTAAAAATGATCATAAGTTTGACGGGGGATAAAAATCATCTAAGAACCAGACTAGCTTAAAGATACAAATACACAAGAGAAGGTCGACAGAAGCTGTCTATCAAAGACAGACCTGTATTGTCCACATCACAAATCATCTGTGGTTCAGATCTGACTGCAGATTTAAAAATAAAAATAATTTTAAGTGCTTTTCTATCACATGATAGAATCTGACCTGTAAAATATGAAAAGCAGCAAACGTGGTTAGGACATTGAATACTGAGAAAATATCAATTTGGAAAAAAAGTCATTGATATATATTTATATATACACATATATATAATATGTAGCATCCAGTACAGTAAAAAATTAAACCACACAGATACATTTCCTTGAATTTGATTTGACAAACTTGCAAATGTAGCCTTCACAATGAGATAGAAACATGATTTTAAAGCATACTGCAAAATTTGCTATCTTTGTTTTGGGACAAGTTGCCAGAGACAGAAAATATTTTAACTCTTAGTGATTGGTATTTAGAAATGCTACAAAGAAAGATAATTATATATTTGGAAATGTTACAAAGAAAGATAATGATATATTTAAAAGATGTTATTAAAGAATAACATATGCACCAAACCCACAGATTTTAAGCATTTTCTAAGTTTCTTACATTTAAACAACCCTGGCATCTGCTCATTACTACAGAGGAATGAAAGGCTGTTTTTCTGCAATGCCCTATAGTACATAAAAAACAATTTCAGAACAAAGAATGGAGGAGACCACACTGCTGAAAACAAATCGAGTGTTTCAAGAAATGATGTGGTTGTGACTGCTTGGGAACCCTCAAGATGGATAAACTAATCAGATCTGGATGCAGCAAAATCAAAAATGATGCTGAAAACCTGCTTAGAATGAACCAGGAAGGAAAATAACCACTCTGTAAGTGATAGGCTCTATATGGCTGTCTATATATGGCACAAGACATGCAAAAGATGAGGAATTTAGGGCAAACTGCCCTAAATGAACCAATTCAGAATTTCAGACCACCAAAAGGTGGTTTCAGTGACACTGAAAAAGAAAAATATTAAAAGGAAGGGCTTATCAACAGGAATGCAAATAGCTTTTGGAAAGCTTTTTCACAAGGTATAACTGAGGTCAAGAGCTTAAAAGGATTAAGATTATTAATGCAAATGCATAGAGATAATGAAGGAATGCAGAATTACAATAGCAACTTAATTCGTGTTTACTTCATGCAAGGAATTTCTCCTCTTCTAAAACTACAATAGTATAATTTCTGCATGTATTGGAAAGCCAACTTTTTTCTTTTCCTGTGGTGAAGCAATGCTAAATGCACCAAAAAAAAATAAATTGCTGAGAGTATGCTTTGCAATAACAGGAACAAGATATGAACAGAACATGGAATAAAAGAAACATGTCACATATACCTATGAACTGCTAATATTTCCATATAGAGCCTAATGCAGAGATTCCTGGACAGGAAGAGACTGACACAGAGATTCCTGAACAAGATACCTGATGTCTGTAATGCACAAGATCAGATTAAATTAACCTCTGTGTCTTTAAAACCTTTCAATATAATTAATTATTGTGCTTCATAGATGCATACTGGAGGAAGACATCAAGGATTTTGTGTTCCCTACTCCGGCAGCATGTGACAGGGAACTAACCACCAGTTTTCTCCCAATACCCATGGACATGAGAAATTTACAGTTAATCTAAATATTGGATATGATTCTGTCCTGATCTAGCCAAAGGATTTTTCTGGATAGGCATGATAAGATGATCACACAATCATCCCAGGAATCCAAACTATGCCAATTCATGTCCACTCAAGAACTCTTGAGCTTTTCCACCTGATTCTGCAGATTTCTAACAGTTACAGCCAGGAGTCTAGGTTGGACTTGGATAGTACTGAGAGAATGATCCCAATATCAGTTAACCATCTGCTCTTGAAACACTTTTTATATTTTACACTGATTATCATAGAGTTGTTTCCAAACTGGATATCTATACTAAAGGTATACTGAAGGTCAAGTTTTCCAAAGGTCAGGATTTTCAAAAGCACCTTAGTGGTTTCAAAGCACGTACATTTTTAGACATCTAAATAAAATAGTTTAGTTTTTATACTAGAAATGAAAAAGTAGATCACTGCTCTCTAGAATGCATGCTTGTGCATAGGAAAACAAATCAAACTAGGACAATTATCACAGTGCACAAGAATGCAATGTTTCTATATTTTATTCAAGCTAATAATTAATGAAATCATAAACTATTTGCAACCTTCTCTATATTAGAGCTTGGGGTGTGCTGAAGTTGATAGGGGGATGGGAAATAATAAGTTTCATAACATTTTATGTTATAGTCTGAAGTTTAGTTTTGGTTTAAGATTACCTGGGGTATTGTGGAGAACACAGTTTAAGATATCTGAGATTAGTGAGACATTAAATAGTACATTAATTTAGTTTTAAGTGTATACAGTTCATGCAGTCCCTAGGGAAAACAGTTTAACAGCAAACTAGAATAACATGACTTATGATTACTCTTTGTGCATCTCGCTCCATCCAGAATGGAAATACTTTGGGGAAGAAAAAGGCTTATATAAAGTACTTATATCATTAATCCAGCATCCATTAAAGACGAGTTCCCCACAGTGTATTATTCATTAGAAAGTTGTCTAGCCTTGATCCTACGTATATCAACCACTCCATTCCCAATAATTTCCCCTATAGGGATCTTTAGAATAACTATGAAACCATTACTAAGGTTTTCTTCATCACATTATAAGTCAAATTCCAGTAATTGTAGTATACATTCTGATATATATTCTGATTATATTCCTTCAGTTTCACAACTCTTCCTACTTCCTGTGATTATTATCCACCAGAAATCACTTTTCAAATCTATGGGTGAGGGCAGGGTGGAACAGTCTGCGAATTTTTCACATTCTTAAATCTACATTTAAACTTACATTTAGAGGGTGGAAAATTCAGATAGATTAGCCAAGAAGGCCATCTATTGTGTTTCTCAGATATGACTGTGGCTCTTCAGAGACTTCCAGATCTGAAAAAATATAATGTTAACTAGATGGGTGGGATAAGTGCAGAGACATTTTGAATTCCTGTCATAAACTCAGTTTAAATGATAACTCACATGAGAGCTTTCCTTGGAATTTTTTCGTGTTTGTTTGTAACCATAGCAATTGCTAGTGCTTCCAGGAAGGTACTTATTGAATGCAAAATACTAAAAAAATATACTCACTTTTGAAAACAGATCTTGAAAATCGATCTATAAAGGGTATGGCTATATTCTAAAATAGACATTTCCCAGGATGTAAGGTTACATGAAACAACCCTTCATCCAGCTCTACCCAAGCAACACCATTATCTACTATTAAAAGGTTAAACCAATTCAACCTACAAATAAAGAATAGAGGTCTCAACCAAATGAAAGCTACAGGAAAGGTCAGAGGGCAGCGTGAACTGCAGTCAGTGCTGATCAATCAAGGATTTTACTGTCTTGCAATAGGCAGGTTCCTTAGCAATGCACCATGTACAAATCTTCCTTGGCTTGCTGTGGAGAATCATAAGAAACTGGCACAAACTCTTGACGTAGCGTCAGCTAATACTGAGTGAACCCACTTCCATCCTTTAACACCTGCTGATAAAATCTGATACTATCATATGTAAGGCAGAAGAAGTGCCTTATCTGGGAGGTGATGAGAGCTGAGGTATTCATCAGAAAAGATTGAGCTCTTGGTCAGACTTCTAACAAGAAAATATTGATGGGAAAATGTGTGTTCATTACTGGCTGGCTTGTTTCTGAAGGACTAAAATGAACAGCACTTACTGGTGATTTCTAATATTCTCAGGCAGTCACCAAGTGGACTGATCAAAAATATTTTAAATAGCAAAAATCCTTGCTTCAAAAAAGGCACATCTCACTGATGTTGCCCTCTTTAGCACATACTACTGAACTAAAACCACCAAGCAACCAAAAACCTACTCAATAAAATAATATGATTCATATACTTGCTCTTTTGGAGTGCAAGAAAAGAAATAATAGATGATCATATATAGTGATGCACAAATGAAAGCTACATGGATAATACAGTGATAAATGAAACACAAAATTAAATCTTCCTACTATTTTTAATGCTTCTCCTCCAATATCTCTCAAAATTATCAATCTTTCCCCTCAGAAATATCAAGTGTATTAATAGATGAACCATCTTTTATGAGATTGCTATAGTAAAATACAGAGCATGGCACAGACACTGGCTCTGGAGCTTCCCACGGCTACTGCAAAACAAATTTTAATTTTTTTTTTAATTAATATTTTTTATGCAGGAAAAATCATGTAATTTGGTAAACTACAAGAAAGGAAAAGGGGTAGTCTATGTCTTTCTTTAAAAAAAAACTTAAAGTGAGTTTATTTTCTAATGTAGGAAAAGAATCCCATTTGAAAAACAGTCAGTCAAGGAAGACTCTCACAGACAGACTGAATTCAACAAGATTTCCACCATGAAAGATTTACTTTTACTTTAACTTACTGGTCAAAGGAAACTGGAGAGGGGCAAAGAATGGGTGTTTCATTTTTGAAGAGAAAGACTCATGAATCCAGTTGCTGAAAGTTTTAGAGGGAAGACTTTCTGTCCAATTTACTAGTCTACATATGGGCCTTTGAGGGTTTTACAAGTTTACAGGCTTACAGCTAGGCAATATTTTTTTCACTTGAAATGACCAGTCATGTCATAATATTTAACTATTTCAATTAAGAGTAGTAAAGAAAATGCACTGCTGTTGCAGAGTAAACAGATTCCTGGTGTGGCAAATAAAACAGAAGGGCAGAGAGTCACGAGACCTTGGGTAGAGAGATTTGCTCTATTTTACTTATCAATACAATTCAAATAACAGGAGTTTGACAGCTTGCCTGTCCTCAAAAAATATATACAATAATACAATATATAACATTAATATTAATTCTATCAATAAAAACCAAGTCAGGCAGTTAGAAAGTGAGGACGGCATGTTGGAAATTAGTGTGCATTGTGAACCTAGACAGAAGGTAGAACAGCTGATCTTTTCCAACTAAGAGCACGCTGCTCTGTGCCATGGAGCACTGAAAATCAGGACTGAAGAACTCGTTAGCTCTGAGCTAGCTGTGTTTCCCCTGATCTGATTGCCTTCTTGTCTAACACAGCAGAGAGCTCCCAGCTATTGCCAGCCCTAAGTGCTGCTCATGGGCCCTCCTCTCCTTTCCCTCCAGGACTCCTCTCTCACACATGCTTTCCTCACTGGGAGACTGGCTCTGACAAGCTAAAGCCCAGGAACGGCACTATAAAAAGCTTTGCAAGGTTTGCTTCTGTCTCCCATCACTCCACACCTCCCCAACACATTTGCCAAAGTTAATCACAGGCTTGAGCTAGCAAAAGTAGTTCATTCTTCAACAAGACCACCTAGGATCTTATGCAATCATATCCTCACTTCTCAGACTAAAATTAAGATGCAAACAGTACAATAAGAATACACTTTTCAGGAGCAAGTCAGAAGAAAAATCTGCCCATCTAAATATTATGGGAATGTACCATTCCCACAATAACCTCTAGGGTTTACAATACAGAATAATTATTCAGCTTTATTTTCAGATTTTCTGGACCCAGTTTCTGTTACCGTCCCAACCAAAGTGCTGGACTTAATTTATGTTCTAAAAACAGAAAGTTCTTTCAAATAAAAGATGACATATTTAAGATTTTTACCTGAAATTATAGATTGGGATTGAGAAATGTGTCTGTGTAAACATTTTTTCTTTTGATATTTTTTTTCTAGAATATATTTAGTAATAAAACACAGTATTAACCTCTGTCCCCTCCATGGCTTCCTCCTTGCTAGTTTAAAGCAGAAATAGATAGTGAACTTGAAAAACCGCAGCAGAACAACGTTTACTCGGATAATAATTTTCTGCTAAGGTAATTTACATTAACCCTAACTGGCTAAGTATCCTACGTCAGTCTCCTGAAGAGCTATGCTGCCATCTTTTGGTGTAGAAAATACACTTCAGCTGTTCAACAGCTTCAGAAAGCTAATGCTCTATTTAAACCCAACTTCCCTGCATTTATGTATCATTCAAGACAATAACTCTCCTCCCCTTTCTCTTTGTGGCTAAGCAAACAAGTAATTTGGATAGAATCGTTTGTACAATATATCAACAATGAAAGTGTCACAACATTTAACACTTGCATGAAGATTGTCTCACTCAGCTTGTCTAGATTTACATGCATACACTCAGGGCACATTTTTTTTTCTTATAGATGTGATCGTGTCCAGATATATTCAGTACTAAAGTGTAATGAAAAGGTCATTGTGAAACAGGTGAATAATCACAGCAATCAGTCAAACAAATACATGCACATAAGAATAAGTGTTTAATAAAAATGAGGCATGAATGTAAGTTATTTCAGCAGCTGTTAACTTCTCACCAGGAAAAGTATGTAGCCAGGGAACTCCTATCTAATTCAGCCTTCCATGATAACCAATGCCTGCATGGACATCAACACTTATAAATCCTGTGAATTTCAGGAAATTCCTGATAGTGGCTGCCATATTCTTCACGTTAACAATTATCTGATGGATAAAAATTCAGGGAGTTATTTGAAATTAGTAACTAAAAAATTAGATATATTAAGGTTGTTATTTCTTTTATGGGTATAGCAACTCGTTTGCCATGTCTTGCCTTGGTCTGTTTTGGGTTTGTTTTTTTTAATCAGACCAGATGCACTCACAGGGAGCAAGACCAGCAGCTGGCAGCAGGGATCTCAGAATAGCCAGGAAACATGAAAGCTACAACATCAATTCTTTTCTTTCCTAGAACCAATATGATCATAAAATCTAATTTTAGGACACAAAATAAACATTATGCATTATTCCTGAGCAACTAATATGCCTGATTACTTGCAGTCACCTTTGCTAAAGAAAACATTGGAAAATATTTCCAGCCTAAAAGACTTTTGGTTTTAGTAACCTCATTGGTTGGGACCAAAACCACTATGCATCATTCAGGATAATCAGACTTTGAATTCCAAACTTGACTTTATAAGGCTGTGTCATTCTATTTTAGTTACATTTCCAATAGGAGCAAAATTTTTGTTTGTGTTTTCTTTTCTTACTTGTTATACACACTGCAGGAACTTAATGCTGGATTAAACTGGAGGTTCCAGTGCTTTTTAGTTGGTGGCAGTCATCCTCTACTAACTCACCCCTGTCTAAACACACTGCACTCCATATTTGTAGAATGTTCTGGTCCTTAGTCTGCCATGGTTAGCCTAAAAAATGGTAACATTGAAGATTTTTTGGGGATTTAGTTCTGGTGGGGATGAACTCCATTACCACCCACCCAAAGGGTGCATCTGCTCTTCTCTTAACACTGACCAGTATCTATTCTCCCTCTACCCAATGATTCTAAAAGGAGTAGTGAAAATTTGAAAACAAAAACCAACATGTCTCTTTCACACAAATGTTGAGTGATACTTGTGTGCATAAACTGAATGTGAACTGAAATCCTAGAATGGAAGGTTCAGCTTTGAAAGGCTGAGCTATCAGCACACCTCAACAACTGATGGAGGGGAAGCCTGGAAGGATAGAAGGTGGTGAAGCCTACATCAAAACAAGACCCTACAAAATGGATTCCAGCATGCCCACGTCAGAATAATATTTGATCATATTTGTTTCTGCTATCCTTAGAGCTGATAACCAATTTTGTACATAAGATGTACATGTTATTTCAATGATGTAGACCTGCTCATCTACTGTGTGCCCAACTGGTTTTAATAAGATCATGCAAGTCTGGATATAATCACTTGAAGAAAAAGGAATATGCAGTCAGACACACAAAATGTGAGGGTGCTTAATGAAATTTTGGTAGTGCCTTTTCTCAACCTTGGGAGGCAAAGAATCTTTAAAGCCATTTTTCACCCTTTGAATGTACACACTGCAAGTTATTATTACAAAGCAAGGGGAATCTTATTTGATACACTTCATTGTGCTTTAGATTAAAATTCAGGAATTCTAAGCCTTTTTAATGCATAGAAATGTGAAAGAATTTACATCTTCTACTTAGTAATCAGCCATGTTATTGTCTGTTACCCTTAGCTGAATCTAATGTCAGAAGCAATACCCTTATCAATGAATCACTGGGGATGAAACCAGCAGTTTTTACTCATGCAAAACTACCACTGACTCCAATGTCTAGAAATTGCTGCACAAGAAATATGCAAAGCTACACAATTATCTAAGACCTTTGCTAAAATTCTGTCCAAGAAGCATACTTACTTCTTTTTTAATATACATGATAACAATCTCACTATTTTTAAACATATTTAAGATATTAAATCCTTTGTTATCAACATTAAAAGGATCTTTGCTTAAATAAAACTGATCTCTTCATACTGAGTTTCTAATCCCATTTAAGTACTTTCTTCAATGAGCTTTCTATTCTTAGACTTTATGAGATAATAATTGATAGTACCACAGCATTTGGCATAGTATAGCATCCTTTCCTCAAAAATCCTGAAAGAAAATCCTGAAAGAAAGAAAGAACTGGCTTAATTTACAGTAGATTGGAACTGAAACATAAAGGTATAGCAGCACCTAAGAAATATAAATAATTAATTTTTCTTTTTTGTCTCACTCTAGAAAATGCTGTTAGTCCTCCACCATTTATACGTTTAGGGGTTTTTTAAGACAAATATTTGCCTGCAGCTAAGAAATTGGAAAATCCTGGCCACAGAAATAAGAAAGAGGCATGTAATACACTGAAATTGCCAAAATAAGAAGAGTATAGAAGGCCAAGACACATGTTCCAACCCATGGAAGAAGAAAGGGTGGTCACTGTTACTGATGTAGGCGTGCTTCTTTTTTAGTCAGGTCAAGGGATGTTTTATTTCCAAAAGAGCTTTTAAAAGAGCAGATCAAATGGACATATTTTCAAAGCAATATATGTGGAGGATTAAGGGAGACCATGGAGCTTTGAAAATGTTCCTAACTCACAGATTCTATTTCTGATAAAATGATTTTATTTTCTTCTTTTTCATGTCTGAGCCTTCTTTTCTCCCTATTTTTCCAACCCCATCTTTATCTGGATTCTCTTGCTGCACATTTTTCTCTCCTATACCAATTTGGAGTTACTCACGTCCCTGTTGCCTCTTTTCTCTCTGTTTAATCTACCCACTGGCAGCCATTCTGTCCTTCTTAAATTGTCTGTGTTGTTCAGTATTTGAAAGCACTTCCAGATTCATGTTTCATACAGAGGGGGTCCAGGAGCTGGAGCCAAAACGAAGTCCCCCCTGAGAAGGTCAGAAATATCAAAAACTAATTTGTCTCTAGTGACTTTCACATACTCAGCATGGTGGCTTCAGCTGGCTGTCACAGTGCAAGTTGCTAGCACTGAACACCATTACAACAAAGGAATACAACAGTTTTGTGGGGGTTTTTTTTCCCACTGTGGTAAAAAGAATAAATCTCAATTGTATTTTGGAAACTTCATAAAGCAAGTAGCAGAATTCCCACTACTCATACTCTTACAGGTTAGTTGGCTGCCTCATGAGGACCAAGTTTTCAGTTTAAGCTTCTGTTGCTATCTATGTATCTCACATGGAATGTTGATTCAAGCTATTTTCTTAAACTTCAAAAATTAGTTATTTCTAGTTAATTATCATGCTCAAGTGGCCAAACACAAAAGCATCAGAATTAGAATCCCAGTGATTTGTATGTATAAATGTGCTAAGCTTGAAGGTTACTTCAAAACTCCATGACAGAATGGCAAGGTATCCAGCATCCTAGACTGTGATCTCTCAGTGCTTCTGTTCCTGAGTATTTAGGGAGAGACAAGGACTCTCTCTGCACTTCAAAAAATTACATTTCCTCACAGCAGAAACCAAGGTGAAAGGATGAACGAGCTGGAGCAGGGAGAATTTAAATCAAGCACCAACCTCTATTTCAAAAGGCTTTTAAATCAAAATAGTTTGAGTGCAAAATGGGGCTTTGCATAAACCTTTGGTGAACATCCATTCTGAATATTTCAATATGCTGCCTACCCATACAGAGATGGGTAAACTGAATCTTTCACAGGAATTTTAATTCAAATGCTTCATACCACATTTTCTAAAGGCTAGGCTGCACAGCCAGATCACTCAGTGCAACTTTTAGCTCTTCCTGCAACAGGCAAAGCATATTATGGTTACACTGTGCAATTAATGCTTTATTGTAATCACCCTACCTCAAAAGCAGGGGTTCTTAAAGTGCTTCAATTTATTTTGCACCCAAAAGAGTGGCTGCATCGAGGGACTATTTCACCTTACTGAAGCCACACACTCTTGGCACTTATCACTGGGGGCTTTCTCCAAGGCTGGTGGGTGGAGACAGGGGGATTGCCTCTGTGATCTATCATGCTATAATTAAGTACTCATGCTCCATCCACAGAGGTTTTAACTTACCATGCCAATGCTTTCTGTTTTAAAATTCTGGACAGTGTGTCAGAACACTGCTTTGTCAGTATCTCAGCTGACATTATCATATTTTAATAGGCAAGAACAGTCTCTGGGCTGCTCAGTCCAGTACCTTTCTTCTGAAAGGCTATGACTAAACAAAAGTATCATTTTTTTTCTGATTTGAGCATGTCCACTGACAGTTTCAGATTCTTCTATCTTTTCCATTAAGATCTGCTGTTTCCTTCACAGAAAAGATGGAACCTGCACCAGATCTACACCTTTTCCTTTCCACTGTTCTTCTCAATGCACTAGGAATACACAGTTCTATACAGTATTTTGATAGAGAAACACTTTTGAAGCATCTTAAAATTGATGAGGCCCTGGACTGAGAACATGGAACAATTTCTGAGGAAACCACTGATCTCTTCCAATTAACATTCAGTAGCATGCTTTTTTTTTAAATACAGAAAAAGACCTAAACTGGCAGGTTTTACCCATGAATCTGTTTATTTGTCTGATTCTAAATCTTCTCTCCTTTTTAGAATCACTGATTTTTTTTTTTACTTAGTCCTTCCATTCTAACCCTCCTTTACCTTAAAATGGTGCTTTGTTGTACCATCATAGTGATGGCATGTAAGAACACTCACTGTAGCTGAGAACTTCCAAAAATTTAAGTTACTTTAAAAGGAGTGAGGAATCAGGCTTCATGAAATAAAAACTTCAAAACTTATAATAAGTCTAAATTGATCTGCAAATCACATTTTAATTTCTAGGCATTTAAATTTTTTTACATATTTAGACCATGTTTATTTTCCCAATTATCATGCATCAGTCAGATACAGATAAACAAGAAAAAATGTTAGGTGGCATCTAGATTAAAGTTGTGTAAATAATTCATTCTTAAAATTGGTGCTTGATAACTCAAAAGCATCATTTGATCTTCTCAAGGAACTGAACAACAGAAAAGTAATTTCAACATTAAATTAGTTTAAATATTTTTGAAGTTTTAGTCTTTTCAAGGAAAACTTCACAGGAAAAATAATGTCATGTATCATCTCAAATACCTCAGAATATTTAAACTTTCAGGAGAGAGGAACAAAGAATTATTTTGCATATGAACCTGAAAAGCAAATGCTTGTTTAACTCAAAAGCATGTTTTTTATCGAATTATTCACTGAAATAAATATTACTTGGTTCCAATAGGAAAAGTTCACAAGACAGGACCAGTTCACAAATATACAGACAAAAACTTTAGAATTGAAAAGGCATGGGATATGGAGAATTAAAAGAAAAACAAAGAGCTACTGCATGAGATCAGAGCTATTCCTATACCATCAGTTACGTTTTTGAGGCATTTCTTTTTAAATTTAAGTCATAATAATAATTGAGGGAAATTATGAAGAAATACTTGACTAGAGATGAAATATAAAGAGTCCATTCAATATATCTCCATAAATAACAAACAACATTGGTCTAATTTCCAAACTACAATTATGTATTCCTATAGCTGCATCCAAAATATATTAATTATAATAGAAACATTTATAAGTTCTGAAGCTCATTTCATTCATGGGAATGTTTTCCAAAATACACTTTCAGAATCCTGTCAACATGAAGATATATGATAATAAACAGTAAGTAATTAGCATTTAGCTTTAAATATTATATCTTATAGTACAGCAAGTATAAAGTAGAGTGAAGCAGGTCCTCTAAATTGAACATGTTTTAATACAGTCAAACTTACACATCAAAATTTTAAAAATGCAGACTGTTCTGTAGCAAAGATGCTCAAGTACAACTAAGGAGTGGAAAGGCCATATTATGGTATTTAGTATCACTTGGGCCAATGCTGGAATACAACTTCACCTGATACTTTCAGAAGTGTAATAAAAAACTGGAGGAGGTGTAAAAAAGCAGGAAGAAGTAGCATCAAAAAATATTCAGGGAATTAACAAAACAAAGTGAGAGAGTGAAATAGCTCAAGCTGCTTGGCTTATCAGAAAATAGCCTGCCCAATAACATGATTAGAGTATGTAAGAACATTCATGGGTAGAAAGCATTGGGTACTAAAGTACACTTCAGATGTAGCAGAGAAAGACCCAGCAAATAAAAATAAAATTTAAAAATAAAAAAGCCTTGACATTAAATCCAGACAAATTCAAATGAAGAATAAGTCATAAATATTTAACAGTGATGGTGATTAACCACTGGTACTACTGAAGCCATTGCCCTTTTTCAGTAGTTCAAAAAGTTTAAACCTGGGCTTAAGCATGGTGCCATTTAGAGAATATGCTTCCATCAGACAAATCACTGGTCACCAAGTGAAGACATCTGGGTGAAATCTATGAAATAAGAGGGGACAAACTGACCTTGTTTGCCTTATGATTGGTGTCTCTCCTAAGAGCTCCATACAGCCTCTAATGGAACATGTTCATTTCAAACTTTCCATTTCATTGTCAAAATAAAGTTCAGTTTTCTAATCCTGCTGGAGAACTCTATGAAACCCTCTGTGCACACACCAGAACATTGTACATGGGCAGTTGTACCTGAAACCTAACCCCACTCACTCAAACAAAACACTGAATAGACATTGTATTACACAAGCCAACGCAGGAGTTCATGCCTGCACAAAGATAGGCTCACCTTTATAAAATTCACTTGAAATGACACAGGGTTAGGCAACAAAGGGGAGCAAGGGAAATGAAAATAGAAAAGCATAGCATTTCCACATTTTGCAATTAATAACACTGAAAGCATGTTTTCAGAATGGATGTCAATGAGATTAAGAACCAGAATATAAATCACAAGAGATACTTTCACTGGACTGTAAGTCTTTTCTGTACCATTAAACCGATGTGAGCAGAGCCAAGTGAGACATCACTTTCCCTCTTTGCATTCCACATGATCTATCACAGCATCACATTAGCATCCAAGAGAAAAAACAAAAAACCCCTTCCATTTTATTGCTGAGCATGACATTAAACAGCATGAAATACCCCACTGGTCAATCTAGGTCAGCTGGTTGTGTTGTGGAAAATTTTTTGCCCACTCCAGAGTCCTCACTGAAGGGGGTGACAGAGAAAGAGAAAGAGAAAATCTTGCTGCTCTGCAATTACTGATCAGCAACAGCCAGAACACTGGTTTAGTCACAAATCTGAAATATAGCACCTTATGGGACTGGTATGAACTCCATCTCTGACAGATGCATTTAGTCTGCAGCAGGCAAGAGCTGGAAATCACCATTCCCACTCCTACCAGCTCACCAAGAGACACAGCTGAACTCAACTGAAAACAAGAAATAGCCCAGAAAAGAAATAAAAGTTATAAAATAAAATAATAACAGGAATTAGTTATGTATTCAGAAGAAAATCTTTTTCTTGACCTTCCCACTAACAAATCAGTCACTCTTGCTCTGCAAGAGCTTTGATTTGGAAAAAAAATAAAAGTGCAGAAGATGAAAGTAACTGAAATTCCATACATTTTTCATCTCTGTCATATCTACACACAGCCACTCTATCAGCAACTCCTGATTTTCTCCCACATGAAACAGACCATGAAATTTTACTTTCCCTCAAACTCCTGCAACCACATATGGCAGGGTTTTTTATAAATCCATATGGCCAAAATACATTACTGCTGTGCATTAGATCTGCGACCATTAAAATTATTCTCCCATAAATAAGAATAAAAAGTCCCTAGACAATACAGGAACATCCTTCTTGCCTCTGCTATGTCTCTTTTGCAGATTGAGAAAGGACTTCAGTTCTCCTCTAGCTGTCAATCTGGTTCCTTTCACAAGCATTAAAATTCACTTTAAAGACTGAATAATAAGGATTGCTGACCCTTCCACACTGATAAAAATAAATAAATGTCAGTCAGACACCAGTGTAGTCACACAGGTACAGTAAACTTTTTTCTAACCACACACCACACAGATTTATTCTTTAAGCTAATCAGAATTCAAACAGAACAGAAATCAAATGTCACCCTGCCACAATAACATCCATCAACCACAATGATTACATCTACATCAATCATTTGATATAATAGGAGTAAAGTCATTATAACAGAACCTTGTCAAAAGATCTGGAATTGGTCTTCTATTTAGTATTCCATCATATAACAGCTACAAGATTATTTCAAAGGCAGCAGTGTCTGCTTTGAAAGTATGAGACAGTTTGCTTCAACATTTTCCTGGCAGCAGGCTGTTATTCCATGACAAAATTCTCTGTGAAGAAGCAAACATTACTAATTTGAGCTTTATAAAAGGGGAGAGCCTTGGATTTTCTGTTCCATCAGAGTTTTTAAGGTAGAACTGAAAATTCAACAGTTGCATTACTTTTATATATAGAACCTACAACTTATCTGAAAGCAACCCTATAACTCTGCTGAAGAGTTGGTTATATCAGATAGTTCAGTAATTTCATTCCTTTACTTTGGAAGTTCCATCAGCTTTCTCTCCTCCTGCATCCAATTCTGCCTGAAACACCTCACTACATCATTCCCAAGCCATGGCATTCTGAAAAGCATAGTCCTACGTGAAGGTTACATATATGAAAATAACACATGCTGGTAATTCAAAACGTGGAGTTCACCTCCTGCATGGGACCGTGCCTTTTCATTTCCAGACTGGACCAGTGTCTGATGTCTGCTTATGCTTTGCAGTGCTAAAAGACAGACCAAAATTCTGCATAAAACAGACTGCATCTGTCACACTCTATGCTGCAGACAGCCACTGAGAAACAAAGACCATACCAGAGAAAGAGCACTAATACAGAAAGTGCTCCCTTTCTGGACATCATGTATAATGTCACAAAGACATTACACCACTGCTGCTTCAATCAAAGGAAGATCTTACTCAGAGTGACCTTTCTGTGCATTGATCACTGCAGTGAACACGAAATCCCTTCAGCACAGCTAAAATTATGCTTCCTTTATGTGAAAGGCATTGCATGGAAAATGATCAAGAACTGAAAAACAGTCCTTTAGATCCACCACTTTGAGGAGTTAAGACTGTGGAGACTTTATTCCACTTGACCTGGAAAGCAGAAATATAAAGAAAATATAAAGAAAAACATTTAAGGCTGAGATAAAACTAACAGTGCAGAGCAGATGTGCAGAATGTGACTTTATCAGTCTAATGAAGGTTTTACAAATAGTACTGGCAAGCAGTCAGTTTTAGTCAGATGTGGTCCTTCATAAAATCAATTAACACATTTACAAGAGATTTTGAAGGAACTTATCACCTGGCTTCCTCACAGGCCATTTTTACCTTGACCCTCACTGGACATTGCTCATTTATTCATGACAAGAGTCATTCACAACTGAATCATTCAAGGGAACGGGATCCTATATCAATATATAAACTTGGAGGAGGCTGAGAACAGCCTTCACTAATAAGTCAGACTTGTTGGTGTCTACAGAAAGTTCTATGTCCAGTTATATTTGCTGCTTTTGCTTCTAGGCAGATATCTCTACCTAGCTGCAAACTTGATCTGGGTCCCAGCTCATCCTTAGAACCACTTTTTGAGTAATTACAATACTGCAACAAACTTGTCTGCAGTACTTTTTCTAATAAATAATCACTTAGATCATGCTTGCAGATCATTATTTTGTAAATATATTTAAAATATCTAAATACATTCTTTCAGACAAATGCTTTAAAAGGATACTAGTCGCATTTACTATGTATATGTTCAGCTGGCTTATAAATAAATGGCAATTCTTTAGTATAAATTCATATTTGCAGTAAGTACATTGCATTATTCTCTTGGGAATAATAATACTAATAAAAAATCCATCACACAAAACCCCCCACTAATTTAAAATGCAAATAAAACAATTTTTTTTGCCAAAGGCTATGATACTGCTAAATATTTGATCATAATTTCTGAAATTATCAAGTCACATTTTAATAGCTGTACTTCCATTATTGAACAAAGTAAATCTTTGCAAGTTCTTTTAATATATTTATTCTGACAGTCATATTTTACATGTAAACAGCAATGGTACTGTTATATATAATTCCAGAGAATTACCAAGATTTAAATGGCAACCACTGTATATTTACTTGGCATTTCAGTGAACATTAAGGTTTATAGTTCTGAGGAAAAAATTGACTTTGGCTTTACTTCCGTCAATATTTATTTCTCTGTTCAATAAACATTGATGTTTGCCTCAAAAGGAGTCAATATCCTGTTAATGTACATTACTTGGATAACATTTGGGAATTACTAAACAAATGACTCAAATTCAGAGGATCAAAGATAGTGGGACCAAGCCAGACTTGCAGGGTGTTTGTTTAAACCTGCAGTCTTAGCAGAACTAGCAGTACATGACGTGGAACAGCCCTGAGAACAATCCCTCCTCTAATCTTCAGCATGCTGGTATTACAGCCAAATCCACCTTTGGTACAGTCTGCTTCAGAGATGTTTATGTGCAAGCACATTTTCCACTTTATGCCCTTCTTCAATGCCTCCTGAGCCAGCTTGTCCTTGAAATATGTTTTGCTTCAAAGATCATGCAGATTGTAAATGCATATTCTTATGCTTTCCCCATTTAACCCAGTTTTCCCATTTTGTCATCTATGTTTTATAGTGGAATCTTCAAAAGTTCTAGAAGGAACCCTAATTACTGTACTCAGAATTTTTACTGGAAGTTTATACTACCAGCCTTTCTATACAGGGCTACTTTCCCAACTTTTTGTCTCAGATCTTGGCAAAACTGTCCTTTAATGGACAAAAAAATATGAATAGTTGAATATATGAAATTTTGTCATCATATTAAATATTCAAAGGTCCACTGTAATGATAAACCTAGCAATCTGCCATAAAGGAAGTGATGCAAGCAAGCCTATATTACAAATTGGGATTAAAACTTAAAGACTGAACTTTCCATTATCTACATATGCCTGTCTTCCTGCTTGAGGACACCAGCCACAATTGTATGGTAGATGACTAAATCAGTAGAGAGGAAAACCTAGCGTTATCATATTTCATCAAGTTAGTAATGAAATTTAATCTGTAATGGAAGGCTCTGAATACCTCAAAAAAATCATATATTGCTTTTCGTGGGTGTACTCACAACTTCATATGCAACACAACCATTTGCTAGTGAAAAAGTGGAACCTTAAAATTAAGAGTGAAAAAAACCCCAGTTATTATAAAATTACATAACTCCATAAACTTTATCATTTTGGAGTATTTCAATCCAAAGTGTGTGTGGGGGGGAAAATAAATAGATTTTTTTTCCTGTTCATTTAAATCCACAGAGAAACATCCTATTTCTGGAGATCCAGACTTTATGAGAAATAAATACCAGAGACTTTAGCTACTATATTATACTTGCACATACCATGAATATAAGCTGCAGGAAATACTGTTTAAAGGTCAAGTTATTAAGAGCAAAATTATCATAAACAGGATCAAAGATTATAATTTCCTTCTGAAAAGCATCTCTGGAAAGGAAGCATACATATGAGTAAGAGGCACATCCTTGAACAATTAGCTGCCAACTCATGTTTGTTAGCTTCCTTGGAGGTTTTCAAGCAACCCATGCTTAACAAACAGAGATATGGAAAGAGATCACATCTCAGATATCAGAACAATTCAAGGGCAGCCTTACCACTTTTGAAGAAAGAATATTTCTGGAGTCTGAATCAGAATATTCATCTTGATATCTGTAACAAGTTTTTATCAATTCAGAGCAAAAAAAAAAAAGGTGCTGAAAGTTTAGTGCTTTTGGCCTTCTCACAGAAAAAGTCAGGATCAGGAGGCTGCAATATCATGGGGTACATGGACTCGTGAGACAATTTTGGATCATGAAGAGAGACTCAGCTGTCATTGTATCTTTGTGTTTAGTCCTCTTGCAACTAAATTTAGCAAAAATGACAGGATTTGAAGGAATATATATCTCAGAGATACAGGTGAACTCTGGATAAAAGTAAGTGCAGCTCTGGTGAGGGATGGAGCAGTGAGACAAAGATGCCTGTGCTGCTTTGGTTCTTTGGACAGCTGTTGTCAGATTCTCAGAGCTGTCAATCCAGAGGTACTAAAACTTTCACGAGTCAACCCTTAACCTGATCTTTCACCTATCAACCTTTCTCAAATACTAGTTTCACATTAAGTACATTAGGAATGACAATAACCCTCTATTCTAATAACAAGAAACTGCCAATTAAGCCCATAATGTATGGACATCTTCCCCTTACTTGCCCTTTTTATGCAAAATAACAATGTAGGAGGCTGCATGCAATACCAACATGTCCATCATTTTAATTATTTCTGGATGTTTGTCCATACTGCATTAGATTAAGAGAGTCCAAAAACTGATTTATTCACTCACTTGTAAATTGCATCTTAATGCACTCACAACTTGTTAACATTCATATATAAAAGACTTAAATTAGAGTTCTTTCCCCAGTAAAAATAGGCTCTTATCTTCAGAAATTATGAAGACACACTGTTATATGCAATTTTTAAATATTTACTCCATATTTGCATGCATCTGTTCTGCAAGATTTAAAAGATCTTAGTGAAATCTGTCCAAAATTCATACCATGCAGACTTATAAATTTTCTAAATACTTATCCCCCTAGTAGAATTTTGGTGCTCTACTGTAAATTGGTCTCTGTAACATGCTTGCAATAAGAGATGATTTAAAACAAAACAAAACAAAACAAAACAAACACACAAAATGCATAAAGATACAGATTTATAATTAGTAATTCTATATTAAGATGAGGTTTTATTTTATGCATAAGTCAACACTCTCTACCTCTGTGTCTGAAAAAAGTGAGTGAAGAGAAATATTTGCAGAAATAGACCAGTGGATTGTTTTTTGATTTTCATTCACATTTACAACAACACATTTCTTACAATATGAAGCAATTTTTCTTATTCAGGGAACAAGGCCCATGTCTGATATCCCCCCCAAAAAACCCAAAATAATCTGCTTCTCAGAATCTGCACTTCTCCACATTATTTAAAAGTCTAAATATTTGGAATGTGACACAAGACCTTCATCAACATGCTATTCTCAGGTTACACCCTGCATGTGTGATAAATGTGTTATAAAAGCATCAGATCCAATTTACTCACTGCTGATCAAATATTAGACTAAATGTATTAATTACAGATAAAACAACAGGTAATATGATACATACACCAATTACCTTACAAACTAAATTATTTGCTATAGATGTGTGAAATTTGGAGCTAGCTTAAAAGGCTGGCAGTCACCTAACAACTCAAAAAATCTTTCAGTAGTTTTATTTAATTTTTCTTCACTAATGAAGAGCTTCACAATGAAAAGCTATTCTCCAGTGGCCTAAGGGCTGATGCTCTCATCCAGCACCCTTACACTACCTGAACACCTGAGTTTAAGGAATAAAGGGATAAGAATCAAAGTCACAACACTGAGTATTGCTATAGTCATGTGTGGGTGCTCTGCTCACTACATAGCAAGAGCTACACTCTTTAGATAAAAATAGCAGGTTGGAGAAACAGATGCTTCTAACTTGTTTCTGTCATGGAATGCCTTATTCATGGTTAAAGATTTCCTCACCTGAGGTCAGTCACCCAGCATTGAAATTAGGTTTCACTTGTTAATGTACCAAAAGGTTTGTATTTGTGTGCACAGATTCACTCTGGGAGCCTGGCAGGACTCCCTGCAGTGGGAAGCTGACACTGCACAGTGGGCAAAAATATTCCCTCGATGCTCTGCTCAGCTAAATTCCCTGACCCCAGGAGGGCCTGAGATTGCTTGAAACTCACATAAGGCAGAGTTAATGTTGAAAATTCAGGTTTTAAAGAAAACTGCCCCGTCCATTGCCTGTGCACCTTGCCTAGCATAAGAGGATGCCAACTTCAATAAAGACCTTTAGATAAAAGTCAGATTACATATTCTGAAGGGAAGGGATTAATCTGTCACCTTTATTTCCCTAAGAATCCATGCAACTGATGTTTCCACATGAAGAAGAGAAATAATTCTTCAGAAATTACTTGAATTGCACAATTGCTGTGGTTTGCAAAGGATCAGACTTCAAAGGTCTATGTGAAAAAATCCAGTTTATACCCTACTAGAACTAAGATGTCCTTCCTACTAGGAATTTTTATACTGTTTTTCACTCAGTTCAAAAGGTGACATGAGAATCTTAGCTAACAGCACCCTCAGGAATCAAGCCAGCCCTGATTTAAGAAAACTTGCACAAAAATGCAACAATTTGTTGATATGGAAGGGACAACAGCAGGCTATTCGAGACTGATAAAGGATAATGCTTCTGAAAAGGAAAGAGACAAGATGAGCAAGAGCTCTCAGTGGTTTTTCTTTTTTTACTTTCACTCTTTTTTGTATTCCTGTAGGTAAGTAGTTAATGCAGAGTGTTTATAGCCCATCACTGTGGTTCACTGGCCTTTCAGCTCATAGGACTGGGCAAGCACCCAGGAGATGTGGCTCCACCAAAAAACACAGAAAAATTAGATCTGTTTTAGATTTACACTGTTTACAAAATTAAATCGGCTTTAGATTTTAGATCCATAAGCCTGGACATCATCATTAAACTTACTTTGCCCCTTATCAGAATTCAGTTTTGACAGGAAAAGCTCTCTCCCATCTGCATTCACCCATACTTACTGCAGCATCATCATTTTCAGGAAAAATGAAGCGAAGAGTAGAAAACAAATGCAAAACTACAAACTACTGAATAACCAACAATATAAATAATAATTATGTTGACTACATTTTCTATAACATATAAATTGTGTTATTTCAGTGAAGTACATTCTCCTTACAGAGAATGGAACGTTTATAAAGCACAGTAAATCAATGAATTATTAGTTGAAGTACACAGAGAAAGATAACTCAGACATTATGTAGGGTTTTTTCCAGCCTTCTTGAATATCACAATGTGCAATATTTTTTACACTTAACCAGAGATGTATTCAATTAAGGCTGTATGCTTCCTGTGCTTCCAGCCTTCTGCTTAGTAGTTTAAAAGATATTCAGTAGTTCTCACGTTCAAGGACCCATACTACATCTTAGAAGTGATTTTTAAGATAAATACTAGTAATGAGAGTTGCACAAAGGTGTTAGTTGTATCATTAATCTTGTGAAATACCCTGCACCAACAGCCACGAATAATCAGACAACAAAATAGAAGGCAGGATTAAATACTGATTACAGCTTTACTTGAGGAAATAGATGGAAGACTCTCAACTGGGAATATGTGGGAGGATAGAGATAAGAAAGGCTTGCTTTTTTCGGGAGGGGGGGCTTTTAAAAGTGTGATAATATTTAGGTAGATGATGGCATCAAAAACTTTTTTTAAGATAATGTGTACTCATTATGTTCTATGTGCACATAATAAACCAATCACTTGCAAAACATGAGAATATTCCAGACGTCATGATGTTGCAGTTACCCCTGCAGAGCTTCAGCATTTCTGTTTTAAATCCAGAAACACTAACTTACTGAAGTGAATCCACATGGCTGACTGCAAACCACACAGGAGTTTGAAATGGGCAATGATCAGGTTTTTAGATGACCTATTAAAATACAAACCTTCTCAGGCTATCTTGGTCACCACTACTTGCCTAGTTTTGAGGAATTAGTAAGAATTCTAAGGTAGCTCATTGTTAGTCAAACTGACCACATAATTATTAGTGCTTTAGCAGGGTGCTTGCTTTAACAGGTATCATAATTGCCTACATTTCTCCTGTTAACACTTAGCTGTGTTCAAATTCAAACCAGAATTATTTTATCATTACAAAATGCTATTTGCTTCTCCCTGAGTGTTTCATTATTTTCTTTATGTTCATTGCCTTACCAAGTAAATCAGTAACATCCCGCTACCACCTCTTTTTACAGTGCTTGCTGGTGTAGTGGGAAAATGCTTGTGTGTTACACGCCTCAAACTCCCTGACATGTGACAAAAATAAAGTTTAGACAATGTTTTTAAAAATGGTAACTAAATGAGGGCAGTAAAAGGGCTCATTGATTAAATAAGCTGGTTGGAGCATTCCACCAAACATTCCAGCTACAGACATGCAAAATATATATTCTGCCTTCTGTGCTGAGCAAATAATTGACTGCTATTCTATTCTGACATGCAATGCATGCACAAACTACACTTTTTATCAGTCAGACTAATTTCCTTAACATTTCTTACACAGCACAGAAAGTACCATTCTTCAGAGCCTATTGGTGACCATATTTCAAGCAAGACCTGCAGGAAATTATCCCTGGTGGAGTATTAAAGTGACCATTCTGCTGTGAAACAGTGGGTTTGGTCAGTTGACACAAATACTATGATTCTTTTCAGCTGTAGATCTGAAGATCCAATTCACACAACAAACCAAAACAAAGTCTGATTTCCATCTCTTACTACAGTTCCATCTACTCACTAATATTAAGATTTACAGTTTCTCTCTTGTGCCCATCTAATCACTGTTAGTTAACAGCACTATGTTCTAATATGGATATATTTTAATATGATGGTGTACAAAGACTACAGTCACACATCCCTACACTGGTCTGAGCTCTGAGAATTTTAAGTTTAGCAGGGTCGGGTTATTTAAGCAACACCTTAATAATTTTACCCTCTCTAGGACTATTTATTTATCTCCAAAGGTGAACTAGAATTTCAAGGCAAGCATTTTAAAAATAAATAGTTGCCACATAGTAGTAGGAATGAAACTCAGCTTTTGTTTCAATATAAAGATGTGCTATAATTTTCTGCAACCAACAGCAATAAATACTGGGGTCTGAGGTTGCCCGCTCCACGTGAGAGCCTCCCCTCACTGCTTAAAATATATTGATGCTGAAAAACACTTTCCTGCCCTTAAAGCAGCAGCCTAATTTGTATGAAAACAGACCCATGAGTATGATTTCCTGTTTCAAGTTGGAGCTTTATTTCAACTTGTTTTATTTCCGTTCACAATACTATATTTTCCTACCTATTCAAAGTTGCTTGCTGCATTGTGAATTTCTTTTAAGTAAACTGAAAGGACATGAAATTTGCAATGATGCCACTGGAGTATCATATATAGTGACACTTGCAGTGTTTGATTATATTGCCCCTTTCAGCACAGAACCACGCAGAAAGCTTTATTTTCACCAGTTTTTGGATGCTATTAAACTTCAAAAATACAAAAACCAATTGCCTGATGATTTGTTCAACTGAAAACACTCAAGAGAACTGCATTCAGAAATATAACATTGAGTCAGTATTGTATAAAGTCATTGCAGCTCTCCAGAAGAAAAGAATTTACTTAGCTACTTGAAAGCAAGTTTCCTTTGCAGTATAGATGAACACCAAATGTCTGGATATTAATCAAAAACTGCAAAAATAGTTTCCTGACAGACTCACTACAGTCAAAATCTATGATTATTGGCAGGGAATCTAATTAAAAGAGAGAAAGGGACAGACAGGACTTTAAAAACATACATTTGTATATCAAAATACCACATAAAAAGAGAGCTCAGACTCATTCTTGGAGAAAACATTTTTACAAGATTACAAGATGTCAACATGTGGATTTCTCTACTATTACTATAGAAAGCATTCACCTCTTCATTTCCCTTTCTTCTGCCAGAACTCTCTTCAGTTCATGGAGACTATTTAATAAAGTAGCAAACAGTGGGACAAAAATAAACAACCAACATACTCCTGCTCACTATTGCCTATTATCTAAATATTTTTCTATGGTAATAAAAAGTACAGTACAAAAAGTACAGTACTTTCTTTTCAACTTAATTTTTAAGAAAATGCAAGTATTTGTGTATAGAGTAATTTTATTAATAGTCTCTGCAAGCACGTATGAGTTGTTAATAAAACCTGGTTACACATTTTAAAACAAAAATAGCATCATGTTGCTCTCATCTACTGCTTTCAGGAAAACCATAATTAGAGCAATGGGGAAATAAATTCCTTCTTATACTATTTTTAAACTTGACTCGCAGTTTTTGATTATCTGGTATTGACCTAAATTAGCCTAAACCCCAAATGTAGTTGATCAAAGTTTGTGGATCCTTGCTTTTCTGAAATTCTCTGTGTAACAAAATCCATAGGTATTATTTTGTGTAACAGTGTGTATAACAATGTATATTACATATTACAATATCCACCACATGCAGTACACATAGATAAGACCTCAGATTTATGCATTCCCAACTTGTTTATCACTTCTTCACCATGCTGTTCATTTTTCTCTCCTAGCCTTAGACTTTTCTTCCCAAACCAGTATGTAAGAACTCCATTAAGTGGATGCAGTTGTCTTAAGCGATAGAAAAATTACTGAAGCATAAAGGTGGACCCTGCAGAGACTGCAGTGATCTGGGACTCCTTCAGCTTTCTTGCAACTACACATGCACATTGCCTTGTCCCTGCTGTGACAAAGTCTGCTTCCACACGGTAAAGCCAGGTTTCATGCTGTTAGGAGCAGTTAGGAAGGCAGGCTACTGAAGCTGCTCCACAGGAGAACCAGCAAGGATATTTTCATAGAAGCCAGCCACTCTCAGAACTGCTAATTTCGTTTTGTACAAATTGATACTCTTCTGCCTTTCCAAATAGCCAAGAGCAAAACTAAATAAATAAATAATGACACAGTAGGAATGCTGCCTTCTGTTCTGCAACTGCACCCTTCTTTGTCAGAAACAAAATTAGGCAGCACCACCATCCTCCAATCCCTCCTTTATCCAGTACTTTCAATGGTATTTATTTCATGGTAAAGACCAGTTTTTGCACTTAGTTTTTCACATTAAAGATAAGACATATTACCTAAGCTATGAAAAGAAAGCTGGAAGTTGTGGCAGCTGAGAAGGGACAGCTGAGGCTTACAGGACTTAGAGGAGACATTGAAGATGTGAGTTATTTCATGTACCCTAAGGACACTTAAATTGCTTGTCCTTGAAGAAGGCACACATTTAGTCTTATAAACAGTAGAAATTTAGGGGACTAATTTGGGAAGACTGCATTTCTAAGTAGCTAGCCAACCACCACATCCCCAAACAAATCCTTCCCACATTGCCATCAGGGTGAAAACAATATTTTAAGGGTTTGCAGAAGCAGTCAAAGTTTATCTCAGTGTCATGTTTCCTATTAGACTGAAACAAAGCTGCTCTTACCAGTATCAGAAAAATCATTTTATATTAATACACTGCTTCCACACTGCATCAAAATTTATTTCATTATTCACGTGAACTTTTCTTATCTAGAGAAAACCTTCATATCACTCAAAATTAGATAAATGGAAACACTTGTCATGAACAAAGCACCAAACAATTCCTGAGTAAAACAGAACAGAGCAGGTGTCAGCATAACTGTGAAATGAACCAGAGGCTTTCTTCCTAAGCAGAACATATGACATGATATTAGAAGGATTCCACAGAGAACTAAGTAGGCCTTTGACCTCTCAGTTCTTAAAAAAAAATATAAATCTTCAATTTATAAAAGGAGCTTTGTTATTCAGCAAACATATTTTGTCAAAAAACCCTTTGCTTAGGAAAGACAAGGATAGAACCAAAAAGAAAAAAAAATGCAAAGAGAGCACTTTTTTATAGAATACATTGCCAATGCCCATTTTTTCCACTTGTTTAGACTACTCACAGACATTACAGGACTGAACTGTACAATGCAGCCCCTCAAAAAAGGCAGGCTCTGAGACCACATACAAAATGAAAAATACAGTTTGAAACTCAATCATAGTGCAAAAGCATTACATAAATGTTGCTTGTCACAGGACAGGACTGCATTCCATGACCCAGAAGATCCATGCTACTGCTTTGTGTTTGAAAAAAGCACTATCCATGCAAAACACTCTGTTGTATGGATGCATTTTATTATTAGCATATGACCTACTCAGACATTTGGAGAGTAAAAAATTGGTAAATATCTTCAATCCATGTATTCAAAAGCAATATACGTAATAAATGTTACTTACAGTAAAAAATAGTAAACTTTGATTATCAGACTGATCTTTTCTACTTTGATGAAAGAGATTGTTTTGCTAATGACAAAGGATGAAGATATTTTAAATTCTTCACCATAGGAATTAGGACTAAACAGATCACCCAGACAGTTATGTTAAAATGAAAACAGGTTCTTTAAAATAATCCAACAACAATTAAATACTGTTTTATCTCTGTTCAGCAAACACTTTACCTTTTGATTCAGACTAAGAATCTTCTAAACATATGGTTTTATTCTCAGAGAGAAAAGAAGCACTCAGAAGCACTGTAGCTGGCCCTTCACATCCAATTTTCTTTCATATTCCATGATATATTACCAGACATACATATTTAAAATATCTAATTTAAGAAAACCAAGACCAGAGCCACTTAGACTATAATTATAATACTCTGTCTGAACATTTTTCTAACAAAACTTGTTAAAAAGAAATTAATGTGCATGGTGAGTTTCAAATATTAAAACGTTATGAACAGCTAGCTCTCCCAACTTTCCATATCCACTTTACCTCAGTCAATGTTTTTAATGTTCATTATAAAATCATCTTTACAGTCACTGAAAAACAATCCAATAGCAAATCCACCCTTAGTCACAAACCAACTTCTGTAGGAAAACAGAAACTTTACCTACTGACAAAGTTCTGATTACAAAATATTATGAGAAGCAAGAGGGCTTGCTGTGCTTTGGTAATTTTTTATGGAAAAATGTTTCCTACAAATGTTTAATGCTATTTTATGCCTGCTAGCCTGTTACATTACCAATAACCAAACCTACCTGTGGCACTGTAAGCATGCCAGAAGATAAAAAGCTACGTAAAAAATCTCAAAATAGCCTTTAAGGGTGAAGGGGTTTCCTCCAATGTCATTTAGGAATGTATTCCTGTCCTCAGCACAGGTACTCTTTTCCTTCCATCCCCTTGTACTATTTTTCTGTGTTTTTTACTTTAACTGTAGGTTATGTTTTGTCAGTGGCATTAATAAATGTCCCTCTAGTAAAAACATAAACTAAAAAGTCACAGCACAGAAACAGGCTTCCCATTCTTCTTTTACTAGAGATTTTTTTTAAATCATTTTACTGTATAATGATGTCAATCATTATAACTCAGTTCACAAATCAAATATCAGTCAAAAGTTACAAAATCCATCTCCAAATGTATCTTTTAAAGTCTATAAACTACTAAGACATGCTTGAGAGCGACTGCCATATCCTGGTTATTAATGGCCAGGAGAGGAGAAAGGCTGTGTGTTTATGCCAGACTCATGAAGGATGGCTGCACAGATTATAAATATTAAACTCCAAATATGCAGCACTCAAAGCCATAGTCCCCAGCCACATCAAATCCACGAACAGTTCACAAAGGGCTAAGAAAACTGGGGCTGGAACTATTTATTTACTTTAATCTGCAGAGCATGTCTTCAGATAGAATAAAATGAAGATAAATCAGTAAAGAAAATAAGACATTTATAATACACTGTGAAAAATCTGAAAAAAAACACTAAAACAATAGCTTTTGGAAAACCAGCATCTGCAGAAAGCCTTCTGGGCCTAAATCCAATACAAACCTGTCAGAAAATATTGATGAAAAATGTGCATTTACAATTGTAAATAAGACATGAATATGGAATCTAAACCTAAACTCAATTATTCCAGAAGGGAAAGGTTTGGTTGGGCTTCTTTTTTTTTCAACTGTTTCATTTAGTTAGTTGATTTAATTAGACAGTTGTTTTGGTAAACAAAATTACTTCAGACTGAAACTCCTCCAGTAACCACTGACAAACCAAATGGACATCAAAGACTGTCACTGTGCTTATCTGCTTCATTCATAATAGCTTACTGAAAATACCTGTGAGGGTCTAGTATTATAGAAACCACCTTCCCAGAAAAGAAATGTGATCAAAGGAATTTTCAGATGGCATAAGGCCAGCCTTTCATATACTGCTCAAGGGATTCTTTCAACTTTGTCTTGAAATACCCTCTGATGCTCCACTTCAGATTCTAATCCAACACTGCAAGTGAAAGGTTAATGGAGTGCACTCCTAACACACAGGCACATCTTAACATAGACTAACAGAATAAAAGTATGTTTTCATGAAATGAGGGTGCTTTTTTTAACATGTTAAAGTAATAACAGACCTTCTGCCATTCCCCAAATGAACTGCAATCACACAGCTCGACATGGAAAAGCCCCAAGAAAACCTTTCTGATTAAACTCTCTACATCAAAAGCTCAGCTGACACATTAGCAAACATGTTCACTTGATGTTCTGGTGCTAGAAGGAAAGGTCAAAAAAACCCAGCACAGAAAATAAAATGTCAGAATTGCATAAGGAGGTGGGCAACACTGTAAAAAAGAATGCCACAGTGCTCAAGCAGCTGCAAGTCAGCTCAGTCTCCTTGAAGTCTGCAGCTTGGCAGCAGCTCAGAAGCTGGTCAGTATTCAGCACAAACAAAAAAAAAAAGTAAAGCAGGAAGAGAAATTAAGTTCCAGTGCAAAACACAGAATCACAGAAATATTGTCTGTGAACTTCAGGTAGCTGAATCAATAGGAAATCATGCTGGAATGGGTAACACTACATGTAAGGCTACGCACACTTTAAAACGAGAAAACTCTACCCTGTCTTGCTAGTGTATTTCTCAGTATTTAAACACTTCAGGTAGGAAAGAAACCAGCAAAATGCAGAAATAGAACACCTTCAGTTTCACTTTAGATTACAGTAATCAACATTTAAACTGCCCAAGTAGGCTGCTCTACTTTTTAGAGGGCTATTTCGGTTTGTACTAAAAAATAAGTTGGAGTAATAAGAAATAAACCAATTCTTTTAACTCCACTTATACCATCAGTAAAAAGATTAGAAACATTTCTGCATGTAAACTTGAAGAACTGAAATGCAAGAAGCCTCCAGCTTCTGCCTCAGTATCTAACTTTCCATTATCACATAACAAACAACTGTGAGCCTCTGCAACTTGAACTAGACTTCAAGTCGAGCCCTCGGAATCAGAACTTCAAACTAAACGTGCCCAGGGCTGATCTTAAGTCTAAAATCAGCAGGAACTGAATTTATGCATCCACCAGGACGTGTAAAATTAAATTTATGAGTTGTAAACAAATCTCTCAGAAAGCATATGCTTTTTAGGATTCCAGGACAGGAAAGGCCCACCAAATTCCAGTCCAGTTCCCAGCCATGAGAAGTGCATATTTTAATGTTTCTTGTGAAGGAATCAAACTCCTTCCTAAGAGTGCTTGTGATTTTGCTCTGATTGTAAAACCATTGCAGAACCTCACTGCTGTAACAATTAGGAACCTTCTCTTAATTCCCAGCTTGAATTTATTCATAGCCAGCTTACACCCATTAGTTCTTGTGCCAATATTGTCCTTTAGTTTAAATAGCTCTTCTCCTTCCCTGGTGTTTACCTCCCTCAAGAATTTAATTTCATTCAATTACATTTCTTAGGACTAATTGTTTTAAAATGAGAGGACACACTTTATAAAACTATCAATGGCACTTTCCATAAGGAGAAAAATTAACTTCTCTAGCAATTAAATATCCACAAAATTTCAAAAGTGCACAGTAAGGCAGTTACAAGCCCATGGAAAACTTGTATTATTTCAGGATGTAAGGGAGAAATGATGACTGCAAATGAAGAGATTACAAGCTGTAAAGATGAGAAGCTTTATAAGCACACTGGAATAAAAAATAATTCTTATGAAAAAATAAATTTATTCCCTCAGCACTCTTGCAGAAGGACTTTACATTTAAAAATCCTTTTAATGGTAATTTCACTTGTCACTCTAAAAAATTAGGAAAAACCTCCAAACACACACCAAAATTCACAAAACAATAAAACAAAATACTCAGGAACCATAGAAAAAAAGGTGCAGTGTTTTGTATGCTTTTTAAAGGTTAAGGATAATTTTCATTTCACTGGGTCAACCTTTAATGTCTCTTTGGTTCCCCTTGATAGTTCCTAAAAAGGTCAAGACAAAGTGGTTCCTGATCAACCCATGATCAGGGAAAACCATATCATCTTTCTTGAAAAGAAGTATGTACTTTGCAGAGCAGTTAGACTGTGTTTAGTGATTCCTAGGCTGTGACACATTGTTGAATGAAACAGCATTTATGTCCATATTTCAGAACTACACATCTTTTAATTTCATTAAATTTTATATTAGCAAATAGTTTGGCATACAGTGCAGCTTAATTGAACTAAAAATAAAAGGCTTTCATTTTGTATTAATTTCCAGTCTGTGCCTACAATATGCAGTGAGATAACAGGAGTGATATAAATTCAAATGTAATTTTTAAACTAATAATATGATGAAATCAAATATCTAATATTAGTTTGAACTCATTCATTTATACTTGTTAAGAGGTATAACATATTACTAGCTCAAGATATTGGGCAAATCGAATTACAGAGAAAAGCCAGAGCTCCACTTCACTGCACTGATCAAGAGTTATCTTATTTCCTCAAGCTAGAGGAGTAAACAGGCCAATGCATTAACAAGAAGCTTCCCTACTTTTTTTTAAGATGAAAATTAGCTTTCTTCTAAGCTTCCTGCCCACTTAATGAACTAACCAATATCCCTCTCTTGCACCTGAAGAGTGGCCCTCTTCAATAAGTTCAAGATTGTGCATTGAAGAAGTCTTCCAGGCCACCTCACTAACTCACATCTTTAGAGAAATTTGGTGTTTTCATATTTCTCTAACTCTCTAACTCTAGTTCTTCAAGAGCTATTTAGACTATACTAATAGCATACAAAAATCAAGAAATTTGAATCTAGAAGTCTGAAGAAGAAAAAAAAATCAAAACATGGATTACTTTTCAATTTTCATCTCCCAAAAAAACAGCATATACTAGAAAATATTCTACATGACATTAAAATGAAACCAAATCACAGGTGCCACTGCTGCAGATAAGTATAACAAATAAAAAATGTGATGATATCACCTCCAGAATTCAACGACAGTGTCAAAATATTTTAATATTTCACTATGATAAAGGACTTCTTCACTCAAACCAGATCATACAGTGCAGTATTAACCAATTTCTAAACACTAGAGGTAGAAAAACCTCCCCTCATTGCAACATGAAGTGCTGGTTGATGATTTTTATTTTGTGAATTTCCCAGAACAATTTCAGTAATTACTGCTGGGGGGGGAAAAAATTCTCTCTTCTGTTGGGATATGAACTTTTAGTGGTTCACAGTTTCCAGTGAATATTCTGAACAGCCCTCAGTTCTACAACATATAGGAAATCCATGATGATTTTGCCAAGAAAGAATATAATGATAAATTATTCCCTATAGACAGTGTATGAGCATTCAAATACATAAAACATATGTTTAAAGTTAGTTAAAAGTTACTACTACTTTGTAAGGTCTACAAGGATCTAAATTATACAACTTTTTGCCTCTGAAGACAGGATTATGAAAATATGGAAAAGAATATCTAGACTTCTGCCCACTTTACTGCAGAAATTCAATTTATGAAGATCAGATCCATATGGGATCCAGGTCCAAATTCATTCAACTGAACTTCATGAGCATGAAGACTTGACTTTGCCCATATCTTAACTTACTTTCAAATTAAAAGAAAACTTATATTACCAATATTCTTCTTAGCAGAAGCCATGGCTCACAATGAAACAACTACTCTATTTAAAAAAAAAAAAAAAAAGTTTACCTACCCTGAAAGAAAAGGCCTTCCTTGCTTCCTTGAAAAGAAACCAAATTTTCTCTGCACTGCTAAGTTTCTAAAACCTCTACACACATCTTTTTTTCCCTCTCCCTGGTATGTAGGGGGGAAGGGGTGGGAGGAAAGAAAAAGGAAAGAAAAGTGAGTAAAATATTGGTAATTTGTTTAGCTAGTGATGCAGGCTGTTCTCCAATCAAATTTTGTTTCCCCAAGGAAGATATCACTTTTAAATTACACAGCAAGAAGGCAAAAGAAAGGAAGCAAACAATCAAAACCTTCCCAGGAGGGGTAAGAATAAGGCAAGAACTCCAGAGATCCTATTTAATAAATAAACACCTTCATTTTTGTAAGTTAATTTCACCACAGGAAATAAGTTTAGTTTTAATTATATTGCCTTGTGTCATGTTTTATAAAAGGTACATGAGGCTCATTGACTTTCTCTTATTATTAAAGCCTTTTCTATGCTAGAGAGACGTTGCATGTAGATTAAGTCTCAGTAGAGCCCTAGCTCAGTGCAAAGTGATGTAAGATGCAACAGTTTGATTGTTATCCCACACCTGTGACAACTACTGAGATTAAAAACAATATGCAGATGACATTTTTTCCAAAAAAACCCAATTAGACATAAGAAAATGTTAAAAATATAGCTGTATGCAAAAAAGACAAAATATGTTGTCCAGCCAAAGCCTCTGCCTACACAGATATAGGAGACACAGAATTTCATAAATCGAGAAGCCAAAAAGTTTTAAAACAAAATAAATTTTTAAGAATTAATTTCCAAAAAGCAAAATTCCAGAGGAAAATAAATTTGCTTCTAAAGTTCAGACACAACAAGTGAGACATTCCATGAGCTTAGAATAGCCTTTCTTAACCCTCCAGCGCTATTCAAGACCTTATTTCAAGACAATTTTAGCAGAGACCCTAAAATAAGTCACCTCCACTCAGTTTTCAACCTCTCCCTTTTACCAATAAGGAAAGACAAACATTTGCTTTATGAGGCAAAAAATAAACTTCATATTGCTGCCTTTTTGGTTGTTTTTTTTTCTTTATTTTAGGCAAAGCAGAATTATGATACCACCATGATTTTCTTCTGGTTGAGTACCAAATGTTTGGAAACACTGCCAGATATTTCTAGATACCTGCTGTGACCAATAGGTAGCTTGTTCTGGAGCCTGCTGAGGAAAAATAATATATGCTAATGATGAATTTGTGAAGATTTTTCTATTTTTCTACTATTTTGCTATGACTATTCAATAGCTGATGGCACATAACCATGCAGCAATTTCTTTGGCTTCTAGAAGAATGAGAAGATAACACACCCCTGTGACTAAGACCACAGAGCTTATCAGAAGTGTATTTATATTCTAGTCTGCTTTTTACTTATGCAAAGAGGGCATGAACTTCTTCTGCTATCAGCTTAGCACCTTTCAGGAAAAAACAATTATTTTTGGATGGAGTAAAACTCTCACACAGCCCCAACAATCTTAAAAGAGATGTAAAATCCTGAAAACTCTTTTCATATGCTGCTTTTTGCATTGCTGCATAGGAGTTTTCACCTCAGTTCCCATTATCAGCATTCACAGTATCTGTGGAACAGGTTAGAAAGTTTTAAAAAAAGATTTGCTGGAATCTCTAGCGATCATTACCTAACACATCTACTCCCAGTTGCTCATCCATCTCGAAATCCTATGTGCAAAGTTTGCAACTGAAAATTAAATACATACAGTATTTCTTTGCCAAGCTGCCTGACACTCATTCCTCAAGCTGTTTGCCCTTCACACAATCCAGAGAATCAAGGCTTTGATTCAATTCTTAATAGAAAAACATTAAAAATTCCCTTTAAATGTTCTTCCTCATTAATAATCACCGAGTAATTCTGGTGTCTGAATGACAAGAAGCAAGGCTATATTTTAAGAGAGTTTGACATCCTCATAAGATTAGGATGAGTTAATATGTAATTAAAAATAATATAACGTTTTCAGAATTTCAAAGGAAGTCTTCTTTTGTTAGTCGTAGATGGAAGAAAATAAGGGACACGGACATTTACTAGAACCATTCTCTCTCTGATGTCAAGGAGGAAATTCCAAAATGAATTTTGGAATTCTGAATGCTAGAGTGTTGACACACCTTTGAAATTTTAAAATCCCTATGCTTCTTAGAGTAAACGAGTTATCTTTTATGATCCATGGTGGTGCTCTTAAGAGGTGGAATCGACCTTTGAAAAACAAGAATTTAGCTAGAGCTGTCAAAACATAGTGCATTTTGAATCCAGAATTGACAACTTTAAGCATTCAAGCATGCTGTCTGTACTGCAACATTAATTCCAGTAAGTGTAAGAATTCAGAGGTTTTCAAAGAGTACAGAGAACAAGCCAGCTGTAGGCTGTATAGGTGGCCTTATCCAAGCTGCATCAAACAATAAAGTTCCTTTTTCTAAACCTTTTCAGTCATTATTCTGTTGCTGTATTCTCCTTAATTCAGTTATCACTAGTCTATGACTCTTTTCAATCCTATCATAAACACATCCTCACTGAATTACAAGGCTTCAAAAACAACACCCCAAACAAACAAAAATAAACCCCACAAAACTCATGCACGTCTCCAGGAGTACATTTAGTACAAAGTAGTTAGACAGTGCCACGAGGGATTTATTATTTTACCAGAACAGAGCTATGAGAGAGAAAAAATACTGTTACTAGGGAACTATGTATTAACTAGAAGTTGTTTACCATCTGTGCTTTGTCTTGAGAACTAGTTTTCAGTTTGAAAAATTCTGAGGACTTCTTACTTTACACAATCTACATCTGCCCAAAAATGATTAAGCATGATTTTTACTCCTATATTTTAAACTTTATTGCTAAAGATTATATTAATAAACCCGAGATAAATATGTACAGGGTAAATTCTGCATTGCTGGAGGCAGGAGACTGCATATAAATAACTGCAAAACACTGTTTTGTGCTTGAAGAATAACTTGTAAGGGAAGGTTTGCAAGAAGCAATATTTTAATTTACCAGTGCAAGATCACCAGGTAGCAAGAAATATGGAAGAGGTCTAAAGCTGAATCTGGCTTTTTATCTTTCCGATGATTATTACTGTGGAGGCAGGTAGATAATAATATAATTAAGATTCAAGTTTCATATGTCTGTTCATCTTTACAAACAAGTCTGTCCAATCTTATTACACTTCATTAACCTTCACAGCAAATATGAGGTAGAGAGAGAGAAAAAATGGTGGGGGGGAAGAGAGAGAGTGAGAAAGTTCCTAAAATTTAACTGCTTGTCTAATAGCACAAGATCATAAGCTGGTATTAGACTAACGTCCTTCAATTGGCACCTATTTTCAATTAAGCCATTTAACAGGATCTGAGAGATTGGCTCAACCCTTAGATCTCCTTCCCTGAATAAACACAGGTATCACTTGACTCTAGTTGGTTATCAAGCTACTTTATAAGCATTCAAGATTCTCACAATGGCTAGAGCAGAAAATTCCAATTTACACAGAGCAATTTTCCAGGAGAAACTTTTCAATGAGGCTGCATTTTGAAAGCCACACATTTCTGTGGCTGTTCTAACTAAACATGTGAAATAAATTTTTAAAAGCATCAGGAAAACTTAAGAGTTTCTAAAAGAAATTAAGTAATTTTAAACCCCCAAATAAGTTAATACTTAAAAATTAAATATGTAATTACTGTGGAAAAGTAGCAGTCCAATGTTCCTTCTTTTAGGAGAACAGGCTTTATGAAGGGCTACCTCTTGGGGGAAAAACCCTAAAACACTGGTCTAAAACAGACTAAGGCAATAGGAGGCTTTCTGGAGACAGTTGCAGTTTATCAGTTAAATGCAAGTAGAAACGTAATTATATTGCTAAAGTTGCTAAGTTTCATTTAAAAAAAAAAAAACAACAACAAAATGACGTATAACTCAACAGTCAATAGAGATGTGCTTTGTGGTTCTCTTTCTGGAGATGCAAACACAAACAGGAATTAAAAAAATCAAAAACCCCAAACTGGTGGCTTATATGGGTGTTTAGATCTAAAAATATTCAAAGCTCACTCCTTCATACATTTGTTTTTTCAGTTTTCAGGGTGTGCTGGTTTTGCAATAATTGATTTTTGGTGAAGAGAGAAAAAATTAGCATTGAAATCAGAACAGGGAAGTATGATGGTTTTTTTATGTTTTTGACTAAATTTATGTTAGTAGGGCTTATTCTGTATCTTTGCAGCATTTTTAACAGGTACACCAACAGAGAACCTAGCTCATCCCTTATATAAATAAAATGTCTTCTCCTGATGTGGATACAGAAATCAACTCTAAATACTGACAATGTTCAACAGAAATGTTCATAATTAGAGATGCACAACATGTAACACATCTCAAGTACCTTCAGTTTTGTAGTAGTATTATTTAAGTCAATAGTGGCTATATTCATTAAAATTCATATTCATTCATACCACAACAATGTTCTCCATAAAGTAAAGTGGAGGGCAAGGTGTTATGTTATTAATGTGTAATATAAATTGTATTTCTTCGGTACCGTCAGCATGATTCAATCAAACTTAAATCCAGAAGTCTCAATTATTTTTTAACCTAATCCAGTGTGTATTGTGACCTGATGTAACAAACAATAACCTCCCTGCCAAAGGCCAGCCTTCAACACTTCCTGTGTTAGTGGGCATTACCCTTTGTGTGGAGAATTTCTCAGAAAATTGTTTGAAGGCATTGAAACTGATATCCTGAAAATTCATCAGAAAGGAAGTGATTAGCACTCAGATACACTGGGGAAAGCTGCCCTAAAGCATTCTATGAAGTTTATAGCTAAATTCACTTACTTTTCTCCAAGAAGTTAATAGGAGAAAATTCTAGATGCCTCCTCTCCACAACAAGAACATCCACACAAGGGAATGTGAAGACTGTAGACTAAAATACTTTAATAACCTCATTAAAAGCACCACAAATACAACCTGTTTTCTACATTGGGATTTCATTTTTTAAGCATAAACTGAACGTCAATTTTTTTTTTAACATCTCCTCACAAAAGGGACAATTCTCTTGCTTCATTCCATCACCATGGTGTTAAAACTTTTTGTTGTAATATACTGGAATGAAAATTAGAGCTTTCAAATTTATACATTAAAATAAAAGAAAAAAATTAAAATACAAGAACTAGCCCTGGGAATCCAATAAGTAAATGTTTAGAACATGGGAACAGAAAATTACAGTGAATGCCTTAACAAATAACCTCACAAAAAATCCTTTAGACTTAAGCTTCTTTGGTAATTTAGCCTCTAGGCATCTTCCACTCTGAGAAAGGTGCCTAAGCTAACGTGGTACAGGCATGTAACTGTTTATTCTCCCATTAAAAACTCCATCCCTTATCTGACAAATATTCATCCTGGAAACAAAAAAATCTTGGTTTTTTTTTGTCAAACATAGAAGTTCAATTAAATGGTTATTTTCAACAGTATTCTAACTACTATATTAACACTTGATTAATTTTATCTCTATTTACCCTCTAAAATGACTACTGTTCCATATAATATAAATATTTTTAGGAGTAATGTGTTTCATTCATACATTCTTTACAAATTCTCTGCATTCTGAAATTAATATCAATAAAGTTTCATAACATTCCTCTACTATCCTCTATTTTGTTATGCCACCTATTTTGGTTTTCTTTTTTATTGTTATTCAAACTGCTATTGCCTCCTTTGTAGTGAATCAGTTTCTATAGAAACAGTTGCACATGCAAATCTGAGTTGAATCCACTAGTGTGGAATAAAAAAAATATCATTTGATTGAATAGTTTGAATTGCTGAAATAACAAAATGTCAAAATTCATGTGTTGGCTAAAATTCACGCCTTGCCTAGATTCAACATGTGATGTAAATAGTGAAATGTTACAGGTTGGTAAGAAAGAAAAAAAATAGCAATATTTTAAGCATGCTTAATCCTATCTAATATTATCACTGAGTTATGTATTTTATTGAATTGCTCTTCCAGTGAAAGGCTTTAAATGTAAAGATTTATTTCACAGCAAAACTCCAGGTGATTCATCATTCCAGTAATTTGTATTAATTTAAAGCTACTGGATCAATTTACTACAATAAATTGTCTTGTGTTGATAAAAACGACTGCATTGGGTCAAAGTTACCAACATTGGGATGTCTAAATTTTATTTCAGTGCTTTATATAAATTAAAGCAAGAGCAGGCTCAGACTTTAGAACTGATTTTCACCAATTCTTTCCCTGGTTAATACATTTGATTTTTTTTTTTTTTAACAGAGAAGAATGGTTATCAGCAAATATAAAATGTACATACACCACACAAGGAAATTTTCATACATTTGTAGACTGCCTTATCTTTCAGGATCATAAAAATGCTCAATCAATTGGCTTCCATAATATGCAATAGTTGGTTAAAACAGGAATTGTACAGAGTGCCATCTTAGCTAGTTCTGCTTTAACAACTAATTACTACAACACTGAAAAAAGGCTCTTAAAAGCTTGCTCCAGCCTAAATACCCATAATAGTTTTTGCAGGTGACACAAGCTGTCAAACAGCCAAAATCATAACTGACAGCTCACCTTCCATCAAGAACCATGCTAATGAGCTTTTGATGTCCCTTCACTACAGACCCCAGCTCCTCCACAAACTGCTGTTCTGATCTCCTCAGCTTTCAGCCAGTGCTGTTCCACCATTTAAATATCTAAGCCAAGTTGAAGATTTTTAAACACATTTGATTATTTGTTTCACTCGAGAGCTAGAGTGAGACTATTAATTACTGTTATTTGGGCTGAACTCAAAGAGAAATGTTCCAGTGGTTTCAAAGAGCTTTGAATCAGGCCCAAAGGGCTTAAATTGGATCTAATTTATTCCTGGACTTTACTGACCCTCTGCACAGTGATGAATTTAACCTTTCTTGAAATTACTAATTAAATAGGCCAAGAATATATTTTTAATGGCTTTTTCAATTTGAACTACACTGAAAAATTGCATGTGTAACATTTGGAGATTTTTCTGAAAGCTTTTCTGGATCTATATCACGGTAGATTATTTTTAATTTTTTTTAACATCCGTCAATTATTTCTGAAGCAGTAGATGATATTGATTAATATATGCTGATTAAAGAATTCACTTGTGTGACAATGACTTGAAATTTTAAGATAAGGCAAACTGATAAAAATAGAAGGGCATAATTCAGGGAACAATTATCCACCTCAGGTGAAGGAGTTCTACAGACTTAATTACAAAAATGTACAGAATGCATTACTGTCAATTAGAGCACACCCTGTGCAATTCATTAAAGCCCTCTCCCCTGTGCAGAAGTGACAAATACTTCATTTTGCCCTGGAGAAATAAGGAAGAACAAAAAGGGGTAATGTCAAATGAAAAAGGACTGAAGTGTTCATAAGACAGAAGTATATAATATATATCATACGTATATCTTAAGGAATCTGGAAGGGATAAAACTAGAAGAGGGAAAACTGCCTACGGAGAGGTGTAATTTGTTTACAGAGGAATTAGGATGGAGATTTACTACGGTAATTAAGCTATTATTCAATGACAAAATGAAAAAAAAGAAGCAATTACCAAAGAAACCCCACTGACACTTGGCCTAAAAAGATACATACCTTGCCAAGAAAAGGTAAAATAAACAGCAACAGAATTTTTAAGAAATTGTTTTACTTAAAAGCAAATCAACCAAGTTAGACCTGTCATCACATCATTTCTCCCTTTCCTGATCTCCATATTCTTCTCTTACTGGACTGAACTCTCACACACAGTTCCCATACACAGAAATAAAGACACCCTAACACAGTTTGGAAGAATCCTCCTTTTTTCTCTATCATTATTTGAGTATTTAGCTTCATTACTAATATTATTTTGAAATATCCTTAAAAAAAATAAAAATATTGGAGGCAATATTCATGTTGTGCTACACAGTAGTTGTACTCTCATTAACAGTTCTGTGGTTCTTGATTCAGGGACAGAAACTTGAAATTTGCAATGGAGATCTTTTTTCAGTATATATGTTTTACATGCCTTAGCTAAATTCCAAGTAATCAGCCGATTCCAGTAAAATGTAGTCTGTTAATAGAGACATTAATGAGTTTTTCCACTCCTTCTAAAATATGTCCGAAGTCACTACAAAGTTAATCTAGGTAACTTTACACCAGCATCTTCCAAGTCAGCAAAACGCAGGCACTCATCCAGCCAGCACTGAAATCATGTTATATCAAACACAGGCAAGTCCCATGTGAAAACCATGAGCCAGTGTAGGAAACCCCTGATCTCAAGCTCTTGTGCTTTAAACCTGCCTTGATAATTACAGACCTTACTGTGTGTTACAAAATTTAAAAATGAGTATTGATTATTTGTAATTATTTGCCTGTTTTGACTTAAAGCTTTAGAAGATTTTTTGGGCAGTTTTTCCTCTGTTGGCATTTCAGGTTTTTTATCTCAAAGCTATGCTTTGCAATACCCTACTCAGACAAGTGATAATTATTTCCTATACACAGATTTACACATAACCTGCTTAATTTTAGTAATTAACCTCAACACACTGCTGTGTGGGTAAAAGATGAATAGAAAGCCAGTTTTTCTAACTTGCCTGTCACAATCAAATGTGCCAGCTAAATTCCAATTCAAGGCTCAGTTTAATTAGACAGGGGATTGCATATGAGTATCTAACAGCTATGACACCAGGCAGGAACTCATTCTCCTTCTACATATTCCAAAATATATCAAAATGCAAATCAAAACAAATCACGTGTATGGCAGTGATTTAGATCCACTTGACTGCACTCCTAAGGAGAGGGAGGGAGATGCTGAAGCTGATCAGTTCCATTCTATTGCTAGTTCAACTAACATGCAAAAAAGCCTCTCAATAGATCATATAGTCAGGGACAATGAACTGCAAATTAGCACAGGGCAGAACACCTTTCCTTATGGCTTCTCTCAAAACAAAAGCAATTATTTTAAATAAATAAACATAACAATTAGCCAAGTCACATGGAACAATACTGGAGTGCTGCACAACATACTATTCCTGAATTCTCATGTCAAATTTCACGACAGATAAGGATAGTCAGATGTATCAAAACTGTTTCTAATACTGCAACATAACCAGGTCAGGTATAAATCCTTGCTTTCTACACCATGCCAGTTATTTTAACAGTGCCACACGTCAGGATTCAGCAACCAATCTTTAACAAAATATCTGTAGCAACTGCACTGCAGCCCCACAGAAGTAACTGAAGTATGGATCACCCCTGGAAATTCTGTCTTTAGCTTGTCTACTCACATTCAGACTGCACAGAGGAAATGGATCAGTTTGAACCACAGCAGTGGTCTATATTTTCAGCTTTACTGCTTCTAACACAGATACCCAGCCTTTGAATGCCAATGAACAGACAGGAATCTACATTAAAAAAAAAAAATAAAAAAAAAAGTAAAAATAAAATAAAATAAAATAAAAGATGAGGTCACATAATTTTTCTTAGGTAACTATTATGAATGCATACACCTGAGTTAACCACATTCTTCCTCTCTATACTTTTTTCTTCTGATCTAGGCATGACTCAGATTTACCTGGAGCACTGTAAGACCACAGCTGACTCTTGCATCACAAGAAAAGCTGAGACTAAGCTATGAGACTTAAATACCTCATGATAAATAAGAACTTAATGAAAATGAGTGAGCACAAATGTCTGACAGAGAAGGAATATGTTACTGAATTTAAAGTATATCAAGGGTATCACTTACTTTGTCACAGCACAAGTCCTGCTGTAATGCTGTGGTAGGTGTCATATTTCAGCAGGATCAATAAACAATTCAAAACAAAAGAAATCAGTTCCTTTATCTGCCACAGTTCAGTCATTTCATATTCTAGGGCCACGTACAGCACTTCTAGGAGAAATTGTGTCTTGTAAAATCAACACCCAGGTCTATTTTAATAGGCAACAATTTATGAACAACTTGAATTGCTTATATCTGATAAAACTTGACAAAAGCTAGAGTGGCTTAATTTTTCTATCATTTTCCAAGAACAACTGCATCATTAAAATCTCCAAATTGAAGTCTAGTCAAATCTGTTAAATTATTTATTCCAGGAATTTTTATTTTTTTTTTTACAAATTACTATAAGGGATAAATTACTTTTATTATGTGTAAAGTAACTAAGAACTATCAAAACTGACTCATCCTCATTGATTTATATTTAATGAAATTTAAATTCATAAGGATTACAAAAATGAATGCATTGTGTGTTAATCTACAGCTGTTGTGTTGCTCCACATCAATTAGACTGGGGGGTTAATTCTGAAAATAGTATATAGTTAGTGGTCTGATGCTAACTCAAGTAATTTTTTTTTTTTTAATTGGAAGTATATTTCTTTCTGGGAAACACAGACTGGGAAATTCTGTGCTTTAGAAAAATCATATATACTCTTTTTTTGCCCTCTCTGTTCAGGTATATTGTTTATTCTTTTTACCAGTGATTATAGATAGATATAACTACAAGTCTTATAGGATCCAGCTGAAATGTGTGTGAATTTGTAGGAGCATTTGTTGCAATACATATAACTGTGGAACTTTGGGCAGATGATCAAAGTGGTTCATCTTTTACCTACGAGATAAAAGAATCTTTGCTAGCAGGAAAAGTGATTAAATTTGTAATAACTTAGTTTCTTAGTCAGAAAGGTTGTTCTAGCACAAGAGAAATCAAGAGAGAATCAAGAGAAATCGTTACATGGTCTTAATCTTGCCAAGCCAGAGAGGATGTTAAACCATTTTATTTGGTTAGAAAAAACAATTAAACAATTACTAGTAAAACACCCTATTGTATCTTGCTGAGTCCACTGTACCAAGCTAAAGTCAGTCAGTCTCATGCAAGTGTTTAGAAATATGGGCAGTTTAATTTCAGACAATACCTTCTGTGCCTGTTTAATTCCTGTGTTTCCCCTGCCCAGTGCTACTCCAGCTGCCTTCTCACTCTGTCCAAGAATTGAAAGATGCTCTTTCCATGCTTTAGTTAGACAATCAGAATGTTACTCATTCATTGATTAAACTATGAGGCTATTCACAATAGCATGAACCAATGCAGCTAATCATAATTTCTACTCAATGATAGTCTGTCTCCCAGAACAATCCTCTACTTTCAAGTGCAAGTAAGACTTCGCTCAACTTGGAGACTACTTGTTACTCAACCTGTTTTTTCCTAGAAGAGTGTTACAACACACAGTGTATTTTTAGCAGGAGATCTGCTCTCACTCTGCAGAACTATTGAAATCTCCCTTCTTTGTGCACCTTGCATTGCTGGTGTCTGTAACAGTACAAACATTTGTGGCCTCAGCATCATTTAAAAAAAAATAGACTGATTTCTCTGATTTTCATGCAGAATGAAAACCAAAACCAGCACACAAAAAGAATTTCACCACTGAAAAGAATATACATAGAAGAAAGTCTGTACATGTTACCCGTGTGCCTAACCAGAGGTAATGAAAATCTTTCTATTGACTTATATGACATTTGAATGCAATCTTGAACAATATTGCTGAGATAACTGTTTAAAAATCCCAGAACTGTAGAATCATTTAGGATGTTAAATATTTTCAAGATCAGCAAGCTTTACTGCCATTGCATCAGAGGTTGACAACTTGCTTACCTCTACCATCGACCCACTCAGTCTGCCCCTCTTGACTTCCAGCCTTCCACTGCTGACTTTTTCCTCAAAGTTAAAAGGTTCCACACCTTTTCAAGAGTGTGAAGGGGAAGCACCTCTTAAAAAATTAAATATAGCAACATTATTTAGGAGTATGTTTGTCTATCTTTCAACTTATGTCAAACAAAAGTTAATAAGTTTGAGTTAAGCACAATTTTTCATTATTGATTAATGCAACAATATCAGGGTGCGAGAGGAGAGGGTGAAATGGGACATGATGATATGGGACCACACACATACACACTTTAAAATATACTTTAGGCCTGTACTTGGTATGTTCAGTATGTCTAACAGCTGATGTCAAAAACATAATTTCAGGTATGAAAGAATATTAGGAGAAAGAGATGCAAAAATGGTGGTATTTTAAATACAGGAACAGGAATTCTTGATCTAATGAAGGCAAAAGGGGTGACAGGCATAAAGGCACCATGCTTTTCATGTAGGTGTCTCATGTACCCATAGATAAGATCATAATTTTCAGTGAAGATTTTTTTTCCTTCAATTGATGCAAAAGCAGAAGTCATCTGATAATTTTTCGGCTTATATCCAGCTATTACCCATCAAAAATATTTCTGCTCTATCAAGTTGCTGATCACAGTCCCCCAAAGAATCTAAGCAGACAAGCTCAATATGCTAAATTGGTACCATAAGTATATACCTAGGAAAGCATGTAATTTTTACTTGTTACAAAGACAAGCTGCTGAGATGCTTTTAAATCACTAAGGCACATTACAAACAGTCATGTCAGCAATGTAATTTTATGTTGCAAAGAACAGCACCAAGCAATAGTTATGCTGAACTATGATTTGTTCATTAAATGATGGATCTTTTTCTATTAATTATATGAAAATTTCTCTAGACAGACATGTTATTCAGTTTGGTTAACAGTGATGATTTTTATTAAAAAAAAAAAAAACCAACAATTTAAGTTGCAAAATGTATTTGACCAAGTTAAATTTATTCAGAAAGTAAAATATTCTTTCCTCTCTCATATGTAGCGTGACCTATTTTATATTAAATTGAGAATGTTCAGATCTCAGAAAGGATACAGAACAGAACCCTAAATCAGTACAATATGCAAAAAAAAAAAATCACATTGAATATGTATCAGGGAAAATTATTTCATCCCCAAATGAACACAGGATTTCTAAAGGGGATTAGGAAGCGTTATGGGAGAAATATTGCAAATGCATTAATTGAACACAAATGTGCCCTTTACTTCTTGACACTTCATTTGGAAAACACCAAGTAGGTATTAATTAAGACAACAAGTGACCCATACTTTTAATCTTTTGCTTTAATGACTGATGAAAATTTATAAACTTTAATGCTACTTCTTCACTGATGCAGAGCTAAATATACAAGAAGAGAATAACATAGACCTAATTTAGCTAGTAAAAATTTTCACTTTTGATTTCAACATATACCTCAGAAACACAGGAAAAAATTCAAGTATTTCTCGATTTCCTTTCTCTGGGAAATCTCACTAGGAAGCAAAAGACAATTTGTCAGTTTCAGGGAAGAATTGTCAGCTCATGACAGGCTATTGGAAAGAGCTCTGCATTGTGTGTAGGAGCTAGTATGTCTAAGAACATATATACCAAAATGAAGTCTCTACATTTATCTGGTTCAATTTTCCATTAGAAAGCTGGGTTCTATCTCCCTTCTAATTGCAAAAATAATGAAAGGAAAATTAACATTTGCTTATAGTTTAAAAGGTATGTGCCAGCTATTGCTACACATAACCTTTATTCCCTTGTCATTGATATATGCTTATTTATCTCGAGGAATGAAGGGAATATATTACCCCTCCTGCAAGCACAGAAATTCAACTGTGCACTTTCCTTACAGAGCATAAAGCAGGATTTACATTGATAAGAGTTATTCCTACATTTACAAAATGTAACTTCTGCTCACAGGCAGTGAACACCCATCCTCCCTCACACAAACTGGCTCAGCTGGAAAATCCCCACCCGGGAAGGCCACATCCACGGGACATTGCCGTGAGGGGCAGCTGAGGAGGGGCCAGAATCCATCAAACAGCCCCAAAGCGCTGCCCAGACTCTGCTGAGGCCTTGCAGCACAGCTCTGCTCCTGATGCAAAGGGATGCAGCAGAGGCAGAGGCTGCTGCAAGAGCCTGTGTCAGACTTGTCCCTGCCAGGGGAGGAACCTGGGCCTGCCCACCCGGCCCAAGTGTGCATCAACCCCTGAACTCTGTGCGTGGGGGGCACCCTGAGCCCCAAGAACATGGAGATGGAGAGCAGCCACAGGATGCCATGGAGATCCATCTCCAAGGGATCTGTGGGTGCTCTCCATCAGACAGCACGATGCCATTGGGATCCACAGAGTGCTGAGGTTTTCTACTTAACATGTCTCTTTCAATCTCTTTCTCTCCCCCCACCTCATGCCCATTTCTCTTTTGCTCTCTCTGCCCTTCTCTCTGTCTCTCATTTACTCTTCAATAAAACCCATACTACTGTCTTTGGCACAAGGCCTCATTCACACCCTCATTCAGGCAGAGCCATTTCAGATCATTTTAATCAGTGGATCAGAACAAGGGGCTGGAAGCCCTCCAGTCCCGTTGCTGCTCCACGCCACTTCCAGGGGGTTGGGCTGCTGAAGGGGTGCCGGGCGTGGCCCTTTGTGACACAGCAGCGTTCTATCATCCCCTGGGTGATGTGGAACAGGTTCCAGGGCCCTGGTGACATGTGCAGGGGTATAAAAGGGGCACAGGGCCCTGCGCTGCCCAGTCCCAGAAGCGACTCTCGCTTGCGAGGAAGCAGCTCTGGGATCTCTGCGCGACGTTAGAGATGGAGGAGGACAAGGTGAAGCCCAACTCCCAGGCAGCCAGCCCCTTGCCTGCCTGGCTGGAAGAACAGGCCCTTGGCGGGCAGTGGCTGGGGGCAGGCGACAGCTCAGGCCTGCCCCTGTCAGACACTGAGGAGGAGGGGGCCCTTGCCAGTACAGAGGAAGACAAGAAATACACCCTGGGTCAAGAGCTTCCCCAGTCCGGAGACATCAGTGTACAAGAGCTTTGCCTTGGGGAAGAGATAAAAGTCGGAGAGTTTTCCCAAAAGCAAGAAGAAGAGAAAATCCAGGACATTTCACCATATGAAGCTGTGAGACACCAAGAGGGCCATCAGCAGGAGGCAGATGTGAGAGCCCAGTGGGGAGATGGCAAAGAGCAAGAGCAGGAGATGAACCAGTTGGGAAAAGCTGTGATGGACCAGGAAACCTACAGAATGAATGAAGATGATGAGATATACCAAGAGCAGCCACAAGAAGAAACCAGCAACAACGACAAAGGATTGCAAGAAGCTTGCACTGTGCAGCAGCTGAACCCAGAAGAAACCAGAAGGTATCAGGAAGAGACAAAAGGGGAAGCCTGCATTGAGCAGGAGTTCTCCCCTGCAGAAATCAGCAGCGACCATGAGGAACACAAGGAGATGACCGGCACTGAGCAGGTGATGTCAAAAGAAGAAACCAGCAGTGATCATGAGGCATCACAAGGGGAAGCCTACATTGAGCAGGAGATGAAAAAAGAAGAAACCAGCAGTGACCATGAGGGATCCCAAAAGGAAGCCTGCATTGAGCAGGAGATGACAAAAGAAAAAAGCAGCAGTGACCATGAGGGATCCCAAGGGGAAGCCTGCATTGGACAGGAACTCTCCCCTGAAGAAACCAGCAGTGACCATGAGGAACACCAGGAAGAAGTCTGCATTGAGCAGGTGCTGTCAAAAGATGAAACTGGCAGTGACTATGATAAATCCCAAGGAGAAGCCTGCATTGGACAGGAGTTCTCCCCTTCAGAAACCAGAAGCAACCACGAGGAACTACAAGATGCAGCCTGCATTAGGAAGGAGATGACAAAAGGAGAAACCACCAGTGACCAAGAGGAATCCCAAAAGGAAGACTGCTTTGAGCAGGAGAAGTCAAAAGACGTAACCAGCAGTGACCATGAGATATCCAAAGGGGAAGCCTGCATTGGACAGGAGTTCTCCCCTGCAGAAACCAGCAGCAACCATGAGGAACCCCAGGAGGAAGTCTGCATTGAGCAGGATCTGTCACAAGAAGAAACCAGCAGCGACCAGGAGGAATCTCAGGAAGAAACATGCAGTAGACAGGAGCTGTCACAAGAAGAATGCAGCAGTGACCAAGAAGAATCCCAAGGGGAAGCCTGCATTGGACAGGAGTTCTTCCCTTCAGAAACCAGCAGCGACCATGAGGAACTACAGGATGAAGCCTACATTGGGCAGGAGATGACAAAAGAAGAAACCAGCAGTGATCGTGAAAAATCCCGAGGGGAAGTCTGCATTGAGCAGGAGCTTTTTCCTGCAGAAACCAGTATCTACCAGGAAGAGACCCAAGGGGAATCCTGCATTGGACAGGTGTTCTCCCCTACAGAAACCAGCAGCGACCATGAGGAATCCGAAGAGGAAGCCTGCTTTGAGCAGGAGCTGTCAAAAGAAGAAACCAGCAGCTACCAGGAAAGATCCCAGGAGGAAGCCTGCTCTGGACAGGAGCTGTCCCCAGAATATAGCAGAAGCTACCAGGAGGACTCCATAGATGAAGCCTGCATTGGACAGGAGCGTTCCCTAAAAGAAACTAGCAGCAACCATGAGGAATCCCAATATGAAGTCATCATTGAGCAGGAGCTGTCAAAAGAAGAAACCAGCAGTGACTCTGAGGCATCTCAAGAAGTCTGCATTGGACAGGAGTTCTCCCCTGCAGAAACCAGTAGTGACCATGAGGAACACTATGAGGAAACCTGCATTGAGCAGGTGCTGTCTAAAGAAGAAACCAGCAGTGACTATGAGGAATCCCAAAGACAAGCCTATATTGGACAGGAGCTGTCAAAAGAGGAAAGCAACAGTGACCATGAGGAATCCCAAAATGAAACCTGCATTGGACAGGAGTTCTCCCCTACAGAAAGCAGCAGCGACCATGAGGAACCCCAGGAGGAAGCCTGCATTGAGCAGGTGCTGTCAAAAGAAGAAACCAGCAGTGATCGTGAAGAATCCCAAGGGGAAGTCTGCATTGGGAAGGACCTTTCCCCTGCAGAAACCAGAAGCTACCAGGAAGAGACTCAAGGGGAAACCTGCATTGGACAGGAGTTCACCCCTGAAGAAACAAGCAGCGACCATGAGGAATCCGAAGAGGAAACCTGCATTGAGCAGGAGCTGTCAAAAGAAGAAACCAGCAGCGACCGTGAAGAATCCCATGGGGAAGCCTGCATTGAGCAGGAGATATCAATACAAGAAACCAGCAGTGACCATGAGGAACCCCTGGAAGAAGCCTTCATTGAGCAGAAGCTGTCAAGAGAAGAAAGCAGCACCCATGAGGAATCCGAAGAGGAAGCCTGCATTGAGCAGGAGATGCCAAAAGAAGAAACCAGCAGTGACCATGAGGTATCCCAAGGGGAAGCCTGCATTGGACTAGAGTTCTCCCCTGAAGAAACCAGCAGCTATCCTGAAATGTCCCAAGGGGAAGGCTTCATTGAACCAGAACCATCCCCAGCCGAAACCAGCAGCTACCAGGAAAAATCACAAGGGGAAGTCTGCATTGAGCAGGAGCTCTTCTTAGAAGATGTGTGCAGCTGTGACTTGCTCTCTGATTGGGATGGGTGCAGGGAGGAAGAGCTGTTCCACAGCGATGTGGAGAGCTACCAAGAAGTGTCAGACTGGGAAGAATGCTCCGAGCAAGGCCTTACCCGAGGACGAGCTGGTAGCTCCCACAGTCTGTCTGATTGGGAAGAATACAGCGAACATGAGCTGTCCCACGGAGATGTTGAGAGCTACCAAGAAGTGTCAGACTGGGAAGAATGCTCAGAACAAGGCCTTGCCCACGGACAAGTCGGTGGCTCCCTCAGTTTGTCTGACTGGGAAGAATACAGCGAACATGAGCTGTCCCATGGAGATGTTGACAGTTACCAAGAACTGTCAGACTGGGAAGAGTCCATGGACCAAAAACTTTCTGAGGAGGAACACTCCATTGACCAGCAGGTGTCCTGTGGGAATGATAAGAGACCCTCAGTGCAATCCAACTGGGAAAATGATAGCCACCAAGACCTTGGCCAGGACATCTGGGGACAGAGCACTGGGGCCCTGCGCTCACCGCGAGAGGAGGACGAATGGGATGGTGTCAGCCTCCTGGAGCTGTGTGAAGATGAGGAAGAGCGAGTGCGAAGATGGGGAGGTTTGTCAGGAGGCGGGTTCCCATCACCAACCCCTCGCGAGGCCTGGGTTGAGCTGGGCCCATGTGAGCTGAGCTCCCTGGAGCCGCTCCGTGCCTCACCTCCCCATGTGGAAACACCAGAGCCCCTCCAGGAAGGTCCCTCACAGCTGCTGCAGGCGCTGCGCCGCCTGTTGCACTGCCCCTGCCTGGCTGCACAGCCTGAGCCGTAGGGCCCCGGCCCAGCCAGCCCGGGCTCTGCCGTGGCGGCCCAGCTGCCCCAGCCGGATGGAATGAAGAAGAAGAACAAGAAGGAAAAGTACAAGAACAAGAAGATAATGAAGAATGAGAAAAAGAAGAAGGAAATGAAGAAATAGTAGTAGAAGTAAACGATTATAATAAAAATTAAATAAAATATTATCGAAATAATATTATGAATAATGTCAAGTTGAACTACACATCCACACATCTAGAGTCATGGTATAATTTGGGTTGGGAAGGACCTGAAACATCATCTGATTATCTTTACACACTCTCTCTCCCTCTGACTCCTCTGGCTCATTCCAGCAGTTCCACATCCTCCTCGTGCTGGGCCCCCACACAGGGATGCAGAGCTCCAGGCAGGGTCTCGCAGCAATGGCCTAGAGGGCCACGCTCAGCTCCCTTGGCCTGCTGCTCTTGGCTCCTCTCCACGCAGCCAGCCCATGGCTGCTTTCTGGGCTGGCAGCAGCGAGTGCCGGCTGGCTCTGGAGCTTCTCCTCCTGCCAGCCCAAGCGCTTCTGCTCAGCCCTGCCCCGCTCGGCTGCCTGTCCCTGCACAGCCCGTGCTGAGGGCAGCTCCAGCCCCTCTCTGGGCCACTGGCAAAGCCGTTGCAGAGCCCCGGGCCCAGGCAGAGCCTCCCAGAGGGACACCCCTCATCCCTGGCCTGCACCCGGCCGTGGAGCCACTGACCACAACTCCCTGGCCGCGTCCATCCGGCCAGTTCCTCTGGCCCCGCACAGCCCGGCCTGCAAAGCCAGGCCTCGCAGCGCGGGGCTCGGGGGGCTGTCCCGGGGCCCTGGGCCCCGCACGGCTCTGGGCCCTGCAGCACTGTCAGACACTGAAATGTTATGGGGAATGGCTGAAACATTGCTAGGATTTGCCCATTAGGGCTAAACTGAATAAAGACGCTGAGACCACCCAGGCCCACCCCACCTTCCCCTGCCTGCAGCTTTGGACTGGGACTTGAGCTGCCTAAAAGCACCTGAGGTTCATTTCAGATCATTTTAATCGGGTGGATCAGAACAAGGGGCTGGAAGCCCTCCAGTCCCGTTGCTGCTCCACGCCACTTCCAGGGGGTTGGGCTGCTGAAGGGGGTGCCGGGCGTGGCCCTTTGTGACACAGCAGCGTTCTATCATCCCCTGGGTGATGTGGGAACAGGTTCCAGGGCCCTGGTGACATGTGCAGGGGGTATAAAAGGGGCACAGGGCCCTGCGCTGCCCAGTCCCAGAAGCGACTCTCTTCGCTGTAGGAAGCAGCTCTGGGATCTCTGCGCGACGTTAGAGATGGAGGAGGACAAGGTGAAGCCCAACTCCCAGGCAGCCAGCCCCTTGCCTGCCTGGCTGGAAGAACAGGCCCTTGGCAGGCAGTGGCTGGGGGGCAGGCGACAGCTCAGGCCTGCCCCTGTCAAAAAACTGAGGAGGAGGGGGGCCCTTGCCAGTATTCAGGAAGACAAGAAATACACCCTGGATCGAGAGCTTCCTCAGTCCGGAGACATCAGTGGACAAGAGCCTTGCCTTGGAGAAGAAATGAAAATCAGAGAGTTTTACCAACAACAAGAACAACAGAAAATCCAGAAAGTTTCCCCATGTGAAGCTGTGAGACACCAAGAGGGCCATCAGCAGGAGGCAGATGTGAGAGCCCAGTGGGGAGATGGCAAAGAGCAAGAGATGGACCAGTGGGGAAAAAGTGCGATGGCCCAGGAGATCTACCAAAGGGATGAAGACAATCAGACATACCAAGAGCTGTCTGAAGAAACCATCAATGACAACGGAGGATTCCACAGGGAAACCTGCATTGGACAGGAGCTGTACCCAGCAGAAACCAGCAGCTACACTGAAGAGATCCAAGGGCAAGCCTGCATTGAGCAGGAGATCTTCCCAGCAGAAACCAGCAGCTACCAGGAAGACACACAAGAGGAAGCCTGCATTGAGCAGGAGCTCTTCGCAGAAGAAACCAGCAGCTACACTGAAGAGACAGAAGAGGATGTCAGCATTGAGCAGGAGCTCTTCGCAGAAGAAACCAGCAGCTACAATGAAGAAACACAAGGGGAAGCCTGTATTGGACAGGAGCTGTCCCCAGCAGAAATCAGCAGCTACCACAAAGCGATCCAAGGAGAAACCTACATAGTGCAGGAGCTACCCCAAGCAGAAACCAGCCAATACTACAAGCTCTCCATTTGGGATGGATGCAAGCAGGAAGAGCTGTCCCACCGTGATGTCAGCAGCAAGCAAGAGCCATCGGACTGGGAGAAGTCCATAGACCAAGACCTTCCAGAGAAGGATGACTCCATTGGCGAGGAGGTGTCCTGTGGGAATGATAAGAGACCCTCAGTGCAATCCAGCTGGGAAAACGACAGCCACCAAGACCTCGGGCAGGACATCTGGGAACAGAGCACTGGGGCCCAGCGCTCGCCGCGAAAGGATGATGAATGTGATGGCGTCAGCCTCCTGGAGCTGTGTGAAGATGAGGAAGAGCGAGTGCGGAGATGGGGAGGTTTGTCAGGAGGCGGGTTCCCATCACCAACCCCTCGCGAGGCCTGGGTTGAGCTGGGCCCAGGTGAGCTGAGCTCCTGGGAGCCGCTCGCCACCTCGACTCCCCGCCAGGAACGTCCCTCGCGGCTGCGGCGGGCGCTGCGGGCGCTGCGCCGCCTGTTGCGCTGCCCCTGCCTGGCTGCACAGCCCGAGCCGTAGGGCCCCGGCCCAGCCAGCCCGGGCTCTGCCATGGCGGCCCGGCTGCCCCAGGCCTGAGGGAGCCGCGACGGGCCGCCCTTGGCCTGCGCTTGGCCCTGCAGCCCCAGCAGGGCCCGCCCTGTCGCGACCGCCCCGTGCTTCTGCCAGCCCCGCACAGCCCCGGGACACTTGGTGCCGCCCGCCCAGCTGGAATGCACATCCACACCGAGGGGACGAGAGACCCGGAAAATCCTCCAGGCCCACCGTCAGCTGGCACCACCACGACTTGAGCACTCCCACAGACAGCGACTCTGCCACCTCCTGGAACCACCTCGACTTCTGGCTGACCGCTCTTCCAGGGAAAAACTGCTGCAACTGTCTCATTGGAAGCTGCCATGTTGGAACTTTGTAACAACACTTTACAGACAAAGGAAAGTTTCCTTTAAAAATAGTAGTAGTTGTACAAAAAAAACCAACAAAACAAAACAAAACAAAACAAAAAAAACCCAAAAACCACAAAAAATTCCACCAAAAAAATCACAAAAAAAAAAACATAAAAAAGTAGAATTAGATTAGGAATACTAAGAAGAAAATGAAGAAGAGTAAGAAAGAGTAGCCGTAAATAGGAAATAAGATAGTAACTAGGAATAGAAAAAAACAGAAGAAGAATAGGAATAATAATAAGTTTAAGATAAGAATAAGATAAGAATAAGAATAGGAATAGGAGTAAGAATAGGAATAAGCATAGGAAATAGGAGTAGTAATGAAATGAAGAAGAAGAAGAATGAAAAGTATAAGAAGAAGAAAATGAAGGAGAAAAAGAAGGCCAAGAAGAAATAGCAGTAGAAGTAAACTATTATAATAAAAATAAATAAAACATGATGATAATGTTACAAATTATGTCAAGTTGAAACATCCACACATCTGCTAGAGTCATAGTATAATTTGGGTTGGGAAGGACCTGAAACATCATCGAGTTCTATCTGATCATCTTACACACTCTCTCTCCCTCTGACTCCTCTGGCTCATTCCAGCAGTTCCACATCCTCCTCGTGCTGGGCCCCCACACAGGGATGCAGAGCTCCAGGCAGGGTCTCACAGCAATGGCCTAGAGGGCCACGCTCAGCTCCCTTGGCCTGCTGCTCTTGGCTCCTCTCCACGCAGCCAGCCCATGGCTGCTTTCTGGGCTGGCAGCAGCGAGTGCCGGCTGGCGCTGAGCTTCTCCTCCGTGCCAGCCCAAGCGCTTCTGCTCAGCCCTGCCCCGCTCGGCTGCCTGTCCCTGCACAGCCCGTGCTGAGGGCAGCTCCAGCCCCTCTCTGGGCCACTGGCAAAGCCATTGCAGAGCCCGGGCCCAGGCACAGCCTCCCAGAGGGACACCCCTCATCCCCGGCCTGCACCCGGCCGTGGAGCCGCTGACCACAACTCCCTGGCCGCGTCCATCCGGCCAGTTCCTCTGGCCCCGCACAGCCCGGCCTGCAAAGCCAGGCCTCGCAGCGCGGGGCTCGGGGGGCTGTCCCGGGGCCCTGGGCCCCACACGGCTCTGGGCCCTGCAGCACTGTCAGACACTGAAATGTTATGGGGAATGGCTGAAACATTGCTAGGATTTGCCCATTAGGGCTAAACTGAATAAAGACGCTGAGACCACCCAGGCCCACCCCACCTTCCCCTGCCTGCAGCTTTGGGCTGGGACTTGAGCTGCCTAAAAGCAACTGAGGTACAATAAAGGTGACGCCATTGCTCAATTACCTCTGGTCTAGTGACAGGGAAACAGACTGAGGCAGGGGAATGTATCAACAAAAAAGCCAAACCCAGCATCTGATCTGAAAAATCAGCCTGGGCCAGGCTCGGGCTGGGGCAGGCCGCAGCCCACAGGCTCATCTGCTGAGGCCACGTCTGCAAACGCTCCCCACAAGCAGGGAGGGACAAAGAGAGTTCTGCGGCTGTGGCCTAACCTCTGCTCACAGGCAGTGAACACCCATCCTCCCTCACACAAACTGGCTCAGCTGGAAAATCCCCACCCGGGAAGGCCACATCCACGGGACATTGCCGTGAGGGGCAGCTGAGGAGGGGCCAGAATCCATCAAACAGCCCCAAAGCGCTGCCCAGACTCTGCTGAGGCCTTGCAGCACAGCTCTGCTCCTGATGCAAAGGGATGCAGCAGAGGCAGAGGCTGCTGCAAGAGCCTGTGTCAGACTTGTCCCTGCCAGGGGAGGAACCTGGGCCTGCCCACCCGGCCCAAGTGTGCATCAACCCCCTGAACTCTGTGTGTGGGGGGCACCCTGAGCCCCAAGAACATGGAGATGGAGAGCAGCCACAGGATGCCATGGAGATCCATCTCCAAGGGATCTGTGGGTGCTCTCCATCAGACAGCACGATGCCATTGGGATCCACAGAGTGCTGAGGTTTTCTACTTAACATGTCTCTTTCAATCTCTTTCTCTCCCCCCACCTCTTTTCCATTTCTCTTTTGCTCTCTCTGTCTCTCATTTACTCTTCAATAAAACCCATACTACTGACTTTGGCACATGGCCTCATTCACACCCTCATTCAGGCAGAGCCATTTCAGATCATTTTAATCAGTGGATCAGAACAAGGGGCTGGAAGCCCTCCAGTCCCGTTGCTGCTCCACGCCACTTCCAGGGGGTTGGGCTGCTGAAGGGGTGCCGGGCGTGGCCCTTTGTGACACAGCAGCGTTCTATCATCCCCTGGGTGATGTGGAACAGGTTCCAGGGCCCTGGTGACATGTGCAGGGGTATAAAAGGGGCACAGGGCCCTGCGCTGCCCAGTCCCAGGAGCGACTCTCGCTCGCGAGGAAGCAGCTCTGGGATCTCTGCACGACGTTAGAGATGGAGGAGGACAAGGTGAAGCCCAACTCCCAGGCAGCCAGCCCCTTGCCTGCCTGGCTGGAAGAACAGGCCCTTGGCAGGCAGTGGCTGGGGGCAGGCGACAGCTCAGGCCTGCCCCTGTCAAAAACTGAGGAGGAGGGGGCCCTTGCCAGTATTCAGGAAGACAAGAAATACACCCTGGATCGAGAGCTTCCTCAGTCCGGAGACATCAGTGGACAAGAGCCTTGCCTTGGAGAAGAAATGAAAATCAGAGAGTTTTACCAACAGCAAGAAGAAGAGAAAATCCAGAAAGTTTCCCCATGTGAAGCTGTGAGACACCAAGAGGGCCATCAGCAGGAGGCAGATGTGAGAGCCCAGTGGGGAGATGGCAAAGAGCAAGAGATGGACCAGTGGGGAAAAAGTGCGATGGCCCAGGAGATCTACCAAAGGGATGAAGACAATCAGACATACCAAGAGCTGTCTGAAGAAACCATCAATGACAACGGAGGATTCCACAGGGAAACCTGCATTGGACAGGAGCTGTACCCAGCAGAAACCAGCAGCTACACTGAAGAGATCCAAGGGCAAGCCTGCATTGAGCAGGAGATCTTCCCAGCAGAAACCAGCAGCTACCAGGAAGACACACAAGAGGAAGCCTGCATTGAGCAGGAGCTCTTCGCAGAAGAAACCAGCAGCTACACTGAAGAGACAGAAGAGGATGTCAGCATTGAGCAGGAGCTTTTCGCAGAAGAAACCAGCAGCTACAATGAAGAAACACAAGGGGAAGCCTGTATTGGACAGGAGCTGTCCCCAGCAGAAATCAGCAGCTACCACAAAGCGATCCAAGGAGAAACCTACATAGTGCAGGAGCTACCCCAAGCAGAAACCAGCCAATACTACAAGCTCTCCATTTGGGATGGATGCAAGCAGGAAGAGCTGTCCCACCGTGATGTCAGCAGCAACCAAGAGCCATCGGACTGGGAGAAGTCCATAGACCAAGACCTTCCAGAGAAGGATGACTCCATTGGCGAGGAGGTGTCCTGTGGGAATGATAAGAGACCCTCAGTGCAATCCAGCTGGGAAAACGACAGCCACCAAGACCTCGGGCAGGACATCTGGGAACAGAGCACTGGGGCCCAGCGCTCGCCGGCGAAAGGATGATGAATGTGATGGCGTCAGCCTCCTGGAGCTGTGTGAAGATGAGGAAGAGCGAGTGCGGAGATGGGGAGGTTTGTCAGGAGGCGGGTTCCCATCACCAACCCCTCGCGAGGCCTGGGTTGAGCTGGGCCCAGGTGAGCTGAGCTCCTGGGAGCCGCTCGCCACCTCGACTCCCCGCCAGGAACGTCCCTCGCGGCTGCGGCGGGCGCTGCGGGCGCTGCGCCGCTGTTGCGCTGCCCCTGCCTGGCTGCACAGCCCGAGCCGTAGGGCCCCGGCCCAGCCAGCCCGGGCTCTGCCATGGCGGCCCGGCTGCCCCAGGCCTGAGGGAGCCGCACGGGCCGCCTTGGCCTGCGCTGGCCCTGCAGCCCCAGCAGGGCCCGCCTGCCGCACCGGCCCCGTGCTTCTGCCAGCCCCGCACAGCCCCGGGACACTTGGTGCCGCCCGCCCAGCTGGAATGCACATCCACACCGAGGGGACGAGAGACCCGGAAAATCCTCCAGGCCCACCGTCAGCTGGCACCACCACGACTTGAGCACTCCCACAGACAGCGACTCTGCCACCTCCTGGAACCAGCTCGACTTCTGGCTGACCGCTCTTCCAGGGAAAAACTGCTGCAACTGTCTCATTGGAAGCTGCCATGTTGGAACTTTGTAACAACACTTTACAGACCAAAGGAAAGTTTCCTTTAAAAATAGTAGTAGTTGTACAAAAAAAACCAACAAAACAAAAACAAAACAAAACAAAAAAAACCCAAAAAACCACAAAAAATTCCACCAAAAAAATCACAAAAAAAAAAAAACCATAAAAAAGTAGAATTAGATTAGGAATACTAAGAAGAAAATGAAGAAGAGTAAGAAAGAGTAGCCGTAAATAGGAAATAAGATAGTAACTAGGAATAGAAAAAAACAGAAGAAGAATAGGAATAATAATAAGTTTAAGATAAGAATAAGAATAAGATAAGAATAAGAATAGGAATAGGAGTAAGAATAGGAATAAGCATAGGAAATAGGAGTAGTAATGAAATGAAGAAGAAGAAGAATGAAAAGTATAAGAAGAAGAAAATGAAGGAGAAAAAAGAAGGCCAAGAAGAAATAGCAGTAGAAGTAAACTATTATAATAAAAAATAAATAAAACATGATGATAATGTTACAAATTATGTCAAGTTGAAACATCCACACATCTGCTAGAGTCATAGTATAATTTGGGGTTGGGAAGGACCTGAAACATCATCGAAGTTCTATCTGATCATCTTACACATGGTTTCTCTCCCTCTGACTCCTCTGGCTCATTCCAGCAGTTCCACATCCTCCTCGTGCTGGGCCCCCACACAGGGATGCAGAGCTCCAGGCAGGGTCTCACAGCAATGGCCTAGAGGGCCACGCTCAGCTCCCTTGGCCTGCTGCTCTTGGCTCCTCTCCACGCAGCCAGCCCATGGCTGCTTTCTGGGCTGGCAGCAGCGAAGTGCCGGCTGGCTGAGCTTCTCCTCCGTGCCAGCCCAAGCGCTTCTGCTCAGCCCTGCCCCCGCTCGGCTGCCTGTCCCTGCACAGCCCGTGCTGAGGGCAGCTCCAGCCCTCTCTGGGCCACTGGCAAAGCCATTGCAGAGCCCGGGCCCAGGCACAGCCTCCCAGAGGGACACCCCTCATCCCCGGCCTGCACCCGGCCGTGGAGCCGCTGACCACAACTCCCTGGCCGCGTCCATCCGGCCAGTTCCTCTGGCCCCCGCACAGCCCGGCCTGCAAAGCCAGGCCGCAGCGCTGGGGCTCGGGGGCTGTCCCGGGGCCCTGGGCCCCGCACACGGCTCTGGGCCCTGCAGCACTGTCAGACACTGAAATGTTATGGGGAATGGCTGAAACATTGCTAGGATTTGCCCATTAGGGCTAAACTGAATAAAGACGCTGAGACCACGCAGGCCCACCCCGCCTTCCCCTGCCTGCAGCTTTGGGCTGGGACTTGAGCTGACTAAAAGCAACTGAGGTACAATAAAGGTGACGCCATTGCTCAATTACCTCTGGTCTAGTGACAGGGAACCAGACTGAGGCAGGGGAACGTATCAACAAGAAAGCCAAACCCAGCATCTGATCTGAAAAATCAGCCTGGGCCAGGCTCGGGCTGGGGCAGGCCGCAGCCCACAGGCTCATCTGCTGAGGCCACGTCTGCAAACGCTCCCCACAAGCAGGGAGGGACAAAGAGAGTTCTGGGGCTGTGGCCTAACCTCTGCTCACAGGCAGTGAACACCCATCCTCCCTCACACAAACTGGCTCAGCTGGAAAATCCCCACCCGGGAAGGCCACATCCACGGGACATTGCCGTGAGGGGCAGCTGAGGAGGGGCCAGAATCCATCAAACAGCCCCCAAAGCTGCCCAGACTCTGCTGAGGCCTTGCAGCACAGCTCTGCTCCTGATGCAAAGGGATGCAGCAGAGGCAGAGGCTGCTGCAAGAGCCTGTGTCAGACTTGTCCCTGCCAGGGGAGGAACCTGGGCCTGCCCACCCGGCCCAAGTGTGCATCAACCCCCTGAACTCTGTGTGTGGGGGGCACCCTGAGCCCCAAGAACATGGAGATGGAGAGCAGCCACAGGATGCCATGGAGATCCATCTCCAAGGGATCTGTGGGTGCTCTCCATCAGACAGCACGATGCCATTGGGATCCACAGAGTGCTGAGGTTTTCTACTTAACATGTCTCTTTCAATCTCTTTCTCTCCCCCCACCTCATGCCCATTTCTCTTTTGCTCTCTCTGTCTCTCATTTACTCTTCAATAAAACCCATACTACTGTCTTTGGCACAAGGCCTCATTCACACCCTCATTCAGGCAGCGCCATTTCAGATCATTTTAATCAGTGGATCAGAACAAGGGGCTGGAAGCCCTCCAGTCCCGTTGCTGCTCCACGCCACTTCCAGGGGGTTGGGCTGCTGAAGGGGTGCCGGGCGTGGCCCTTTGTGACACAGCAGCGTTCTATCATCCCCTGGGTGATGTGGAACAGGTTCCAGGGCCCTGGTGACATGTGCAGGGGTATAAAAGGGGCACAGGGCCCTGCGCTGCCCAGTCCCAGAAGCGACTCTCGCTCGCGAGGAAGCAGCTCTGGGATCTCTGCGCGACGTTAGAGATGGAGGAGGACAAGGTGAAGCCCAACTCCCAGGCAGCCAGCCCCTTGCCTGCCTGGCTGGAAGAACAGGCCCTTGGCGGGCAGTGGCTGGGGGCAGGCGACAGCTCAGGCCTGCCCCTGTCAAAAACTGAGGAGGAGGGGGCCCTTGCCAGTATTCAGGAAGACAAGAAATACACCCTGGATCGAGAGCTTCCTCAGTCCGGAGACATCAGTGGACAAGAGCCTTGCCTTGGAGAAGAAATGAAAATCAGAGAGTTTTACCAACAACAAGAACAACAGAAAATCCAGAAAGTTTCCCCATGTGAAGCTGTGAGACACCAAGAGGGCCATCAGCAGGAGGCAGATGTGAGAGCCCAGTGGGGAGATGGCAAAGAGCAAGAGATGGACCAGTGGGGAAAAAGTGCAATGGCCCAGGAGATCTACCAAAGGGATGAAGACAATCAGACATACCAAGAGCTGTCTGAAGAAACCATCAATGACAACGGAGGATTCCACAGGGAAACCTGCATTGGACAGGAGCTGTACCCAGCAGAAACCAGCAGCTACACTGAAGAGATCCAAGGGCAAGCCTGCATTGAGCAGGAGATCTTCCCAGCAGAAACCAGCAGCTACCAGGAAGACACACAAGAGGAAGCCTGCATTGAGCAGGAGCTCTTCGCAGAAGAAACCAGCAGCTACACTGAAGAGACAGAAGAGGATGTCAGCATTGAGCAGGAGCTTTTCGCAGAAGAAACCAGCAGCTACAATGAAGAAACACAAGGGGAAGCCTGTATTGGACAGGAGCTGTCCCCAGCAGAAATCAGCAGCTACCACAAAGCGATCCAAGGAGAAACCTACATAGTGCAGGAGCTACCCCAAGCAGAAACCAGCCAATACTACAAGCTCTCCATTTGGGATGGATGCAAGCAGGAAGAGCTGTCCCACCGTGATGTCAGCAGCAACCAAGAGCCATCGGACTGGGAGAAGTCCATAGACCAAGACCTTCCAGAGAAGGATGACTCCATTGGCGAGGAGGTGTCCTGTGGGAATGATAAGAGACCCTCAGTGCAATCCAGCTGGGAAAACGACAGCCACCAAGACCTCGGGCAGGACATCTGGGAACAGAGCACTGGGGCCCAGCGCTCGCCGCGAAAGGATGATGAATGTGATGGCGTCAGCCTCCTGGAGCTGTGTGAAGATGAGGAAGAGCGAGTGCGGAGATGGGGAGGTTTGTCAGGAGGCGGGTTCCCATCACCAACCCCTCGCGAGGCCTGGGTTGAGCTGGGCCCAGGTGAGCTGAGCTCCTGGGAGCCGCTCGCCACCTCGACTCCCCGCCAGGAACGTCCCTCGCGGCTGCGGCGGGCGCTGCGGGCGCTGCGCCGCCTGTTGCGCTGCCCCTGCCTGGCTGCACAGCCCGAGCCGTAGGGCCCCGGCCCAGCCAGCCCGGGCTCTGCCATGGCGGCCCGGCTGCCCCAGGCCTGAGGGAGCCGCACGGGCCGCCTTGGCCTGCGCTGGCCCTGCAGCCCCAGCAGGGCCCGCCTGCCGCACCGGCCCCGTGCTTCTGCCAGCCCCGCACAGCCCCGGGACACTTGGTGCCGCCCGCCCAGCTGGAATGCACATCCACACCGAGGGGACGAGAGACCCGGAAAATCCTCCAGGCCCACCGTCAGCTGGCACCACCACGACTTGAGCACTCCCACAGACAGCGACTCTGCCACCTCCTGGAACCAGCTCGACTTCTGGCTGACCGCTCTTCCAGGGAAAAACTGCTGCAACTGTCTCATTGGAAGCTGCCATGTTGGAACTTTGTAACAACACTTTACAGACCAAGGAAAGTTTCCTTTAAAAATAGTAGTAGTTGTACAAAAAAAACCAACAAAACAAAACAAAACAAAACAAAAAAAACCCAAAAAACCACAAAAAATTCCACCAAAAAAATCACAAAAAAAAAAAACCATAAAAAAGTAGAATTAGATTAGGAATACTAAGAAGAAAATGAAGAAGAGTAAGAAAGAGTAGCCGTAAATAGGAAATAAGATAGTAACTAGGAATAGAAAAAAACAGAAGAAGAATAGGAATAATAATAAGTTTAAGATAAGAATAAGAATAAGATAAGAATAAGAATAGGAATAGGAGTAAGAATAGGAATAAGCATAGGAAATAGGAGTAGTAATGAAATGAAGAAGAAGAAGAATGAAAAGCATAAGAAGAAGAAAATGAAGGAGAAAAAGAAGGCCAAGAAGAAATAGCAGTAGAAGTAAACTATTATAATAAAAAATAAATAAAACATGATGATAATGTTACAAATTATGTCAAGTTGAAACATCCACACATCTGCTAGAGTCATAGTATAATTTGGGGTGGGAAGGACCTGAAACATCATCGAGTTCTATCTGATCATCTTACACACGGTTTCTCTCCCTCTGACTCCTCTGACTCATTCCAGCAGTTCCACATCCTCCTCGTGCTGGGCCCCCACACAGGGATGCAGAGCTCCAGGCAGGGTCTCGCAGCAATGGCCTAGAGGGCCGCGCTCAGCTCCCTTGGCCTGCTGCTCTTGGCTCCTCTCCACGCAGCCAGCCCATGGCTGCTTTCTGGGCTGGCAGCAGCGAGTGCCGGCTGGCGCTGAGCTTCTCCTCCGTGCCAGCCCAAGCGCTTCTGCTCAGCCCTGCCCCGCTCGGCTGCCTGTCCCTGCACAGCCCGTGCTGAGGGCAGCTCCAGCCCCTCTCTGGGCCACTGGCAAAGCCATTGCAGAGCCCCGGGCCCAGGCACAGCCTCCCAGAGGGACACCCCTCATCCCCGGCCTGCACCCGGCCGTGGAGCCGCTGACCACAACTCCCTGGCCGCGTCCATCCGGCCAGTTCCTCTGGCCCCGCACAGCCCGGCCTGCAAAGCCAGGCCTCGCAGCGCGGGGCTCGGGGGGCTGTCCCGGGGCCCTGGGCCCCGCACGGCTCTGGGCCCTGCAGCACTGTCAGACACTGAAATGTTATGGGGAATGGCTGAAACATTGCTAGGATTTGCCCATTAGGGCTAAACTGAATAAAGACGCTGAGACCACGCAGGCCCACCCCGCCTTCCCCTGCCTGCAGCTTTGGGCTGGGACTTGAGCTGACTAAAAGCAACTGAGGTACAATAAAGGTGACGCCATTGCTCAATTACCTCTGGTCTAGTGACAGGGAACCAGACTGAGGCAGGGGAACGTATCAACAAGAAAGCCAAACCCAGCATCTGATCTGAAAAATCAGCCTGGGCCAGGCTCGGGCTGGGGCAGGCCGCAGCCCACAGGCTCATCTGCTGAGGCCACGTCTGCAAACGCTCCCCACAAGCAGGGAGGGACAAAGAGAGTTCTGGGGCTGTGGCCTAACCTCTGCTCACAGGCAGTGAACACCCATCCTCCCTCACACAAACTGGCTCAGCTGGAAAATCCCCACCCGGGAAGGCCACATCCACGGGACATTGCCGTGAGGGGCAGCTGAGGAGGGGCCAGAATCCATCAAACAGCCCCAAAGCGCTGCCCAGACTCTGCTGAGGCCTTGCAGCACAGCTCTGCTCCTGATGCAAAGGGATGCAGCAGAGGCAGAGGCTGCTGCAAGAGCCTGTGTCAGACTTGTCCCTGCCAGGGGAGGAACCTGGGCCTGCCCACCCGGCCCAAGTGTGCATCAACCCCTGAACTCTGTGTGTGGGGGGCACCCTGAGCCCCAAGAACATGGAGATGGAGAGCAGCCACAGGATGCCATGGAGATCCATCTCCAAGGGATCTGTGGGTGCTCTCCATCAGACAGCACGATGCCATTGGGATCCACAGAGTGCTGAGGTTTTCTACTTAACATGTCTCTTTCAATCTCTTTCTCTCCCCCCACCTCATGCCCATTTCTCTTTTGCTCTCTCTGTCTCTCATTTACTCTTCAATAAAACCCATACTACTGTCTTTGGCACAAGGCCTCATTCACACCCTCATTCAGGCAGCGCCATTTCAGATCATTTTAATCAGTGGATCAGAACAAGGGGCTGGAAGCCCTCCAGTCCCGTTGCTGCTCCACGCCACTTCCAGGGGGTTGGGCTGCTGAAGGGGTGCCGGGCGTGGCCCTTTGTGACACAGCAGCGTTCTATCATCCCCTGGGTGATGTGGAACAGGTTCCAGGGCCCTGGTGACATGTGCAGGGGTATAAAAGGGGCACAGGGCCCTGCGCTGCCCAGTCCCAGAAGCGACTCTTGCTCGCGAGGAAGCAGCTCTGGGATCTCTGCGCGACGTTAGAGATGGAGGAGGACAAGGTGAAGCCAAACTCCCAGGCAGCCAGCCCCTTGCCTGCCTGGCTGGAAGAACAGGCCCTTGGCGGGCAGTGGCTGGGGGCAGGCGACAGCTCAGGCCTGCCCCTGTCAAAAACTGAGGAGGAGGGGGCCCTTGCCAGTATTCAGGAAGACAAGAAATACACCCTGGATCGAGAGCTTCCTCAGTCCGGAGACATCAGTGGACAAGAGCCTTGCCTTGGAGAAGAGATGAAAATCAGAGAGTTTTACCAACAACAAGAACAACAGAAAATCCAGAAAGTTTCCCCATGTGAAGCTGTGAGACACCAAGAGGGCCATCAGCAGGAGGCAGATGTGAGAGCCCAGTGGGGAGATGGCAAAGAGCAAGAGATGGACCAGTGGGGAAAAAGTGCAATGGCCCAGGAGATCTACCAAAGGGATGAAGACAATCAGACATACCAAGAGCTGTCTGAAGAAACCATCAATGACAACGGAGGATTCCACAGGGAAACCTGCATTGGACAGGAGCTGTACCCAGCAGAAACCAGCAGCTACACTGAAGAGATCCAAGGGCAAGCCTGCATTGAGCAGGAGATCTTCCCAGCAGAAACCAGCAGCTACCAGGAAGACACACAAGAGGAAGCCTGCATTGAGCAGGAGCTCTTCGCAGAAGAAACCAGCAGCTACACTGAAGAGACAGAAGAGGATGTCAGCATTGAGCAGGAGCTTTTCGCAGAAGAAACCAGCAGCTACAATGAAGAAACACAAGGGGAAGCCTGTATTGGACAGGAGCTGTCCCCAGCAGAAATCAGCAGCTACCACAAAGCGATCCAAGGAGAAACCTACATAGTGCAGGAGCTACCCCAAGCAGAAACCAGCCAATACTACAAGCTCTCCATTTGGGATGGATGCAAGCAGGAAGAGCTGTCCCACCGTGATGTCACCAGCAACCAAGAGCCATCGGACTGGGAGAAGTCCATAGACCAAGACCTTCCAGAGAAGGATGACTCCATTGGCGAGGGAGGTGTCCTGTGGGAATGATAAGAGACCCTCAGTGCAATCCAGCTGGGAAAACGACAGCCACCAAGACCTCGGGCAGGACATCTGGGAACAGAGCACTGGGGCCCAGCGCTTCGCCCATGAAAGGATGATGAATGTGATGGCGTCAGCCTCCTGGAGCTGTGTGAAGATGAGGAAGAGCGAAAGTGCGGAGATGGGGAGGTTTGTCAGGAGGCGGGTTCCCATCACCAACCCCTCGCGAGGCCTGGGTTGAGCTGGGCCCAGGTGAGCTGAGCTCCTGGGAGCCGCTTCGCCACCCTCGACTCCCCCGCCAGGAACGTCCCCTCGCTAGGCTGCGGCGGGCGCTGCGGGCGCTTCGCGCCGCCTGTTGCGCTGCCCCTGCCTGGCTGCACAGCCCGAGCCGTAGGGCCCCGGCCCAGCCAGCCCGGGCTCTGCCATGGCGGCCCGGCTGCCCCAGGCCTGAGGGGAGCCGCACGGGCCGCCCTTGGCCTGCGCTGGCCCTGCAGCCCCAGCAGGGCCCGCCTGCCGCACCGGCCCCGTGCTTCTGCCAGCCCCCGCACAGCCCCGGGACACTTGGTGCCGCCCCGCCCAGCTGGAATGCACATCCACACCGAGGGGGACGAGAGACCCGGAAAATCCCTCCAGGCCCACCGTCAGCTGGCACCACCACGACTTGAGCACTCCCACAGACAGCGACTCTGCCACCTCCTGGAACCACCTCGACTTATGGCTGACCGCTCTTCCAGGGAAAAACTGCTGCAACTGTCTCATTGGAAGCTGCCATGTTGGAACTTTGTAACAACACTTTACAGACCAAGGAAAGTTTCCTTTAAAAATAGTAGTAGTTGTACAAAAAAAACCAACAAAACAAAAACAAAACAAAACAAAAAAACCCAAAAAACCACAAAAAATTCCACCAAAAAAATCACAAAAAAAAACCATAAAAAAGTAGAATTAGATTAGGAATACTAAGAAGAAAATGAAGAAGAGTAAGAAAGAGTAGCCGTAAATAGGAAATAAGATAGTAACTAGGAATAGAAAAAAACAGAAGAAGAATAGGAATAATAATAAGTTTAAGATAAGAATAAGAATAAGATAAGAATAAGAATAGGAATAGGAGTAAGAATAGGAATAAGCATAGGAAATAGGAGTAGTAATGAAATGAAGAAGAAGAATGAAAAGTATAAGAAGAAGAAAATGAAGGAGAAAAAGAAGGCCAAGAAGAAATAGCAGTAGAAGTAAACTATTATAATAAAAAATAAATAAAACATGATGATAATGTTACAAATTATGTCAAGTTGAAACATCCACACATCTGCTAGAGTCATAGTATAATTTGGGGTGGGAAGGACCTGAAACATCATCGAGTTCTATCTGATCATCTTACACACGGTTTCTCTCCCTCTGACTCCTCTGACTCATTCCAGCAGTTCCACATCCTCCTCGTGCTGGGCCCCCACACAGGGATGCAGAGCTCCAGGCAGGGTCTCGCAGCAATGGCCTAGAGGGCCGCGCTCAGCTCCCTTGGCCTGCTGCTCTTGGCTCCTCTCCACGCAGCCAGCCCATGGCTGCTTTCTGGGCTGGCAGCAGCGAGTGCCGGCTGGCGCTGAGCTTCTCCTCCGTGCCAGCCCAAGCGCTTCTGCTCAGCCCTGCCCCGCTCGGCTGCCTGTCCCTGCACAGCCCGTGCTGAGGGCAGCTCCAGCCCCTCTCTGGGCCACTGGCAAAGCCATTGCAGAGCCCCGGGCCCAGGCACAGCCTCCCAGAGGGACACCCCTCATCCCCGGCCTGCACCCGGCCGTGGAGCCGCTGACCACAACTCCCTGGCCGCGTCCATCCGGCCAGTTCCTCTGGCCCCGCACAGCCCGGCCTGCAAAGCCATGGAGCATTGAATGTTTTTTCCTTAATGTATCTCTCTCCCTCTCATTGTCATTGTCCCTCCTGCAGCCACCTCTCTCACTCTCATTTCCTGTTACATAATATCCTTGCTATTAACTTCGTGTATGGTCTCATTTGCACCTTAATTCAGGCAAAGGCACGGCTCTAACTATTTTAAGAATTACATCATAACCATGACCTTTTATCCTATTTTCCTGGAAAGGTTTTTTCCTGCCCTCTGAGTTGTTTGCTTAGTTATTTTTGAGTTCTCCCCTTCCATTTGTACTCAGTATGGTTCTAGTACTCAATCTTAATAAAAGCCTCAGTGATCTTTTTTCTTCAGTAGTACTAATCAATTTTGCCATTCTACTTTCAACTTTTTTATTAAGAAAGGCTGGGCTGACATTAACAATTCAGCAGAACAGGAGATCAGTAGATCAAAGCTGATGATGCTGAGCATGCTCCATTGCCAACCTTGCTTTGAACATTTCAGAGTCAGACTTTAGACTACGTGTCTTCTGGACCAAACATCCCAAATACATGGGTCAAGGCTGTCCAAACGAGTGGTGGGTTTGGACCCTCACAACTCCATTTAGCAAGAGCAGTAGGTGAGCTACTGCTAAAACGATTCTTGTCTTTTCCTAATTACTTAAGCTAAGACAATGTATGTTTTAGCATGGATGGAAAAGGATTACAAAAGAGGCTCTTCCTTATGTCAGCTTTATTCTCAGGCGATGGCGTGGCCGATGGATGGAGGAGGAAAGAGGAAGGGGAGAGCTCTCCCCTGGGTCTTCAGGAGAGGGAATGGGGGGTGGCCTTGGCTAGCAGCCAATGGGATAAGGACACAGGGGGATCGTATCAGGATACAGGAAGTCCCGGTAGGGTACAAGGTCACAATGGAAGGTCACAGGAAGGGAGACATGAACCGGGAGCTAGCCAGAAGGAGATGGCCAGGTTTGTTGATTCATTCCTTATATCTCATTTATTGAATTACAACATCTCCCCGTTTTTTGTTTTTTATGTAGGGGGGTGATATTAAACTAATTCTAGTCCGAATTTATAATTTTGACCACCATTTGTGACAAATGGGAGAATCAGATAGTTTTAGATTTGTCATTTCTATATGATTGTTTCCTGAGGTAGAAGGAATGATACCACTAATGGCCTGAAACATTAAATGACTTATGATTCCAAATGGCATTGCTACAAAGAAAAGAATAACAATAAACATAATGGTTTTGACTTTGGAAACCCCCACCCAGAAAATCCCCACCCCTTAGACAGTTTATTAAACCAGTCCTCTGATTCTTGTTTCACTTGTTAAGGCTAACAAGAAGACAACTTGGATGGGGTTCCACACAGGGTTAACTGGAGGGTAGCTTTTTCTAAAAAGAAAAACAAACATTTTAAGACATGTTATAAGTCTCTGTTTGAGGGTATTCCTTTTCCTTTGCGGCGTCTTCTTTTTGAAGCAATGCTTACTTGCTTCTCATCTTCTTCTGCTGTAGCTGGGGTTTTAGGGAGAAAAGGTTTTACCCACTTTTGGGGAATCCATTGAGGTCCTGAGGGAGTTGACACACATGCATAACCTCTTCCCCAGGTTACTAGCTCATAGGGACCTTTGATTTTCCATGTTTCTGGGTCCCTAATCAAAACTGGTGGATGCTGAGATAACTTGAACTGTTTACTGCTGTTAAAATGACGAACCACTGGAGGAGTCATATTTTCAAATGAACAATTTAAGAAATTGATTGTAAACAAAGCTTTACAGAGCTTTTGTTGGGGAGACATCCACACAGTTGAACTGCTTTGTCTGGCTAAAACTTGTTTGAGTGTCTGGTGTGCACGCTCGATCACTGCTTGGCCTGTAGGGGAGTGTGGGATGCCTGTCTTATGATTCACTCCCCACTGCTGGACGAATTCCAGGAACTCCTTGGATGTGTATGCTGGGCCATTGTCTGTTTTTATCTCTCTAGGGATCCCCAAAACTGAGAAGGCTTGTACTAAGTGTTGTTTTACATGTACAGCCTTTTCCCCTGCATGAGCGGAGGCATAAACTGCACCTGAATATGTGTCTATACTTACATGGACATATTTGAGGCGACCAAAACTAGGAATGTGGGTGATATCTGTTTGCCACACCTCACAGCTGCCCAGGCCCCGGGGGTTAACCCCAATACCCAGTGATGGCATGGCCTGGAGCTGGCAGCTGGGACAGGTGGCTACTATAGCCCTGGCCTGACTCCGTGTTAGCTGGAACTGACGGACCAAACCTGGTACATTCTGATGGTATTGCTGGTGGCTCAGCTTTGCCTGTTGGAAGATGTCAGGAAGGCATGCCTTTTCTGCTGGAGCTGCAAGGGTGTCTGCCATACGGTTCCCTTCTGTGATCTCACCTGGCAAATCCATGTGTGACCTCACATGCATTACATAGAATGGATGTTCTCTGTGCGAAACCAAATAGATTAGTTTGGACAGCAGCCTAAAGAGCTGCTCATTATCAATGTCTTTGAGCACTGCCTGCTCTGCTCTGGACACTACCCCAGCAACATAAGCTGAATCTGTTACCAGGTTAAGAGGCTCTGAGAACTTTTCGAAGGCTCTCACAACTGCAGCCAGTTCTGCAATCTGGGGTGACCCCTCCACAAACTCAACATCAGCTTCCCAATGCTGAGTCTGGGGATTTCTCCAAGTCATCACCGACTTATGGGAGGCCCCCGATGCATCTGTGAACACTGTGAGTGCCTCGAGCGGTCTCCTGCTCCTCTTTTCACGAGGTATGAGGTGAAATTCCTCATTGAACAACTTATGAGCTGGGCTGTGGACTGATATCTGTCCACTGTAGCTGTCCAGAGATATCTGGAGGCTGGCATTGCTCTGCAGCAAATGCTCAAACATCTCTTTTGTTAACCTTTCAGGAGAATTCTTTCCCTCCCCAGAAAGTTTAACTGGCAGGTGTATGCATGTGAAATCAGACCCAGACAGCTCACGCAGCCTCATCCTTGCTTTTTGAATTAACTGTGCCATCAGCTCTTGCGGTTGTGTAATAGTTTTTGATCTTTGGTGGGAGAGGAAGACCCATTCTATGATTAAGAGTGAGTCTCTCTGCCCCTCAATCCACTGGAATATTAACCCATGCAAGTGTGGCAGTTTCCCCAAAACAATGAATTTGAAAGGCAGTTCAGGGTGATAGCGGTGTGCCTGCCTTTCAGACAGAGCTTTCTGTACCTTTTCAATTGCAGCTTTTGCCTCAGGTGTCATTTCCCTAGGAGAAACCAGCTCTCTCTCCCCTTTCAATAAATTGAAAAGGGGTTCTAAGTCCTCATTAGTGAGGCCTAACCGGCCTTTAAAGTCCTAAAACTGGGACTCCAGGCAAAATGGGGTTTAAAATTAAGCCCCACGGTCGGGCGCCAACTGCTCAAACGATTCTTGTCTTTTCCTAATTACTTAAGCTAAGACAATGTATGTTTTAGCATGGATGGAAAAGGATTACAAAAGAGGCTCTTCCTTATGTCAGCTTTATTCTCAGGCGATGGCGTGGCCGATGGATGGAGGAGGAAAGAGGAAGGGGAGAGCTCTCCCCTGGGTCTTCAGGAGAGGGAATGGGGGGGTGGCCTTGGCTAGCAGCCAATGGGATAAGGACACAGGGGGATCGTATCAGGATACAGGAAGTCCCGGTAGGGTACAAGGTCACAATGGAAGGTCACAGGAAGGGAGACATGAACCGGGAGCTAGCCAGAAGGAGATGGCCAGGTTTGTTGGTTCATTCCTTATATCTCATTTATTGAATTACAACAAGCTACCAGTCTGACATTCGCAGAAAAATATCTTCTAGCTTATATACTTGGTGTAAATCAACACCTGCTAGGAGATAATGCTTCAAAAAAACCAGTTACCCCAAACTGAAGTACTAACAAATGAGCAGGCAAACTATCACATTGTAACAATGAAAGGAAAGAAAAAATCTCTGAGACCATAAACAGCACAACCGTAGCAAAGAGATAGATTCACTACTATAACAAATTCACTTTTACATGGATTTCGGTTTTGGACATTTAGCTTGAGGCAATAAAGTCTTATTTTCTAACCTCCATGTATGATTTCTTGTAGTTCAGTCAAAAAACTCTTCAGTACTGGTAAATGCCTTTCCTTGCTGGCCATTTCAAGATTTCAGTAATGACTCCATTACATTAGTTTTGAACACAGTGTTTGTTCAAGTCTATTGACCTGCCCAAAATTTTACTTCCATTAGTGTTTCTCTTATTTGACTACATTTTTACAGTTATTTACAATATTTGACTTGATTTTTACAGTTATTTCCAGTGGGAGGAAGAAAAAAAAGAAAATCCAGGGAAAAAAAGCCACAGTATTAAAAGACTGCAGCTTTTTTTTAGTCCAAGATTTGATTAATCCAATTGTTCAAATCTCTCATTTTTATCTTAAAAAAAAGGAAAAAATTCAGCAACAATATAAAGTGTTTAATGTTGCTATTTTGCAAGTAAATACCATATGAGATGAAACTTATTTTTGTGAGGAGCATCTAACTCACACCTAAGGCCATGCTAAGCTTTTTACTCTTCTCTAATTGGGAAGCTTCAGACTTTCCAGTTGTAAACCGAGGCTTTCCCTGGATTCACCAGGGAGAATCTATCACAACTTGTTGGTTCAAGTTTTGTGAAATTTTCACCATAGGCTCACAGAATATTTTAAAATAATATTATTTTATTTATATAATATAATCAATATATTATTATATATTGTTATAATATAAAATCTTATATATTATTAATTTTAAATAATATTATTTTTATTCTCTGGCAGATGTACCATGGAAGTAGGTTTAATACAGACAGCTATTCCAAACCTTTATCAAGTCTCATTCTAGTGACTTAATGTTGGCTAAACAGTTATTTCAAAAACTGAAAATATTTGGAATTTGCTACATCTGGTAAATTGCAAGTCTTTGCTCATGTCAGAGTCTATTCTATTGATTTCCTATTTTTTAATTTCATTGCTGAAGTACTTTCATAGTTTATGCAGATATCCAATGCTTTCACCCCTCCCTCTTGGTTTTTTGGGGAGAGGGTATTTTTCTTTTAGAAATGGGAAATAGATACTTAATTTTTACAGAAATTGTTATTGAATAATCCATCATGAAAGCTGTACCTAATTTTATACTTGAAGAATGAGGAATCATTTTTTCAAAAATTCCAAATATAACTCAGAATAACTGCTTTGATAGAAAAAACCCATCGTTGTTAATGCCTTCTATGTAACAATCAACTATCCACTCACTCTATGGCATAGATGCAAGAAGATAATTTATATGTAAAATAACTTGTGTTGTTAAAATGGCATCCATTTTTCAATCTCTGTCCTTTTATCACAATTGCATAAAACATTCTTGAAAATGGTTGAGAGACCCTGAAAGCTATTTGCAAGAGGTATTATCCAATGTCATAAATATCCTGTGCAGCAAGTGAAAAATTTGTCTATCAAACAATGCATAGGCTCCTCTTTGAACTTTGAACTTGGACTTGAATTTCCATCTTACTGTTGAATCAAAGTTAGACTGTATTTACACTTGTCTTCTGAATAACCCATTTTTCTTCTAAGCAAAGGAACAAAGGAGGTCTCAATAACTGTTTAATAAATTACTGCAGAATGCTATGTAATGCTATGACTGAAATAATTCCCATCACAAAAGCTGATTCAAGTGTGAAAACAGTTTTAGGATTGGTTTCAGATCCTCTTACTTGTGATATTTTCAGTAAAATCAAGTATAGCCTGAAACACAACCCCTACACAGCACATTTTTGTGGAGTTTTTTTGATCTTGTATATAGAAGGATGCTTCAATTGCATGTCTACAAAAATAATATAAAAAGCCAACTTCCTCACAAAAGTCTCTTAGATTAAAAAGTTGATAATTTACTAAAATACAGCAAAAACTAACATCCAGTTCATCAGTGTTCATCAGGATACTTCCATTGAGGTCAAATTTATGCTAGCTAAGAATCCAACCATAGATTTAATGATCTAATTGGCAATGAAGCAGAAAGATAGGTTTACAAAATCCACAGTGAGGAAAAAGAAGCAAAAATAGAAGGAAAGAAATATTCTGGCAGCAATCCAGCATTCATAACTGAACTAATGTTCAATTACTGTGAAATGCTTTATGGAAATAAATGTTAGTTCTACAGGAATCCCAAATGAGTTCATTACAATCATTGCTATTAAAATGAAGTGCTACTAATATGCCAAACAACTGTGATTGCAATTTCATAAACTAGTGCTTAATATCCATCAGAGATGAACAAAAAACTTCTGTAATAACTAAACATAATGATGGGTCTAATTTGAAATTATGACATGGATGATAGTGTTAATTAGCCTTCACACATAATGCAATATGTAAAAGACAATAGAATACCTAAAGGTTACTGAAGTATCACAAAACTACTTTTATGGTGTTTTATATCATCAGAATCAGAAAACCATCAAATCATTAGATCATATAATTATTCACTCGTTTTCATTTGATTTTTTTTTCCCCAAAGTCAAGGTGTTTATGAGCACATTCTTTTGCTTAGAAAGTTTTAATTAGTATAGAACCTAAAACATGGAATTCAATCACCATTTTCAGATTCCTAAATGACAGCTAAAAAACCCATAATTAACTTACCAAACACATGCTATTAGTAGATATCAGTTCCCCACAGAGGGGAAAACCATGAAATCATGTGAAACTGTTCAGCCTGAACGTTCCCAAGGGCCTTTCCCAGTGGAGAACAACACATTTTTGTTAGAATATAATGGGCAATTTTACCTGAAAATATATTTACAAAACAGTTGAACAGGCATCCCAGTAGGTACTGAAATTTCCCTAATGGAAAAGGTTTCACTTAAAACACACACACACAAACACAACTTAGCTACAGATTTTAAACGTTGCATATCTGTGTAGTTAACAGTTGAAGCAGCATTAGAAGGACAATATCTACATAGAAAATGTTGCCACTCATACTTTACATTCTAAGGATCCATGTTTTCTACGACATCTGACAGTTTCCTATCTCATTTTGTAGTCTGAGTGGAAAATTACCCGTGAGCATTTAGGATATATATATATATATATACACATATATATATATAGACAGACAGATACATATATACATTGGTCAGAACCCATTCAGAGACAATTCATGAGAATAACAAAGATAATTGTACATACTATGGACTTACAAAAATGTTCTAACATTCAATGAGCTAACTTTCAGGAGTGATATATCTCAAAACAGATCTCTCTTTTATTGAAGGACTGAAAATAAACAAAACAAAAATAACAACAAAAAGAGATAAGAAAGAAGAGATATAATTCCTGTAGAGTGGAAGTTATTTTCCTCTAAGTAATTAGAGGTACACAAAATTGTCTAGAGCAGTTGATGCTGCCTATAGCTTTTATCATCCTAATCACAGATACTCGTGAAAATTCCTCCAATCAGCACAATTAAGAAAGTGTAGGAGTAGTTTACCAATATGTGCCTACAGCCCCGGATTTTGTGTCCTTGCATTAATTTTATGTGCTACCTTTAGTAGTAACTTAATATAGAACTCTAAAACTGACCTAACCAGAAGACAGTACTCTTTCCAGCACTATCAGCTGTGCCAATCTTTGTTGGAGCTAAATAATTCTGTTTCCAACCAACATCCAGATCTGACCAATACCAGCTAGTTTTAAACACAGAACACACTTCACATTTTTTCCTCTCACTCGATGCACTTCAGGTTTGAAATTGCCTTATCCAACATACGCAGTGTACTGAGTGATTGCAAATTGCCAGAAGATTCCAAGTACACTTCAAGAGCTATTCAGATACATCAAAAGCTTTGAAACCATTTTTCTTAGATCTGTATTTGTACACAATTTTTCCAAATTAGATTCTAGAATTGCTTCTTCTGAGAGAAATTTAGGCTACGTATTTTCTAGTTAAAGACATAATTAGCACTGCATAAGAAAAGCTGTTTCGCAAAGGACTGGGATGCAGAAAGTGATTTTCCAAATTGAAAAGGATTTTAATGATTCAAAATATCCTCTAAATAGTCTTTTCAGGATGGTCATTTCATAACACAGACAGAGAAAATGGTGCCATCTAAAACGAATAATAGAATAAAGCCAAAATATCTTGTTCCAGTAAATCGAGGGGGAAAAGGGAAAAAAAGGAACATTCAGTAGTGTTGATATTCCTCTTTTACTCTCCCATTTCTAGGGGTTTTGTTCAAAGTTTTATTTGAAGATAATGTTTCACTGAATGTAACTTTTCTCTTTCCCCATCCCAGTAGCCGCTTCTTGTAAACATCAGCATTTTTGCAGATGTGATTTTGATAAGGCTTTAAATCACAATTCTGTTACTGAGATTATTCATCTGAAAGGCCACCACACCACAATATATTTTTGCCATTCTTAAAACACCACTGATATTTAGAAAAAAACCCACTTTCTCAAAACTTCTTTCCAATTTTTTCAAACAACTCTTGCTACTCCTTGAAACATCACACAGAAAACACCAGAGAAAAAGTGTCTTCCTTTTGCCAATAATATTTTCAGTGCAACTGTTCCTTTTTCCTTCTCCATTTTCTCTTGACCAATTATTTTTTTATACTTCAACTAAGGTTTAGCTTTCAGACTACCAGATAGAAAACAACTTCAGGTGAAACAGCTACTAAGGGGTAACATTTTTTGCATCCTCCAGTTTTTGATCAGAAATAATATTCTCTACCAAAATCGCCCAAACAGTTAGAAAAAAAAAAAAAAATCTGTTTTTTTTTCTTTTTTTTCCCAGTTTTTTTCTGATGGAACATCATGTAGCAGAAGAATTTCCACTTGGATCTGATTGCAAATGGAAATTAAAACAATTTCATAGAATTAGCCGACTAAATAAGCAGAAGTCTCTATGCTTTAGAACATTAAACAAATTTGCAACAATCACCTGGAGAAAAATTGCCTTATATTTTAAAATTTCTGTTGATACCCTTGCACTTATGAGAAACCCAACAATAAAACAGCAAAATTTTAAGGGAAATAAATACATTAGAAAGAAAAAAAAAAAAGGTAGCCTAGAAAGCTGTTTAAAAGTAGGAAGTTTAGCAGAAACATTGAAAAATTGCATGGGAAACACATTTTTATGGGAAAAAAACTTTTAAAATGCTAATTGTTGAAGTTTTTATATACCATCAGTAGAATTACAATTCCTAAATTGTGACAAGTATAACCATAAAAATATAATCACAGAGAGTCTTTATGGACAGAAAAAATATTTTCTGGGCTTCCAGAATTGTGGAATACTTTTAAGAAAAAATGGTAGGCACAAAATAAGGGCCTGTAATTATAATAAGTTTCTCTGCTGTGGAAACTGCTACTCAGCAGTAAATAGAAGCAAAAATAATTATTTCTTGCCAAATAAATTTCAACTTTCCATTTTATCATTCCAACAGTTTTATTAAACAGATAACAATATTTTGTTCTCACAATTTTGAAAGCAGAACCATGTGAATTAGTAGCTAATTCAGATTTAAAATTAATGAGCTTTACCACATTGATTTCTTTCCAATTTTCTTGAATAGAATTTCCTTTAAATAGTCTTTCACATAATGCATAATCTTATAAGTCCCAATTGAGCAACAATGAAGTCTCGTTAGTCTTTGTCACCCCCTAATCATTCATGCTGCATTTAAAGAACCAACATAAATTGCTGCCTTGGGAAATTATTTTGGAGTTATGGAAAAAATATGTGCCAGTTTAAGTTGCAGTTTATTCTTGCAAAGCATTTTACACTGAAGGAGTCTTACTGGGCATACAAGTGTATTTTCTTATTAAATTACTTTTTTTCTTCTGCTAAGTGTGGATTACTCCTGACATATGTTAAATCCTAACTGCCTACCTACTTCATAACAGCTCTATTTAAAAACAGCATTTTTTTACAGAGGTGATAATGTAGATTTATATCTTTTAAAGGAACACTTCAAAGTAATCCCAAAGAAGAGGAAAAGAAATCCAACTAATAAAATATGCAAAGGTTTGTTGGTTTTGTTTTTTTTCACAAGCAAGGAATTTTACAGGACAAGTGCTTATTTCAAGGGATTTCTTTAATTTTTCCCATACCTCATGATCAAGTCATCTGTTTCTGGCATTTTGACAGCATTTATAATGGAGCCAGCCCCTTGTTTGTTGACCTACCAATTAAGCAAAACTAACAAATAAATCAGAATCCACCTCTGGGCAGTGGGCCAGCACAAATCTCACCTACCACTTAGATGCTGGTTTTGACTCATTTTGAGAATAGACTGCAGATAAGTATGTCATTATGGCTAAAGAGTTAGGAAGCTAGACTGATTTTTTAAATTTTGGACTTATTGATTTAGAGATTATTAGATAACTGTGGAAAAAAACCAACCCAAAAATCTTTACTAAATTTCAAGTATGAAATAAATAAAATAGAGAAGAATACATTAATAAGTTTGAAATTCACAGTTCACAGATGTCTCAGTCACCATTAAATCTTTATTTTTCTCTCACAAGATTTTTAGGTTCCTTCTCCATCCCTAAATCTTAAAAAGCAGAAACTGAAGCTTCAAGATAAGAGCTCCCAGTTCCACAGGGGATCTGGAAATACAGAAATTTCAAGTCTCCTACAAAATATCTTGGAATCTGACCCATTATGACATACCCAAGAACATCAGAGAGGTTCAGGGAATTCCCAGCTCTTGGCTGAAGTCAATTGCATTACCATGGTAGAGAGCTTGGGACATAGCAGATACAGGAGAGCTGAATGACCCCAACCTCCTTTTGGAAAAGACTGCCTAAAGCTTTAGAAGCCCAGATTTCCAACAGAAGAAACATGAGAATATTTAAGAAGCCAGTAAGATTTGCTTTATTTTGTTTTTAAATAGTTGTGGTTTTGGAAAGCATTTGAAGTAAAAATAATAAAAAATATTGCACAAGTCTTGTTTTGCTGCACAGCTCCCTAACTAGCTCTGGTTTAAAAGATCTGTTCCTGAATAGAGTTCCATCAGTTCTGTCATTCCCATATCCTTAAACATTTGCAGAAGAAAGTTTTCAAAGAGCCAAGACCCCTTATTGAACTGTCTCATGGAAAGAGGAAAAAAATCTTTATAAAAGAGCTTGCAATTATTCATAAGTTTCACTTTTAGTTAGTTAATGATTCGATTCAGCTGTGATCAAAGCACAACAGCTAGATAATTCAGGATAGAGATGGAGTTAATTCACTTAGATATGATACTACTTTCTTAATGACTTTATTTCAATGGAGTTTCAATTAGTTATTAGGTTATTTTACTCATTACTCCAACAAGCTGTCTGCAGGCAATTCACATGTCATTAACATGTCATGTCACAAAAACCTAACTTTTTTTTTTTTTTGTAGAGGGATGTTTTTAAGATTTCTATTAAGGAGGCTTTTAAAAACTTGAAGAAAAAAAGTAATTAAACACTTGAAGCTCAGTGAATTGGAAATTTATTTTTGTTTAGGGGACTGAATGACAGTAATGGGAAAAAAAGTTACCATTAGTAAGAGCCATTTATTGGTGCCTGACCCAATTTTCAATTCTGATTGCCAAACATGGATTTCCCTTCATAAGCTGCAAACCCCTCTCTGCAACACTACGTACTGCATGAACTGCTGTAGAGATTTTTTGTTCCGCTTTTTAAACCAACGACAACAATAAACTTCTTGCCCTGATTTAGCTTTCTCTGGTTTCTAGGCTCTTAAGTACCCATCCCTCAAACCAAAATGCAGTGGTAGCATTAGAAATGAACCAACTTTTAGATACAATTAAATGGGGAAAAAGTCATTGAAGCAAAAGGAAACTTTATTAGTAATGATTCAGCTGAGGCAGGTTTCTGTCTCTCCCCCAAGAACCAAACACAGACACTACATAAAAATGGCAACTTTTTATACTCTTTCCCCACCAGAGTGATTCCTGTCACCTTTCCCATTGGATAGGTATCCCAGAATTGACATTCTCTCCCATTCTCTCTTCTGTCCCCTTCCCTCTCACCCTCCTTCCTTTCTGGTCCCGTCTTCAATTCACAACACTCAACAAACCAACCAGAACAAATCCAAGACACTAACAACAACACACAGAACCAAAACCTTTCACTCTTTCACTTAACAACCTTTTGGCTTCACCAAAATATGACCTCATCTCTCACAGAAGAGCAGGATAAGTAGAAAAGGGGAAGATTTTGGCTGTGGCCTTACAAACCTCATTACCTATGGGATATGCAATTCAGACTATTCAGACATACTGGCCCTGGAGAAGCCAGCCAGAAGTGCTTACTGGAGAGAAGCAGAATTAACTTATCCTTCTAAATGTATTTCCCAAGAGACAAGATCCCACAAACTTTATCAGCCTGGCAAAAGTGCATAAGAGTAGGTCAAACCAGCTTGGGGGAAGAATAATGAACTTGACAGCCAGCACTGCTGGGGAAGGCATACAGACAGCTATGGAGACAGCCTGGCTGACAGGCTTTTTTATTGTTTTGTTTTTAACTGTGGTCTGATAAAGTAGGATGATCAAACAGAAATGCACATTCATAAAGTCATTCTCTGACTCTCTGAACCCTCTTCTCTGTTATTTATGGCAAGATAGGAGGTCAAATCAGAGAGGTTTTAGTTGATGAAGAAAAGCTGCAGGGAGGATTTGCTTAATTCCAGGAAAGGAGAAGTTTCTTCTTAAAAGAAAATTACTAGGCATGGCCTTCTTAAGGACTAAGAAGTTCCCATCAAATTTGATTTCCCAATGCAATTTTGCATAGGTAATTATTCTTTCATCCAACTCAGAGTATTTGACTTTTTATTTTTAAAAATAGGTATTTTGAAGGAATCCTTTGCTTTTGGCCCAAATAGTAACACCATACCTTATTCTGTGGTTGAAGAAGACTTAATTTTATTTATCCAATGGGTGACTGATGGCAGTATGAAAATTCAAAAGAATTTCAGAAATTTTCAAAAAGCTGAACTCAGATTGAGAGTCGTTCAGGTATCACAAGATTAAACTTTTTCCCTCAGGTGCCCAGTACAGATGTAAATGCCATATGACCACTGCTGTAAGAATTTACAAGATGCTAATTCTGATTTACAGGATTGGCTTAGAGTCAGATTAACCTTCTGCTGTAACATTCTTAATCACAATGTGCCCAAATAAATGTTTAACATTATCATCATGTTGTCATCAACCTGGACAGTGTGAGGTATTTACTACATTTTTCAAGCAGTGTTTGGCACCTTACAGGACAGAAGTGAAATTTTAGCTTTTGGGATGAAAAGAAATGGAGTGCAAAAGATCAGTTGGCAAAAAAAAAACAGTATTAAAAAAAAAAATCTTCTACTGTAAGGGATTAACCACCATGGGGAATAAATCCAATTCCCTGCTATCCTAAATACTTCTGTAGGAACTTCAATATTTTAGGAACAGATGATGTATTACTATTCCCAGCTTTTAGGCTCTACAACCCTGTGTCAAGTTCTTAATTTCTCTATGGTGCAAGACAAGTGTCAGATTCCCAATTTTTTTTCATATGTCATACCTCTGTTATCTTGTCATTCCACAAAAGTTTCTTCCACAGGAAGAGCTTATAATTGTATTCACATCATCCTCTCAACTGGTCCCATACAACCAGTAAGGGCAAAAGGTCTATTAGTGACTGATGTTAGCTAAAAGCAGAAACAAAAGGGGGCAGGGGCAGAGAAAGCCATTTCAGTTTTGTGCTGAAAGCAATTTACTTGTATCCAAACACTCTTTTACTCAAAACCAAAATAAAACACATCAGTCAGTCCTACAGGTTCTCTAAAGATAGAGAAATGGAATTTGGCCCTTTGAACCCAGGCTTCCCAAACACTGAATTAATGTATTAGCCAATTTGCCCCTCAAGCTAAGGAGGGTCAGATCTAAATCTCTCCCTTTCTAGAATAGCTTATTCATTCTGCTACAGCCACTTTGAGGAAATTCAGTCAAGTAGCAAAGGTTCTCTCTTTGGAGAAGAGTCCTTACTCTTTAGAGTGCTCAAGTATTTTATCTTAAAAATGCAATAAATAAGTATGCACAGAGTCTCTACAAAAACTAAGCCAGATTGGAAGTGACTGTCTTCACAAAGGCATCAGGTAACACCATTTATCTGTCAAGATTAGACAATGAATGAAACATTCTGTCTTGCCTTTGAGCTATTTTCTGAACAGAATCTGGTGTCATGAATATAGTAAACAAAAAAGCCTTCAGGAGAAAATACATTCCAATATTAAAATCCTCATCATTATGAACTCTTCAGAAAACAGTTCAAAAGCTAAAGGCTTTCCTTTGTTACTTTTTTTAATGGGGAAAAAAAAAGTTACTAGCAACAGGGAATACAACAATCCAGCAGTATTATTTTGGACAGTTTCTAGTTTCTATGCTTAATAGCTCTCAATTAACTCAGGCAGAAGAAACCCGTTATGAAATTACTGTAGAAAAATAGAATGCAGTACTCCATGCAAAAATTAAACTATAGGAATATATTTGCCAATGCCAGACACTAAAAAGGAGCATAGAAATGGATAAACCAAGGCTGAAACAACTGTGTTTTGAGAGTGGTAGGGGACAAGAAGAGGGTAACTTGTTTGCAGATAAAACTTGCCATAGTAAGACAGTGAACATCACAAATGAGTTTAAATTCCTAAGCATGAAGAGCTTCTTTGGTTTGTCTGGAAAGTTCTAGATGATAGATAAAATTCTCTGATCACCAACAGAAGTCAGAGAACTAAAAAATACATCTAGAGAACCACGAATTTCAGCATCTAAGCAACGTCCAGTTCCCAAAAGCACAGCAAAAAATTTCTGACCATAATTTTTTCTAGGGTGAGGAAGCATCAGGAGGGTCCATGCTTCTTTCTATTTGGGGGCTCACCTCTCTACCTTGCATTCACAGTTCATGACTGCATGGAAAGACTTAGATTGCCAAAAGTTAATAGCTGAGCACTGATATTTTCCATGCTCAGGTTTGCTTTGGAGAAAAGTTTATTGAATAAAGTACTGAGAAACAGCCATTGTGCAAATTTTGCATTAATATCTCCAGCAATATTAAACTCTCCAGCAAGTAGAAGTGTTCAGACTATTCAGTGAACTAAGTAACTCAATTCAGCCACCATTTATTAACCTTTTCTAATTAATGCTCTCTCAAGTAATAAAACACAGGGCAAAGTCACCTTAGGGAAGTATAACAAAACAACTGGTAGAGGGACAGCATCAGGAGCCAAAGAAAAAGTGTGTTACAAAGTAAATCATCATCTCTATTGTAAATCCAAACTGGATGAAGTGGTTAATATCATACAGGTTGCATGTCAGGTAGCCACAACCACAGCTCTGCTGATCATCACAAAGGATTGGTCTGTGGCTTCGTTTTGAAGTAATTGCCAAGTTAATTGGAAATGAGTAATTATTCACTGCTGTTAAAAACACACAGTCTTTTTGAGATTTTTCCCTAATGCATGTTGTTTTTCTCACACATTGGGAGTAGCTTTTCATTTCTAGTATATATATTTTTGTCTGACTTCAGGGTGAATCTGAATATTGTTCTAAAGCAAGTTAGAGGAAGCATACTGTGCTATTAAGATACTGTTGCTCGGTTGCTACTCTGTAGAGATGGATGATGAAAAGCACACTTCTACTCCTGCCCAGCAGGACCAAGAATTGAACTGGCCTCAATCACAACTAGAGCAAATCTCAAAGCTGCATTTGGTCAGTCAATTTATTTCTTTTGGGAGACAGGAGTTAGAAAATAGGAATAGGAGTAAGGAGGTTCAGAGCTTTACAAAGGCAGGAAAATCACTTAACCACTGTCATAGGCTAAACAAACTGGACTTAATTTCTCCAAGTTATTGCAAGTTATAAAAAATATTTAGTTCCTGATATGGGTAGTGGCTAACAACACAAAAAAGGGTCAAACACTTACACACTTCAGAAAAACACCTTTACATCCCATTTTCCAAGCTCTGCTTCACCCCAGGGGTGTACAGTCTCCAGGGTAAGCTTATTCAGAGGCTGCTGTTCTTTTGGGGAAATACATACTCTTAGGTGAGTATATCCACTCCAGGGCACAGAGATTACCTTGTCACTGATTTTTCCCTCTTCCTCTCAGACACTAGAAGATGGCTGGACAATAATCTGGAGGCTCACATTTGGATTTGCTGGAAACATTAGACATTTTCTAGCAAAAGCCAAATACTTAAAAGGACTTATGCTAAACATCCAGCTTCAGTGTTCCTGCCCCCCACTCTGCTGTTTTCTACTCTTAAAAGCATTTTCACAGAGGCACCATCACCTTTGCTAGTGAGCTCAGCTGTGTCCTTAGGTGGGGTTCCCTTTAGAGTTGGCTGGAACCAGCTGGGTTTGAACAACCATGATCTCCCACAGAGGCCAACCCTGCTGCCTCTTTGTCCTCCCCCCTAAAACAACACCTTAACTTTCCCACATAAATCCAATTCAAATAATGATGTTCCTTACTAAAACAGCATTTTGAGCAAGATTTTCTAGAAAAATATGTGAATTTAATGCAAATGGTGCAGTCTAGTGTAAATTTAGCAAATGGGGAATAGGAAAATCCATAGGGCCTTAACTCAAGCATTTTAGAAAATACTCAACAGCAGTAAGAATATTTTCCCTGGGTCACAGTTAGTGTGTTAAAATAATGCAGCAATCCATTCAGAATTGATGGCACCTACCTGAGTTTTTCTTGAGCTCTGAACCAATGTAGACAATGAACACGTTTGTACTCTGCCTGCCTAAGACAGGTAGCTATCCCACTTCCCCATTTCTGGTGGGAAACACTGGGATGAGAATGGAAAATGAAAACTGTTTCCACCAAAATTCTGCCATTTTTCAGACTTCCAATGCAAAGCAATTATTACCACAGAGGTAACTCAGCTGCACAGCACTTCATCTGTGTGCAGTTGCTTAACCTTCATTAGGGAAAAGTTTCAAGAAACAGAATCTAACTGCACAGGCCTAAATTAGATAAATCTTTGCATTACAGCTCTGTACACTCTCTAGATTTTTTCAGGTTTTAGAGTAAACAATGTTTACTCTATATTTTAAAAATGCTCCCTTCATATCTCCTATGTTATAAGAAGCATTAGGGGTTTGCCTGTAACATCAAAAGTATGAAAGCTGTGAAGCTGGGAGAAAAAGAAAACATTTTTTTTTGTTAGTTCTCTGAGCTGGCTACAGATTTCAGTAAGAAACTCCACAAGCAAAATGATTCCCTGTGCTCACTCCTGTTGCAGGATTAGAACCTCATTTCTTGTCAGTGAAACTTCATGAATAAAAATGACACTGAGCCTCTGCCCTTTATCCTCTACAAAGACATCTATGAAACTCTTTTATCCTGTTCAACCCATCAAACACATGCTCAGAAAATTTGACTAAATCTGCCAACAAACCAAGTTCTGTAATAAAATATAAATCTAGTTACTGGAAAATAAGGGCTCACAAGCCTTCAAAGGAAAATCATTAGGCAGCCTTATGAAAAAATCAGTAAGGTTACTGATACCAAAATTCCAACCAGAACTCAGAAAAATCACAAATTTCTTTGTAGCAGCAATTGCTTTGAAACATGAGTTATGGAATAACATGGTTATGATAGGAAAAAAACCAGCAAAAATGCAGAGATTTTCAAGTTACACCACCTTTAAAAAGATGTACTCTGAAAATGGATTTAAGTACACATGGAATAAGAAACTGCAAAGCAGATACAACACACGAGTCTTTATGTAACTCATTCTCACTCTTGCTCTTTCTCAACTATCTTTCATTTTACTGTTTAAACTCACATGAATCTGGCAGCTCTCTGAAGAGGCAGCTGTGTTTGCCAAGAGGCTGGATACAGACTCACAGGTGAGAGAATTAGAATCCACCCAGAAACATGAATCACATTCATTGAAGTTTCTAGTCAGGTGTCTCTACCTGTGAAAGCAGATAGTTTATTATATTAGGGGGAGGAGGAAAAAATAGACAAACATAAAAAAAACAACCTGAGAAGCAAATTCTTCTCTCACTCTGCTTATTAGTCACTTTCACATGTATCCTGTAAGCCTAAGCCTATTTATCCAGCTGGTCTTTATTTTCTCTCAATAGAGAGATGTTTGATACTAAAACACAAACTTTCTTAATCTGAAGAACTATATCAGTGCTTTTGATACGTCTGTGCTTCACTAAATATTGTATTATGACAAGTGGAAGATGTTACTAGAGTTACTAAGCAGTTACTGATAGTCAGGTGTTTAATTCTTTTTAGTTAAAAGAAGTGGGGAAAAAAAGATAAATTAGATAAAAGAAGTGAAAGACCAGTTATCATAGTATGGTGTCACAAGAGAGAAAGATGGTAGTGGGTTTGGGTAGAAAAGATCAGTTGTGGAGTTTCTCAAGACTCAGTCTTGTGAACCAGTCCAATGTTAAATTTTTATTGGTCACTCAAGCAGAAAAAACCTGAGAATGGCAAGGAAATGGACTGGATTATTCAAAGCTCCCAATGCACAGGAAAGCTGAATCTCACCCCCAGAAAAAGCAGATGATATTCTCTGGATCAGTTTTAAAGTGGAAAGTGCAGCATTGAAGAAGTACTACTACAGCAAGGATGGGTGTCCTATGCTTTGAGAGGAGATTGAGAACATTTGATGTACTTGCCTTCATAATGTAAAAGTTAATATTGTTTTTTATACGTGTATCAGGAGTGAAGCTGCCACAACAGGAATCAAACTGCATGAAGGGCAGCACTGGGAGATGAATGAGCTGTTAAATACATGTATGTGTGTGTGCATATATATATATATATATATATTTGTATATGCTGGTAATTAGATACTTTCCAAATACCAGAGCATGGAGTTTCTGTGCCAGCCATTCTATTTACAAATAAAAGGATTAGAAAATAGTGCTGGCTTTCAGCAGGAGCTTATTTATTTTGTTGTTGCAGTGCCATTGCCTACAACAGAAGAGGCACCCACAATTAACAGAAGTCTTGATGTTTCTGCCTTAAATGAGGTAAGCATGGTAGAGATAATCCTTAAAACTCTGACAATATTATAAATAAATACATATTAGAGAAAGAGGGCGTTAAAAAGACCTTCAGTAAGGTGAATGTGACAACACCATAGAACACAGCCTAGAGTTCTACCACTGCATTATGTTTAAGATCAAACTACATCCACCATTTAGCAGCAGTTGGCTAAAACCACTTACATTTTACAGAACTGGCTTTAAAAAGAAAAAAAATGGCTTTTGAAAAAGTTTTGCTGTCGTTATGTATGTTTTCAACTTGTTTATAGTAAAAACCCCAACATTTTCAGTACATTCCCACTTCTATCCTATAATTCTTCTAGAAAAAAATCGAACTTTCATAGTACTAGAATACTTAATGACTCTCCAGGAAGGCTTCTTAAGTTACTATTTCCAATAAAGAAACATGTTAATGTCACACTTTAGCTACTGGCAGTTCCTATTCTTGCTTTTGGATGCTACATCCATATAACTCTATTATAACCACTCCCTCCACATCAGCTCAATTCTTTTTTAGGGCACAAGACAGAGTATTATCCCTTCAAAAATTACTGCCCAGCTTTAAATTTCATGGCTGTCATATGCAATATATTGAATGCAGGGATTAGTAATGCTTCCCAGTGAATTTCAGAGACAATAACATACATTTTTTACCAATAAGGATTTAATACAGTCTTTGGAATCTTTCTTAATTTGCTTTCAAATAAAGGTAATAAATTTACTGGGATTTCCTCACATATTAGAGAAAAAAATGAAGAGACTGTGTTTTTCTAAATTAGGTTCCATCCAACACAAAATTAAAATGTTACTATGCTTTAATATACAGCAGTAAACATCTTTGCTTCTACTTTTTTATTTTTTAGAGATGATTTATCATTCTCCCTAAACTGGCTATAAAAGATGATACTGAATTCTTCAGCATCTGACAAGAACAATCACCACTTCAGGCTTTTTCACTCCAGAAAGCTGGCACAGAGATAGCTGGGGTAGGGCTTTAAGAGTACTGACTGCACACACAAAGCTAGTTTAGAGTCGCTGGTGAATTTTAAATCTGCCCCACAGCTGACTGCACTAACAAGAAATGATGCACTAGTTCTTCCCACAAAGGGAAAATCCTGACGTAGCTGGCAGAACAAAGCTTGCAGTTATCTGTATTCCAGGCTGGGGGTTGAAACCTGGTGGGAAATAACTTTTGATGAGAGGGCAAAGGCAGTCTGTATTCAAATTCACTCCTGCATTAAGAAGTGCCCACAACACTGCCTTTCACTCACAGACTTTAACCTCTGCTCATCTCACATATCAAGCTTGGGCAGCCTCATTCTCTCTGGAGGTTTTCTATGTAGCTTTGGAAACCACTGCTGAGCACAGAGAGTTTCTGCTACTTTTTTGTCCCCTGGGTCATTTTTCATCTTTACTACATTGTTCTTCTAAGTCTCCATATTTTATACAGAATCCATACATCTTATTTTCTCCCCTTCCTTTGGAACTTAAAAATAAAGTGGTGCAACACACAGCACAGAGTACAAGAAAAAGGGCTTCTCCTCCTGCTTTACTTCTTTAGAGAAATTCTCAAAATTCTCAAATGGAGATTCTTCCATTCTGTGATTCAAAAGCAACTTCAAGCATTAAGCAGATGGCACTACACACTCAAGAGTTTACATGACAGCTGCATTTCCTGAGATGAAGGCAGCTTCTTCACTACTCACTGGTCCCTTCTTCTTTCCTGTATAGAAAGAATCTGAATCTGACTGCTTGACGAGCTCCAGTTATCTTTCTGGCTCTAATGATTAACTCTTTTCTACCTGGCATCTTAAATTTGTCAAGGGCCCTAGAAAGGGATTTAATATCTGTAGACTGCCCCAGCCCCATGTTCAAAGGCTGGAAACAAAAGTTTCTCAACCCACCACAATAAATTTAGATTTTTAAATCAGTTGCTAGAGCTGATGAAAATACAAATACTCAAGCATGGAGCTGAGATGTTTACACAGGTTACATGAAATTTGGATTATCAGTTAAGTCATGAATATGGGTAGAGGCTAGGTGGATTCCTAGGATTTTCAGGAACAGATAAAAATGCCATGTCTTCAAATATATGCTTCTCTACGAACTTTTCACTCATTTATATATGCTTTGAATGACAGAAGGCTTATAAGAACATTACTTTAACAGATAGCGAAAAAAAATTTTGAAATAAGATTTTTGGGCTTTAACATTTCTGTGGTTTTGCATATATTCTACTATTTCACTGTCTCTGGGTGACATAAGATTATCATCCAAAAGTATATGAGAAAAGCACCTCAAATAATTTGTAGTTAACAATGAAATATAATTATACTGAAATATATCATGGCAAACCGATAATTGAATCTTCTAAAATGTGATTCTTCTCGTGCCAGTAAGAGAAACTGATGAGAAACAGAAAAGAGTAAGTGATATGTGCTGCTCAAATAGCAGATATTCACCTTCACATGCTCTCAGACCAGAGGTCTGAAAAGGTTAACAAAAATATGTGAGATACCTGTAGGCTGTGTTCAAGAGAATGGTTACACACTAAATAATTTAAAATTTTCATTAATGACCAATAATTGTAATTCCGAACTAAATGGTCTTGGCCCATCCCAAAGAAAGTAAAATACTGCAATAATGTGCTGTTTTCAGACATACCAATGTGTAGCTGAATTTTGAATTTTTTGGAAGCTGGTTCACTTGGCATAATTGTTTCACAGATACAGGGTAGTTTGAAAAGAGTAGAAAAAAAAAAAAATCCTCTTGCTAGTCTTATGTCTAGGATGATTTCTTAGTTTACTGCCAGAATCAGAGATTGTCTACCTTTAGCTCAGTCACAGTACAGCAACATCAAAATATTTTTATTTCCTATCTGATGGACCTTCTCATCCTGACAGATAATGGTCAGATAATCAAAACAGAAGATACCCCAGCACCAGTCCCTAAAACAGCCTTAAAAAAAAGTAATTGCAGAGAGGTCCTGTTCATAGGCATACAGTTTAGCTCTAAGCACAGCTTTACATTTACCCCATGTGCAGCAAAACCTTTAAACATATCTGTGTTTAAATATGCTCCTGAATCAGAGCCATAGCTAGCTATCAGAAAGCATCTGTTCTCTGATGCTGCCTCAACCTGGTTTAGCTCCCAAATTTTCTGTTTAACATAGGAAATATAAGCCTATGCCAAGACTTGTTTTCTAGAGTTACTTGTCACCAGGATGCAGATGGATAATGCTGCAATTTGTAATTCATATGAGCAACATCCCACCCATTGCATTTCTTAAACTCTATGTGCTTTAGATCAGATTTTTACCTAGACTGAGAGAGCTTTGATCCTGGTTGGGGCTGGGAAAAAAAACAAACTCTCTAGGCTGAAAAGTAAATAGTAATAGGAAAATAGATATTGGTACTACTAGCATGCTATCATGACATGTCTGCTGACAACATACTCATCAAGGAATGATAAGAGTACCCAGGAACTAGACAAGTTTGCAGGGGTTAGTTACATAAATGATGCCAACTAAATGAAATCCTTTGTTTTACATTTAATTTTTAAAAAAGAAGACAAAGATGATAAAAAGAACTCTGAGATGCAAATGTCTGTGACCACAATGATGGATTAAAGTACAGGATCAGATTGGCAGATATATAAATTGTCATTGATGGAGTTATGACAGTTTCCTCTGCTGAGAACTTGTCCCATCTAAGTTCACAATTATAAGATCAAAAGAACTAGAAAAACTATTAGGTTTAGTTTCAAATTGAGGCAGCAAATGTTATGATATTCGTGGTGTGTATCAAGTAGCCATCCTCCATACAGACCTTTTTATATCTTAAAAATTTTATGCATTATATGCAGATAAGTATTGCCAGAAGCACTTTCTATTACCAGATACTCCTGTAATGAAAGATAGGGATGGAGCTTGGAAGGAGACATTCGTCATATTTCTTTCTTGAATTAGTTAATAAAAATTCTTTTAATAAAGCCCTGAATACCAAGAGGGCTAAGCTTTTACATCAGCAGCACTGGTACTTTATATCAGGACCCATTCCAGAAAAGGTATTATTTCTCCTCATAATTATTTCCTATTAATACTGCTAATATCATTGCAGAGTATTTTAACAGAACTCTCTTTGATGAATTTTAGAAGTAGAAATGAAACTGTGGGCTAAAGTTGTTCTTTATAGCCAGCTCTCATTTGAAGTGGAAATGAGGGATTTTCGTTGACCTCATTTTCTTTGTTCTTGTGGTGGTGGATAGCCACTTCTGAGGAGGGCAGGAAATACAGCCTTTGCTTCTGGCCCAAGACCACTATCTCTACACTGATATTATTCATTTGCACAATTAATTACAAAGGAGTGCTGGGATTTATAACAGAAATAAGGTGACAATGAAAGGCTAGAAGAATTAAGCCCTGTGGAGCTTTCAAGTAGCAAGAAGTCAGGTTCCTGAGCTTACTCAATAAAGCCTTTTGAACATGCTTAAGCCACATTAAAGCCAGGTGCTAGCCATCATCCCTTTCTTTTGGAAGCTGTAACATGTTCAAGTTGGAGACAAAATCTTAATTCTAAATTTTAGAAACCGTATGAGGAGGAAATACACAGTTGAAACAGCCCTGTATCCAAAGCAGCAAACACTGCTTGTCTTTCCCTGAAAATGGTAAGATACATTAGGAAATTACAGAAATGCAGGTAACAAGGCTTCTAAAACATTTCTTGTAGGTCAAGAGGCCACAGGAGCACTGTAAGATTTCATTTAAGGTTTTTAAAGAACTTTACTTTGCTAGAAGTTACAAATAGGAAAAAACATGCTGATCTTTGTAAATAGCCAAAATTATTGAAGTCTTGGGACACTAGAAAGAGTAGCAACACTCATGTTTCCATATTCTTCCTGTAAGTATTCCTTAATTACTAATTAATAATTTGGGCAATAAACTAGCTTTAGCTACATCTCCTTGTGGCTTAAATAATTATCTATTTTTGCATCTCTACATTTTTAAAATATGTAGCTGCCATAAAGAAGACTGGATATGTGAGGTCCAGATTATTCACATTATCCTTTATTGTGCATGATCCTGGAGATAAAACTGGAGTTGACTTATTTACATTAACAGTCAACAAATTGTTTGTGAGAACTTCTGATTCAGATCCATAGGAATATTGCCCAAAAAAAGACTTTTAGTCCAAGCTTAAGCTTAAATTTACCCTTAAGCTGCTATTTTATATACATATATACAAATTTACTCTTTCATGCAATACTTTGTACTAGTACAGGACCAACTGGTTAGCCACTAAGTTGAAGTCAGTCAATTGTTCTCAGCACTGTTTAGCTAACTAAAGTTTCTTGCTGTCTACCACAATACTCATTATCCAATTCAAATGAAAACTGGGAGAAATATTTGTAATAATATATTAATATACACATCAGAAACAGCACAATTATCTTACATTACTTCTAACACATTTTTAAGCTTTTCCTGTATTTCAGTGAGCTTATCAAGTTTATAATGCTCAACAAAAGTTTGTTATGGTGATGATTTGTGCAACTTTGAAGTGTAATTATAAAAGCCTATAATTTCTTTGTATTGCAGAATTTTTCATATTACTAATAATTCCACATTAGTCATCAGTTCTTTATGAAATAAGAGAGAAAACAGGCCCTTATCATCAGGGTGTTAATGAATACATTTAAGAAAAAGAAGATTTAAGTGGTTACTTATTTTACTTTTTCACAGGGACAAAAAAGAAATTAGATATTATTGTGGAAAAAGCAGAACTTAAAATTGGGAATTACCATAAATAAAGCTGACTGTTTGATATTAACTCAGGGCTCTTTTCTACAGGCTATATAATAAAGTCATTAATTATATGATCCTAACCTGCATTTTTATGTTCAAACAGTGAACAAGATGGTCAGAAAATAGCTGTGTATGTCAGCTTAGTCATAATATGATTCTTCTTACTTTTTCAAGCTATAAAATTAAAAAGTGTGGGACTCGAGGCAATTAAAAGGCCAAACTAGTTGAAATTATTGGGTAGTTAAAATTACTTGTTCTTTGCACAAAAATTATTTATTTGACAAAACATATTTCCTCTAAGATCATTACCTTTATGGAACAGTTGGCTGATAAATTCAGGGAATACCTTTTCTTTCTGATGCAGTCGAAATCTTTTGTTCTGAGCCACTCAGCAATTCATCATGCAAGTTTATAATTTTAGTTTTATACCAACACTGAAGCAGCAATCTGTTTTTCAGTGGGCTTTATTCCTAGAGTTAAAACAATGTAATGCCAGCTTAGAAAATGAATTTTGTATCATCATCTGTCACAAGATTACTGTATGATTCAAAGGAAGTCACTTAAAACAGACTTTTGAGAGGAAAGATGCTCCTCATTTTCTTCATGCTTATCTTGTCACAGCAAAGTTTTCATTTGCAAAAATGCAGCTCCAACTGAAACTAATAAAAGTTGGGCTGTGAAAAGAAGAAAGCAAGAAACCATGAAAATCTGTATGCAGATAATTCAAAATGGGCAAAGACAGTCTTAAATCTGTCTTTTTCTAAAGTTTATACTTCACAAATTGATTTTATTTAAAAACAAATAAAATATAAAATGCAGATATCCTCATGTTGAGCCACCATTGGAAAACATTAAAACCAGCAGAATGCCAGAAATCAAGGGACAATTCCATTCTATTTACTGTTCATGTCTAAAATGGCTTATGGCTAACTCCTGGTGGGGAAAATCAGTCTCCAGTGGTTTGCCTGAGGGTTAAAGGGAGCACAGGTGATAGCCTTCAGAACCTTCTACCCTTTTTATTTACTAAGCTACTCTTGTCTGCTGTTCCAATCCATTCTGTATGAAAAGTAAAATGCCCAGATTGAACTATTTATCATCCTATTGCATTTAACGCCTCAAGGATTAATACTTAATAAATAATTAATAATTCTGAGGAATGTTGAAACACCAAAGCTCGAAAAGCTGGAAAAGATACTAAGCATAAGCTTGAAACCTTTATCTGAAAGTAATTATTGTTTGCCTCTGTTATTCCTCTGACCCCCTGTAGATATACTTTTTAGGATGGGATATATTGTGCAGTAAGGGTTCTGCTCCCTCCTCACTGCCTGCAGAGGGAAATCTAGATGACTACCTTAGATTAATTGCCTAAACAATGAGCAGCAAAGTAATGTGGAATTAGCATCAACCAGCCTCCATTAGCATTCATCTAGGAGTGGAGGGATGATGAGGAATTTTTTCCTATGCAGAATGACCAATGCATGATTTTCCACATTATTTGAGCATTAGAATTTGTTGAAATCATTCAACAATCAATTTGTATTTCTTTCTGTGAATAGTGCTTTTAGGGCATTCAGATGTTTTACCCCAATGCAAATTTTAAGTGTTACTTTGTCTCTTATTTTCCTCAGGTTCTGAGATTTTTTTTTTCCCCATTTTTTCCCATTCTGTTGCAGCCTTAGTACATATATTTTAATGAGAGAGGAGATAGAGGCCATGTCACTGATATCAGCTCACATGATTTAACAGAGATAAGAGGAGAGGAATCTCTCTCTCTGTAATGTGTCCCTTTGAAAATAATAAGATCTGATCATTTTTACTAAACCACAGGACTTTTAACCAGTGGTTTCAACTATTTTGCTGTGCAGATTTGCTCCTTCAACAATGAATTGAGCTGAAACAATGATTTGCAGCCTACTTACATCCTACCTGAAAGTACTACTTCTCAACAATCTTGTCAGCTGGGGGAAAAACGTGTCATTTATAAAATTATTACTTTCTAAATTTGTTCTTACATGTTGGTGATAACTTTGAGACATCTCCTTTTTTATTTTTTTTTCCCCAGCAAAAAGGAGGCAAAATGTTTATGCATAAGATGTGATTTCTAAATTCTGCAGTTCTACAATTTACCTGGTAGTTATAGATGCTTCTTGCCTGGAAGCACCATCCATGGTCCAGTTATGTCCTCGTGTCCCAGAAGTTCTAGCTCTCTGCTCTGAACACTTCTGGTAATCCTTTTGTGTGCAGGGAGTAGAGAGTAAATGGTCAAGTGTCTCCCACTGCAAACCTTCAAAAAAGGAAGAAGCAATGTGTGTCTGGACTTGATGCCCACAGAATGGTAAATAATGTTTTCTTGAAGTAGCCATGCATATCTGTGGCTACATTTTGGAATGCTCTTGCAAAACCAGTCTGTGGCATTTTAAATTCCTTTGTGTTAGTTAGTTGAGCCCTGTGTTTTTGTTCATTTTTCTTCCCACTCTGATATAGGAGCGTTTATGAGGGAGGAAAAAAGAAAAAAAAATTGCATATTTTTTAAAAGGGTTTTCCTTACAGTAACAGTAATCAGTCATTGTATGTAACTGTACATTTTCCTTCTCCTTCATGTCTCAAGATTTCTTGTTGTACTTATCAGATAACAGCAATGCTTAAACAAACTCTTCCACCAAAGTAATGGATTCCTGATGGATTTTGTTGATGGGTTTCTTTTTATGGTTCAGTATGCATCTGAGTGACCAACACCCAGCAATTAAAAGTGACAGCTGATGAGTGACACTGGGCATTACAGAATAAAAAAGGTTGACCATCTGAGCCTGAATTTTCAGTGCTCTTTGATGCCCACTGTTAAAATCATGTGTGAATAAGTAGCAAACCAAATCAGCAGGAATTCAAACTTCTGTGTTAACTCATAAAAGGCTGTTCCTCTATTTCACATCTGCTGGTATTTGCTATCACCACCCACTATTCAAAAATTGTGTTATAAAATGCCCACTTCCAGCTAAACCAGGCTAGTGGGCAGGTAAACAGCTTTGTTTCAGTTACTGTTTCACTAAAAATGACAGGATTAATTAAGGACCTTTTATAATACATGCTTAATAGCAGGGACACTGATATTCAGCTACATTATCTGATACTGTGGGGATCTCCAGAAGGAAGAAGAAAAGAATAACACAAAGAGACTCTTTTGTATTGCAATAGGCTTTTCTCTGCCAATTAAGCTGACTGATGACAAGTAAATGACAAGAAAATATGATAGAGGAATTATTTTAACATTATATATACATACATATATTTATGTATCTGTATATAAATGAAAATAAATAAAAGTGTGAAGAATTAAACCAAATATCTTTTGCTGATATAGCAAAGACTTTTAGCTCCCCTATCAGCTTTGTATGGAAGTGATTCACTTCTGCTGATAGTTTTGGTGAGCTGACTCAGGCTCAGCTGTGCAGCCCAGCCAGTAGGAAGGGAGAAGGCAAAATGCTAGTGCTGAAAACAGGAGAGGAAGAAAAAGGGAGTAAAAGGAGGGAGGACAATAGGATTTTGTCTTTTACTGCAAGGGCTGTTAAATTAGATCAGCTTTTATGTAGAACTAAAATTTAAAAAACCTTTTACCTAAAGGCATGAAGAACTCACCTTAAAGCCAAATGGAAGATAACTATATGTTTCACCAATTCATTTGTCAGCCTCTATCTTCAGAGACAACAGCTGTTTCCTCAAGCTTTGCATTTCAGTGTTAAAAAAACCTCTTTTGCCATAAGGCTTGCCAGGAGTTTAGAAACATTTTTGCAGTGAATTTTCCACAGGCTTTTATTTTGCTCACAGTGGTGGTGCTGAAATCTGGAATAATTAGGGCATAATCCCCTGGGAGTGTTCCTAATTGTGCTGCACAAAGCTTCAGAGGTGCATCTTGAGGTCAGTAACTTCATGTACAGTGGTAGATTGACCCTGTCTGGATGCCACAAAAGTCTCTCTCACTCTGCAGCTGGACAGAGAAGAGAAAATACAATAAAAGGTTCATTACTTAAGGACCAGGAGACAGATCATTCACCAAATAACATCACAGGCAAACTGACTTGAATTACAAATATTAATTGAATTTATTACTAACAAAATCAGAGCAGGATAATGGGAAGTAAAATAAGATCTTGAAAACACATTCCCCCACCCCTCCTTCCTTCCCAGTTCCCTCTTTTTCCCCAGTGGTGCAGGGAGAGGGGGAATGAGGGTTATGGTTAATTTGTCACCTGCTGTTTCTGCCACTGATGAGAGGGAGGAGTCCTTCCCCTGCCCTAACATGGGGTTCCTCCAATGAGAGACAGCTCTCCATGAACTTCTCCAATGTGGGTTTATCCCACAGGCAACAACTCTCTGTGGACTGCTGCTATGTGGGTCACTCTTCCAGGGGGTGCACTGCTTCAAGGACAGCCTGCTCCAGAATGGGTCCCCTGTGAGGTCACAAATCCTACCAGGAAACCTCTCCAGCCTGGGTTCCTCTTTCCATGAGTCTGCAGGTCCCTCCAGCCCAGCCCTTCCACATGTTCACAGCCTCTTCTCAGGCACACCCCTGCTCCAGCACGGGTCATCAGGGGTCTCCATTGGCTGCAGGTGGGTCACTGCATCCCCATGGATCTCCATTGGCTGCAGGTGGGTCACTGCATCCCCATGGATCTCCATTGGCTGCAGGTGGGTCACTGCATCCCCATGGATCTCCATGGCAGCAGGTGGGTCTCTGCATCCCCATGGATCTCCATGGGCTGCAGGGGAATCTCTGCATCCCCATGGATCTCCATGGGCTGCAGGTGGGTCTCTGCATCCCCATGGATCTCCATGGCAGCAGGTGGATCTCTGCATCCCCATGGATCCCCATGGGCTGCAGGGGAATCTCTGCATCCCCATGGATCCCCATGGGCTGCAGGGGAATCTCTGCATCCCCATGGATCTCCATGGGCTGCAGGTGGGTCTCTGCATCCCCATGGATCTCCATTGGCTGCAGGGGAATCTCTGCATCCCCATGGATCTCCATGGGCTGCAGGTGGATCTCTGCATCCCCATGGATCTCCATGGGCAGCAGGTGGATCTCTGCATCCCCATGGATCTCCATGGCAGCAGGTGGGTCTCTGCATCCCCATGGATCTCCATGGGCTGCAGGGGAATCTCTGCATCCCCATGGATCTCCATGGGCTGCAGGTGAATCTCAGCTCTGCTGCCTGCAGCATCTCCTGCCCCTCCTTTGCACTGACCTCGGTGTCTGCAGAGCTGCTCCTCTCTCATCTTCTCTCTGTTCTTCTCTGGCTGCAATTACAACTGTGCAATAACTTTTGTTTTAGTCTTGTTTTGTCCTTTTATTTCTTCTTAAATCTGTTATCACAAGGCCATTATCACCATTCCTAATTGGCCCAGCCTTGACCAGCAGCATATCCATCTTTGGACCTGCCAGGGATTGACTCTACTGGATGTGGAGGAAACTTCCACAGCAGCTTCTCACAAAAACCAGCCCTGTCAAGGGTTCTGAAAAAAAAATAAAAAATAATTAGTGTGCATGATACATGAACAGAAAAGGTAGGGTTCCTTGAGGTCAAAAAGTACTTTTTATGTGCATGGAGCTGCAGATATATTTAAATTTTGCATTTACTGGAAAACACATGAGGAAAGACAGACTAGGCTTAGCATCCACTCATTCACTCTCTCTCTCTTTTTTTTCTTTTTTTTTTTTTTTTTTGCCATGGCAAATGCTTTCTCAGCAATATGAGCCATTACTCTTGTGCCCTCAGAGCAGCAAATTTAATTCACTGTCTTCAGACTGCTTGTTTTCAAACACTGTGTTCATAGTAAAAGCAAGTGATTATTGGGAAAACTGATTAATGGATTAGTATATATTTATGGGAAGAGTCATTTAACCTGGCACTGTGGGAGTGCTGTAGTGGAGCTGGATTGCAGGTTTCAGAGCTCAGGGAGTGGTATAAACACTCAGTGAATGAAGCAGTTTGTATGCTTGCATCCACGGTGAAGTTTATTAAGAATAATTAACAGTGCTTCAAAATAATCTTACAATAACAGTTTTCAGACATGTAAGTCATTAACTTTCTACTAAGCAAGGAGTGTGGGGCAAAAAGCCTGACACATTATTACATTCCTCCAACATTGTAGTTTCCACCATTTCTTTGAAATCCATACCTTTCATGTACAGTTCATTAACACTGATCAAAGCACCTAACTTTCTAATAAAGTAAATTTTTCCTTGTAATCATTTGTAGATGTTTCACTTCATGTGATATTTTGGATGTTCTTTTTTCTGAAATCTCATTCCTAATGTTTGGCTGTGGTCAGAGAACTGACATTATAGAAATGATATCTTGATTTACATTATTTATTCTATCTTAATGATATCCACAGCAAGTCTCTCTTTTATTAGTCAATACAAGATTTTTGTAACTGATACTGTACTTCAAAACTGGTACTTGCAAAATCAGCTGTTTGTCTGACTGCAATGTCTGCTAAAACACACTATATGAGATCAACTTTCAAAAGCAATTTCTGATCTTCCAATTAACATATTGCACATGCAAATCTCAGCAATGACACAAGAGTTACACCTCTCACTAAGCAGAAATGTGTATGGTGGCCTGAATTTTTATACAGAAAAATCTGCTTTGCACATTGGGAGGACTGAAACCCAGCTGTTCAGCCCCTCCCTCTGATTCATCTCTGCTTCTGGATGAGGATGGTAGCTCAGTAAATTCACATCTTTCAGTGCAGGATTTCAGTGGGGTTTGAGGATATGAATGTCCTGAACTGACACCTCTAGTATTGGAAAGTCAAAGAAACTTTAACTGGCTAAGATGAGGTCAACAGAATCAGCAGACAATAGTCTGGAGGTTTAATGGGTGATTATTAGGTAAAAAATAAAGACAACTAAAAAACATGCAGTCAAATGGGGATTCCTGCTCTTCCAAAAATTTCTTTACTAAAGATTTTATTTTTTTTTTTTTTAATCTCAGTGGTACTGCTGGGATGCATAGCACTGCAGGTCTGCATTAGAAAGGATAAGCATAGGTTTGATTCCTTCTCACTTCTAATATTTAAAATTACTTAAACTTTCCTCACTAAAACAGAGGAAGAAGCTCTTCATGTAGAGGCTGAGAGACAAAACAAATTTTGGGAGTGCAAAATGCAATAATATTTACTAGAGGTAGAAGAACAATGAATTCATTTTGAAATGGCACATTTGTTGACAGAGGTAACTACAAGTATTTTCTCTGTGCATGCTGAAGAAATTGTTATTTTTTCAAGAAGATTCTTTTTGTTATGCTTTACATACATTAACAACAGCCTTAGTAGGGAATCAAGATTTTTATGTCTACTAATAAACTTCCCCATTCCAGATTATCATTCTGCTGTAAAACTACCTGCCATATAATTGATTGGCATCAGAGAGGTTTTTCTGCTACTCCTCTTTGTGTCATTCTAGGGTGAAGCTGAAATCCTCTGCTTTGCCAGTGATAAAAACAGAGATTTCTTGAGCAGGTGTTCAATATTTCCATGAACTTCATCTATAAAATTGTGCACTGGGGAAAAAGTACGACAAAAAGAGTTATTGTGGTGTGCAGTGAGGTACCTTATCTCATATCTTATTTATCTCATATCTTATATTTTATATATATATATCTTATCTCAATATTATTTTAATATTTAAAATGCAAAAATGCACAAAATGTGTATATACTAAACATATACACTTATATGGCTAAAGAATTATAAGCCTGAGGGTATGAATAAATACAGAGACAGATACAGTAGTAGGATGCATTCAATAGCATTAATTATGTAAGGGCTGACAATACTTCAGTTATATCCCCCTGTTTTACTATGCTAATAACCTAAACGTTCATCACAAAGATTTTCCATGCATGCTTTCTGCCTGAAGAAATATCTTATTAATTATTACTGTTTGGTTGGGGGAAAAAAATTGTCTTCTTTGAGGTTAAGTGGGATGCATGCCTTAAAAGCAAAATGTAATGTCATTTTCAAATCAGATTAACCAAACAACAAACATCAAAATCATCCCTGAAGGTTGGGACTATGTACTGAGCTGAAAATAACCTAATTTGTAGAAGTTAGGGAATGAAAAATAGCAAGTAAACCTGACCACCAAAATTATATTCCAGAAAACCATAGAGTTTGGGCAAGCATTTAGGGTTTTGAAGATCTACCAAGTGGTGTTCAACGAGATACCATCCCAACACTAGGAGAGCCTTCCCCCCTTTGAGAATGGGCTCTTGAATCCTTCCTATAGACAGCTGGATGCCTCAGGAATTTCATTCTTTCTTGTTTTTCATTGAAGGCAATGGAGACAAGGAATTGCCCAGACTTCAAAATTAGAGCTATCATGGTATCTATACATCCAGGACTTGATTTATGCCTCCAGAAAGTGGTGGATTTTTCCTATAGCTGCATCACAGACCTATCTGGTATGTATAACAAAGAGCAGCGATTTTTAGAGGACTGAAGCTTTCTTTTTCCATCAGTGACTCCCTGTGCAGTCAAGCCAGAACAACATTGTGCTTTGCTGAAAGCCCATTTTAGGTTCCCAGCACTGAAGGAAGGTCCACATGTACTGATCATTCTGCTGAGACATGGATACAGACTGATCAGCTCTCCATGACTCAAGAGTCTGCAATAGAGGCAGAAAAAGGAAAATTTCACGGGCTGATTTCTTAAAACTGTGTTTCTATTTTCTCCATTTCTGATGTAAAAACACAATGTTGCTGACAGCACATTAACCCAATATGCAGTAGGATGTTTTCCATTTTAAGTTTGGGCTTCTTCCTTCTGAATTTGGTATGCAACTTGGCTTCCTATGTCCAGCATAGTAGAAATGCACACCAGAATAATTTTTTGTAGCCAAGGTGTTGAATTCCCAATGCCAGATGCAGCAAATACAGCAAAATCTAGACAAAGAAAGTCAAAATTTCTCACTGGACAGGACAGATGCCTGTAAGTCCCAGCTGTTCCTCATTTGACAGATGTGTTTTTTGAAACCTCTTCATAATCTGGGTTCTACTTTTTTTAGAGTTTTTTGGGTCACCTGTCACATGATCGTTCAGAACAACATTCCTTTTAAAGAATTTGGTATATGCCTAGAAACTTTTTAACATGGGAAGTTAGTCATAAAATCAAATGCTTTTGTACATCTATATTCACTGCAGTAAAGCCAATGTTATTCTGTATCACACAGCTGCTACAACTAAACATACAGAGATAAAAAAGACCAAATTTTAGAAAACAATCAGCCCTTTCCAAGATCCTGACAGTGTATGTGATGTAAAAATGCCAATTTCACTGGGAATTTGGAAGGGCCCCCATGACACAGTGGATGATTCTGCCTTCCAGATTCCCTTGGAGTGGAAGCCTCTCCCTCTTGATGTACAAAGAAAAAGACTAGGAGTTTTCAGTAGTTTCTACTCAACATGGAAATGGCAGATGTGAGTTTTAACCTCAAAATAACAAAATCAAGATGGAAAAGTAGCTGCATGCAGAACCTCATACACAGATCCTGCCCTGAAAAGAGAGATGTGAAGAAGAGTCATCTGCTATCAGCAGTGCCTTGACTGGCAGGCCACATCACCAGCAGAAGAAAAGAAACTACTTCTGGGCATCTGCTGAGCTTTCCTATTAAGGTCTATGTCCTTGCAGAGACCCAGGGGGCCCAGCCAGAGCACTGGAGCCCACTGTACTTCAATGTGAATCAGACATATTCACATTTCCTTCTCATGCCATTTGTAGGAACAGCTGGAAAAAGAAGTGGACATGAATTTCATTACTGCTCCAGCTGAGTTGTAGGGAAATAAATAAAATTTGATACATCATTTTAATAATATTCATAAATGTGCAGGCAAATGCTGGAAAACAATATTATGGTATTGGGATTTATTACCAGCCTTGCTGTTCAAAATATTGTGTACCATCACAGATTATCTCTTATTATACACAGAAGTCTCTTTAGAGCACTGTTTCTATATTTCTTGCAAATGGGAGACAGCTCCTTCTATGTCATTATTTTATTGATACAGAGCCATAAGTGCACTCAGCAAATGTCCATAAAGTCTCATTTCAATAGACCTTTTCTATTACAGGCTTTTTCTCCCATTATTTCCTCACACCTTCCATACTTAACTCTATTTTCTGTGATCACAAGCCTTTGATAGCCAAGACATTAAGGTCTATGATGTTTAAATTGTGCCCTTTTTTTTTGCTTGAAACATGCTTCTTTCAGGATGCATCAAGGAAAGTTAAGTCTTCATCCCTCTACTGCATTGCCATTTGCTGACCCCTGACCCAGAGTTCAATCAAAGTCTGTCCACAGCCTTTATAAGAAATCCAAGGAGGACCCCTTAGGAAAAGAAATGAGTTGCTTTTGGCAGAATCCTTTGTGCCCTTCAATATTTTATGAAGCAAAATTATTAGGCTCAACGTTCTTTAGTATTCTGCTATTTCAGTCCAGTCAGAGCAAATGTAAGCTACTTGTTGAGTCATTATACATGTTTTCATGACCATGGTGACCTACCAGACAATGAAAGCATTCTCAAGAGACAGGACTTAAACAGCATCATGACATAAGCAAAGTCAATTGCAGCTTCCAGAGCTACCAAGTGTGGCTTGATAACCTACAGATGAAAAAAAACCAGAAAGCAAGTCAAAAAGCATCTGTCAATAATCTAAGAGAGCACCACAAAAGAAAGAACAAACCACTTCACACTAAAAGAGAAGGATTACATTAATATGTAGCATTTATAATAATAATAGACCACTAGAAAATTAATTTATAAGTCTAGGAATAAAGTTACAAAACACACTAACTAATTCACCATTAAAAGGGTGATTTGAGTCAGCAGATTAATAGTGAATTTGATATATTTGCAGTATATGAGACCAATTCTTTGCTTCCTCTAGAAAAAGTCTGTATTCTATCCTGCTGTCATTATATGTGCAGAGCCAGGAGCTGGACTTGATGGTCCTTGTGGGACCCTTCCAACCCAGGATATTCTGTGATTCTTCTGTCCTCTCCTGTCTGAGGAATCTACCTCAGTGTGATACCTCAGGAAGTTGTGAAAAATATATTTAGTAAATACTCTCACATACTTTTGTGCATCGTCCTCAGCTCACAGCCAGCAAACATTTGCTCTGGGCTCTCACTGATTAGTACTGCCACAAAGCTGCCTCCTGCTGCACATGGGTTTGGAGTGACCAGCAAAGTGTGCTGATGAACTGCACAGGTATTCAAACAAAACACAGGGAAATCCTGGCTGGGCAGAGGCTGGCATGAGCAGAGTAGTTTTCACCTGCTCCCTTTATGCTCCAGCTATAAATCAGTGGTCTCTGAAGAATAATCTCTGCATTATGTCTCAATTGATGAAAATGCCTGCTGTGAATTCTCTAAGAAGCTTCCTAATTTCGTAGAGAGTTTGTTGCTTTTCCCACAACCCTTTGCTTTAATTTCTAATAACTAAATAATGTCATCAGGTGCATGGACATAGCTCCCACTGGCTTTGAAAGCAAACAAAGAGAAATTTAACCTCATCTATGTAAATGAGGCCTTGCCATGCTATGCAGTGCTGCAGAAACTAAGGCAGTTGTTCTAGCAAAACCCTCTATAGAAGACAACTTGTGCTTGATGCAAGAGAAAAATGAAATTGTGAGGAAGGGACTGTGAGGAATATGAGTGCATATTTACCCCTTTAAAAGGGTGCAGCCATAAAACCAGTGCTTAATTCAAAACCTAGGCCCCAAGAACAGTAAGCTGCATATTAAAATAAAATTTTTGGCAGTAAACTGATGAACTTTAAGAGTGCAGTGAACTGTGTGCCTTTTATATACATATTAATCAAAAAGCCTTTTGGTTAAACTAATGCTCAAGGTATGATTGAGAGATTCAAAAGCAGGAAAATAGCCAGGATAGGCCAGAATTAATTATTTTTGAGTACTAAACTCAGGAGTTCATAATATTGCATATTGTTCCTAGACTTATTCAGTACCAGTAGTATTTGCTAAAGCCTGAGGAAAATAGTTTGACTGGGAAAAGAGACTTTCTATTAAAGACATTATATTGTAAAGTTATTTATTAAAATTAGTATTTTCACTGTTTCCAACCTTTAAAGTAGCATCCCCAAAAAAAGATTTTGATTTCAGATTATCAATTGTCTGGGTAGGTTGAAAAAAGGATGTTTACCATAACCATCATGTTTACCAGAGAATAAAAACCTCCACTTGCTTTTAGTTTATCAAAAGAGATGATGGCATTTAGTGTGTGTTTACTTTCCTGTCCTTCCATTACACCCTCATTCTTGTTTCTGCATACTTAAATGTGTTTCATGTACCTTTCCACAGACACTCAGCTATGACCTCTGTTAGAGAAAGCCTATCAGAGGAGATTGGTTTATCCCAGTTTCATACATTCTTTTGAATATGCAAGCATTGAATGAAGGTGCTAATGCCATTAAGTGCCTGGCTCTTGCTCTGGGTGAAGCCTTGCTTCTGGAAACAAGTGGATTTACTACTGAGATAGCTTAAGCAAAATTGTATCTTGCTCGCTCATCTTTTTTCTGCAATATTGCTCTGTCTCAGTTAGATAAACAAACAGGATTGTTTTCCTCTGTTGGACAGGAATCCTGACATTATCTCTTTAAAATGCCAGAAGACATTTATTCTGAGAGACTTCTCTGTGCACAAATGTACTTAACTGGTAGTTGTAGCAGATTAATTTACATGTGTTCAGAGGCAGTGAAGCATGTGGGTGAGCTCTCCTCCTGAAGTTCATGTCAGCTGATAGACAAACACCTTCACTGGCTTTCTTTGATTTGTCTGAAATCATTTACAATTAATTGCTGCTTCTTGATACTCGTTGCACTTGCCTGAAAAGTTTCTAGATTAGATGTCTGTTAATTGAGCAGAGGGGATTTTAATGTGACATAAACATACTGACATATCAGATTGTAATTTAAGCATCAGTAATTTTGGGAATAGTCAGTAATTAGTAAATATATGTCCAATTATACAGTGGTAAGAAGCAGGTTGAAGAAATGTTTTAATTATTTCCTCATTGTTCTTTTGTCTTCTGTGCCTCTAACAGGAATACTCGAACTTGATCCTCCATCTCAAGCTTAGAAGCTTTAGTCTTGATAGTACTTTTAGAGTTTTCAAAAAAATAGTTAGAACTACCTTTTTTTTTGATAAGTTTCTGATAAGTTTTTAACCAAACATTGTGTTTGGAGGAAGAGGGTAAGATATCTTTCTATAGAATTTTCAGTGCTTGGAATTGGGAAAAATCAAGGTATTTCCTAAGCACAAAGCATATAACAATTGCTTTTCCCCCAGTCTCCCTCATGGTCTGTGCTTTTGTCATACTTTAGGAAAGGTACTTCACAATTTAGTGTTCCCACTGGAACAAAATACCCCCCACTACTCACTCTCTCTCCCACCTTTTTCCCCTCCCCAGTGCAGCAATTAAGTGGAGAACAAAGGAAAAATCCCAGGTTGGGATAAGAAATAGCAATGAGATAAGAAAACAAACAATAACATCAACAATATTAATAAAATATACCCCACAAAAGAGAGAGTACAGAGTTCAATGTGACCATAGCCACACTGCCCCAAACACCCCCTCCAAGCCAATATTGTTGAAAATATCCTGTTGTTAGGGGATGCCAAAACATGCTGTAGTCCAAGGAAGGATAAGTATGCAGAAAAAAATAGATTGGCTGTCTCTTATGTGAGTAAATCATCTTTTATAATAAACTCTAGATGTCACCTAGGTAAATGGGTTCCAAAAGAGAAATGATTTTCAGTGCAGACACTCCCAGGTTTTATTGGGTCCTGACATTTTCAAGTCTGCTCCAACTCCAAATCATATTCTTTCTACTGTATTCCCATTAAATCTTTGACAGTCGTAATTTTCCTTCACATTTTTACTTCCCTGGGTCTAAACAATTATAGGTCCTCATAAACTGAGATGACAGAATCCTAAAATGATCTCTAATTTGAGTAATCTTTCTCTTTTACTAATTTAAAAGCCCAAACTGCAGTCTATCATCTTATGCAAATTACATCATGTATGGAAAAAAATTTGGTATTAAGGGGCCATGAGAGTGACTGCTAGTGATTAATGAGTCAAATATTTGGCCATTTGCTGTAAGAGACTGGAATGTTGGTGCTAGTGGCTCAGTGGGCTGGGTGCTCTGCTAGGGATGCAGCTGAGACTGGAATTCCAGGAGCAGAAGGGTGTGCACACCTGGAGCTGCAAACTGGGCTCCCAGATAAGGCTGGAAAGAGGCAAATCCTGTGGGGTGGGCAAGTCCTTCTTATCATGCCATTGTGCTCCCTTATCTAAAGATTCCAGCTGTGACAAAGTCCAATCCAGACTATGGATGTAGGACTGAAAAGATGCCAGTGGAATCTACAGAGTGGTGGTATTTTTTTTCTCTGCCACTTTCTTTATCTTCCCACCCTCCTTCTCCCTATCTCTATCTCACATTTACTGCTAAATAAAAATCCATTCTATTGACGTTGGCATATGGTCTCATTTTCACTTTAATTTGGGCAGTGGCATCTCCCTAATAATTTTAATAATTGGATCTCTACAGAGGCCCTTTTATTATTGCATTCAGACAGTCACAAATTAGCAACTCTTTCTACCAGATAATAGCATAAAAATTCCAGTATACAATTGAAAATTATGTACAAACAAGTACAAACTTTTCATATCATTCTGGCTTTAGCAGTCACCCACTGCAAAATGCAAAATTATTAATGAAGTGAAAACTAAATTTATTAAAATAGTTTAATTTAAAATAGCTCCACATCCAAGCCGTACAAAGGAAAATCTCTTTTATCCTTTGCTTTGATGAATCTGGCCTGTGATCTTCTGCACTTCTAAAGATGATCAAATTGAGCAAAGAACCCCATGAATCCTAACACAGCACTCTGAGTGATGTTCTTAATGAACACAGCATGAGATATTTAGGCTACCTTGAGGACAGCTGATTCCATCTAGCTACTTGTATCTTCAAACAGCAATTTAGTCAAGATACACTGGGTCAGCTATTGAAACACTCATATAATAGTGCCTCCTATGGAGCAAACTATATTTGCACATTTTGCCATGTCTGACAGTGTTTCTGTCACTAGAAAGGGTTCAGTTTATTTGTTCTTAAATTATTTTATTTTACTATTCATTCTGTTTGTTGCTACTGTTATTATCACAGTTTTGTGGAAGAAAACTGACTGAAAAGAAAGAAGCAAAACAAAAATTCTATGTTAAGTGAAAATAATATCTATATACTGATCATGAATGGAAATAATAACTAAATAGCTTTCTGCTCTGTAATTTCTGCTGCCCATGGCATATAGCTACAAATCACTGAGACAACAGCATCTTTCACCATCTACTTCTTGTGTCATCAGTGTATTCATATTTCTTCTTCCAAGTCACCAGTTTCACTGTCCCTTCATTTGAAACTTGACTCACTTGCACTAACACAGGTTCTGTACCTTGTTCAAAGGCATTGAAAAATTTGGACAAGCACAAATAGAATAGCTACTCCAACTGGATCATTGTCCAGTTTTTTCTAAAAAAAAATTCCAATGTTTTCTAAGTAAAATTATTGCAAACAGAAATAAACTAAAAAATTACATCTTGGAAAGTTTAAGAAATACCCAGAATGACTCACAATGGTTATAAAAGGCCCTAATAACTGCTCTGGAACTCATGCCATGGATAAGTTTAGTAATGAACATCTGACTTGACTATTTTTAGGTATTGTTCTAATGTAAAGTACCTTTCCTACAGTCCACTGATTTAATTAATGGATGTTCAAACACCACTTAAGCTAGAAGTCATTGAGGTAATAAAAGATAAAGAGCAATTTTTAAAAATTGTACTTAGACTTGCTATTGGATTTGCTTTAGTTACAAAGCATAACTATGTTATCAACAGAGATTTGGCTGTCTTCATCACGAATTCAATGACTTCTGTCATGAGAAATAAAGTCAAGATAAATATATTAGAATTTGCAGTTAAGTAGATGTTTTTATATTTGTGGAGATATATTTTATCTTTTTATACTCTAATTTGTGGTGACAAAAGACTAGAGAAGGTTAGCAGAAGTTTGCATACCTGCTTAGGAGAAAAAAGAGAAAAATGCAGTGGGACATTATTTTGAAAGTCTTATTCACTGTGTTCCCAAAGAATTATAGCTGATTATCCCCCTGGAATTAAAGGAGCATTTACAATGCTTTTTGCAAACAGATTGAAGCCCCCAGTATCAGATGTAAGACATACCAAACCTACAAATCCAGAAGCTCTTTCCTTGTGACCATAGATGAAAAAGTCAAAGCAGTCACAGAATACCAAGATTATCAAATATTACTAATACATCTGGACAGGTATGTATTTATATATGCATAGGTAGGCCTACGTGTGCCTGGTACCTGAGCTGAACAGCTGGAGATAACTTTTATAATTTCTAGTCACAAACAATCTACTCACTTAAGGGGAAGATCAAGAAAAATATGTAGCAAAAATAAGAATGCATATTTTATCATGAATAAAAACGTTGAACTTTTGAGAATATATACATGTGTCACGGAAATAAGTAATAATGCATGAACACATGAGTTGTTAAATTTTTGGCTTTAGGCTCTGCCCCTCCCCAGGACATCCTGTAGCTTTGGATACCCACAAGGGGTGTCTATGTATGTATATATGCACATATGCTGCCCATCCCTGACTGCATTGTATACATGAATTATATGGCTTTTATGTTATGCAAGAGCTTGTTCTACCAAGTGGTCTACATACATATTCTGTGTGTGCAATTAATTACACAGACTATTTTGTCATTGTTGAATTGCTGAGGGGGAAAATAATGTTAATGAAAAATTCAATAATAGACATTACTGAATTTAAGGGGAATTCTGTCATACTCTTAATTTCAGTCCTATTTTTTTATCATGGGAAGGTACAAAGAAGAGTAAAGATGGTTTATTTTCCTCTAATTCACACAAATTCTTCTTTTTCTTCTGTACTGCAGTAATACTGGTACCCAGAGTTCAAAGAAACTAATCCTTATAACTTGCAAATACTTCTCTCCCACTGAACTCAATTGCAAAGCTCTGAGCTGAGTTGAAAGTGACCCAGCTGAGAAACAGATTACAAGAAAGAATGGGAGGAATTTTTCTCATAAAAAAAAGGACAGCAGTCGTGCATTAGAGCACACATCACGTTATTTCCTTTGTGTACACCTTGTATTTTAACAAGATGCAGAGAGGTAATTCACAGAGAAACTGTAGGATGATATATTAGCTTCTGGAAGGAATTTACAGAGCAGCTGTGCACCTCTTAGGCTTTCCTGTTTTTAAACTGCATTTGGCTCTTTCATGGTACACCACTGTGACAGGCTAGAGGGCTTGCTGGCTTTAAACATTTTGGGTGCAGGAGTGGGGAAGAGGGGCAGGTTGGGTCTTGCTCTGGTGAGGCAATGCCACACTCCCCATCCCCAGAGCCTGATCCCAGCCTGGCAGGGGCTGCCCATCCCTGGCACAGCACAGACAATGCTCCACACCCACCTCTGGAGCCCCAACCCAACCCCTGAGGGGCCAAATGACCCAAAATCCCACCTGGGGGAGAAGGGGCCAGGAAGGCCAAGGGGAACTTAACCCAGAACACAAGGCAAACAACTGTCTTGACCCTACCTCTCCTTGGATTTTATATCAGCTGAACACTGCTGGAACTCAGGAGTGGTAGCTATATTTGTTATCTTCTGTATTCTTTCTCTCTTTCCCTTTTATCTCCTTCTTCTAATTCCCTCTTCTTGTAGTTTTGAATAACTTAAAACTGGATGGTCTTGTGCTAAGTTGAATGGGCTAAGTTAAAGCTTTGTCAAGTGTTTTATGTTGATAGGATGCTGCTCTGAACTTCTGCCAAAGTTCTCTGATTTTCTGAAGTAACCAATATTTTTTGTTGTTGTTGTTTTGACCTCTTGAGAATATCTTGTCAGTATTTCTCTGTGCATCAGCCTCAGAGTATATAAAATCCAGAAGTCCTTTCAGAAGTGAGTTTTTGGTGCCCTACATTTTAATTGGCAAAGTGAGAAAGGTGCTCTCGAGGTGATGTATTTTATACAGAGGTAACTGCGAGTTGCAAAATAAAGGAAAAATTAATTTTTGGTCTAAATCAATACTGGCCAGCAAAAAGGCCCTGCAAACCCAGGTAAAAAAATTGGTAATCTGGGATACATATTTTTTTGAGGCTATAAAAATACTGTAAGATTACAGACTCCAAAAGGCAAGGAAACCTAACTATTGAAAATTGCCTATCCTTGAAGTTTGTATTTTTTGACAAGGAGTGCAATGCATGTGCAATATCAATAAAAAACCTAAATTGAATTCGCCACGCTATTTTGGAGCTCATGTTACAAGTCCAGCAAGTATCAAAAACGGTTTTATTAAATTGTCTAATGTTTTATATGCTATTAATAAATGAGCAAGGAATATGTAAAAGGCAAGACCACACTGAAGAAGAACACTGTATCAAGAAACAAGAAGGAAATCACCAGCCAATCTGCTGGACTCTTTGGTCACTGCAGCTGAAAGACTGATTTAATGAGTTCTTCCCCCAAACCCTCTTTTGTATCACAACTTGTCTGCAGTTTTAGAGACTCACAGGATGAGGAGCAATGATTTGCATAGAGTGAAATTTTTACTGCAACAGAATTATGATTAGTGAACTAGCAGTTGTCTGTTATTTGACTTCTTGTTTACTTTCCTCTTCTTTCTATTCCCCTCTGTCTCCTAAGTTAGGACCCACACTTTCAAGAGCCTTGTGTCAAGCAGGTTTTTGGAGATCTTACACCTGTGTCTTTTAATCCTTTCAGCATTCTTTTTGCCTGTTTTCAGAGCTTTCACAAGCAGTGAAAAACAGAATGCCTAATTCTGTTTTCACCATGGCTTGGCAAAGCCCTTAGTTGATTCCCCAGCTTTACATAAAACCTCCTGCTCCAAAACTCTTCCAATCAATTGGAAGAGTCCCACATGGTACCACAAACTACAGATCAGACTCTCTGTGGGGATATCAGAATGCAGATTATACCACATTTCCTTTTTCCCTCTGACAGTATCTAATTGCAGCCTGCCCTCAGAAAGCCATGTGTCTGGCAGCCCTAAAATAAACATTTCCTCATCTATTGACTAGTACTAATTCCTTAGTCTGTTACCTTTGGAAACCAATTACATTTCTCACATTTAAAGTCTTTATCCTCCACTTAGGCTGTTGACATACTGGAAAGAGTTTAGGGAAAAAAAATCACAAGTATTATGCAAGATCTGCAATATCCATTTTAGACTCTAGTGATTATTTTGGTTAACACAGAGAGGGATACCAGATGAATTGCTCCTGGTCTGCAGGAATGTAAGGAAGGATAAAATTTTTCATAGTAGAAAGTTCCATAGTATAACAAAATTTAATGACCATGAGTTTTACATTAAAAAGCTTCTCTGTTTTTTTAACACAGAAGGCAAGAAAGCCTTGGAAATATTGCTTAAAAAGCACAGACATTCTCAATTAACAAGAACTTAGACCAAGAGACAGCCTATAACCTGCAAAGAGCTGCTGCCCCATTGAAGGATTTAATTGATTAAATTCTATGACCTGTGTATGCATGAAATCCAGCTTACTGCCTTTTTTTAAAAAGCATGACAAATTTTTAAAACTACTGCATATTTTCCTACAATTTTTATGCATAAACACATCAAAATCAATACATGTTTTATTTAGGTTTCACTTTTATCAATTTCACATTTTAGTAGCCTGTTTATGTGCATAGGAAATTATTCATAGGAAATCAGGTTCAGGGTCAGCTCCAAAACTGGGGCAGCAAATGCACTCTCACAGGCACTGAGTCAGTTTTATGACCTGTCTGGAACTGTTAGTGTTACTCATTAATGCTCAGCAGTGCCAGCTTCATTGTCTTTCTTATTAATTTCTTTACCCAATACCACAGACACATAAAAACACCACAGTGGTGCTTTGTAATAGGTGATTTTCTTATTATTTCATAGCAGTACATGAATTTTCTTTTCCCACTACCAACTTAAAATTAGAACACAAAATGTACAAATCTTCTATGCAATTATATTAGAAAAAGAATGTTTTGAGTCAATCACTCTTTTTAAATAAAACAGAAACTTTTTTTTTTTTTTTTGGAATTTATGTTTTGTGTGCTGTTTACTCATATTGGAAATAATTTAATTTTCAGAAGTCATTTAAAAATGGTACATCCCATGGAGCCAAAAATGCCAAAATGGAGTGTTATCATGCTGTCAAAACACTTTATATTTTAGGCAGATTTTATATTCTCCCCTCTTTGCATCAATTAGACAGTAATGGCATTTCCCACTGAAACATTTTTTAGTAACAGATTCTACCTGGATTTCATAATATCACATGTATCTGGGTACAAAAGATCACACCAAGTATTTAAAAGCAAAATAACAAGGTGGGGTAGGGAGGAATTTTACAGAACCAAGAGTATGGGAGTGAAGATGTTTCCTTCCACATAATTTTTCTAAGATACCCTTACATGCACTATGCTTAGGCTTTTAAATAAAAATAAATTTTAACTATTTTCAGACTAGGACCAATCTGAATGCATGGACTGTGCCTCATTTGGCTCTCATTAATATCCTGAAGCCTTCTGTGTTTTTTTCATGGTGCTAGGGCGTCAGGATCTTAGAATATCCAGAGTTGGAAGGGACTTACAGGGATCATGGAGTGCAGCTCCTGGCCCTTCACAGGACCCTCCAAGAGTCACTCCCTGTGCCTGAGAGCATTTCAAACATTTCTTGAGCTCTGTCAGGCTGGTGCTGTGACCACTGCCCTGGGGAGTCTGTTCAGTGCCCAGCCACCCTCTGGGTGAAGAACTTGTTCTGTCATCTAACCTAAACCTTCTGTGGCACAGTATACATGTTAAAGACACCATGCACTACAGTGGCTGCCTCCCACTTCAATCACAACCTACCTGAACTAAGGAAAAACAGAATTTATTTTGAACAGCTACTCATTTCTGGTAACATTTTTCACACTGTTTTAGTGAGAGATTTTAGTGAGACAGAGTGGGATGCTCTCAGAGCAGCATGCTTGCATTACAGTTTGTAATTCTGTGTTTCATCTTTACATCACCCAGCACTTCCATTTTTCCCCTTCTTTTGAAGAGGGGTCTACTTGCAACATAAGCATTATTTCAACATATCACAGAATCACAGACTATGTTGGGTTGGAAGAGACCCACAAGGAAAAAGAAGGCAGAAAATGAGGCCCTTGTGTGCAAGTTAAGCACAATTCTGGCCCATTGCTTGTAATAGCTTTCTCTTCCTACATAATATTCTCCACTTTCATCATTTTCCTTTGCACTGGAAACTAAGAAAAAGTAGTTTTGAACATTTTTCATCCATCTCGTAGCCTTCACACATATGGTCCCTTTGTTACTTTTCAGTGGTCTCCTATTCTCTCTAGATATTTCTAGAACCCTTTTGCAGCCTTGGTACATTTGATTCAGCTTTCTTTGCTTCACTTACTTTCACCTGTGCTTTGTTTGCCAGCTAGATTCCATCCAGTCCTTTCAATCTATTCATGTTGTTGGATTTGGGGGGTTTGGTGAGGGGTTTTTTGTCTTCTCAGGGTGAAATGAATAATGCAAATTACTTTGCTGCTACCAAAGGAAAAGAGCTATGTAGCTTTAGGTTTAATTCTTTACTGCTTCACTTGCCTCCCTGCAGTGAAGTGGCATCTTTTGATGGACTTTTATGTCTTTGCTTTAGCTTAACAGCAGAATGCATTGGCGGCAGCAATTTATTAAAACATATTTTGATTTCGTAGCTCAAACAACAGAATAGAAAACCTACAGTTTCCAGCAATCATGCCTCTGTTTTCTCAAGAAAATGGCTTATTTGTTTTAGAGGGAGAAAAGGAATTGCATGTTAATGCAGATGTAGGTGAAAGCTATTCAAATTCCTATACAGTCCTGTACTTGCATTTTCTTTCAAATACCATAGCTGTGGCTAAGGCAATATATATGAAAGCAAAGACAACATTGCACATAAGGTACATAAATGCTAAATTGCTGTACATCCATTATACAACACATCTGGCATGAATGCCAGACCTGTAAGGAATACCTCTTATGATTAAAACATCTTTGATATATTATGTTACTAATATTTTACCACAGAACATCGTCTCTCAACTAAAAAGAAAAATGCAGAGTGCTTTGTGAATAGAAATAGGAAGTGGAACCTGGCTCCAAGTGCTGCCATTTAGAATTTAGTTAACTAAAGTAGTAGATGATAAAGTGTCTTACTGAAGGCAAGGCACCTGCCCAAATATATTTTTCTCTTATGTGGATTCTACCTCTCTGTCTTTGCCAAAACCTATTGTTATATTTTGAAATTCACTTTTGGGTGCTCGCATTTGGGTCATTTAATTTATAGTGCATTCACAAACTCTGTCCTCTGCCCTTTACTCATTACATCTGACAGTGTTCCCATCCCCAATCTCTTAAAATACTGAAAAAGATTAAAACGCCACAGTCAAAACTTTCCAGTACTGGAAAGACATGAAAATGGAATTTCTGAATGGATGTAAAATCCCTTATGCAAATATTTACACTGGGATTGGAGTAATGCCTTAGAAAACCCTAGTCAGACTACAAGAAAGAAATCCTTATTAAGGAGGAAGACAGAACTGTAGGGAAGATCATGACTTTGAAGAATAAATAATAAGTCTCTAAAATTACTGGTTAAGGGACATATTATGAAGATATTTGGGTCAATGCTTTGCAATGCAATTTGTTCAGGAATTTCTGCTTGTTTGGGGCTTTGTTTGCTTGTTTTTAAAAAAGGCAGCTAGTGCATGCTCTATAACATTTTAATTCTACATTGAAATTATTCACAGCAAGTTCTAGTGTTTTGTATTAGACACAGGAATGTATGCAGGCTGATCCTTCAATAGCTCTGCAGCATATGATTGAGCCATATTTGTGAGCACACAGCATTTCTTGACTTGGACTTTTATATCAGAATGAGATCATTTGCAAGTAATGTGGATTTCAGTCATGAACTGTGATCTCTTTAGGTAAGAATCCTTTGTGGACTTGGCTTCTAGGTGTCACACTCAGAAGTGAATGCATAATACATCATCTGCCCACATGAGCTCATGCACTGCTGGAATCAATATTTAATTATTAACATCATTGAATTTAAATTTTTTAGCTGAAAAAGGGTAGTGTAATTGAGATGTTTTCAAGTAAAGTAATTGATATGTTATAAGTATATAGGTATGGTGCCAAAAAGGCTGACAAATAAGGTACCAGGGAATGAAACAGACATCTTACAGACATGTATAACAGCCAAGTCAAAAGCTCCTGGCAATACTGCTCAAGACAAATTTTACATGCATTATAGAAAAATGTCCTGGTATACTTTAGAGAAGCTGGTGTTTAGTGATGTATTAGATCTGATTTGATTGATTTCTGTTAGGATTAGGAGCATACTGTGTTGCAAGAGGAAAACTGAAATACGTAAAATAATTTATACAGGCTCTATATTGAGGGCAGTTTCATTCATTGTAGAAATAATTCTACTCCTCTGCTTGAAACCATCAATTAAAATGGTAGCCATTATTCATGAAAATAAATATATAGAGTGTTAGTCATGACAGGAGAATGTATCATGTATAAGTGGTCAATAAATCATGCTAGGGGAAAAGTGATATGGAAAATGGTGGCACTTAAACTTTCAATTTTCATTAAAATTTTAACTTCAGCAAGTTGTTCAGCAGTGAGACAGTGTCTGCCATGGAAACTCATGTGACAACTTCTTTCTGTTAGAAATTTGGAAAAACTACCACCTCTGGCTCTGGTGACTTCCAGTATCTGCCACAGACCCTGCAAAGGGGCAGTGCAGGGTCATGCTCTCCTATACCCTGTCCTCACTCCCTCCTGGTTTTGAAACCTATGGCTTTTACTTGCACTCAGTTTGCCATGATAAACATAGGGAAAATTTGCTGGTGAAGTCAATATTCTTAGTGAAATAGTACAATGGAGAAAGTCTGGTGTATGACTTATTTTACTATGCTTTCTTATTTTTCTTCTCTCCCTTTCTTCTTGCTTTGTTGAAATACATCCTTAATCTGCCATTAGTAGGTACCTAAATATGTTCCTGTTAAAATCAATGGGCCACCTACATTTAAGTGATCACACTGAGTGTTTAAAACATTTAATTCCAATTGCTTTGCTTCGACAAGATCTCCAACAGAGATTAAATTTAGTGACAGTGAGCATACTGGCCTCTCAGACCCTGCTAGGGCTCTGTACCTGCCATAAACTGTATTTCTTATGCTATATTGTATGTAACACCATGAAAAGTTATTATGCCTATAAAGTTAGCCTGATGCCTTGGAAACCTGGGTGTAGAAAATCTTCAGCTAGGACTAGCACCACAATGTAGTTACATAGCAAGTGACATTGTTCTCCTCCAAACACTCTCTCCTGTCCCATGGCACACAATCCTTTTCTTTCCCCCAAGCAGAGGGGTGGAAAGAGGGGCCATAAAGATTTTTGAGGGTTTTTTTTCCCTGTCCTCAGTTCCTATCTTGGTGAGAGTGCAGAGCAATCAAGAAGATTGAGGGCTGCAGTGAGTGATGTCAACTGCATTTCTGCTCTCTGCTTCCACCTTCACTTTGGGAGGCACAGGTGACATGCATCATCCCCAGCTCCTCTGCTGCTAACCACTGCAGAAAGTATTCCTCAGCAGCACTTAGGAATCACCCTCACAGATAAAGACAAAGAAGGTGAGCAGAGTGAGATGGCAAGAGGACTAAACACCTTCCAGGTTTCAGACTGAAAAGAAAGACCCAATTTAGACAGTGAGAGCTGGGCCCTGAGTGTAAGAGTTAATGGTTTATGGCAGCAAGGATCGTTTGGTAGTTCCCTTTTGGCTACTTAGCAAGACTTAATCAATTTTCAAGTACAGCTTAATTTTATTCATTGCCTTAATGGTTTTTATTCAGCTTTAAATTTTCTGTCTGACATTAATCTTTCCTTAGAGTTTCATCTTTCAGAGGGTTTTTATTTAAGAGCAGCTTTTTAGTCTGTATTTTTTTTACCCCTTGAAATTACCTTACAGGTAACAATTAAACTGCTGCTAAGCAGAATGGTGTCAGGTTTTATATGCTGTACTGGCAGTAAAGCATCCCCAAATCCTTCACTGCAATTTACCTATCTTGAAAGCTATTGGATTTTACTTACAACATGCTCATAGCACACTGTCATAAACATGCTTTGCACTGACCTGCTGGCTCAATGAACCTGATGTGTTGGAAGAAATTAGACTACCAGTTATAGAAGTACAAGAGATATTTGTTCAGCTGCTACAGAGGAAAATAAAAGCCACATAAATTTGGTTTGTGAAGGCTATGTATTGCCATCTGACAGACAGGATAGCTCTCGTCCCTAGAACAACTCACATGATCCTTCAAGTGTTCTTAAAACACTGCAGCATGTTTCCTTTTCTAGCATGAAAGAAAAGCTTCAGGAAAAGAAGGCTTTCCCTGTGGATTTGTGATAAATGCACCATTAATGGTTTATGTCTATACAAGCACAAGTGCTTGTATTTGAATATTCTGCATACCCTGAAAGCTTCACATCTATAAATAAAATGTATTTTTATATGTAAACACATAGATTTACATTATATTTTCTTGTATCCTGTCTTAAGTTCATTTTCCTCCTTTAGAGTGGTAAGATGAAGACATATGACATTAAATTATATACTAGTCAGCCTTAAAAACAAAACAAAAAACTTCTTGCAATTCATAATCACTACCTGTGTCAATTAATCAAGGCAAAAACTATTCTAAATTACTGCAGATCTGCTTATTTCCTGAATTCCATTCAGCATTAATCCTTGCAGTTTCAGGTTATGAAGAGCTGTATTTTTGAAGCATTGATTCTTTTTAGAGTGATGTCATTTTTGTCAGGAATGTGAGTTACCTGTATGAAAATGTGGTCACTGGCTAAAGCCAGCTGGTCACCCCAGAGGTCACTGGGCTGGTGATGGTGTTTCTGATGGAGTCATGGAAGGACTGACAAGGTTGGGACAAAAGAAAATCTCAAGAGATGAGGTTGCTTGCTGTCTGTCACCTCCCAGCTGGTCTGAGGCTGGCAGGGCCTTAGGTGATTATTACTGAGCAAATTGAGTTGATTTGTTCTGGGTTTGGAGTTTTTGGGTTTGGAAATACAGCAAGCCCAGAGGAAGGGGATACAAAGAGAAGATCTATGGTCAGGGACTTGATTTTTCCTTGTATGGCTGGTGAGCCTGCACAGTGTCTTTCAACAAGCCATGAAGTCCAGACAGTCCTTTACAAATCATGAGCTAGGTGAATCCTTTGACATCAGAAGAACTCAATGCCTTCAAAGAAAAAACCTTTCAATGAATGTCTGTTGAAATTCAAATCTTAATTCATTCCAACTATGCTTGGGCCTCTTTTAGAGTCTCTTTCTGTGAACACTGAAGCAGCCATTGCTTGTAGAAATAAAAATTTAACTATACAGGTTCCATATTCATATCACATAAGGAATATTTTTCTATGGAGTGGGAAACTAATTTAAAAGACAAGGAGTAGAAGTGGAAATGTTCTAGTAAAACCTTATCTGTGCCCTGCAAGAGAAGCAGCTGAGCACCCACCAATCTATTATCAATATGTAAGAGAAACATGTGTAACCATTTTGTTTGACATTGAGGAAACCAAATAAAGATGCATAAATAACATATACATTCTGAAATTCTCCCTGCCATTTTAAAGGTGACTTATAACTGTTTGCTTGTTTCATTTCTGGAGTTTCTTTCTCCTTAAAAAGATGATTTCAAAAAGATTGTGGATTTTCCAAACCTGCTTCAATTAAAAGCCAGTATTAATAAGCAGTTGAACACATACATGAGCAAGATTGTCCAGGTGAGTATAGAGGCCTGTAAAGACATTTAAAATAATTCCCTATGCAATGTAGATGTGCAATTTGCACCCCAAGGGTAACTTCACAAACCAACAAAGTGGTGACTCAATTGAATGTAGAAAATGTCAGAGGAGGCACCACAGCTCCAGCTTCATTATTCCAAGGTAGATAAGGCACTTAACTGCTTGCTACAGAGTGATGCCCATTTCCTTTAGACATTCATCAGAGACTGCTTCTTATCCTCAAAGAAAAGCAAAAAATTGTGAGGCAGTAAACCTTCAGAGGTTTGAATACTCACCCTCTGGACTGCACAGTGTCTCACCCTCTTTTCCTCCTGTCTGGTACCACAGGAGTTTCTGAGGCTGCCAGCAATGATGAGCTTGCACTCAGCCACATGAGCACAAGGAATAATCTCCTGCTTTCTACCATTTTTGTCCCAAAACATCTCTGCTGAAGCAGCTCAGGGGTAGTGTGCTGGGGAAGTACTCTATTATCTTCTGATGATGTAATTCTAAAACCAAGACCTCCTTACCTCATCCAAGCATGTGCACAGGCTTGAACACACACCAGGTTTGAATGGTCAGGGGAGGGGGATCCATGTCCTTCTCACTGCTCCCACACAGGAGCTGTCACATCTCTGGAAAAGGCAGCAGTGCTTCAACATTACAGATAACACATCAGTCCTGTGAGAAGGCATCTGGTGCTGGGTAAAGAGCAAGGGCTGCACTGGCATTGCCAGTTCTTTCTCAAGCTGAAAGAATTGCACCCTGCTACTCCATTGTCATGCAGAAAGGAGCAGAGAGGACTGTGATTTGACATATGTATTCTGGGGCTTGAGTCTGAGAGTGCATGAACACTTTCACAGCCTGCTAATTCTCCTGGAACTAGGCAATGCCTTGTACTCCACAGGACGTGGAGCCTTTATTTACACAAATGTTAGTTTTTATGTTTTAACATAACATTTATGCCTGTGCAATCACAGAGGAGATTTTCAAGCCTGAAATTTTTTGACTGCAGATGAATTACTGTAATTACATCTCACTGGAGCAATGACAAAATACTTTCTTAGCTAGGAAGAAAAAAGCTATAAAGAGAAAACGTTTTTCTGTACCTGAAAATGAATCATACTTGTGAATAAATTCCCTGGACTCAGTCGAAATCTGGAAACATCAGGCGTGGGCAATATTCATGACTAGGAAAAAGAACAATAAACAGATAAGATACCCAGACAACCCTTCCTTTAACCAAATAAATTGTTAGTCTGGAAATTTATTATTCCTAACTGGGATGACCTCAACACAGCCATTAACACTCTAGAAAAAAAACCAGGGATGCTGCACCTCCTTACTGTGATTGACTCTTTTAGTTAAACAGTAAAACTGAAATCACTTGCAAAGTTTAATAGCTACTAAAAGAAATACCTAGAGGGTGGGATGCTAACAGAAAATTATTCTTCATATTTATTGTATTTTCATGGAGGAAAAACAGCTGTAGGATTTGAAAGCATATTTGTTGGGAAAATAATTTGCTAAAGATAGAAAACATGGTGGGGATTTTCAACAAATTCTCTTGCTAATAAATGAACACTAATGCTTAAGCCCTTCTAATGAAGATGAGTTTACCATGGAATAAAGTTGTCAATGATGAGCAGAAAATAGGGCATTTGTAAATACAATGTAACACAGAATGATAAAGCACATCCAATTTATGCAAAGATGTGCTTGCAGAGCATGATAAATAATATCTGCATAATCAATTACTGGAAGAAAGACAGACTGAATAAATTGTTTTCTGTCAATTTATGGAAAATAAGCATAGCACAAAAAAACAACAAAAAAGACAATTTGGCATTAGTCTTTTAACTAGATTGACAAGCACTAAACCCAAACTTACTAATGATTCAAAGGACACAGTATTTATAACTGTCTATTTTCATGAGCTATAGAAAATTTGAATGAGGGCAAGAAAAAAATTCCTATTTTTAAGGTAGAAGACATGATACACAATTTAATAATATATGTAACACATCCCCCTACCCCCATATAATATATATTTGTTTTACCTCGCATATAAACTTCTTTGGTTAAATAACACACATGGATTGAGAGGCATGGGAGAGAAAGCAAGAGAAAAATATATTTTAGGCTCATCAATAACTAATAATAATGGGATACTGTATATATTTGAATTATCTCTAGTAATGTATGTATTTGAATTACCTCTAGTGATGGCTGGATTCAATAATGGCTGGATGCTCCATCCACTGGTCTCAATGGAAAAGTTTTATCAAGCTGGTTGAACTAGCCTTTAAACAAATTCTGAAACTACTTTGAAACTGAATTTAGGAAAATTGCAAATTATACCATCATTCATTTGCAGAGTCATTAACTTAATGGTGCTAAATATCTCTATGATGCATGTAGCAGTTCCAGAAAGCTTCAGTAGCTGTTTAGGATACCAAGAATACAAAAATGAGTGATAGGCCATTTAATATCCAGATATTAGCTTTGGAAGACAATGTCATTGAACAAAAACAGTTCTCCAACCCCTCATCCTCCCATCAATCAAAATAAAAATTAAAATGCAAATATTTGGGAGCTGACAGTACATATAACTTTTGCCTGCAAGAATATCCAAATGATTTTTATAATCTGCACAAAACAATTTGATATCCAACTTGAAAAACATTTAGCAGTTTTCAACAGTCTATGCAAGATATTAAATTTCATATTGCCACCAGAATCACTCTCCATGTAAAGCTTTCAATGATGCCTGCAGCACTACATGCTCTGGTAGTAAATAAACTAGTGCTTTTATTTTGGTGTTATTTTCAGCCATATCAAAACCTTCCTTTCTATTTAGCCATTAAAAAGGTGCAGCCAAGTTGCAGAAGGATAAAGCTTGTTGTTTGTCCTGTTAATGTGACACAGCCCTAAGTCCACCAGCTAAGCAGATGAAAAAAGAAAATCAATAGTCAGAGGATATGACACTGAATGGGAAGTTTCATTCTGACTGAGAAGAGAGAGTGTGAAATCCATGTCCCAAAAATTTGCTTCTGACTCTGGGGTTCAGCTGGGAGTTAGAACCTATACAGTTGGCAACATCTCTCCTTTGGGGAATGCACTTCAAATTTCCATGTACTGCGCTAAAATTGGCATGTTTCAAGCAATCATATTTTGATTAGCCATCATTTGATTAATGGAAATAATTAGTTGTTGGGGGTCTAACTCTCCCCAGAGGTTTCACTTCAGCCCCAGAAGTCCTGAGGCACTGGTTACTCTTTGCCACCTGAGTGCAGAAAGATTTACATCCTGAAGCCTTTATGCCTGTCTCAGGGCACCAAGGCTCCACTGCACAAAGTTTTACATGCTGAAATGTGGACCTCACATAAAGATTGATGTACTGAAACCCTGAGGAACAGTTGTTGCTCTCTCTTCCCAGCCTTTTTTAAGAAGTCACACACAGAGATAGAGATAGGTGGGACCTGAGCACACACCTCAAAGCAAGTGGAGCAAGCACCCCTTGTTGGTCATATTTATAGGAAAGAGTTTCAGTTAAATAAACTGAACTCTCCCAAATGCTGCAGTTCTTGTGCAGTCTAATATGGCATCAAGGCTAGGAAAATAAAATGGCTTATGCAGAATGAGGGCACCAAACCCTGAGAGAAGCATTGGGAAAATTTCAGGGAGAATAGCTGTTTCAGCATTGTAAGCACTGAGTATTTGGTAATACTGCTGCAATGAACCTATACTTCAGGTGGAAAAAAAGGCACAAGGATATTTCCAATTAGAAAAGTCCCTTCATAAAATGTGTTTTTAACAAGAAAAAGTACTACACAGATTTCCAGCCCTCTGACCTCATCTACTTCCAACAAAGACATCCAGGCAAAAATATTAAAAGAAATAGTCCAGATTGAGGGTTTAATAGAGCCATTTGCTTTCTCAGATTTTGAAAGAAAAAGGTGAGAATTAAATTGTCATTAGCAATTAAATATATATTTACCAACACTGGTAGATGGGCTTTTTTTTTTTTGTCTAGATAAGATGCATTCTACAAATGCTAATAACTGCATGCTTACAGCAAATTGCACTAAGAGTAGAACATGTGAGGAATGGAAATGGTTCTGACTTTAGGGCATTCACCAGTGAAATACCACATGCATCCATTTTGCTGGTTCCTGTGAACTTCCTTTTGAACAAATCAACCACACAATCACTCAGGAGATGGAGAAGTGGGAAGTGGGAGTTAGAGGATATATTTTGTGATGTGGTATAGCACAGCAGTAGTGTTCTAATTAACTTTTTTTTAAGCTAATAACAAAGCCTACCACTGGCACATTAAACATAGGATATGTGAGGAAATAAATGAAAATAAGTGGGGAAGCTAAACATTGATTTCCTTTTATGTAAATCTGGTAATGATCAGTAACTCATGATGTGCTTCTCCTCTAAAAAGATGTGTGACCCAATCATTCACAGCCCTGTGCTGCCATAAAGATGGTCTGAAGCTGACTACCTGTGAAAACTCATGCTAGGAAATTTTAGAAGCAGCATAAAAAAGATTTTAAAAAAGAGATCACTCAATAGTATTAAATAGCCAGAATAGCATGAGTGCTAAATAACTTCATGTGCAAACATGATTTCTTGAGATCATGGGCATCTCCTAGCAGTAATTTTTGAAGTTACTCCCACAAAGAGGCATGATCATCTTAAATTACAGGCAGCAAAATTCTACCATCCACCTTTCAGCTGAAATGGCTGTAAATGTAATCAGCAGCAGCCAGATTTTAGAGTTTTCTAAGTTCTCTGTCCTATATGGAGGAGCAGTTTGGTAAGAAATGCTGAAATACACCCTTAAATGCCCTTCACCTGAGCTGCCTTGTGTGTTCCTTACCAGCAGCCAAGGACCTGGGCCATTAAGTTCAAAGGATATAACCTGCTTAAACTTTAGCATTCCATTTAATGCTAATTTACAGCTGAACTTTTGTGGAGCTACAAAAGCTTTACTGTCTTTATTAAAACCACATACATTTATTACATACTGAAACTACAGCAAGGAAATTCTGGGTTGAATATTTCATTGATGTAACTTTTATATTTTATTTTAAAACAAAAATCTTGGGGAAGTTTAGTGAAGGCAATGTCTCTGTAGCCTGCTTGAAGAGAGTACCCAAATACTTCAAATAGAAAATGGTGATTTTTGCAAGCCACTGAATGAAGTCTGAGGTAAGCTTCCACACAGGTTCTTTGCCAGAGTCTAAAATTAAGAAAACATCTTTCATAGTTTGACAAAAGGCTGTATAAATATTCCTACCTTGTCACCTACTTCACCATCCTTGCTGTTTTTCATGTTGACCTGCTCACACACATGATAACGAAGTCATTAGCTACATTTTCATTTACTTCTCATGCCTTAGGAGGTCATAGGTCTGGTCCATTAACACAAAGTTCTTCTCTCTGCTGCAATTTGCATGAAGTTAAGCAAAAAATGTTTAATGTCAGTATTTCAGCTAAGAAGACACGACAATTTTAAAAACAATTGTGAAAGAAAAATAACTTCTGAGACATCAAAGCAGGGATGTTTTCTACAGGAGAAGAATCCATAATGCATGAAAAAACCTGAAGGGATGTTAGGGATGTAGAGCCACAAAGATTCTGAAGCACTGCATACTATGTGACTGCAGGAACAATAGCATGTTGTCTGCCATGGGGACCAGTGTTATCAGATATATAGTTCTTCTCACCTGTGGCAACTTTTCTTTATGGTATAATGCTTTTCTTTATAATTTTTATCTCCTTTATAATCCTAAAAAGCAAATCATATGCATAATTTTATTTTTATAAATGAAACATTACCAGAAATTTCACTTAGTGCTTGTATACTTATTTTAACATACTGGGGAAAAAAAACAAAACCAGGTCTAGAATGTTTTGGTCATCTGTAAAGCAGAACAGCATATCAGCATATATTCCCTAGGAAAAACTGAAAGGGAATATTCCCCCACTTCCAGCAATAGAGAAAGGTGTTGTGTGTCCCCTCCCTGGAAACATCCAAGGCCAGGTTGGATGGAGCTTTGAGCAACCAGGTCTAATGGAAGGTGTCCCTGTCCAAGGCAGGGGTTGGGACTAGACAACCTTTAAATATCTCTTTCAACCCAAACCATTCCATGATTCTATGACCTCCTCACTTTTCTTAATGCATGGGAATTTCTCCATAGGCTTAGGGAATGCTACAACAAGGGACAAACTTACATGAGTAAGCTGAAGAATTCACAGCTGCTCCTAAAAATGTTGTATATAGACAGATGCTGCAAGGCCTCCATAAAGGAATCAGCCCAATTCTACAAATAAAATCTCAAAGCAGTGCAGAATTTATTCAGTGTAAAACTGATCTCTTCCTAAACAAGGGCCAGGGGGAGAAATGAAGACCTTTTTTCTTCCCTCCAAACTGCTATGGAAGCATTCTGATAGTCATGCAGAGTGTCAGAACTTCTGAGACAAATTATTTGCAGAGAAGGAACCATCCTTTTGCAGAAAATCTAGCACAGTGCTCATGCCATCTAGTCACCAATGTTAAATTTATAATGTTCTCAGAAAGTTTAAATTGCCTTTTTTTCCACTCACAGTTGCTGCCCTCGACTTTCTAGTTAGTGTAATTCATAGAGAAGCAATGGAGGTTTTGAAAAAGTAATAGTTTGAAAATAGATAAAACAGACTGAAATGGGACAACGTAAACACAATTTGAGATTGAATTTATGTGGCTAGACCCCCACACAGACATTTTAACATCCCTATTAAAAACAAACTTTGGTAGGGTAAGAATCAGAATGGCTGGATATACTCAATTATTTCCTGCAGAGCCCTCTTCAGTTTTGTTTCACCATATTTTCTGGAAATTTTTGGTTTTGTAGCATCTGATGCTTTTCCTTGTCTCCCAATAACCTCAATAGGTGTCACTGATACTCCCTCCTAACCTACACCTCAGCTGTACTTAGGCTCTGAATCTTCTGATTTCTCATATTGTTCGAGTAAAAACTGAACTTGTCCCATAAATTTTAATGATTGTTTAATTTTTTTTTTCTTTTAACTGCTAGCGCTTCCAGGATTTGTGCTGTTTGAAGTTGAGAAGTATGGACATGTAAAGAAAAGATCAAAGTACACTTCTGGTTAATAAAACTCAGCAAAAATTACTGCTCAAAATGCTGGCAAAATTAGACTTCATCAAAGAATCATGGATGGTTGAGGATCCAGGGGAAACATTGAAAATCAGGGTAGAAATATTTTTTTTCTAAAAACAGAGCAAGGAACCAAAATTTGGTTTTAGAAGGACAGCAGGGAAACATCTTACACATCATTATCTAATTTCATATTTCCATTTTCTCATTGGTTTAGAGATAAAGTATCTGAAAGCAGATGTGAAATTACATAGATTGAAGGCACATTATTTTACATTTGATATCATGATGCTACATAGTTAAATTACTCATAAAATAGAAAAAAACTACAGTCTCCTTTTCAAGAACAAGAAGAACTTTATAAAAAAATAATCTTAAGGTATAAATACTTATTTTAAAAACTTTATTTACATTTTACTTAGAAAATTCTGCTAAGGTGTGGTTTCTCCTATGTGTTTAAAAAGTTGTTTTTTATTTGAGTATGTTCTTGCATCAAAACTAGATGAGTACCTGGGTTACTCTTCCATGTTCTTCCTTACTCCAACAAATCCAGCCCTCTAAATATATTTAAAAACTTTTGTCTGCCTCTGCAATAGTACAGAATGCCACAAATAATTTCTGTCACCCTTCCATGTGAATAATCCAAATAGGACAAGGAGTTCAAGGAGAAAACACTGCTGATTTATAAAACTGTTCTCTTTCACTATTGACTGACTGTGCTGCCTCCAGTTCTTCATGCAAAATGAACCCTACCTGGCTTGGCTGCTACTGGGCACTTGAGCAGGTGTTTCATTACACTTGTCCCAAAAGATGTTAGCTTCTCCTCTTGATAAGCAAGACCCTGAGAAGTGAAATGGATTCCATCTGACAGGTGGGAGCTTTATTAAACTAGCCCCATAGGAAAAGTCAAGAGATGTGCAACAGTGTGATCACAAAGTGATTTTTAAATTGTCCAGTGCAGTCAGACTACAGAATTTGCACACAAGTGTAGGGCATGACTCTGAGCTTCCCCTGCAGAGAACTGGGGTGAGAATTCAGTGGCACTAAGTGCTCAGGGGTCTTCACCTCTTCAGATGAAGAATGAGAAAGCCAGGGGCATTCACTCAGAGTGAGTGAAGTTTAAACCCCCCACAATCTTAGCCTTGCCTCTCAAAGTGCCTGTGTGCTCCAGCTGCTGGGCAGGAGATGAACATAAAAATCCATCTTGTCCAGTGACAAATTCATTTTTCCTGGCCTGGGAAAAACCACCTTTCAGAGTCTAGAACATGCCAGAAAGCCAGTTTTTCCCTAAGAAAAGAAGAGTTATAAGAACAAAGAAGGTATAAGGTGATGCCACTACCTACCACTTTGCCATGTTATAAGGGGTTAATGTTTTCTAAATTAAGACAGTTGGTTTAGATGAGCAGTGGGGGAGGTGGTTATTTTTAGTCCTTCATTACATTTTGAACATAAATTTCAATTGCTGTCACTCAAACTTATAAAGATAGAATGATAGGTCTTTCTCCCTACCTCTTTCTTTGAATAGATTATGCAAGGGAATCACCCACTGTTCATTAATTTGTTATTTTCAATAATTGAGATTTACCTAGTGAAAAAAACAAAACAAAAACACCATAAGCAGACTCCCTGAAAATTCACAAAGCACCAACTCTCTTTCTGGGAGACATCATTGAGTCAAGGTCACCTTTCACTTTTGTTATCATTGTAAAGGATTTAAAATATTTTCAGTAAAGTTTGCAGAGTTTCTTGGGATTTGGCTTTCCAGTCGCAAGTTATGAAAACAAATTGCTTTCAAGCAATTGAATAACTTCCAATACCAGATTCTATGAGTAGAAATAAACAAACAGAGCTTTATACTTATTCCTGGGGAAGAAACTTATTCAATGGATATTTGGCAATTTGGATTTCAATCCCCTATTTTTTCTTTTTTCTGCTTTGCTCTCACAGGAAAAGCAGAGTATTTTTAACCAGTTACCCACTAGAAATATTTTAGAAACTGTGCTTTAGAATCTGGCACCTTTTCAAGTAGCTAATGCAGATGTCCCACAAAAACATATATCTGCTTTATTTCTTTTCTTCCTTATAATTTAATTAAATATTTCTTCTTTTTTTTTAATGTTGTTTTTAATTTTGCTGCTTCTTTTTTTTGTTTCAGTATGCAGTGCATTTCACATCCTCTTCCATTTGTTCCACCTCTTTAGCTGCTTTTTTGTCCCATTGTTTTCCTCCTTCCTTTTCCTCCACTATTTCTCTTAGAGTCAATACTTCACTTCTTCCACTCCATCAGTCTTTCAACTGACAGGCTGATATATTGATTTGAAAGGGCTCTCTAAAATAATTTCAGTACCATGGGAACACTCAGGTGTGCACGAGGCATGTTCATTTTCAACCCATGGCACTGTCACTGGGACCCTGAAACTGCTGGGGTGCAGTGACCATGCTCCACTTTGCTTCTGCAGAGATTTTTAGTTTGCCAGCTAGGCACAAATCATGTGCACCAGAGCCATGCCCATCAAAACTGTAGTTTGTACTCTGCCCTGCTCAAACTAGGGTCTGCTGCCAGATTGCTTGAAAGAATCTACAGGAAAGCACACAGCTGTGGCAGTTTCTAACTGAATGAATAATGCAACATCAACATCTGTAGGTATTTTTGAAATGCTAAACATCCAGCTATGAAGCCTCTGACGAGGACACAGATGGTGATGATGTTGTTCTTGCAGTGGTTCAACCACAAATAGTCAGAGTTTCAGAATCACACTGGACTCTTAATGCCTGAAACAATCCTTTCCTCCAGCAGCACTAGCTCTCAGTGCATCACAGAATGATAAATGCTCACTTTGTGGGCTGCATTTAATTCCAAGCTTTGTTAAGCTAAAGAAATCCAGTAATGAATATGGACATCTTCAAGCATGAATACAGATGCCAAAACCAGTTGATAGCACTCAGCAGGTGAATTTAAACTGACAATCCAAGCTAAGGTAGAAGAATTAAAATAAATTTTCCATTCAATACAAAAAGCATAAGTCCTGTGTTTACCTCAGGAAACCAAACAACTAAGCCAACTTTTCCTAGATGCAAAAGCAGCATTATTTCATGGGATAATATGTATTTTTCTGCTTTATAAATATCAGTATGCGTTGCCTACTGAAAAAACAGAAAGAAATAAAATGTGTCTCTGAATACAAGCAAATATATCTGTTCATCCCCCACTGTTTTTAGGACATTAAAGGAGAGCACAGTGTCTTATAATTTATTCTCTGCCTTACTTTTTTCCATCAATAAAAATTGTGTTTCAGATGCACTGAGCAAATAAAAAAAATTTTAAAAAGGCACTTTTGCTCAAATTAGAATCTTTCCCTGGATTCAGGAACAAGCTAAAAGAACTGAAAAGTCAACATAAAGTTAAGCAGTGCTGAGAGGCAGAGGAATTAAAAGGAGCTAATAAGGAAAGCCATGACTGTATAAAACAAGCTTCTGAGAGAAGGCATGATGTCACCAATCAGCTCCTGCAGACAGTTCCAGTCTGAACTCCTGATCCCAGACACAACTTATCTTCTTAGCTGGGATAGGCTCCCCAGAAAGATGGAGGATTAGTTCCTTTATGTGGACACAGCTGAGACAGTCTATTACAAATGTTAAAAACTGTGCCCAAACCATAGAATCATATTTGGAAAGCTTAAAATACAGGGAAAAAGCTCAAGATGCAAACCCAGAAGTTCCAGGAAGCCTGGAAGGAAAAGGATGCATTGCTTTAACAAGGGTTCTTGATTAAGCCTATGCATAACTTTATAAATAACAATAACCCTGTCTTTACAGTTTGCTTTAAATTTAGGAAAATATAGGAACTTCAGCAAAAGAAACCAAATAAAGAGCAGTTACCTTTCCTCTATTAATGCTGGAAATTCAGGATATTCAGAGACAGCTGCTCACCTCTGCAAGACTTGGAGTTCATAACCAGTAGTCTCTTTAAGCAACCAGCATAATTTCTTGGGGAAGGGATAAAACATTCTTATTCCTGTGAATGCTCTGTGGCAAAATCTGGAAAGGATAAGGCCTTTCATGAGCCACATGACTCTCCTCAGGAGCTGCTTGGCAGCTTTGTGATCTCGTGGTTTTTATCATGCCCAAACTACTTACCTGTTCATCTACATCCTGGTAAGAAACAGAGTCAAGTGCTTCTGCTGCTTGCTGGCAGACACATCAAGAAAAGCAGATTTCTGTTTTCCTTTTGGGTACTTCTTTTTGAGCCTGGTTCCTTCAAATCTTGGAGTCATTGGCAGAAGGCTGGGCTGGCTCTCAGACTGGTGGTGCTAGCTAAGCAGAGCCTGCAGACAACTCTGCCTTTATCCTTCCATCGGAGAAAGAATTTTGTTATACCTAAAATCATATTTGGAAAAAAAACTCCAAAAACCTGCTATTAGAACCACTTGGCAGAATGAGCACAGAAAAGGGAAGACTGAAAGAAACAAACAAGAGCACTTTCTAAAGTCAACAAATCCTACAGGGGCCTGGAGTGGGAGTCTCTGGGGACCACCAAATGGGCAGCAGCTCAGTGGTTGAATCTCCTCATAATATCACAAGAGGCACAAAAGTGTGCCCAAAATCCTCAGCTTCAGTTTTAAGAGTGAGTAAGTTGTGGTAAAAAAGAACCTCTCAGGTCATACTATCATTTTCCAGGGGGAGAAATAAAAATCTACTGTTCCTCCCATAGGAGAAAGAAAAACATTCACAGCCAAAGGAGAGGCAGCCTGTGAACTCTGAGGTTACAAAAGCTGTTGCAGCCAAGATTAAAACCCAGTAAGAGTTCTGCCTAAACAGAGAGGCAAAACTCAAGACCTCTGTTCTGCAAACTGAGTGACTATTATTAAAGCAGCAGATAGGAAGAAAACATCCAGGGATTGGAAATATGCATGGAGCATGTGTGTGTAGCACTGGCCAAGAGAAAGAAAAAAAGAAAAAAGTTGAAAAAAAAAAATATAATCATCTCTAGGATTCATCTTCCTACACAAAGAAAAATATGTGCACCTTGATGCACAGAATATTAGCATTTTGCACATGCAAGAATCTGAGCTTCAAACCAAAACACAGAGGGCCTCAGTAACTTGCCCAAGGTCAAAATCTAAAATCTATGTAAGGCTCTTTGATTGTGATTTGCTTTCTAATGTAGAGAAAACTCACATGCTGAGGGATGTGCAGGCATACAAGAATTCCTTCTACCTAATTTCCTATTCATATAAAGTTTAAAGAATCTGATCTCAGTAGATATTTGTTCACATCACAAAGCCACCATGTATTTTGAAGTAATCTGTTGGAGTTGGAAGACTGTAGAGGAAAGACCCAGAAACCCAGAAGTGAAACAGGAGACATGTTACAAATCAGGATCAAAGGATATGCTGGCAGATGCATTCAGGAACCTGAGATAATGTTTCCATGCTCTGTGAATATCTTGAATCCAGGATATCTGCTGTTAATATTCATATGTAAAGCACCTATCAAAAAGTTAATTATGGAATTATTACAGTAATACAACCTCAGCTCTCTTGTGAAATTTTACAACTCGTAAGGATTCTCTTTTTTTTTCCTTCCTTAGGAATCTTCTTCATTTCACCACATCTCCTTGTGTTGCTAAATGTCTTAAAACCTCCTGGTAGCTACTCAAGCACATTACTGTAACAGCTATGCAATCTGCTGAGATGCACTCAGGCCAGCAAGGACCTCACTGCTACAAAGGCTCCTGCAAATACCTGAGCCAAGCCTAGAAAAAGTCTCAGACACTCTTATTTTTAGCTACATAGTTAATTCAGTTGAACAGTCACTGGAACAAGATTCAAAATGACACATATTGGGAAATACTTTGCTGATGGTCAGCAGCCTCACTGCTGGACCACTGCCCCTCTGTAGTATGTGTCCTCAAACAAGCAGAGAGTTCATATATGCTATCTATTTTCTGAGAACGTAAAACCACTTGAACTTGCATATTTGCCACCCAAATTAATTAAATAAAACTCTGGTGTGAGGAATACAAGCATTTTTTTCATGACACCTTGATGCTCAACAGTCTGGCAACTGTGGTGCTCTGGCCAGTGCAGAATGCCTTTATCCATATATACACACCTACCTGCACATCTAAGTGTATTCCTATTTCCATGAGAGAAGCATCACCCTAAATGAGCAAGCTGATCTATAACAGGCACTGATACTGCTGATTACCAATGCAAAGCCTCAGAACAAAGGATCTGTTTGGAAAGATTATGATTTGTAGACTTAAGATCTTAGCAGTGTTTCAGTATGTTGAAGAACCTTACAGAGTGAGAACAAAATGTCTTATGAAAGTTTAAATTATGTAAAATACTGAGATGTATTATATGAGGCATTTTAAATAAGGGCAGAATAAAGGCTAAATACTTCTGAACTGTCTCAGAAAAATTAATCCTTCTAAATTCATGCACCATTACCAGACCCCGATATTAAAATGCCTCCTGCCTTTAGGCTGATGTGGTTATAATTATGCACTTGTTTTTATTCATATTCTATGTACTGTATGTATTTTTATGCAGCACCAATTGTGGTGGCATCCAACAATTAAAAACAGGCATAAATTAATCTCTCATTTACAGGGGAAACATCTTCAATTAATGAACTAAAGGACCTTCTACAATTTTTAATTAAAGTTCTGAATAAGCCAATACATATATAAATCTCATGAAATGTGAACTTTTCAGGAGGATCTTTTTAACAACACCTTGGAGGCCATTTTATCCCTGCTGTAAAAACAAGAGCCTAAGCTTTCTGTCTCCTTAACTGCTCCTGAATGCCCCAGGACCAGGCAATATCCTCCCAGCACCACTTGAGCAATAGTGAGTGTATTGACTTCCAGCCTCAGAAGAGTTATGTTCCATTTTTAGCACTCACTCCCTGAATGACCCTGGGACAGAAAACTGTGCAGTTTCTTTGTCTCACAGAGGTGCCACTGGGCTGAGCTGGGGAGTCAGGGGGAACACTGTGCGTTAATTGTAATGTCTTTTCTATAAATGTTATTACAATCACCAGGCAGCACTTTCCTTGGCAGCATTCATTCTCTACCACAGCTCCAAATCTTGGATCCAAAGCTGCTATTTTGGATATAGAGCCACAGAACAAATGAGAATTTGGGGCAAAACCCCCAGGCTTCTTTCTGGGGTGGGATAATTATAAAAGCACTCTTCATATTAATTAGGTTTTTGCAGTACCTGAATAAGAAACAGGAATAGTGGGTGGCTATTGCCAAATAATCTAAAATGTCACTACACCCAGCAGCCCAGCAGGCTTTTTCTTGTAGCCACTAACATGATGGCAGCTGAAAGAGACTCTAGAATATATAAACCTCCCAAGCAGTCATGCTCCCAGACTCAGCACAGAAGGAACTCAAACAAGAACACATAATGAAGATGTTGTAGTGGAAACAACAGAATTCAGAGCTCATGGCAAACATGCCCTAAAGGAGAGAGAAAAAAATTAGAAATATAGACACATTTCTAATACATGTATGTTATAGAAAACCTTTTCCTTTTTTTAGACTCTACCAGCCCCAAGGCATCCTTCTGATAAGAATGTAAGAGATTGTGGCAAAGATCCAGCTCCCAAATAGTTGGGAGCTAAACAGACAAGTGGTTGAAAATTCAAAATCGACATTGCTTTTAACTTGCTACTGACCACCACTTTTCTGCCTTTAAGTAAGCACCTGCTGTACAGATATAGACATCATCCTATGAATATTTGACTGGTGAATATCAGAATTATCAATATTTAATGTGGATACTACTCCTGAGAATGTTGCACTGCATAAACTGTATTGCAGACCAAAGTCCAATGTATTAATCACTTGGCTACAGTGGAAAACTGTGTCCATAACAAAATAATATGTAGTATTGTGTGTTAAGATTCAAATATACAGTAATGACAGCATATGTATATGGTGCTGATATTTTTTAAAAACCTATGTTTTAAATCTCCTTGTGGACTTTGGCAAAGCTGCTATCTTTCTTTAGATGTCGAGTGGCATTTCTATCATTACCTTTCATAGGCTAGGAATATTCATGTTGAAATGACTGAAAGCACTACTCATCAATATTTAGCTTTGAAAGACACATGAGGAGATTATCTATATTAATCTCCCCCTCAGAGGATCTAAGAGCACATTTAAAATTTTATAAATAGAGCTAATGTTTGCAAACCTAAATATAGATTTATCCTATATATCATGAAATATGTAGTCCCTATTCCAAGTCATGAGTAGGAAGTCTAATCAAAGATTAACCATCTTTCTTGGGACAGCCAATTAGAATATTTTGAGTAATTAATTCGTACACTGCTTCTTGATTACACCCTGCACAAATGCATATATGTGTATATTTCTGTAAAGACAGTTTTTTTTACATAAGGGAGAAGTATATTCTTTTAGTTATAACCATCCTAAAACTTAAGGGCAAAAATAAATTGCTCAGTAAAGAGCCATGTATGTCTCTCTCCAGTGAAATTCTGTATCTCTGCTTTATCAAAAAGGAACCACCATGTATAAGCAAAAGATTCCTAGAAATTTAATTAATAGTTCCATGCAGAGGAAATAAAACCAAGAAGTTCCAAAGCACAACAAAGTGAAGTGATGATAAAGGCAGATTTTACAGTGCTTCCATCTGTCATATACTTGCCATCCTGAAGTATATGATACCCTATAAATCTGCTTTTTACTTTAAAAGTTAAGAGTGTTCTTCTTAAATTGTTTCAAACCAAGATAGGGATGTATGTATAAATATTTGTACAAGCAGTGCTAAAGACAAAGGTTATATTGCAAACTTAAGCACTGAGATACTGATTAATGTCAGAAGTATTTCCATTTCGAATGCCTGACTATACAGCAGCATTTAATTTCATTTTCACTTTATTTTCTAGAACCTCTTACAACCTTACTCCCTGTTATCTTTAGCTCATTGTCCTGATGAACTGAGTTCCCTAGGTGCCAGACCTGGTTTATCTGATCTAAGATACCCTGCCCAATTAGCTCTCATCTATTTTCCAGTAGGATTTATTAGCTGAAGCATAATGACACACTGAATGCAATGCCTGGCCAACCTAGAAATGAGGAACAAAAACTTGTGCCTCACTGCAAAAGGCTACATGAGCACACATTTTGTTTCCTAAATTCTTACCACAATATTCTCTGTCTTGGGTTATCACTCCTCAGCTCTTCCACACATTTGAAACCCCATTCTCTTTCCTGGATTCTATCTTAATTTCATGCATAATGAACTGAGTAGAGGGTTATCATTTAATTTCAGTGGACAAGCAATCAGACATAGACATCATTCCTGCAGTAAACTTCATTCTGAATTTCAGTGGGAGGAAACTTCCACAGGCCAAAGTTAGACATTGCTCTGGAAATTGCATGGGGATAAGCTACTCACACAGCAATGTGGTAACATTTTCCCCATGGAAAGAAAAAATGGCATATTATCTCTTAAAATAGGAAATTAGTATCTCCAGCAGCACAAGGCACAAGCAGTCCAAGGTAATTCTTCCATCTTGGTCTCCCCTGTGCTAACGTTATCAGGATTTCTAGATGGCTCTTCTTGTTTTAACTTTAAATGAAATAGGCACAAATGCAGTGCTTAGTCTTATACCTGAGACTTGATCTTGTAAAAAGCTGGAAATCCTGGACCAAAGTAGAGCCAAAGAGCTCAAAACCCATTGAAAGCTTTTACATAACAGGCTTTTAATAAGTCAAATGACTGTTTTTTCTTGTTTCTGTTCTGCAGGAGTCACTGCTTGAAAATGATGAAGGATATTAACCAGAGCTGGGTATTTTTTAAGGCATTTCATGAGTTGTTTTTCTTCACAGAAGTTACTAGCTAGAGTTTGGCTGAATATGTCAGGTTTATCAGACCTGCTACTGACCCTAGCAGGGAGGGTTAGATGCAAACACTCAGGAAAAAGCCCTGGACAAGTTTCTCACCTCTGAAACGTTGCACATCCTGTGTTCACCAAGCCTTAAATGTTTTTTCATCCTTTCCTGGAAACTCAGGAGACAGGTTCTAAATAAAGAAAACTACACTTCTCTGGAGTGTGGGTAAAGTTCCTCCCTTCTGACTGAGGATGGTTGTCATGCAAGGTGAACACTGTCTAGAGGATAAAATTGCATCCCTGGACACATATGAGAGGAATCTGAGTCTTGAAGAAGGCCTGCATGTTTCTGGAGGCATGGTCTCTGTGGTGATCAAGCAGAATTGGTGCTTTCACACATCTTTAAGCTTTCTGCCAGGAAAGGAAAACTCAAGATCACAGTTTGGGCTCCACAGTATGCCCAGGATTTCAGTATGAAAAACAGCAGCTGTTTTTTCCCTATTATAACTTCCCAGTTGGCAGATTTTAGGCTCAGAGGGCCTTCAACCTGGGCTTATGCCAACAGAAGTAGAAACAGTTGATTACAGAATAAATTCCCCATCCTACAGATAAAAAGCTGTATTTTATCAGAAGGGATTCTCACAGACAGGGGATGACAGAGACAGGTTCTCATGCTTGGCTACACCGATAACTCTTTTGGAGGAGTCACCTGGCAAACTGTGGATGGTGCACACAGTCCCCAGCACCAGCATCACCCTGAGGCTGCTCTCAGCTGCCTGAGCAGTAACTCTCCTCAGCTCTGGGCTCCTGCCCCAATTCCTGCTGCTCTGGGCTCTCATCACCCTAAATCTAGTCCCTATATAAATCATGAAAGCCCCCAAACACATACTCAGGGGTGCTCTTTGGTGACACATTTTGATTTTTTGGGATATTTTCAGTCATTAAAAACCTCATTTTTCTACTATAGAGCTACTCTAAGCTCCAACACTCATTACAGACATGAGCAAGCTCCCATGGAAGCCACTGGGATTCTTTCAGTTGCCTTCCTTGTGCTCAAATCAGGACCCTGAAACACTTATAATTCTAAAAATCACTGTTGTACCCAGTGAGGATGCTTTTTTCTGTATGAAGTATTCATAAGAAAATCTTGAACTGTATTTCTCAGTGACTCAATAAATAACTCATGTCAGGTTTAGTGCTTTTGGGTTGTAATTAAAGATTAAAGACATTCAACAAAAATGCCATTGCTTAATTAAAATCAATACAAATCTTTGCACATTAAAATATTTGCCTGTTGCCTCTCAGACTTTATTCTAAGTATATGATAGGATTTTTCAAGTTAATCTTACTTGAAGCAAGCAGGAAGCTCTTTTTCCCTGGATGAAAGCTTTAGGAAAAAAAAAAAACATTTTATCTTAATCTTCACACTGTTAAGAATTGTATTGTGTATTTATTCTTCAAACATATGGTCCTATTGCATTATTTAATTTCATTAGAGATAATGGATAAAATGGACACAGGCTGTACTCTCCTACTGCTTGTATTTCTTTGTCTGTAATGCAATAGAGCATTATGGACTGGACCAGCCTCTCCAAGGGGCTTTCAGGTCCCTCTAGAGCAGTTTATTGTTCTGTAAAACACAGGTGTACTTAATACCTACAAAAAAAAGAAAAAGAAATTACCTCACTCTTCCGTGGGGTGTGTCCCCCTCCTCCAATGTGTTTGATGAATTACACTGTGGAGTTCTCCTTGCAGAATTTTCTGTTTTGTCACATGCTGAGCAGCCACATGCACAGTGAAGCAAAAGAGGGGGTGCCAAGAAGGAAACAGAAACGTGGAATCCACACATTCCGTCCCAGTGATAAATATGAAGCAGGATCCTGCCATGAGCCAGGTTCAAAGGAACCAAGTGATGTCTTCAAGACCCTCAAACAATGAGTTCCTGGGGATTGGACAAGGAAATGGTTTGGAAGCTCAGTCTAGATAACCTAACAGAAAAAAAATGTCACATCAACCTTACTTTATAAGCTTAGAAGTCTATTCCTTTGCTTTCTAATCCCTGGGTTTGGAGCTGTGGAGACAAAAACAAATGGCAAATTGTGTTTAAAAGCACCTTCTCAAGTAAATATTTGTATATCTTATTTTCTGGACAAACAGTACTTAGACCTGTACTGAGGTAAGAAGCAGCAAGGGAAAATGGGAGTTTTATAAAACAAAACTTTGTAAAATCACCTCTGTGGACCAAAATATTTTCACAGAACAAATAGTTCCTAATGTGGATTTTTTCACCACTATGATTACATCATAAAATATTCCTCTAGCCTACTTCCATTTGAATTAGCTTTAACACTGGCATCAATATAAATACTCCAGTAAAATGCTTAATTCTACTCTCCTGTAGACAAGTCAAGGCTTTCTCAGTGTTTATCCTGTCCTTGATTTCATTTTCTCCATTATTTTTATTTTCACATTCAAGGAAGTTCAAATAATTATAAGTTAGTCTTTTTATTTTGTATAGCCATGATGGAAAAATTCAGTAATATGATAATTTTTCAGGTGTTACATATATTTTGATTTCATCGCATGAAAGGTGAAACTATTATTAATACTAAATATTTTGGCTCACCCTAGAAAACTATATTAAATTTTTCACTTTAAATGATGGTATGCTGCATTTTCATTATCTAACCTTTGCTTCTTAGCATCTTATTTTCCTCATAGGCTTCACAATTTTGATACCTTTAAAAGCCTTTGATCTGCCTTGCACCTTAAAATATTTAAACTCTTCTTGATTTGATGTAATCATTCTTGTAGTGTTCTTTTGATGTCTTCATTGTATTCATTGCTTTGCTATATCTATTTTTGCTTTCAAAGAGTCCCCTTTGTTCAGAGACAGATATTAATCTCCCAATGCTATTTTCCTGGCATGATCATCTGCAAAAATATGCATTCTTTATTTTTAATTTGACTGGCTTTTAGATTATGCCAATTCCTAATACTTACCTTCATTCCATGACATCCATGATTGCTAAACACAATGAAAATGCATCCTCTTATATTTGGCACTTCTCAAGATTGCTCTGACACCAATAAAGGTTAAATAAAGGATAGACTCATAGAGCAGTAGAGCAAGAACTTCTTGAAATATTAATAAAATATTTTGCTTCTTTTTTACACTGTGCTGTTATCTGGTTGATATGCAGATACTTGAGCCTTTTATGCTCTGCCAGTTTTTTTTTTCTGCCTCTTAAAAATTAACTAGGAACTATGCAGTGCACTTCAGCTTTTTAATAATGTGAGTGAAAACAGGGCAGAGAACTGATGGCAGCAATCTGGCCATCAGACCTCTCTGTGCACTGCAAACTGCACGCTTAGACCAAAAAATTTCAGTGGCATGATACTTTCCTACCAGACTTTTAATTATAGGTGTTGGCACATAGCAGTATGGTTCCCTGATGGCCTGGTCTGCTGTAGCTTGTAGCCCTGTGGAATTTGCTAGAGAACATTTCTGGGATGCTCATTTCAAGTCTCCTGTGTGTATGATAAAAACTTCTTACCAAATGCTCACTGTGCTTGATTAGTGTCCAGCATCCTGCAATAAAGAACCTCTGCTTTCTACTACTCAAAACTGTGTTCAGAAAGTTTCTATCTGACCAATTCTGGTATCAACATCCATGATGACACTAGGATTTACCCAGAGGAAAGAAATCCCCAGCTCGTTCGCTCATATAGCATTACCATCCATGGTTATAGGCAGATCAAAATGGATTTACAACACAGAATCTGTTCTCATTCACTGGTCATAGTACACCAGAACTATTTTCATTCTCACTGAAAATCCTCTAACAGAAGCAGCCATATCTTTTTAGGGTTTTGATTATTAAGTATCTCCCTATAGCTGATCAGAGCTCCTAGGATCCAGTAACTGGATAAGAATTTTAGCTTTCATATGAAAGAAATTGAAGCTTTTTATCCCCCATGACTGTCAACAACAGCTAGCAAACACTCTAACCTCATAAATGGAGGCTCAAATAAGACACACCATGAATTAATCATTTTATAGGTGTCCATTTTCAAGAGCATTGCACTCTTGGGAGACACTGAAGAAGTGATTTATGGCAATAAAATCTGCCAGGACACCAAAACCTTTGCACTTTCACCTCATTTTTGAAGTGATACTGCAAGTCAAGATCGATGCATATTCCCCATGTTTTAAACTGCAGAAGTTCAGCTTCCAGTACCTGTCATTCAAAATTCCCCAATGGATCAAAGCACAACACACATACTATGCTTTCCCCAGGCAAAGGCATAATTTGCATGAGAGGGGTCACACTAAGATTTTATCCCCCAAAAAGACAGAAGACACTTCTTTTGTGATTTTTTGGTGACAATAAATAAATAAAATGAAAATTGAGAGCTATCTTGAGTAAACTATCTGTGCACCTTTCAGTTATGTAACCCCTCCCTCATATGTTGTTCAATATTAGTTTTATCATAAAAAAAATATAAAGGACCTTAGAATCCTGCCCTTTTCTAAAACTAAATGAAATTGGTACAAATGCTTTGAAAATATCTTCTTTTCCATACAAAAATTAATCTTCACATTCTGTATGTCAGCCAATTAACCCTCTTTTATAATTTCAAGGTCATTATTCCCATTTTAAAAAATATTATCTGTGAAATAAAGAATATGGTGGAAGTCGTGCTGTACTTTTGCAGCAGTGGGTAAAATGGAGGCTTTCAAGGCTTTAATTTTCAAGGCTTTAATTATTTGTGTGACTGTATCTCTGCATTATCTTCTTAAATAATATTGGGAAAGGTTAACTACTGCATTAGCACTGATTTTTAGAAAAAAATGTCATTTTGGGAAGCTGAATGGAGGGAAGTAACGTCAAGCAAAGTCAAGATGAAATTACCAACAAAGAAATTGTCCTTTCACTGAAGTAAGCCCCACAGACATTGTAATGTAATTTCTTGTTAATGAAAGCATTAATAGAACTTTATCACAGAAGAACCCTCTGAATTTTAAACTATCATAGATCGTTGTTCAAACAGGGTATGACAAAACCATTTTATATTGATTATATATTTCATTTGCACAGCTGGATGCACTAATGAAAGATTCTGAGTATATTTCCCAGAAACTCAGAAACAGTAATTAAAATAATTAAAATCCTTTCCACAGCATAAAAATTCGACAAGTGTAATGTCATTTGCAGATCCATCATGAAGACCTTGGTGATGTAGTGGGGGTTTTATATGAACATGTTTGCTGAACTCAAAGGCTTGAGGCATTGAAAATATATATAAAAAAATATATTGAGAATATTCTTTGCCCCGCTTCTTTGCCTCCCTTCTTTCTCATGTACCCAAGGGCTGGGTGTGAAAATTGATCTAAAGGGGTTTCTGTTCCATTCCCCCATTGCTGTTAAGACAAGAGCAGCCCAGGCTCACACTGCAAGGCAGCCCCTAGCTCCATGCACTCATCCCAGCACTACCAAGAGGATTCCCTTTGCTGCCCTGAAGTTTATACAGGTTCTTCATGAGGAACCCAAGGGCCACAACCAGTCTCCATACAAACATTAGACATTTATTACAAGTGCACATAGCCATATTTGGCATGCAGACGGAAAATAATGTATGGTGGTTAAAGTCCATTAGCAGCAGCAGCCAGCTGCTCTGCTGCTCTGTCCCCATCCCTTGGATGCAGGGAGAGGGCAGCTGGACACCACATCATATGATTGAGCAGGTCCCATCTGGCCCTTGGGCTGCACATTACATGCCCCCACTCCACTGTTTGATGTGCTGAACAATCTCTGATTTCCTACTGGGGATGTAAACTGATAATGAGACTGCTCTGGTGCTCTAAATCTCAGTAACATTTTCACAAAGGCTATTTTCTGGCTTTTTCAGTTGCCTGAAAGGGAAAGGAGTATAAACACTAGAGGAGAAAACAGAATTGCTGTGTAAGTTACAAGACAAACACAAGCTGCTGATTCAAGAGACAGTGTAAACCAGTTACAGTCAAAGAGCAATTCTGTTCTCTTCTGATGCATGTCATGTCAAGTATTTATTTAAAATGCTCTTCAGGTGGACAGGCTTAAAGAAAGTGGCATCATATTTTAACTTGAGAACAGCAGACAAACACCGAAAATGCCACACCAACATTCAAAGAGCACACTGCACCATGTGACCTTTTTGTGTGCACAGTTTGCCAACAGATCTGCTTTCCACCAGCTACAAAACCAACAATCTGTTGAATGCACCATCAAGCAATCCACCATCACTTCTGTTTTCAGATGTTATGACAGTCCATACCTCCTTCTCTAATTCTCACCCAACATTTGGGCTATACCATAATTTCTAATTTTCTGTCAGGCTTCATGTTATTCTACTTTAAGTTTTGTAAAGTGTAGTATTGAGAAACTACAAACAGCAGGGGCCAGGTTTTAATAAGTGTCTCTGTTACCATCACTTCAGCAACGTGATTCCCATTGCTGTAATCACAGGGGGTCTTTAACATGCCTTCAGGGACACATAGTTAAAGTTAAGAAAAATGTCACAATTATTAACTGATTACAAAGAAAGAAAAGTAAGGAAGCTGTTTTAGCATTGCTAGAAAAGTACTCTCTTAATTAGAGCATTAAAACATTGTTATATTTCTCTCTTCAGTACCAAGTGGTGGTGACATCTATATTTATAGTGGGTTGAATGACAAGATGCTGACCTTTATTCAAATTTGTGGGTGAAGATTCTCTTACAAAATACAAGAACTCTCAGGACTTTTTTCAGCTGTTGTGCATACCCTCCCTTGTCTCCTTCCTCACATCACAACTATGACAAGTGGGGGCATTTCACAGCCCCCTTCCTTAAGCTGTAGGTGCTCCCCCATCCAGTGACACCCAGCAAGGCACTGGCACTTTATCCTTTTTACTTCTGTCCTAAGCTGTTCACCATCCTAGCCAGATAATCCAGCTGAGCTTGACCACCTAATTACAAACACATGTAGCACTTGTCAGGCTTTGACTGGCAGTAAGGAGGGTAATCTTTTCTCTAGAAGCCCCTAATAAACACAATAGTAAGTAAGCCACAAGCAAAAATCCAGGAAAATTAAATTAAGTTTCTTGTGAGCTCAGCAGTGCAGCTACATCACTAATTTAGTTTGTTGTAGAGTTTCTTTTGAGGGAGAGTCTGTCTCATGTCCATACTTGGTGTCCCCTGATATTCCTTAGCCAGAAAACTATCATCCCAAGCCCTTTCCCTCCTGATGGAATCAATAAACATAGAACATCCAGGTCTGTCTCCAAGGATGCCCAGTAAATCTCAGAAAGGAAACCAGTGTGAAATTCATGCTGAGAAAGTGCAGGTTGCATGCAGGTTTAAGGGACATAACAACTAAAATAAATCTAACCCCACACCTCTTAGTAAAGCAGAGGAACATACTGAGCAAATTCTGCTCCCCCCTATTCCTTACAGAATGAATTAAATTACTCAAGAAAATTGTGTTGAAGTGGGAGAACAAAGTGGAAATAGGAAGTTAAACACAGTAATAGATTCTCTCTCATTTTTGTTAATAGTTCCATAAAGAACAAAACTAATAGTCATGTCATGAAGTGGGGAACAGGATGTAGCTCAGGGAGAAGGAACACAGTCACCTGAGTGAATCAACTGAATGTGCCTCAGGTTGAGTGGCTGCCCTAATCCAATGCAAAAGCACACAGCCCTTTGGGGAGGAAACACTGAAAAATGGAGCTCTCTGAGCACCCATACAATTTAATTTTCACTGATCTCTGAGTGGTGTCTAAACCCAATATTTATTACTTTACTCTAGGAATTGAATTTGGTCCTGTTACTAGTAACCAAATCAATTCATTTTTCTTAACACATATTAAAGCATAATAATTTAAAGTCTTTCACTGTTTCCTTGGTGAAGCAATTGTTGAGAGCCCTCACTGAATTCCAAACTCCTCTTGGAATATCAACCTGCAAATTTTGGTTATAAACCCACGGGGCTTTATTGCCTATCCAACCACTTACTAAGGCTATACAGAATCTCTGCATGCACACTGCCAGTGCACTCCTCCCCTTTGAGCTGCCACACTCTGGAGAACTCCAGGAAGAGCCACTTCCTTCTTTTCATTTTCCCATTGCACCTAGGGGTGCCACCATGTGCAGAATGGCATTTACTGAAGGGTGGGAAAGCTTCAGAAAGCTAAAGAGACCTCCAGGGTGAAAATTTCCTGGGAGACATGATCTGTGGATCAGAGTAAATTGTTCCAAATATTGCACTCAGTAATTTGGATTTTATTTTCAGCATGAAAATAAAAAAACCTGTATGAAATTTTATGTGTCTATACCAATCATGATTTCAAGGGTGTCTTGCATGTGAAAAGAATCTAGGAAATTAGAGGAAAATTAAATTCACAGCTGTTGTTTTTATGTAAATAAATATGGAATTTTATAGAAACCCAAGCATTTTCCATATCTTAGACTTATGCTTCTCTGTCAGAAGATCAAAAGATTATCTCTCTTAGCAATAGGTGTTAATTATTCTAAATTTTATAATTATGAAAACATTTGTGACTACCTCTAAATTTTATTAAAAGCTAAGGCAAGTTTTTATTAAATTTGTAATGAAAATATCACCATGATGAGAGTCTATATTAAAAATATATGTCTACAGCAGTACAGAAATTTCTGACCTACAGTAATTTAGATTAACATAAATAGTGGGAGTAGAGTAACCTCTTAAATCATCAGTTGTCTGCCACTAGTTTTGGTCAACTCTGCTTTGCAACTTTCTGGCAACAAAGTTACTTGGAAGATTAAACAGAACTTGCAAAACAAGGATTCAAAAGATAAAAAAAATAATAAAAGTAACAGAAAAATTACCTTAGGAGCAAGTAGAAAGGAAATGGACTTTTTGTGAATTTCCATGCAAGGAAAGACTCGGAGTATTACACTGATGCAGAAATTACAGTCAGGTACTGTAAAATCATACACAGGAGTGAACTTTATGCAGGTCCTGAAGGAGAGTCAATATTGTAAAATACAGTGCAAGGAAAAAAAAATATCTGAATCATCTGGAAAGGACAAAGTTTTCTCCCAGCCCCTGTGAGCACTGCTTACCTGATTGATGTGTATCCATGCTTCCCCATTGCCTAAATAAGTATTCCACACCTTCATCAGGCAGGGCCAGGAGATCTGGGAGAAAAGGAGTATTTTCATCCATTTTTGCACTACGTTTGAAAGAGGAGGACAGTGATCTGGCATTTACTTCAATCCCTCACATCACAGATCATATATAAAAATAAATTCATCAACGTCATTCTACAAAAGGCAGGACATTTTAGCAGAAAATGCTGTTCTAGCTGATTACAGCACTAGTTTAATTAATGTAATATGTAGACAGGACAGCATCAGGATCAGTAAACAAGCTGCTACACTTAACAAGACTGTATTTTGAAAGTGAAATATGCTTCTAGTGTGCTAATGATTTTTCTTATTCTAAGAATGATGACACGTTCAGAAATAGTTTTCTGTGTGCAGTTTTGCTTTGCCTTCTTTATATAATTATCCTTACAAGTTCATCTAAGTTATTATTTAAGTAATTACACGGAGCACACCTTTCTGGAAAAGAGTAGCTGACATTCCAGGGCTGCATAGATCAAATTAGATCTCAGCTGCATACATCATCCAGGAAATTTCAGCATTTGCGCAACACATTTGTTCAGGTGGAATTTAATTAAACTGAACAAATTAAAGCTGACTACTGACTCATTTCAGAGCACTGGAGCAGAGACACAGACAGTGACACTGGAATAAAATTTCCAACCATCTAGGACATTGTCATCTCTCAGTAGCCCTCAATTAGCCATTAATAATTTTGTGAAATTTAAATTTGATTTGCACTGCGCTAAAATCTGAGAAGAGAGACCTGTTGAGTTATGAATTTCAGCAGGTCTCTCAGAGTGTGGAAACACTTAGGTACACACGTTTTGAGCCCTACAAGCAAATTGTAAGCACACTGGCTACTGTCTATATGTACATGAGTACCTAATCCAAACTCCCTTGCTGCAATTTCAGGCCCTTATGTCTGCATATCCTCATGGACATAAAAAAAAATTCATTCCTTTAAATCTTAAAGCTATCTATGTATTTTGAAAACTGCCCCTGTGTGTCTCTTTTATTTTCCTTTAGAAAAAATAACCCTACTTCCAGGATCTTTTCTTTCAGGTGGCTCAGCTCCTTGTCTTCCCTCTGGAGCTGCTCAGCTCTGCCCCAGGTCTGATTTTAGAAGCTGTGCAATTTCCAGAGTAGCTCACAAATGCAAAAGAATTGTCTTACAAGGCTGAATGGCCAGAAACTTTGCCTCATAAAAATGAAGGTTAAAAGACTTTGGGCTCTGGCCTATGACAGGATATCACCAAAATGCAGGAACTGCATTACTGCTGTAGTAACTGAAGAGTAGAAATAGCTTAAATATTCCACATCTTTCCTAGAGAAACAGATTATACAAAATAGCCTTGATATGTTCCTATAGGTTTAAACATTTAAGCATATTCAAAACAAAATCTGTCTCAAAAATGCACATTTTGAAAGCAGAGGGAAAACATAAATCACTGTGATTGCTAAAACAAGTGAAAAATAATGGATGAAACTAAAAATAAGTATCAAATAGCACAGAAAACTTCAACAGAGTAAAATGGTGCTCAGTAAATGTTCACAACATTTAAATAGCTGAGGATGATTTTCCCTTTACTGAAAAAACCCCCCAGCCCTCTATGGAAATGACTGCAGGAAAAAAACCTAGTAAGTTTATAATCCAAATCACAGCAGAAGGAAAGAATCAGAGTTGGCATCATTAAAGACATATGAAAAAAGAAATGTTCTGATCTGCTTTTGAAGACCAGGAGCACATAACTAAGGCAGATAACTCCCAAAGTTAAATTTTTCCTACATCCCAACAGAGCCATCTTCTGTGTGATTTTATCATCTCATGTGCAAAACCACAGAGGCTGTTCATACAAGTAACATGGGAAAAGCACAGACACATCCTTTGTTTTACATGGGGGAGGTCTGAGGAACCTCTCTGTGTGCTTGGAAAGTTTGGGCTCAGCCTGGAGAAGAGAAAGCTCTTCTATAAGGAGAGAGACCTTTTGCAGCCTTTCAGCACTCAAAGGGGGCCTATGAGAAAGTTGGGGGGAGAATTTTTAGCAGGGCCTGCTCCAACAGGACAAGGAGAAATGGTTTTAAGGTTTAATGGCTCTAGATGTCAGAAGAAATTTTCATTATGAGGGTGGTAAAACAGTGGCAACTCCTGATTCCCAGAGGGTTGGTGGATGCTCTATCCCTGGAAACATCTGAGGCCAGGTTGGATGGGGTTCTGAGCAACCTGGTCTATTTGAAGATAACCCTGCTCATTGCAGAAGGATTGGACTAGATGGCCTTTGAGGGTCCCTTCCAATCTAAACCATTCCATGATTCTGTTTCTAGTCCTATACTTCACGAAGCCAAAAAATACTCATTACATGAGGAAGAGCCTAGGGCTACTCAGACAAACTGTAAACCAATTTCTTTCATTTCAGTTGTAATTTAACTGTGCAGAAACCAAATAAGACAGAGTTGAAGAGGTGGTCAATATGAAAAATTTTCTGTGTATCTTGCTGACTGGAAGGTAATAGAGCTATCACCTTCTTTTTTACAAATATTATTTGTTACCATCTTAATTCTATTAGATTTATGAATTGCTCATAAGCAAAATCTCATTTTCTTTAATGCATTTGCTATGTGTAAACTCTCCTGGAACAGTTTAGGAAACTCATTTTCAGGCTATTTTTGGTGAAATATTTGGTTTATGTGTTCTCAGATTTGATAGTGGGTGCTTGCTGGACTGCTTCGATTATTATATTGGCTGACAATCTTTTTGTAAATAATAAAAAATCCTCTTCCCATCACACCCCCTTCTCTGGCATGTCCAGGAGTAATTTCTAGATGCACAATTGCTCCATTTCAAACAATTACAACATCTGAGACTCGTGAACATTTGTACACTTAACCAGGAGATTCATGATGTATGATTAGTAACCCACTATGGAGCACAACTGTTCCAAATTTGACCCCTGTCCTCAGAAATGTACTTGTACTTATGAATTGGATTTAAAACCTTTGCTATTTTTGAACCAGCTATGGACACTAGCTTGGAAACTATTTTTACTGCTGCATCAAAGTACAAAATAAAAAACCAGGGCAGGTGCAAATGCTACAGGCATGATGTTTGGCTGGGATAAATCAACAGATTTCACACAAAGCTGGACTCTGACAACTGCAGAGATTTGGCCAAAGTTATTGATCAGACAGTTAATAGATCTGAAATTTAAAAATTAGGCAGGGTCTCCACCACTTTGCTTTTAATATTAATATTTTAAAGGCACACAAAACAAGGCTACAATTTTCTCAGATTATCAGCAAGCAGAAAAAGAATGATACCTATGCACAGACATAAAAAGAATAGGCTGGATCCCTTGATTTGGTAACTGGCTCAGAGTTTAGAGCACAAGAATACTTTGTAAATGAAACACACACATCCAATTCTTTGCTAAGAGAAGAGTGAATTAAGGCCACCAATAAACATAGAAGAGATTTAAGAGTTTAAATATTGGCAAGTGGTCATCTCTGAAGACTGCAGAGATCATGGAAATACAAGCTGTGCAAAAGCTACCGAATCTATACCAAGCCCCTTCCTAGATTCTAGAAATGCCCCTTTTAAACTGTGTATTCTCCCCCACAAAAAGCTATAATTTATTATATGGGGGAAAGTGCACTTATTTAACATTAAATGATGTGAAAATAATAGAATTCTAAATTTAAATTTTAAGCATTTCAGCAAAAAGTTGCAGTGTCATGTAAAGTCCTAATTTTACAAAAATTTCACAGAACTTGTTACCAGGTACCTTTCCAGCACAGTTAAACTGAGCTACACAGAATAAGTGATGCCTGCTTGTAAGAATTTGCAAAATTATCCCTAAAAGAGACAATGTGACAGGTTTGGAATTCAGTGTTAAATGTCACCTAATCAAACATTGAAAATCTACTGTAATTAATAATTCCAAGTAATGAAGGAGTAGATGATATTGCTCAAGATAAATTACATTCAACATGCAAAAATAAAATATTAACTTGAGTTATTCAGCACAGTACAAGTGACTGAGTGAAAATGCACCAATCAAGGCAAGCATTCAGGATTCAAACCCAAAAGAATTTAAATTAAAGGACATTAACATTCTTTTGCTGAAGGTTTTGTTATTTGGGCTGTTTAAAATATCCACCATTTTCCCCACTACATTCTATGGTTATAATTCAGCACCCAGAAAGATTTTATCTAGGTTTTTTTTCCCAATATCAGCTCCAGTTATTATTTTTAAGGAAAGAGTGCAGGCACAGGTGTCTTAATTGTCTAGAATTTCCATGGATCAGAAGGAATTTTTCATTGTATCATGCACATTAACATCCTTGAAAGCTAAACATATTTTAAAAATCTTATTTCAGTTTTTTTAGAGGACATGAAATATAGCTGTTGCTTTTTGGAATAAAGCAGACATCCAGAGCTTCTTGTGCTATGAAGCAAAATCATGAAAATGCTCGTTCCACAAATATATCTCCTCATGAGAACAGACATATCCACCATAGACACCTACCTTTTGGAGCTGGCTCTACATCTTTTGTCTTTTAAGCCTATCCAAAATTGATAAAGCAGGGAAAGAAGTGGATGTCAGGGAGGAGTTTCATTTACATCTGTTCTTGCCCAGCACTGACTCCAACAGAGACAATATGTCACCAGTTTAGGTTTGACAAGCTCTCTGGTTTTTTCCATTTCTGCCTGCAAGAGATTTGGACTGTTATAGAGGGCTAGAAAGCTGTAACTCAGTTTCCTCCAGCCACAGGATGAAAAGTTGCTTTGGATGGTGATTTACATTGAGATTAATCAGAATCATGGCCATGGCAAATGGTTATCCTGCTGGGTTCTAGTGATTTAATTTTACTGCACAGAACAAATCAAAGACAACTGAGTTTGTATTCTTGGTACTCTTTGGAAGTGTCCTGATTGCTGCTATCACACATTGGCTGCCCAAGTCAAAATGATTATAGGGCTGTTTACCATGGCTGGGTGCTCAGCCTTGTGCCACCATCACGAGTCAATTTTTAAAGTGCTAAATAAAATAAAAGTGGACAATTTGGACCAGGAGCCCAAACATCTGAGGAGCCATGTGGTGCCTGGATGCAAAGCTGTGTTTTAACACAGGATACACGTGTGGGCAGCTGCACCATTTAGCTACGGGTCCAGGTCCAGGCTGAAACACCCCAGGCTGGTTTGAATGCTTCCTTCCAAAGTCCAGCGTGATGATTTTCAGTTGCGCCCATTTTTTAACAAAAGCAAATGCAAATGAGAAGCTACCCAGAAATAGCACTGCACAGCAATTTTCTATATAAATGTATAAAGCAATGGAAACAGATGGTACTGTTTCAGCACTGTCAGAGAAAACCATTTGGGTTTTGGTGGATACTTCTTTTTTATTTTTGATGGTATATTTACTCTGTCTATTTTCATTGCTGAGTTCTTTCAACACCTGTATAAAATAGAAATCTACCCTAAGTGAGAGCTGTGTAAACTCGTCTTGGAAACAGAAACAGCTTTATCAGTGCTGATGCAATTTCCTGACCAGTGATGTAAATTGTACAGCACACCTTGTTTTGATGGCAATCAACAATGTTCACTTGGTTTCTACTTCCAGAAAGAGGGATTAATTTATGAAGGATCATTAGAAGCCATTTCCAAAAGCATAAAGCCTCCTTCAATTTTTATGAGGCAAGTTTTGTGTTCAAGGTGAGGCAACAGATCATTTATTTTGATGCTGTATTTCACACAGTATTTGTATTCTACATTTTCTACAATATTTACAGGAAAGGCCAGTATGGTGATATAAATTCAGGATACATAGCCCAGAGAAGATTAATTTAGACCAGGCTTGGGGCAACACATAGCTTATACAATTTACTGTCACCATTTCTACTGAATCTTTGCTGATTAATTCAGCTGCAGGAAAAAAAAAATAAAGTGACCAACGTTCTTTTTTTTTTAAGGGAGGAGCATGATCAAGGTTACTGGGTTGTACTCTGATATTGTACAGCTGTGAAGTAACACCTCTAGTGTCTTCAGCCAGTAAGAAACTTGCCAGTTAAATGTTTTCATCAGAAATTGCTCATTCATGGAGACACTCAACCACTAAAACCCACCAAATATCTCATGCCCAGAAGAAAAATTTATGGCCATGATGAACAAAAGCAATGTAAAAGGCCAGCTGTCTATTTTTGGCACACAAAGAAGCTGATTTAATTTTGAAGAATGAACCTCAGTTTTCCATTTTCCAAGTGTCTCCCACTGGCTGTTTTCTCTCACATTCTGCCAGTCTTATTCTACCTTGCATGTAGTGATTACTTCCCAGAACAAACCACTACTTGAATCTCAGTCTCAGGAGAATAATAAAATGAAAAGCTAGAAAGTATTTAATCTGCTTGCTCTTCTTTTTCCTACCCTCAAGTCCACTGTATTGAATCTTTTAAACAGAAAATTCTCTCAGAATAATAAAAACATTTTCCTTCAAGCAGAGTTTCTCTTTGGACAATACAAGTACATAAATATGCATCTTTTTGAGAGAGCACTGAACACCAATTTTGACAGTATTTCTCAGTGTTCTCTCCACTGTACTGCAAACATCTACACTGGATAGATGGACACAAGGTTTTTATCATAAAACAGTTTCTCTGTATCCATCAAAGGTAAATTAAGAGCAATGGGAACTATTGTAACAGTTTTCACACCAGCTCAGATATATAATAACTTTGGCAACTCAAAGAAAGGGTCATTGGGTTGTGAATGACAACCTGAAAGCTAAATCCTGAAAACTGGGAGGGTGGGAAAAGTAAAGGGGAAGCGAAGAGAAAGAGAACAAGAACTCATGTTCTGTTTTCCTTAAAGACAAGAGGAAAATTACTGAGTTCAATGTAGAGCATGAAGGAGGGAAAATATCAGAATTAACTGAAACAGAGTAGTTAAAAATCAAGAAGTGCTCTTCTCTGGGATGCAAAAAAAATATTTAAATTTTATAGTACTTTCATAAAATGTGGAGCAGACATTCTTCTTTTGTTTGATCTACTTATAATGTGATGTCTCCACAGCAGGATCGATGGGACCTGGCCCAGTCTGATCAGATTACAACTTCAGTTTTTCCATTCTACAGTAATTATCAATGAACCTTATTTTTCTGCATTTATGATAGCACAGTCTTCTGGACTGGTGCTGCTAGTAATAACATTGAAATTAGGAGCTATACATTGGAATTGGGTTGCTGTTGGGAGTCAGTTTGGAGAGCTCCATAGCAGCCATGGGGAGACAGGAAATCCCATTGGAAATTCACTGTACAGCCATTGCTTGAGACAAAAATACAAAACCACAAAGCATTTACTTGCCAGTGAAGGATGTGATTAAAATTATATTTCCATTGAGAAATGAATAAGTCCATTATGCTATTTTCATGTATCAAAAAATGGATGACTGTAAAAAGACTTTGTTGACATAATGCAATCTGTTTACCTGATATTTACAGATAAACAAAATAGACAAGAAACTGGAATATATCGGTGCAGGTCATATGTTTGTCTTCATCCACTGAACATGATTTTTTGTGAATTTGTTGATAAACTATTATTTCAATAATGAAAAACAAGTAAAAACTTCCCCCAAATGAGAAAATTCCTTTCCTACTTACTATGCAAATAGGAACAAACTGTATTTTCCATTTCTAATTAAACCTCTACCTGTTCCTCAATCAGGTAAATTGCTAATCGCTTTTTGCTAACATTATTTTTGGGGCTATTTTGAGAAGAACTATTCTGGTTGCTATAATTAAGACTTCTAAAATTAATATTTAAATTTTATAAACGCTGGACTATGACATCCTGAGCAAATGCAAGTCTGATTGCAGAGCTGAAGTGAGCTGTTATGTGCATTTGACTTTCTGTTATCCTGCAGTCTGCATCCCTCTTCACTCGAATCCTGTTAAGTTCTGAAGCTGATTACATGGGTTGGTTTGTGACTCAGACAGCCAACCCTTCAGGCACCTAAAAATAATGTTCTGTTTCTTTTGTTAAGGGGAAAAAAAAATGCCTGTACCACTTCAAGCAACCTGAGCTAGACCTCAGAGTGCAAGCCCAGCCTGGTCCAACTGATTCAAAATCCTCACATCAAAACTAAAGTACTACTTTTTCAGTGCTAAAGGCAGGGAACAGAAAATTTGTGATCTCACCAGCTGAACATTGAGTTGAGATGGATGTCAGTATCTTGTCAAGTTTGCCTGCAGTTCTGGTCTTCAGGTCTAAGACTCTCCAGGCTTTGATACCAGCAGGGAATTTGGAGTGGGGAACACAAGAAATGAGTAAAGTAATTGCTGAAAAATAGCAAATGAATCCATCACAGGTCATTATGTGCAGTGAGGTTATGTTTGGGAATGGGGGAGAGAATTCAGTGTGCATATAAAACCTAGAATGACAAGGTTTCTAGAAAAACAAGGAGAAATGCAAATTACTTTAAGGAATGTTATGTTCAGTTCAAGGCAGAGAGTAGGTATCCATTACCTCTCATGCCACTGTTTGAAGATCTTCAAGGAAAGACTGGACTTCTTCAGATGTTTTAAAGGACTGATGTTGTAACATTTTTTTCACTTTTTTTTTTTTCCTCCTTAGAAATCATGTTCTGAATCAAAGTTTTGATCCCTGTATATTCAACCCAAACATTAAGAGCAGGTCAATACAAAGAATGGTAGGAAAGGCAGAGAGAGGAAATAATAAATTCTGCTATGGCCCAAAAAATGAACCACTTTAAGAGTCTGGTTTTCAAAATCAAGTGTCTACCCTCACCCCTGTAATGTGAAACAACATAATAACCATTTGTTAGTAGAAAGATGATTAAGAATTAGTGGAGAGGGGTTTCTTATCCTGCAGTGACTGAGTTAATGGAAGGCCTGAATTGCCCTCCAGAAGCTTCTCTCTATTGATGTTTATTACAAGAACCTAGGACAACTACACTACTAATTAGGATCTTCAATTAAGTACTCAAAATTTGGTGGGATCAGTGCCAACCAAAGCAATTACTCTAAATTTTTTGTACAAGTAGAATGCAGCATCATGTCTGGAAGATTCATCAGGGAAGGTAGAGATCTTGAACTGAGAAAAAAAAGGGAGTTTTCCACTTTCTATGTTGTCTTCATGTAAGGACCTCTTGGGGAGCTAAAATGGTTTTTTGCTGTACTAAAATCAATACAACCAGGCAAGGACACTTGCAAATAGTCCCCAAACTGCATCTGCTCGTGTCCTGCCCTTTCCTTCTTTAGAGAACTGTATTCTCCTCCTGTATGAAAGCTCTTTATTTGCTCTACCATTTCAACTGCTTACTTGCAATTTTACCATAGCTTTCCTGGAAGATGGACATAGAAATGAACAGTCATTAGGTTCCCTACCATATATTTGTAAAATTTCCCAAATCCTAATTTCATTTTCCTTCCAACTGCCCCTTCCATTTCCTATGCACATATTCAAAAGTTAATAATATAACATACACCAGCTATTAGTTATGTGCAGAGCAATTCCATACACAACTAATTAAGCATCAAGCATTAACCTGAAGTATAGCTCACCAATTTTTTTAGAGAACATTTCAAAAGAAGAGAGAATTCAACCAACTCTTCTTTATGTAATTTAACTTGTCAATAAGAGAGGAGGTTATGGTATTTTCACCTTAATTATCCTAATTTAAAAACTCTTCTTTCAAATAAGAACAGTATTGCAGAATGTATTTCATGGTTTTAATTATTCCAAAATCATGCACCTCTTAAAATAATTAACAACTGTCTATAATTATGGGTGCACAGGGGTTTCTCTGCTTAATGCAAAGTGCCCTGTTGAAAGTCAAGGTATTTTAGTGGGGGAAGGACATAAAATGTCACAGGATATGCTGAACAGAAATCTTACTCTTCTGATAGACAGTTATATAATTTTCAAATAAAGTTTAATTTATTTAACCATCTTTAAAAAAATGCCAATCTATTCTAGAAACCATAAAGAAATATGTAAAGATATAAGGTGCATTTTCTAGAAGTGTAAGCAGGATTATTTTAAAGACTGTCTACCTTAAACAGTCTTGTTGTTGCTGAGAAAATAACAACAGTCTGGTCTATGTCTGTGCTGAGGTGATTCTGATGACCATATTCTCTTATTTTCAGAATTAAGAATTACAAGCACCCATAATATTTACATCTGGCAAAAGGCATCCAATTAATTAATGACACTTTCAAACTGAGAAAGAGGAGATTTTTTTTGTTTTTTACTTCCCAAACAGGATATCTTTTTTGCTGTAAAAATAACAGTGCTGGCATTCAGAATGGTCAATGAGTTTGAAGTCTTTTCTTGAAACAAAATTTGAAAATCAGTCACTTAACACTCAGTTTTCCTCTAAGTCAGGAAACCATAGTTGCCCAATATATGAATTATTTGTGAATGGAATTATATTTAATCTTGACATGTTCATGTTTTTAGTGTCCATCTTTGTTACATAAATTCATCTTTCCTAGCATGAGAACATGCATTCATATACAGATCTATTAATCTTTCTTAAATAAAAGCTATGCAACAACAGTATATTTAAAAATGTTTTTTCCTGCAGTATTTTTTTGGTCAATTGACAGCTTGAAGACTGCACATTTGTGATTGTGCACACCCATGTTTGTTCACATGCATGTGCATTGTGTGCAGACACATTTCTAACTCTCCTAATGGGACTGAGATTTCCTCTATCAGCTTTTGTTCAGTAAAGAGAAACAAGGTCTTTTGCAGTCAGGAATCAATGACCATTTGGAACCATTCAACCTGTACTTTTTCCTCTTGATTAGTGTGAATAGCAGCACTCCCAGTGAATGAAATTTTGATTGTATTAAATAGAACTGACAAAATCCCATTAGAAAAAATGCATTTTACTATGTTTTTCTATAATGCTACCTGCTAAAAGAAAAAGTACCATACTTCTTTTGTCAGTTGGCAGGCAGAAGCTGAAACTCATCCCAAATATCTCTGTACTTGCTAAAAAAGTATTTCATTATAAAGATGCTGCTGCCATCTATTGGGTGACATTACTTTACTAAGCAATTATGTCTTTTCTGGATTCAGCAAGGAAAAATAAATTGTGCCATTCACCTTTTTTTTTCCCTGTGGAGTTTTATTAGCAAGTAGGTTATAGCAACCTGTATTTGGGTTATAACATATGTCTTATGTAAAGAGCTTGGTCCTGTCTTTGTCACCATTGCTAAATTTCATGAAGAGAGACATTTTGGAATAGCAGTGAACTTAAATTTAATAATGTGGCCCTGAAACAACAGAAAAAATAAAAAATCAACAATAAACTTGCCATTTAATACTGCCTCACATCTCAGATTTTACACAGATGTTTTCATGCTCAGTGTCACTAGTGGAACTGCATCACTTGCTGTGCTTGAATAAAAGACCTAATTTCCATGTAACTGGCAATCTTTTGCAATACAAAGATATTTCTGTGATATACAGAGACTTCACAGCTGGGTTTTTTTAAGCGACTTAGCGAGGCTTCAAAGAGGTATTTTGCCCCTTTAAGATTGATTTTATTTGTCTTATAAAATTTTTATTGAAGTTCTGAATCCTTTTGCAACATCCCTGCCTGTATATCTTCAGCACATGCAATGTGCATTTTTATGAAGGATACAGGCATCAGAAGGATAAATGCTAAAACCACATATTTGAACTTTGAAAGTTGAGCTTCAGTCCACAGTGGGACCCCATGGAGGTAAGCACATATGGCAAAATAAAGGATTTAAGTGGGTGAAGTGCCCCCCTGTGCTCTGCCAGTTCTGGCAGAACAGAGGCCTTGGAAGCACTGCTCTGCTACAGAAAACAGAGAAACAAATAATATTGACAACAGAAAACAATGGCAAAAGAATGAACATTTGTTCTGATTTCTCTATTGCAACATCTTTCTGACACCAACTAACTGTGTTTCTCTTCTCTCTTAGCCATCAGAAGAGCAAGAAGGCATTTTACCTTCTGTGGCCCAGAAGAAAATTAGCTGACTGCAGAAAGTATCACACACATTGTTGATGTGTACACCACCAGTAACCAGCTTGACTTTTTATTGCTAAAATGGACTGATAAAAGGCCAGCAGCCAAAAATAGCAGGAAGAAAATTCCTCTCTATTTTTGAACAGAATATATATGACTCAGAACACTGAAACAACAGCAAGCTGGAACCTCACAATGCTAACTGTACCAGCACTGCTGAATTGCACTTTGCAACCCCTTTGGTTTTTTTTATTACTGAGTTTAAGCCCAGACAAATTTGCCTAACTGTGTGCTGAGGTCAAGAAAAGCCATCACAGACAGTACAAAATTCTTCTCTGCCATTCTTGGAAAAGAACCATTTCTTCAGGCTAGTGTTCTCCTAGGTAAGTATAAATGCCTCCCATTACCATTAAGAGCACAGAAAGGACAGCTATTAAATATTAGACTAGAACTCAGGAGATCTTGCATCTAATTATACTTCTACTAAAGCATTTCTACATGACCTTGGGCCAGACACACAAAAATCTTTCTGTGCTTCAGGCTACCACTGGTAAATGGAGATAATGATATATTTGCCCCTTGCAGCAGCGTTCTGAGGTTAAACTCAGGTTACTGTAATATTAACATTTGTTTTTCAGTATTGAAATGATAAAAGCACTTAAAGGCCTATGCAGTAAGATTAGAGAGGAGTCTGACTCCTTTTTGTGTGCTTACCTTTCCACTAACACATCATTTAAAGAAAAATAAAGGTGTTCTTTTGGAAAGTCTCTGTTAAGCAGCAGCAGGAAGATTCATGTGTGGAGGAGCACCCACAGAAAATGAACATGCAGTAGAAGGGGAAGAAAGCTCCACTCCTGTTCTGTGGAAGACTGCAGAACCTACCAAGAGAAGGGCTGATGTCAGCTCAGTGTATTCTAACAACCAGAATTTCTGCATTATTAAAGGGCAAATAACTGCAGATGGCAACAGTGCAATATCACAACCTCTGCCCTGCCAGCTCCAATTGGAAAGGGGATGTGAAAAAGTGGCACTAACATAACATCAAAATCATATTGTGAGGTTGGATTTTTTTGTGGTTTTGGGGGAGTTTTCTGTTTTGGTTTGTTTTTTGTTGTTGTTTTTGGTTTGGTGATTTTATTGGTAGGTTTTATTTTTGTTTTGTTTTTCTGGGTTTTTTTTTTTTTTTTTTGGATAGCCAGAAAGTGAATTTACAGAAAATAAAATTAAGTTTAGCTTTAATACTAATTTATAGCAGCAGTGCAATTTGAGCTATACTGTACTATGGTTTCAATATTTCTACTGCCCAAATCAGCTGACCTTTAGTATTCAAGTAGGGAAATGTTTTCCATAAGGATTGTTATCATTTCTGCAGTATCTATAGCTTAGTAATACTTTGCAGTTCCCTGGAGTAGTACCAGCCAAGTTCTTACTTTAATAAGCTTTTGGTCTTTGTTTCATAGAACCTTATTTTTCCCATCTTAATCCTAACTTGGCAAAGGATCTACTAGTTACTCAGTAAATATGCCATAAAGATGTGTTAAAAAGAAAGGAAAAGCCAGCATTTTACTTTCTTCAAGCTGGTTTTCTATCTAAACCAATGCCAACTATCTAATGGGTATGGAATGCTTCTCTAGCAGCAATAAAAATTGTAAAGAGGTCAAAACACTTCCCTTTAAACCCAAGGGCTGCAAAAGCAAGGAATGATGTATGCTGAGGTTGCCTTTTAGCTGCTTCACAAAATGCTGCTTGCAACCTAACGTCTAAAAAAGCAAATTCTTGCTTAAAAAATGGTATTTTGAATGCTTTGTTTAGTGCTGTAGAGGCTATATAGAGGGCTGAAGATAAGGTTGCAGATACCTGTTACATCTCATTTCTGCAGCAGTTAAATCTGGGTGTGGATACCAAGTGATTTTTGAAATACTTTTCTTTCTGAACTGGAATCTTGGTTTTATCTGTCTTGGAATGTGTTTATAAATTAAAACATTCAATTAAAATTACTAGAAATGTAAGCAATTCCTTACCTGTTAAACTGGCATCATGCTGCCATTCACCCCAGGAACTGAATGACAACTTGTCAATTCAGTGAAAACCAGTTCTTTTTTCCATCTCTGACCTGAATGGAGCACATGAAGAAATAGGATGAGCTAGAGGTGTTTGGATACGATTTTTTGTTTTGGTTTGGTTTTTTTTTGTTTGTTTGGGGTTTTTTTTGCTTAGTTATCAAGAGAAAGAACTAACTTCTGGTTAGATAGCAATAATGAAGTGTGTGTGTAAAATGCCTTCTCTCTGTTGTACAGTTATTCTTTGGTTCAGGGAATTAATTTAAATCACACTTTTCCTCTAGTGGCTTCTTCAAATGCTAGTTTTACATTACTCTGCTTCAGAGGTTTGAAGTCTGGTTTCCTAAAGGCCAATAGCTAGAACTAAGTAAAAAACACTTGTATCCTGAATATGTGAAAGTCAATACATGACTTTGCTAAACCAGTGTGTGCTGAGCTCAGTAGGCACTTGTTTAGATCTGAGGACCGAATATCAACCACTTCCCTCGTTGGAGAAGCAAGGAACTTCTCATGAAAATAAATTAAAAAGAGAGGACTCCTGCCTCTCTTTTTGCCTCTAACTGCCTTATGTACAGCAGTTGTTCTTTTCTGACTGCTTGGACAAGGAACAGGGAGGCAATATGGAGCCAAAGTTATGTTTCTGCATGGATCACAGGGTGAAGGGCAGCATTGGTAATTGGGAGCTCTGCATGTGCTCAGCAGATGCACTGTGATCAGATGTAGAAGGAGGCTGCCTATATTGCATTTTGTACTAAACAAATGCAGTCTGTACCTCAAACAGAAAAGACAAGAGTCCTACCTGTCCAGAAAACCAGATGTAGCTGAAAGCTCATTAGCAGGACATGGCATGCCTAAAATTCCAGATCCTGTGTGTCTAAGGTCAGATATGTAAAATTATTGGAAACAACATAGTTAAAACCTCAATCACTTTGAACCTCATTTAAGTAAAGGAATAGCAATATAATAATGGATAAAAAAAGAATTGTGCATGTATAATAATGGAAGTCATTCAAGACAATGAAAATCAACAATCTTGTGATCTTTGTCTTATGCAATGCACTACACAACATAAATCTGTGGGAAAAAAATGGTGAAGATTTACTGTAACTAAAGAGCATACCACATAGCTTAGACACCAGGAATGGTGTAGCTAAATATCAGCCTTAATTCTCCATTATGATAATTCATAAATTCCAGTGGTTGAATGCATTCATGTAAGTTTGGGAATAATTCTAAGAAGAGAGAGAAGTGTTTTAATAATTCACACTGACATAGATGCACTCATTACTTTTTTCTTTTACCTCATCTTCTTAGTGTATTCCTCTCTCTTTTACTTAGTTTCTTCTCTGTTTCTTGGCTGTATTTTTCCAGGCTCCTCCTTTTCTTTCCAGACTTCCACACTTTTAAGTCTCAGTAATCTGTACTGAACACAAATAAAGCAAGGGTTTAATAACTTCTAAAATAAACAACAATGACCTTCTTCCCCCAGCTCCCTTTCCCCAGGAAAAAAGAGATTGAGAGAGTTCATCTAATGGTACCAACTCTTTTTATCTACTTTTTATTTCAGCCTGTAAAGTAGTACTATGGATGGAAGGAGATAACTTATATGACAGGGTTTCTGGTATAAAGGGTTTTTGCTTCCTTTTGTAGCAACCCCTCAGAGAAACAATAAGTGAAGCAAAGAAATAGATATTCTACTGTATTAAGTCTCTAAAGTGCAACCTAAAAAATTTACTTGTACCATAGTACTGCCTCCTCCAAAAAAGCAGAAACAAGAGGCAGATTCTAGTTTACAATGTCACTGAAAATAGAAAATTTTTTTGTAACTTTTACGTTTCTGGGTTTTTTATCCAAATGTCTCTGACTTCCAATTTCATTTTAGATGTGCACTGCATTTCTCACCTTTCTCCTTTTCCTTCCTTTGACAAGCACTAATTATTTGTATGCCACACATTCCTGAAGGGCACGGACTTTTTCACAGGCGAACAGAGACAAATATTTAAAGCTGGGGTGAAAACAGGAAAACATTTATTAGCCCCCAATGACAATGCTTTGCAGGGCAGAGTTAGCAGTGCAATCATGCCTATAATAAGCAGAGATCATGGCAAAAGGAGGAGCAGAGGACAGTAAGCTTCTTCCAACATGCCCAGCTCCACTCATCGAGCAGCTGTTTTGGAAACCCATTGAGAACTTTACAGCCATTCCTGTAGGGGCCATGTGCTACCTAATAAACATAGATAAGTCTAATAAAGGAGAAGTTTAGATGTAAGTGTTGGAAAATTTTCAGTCATAGTTTCTGTCAGCTCAGTCTGATGGCCCTTCAGAAAATTCTCTGATTCCACTGCATAGAGTAGACATGTCCATAATTTAAACTGTAGTTATCCTTTACAGAACCAGCTTGAAGCAATGGAATTAACTAAATTGAGAAATAAACCATGAGAAAGAGAAAATAAGGTTAGAACAATATTATTGAAATATAGATAATTGAAATTTATTTATTTAATTTCAGATTAAAATGAAAAATATTTTTTTCCTGTGTGCTTATGGTATTGACACCCAAGACACTGGTTTAACAATAAAGAAAGGAAATGGTAAATTGTGACTGGGTTGCAAGAAAACCAGAACTTGTTTTATATTTGAGACCTTATGAGCTAGTGAATGCAAGCAAAAGCTTCAAATCAATCAGGCCAAATCCTGAAGGACTCATAATGCTTGGTTACTGTAGATGATCAGTGTGCTCACAATTGGGTGTTTTCTCTCCTTCTTTGGGTCCAGGTGAGGCACCCAGCTGAAGATGCACAGGAGCAGTACTGAGATTCCCTATAGCTGATTCAAAAGCCACTTTCACTGAATGAGCTGAACCTTCACCACAACAATAACAAAGTATTTGCTACTTATCTTATGTCTGTGTTCAGTTTGATTTTTCCACATCAGCTCCCTATAATAATCCTGTCTGGTCTACAATAAATAAAGCTGTAGATAGCCATGCAACTGTAAGGATCTATAGATTTGCAGATTGTTTGAACCACAGAAACACCTCCTTATGTTCACTACAATAACAATCAATTAGCTCTAATAAGTGTAAATTTTAATCTTTAACCCAATGCCTCTCTAAGGATATGCTTGCAAGGAGGTGTAGCTATTAGCTGGTGAAATATAACACCATCTGATTAGGACAAATTATTTTCAAAACATAACTGCCTTAAAAAGCTAGAATGAAAGATAAATTGACAGAACAACTGCTGCTATATTCTATTTTCAGCGTTGTAAGTGGGACATTATACCATAATTTATTTTAATGAGTAACAATTAAGAAATGGTTTCTCAAGTTGCATGTAATTTCTTTCAGTTATTAGTTATTAGTTGTTCGTGCATAAATGTGTTTTAATATTGGCTTATCTGAGCTCTTGTAGGTGATTAAAGCCTTTCAGTATATCAAATTTTTTTGTTTGTTTTAGGGTTGTGCATTGCAGAGACAATTCTAGCACAAGGCATTTACAAGAAAGAGATCAGTGAAACTTAGATATTCCTTAAGTCTTACCAAAAAATATGCAAAGCAATATGAGAAAGATGTCAGGGAAAATCCTGATATGCTTAACACTGAGTTTTGTTTTATCCAACTGCAGGTATAGTTTAATGGCCTCTGTCTTAATGAAATATTTAAGTTAACTTGGCTGTAGAGTGACTTACTGTATACTACATATTCTTTCACTTTATTAGGATAAAGAAATATTATCATGGGAGGCTATGCTAACAAGCCTAGACATTGCTTGTATTGTTAAAGAATAAGTTCACATCTCAGAGGAGCATAAAGACCTAGAGAAACTGGCACCTCTTTAACTGAAAAGGCATTCTACTTATCTCACAGAAAGCAGCCAATTTTGTGCTAAGAAGAATGGCTTAGAACAGCCTCTCTGCTATCAGTCACTCTGATATAACACAACATTTGTTTGCTCGCTCTTACCCGAGCTGTGGGGTCACAGGGGGAAGGAAGCAAATGCTGAACAGTTCTCCTCAGAAGGCAAAACACCAACCTCACCTAATGTAGTGCATTGAAACCCCATCAGTATGAATCTCTTGGGAATCAATGCCTATTCTTACAAAATCATCCATGGAAATGTTTTCAATCAGGAGATAATTCATTATCTCAGTATAGAGAATTTTCTTCTTTTAAATTTACAGTATTCTGTCAGATTATATTTATGTTCTTCAGGCCTCCATGCATCCAGGAACTTAAGAATAATGAATAAACCTTTGAAGATTATTTTGGTTGTTGAACTGTAGGTCATTAGAGTTAGACTAAATTGCTTCAATTAAATGTGGATATTTCTAACCACTGTGCATGTGTTGCTTTTGCTATATTTTAAAACATATTTCTTATTCCAGTTAGGTTTAGCTGTCTCAAAAGAACACCTCACTCTAATTAGTAATTTTCTACTGCACCAACCTTTCAGGCCAGTAAGTAATGCACCATGATTTACGAACCACTCTTAATTACAAAGACTGTTTGTGGCAGTTGCATAATAAATAAATGTCAATTAGGATCACATTTCAGTGTCCTATAGACCTGAAATTCAGTAGAAAGCAACAACTTTGCTTGTTTGAGCTATGCAGAGAGGTTTGGTACTTGGGTAATTTTTAACTATTAAAAGAATTGAAGAAAAAATAAGAAGCATTTAATTTTATTGTTTCTAAACAAATTAAGTTTTGTCTGGGTAAGACTACTGTGATCAGCATGAAGGTTTCCTGCATGCCAATTCTCAGGATGTCAGGGATGCATTTGTGAGGATTCTTTACTTGTTTTTCCATTGCCATGAAGCAAAGCCTGTTTTGTGGAGATACAAGGTTGACTAAATCCTTCTTAAGGCAGCAGCACAGAGTACATGAGCAATGCAACACAAGGAGCATTACAGTCTGCATAACAAATTTATTGAAGCCCTCATTTTCCTGTACATTTGAAATCTTTTCTTTTCCTGCTGAAGATTATATTCATCCTGAAACATTACCCTTCAAGTGTTAAAATGACAAGTGCTGATGAAGGTAAAGCTGATCAACTGCAAGACTCCCACTGCTGAACATTATAAAGTTTCTGTTGTTCAAACAGCTCAGTTAATTATCCAAATGTGAAGGATATCAGAAGGGGACCTGCTGAGCTATACAGCTGACTTCCAGGGAATTATCCATAATAGAGCTGTTATAAGAAAATTATGACAGACACAACGTACAGGGACCTCTGCTTACCTCCCTGGAGGATTTGTGCAGGACCTTATAATCAAACAGAGTCAGGACTTTCCTCAGAATCAAAGGGAAGCTACACACTGCAAGAGAAAAAGCAGTCCAATCAACTTCATGGTGTTTTATCACACAAACCCAGAGAGGATTCTAGACTCATGCATATTAATTGCCCTTTAAAAAAAAATAAATGACTGGCATTCCTCTGGTGGCGGGGACTATTTCCTCAAATTTAGGTACTCAAAATTATTATCATACCTTTCCCACAGTTAAAAATGTACTCCTTGCTGCTTCTGAGGTTTTTGAGAAGCCATAATGTCCCTTTACAACAAGCACTCATAATGGGCCTTTATGTGACAACAGTTTTGGCTTTTTAAGCTGTCACAGTCAACATGCCATGAACCTGGGACATTTCACAGTAAAATAATTCAGGTTGAGGAAGCTTCAGCAGCTACTGAAGAGTGTGAAAGAATGAGCAGTATTGAGGTGAATTGAGTAAAAAATGGAATCTCTTTAAATCAGAAATCCAGAGCTTGAACAAATCTGCAAAGCACTGGCTGATATTGCAGCAGCTAAAGGTCTGTGACGTCTTTATTTCATGATCACAGTCACTTGGGCTAAACCAAAAGACATCAAACTCTCGTTACCCTGCCAGAAATTGTGCCATTTGTGCACACACAACGGTGCTGCACTAGCACAATGCTGCTTAGTAATTGTTATTTAGTTCTACTGTTTCCACTCTCTAGTACAACTGTAAAGAATTTCATTCACCTGTGTGGGCACGCCCTGGCTGAGGGAAATTGCATTGACTTGTGTTCAAGCTATGAAAGAAAACTGAAGGCACTGAGGAAGGTTTTACTCAGGAGTTAATTTTTGAAAATGAACTGAATTAGTTTATCCAAATAAAATAATTGTCCATCAAAAACTGTGAGAAACATTAATACCATCATATCTTACACCAAAGTTCACCCTTATAATGATAGAAGCCTTTTTGAGAGGCTTATCACCATTGCATCTAGACAGTATCAATTAATCATTTCTAGACATTCTTAATTTTTAATCTCTTTGAAATATTATTTAGCTTTGCAGTATATGTTCTAAGCAGGTGCACCTAACAGCTTCTATGAAATAATGTGCAGCAGAATGAGCAGTTTGAGGTGTGATAATATCAGTGAAAATTATGCCCTGCAATTATTACCATAAAATCATAAATAAGATGGTAGAATAACGGAATAGTAATGAAAACCACATTTCCATAATTAAGATAATCCACATTCTGTAGTACCACAGGTTAATTTGCAAAATTAATTTCATCTCATAAAAAAATAGTCATGATATTATCCAAAACAAAATCAGTGAGAAGTTTCTCTGGTATAACCATTCTTCTTCATTCCTCCTTTCCTTCCCGTCCCATTTTTGAAGGCTTAGGCACTGAAAACTACATAAATTTCTTTTCTATCAAAGACTTCAGCATCAAGATTGGAAAATCCAAGATGCTTTTCAGATTTTATACTACAAGCTCCAGAAAAAAGTTTAAAGAGTATTATTCACTATCCATGAAAACAAAAATGTTCTATTATTGGGAATATCTCAGTTATTTTGACAGTGTCTAATTGTAATTTATGTCTCTTTAATCACTAGTTTATCTTAAGGAAATACGATTAGCTGTTTGTTCCCTGAGCCCTATATCTGATCTGCTCATCCTGTGATTTAGAATTGCCTTGTCAAACTTCTTTAAACTAAGTTGCAAAAATCAAACATCTTGAGGTATGTGTACATTAATGTTCTGCCAAACACTGAATAGGAAGCTGATGCAATTTGCAATGTGAAACTCCTCAGATGTCACTGTAGGCTGAGGCCAAAGTTCCAGGCAGCATTCTGAAATAAGAAGATGGCTCACAGCAGGAAGCTTTTGGTTTATGAAGGAAACAATTACCCTCTACTGTTACTGGGAAACCATCTAGCTAAATAAAAATTAAATTTGCCTTAAATGCGAAGAACATGCTTTAAACATTTGGACTACAAAGACACAGGTGAAACCTCTCCATTCCATGTTCTCTCCAGCTCAGTGTCTTGGCAGCCAACACATTTAGAGGATTAACTGATTCTTCCATTCAACACTCGAGTCAAAACCCAAACCAAAACTACACCCACACCCAAACCTACTCTGTGTGTAAAGGGGAATGTGTGTGCAGGGATGTCAGGACAACTGACTTTAATAAAATGCTATGTACTGTTCCCTAAACATAAGCCATTAACAGGAACAATACGTGTTATATAAAATACTCATATTACTTTAAAATTTATTTTCACTTCAAACACTTTGCAAGGAGGAAAAAACCTCTTCCATAGAGCTTCTTGAATTTCTGAAATGAATCCTTGGCATTTCTAATCAAAAGCCCAGCAATACAAGTATTCACTCAAAACAAGAGGCCTTTATTTCCTCCATCACTATTGAAATAGAGCAAAATTTTCCAATGGTTCATGAAAGTGCTTTAGCCACTGAGCTATTGGTTACACACAAATCAGAACACTAGCAAGTATTGTCTTAAAAGGTGGAACACAGGCTATCTCTGCATAATAAAGCTGCTTTGTAGTTCTGAGAGAAAAAAGAAAATTGTTACTCCACTACCTGCAGCCTGGCAGTTTGCATTTCCCTAAGCACAATCTCTTAGTAAGATCACTGAAGACCACAGCAAGAAAGCTAAAGGAAAAAAAAAATCGCAGCAAATGCTGCTTTTTAAACTACAAATCAGCCTTCCCTGTCATAGGAAATCATGATATCATTTTATTTTAAGAGAACCCCCTCTTGACTTCCATATGATATGCATGCCTTATTACTTTTTCTCAACCTGCTGATTTTACATAACTCAAGATGACTGTTAGTTCTCGGACGGGAGAAAATTAATCCTATTCTAACAGGAAGATTTTTCAGTGAATGCAGCTTTTTTTTTTTCCCTATTTTTCTAGAAGTATAATTCTTTATTGTAATCTCTCCCCCTCACACTGAAATGTCTCATTTAAAGAATCAGTGTGAGTAAACAGTGTCTTCTGAAGCAACAGACAAGGCTTTCATGAAAAATAATTGTTTGACTGGTATATTGCCCAAGAGACTACAAAAATTATTTCAAAGCTACACCATCCAGGAAAATAAAAATCCAGCCATTTCTCATTAAACAAGGTCTCTTGAGGGCCAGCTCCCAGGGCTGCTTCTCTGTTATCTAGATACTTGTTCACACAAAATTCCCAAACCCCAAATTGATTTTAATCAACTTTTTTTTCCCAAGTCATTCCACATGCACTCACTTTCTATTTTTATAAATTTATATTTTAAAGTCCAGTGATTTGGAGATATTGTCTTTCACATTTATAACCTCAAGGGCATTTGAAGTTCTGATGACATTGTGATCACTAGACTCTAGATGACTCTCAACTTTTATCTTATTTATCATCCTTGTCTTGTTTTCCAGCAATATGAGGAGCAAGTACAAAACAGCCTGCACTTTTACTGAGTAGCCTGCAAAATCTTTCAGAATGGAATCCTGTCCTGCAGGAAGAGGTACCCCTTATCAAGTCCATAATTTCCAGCAGTCAATATAAACTAATTGAATTTCCAATGATTAATGATCTATCTTTTTTATAGGCTTTCCTTATCTTTCTTTTCTTTTTAAATCTTGCCTGAGACGTCTATACCAATTTTCAGTGATTTTTAGGTTTTAATTTGCCTATCTTTCTTCTTCATCTAAACTGTCCCTACTCAGGTGTTCAAACTACATATGCCATTTATTTCTTTTGTCAAGAAAGCTTCTTTGTCCATATTGCTATATGTCTTTATATCCTGCTGTGTCTATGCCTTTTACTGTATTTATTTTTCAAGGCATTTCAACCTTTATTCTTGGGACATATTTACTAAATGGGTATTAAGAAAAAGACATATTTGTGTACCTAATTAAAATCCTACTGACAGATCTGTTTTTATAAGAAAGCTGGCAGCTCTGCCTGCATGGCATAAGAAGTACTCTGAAAATGCATGCAGTCCTTAAGAAATTAGGTATTTCAATGAGTGTGGCTTTCCTGGATAGTACCAGTCAAATCCAGACACTTTGCTATTCAGCAGAAGCTGCAGATATTCACCTCATCTGAAAAATCAGACCCTTAATTGCTTAAAATTAGGCAGTCATATTCTAAAATCATCGTTTCAACAAGTCTGTGCTACAGCACCCATGTGTGCTTGATGGGATTAAGAATACTTTTGAATTACCTATAAAGTTATGCTTACAATTGTTACAGAACATTGAAGACTCTTTCTACAAAGACAGCAGTGCTATTTATTGAGCCAAACACCTACACAAATAAAAAAGTAGCTATTGCAACCAAGAATGATTAAACTGTAATCAGACATAGACTAGGCTGGGAAGCTCTGACCCTTTTGTGTGTTTACACTATTTGGTACTAACTCTCCTCTAATGGCATGAAACAGGATTAGGTCAAAGATAATGATTTCTCACTATCAAAACTCCATTTCATTCAGAAGGTCAAAAGATAATGGGAAGCAGAAATCAAGTCTGTGCTGCTGTACATGCACCAAGAGCCCAGGGCAGTCAGCACTGCTCAGCACTGTAACTTCTGCTTTAGTGCAGCATCTATGCTACCCTCAGTGATTTTAACTTGTAGAGCTCAAGCAGAGTAGAAACCTGCTACAGGTTAATTCTACAGACTTACCCTTTGGGGGTTTTTTTGAATGTTGTGAAAAGGTTTAGGGTTACTTACCTAAAGCACTTACATAGCATAGCACAAGAATGCCTTGATTTGTTTAGTGGAAAGCTTTGATACTTTTTACATCCATCACCTTGGAAACAAAACGTGAATATGTGGTTGCTGCCTTTACAAGGTGAGAAGTGCTGGATTTGCAGCCTTGACAGCTGATGTGCTGTTCACAGCCACTGACATGCACAGTTCAGCAGCAAAAGGTTGGAGCTCTCTTTTACTGTCCTGCCAAGATACCTCAGTCCTGATTGGGAAAGAAACTGCAGGGAAGGACACACACTGAGCTCCCACCTCCCCACAATTTCTTCCTAAATAGTGTTTTCTGCCATTCTTCTTGTAGTTTGTGACTTAGGGAGAAGACCCATAGTCCATACTTATTAAAATGGTTGAAAACACAAGTTTAAGAGCTTCAGTATAAAGACTTTCCCATTTCATTTTTTTTAATTAATATATTTCCTATCTATTAAATGAACCAAAAGAAATCTTCTGATGCTGGCTAGTTATAATGTCATTCATGGTCCTGCTTTCACCAGGTAATATGATGCTAATGGAGAAAAATACCTACTAATTTTGCACATAATCAAATTATATTCAAACTGACAACTAAAATTTAGGAAATGCTCAGACTATACTCAGGCCTTCAAGTTAAAACTTTTAAGTAATTTCTTTAATTGTGCAGATAGCACTTAAAGGGGAGATGTCTTCAGTGTTTGCTACTTTATAAGCTGTGCAATAGATACTGGAGAGATAAATACATCCATGGACAGAGGGAAGGAGTCATCCTAATGATTATTTTGTGCTGTGTGGTTATTCTTGCTAAATCTCCTGGGATGCCTCACCTTAGAGCTTTTGCTGGAGGTTTGTCACTTCTTCCTTCTATTGATGTAGTAAGGCACACAAACCACAGGCACATTCCTCCTCTGCCAGCCATGGATATATTTTCAATTACTTTTGATTGCTATATAAAACTTTAACTCTGACTTGACTTTTAGGAGCAGTTGCAAAAGAGCATAGAATAATAATCAGGATCCCCTTGGGCACAAACACAGACTTATTTGGGCACAGGTACTCACTCCAGTGCAGAACACTTGTTTCCAGGTTGGATGATTTTTACTGATCCATATGTGAGGCTTCTTTAGTAACAGGAGAGGTTCTAATAATCCAGCTGCTCGTAAGGTAAAACAACAAAAAATGGAATAGACTACATATAGGCTAAAATTTTTGAGTGACTTGAAAATGTATTCAGTTCCTTTAGCAGAACAAAAAATTGTTACATGTGAAAAACCACTCAAATATTACACTCATGTAAGTACTCAATGTAGAACCCAGACCAACAGTCCCCTTTTTCCAATGTTCAGCTGTGTTTTTTCCCCCTTAAATCCATCAGAAAAACAAAATTAATGCATAACTACTTGTTACTAAATGGGTAATATTTGCAGACATCAATCCATGCAGTTCTGGAGGCCTGGCAACAAGTTAATGAGGTTTGAGTATTCAACAACTGAGATAAAGCTGACCCAGAGAAGCAACAGAGCTGTCAGGCTGTCATTTCTAGCTGGCAGCATAATGAAACCTACAACAGAGGGCAGTTAAGAATAAATGCACAATAATAATCTGGTTGGAAATAACACTCTAACAATCATTTTCCTTATTTAGGGATAACCCTTCTTAACTCAGTAAATTGTTTGTGTATTTATTTGACAGATATGCAGCAAAGGCAGTAACCACATAGAATAAATGTGTACTTAGTGCCTTTTTTTTTTTTTTTGCAAGGAACAGACACTATTTAATTTTAAAGACAATTCTCCAGGAGAATAATTAAATCCATGTAACTCAAGTATTACTGCAGAAATACCTCTCAAGGGGTTAAGCAGCATTTAAATATATACTGTTTGAATTCTGATGTCAGTGCTCCCAACAGTGAGATGACAAATAATGAAAGCATGTTATTACTGAATATTAAATACACTGTTTGGATATACTCAGGACACACGAAAAATGTGGAAGTTCATTACAAATACCTCCATCAGAAATTAATTTCTCCTCCACAATCTGAGTCAAGGAGAGGAAATGAAGGTAAAATTCTCCTCTCCCCAAAAAGAAAATTTACCTTATTTCCTCAGGTGTGCTCAGCACTCCCTAAAGCTCCCAGTGGGTCCCCAGGCTTCAGCTCATCTCTATGCTCCGGGGTTTCTGATGCACCCAGCCTGTCTGGAACAAAGGAGAGCAAATGGAAGCTGTTACAGCATTCACTCTGACAGTTTCTAGCTGTAAGCAGGTATTCCTGATTCCAGCTGTTCCCCAGGGACTGGGGGTAACTCACACCTGTGATATCCACCCTGCCGTGCCTTTCCCTGGATCACAAATGCACTGACAGAGGCAACTCTGCATGAACACTTAGACAGCAATTGTGCCAGATACCCAACCCAAAAATAACTGCAATATGGAGCCCAGGACATTTGCCTGGTAGGTGGAACATGATGAGCAAAAGCTCCTGAAAAGAGAGCTCAGAGGAGGACACCCTAACCTATGGGATATTGAGGGAAATGAGGGGAAAATCCCATTGTCATTCTATGGCAGATTTTTAAATGTGATACTTCATTTCTCTAGCTTTTATTGCAATCATTGAAACACTTGTGTTTCAGAACTACTGTTTCAGCATTGCATTCTCATTCCAGCACTTCTGAAAGCACATTTTTGAGGAACAAGAAATGTAAAAGGAAAATATAATTCAGCTCTAACTTCTGAGTGATCTGATTGCTTTGTATCTCTCCATTGCCTGGTCAGCACCTAAAAAATATTTCCAAAGTTATATAGTTTGGTGTGCATTGCAAAAACTTAGGAAATTTATTGCTTCTAGTATTTAAAACAGAAGTAAACTGAAAAAAAATATCCTAAAATATTGTGAAAATGGCCTCCTAAGATTAATAAAACCAACCAACCAAAAAACCTTGCACTCTTTTCCAACTTGAAAAGGATTTACATAATAAGACAACATAAAACTGATGTATATTCCCTTTCCTGTCTTAGAAGTCTACTGTTTATCAATTGTTTGTCAATTGGAAATTTAAGTTCAACCTCACTGAAACTATATATATTCATTATAAATGTTTAGAAATATTTAAGGGAAGTTCTTAATTCTAGGCCAGAACATCTGGGTGCTGCTCCTATACAAATGTGAGGAACATAAGAATTTTCATTTGCTTTTCCCTGTTATTGCCACCTCTTTATCATTTTCTATCTGACTCTGATTGTTTTCCTCTGGCATCTATTAACTTGATTTTTTTTTAAGTTTTAGTCCATCTTTTCTATGTTATATTTTGAGTTAAATTCTCTTTTTAAATAAAATTTGAATCTTACTTTAGCTCAAGCTCAGGAAATAGTAAATTTTCATGTCTGGAATTAGGCAATAAAAACCTGTGCATCACTCTCATAAATATGGCATGTCTAAGAGAATAAAAAATTTTCCAGGATATATTTAATTTATTTTTTTTTCTGTTGGAAAAAATTGGTAATCCAACATGAAAAACTGTGCCATTTAGGATTTCCACAGCAGCAGATGATACAATTTCAGGGAAGAATACAGATACTTTTAAAGTCTTTAACTATTTCCTCCTCATCGACCCACATGTGTTAAGTGACACTTAAGACCCTGGGTCAGTGATCTTCAGGTGGCATCAGGAAAGAAGTTTAAAAAGTGAAGAACTGTTCTGCTATTATCTTGATATAAAAAGGAAGATTAATTTTCCTTTAAAGGCCTTTTACCCTGCTTTGACAAAATCATTCTTGGAACACTGTCATCAATTCTACTTTTAAAATATCTTACTCCTGGAAAGGTAAAGAAAAAAAGTAATTGCATTGATCTGAGTGGTGGAAATTTGCATGAGTTATGAATGACAGCCTGGGAAATCCCAATCAATTAAAACAGGGAACTTTGGAGATCATTTAATTGAAGTAGAGTAAGTGGAAACTTAAATAATATCAAAGGAAAGTTACCGTTCTCAGCTCAGTACACATGATAAGACTTTGAGAGTCGTAAGCACCTAATACCATTTCAGGAATTTAGTAGTGGGTAAAGATTAAAGCTTACTGTCTCCACAGGGTGCTGAGCCCTTGATTCATGTTTTTTATAACATCAAGTCTGGATTATTGTAATACCCTGTTTGCACGCCTCTTTGATACAGTGGTTTGTCACTCACAAGCTTCAACATGCACAGCTTAAAACAGCTCAGATCCTCAGTGGAACTGAACTGGATCAACATCCCACCAGACTGGATTGCTTCTTTGTCAGATTTCAACTGATTTTTAAAATGTGTGTGTTTCACACTTTTTCACCTTTTTTTTTTTTTTTTTTTCAGACTAACCTAATGATTTTTCATTTTCTCTGCTTGCTGCATATTATGGTGACAACTGCACTATAGGCTACAGACTCTGAGAGCTGCTGTGCCCTCAACATAACAAGAAATACAGTGAGAGAAAGCACTCAGACTAGGAGAGATATTAGGAACTCCACAGAACAGATTTCTTAATGCATGCCTTTGTTGTTCTCTTGTTTTATGTTTTACGGCTGTGGAGAGGTGACACTGAAAACTTGAGAAATACAAGAAAATTCAGTCTATTTTAAATACACTTTCATATTTTGAAAAGTGTCATTGGAGAATGGTAAATAATATTTTATGAATCTATATAAATTAGCTATTCCAGTTACATATTCTAATGAATCAAGGAAGTAATACACAAGATTTCTGAGAAGTCAAGGAAATAAGAAGAGGCAATAAATGACTGGAGAAAAGTAGTATCAGTAGATTATAGTGATATCTTAATGATAAAAGAAGAGGGTGTCATGAATAGTGCACCACCACAGAGAACAAATCTTTTAAATTGTCATTCACTATTCATGTAAAGAAATATTCAAAGTTTAAAAAAAATAATAATTAAATATTTAGGCTTAATTTCAAGAGAATTCAGCACTCCAAAGACAACTGTAAATTTCATTGCATACTTCTAGTTAAGTAAATAGATGTTACTTGAATACTTAAATAATAGGGAGCACCAATACAAAACCTATTGCAACTCCAGCTCTGGAAAGAAATGCTCACAACAGAAATGTGCACAAGAACTGAATGAAATATTACAAGAAAATTTCAGTGTTTTAGACAATTAATTACAGCATTCCAGTGGATTGAGAGATTTAAAAATCAAACCCTAGGACACTATTGTGTAAGGGATCTTAACTCTCTTCTAGGTAGGTAAGATTAAGAGGTAGCTAAGTAAGAAACACTGCTATGCCACAAAATACAATGTCAATTATCTGTAAGTATCTGAAGGCATAAACAATTGCACAAATAAATTGTTCAGGTTGGTCTACAGGAATTTAGTTACTTTTTAGATAAAATGGAAGGAAGGGAGTTACTCTAAGCATTACAAAAGTATTATAAAATGACAAAAGTCTTGCCTGTTGCAATAGGCAAAGCACTAGAAGCTGCAATGTCTCAAACCATCTTGTAACTATCATAAGAATCCACTGGTTTAATGGATAATCCCAGCTGGCTAAAGAGAAATAAACACAAATCTTCCTTTCCCCTGATTCCCACCACCATTACAGTGAAGCATGATCCCACCCCAAGTAATTACAAGTGCAGGGATATGGCCCAATACTATGTTAATATTCCAAAGCCTTTTCTACTATGAGTACTTAGCTTCTTTCTTGTCTTATATAGTTTTACATTTTCTGTGCTTTTATCCTGATTGCATAATTCCTCTGTTACACTGATAAAGCACAGTCATAATAAAAAAAATGCTTAGCAGGAATTCAGTGTTGGGTTCTTTCTTTCCAGGTTAGTTTCTCCTCTAAAGCACTACTTCAGTATAATAATCTCAGATTTATATCAGGTTTGCTGAATTTTCAGATTCACTGAATGTTCAGATTCACTGAATACACTAGTATAGACAAGAATCCTCCACATTCTGATTATCTTGGACAGTCCCTTTTTCCTACTCCTTATTCCTCGATTTTTATAAAAACACAGATTTCCTCAGAAGTTTTTTTTTCCTTCCCTCTGTCTTACTTGCTTGTTTGTTTATTTATTTAATTTTTTGGGTAGGTAGGTCGAACTGCTTTCTCTGCTGTGGCACTGAATACATTTCAAAATGGGTTTCATTGATGTGTCTGCTGGATCTCTGCTTACACCATTTATTACCTGCCTGCACTGAACTGGAGAAGCCTCTGAGTTATGAAGATAAGGACAGTAGAACAGAACAGCTCAGCCTTGGAGAAGTAGATAAAGGGGGCAGGCTTAGGCAAACTGAAGTCATGAAAAATGCAAGCAGGATGCCAGCTCAGTTCTGCAGGGCTGAGAAGGCAGAAGTCACTCTTCTACACTGACTGCAGTACTCAACCTGGGAGCCTGGAAATACACAGACACTTCATCATAAACAAAATCCCCACCATATCCCTCCTAAAATCTCTATGTTCCTGAAATTGAGTTCCCTAATTATCATCTTTTGCACTCCAACTAGTAATTTCCGTTTGCATGTAAAATGTAGGGATTTGTCCACAAGTGTTTTTACTTTTGTAGAACTCTGATTAATTTTTCCTCCCTAATTCAAAAAGAACAGAAGCAGATGGATTCCAAGGTAATTTTCCCTTTGGGAATGGCAGATATGTAAAATTGGATCATTGGCATTTGATACTGTAATCAATAAAATACTCCCAGACGGGGAAAGCCTTCTTAACATTTTTTTTTTAACTTAAATGTCATGACGAAAAATAAAGAATGCAAAGACTGTAATAATCTTACAGACAGCATCGAAACTGACTGACATCAGTCAAAATAATATTAAGAAAACAAGAGAAAAAATTGTATTTAGGTACATGAATAAAAAAAATCATTAAGTATTAAGCCTATTTACTTAAATTACAATATTCAATATTCAAAGTTACCAGCCACTTATAATAAATATAAAGCAGATTATAAATTACTTATCTTTAAAGTGGGTAGAGTCTTATTTTCGTTCAGAACTTCTCTTAGATACTAAAATTATTCACTGGGGTCAGGCTTTGAAATCAGTGTTGTGTGATACGGTAGTAAACATTTTAATGCTAAAGAATAAATTTTAAAACTTTTAAATTAATTTCAATTTAGAGAGTCACTATTTTTTAAAATTTTATTTTAATTAAGAGAACATTTTGATAGAGACCTTTGGTTTAGTTTAGTATTCATTCCATAGAAAACCCAAATATTTTTGCTCTAACACACAATTACTATTTGCAGAGAAAGAACTCAAGCTGTGATGCATTAAGGACATTTTTGTATCTTGCATTTTGTTTCCAGAAATCACACCTGAAGAACACCATCAAAATTATGTGATATTGATGCTACTCATGGAACAGATAACAAAACACCCTAATGTCAAAAGTAATTTCATTTTTCCACCAAGAAGAATGAGGCCATCTCTAAACATATTAAAATATTATTCACTTTGACAATAAAACTAGTTCTGAGACATGAACTATTGCTATATTAGAGAAGGGAAGCAATCAGTATTCTTCATCTTCTAAGAATCTCTATAATACAAAAAATCCATCATTGTCTAATGGAATCATTAAGTACCTGGAAGGCAAATGTCTTTTCTTACTTCCAGTGTGAAATCTAGTTTGAAACAAGCACTTACAGCTAACTCACTTCTCTAACATCTAGAAAAGTTTGACCAGTAATGAATGAATATTATCCATAACTTTTTTTGAAATTACATAAATTTTTCATTACTATTCCATGGTGCACTGTTGTACCATTAAAGAGCCCTAAAGGGATAGATATATATATATATGAGGCTACACTAATACTCAACAGTGCTACAAATGATAATATTGCTAAAGATTTTACCCTAAAGCAGTTAGTATTTCCAAGTTGTTAACTGTTATTACTCACTTGTTATAATATATTTTTTCTGCTAATCTATTGAACTTATTACAGTGTGTTATACTAATGGCAACATTTGTGCTATATATGCTAACTGCATTCTATAGAGGCATTTTTAAATGTTCTTAATGTCAGTTTTAAATCAAGCAATAAGGCTGTTAAGGATACAATTTCATGCATTTCATTATGAAAAGTTTATTTTAACTGTGTGATAATCACACCTTGAGGATTTAATGAAACACATGCTAAAAAAAAAGGCACGGGAATGTTAAATAAACCTGTAAAATTAATTTCATGTGTACTAATCAAGAACTTGAGTACTTCAGCTGGGACAGGCCAACCCTTTCCCTGAAAAAGTATAAATTGCTACTGCTCTGTATCAGCTTTAGCAGCTCAGGGATCATCACAGAGACCATTCCAGTTTCATGTTTTGTGCAGTGTGTCTAGTGCCTCTAACGTTATGAATCAAGAAGCTGCATCATTGTGATGGAATTTCTCTTTGCTTGAGAGAGAGAATAGCTTCTGATGCAGGGGGAGATTCTTATTTTTACTTACTTAACACAATCAGCACAGCTATTCCATATTGTTTACTTCCTTCTCCATTCTACACTGGGTTCACTCATATTCTGCTTCCTAAAATCCACTGCTGTGCCACACTCCTGGTGGAGTCAAGTTGCCAAAGGGACAAGCAAGCCTCCATGAGCATTTTGTATCACAGTTTTCACAAGGAGTGAAATGAAATAAAAACCCTTAGTCCTCTCCCACTGTAGTTCTCTGGACCTGTGTAGGATGGGGGAAAGTACTATTCTAATTAAAATTGTAGGAATTGTTACCATTTTAGTCTACTGTCATTTTTACTGACAATATTAATTACTAAGGCCAGTGTGACTATCTGAATCATAATTGTAGGCACATGATTAATAGGGTTGGGATTAGCTGGCAGTTGGCTTTACTGGGATGCTGCAGATATAACACAGAAACCATAGCACACATCCATCTTCAGATTTGTCCACCAGAGAGAAATCTCTTAGTTCAAGGTCTCTCAGTTGTATATTTTATCTTCATGGCATCATCTACCCATCACCATTACTAAAGCAGCCAATTCATTGCCATTACAAATAAATTTCATAATACTTAAAGAGCTCTCTGAACATCACAAGTGCATTTTACAAGTGCTATCAAATCACAGTCTAGAAACAGCTTTCCTTTCCTGCCAACTCAAGCTGTTTGTGGAAGGACATAAATAGACGTGTGCTTCAACATCTGAAAACTGCCGAGCTATCTAGACACCTTTTTCTTTAGTTAGACTTGTAATGGCTCTATAGCATCATCACATTTTAAAAGATAGATTTAAATAAACCATTTTAATGGTGTATTGAATCGTAGTTTTCTGTAATTTTAAATTGCTATGTTCTTTGTTTGATGCCTATTTTTTTGCACTTTACAAAATGCAAAATTAATGATCACTTTTCTTATTTAAGACCAGTAGCTAACATCTGTTTTCTGTGTGAAAACACAAATACAAAAAGTAAAGCATTCAGATGAAACTCTTAGTTTCTATGGTAATATCATGAAGCATGGTAGCAAATGTTATTTTAGAGCATTCTTCCACTTACTATTCAAATGGTTAATACAAAGCATTTTCCAGTATATTTAGTCAACAGCAGATCAATGTCTTTGTTTCTCTCCTGCCAGGCATACTACAGACAAGGAGGAGTCATACTGCTGAACTATATTGCTTTGGGAGATGGGATTAAAATAATCAATATGACTTGTAACACATGTTTTTCATTTGAAAAAAGCTGTAAAATTCCAATTCTCCAATTGTCTCCTGCTAGTATTGGACTATGTTATAATTAATATTTCCCATAGCAACTAACTGTAGTAACACTAAATCAGATGTAGGGTCCACCATATCTGAGAACCTTTTTCAGACTGCCTGATCATACAAAATGCACAAGAAAACTCATATTTCAGCAGAAAGATGCTGGTCTAACTCTCATGCTACGTGGTGCTAGTGAAAAGGCTGTGTATGGTTACAGTGGCAGAACTATGCTGGGTGACAGTACTGTAACTCTGTTATAATTACAGACTTCAGAGATTCCAATTCCCAGATGGAATCTAGTGTTTCAGTCACATGGATTCTTCTGGAACTGTAACTTAAACAGCAAACATGGCAATGAAGGTCTTCCTTACCCACAAAACTCAATTTGGTTTCCATGAAACATCATACCTTGCATCTCAGGAAAGGCTCAGATAGTCCTTGGCCTCTCAAATTCCTCAGGTTGTTGTAGTATTGGAGTGTAGCACAACAAATGTGGCACTGCAGTTTTAGCACTAGGTCTCTTTAATGGAATGCATTGGCCACAGTCCCAAGTATGCTAAATTAGCATTGTTTCATCTGTGGATAAAAACACCTAGTGTGTGTTTCCTAAGGCAGAATCTACTCCTTCTAGTTCTTCCACTGTCTACAAAGCCAGTATATTATAGTCAGATGGTGACAGTATTGCCTAATTCAGCATTATCTGATTTCACTGACAGCACTGCTGCACAAGTCAGTGCTCATCTGCTGTTAATTCTTTCAAAGAAAGGGGCTCCCATTTATGAGGGCAAACAGGCATTGATTCTCACACTGTCAAAAATGTCTAATATAGTCAACCACATACAAAGATAGAGAATAAGAAAGCAACAAATAGTGGAACTTAAAATAATACATATTGATGTAGTATCACCTCGATTACCAACTACTCATTATACTCATTAACATCTTAATTACTAAGTACAAAAGAAAATTTTTCAAAGCAGTTTTCATGAGTCCAGAGCAAGACTAGGAAAACTTGCTGTTCAGAAACCTAGAACAAATTATTCTTGGCAAAATAGGAGAATTTTTAAAAATCCCAAATCAGGTTAATTTTTCAATATTGTTCTGTTCTGATTATATTACCTATATTACCAATCCATTCTCCCCTCTTCCAGATTTTGAATTTGAGGTACTATTAAAGGTGTCACTTAGAAGAAGCCTGAATAAAATCTTGCTGAACAAAAGAAGCATGCTCATTCAGTTACATGTCCTTCTGCTTTCTACATATGCCCTCTAAAGTTTACATTCCTTCTTAAGTCATGGGTGGTTTCGGGTTATCTGAATTTGAAATTCAAAATCTGCCATATTTTAAAGTGTTTTGCACATAACTGGACATCTCTTCAGAGAAAGACAACAGTCAAGGATGATTCATTGAAATTATTTGTGTCATGGGCCAAACTCCAGAAAATTACACTCAAAATTGTTTCTGCCAAGGGGAAATAAAATAAAATTAAATAAAATAAATAAATAAGGAAAAGGAAGGAAGGAAACATGCTTATCCTGGCATTTCTCATATACCTCACTTTACAGAGAAGTGATTAAAATTACACTTCTGAGAAATGCATTCTTATGCCCTCTCTGATCTCAGGTCAAAAAAGATCCAAAGTAATCGCATGGAATTAAAGCAATTGAATTGAATAACTCATATTGGACCAAGATCTTTAATTTGCAGAAAAAAAAAAGAGAAGTGAAATTCCTTTCCCTCAAGTATGCTACCAACTTACTTCATTTTTATCTTGCAGATATTCACCAGTAATTATTCCTGAAAGACTTACGGAAACACAATTAGGGAGAAGAAAAAAAAATAAAAAAAGAGAGAGAACTCCAGGTAAAGTTTGACAGCACTTCATACTGTGGACTTCTTAGGTGAAGGACAAATAGTAAAAAAATTATGACAACTTCTTGTTTTCTCTAAGAATATTTGCAGCACTCTGCTGGTCCATGTTAGCATCTTATGATGTCCTTAAAAAAAACTGGAGTCAGCTGCTCATCACAGTTTTATCTGTCTAATCCTTATAGGTTTCTTAGTAAATGAAGTGATTTTCAGGTTTTCTGTACAATTTAAGGGATGAAACTTGCCAGCATTTAAATATCTGTTGTTTTACTTGTGAAGATCTGTCACAGTGAAAGACAGTCTGTAACAAATGCAAAGCATCAAAGTGTTTCATTCTACAGCATTTTTTTCCTAGTCTCCTATTTACATTTTCTAAATTGTTTCTGCTTTTCTTTGCAATATCTGGGGAAGCCCTGTCAGCTACTGGCTCTGCCAGAACAAGTCTCAGACTTTAGAAATCCAGAATAGCAAGTTTCATTTTCTCACTATCTTCAGAAAAATGACTATGCACACATTCACTTACATAGTTCTTTCTTTTATTGAAAGCTGACATTGTAGTCAAACCACTAAACTTCATAAAAGGAGATATAATCATCAGTTCTGAGGAGGTCTCATTTTTTTTCCATTTATGTATATACAGATACACACAGATGGAACTAAGAGTAGAAAACTAGCTTTACTTAAATATTTGGTGTATACTATGACTGGAGGCATTATGGGACAGAAAGGCACCAGGCTAAGATGAAAATGAGAACATTCTGTCATAGAGATTTTGAGAAGCTCACTGTAAAGAAACTGAATTTGTGTTTTAAGTTGTACCTGATATATCCTTATGTGTTTTTCCCATAAACATAGCTGCAAAATTTGAACAAAGGAGGTTGATTTGTCTTTTTCTAAAATGCACAACAAAAGAGACATATATATATATATATAGTTTGAGTAGATACATGCTATATTCTATTGAGCAGGATGCAATTTAGTACTGTTATATAATAAATAGAACTCCAAAAATCACACTGGCTTAAGTGACAGTTGGAAGAAAAAAATAGATTAGCTCATCTCCTAGGATGTGACCATGTACTACTTTTAATGGGCCTCACAAATACAGAAGATCAGCTCTCATGAGGAAAAGCTGAAACATTCCACCAGCCAAGCAATTTAAATTCTAACCATTTACCAGAAGACATAAAGGTCAGATATGTACCAGTATCTCTAGGCACACAGATATGTTATCTCCATCTCTGAAGGAAAAAAAAAATATTAAAGGGAGATGGTACATGAGACTCAGAAATTAGATGCAGGCACTTCTGCTAGAAACAGCATCAGGTGAAATCTCACCCATGGGACAAAAAAATTCCTCCCAAACTCAAGTTTTTAAAGATGCTGTGGATTAAAGGAGAATACTCAACATCAGTCCCAAAGCATGACTATTCTTATTGAGGATTTTTTTTATTCTTACATAGTGACTGTGTGTTATTCTCACAGGGATATTTTGGGATAACACAACTAATGGAAATATGACTAATAGCAAGTCAATAATAGTGGAGTAAAGATGCTGAAAATTCATCAGAGAGTGTGACTCTGACTATGGATGCTTGGATAATTTGGATTCCAGTGCATTTTTCCTTTAAAAAAATCCACAGTGCTATCTTACTTTGAATAATGGAAACCAAATGAAAACTACACAGTTAATTTGTTAATGTATTTTAACCTCCCTCCAAAGCTTTGTTTGCCCAATCTGTTCCATTCATGCTACTGGTTAGAGCTGATCTCCCTCATACATGAGCCTCTTTGGAGATACAACTCTATTTATAAATAGAAAACAAATCAAGCAGGAAGACAGAGTCTCTGTGAATGCTGAGCTGAGACAAAAAGGTTGTTGGTTTTTTTTTATCTAGGAAAGAAAAAATTACTTTTATAAATTCTTTATTAAACATGCCTAGAGATCAAAATGCAATTGCTAAATTAGAGGGTGTGGTTCTAATCCTGGCATAGATTTAGCTTGGCAATGAGTGGAAAATCAGCAGGGGCAGACTACTAAGTTGGAAGGATGAGGCAGCACAAAACAAGGTATGTTGAACATCAAAACCATTTGCATAAACAAAATAAAAATCAGGATTCTGTTTCTCATTCAGGTCCTGCTAGATTCAACCATGTAGTTGAAATACAATAGTTTCACTCTCAGTCCCATGAGAGATTCTTTTCAGCCCCAAATTCAATACAATATTTCTAAAAAAGATGGAAAGAGGGTTGGGTTTTTTCCCCTCTATTCTTCTCTTTTAGTTCTCTTTTAATACACAAGTTTTAGCAGCAATTGATTCATTGCCCAGTTAAGTCAACTCTAGGTACATCAGAATCTCTTCATGAATATTCACAGAGCTTAATAGAAAAGCTGCCCAAAAATCAGATTTGAATGAAAAACTAGGACATCTGTCACACAGACAGGTAACCCTGAAGAAGTGTTCTGTTGGAAGAAACTGAAAGAGAAAAGTTAGCTGCAAAAAAGAGACTTTTTACTCCAAGCAGCAGGGAATGTGAGTCAGAATATCTCTCAAAAATGGTATCTATTGTTGAATTTTCTAATGTCACTACTGTAATCTTTTCAGCAAAAAATCCATGATGTATCCTGCTTATCCAGGAAAACAAGTACTCTTTGCAAAATATGCTGGGCTTTCAAACCATTTTAGAAAGTGTAAGGGATGTTTTACAAATTTTAGGAAGAATTCTTACCTATTTGTATCAAGCCTTGCTGTTAACAAATCATCTTGTGTGTGAAAAGGCAGTGGGAGAGGATTTCCAGAGAACCTGCTGCTCTCCAGTGCCCATTGCATAACTCCAGGTACAGCTCCTCATGAAAACTGCACTCAAAGGGTTCAGACACCTCTTTTGGCTTCATTTGCACTCCATTGCCATGCCACAGAACTCTGAAATTAAGAGATAAATAAGACTTTAGAGAAAGAGGCAAGAATTTCTTCTCCTACACCCACAAACACTTATGCAAACTCAAGCACTGAAACAGGCAGTGGGATGTCCATGCCTTGCCTGTGCTCTGCAAGACCTTGTAGAACTGTACAGATTGTTGCAGGGCACTACAGGATTTCTCCAGAATTGCAGATTCCACACTAGGACCATAGCCCACCATTGTGCTTACACGGACCATGCCAGGACTTTGCAAACAGGAAAAAAAAACAAACTGTATTTTCTTCTTGTTGATGTGTCAGTAGTGCCAAAGTACTGTGTTGTCCAGTTCACTTCTCACTACACAGCTCAGTGTGAGCATGCTTTATACAGACATGCACATTTCATAAGCCATATGAGAAAGATGGTGTCAAACAGGCTACTCCAGTTTTGGGTTTGCTCAAGTTTAGAATACTGGCTGTATTTATGGCATACCAAAATAACTAATGTGACTTTAAAATTGATTAAGATCTCTTAGAATTAGAGAAATAATGCTAATTTTCAAAGAGCCAGACTTTTGAGCATTTGATCCAAATGGATCAAAACTTTGTATAGAAAATACTTTTATTTTCAAATGCTCACTTTCCTTAACATCTATTAAAAAGAAAACAAAACAAGTTAAAAATATTTGAGATGCTCCTTCTTGATCTCCACTAGTACATATTTTCCTTGAACCTGAGCTGTCGTGTCTGGGTCCTACCCAGTGGAGCTTATAACTTGTTTGGTCTGTAACTATTTGGTTTTGTGCCTTCTGGACCACGTCCTTCTGGACATATCTGACCTTAAAAGAATTGCTATTGACTCAGACATCAATAATTCAGCTGTCAACTTTAGTAGTAGTTTGAAGTTAAATTCTCCTTTACCTAATCTAGTTTGCTGGAATGCACTCAGTCTAATTGAGTTATCCATTTAATAAGAGTCCCTTCATGAAGTTTTTCTTAAGTACAGAAAGAATATATCAATATTAAAATCCTTTTGTGTTGCAACACAAATTTATACCTACAGTTTAAAATATACTAAGACCTTTCTTTTTCATACTTGGCTTCATTGTGAAGGTTCAATACAATCATATTTGACATTTTCAAGTAGATATTTCTCAGTTATTTAATGGCAAAAACTCTGAACAGAATGTATATCAGAAGACACACTCTGTCATAAAATTTGCTTCAGCTCCTTATAAAGAGACACTGGCAGTGATTTTCTAGGGAAGCAAGAATAATTTCTCCTCTCCCTGTTTTTAGAGCTATCTAGTAATCACTAGTTAGTTAATAAACCACAAAGTCATCTTGCACTGTACTAATTAACACAGGCTGAACTTGCAGCTCCTTCCAATTCAGCTTGAATGTGTGAAATGATAAACTGAAACAAAAAAAAGTGTACTGAAAGGGTCTTTTAGAAATTCTGTAAAGGGTATAGGGACAAGAGGGACTTTCTCTGTCTGTAAGATGTCCTGATTATGCTTGAAATAGTCTGTGCAGATTTACACAGCAACCACCAGGTACCACCTAATGGTCCCATCCAAACATCAGCCTGGGCAATAACATTTCTCCTGCCAGACATATTCATTATCTGTGCCACTCATTTTTGAAAACTGCTAAGCTTTTCCAATTAAAGGCTCTGAGGTACATTTTTTTGGAAAATGTTTTGAGACGTTATTTATCTTACTGTTTCAGTTAGGCAGTGAACTGCTATTACATCACAGAAATCATTAATCACCATATATTTAAAGTTTTTCTGATCTTAATGCCATGCTTCTAAAACAAAGGTTATAGTTCATACTTATGGTCCTATTCTAGCAGTGATTCTTGGCGAGGAAAAAAAATATTTATAAATGTCCATTTCAGGTTGACTTCTTAAAAGCATGCCCAGCTGAAAGACTTAATAAAGGTCTTTAGCAGTGTTGAACAGGTGGATATCTGGACAAAAATAAAGATATTATTTAAGATGTTTACTGAAAAAGTATATCCAAGTCAAATCTCCACATGATTAAAACCATGCTGCAAAATATGAGAAAGTAGCAAACTGCAAGGATGTTTTAAAGACTGGAAAATCTGCCTTACAGAAAGAGATTTAATAGGTTCAATCTATTTAGCTCATCAAAGTCAAGCTTAAGGGATCTGTAAGAACAGACAGGGGGAGAAGTGCATCTTTCACCAGAGGGTTTTTCCACATAGCAGGCTAAGATACAACTATATTCCTTGGCAGAGAGTTAAAGCTTACAAAAATGGAAATTAGAAAAAAGGGCTGTTTTAAACAGTAAGAATTATTAACCAGTGAGGAAACTCAACTAGGGGTGTTCTGGATTCCCTCATATTTGAAGTATTCAAAGCAAACCTGAATATTCCCTTCTATTTCTTGATGTTGAGCTAAAAGATTATAAGCCAGCCCTTGTAGTCACTTGCACATAGATCCACATTTCTGTTGATCCCTTTCTGGAACAGTCAGTAACAAAACTTTCTGTCTAAATTGTTCAGCAGAGGCCAAGAAAGCTCTGACTCATCTGCAAAATTCCACTATGGACATACCCATTAAATACCCTCATGGGCTCAGCCAAGGGTTGCCTCATTTTCTGGTGGTCAATAATAACAATTATTTCATGGTGATGTTATCTGATCTACTAAAGGAGATGAATCTCCAGAAAACTTCCCCTTTTCTGCTATCAATTTTTGCTACATTTCATTGCTACAGGAATAATCTCATTGAGAAAAGAGGATAACAGCGTGTCTTTGGAGTGAAGGATTTATTTTTTGCCCATTTAATGTTTTAAAATTATGTCACTGAGATAATAAAGAGTGGAACCTTTGGGTACTTTTAGGACTCATACCATTAGTTCTAGTTCTGAATTACTTAATAAAAACAAAAAAGCTGCCAGTTTTCCTTGTGTAACTCTCTTAGAGGTCCTGGTTGTTTTAGTTTAATAAAAAAAAAAACCAAAATCTTCTCTCTATATTTTTAAGGCAAGCATACCATCTAAGAAAGCCATCACATAACATTCCACCTAACTTCTGCTAATAGAGATTATTACAAACCAGCAAACCACTGCTGGTTCCTAGAGCAAAAGGCCATAAACCCTTTATCCAGAAAGCTGCTCACTTCTCAGTGTTACAGCTTTTGATAAAACTCATTCTTGATCCCAGTTAGTACTCACTATGTGTCCTGAACCCCAAGGATTCATTAACCTCATAATTTTCATCACAGTTGATATAACTGTAAATGCTATTATTCATATGGAAAAATCAGCCTTTAAAGCCCATAGCTGTAGTAATCCCTTTTGAAGCTTCATCAGCACTTCACTGCAGAGCTGGTCTCATTACTCTGAATGACAGGGAACTTCATCTGGTTAAGGCATCTGAATGGAATGTGGCTGCATGGGACTTCTACCAAAAGAAAATGTTAATTGACATTTATGTTCAAATATGGATTAATATAAACATTCCCCAGAATGTAGCCTACATATGAATCAAGGGTCTAAAAATGTTCTCGAAACCTTTTGGGTTTTTTTTGTTTTCTCTCTATGAAAGAAACTATCCTGATCCTTCAGGAGTTGTTTTCAGAGCCCACCTTCCTGTTCAAATGAAGCAATTTCAATCTCTCTGACCAGCTGCTTCTTATAAGCCCTGTATTTACTCACACTTTAATCTTATGTCTTTTTAGGGCACATTTACCAAAATAGTGAAATGCAGGAAATTATTTTCTTGAAATGCTTTCTTTTGATATTACACTCAAAGAAATTGTGGACTAATTTTCAAGTGCACATTATAATATTTTCACGGTTCAGACAATATTTCCATATGTAATTTGGCCTGTTGACAAAGGAAGACCTTCAGGATTTTGAAATTTTTGACATAAAAAACTCAAGGAAAAAAAAAAGCATTGGGAAATCTTGAATACAACATAAAACATTGATGAAAACATGAATACAACAAACACTGAAATTTTTTCTAATGCTTCATCAAAGGCTTATGTAGCTGAAAGGCCACCTAACACAAAAGCTGCAGTTCACATTAGTGAATAAGATAAATAGGGGGAAGAAATGAACATAGGCACAAAATCAAGAGCATGGGGGTGGTAGGCAACCTCAGAAGAAAATCTTTCATCAGCACAATGTGTGGGAAACACTGTGGGGAAAGAATGGGCAGGAGTCTGGGGAAAGCAGGGACAAAAGCAGCATTTCCTGTGCTCTAGATGCTCTGCTACTAATCACATATTTTGTTTGTGCCCAAACCCCCATCATTCACCAATTTCCCAAAGTTGGGTTCTCCTGCTATTTTACTGGACACTTTAGAAGAAAGAAGCAGCTTGAAGTTCAGGTAGGACACATGAGTAGCACATTTTGTATCCCTCAGTTGCCATCCCACTTGCTTTTACAAAACAGGGTTTAGAAGGCAGCATCCTTTGAGGGTAGATTTTACTCTCAAAGCAAATAAAGCAAATTTATGCACAGCTTCTGTTAAAAGCAGGGATTAGGACTGCCAGCTGCTATGAACAGCCATACTGAAGAGCTTCCTAACACCTGGATACAAACACTCTGGTAGTGGACTGAATGCAGAGAAACATGAAAAAAATACAGCACTGACTGCTGCCAGCCAGCAGGAAGCTGCAGCTCACCAGAACTACCTCTAGATGTAAAACTACTTTCAACCCAGTTATATATTAATGAAGCAAAAGTTGGACACACACACAGACAGAAAGCCAGCTGCTGCTTTTTTTTCTTTTGAGTTGTTTTCTAATATCAGATATCAGTCCTGAATCTGTAGAGCCTAGCAGTTTAATTTTCTTCAGTTTTTTCCTATTTAATCCTGATACCAATGTCTTTGTGTAATGTTTAGACTGTTCCTCAGAAAAAGTCAGCAGTCAGATTTTTCTGAATACCATTGTTCAAAGACTGAAATAGATATATGGGTGCAGACCACTTGGCACTTCTTTATTTCTTTATATGATATATTGATTTTCCCTACAGAGGTGGTGTGAAGGACTGAAATGCTATGGTTAATGGATTAAACATTGTTATGAAGGACTTTTTGCCAGTTATGATCAATTTTGTTCTTATTAGGTCTTTTAAATCTGAAACTAAAATGCTGAGAAATCACTTACTTAAAATTTCTGCAAAGAAAAGTAGACTCCTTCAGTTTTTCTGAGATTAATTTCCATCTGAATTCGGGGAGACATCATTTTGTTTTGGACCAGCCACGCAGACCACAGTAAATAACTGGTGAGTGTAGGACCAAGGGGACTTGGTTCTTAATCTCAAAGTGCAGTTTCTTGGTAAACACCTGCAAAGGAATCAGAGGAGCAGCTTGAAGCACCAGTGCTGTTCTGAACCACTAAAACAGTGTAAAGAGGAACATCAATAGTATAAAAATTTAGGAAAACACCTTAAGTATAACCCAGTATCCAAAACTCATTAACCCATTTTTGAAGACAATGGAATGGCAGACCTTGCACAACGGCAGGCATTGGGCAGCATTCAACAACATCCCCATGTGAAATATTTAACAAAAAACATTGTACCCAGTGATGTAAATACACAAACAAGACTGTAAGAAATGAGCTTTCCAAAATTATAACTGGATAGGATTATTTTATTTCAGTAGTTTTCTCAGGGACTATTTTCTTCTCTCTTAGAGCCAGTGCCAGAATCATCACTTAAGAATGGTTACAGTGAAAGTACATAATTAAAACCTCTATTATGCACCAGAACTTTACTTCCAAGTTATAGGATTATTGCATTTTTTCTTATAATTAAGCATTATATGTTAATTCTGCTTTCTTCCTTAGAGTCATTAGCATATAAATACAGACACTGACTCAATCTGCAATTCCCTGTGAAAGATTAAGTTTTTAAATTTCAATGGACAAACCCTTTATTAAAAAATAAATATGCTCCATGAAATTACTGTTGCTTTAATATTTCCATTAATAAATGCACATCTAAAATAGAAGCAATTTTAATACTAAATTGGACAACATGGAAAAATGAAATTTTAGATTATTAAATACATATTTACTATTATAAATATTATATTTTCTTTAAAATATATGTCCTTAGTTTAGAGGTTATTTTCTTTTCCTTTTAAAATCATTTAAAAAATGTGGTTGACATTCCTTATCTTTTGCAGCAATTCAAAAGATCAGGTAACATAGTCTCAATATTAATTACTAAAGATTGTGGTAATATTTCAAATAAATTTGCTGAAGTGGAAGAAATCTCAGAAATATGTTTTTCTACAAATTAAAAGATATTAAATTTCCAGCTGCCAAAAAAAAAATATTTAAAAAAAACCAGGAATCTCTATTCTTCTTCATATCCTATCCATTCTTTGTACTGTTATTGACTGAAATTAGATCTATAGATATATATATATCCATATCCATTTTTCTAATCCTAAAAGAGGCAAGGACCATCCATTCCAACCAGTGATATAGATAACTCTCACAACATTACTGTTGAAAATGAAAGGCTTCTGTGTGAGAGATGACATGTTTGTTTTCACTTTTATACAATATTCCTCTACAAGGGGGGGACAAAGAACCCCCTGGCAAGAGGGAATTTTATCCCCACCTTCTGAGTTCTCACCCAGCTTTTAGAACGTGGCAAAGCTGTGACTGCCACACCAAAGAGCAAAACTCACCTCCCAGGCAGAGAGCCTACAGAAAGATCAAGGTGCACAGAGTCATGGGGGTGCTTGACTTGGACAGTTTTTGTTTCAGTCTACATTTTGGAGAAACAGGAGAGATTTGAAAGAGAATTCAGAATTAAGTAGCATAATCTTTCTCCTACAGCCTGCCAAATGTCAGAGCCTCTTCTGTCTTATGCTGACAGCCTTTGTAAATTGTTCTGGATGGTATTTGCTAATCCATAGGGAATTCTCACATCTTCCTTTGCTTATGAATCAGATGGTGAGCTCTTGGCAGCTGACCAGAGAGAAAGTGCCTTTTCCCTGCTGAATTATCAATCAGGAAAGTTTCTTACTGTTCTGTGCTGCAGACACATTCTTTCACACACTAAATTATCTCTGATGGACCGATTGCAGTGAGGTTAGCACGCTACAGCCATTTGACTGGAGTGCATAAAACTCTTTATTGCTACACAGACACAGCTGCACCAGCAATTCATAGCTTTGAGTGGCCCAAAGGAATTTTCTGTATGGCCTTTTCAGTAGTTAATATATGTTCTGGAACAGCTTCTCTGGCAAGTTTCTTCCAACTGTGCCCTACAGGTTATACAGACCACTAAACCCACTAAATATCCTGATGACATAGAAGGATGTCACACACAGGAAACATTCTGTGTCCCACACAGCCTCAGCTCTGCTCTTCAAAATCTCCATCCTACTCAGGTCAGAAAATATTGGCAAATCCCACTGAAATATCATAACAGAGCAAGAAAACACTCGTTCCCTTTCTGCCTCAGGCAAGACACACATCAAAAACACCTGGCTTGTTCTCTCAGTGGTAGTGATGTCCCAGCTCTCCCTGTAGCCTTCTCTAGCCCCTTTCTCTTTCCACAGCACTTGATTTTTTGTTGACTTCTTCGCTTTTTTTTTTCCTAATAACACTGCTTTAAACTGTGCACCCTGTACTTTGAAAATACCTTCCACAGCACTGAAATTTGTAAAGCAAGAATATTTGTATCACCAGGCTCTGGGAGCAGAGGTGCTTCTGTCAGATGCTGCCAGAAGCTTCCTCCATGTCCTGCAAAGACAATCCCTGGCAGCTCCAAGAAGGATGTGCTTGGCAATTCCAGCTGGGGAATACCAGGGAGAAACACCATGCTAGTGGCATTCAAAGCTAGACCCCAAGCTAAAAAAATAAAATTTTGGTTTTCTGATTTTCTTTGATTTAATAAAAACATGAATGATGGGCTCAAGGAGAACTGATGCATTATGATAACTTGGATTGCTGGTGAAAAAAGAATATATTTACCAAAGATCCTGTACAGCTTGTTGCTATTTTTTTTTTCATTGAAAACAAAAAGAAAGCAACAGTATAAGAAAGAAAGTCTTTGAATGTTCCCTTCAAAGTTTAGACATTTCCTATTCATGGGAGGTGTAGTATTTTAAAAAGAACAGACATGCTTTTTTCCCCACAAAAGATAAGTGATCTTGAAACCAAAACTTTTCACTCTACAAGTGGAAGACTCTCAATTCGGGGCAAATACCTGTACCTGAATAAAAGACAGTTTTCAAAAGACAACTATTGAAAGTAATAAATAAACATAGGGCACTGCCTAACAAAAGTAGATGGACACAGAGGCCTTCCTTAAAAGAAAAGGTTTGGTTTGGGTTTTTTCTCCTCCCATTCAACTGAATCAAACCACTCAACTGAAATGCAGCTTCACAAATGAGAAACCAGCCTAAAATAACTTCTGTCAACCTCAGCAAACTTTAAAAAGTGATCTCTGTGTTCAGGTGGATATCAAAACATCTACTTCCAAGGAGCAATATTAGAAATACATTTCTCTTCTATTTTTGCTGGCTGGCAAGCAGGAAGTTTCATATGTAGCATAAAATTATTTTAAACTCTAATGAGTTTATTGTTTAAAAGCATTTGTGGGAAGGCTTGGGCTCAAAGATGGATTTTGCATTTTCTCACAACTAAAATCATCTCATACTGACTTGTCTTGGTGAAAATACTATGGAGAAAATAGTTTACAGCAACTGGATCTTTATTCAATTCATAGTAGTCAATAGCAATTGTGGATATTTTTGAGACCTTTTTGAGGGTCTAACTGTGTGATAGGTTCTGCCAAATAGATCATCAAGAGAAGAAAATCCCATGTGACCTCCACAGCATATCCTGCCTTGCTCCTGTCCACAGGCTAGAACTCCAATTTGGCATAAAAAGTCAGCCCAATACTTTCTGTGGGGAAAAAAAATAAAACTAGTAAAAACCCAAAACAAGATAAATTATCCCACCCAAAGCCCTTCTTTCCAGCTGTTGATTGTAGCTTAGCAGCAAATAATTTTTTAAAAGAGTCTAAGGCTTTTCAGGAGGATTCAGAAAAAATTGCTCTTAATAGCTGGGTGAGCCAGTCCATGCCTCTCCACTCTGGGGTCACTTAAAAATGGTAACTTGGTTTAAAACGTTCTAGAAGCAAAATATAACCTAAACCTTGTTCAAGCTGCCACTTACAGGTAGGACCCAATGATACATCCACAGGTAACACTGGGATTCTGCAGAGAGTTTTAAATTAATACATGAACTGAAAAGGTAATTAATTTATTACAAAGGGCTATTTTTATAGGTTATAGTAATGGCTGAAAGCTTAAAGGTTTTTCTGCTTCAAATAATTATATTAATATTTCTTTTGGAAGATCAAAAGGAGGTTGAAAAAATTATTTCTTTAAGAAGCAGTAGTCTTCTGAAGCAATGCCATTTACTTTCAGCCGTGATGTGATTTCCTTTGGATATAAATGTGCTGAACCTCAATCAGGATGCAGAGCAGACAGGTAAAGGAGAACTTCAAAAAGCCCTGAAAAAGGGAAACCTGCATAAAAGTTCACAGTAATTTCTGCATACAGTTCTGAAAATGAAAGGGCTTTGTAACATGAGTTCTCAGTTTGCAATTTAAGGTGCCCTGTTCATCTAAGATGCTTTTCTTAAGACTGCTCTTTGCTTTAAGATTCAGACAGACAAAAATTAGCCTTTAGATGTTTTCTCTTTTTTAAATTCTGTTTCTTCTTACATTTCAGAAGCCCTAAAGTCTTTAAAATGGGGCTTTCTTTATGTAGCTTTTTTGAACAAAAAGAATATCATCTAACTGTATCATTTTCCACACTTTTAATATGAAGTGTTAGAAAAGGAACTCACCTCAGTGGGTAAGAATGACTAATCCCTCAAAAGTACGGATAAAGAAAATTGAGAATAGCTAGTATGAGGCTGTAAGATAAAGCATATCCTATCTTAACACAATTTTAATATTTTAATACATTTCAAATATCTTTCTAATTATAAAAAAATTAAAGCATATGATTTTAATAAAGTACTGGCAAACCCTCCAGGAGACATAGGAAGCTTAATGCAAGCCATATGTAAATCCAGCCCTGTGACTTAGTTGTAAGTATATGGCATATGTAGAAACATATAAATATACTGGGTTTAAAATTCTGGTTTGGAAACATCAATTTTCATCTCAGCTATATTTTAGATACAAATATAACAACTTGCTCCACACAATAAAATGTAAATAGTCAGTTCCCTAGAAATGACAGAGAAGGAAAAACAGAAATGAAAATAATTGTGTAGGAAGTAGAAGTATCTAAGAGCCAGACCCTTCAGAAAAATACTGACAGATGTAATGAAGAAGTACCAGTAGAGAATGCTAACAGTAGCTCATACTCTTGCTGAAACAGTGGGTTTTATAAGATAAATTAATACCAGAAAAGGCAGTCATGGATTCCAGGAATGGCAAGTTGTCAGAGCCAGATTCCATGCTTTTAAAAGCTTAAGGCAGAGAAAACACACAAAACCAACAATGCAATTTATATGCCAGCAGCAAAGATGACACCACATCAGATAAGGTTGAAATAGAGATGATGAGCAAGACAAGGCTGATAGGAGCAGTAGCCCTTTACAGCTACACCACAGGAAACCAAACTGGCTTTGCAACAGAGGAAAACAGACTGTGGGAAATGTAAAAAAGCATCAGGCCAAGAGAAGAATTAAATTTCTAACAGGAGACGGGGATGTAGCAGGTGTTACAAAAATAATATTTTCCAAAAGCACTCAGGCCACTCAGAGCAATCCATGATGGGATGCAATCATCTCGTAATGGTCTCCTGGGAGATAATGTCATTAGTAGAGACCACAGGGATGACTCTAAATAGACAAAATATTGCACATCAGGCTGCTTCAGTGCAGAAGGGGTCTTGCTTTTTGTCAGTCACTTTCTGTCCCATTTCCCATTGCTATAACCAGGATTATGATCCTGCTGTGTGCTGCACATGAGGGAACAATTGCAAGCAGAACTGCAGCCCCTTGCTGGGAAATCATGGAGGTTTCAGCAGCAGCAGCTGTAAAAGTCTGTTCCATCATTACCATCCTAAACCTTGCTATAGTGTAATTTCCTCCTATCCTGACCCCAGCATACAGAACATACCTAATAAAAAGATTAGTGCAACACTTACACAAACAATCTGATAAGAACTTGAGGAACCAAGCTGGACTCAACTTTTCAAGAACAGAGATAAAGGAGGATTGCCAGGACTCTTTGTGAGGTGGACACTCCACAGTTGTTTAAGCACGGGATTATTTTTTTTAAGCTTCTCTTATTTTGGTGATGTCTGTAAGATTCTGTTCCTCAAACACTTTAAGGAATGATAGCTCCATAGTCCTGGAAAGGGACTGGTTAATATTTATGCAAACATCTAACATTAGAGCTCTAAATGTACTATGGAAAATGACACTTCTATAAGCATCTAAAATGCATTTGTAAGCTTTCTACTCCTCCCAGAACAAAAGGCCTAAATTCCAAAGATCTCATTGTGCAACCAGCCCAGCTCCCCCTTGATGTTTTCTACATTCCAGCTAGAATTTCCTTCTCCATGTTTATATTGCTTCATACTGAAACATACACCAATGACAGTAAATGAGAATACCACACATAGACCCTTAGATGGTTAAATATGTAACTGAGTTTTCATAAATTGTTTCTGATTTTGAGTAAAGAGGATGGACCAAAGATAATTATGCAAGTACATTATAGCCCTGCTCAAAGTACACAGTGTGCTTCTAGCTAGTCACTTAGTAAAACTCCTTGACAATGCTTTAAAAATGTCCAAAAATTTGATTGTTGCTTTCTCCTGCTTCGTTGCAGTATTTGATACTTTTCTTTTACATTTTTACCAACATACAAAAGCTATTTTCACAAATGCAGAGAGTAGCATGCATCCATTTGATAATTTCTTCTGGCTACTGAGCAACTCTTTTAAATGTATTTTTATTGAGCAATATGTAGATGACTACCTAAGATGAAGCCCTTAAAAAATGAATGCAGTCATTCCACAGATATAAATACCATTATTAGGAGGAAAAGAAAACATAAACATAACCAAGGTTCACATTGGGTAATTTTTTTTCCTGAGAGTTCAGCAACACATGAAAAAGGAACAATATCCAGTTTTCTATGTCTGCATTCTTTACATCTGAACCAACTAAAAAAAAGTTAAGTCTGCCCATTACAGAGCAAGACAAAAATTTTCCTGTCCATTTGTTGGTTTCCACTTCCAACAATGGCATTAAATGTATTAATGAGATTTTAATATTTTATTTGCTCAACATTTTGGCGTCAGGAAGAGAGAAGACTGAATGAAGACTACCACATAATGCACACAAGTTTGTGAGGTCAGCCTTGGTAGGAGACTATAAAGTTTAATAGCATTGGTTTGCATTTTAGGAAGCACATTTATTGAAATGGAACAAATAAGATTTCTTTGTGTGGTTTTTTTTTCATGGGTTTGGAAAAGAAATGCAGCACTGTGATGCAGAAGATGTATATTACTACTGGCTTCCTAATACATGGCTTGCATTATATATTAAAAAATATAGTAACAAGTATCAAGGTCTATGCTGGTAAAAACTTTCTGCCATGTAAAACTGATCAGTGATTTTCACAAGTTTTCATAAATTTTGGAAGTTTGGTTAGCTAAGCCTGATTATAAATGCAAAATTAGAAACACTAGAAATAAAGCTCAATGATCTAAATGCTCAAGAAATAAAACCAGAGGCATTGATGTGAACACAAAACTGAATGCAGAAAAAGAAGGAATAAATAGAAGACTGTCCAGAAAATACGTTAAAATATATATATTTTAAGGGTTAATTATGTGCATATGGATGTCTCACCAAAATTAAAATAAAAACACAGCTTTAAAAATCTTACTTTTTATCCTCTGTTTTTTCTTTCCCTTCTATAGCAAGGGCTACCAAGACTTCTATCATTCCTTTATCTTTGATTTTTACTTTCCTGGTCTTGTAGCTTTAAATGTGCTTTTCCACATCGTACAGACACACCAGCACTGGGAGAAAGAAAAGGAAAAACAGATGAAGAAAACTTAAACCAAAATTAAATCCTGAAAAATAACATTTGAATTATGGTACTCTTGAAAAAAAAAAAAAAAAAAAAAAGATACATTCCCAAGGTTCTACTCTGTGACTGCTACCTGTGACTGCTGGTAGGAAATAGAATATTAATTTTATTCTTAAATACAGAGATAAAATAGGATCTTATACAGCTAACATGCAAATCCAGCTAAATCTTAGTAACTGAGTTGTCTATGCATTTGTCATATGCATGTCTATCTCGTGGATTATAAGCCAATGTTTCCACTTGTTTTCCTTAACCTGACCTCTTGTTTATAACCATTTCATTTTGGATGGCAAATATCAAAGCATGCCAATCTTATAACCTCTAAAAATACAGTAATTACTCTGGTAACATCCAGCAAAATCCAATCTCGGTTTTATACCAAACAAAAGCTAAAGCAGGTAGTTAGGCTGTGAGTTAATGTTATTTCCATGTGTGTGAAATACAGTTTATCAGTAGGAAAATTACTGCCTTTCTGATTTTGCTTAGGAACCTAAGAGAAGAAAGGTGAAAACTTCCCAGATTTTGCCAAAGGTCTCAGCTAAGTTTTTCAAACACAGAAGGTTTTTAAACATAGAGGTAAGCCCTCAGAATATCTGGGTGCTCATTGACTCAGGCAAACCTAAATTTCCAGACCAAAGATTTGCAGCTAAAGATCACTTCTTAAAAAAACTGATCTCAAAACAAGGAACAGCTTAAATGCATGGTTCAATGTGTTTGCACTCTGAAAATAAAAAAAATAAATATATAAATCATATACCAATATTCACATTCACAACACCTTTTTACATATCAACCAAAATCTGTAATGATTGCAGTCCTAGTGACAATTGTACTGACACCTGAATAGCTTGATAAGAAAAAGCAATTTTACATTCCCAGAGTACACAGGTTTTCCTTTTTTTTTTTTGGATGAATTATAAATTATTGGAATTACTGTAATTTTTTGAAAAGGGTAGACATTTGACAGAAATGTTAATAAAGGGTGTAATGTTGAGATTTAGAGCTGTCCAGAAGACAAGTGAAAATAAAGCACAAAAATTGGAGTGGGCTACGTTCTGACAGAAAGCACAGAAGCAGGTGCAACAAATCAGTAGCTTGTTATGCTAACATCTATACAAAAACTTTCTGGGACACTGAGGCAGAGAAACACAAGTGTGAATTTATTACTTTATGTTCAATGTATTCATTGCCACTTGTCAGTGTATAGCTTGCATTTTCTTATTTTTTTGGTTTGTTTGGTTTTTCTTGTCTTTTTTCATTTTGCTGCTGGATACACTATAGACTCAGGGCTGCAGTTACAGCTATTTAGTTTACTTTTCTATTGGATAAAAAGCACTTGGATGTAAACAACATCAAGGTAACAATATGCATTACTGTAATCATTACTCTAGTGTTTGGTAAGACAACAGGAAGTAATCAACCATTTTTGCATTGAGGTAATGTTGTACAAAGCAACAGAGATATCACTGTAATTTGGCACATGCTAAATTGCCCAAAAATGCAGTTCTAATGTGCATCTGCTTTCACTGAAAATAAACAAATAGGAAATGGGCACAGAAAAGGAGTGTGCACTTGCCTTGCTAAAGAGTCTAAGTAAATAACTGAGCAAAAAAAAAAAAAAAAGTGAGGCTAAAGCAAAGGACAGAAGCTGTTCTAGTTAATTGATGCATTCTTTATTCTTTCCTATTACACCAAAAGCACAGCTGTTGAGGGGAGTAACTCTGAAAGACAAATAAAATTGCATTGGGCTGTTCTGCCGGTGTTGAATATGCAGAAATCTGACAGCCTGGAAGAGTGTCACCCAGGTAAAAGTCATGTCCCACTCTCTGGAGGTCCAGGAATAGCAAACCTATGCCTGTCCCTTAGCTTCTTCAGTTTTTTTTGAAGATTTATAGATCCTTCTGTTTTGCCACATATGTACAAATGCAAGTCTGCAACTCGCATTCACCCCTCAAAAAATACTGATTTGAAAGAAAAGTTGACTCCCTAACAACACACAATGCTGTCCCACCTTCTTATGTTCATAGCTGCAAAGGACTCTGCATCCACAGTGGCCTTCCATTATTATTTCAGTGCCATTATGGCCTTATAACCCTTAAAGTTAGTGCTGTATCTTCTTCAAATGTATCCTTATCTTGATCTAAAGCTGCCAGGACAGACTTGGTGAAAGATAATAATTATCAAAAGCAATTTAAAAAAAATAAAATCTTTCTAATCTGGCCTTCATCAATCATTCATAACCACTACAGCTACTACCAGCTTTGTGCTTTACAGCAGCACATCCCAGAAAGGCATGTCTCATGTCTTGATATAACAGGAGGTCCTGCAGATGAAATCAAAGCACAGTGGGACCAAAAGTGCTTACTGATGTGCAATCTTCCAGATCAGAAAAAGTATTCCTTTCTTCCATGACAATCTCATTCACTCACAATACAAAGGATCATAGCTCTTTCTGAACACCAATTTCTGCTAAATAATGTTCCTTCATCATTCAGGCTTTGGGTCCTTTGCTGCCTCAGGCAAACTAGGAAATGAGATTTCTTATTTCTTTTTTACTAATTTGTTCCTGGTTAACATTTTAAAACAGAGAAAACATATTTGCCTCAAGCTTTCATTAAGTAAACATTTTTTCAACTCTTAGGTCTCCTTGCATGTGTTAGGGGGTTTTTTTAAACTCTTTCTTGATTTCTTGCTTTGTTTCATTTTGCTCAACTGTATTTTTTCCTCTTTAAATTTAAATTAGTCTGGTATTTATCTTGGCAGATTTTCCCATCTAATTAATTTCCCTCTTTCCCTGTACAGCTTGCTTTCCATCTCCTTTCTGTTCCTGTTAGCCTTTCACATCAATCACCTCTTCCCTTCTATATTTTTGTCAATTCCTGCCAGGAGCCTGTAGACAATCCCCAACACATCCCCACATCTACCAACAACCTCTTGTCTCTTCCCCACAGGCACACACCCATACAAGGATTCTTTGGAATCACTGTTTATTTCCACAGAACAATTTACCTTCCCCACACAGACTCTCCATCATGTGTCTCTTTCCCCCTCAGAAGTTTAAAAAGGGGCAAGTAGAGAGGAAAATCAAATGTTTCATTCTTTTTCTAGAAAGGTAAAATCATTAAGTCTCTTTTTCAGCTTCATTTGCTGGTCAGTGTTGGACTAAGGGCATGCACATTAGTTACAACTGGATAATTAATGAAAAGAAGTATATTGTCAGACAATGCATAAATGCCTACTTATTGAGAGTGATTTAAGTGAAGATATTTTAGAGAACAGTAGGCTATCATGAAGGAGACAGAGGCAAGCTGCTCCTTCAGGAAAAGATTTCATACCTGAGTTTATGTGAGTTTGCACTCCATTATCCTACCACTGAACATCCTGTACACCACTAAAGTCAGCACTTCTATCTCAATACAAACAGGTTACCATCCAGTCATTTGAGCCTGCTGCCTAGAAAATTAGCAGCAGCAGCACTGCAGGTGACACTGCCTGGCTTTGTTCTGCAGTTCCCAGTACCACCACCATTTCAGAAAGGCTTTTGTTTGCCCACAGCAATGTCCTCTCTTTTGTTTGCATGATTAATTTGAGGTAAATAAGTTCCTTGGGTATTTCTCTACATTGAGCTTTCCAGGCTCACAATAAACTGAGATACATGCCTCAAATTACCTTAGCAGCATCATTTATTGTGAAGTGTAATGGAAGTTATTTTGATGAAAGAGTGAACCATATTAAAACTGGACAATTTGGTCTTAGCTATGACAGGTTTCAGCATGGCACATAGAGTAAAAATAATTGGAAGTAGAAAGAGATCTATTTCTCCCTTCCAAAGATTGGAGATGTCCAATTGATCTTCTAGCAAACAAAACCGTGTAGAAGAAAAGTAAATTGTCAATCATAGTGTCATTTATCTCTGTCAACTCTAAACATGCCACGCAATGCTACAAACAGCTGTGCAAGACAATTCCTTCATCCAAGACTGCTAGGCCAATTAAGGAATCTTGTGGATGGATAAAGGGGTTCTCTTTTTTCTTATAGTAGAATGTTGTGTAATTACAGCAGGTGTTCAAAAACTCCTGTGTGTATGGTTTAGAAGACCAAAGAGAAATAGTAAGTTCCTATGGCACAAAATACCAGTTTCCCTGTGTTTCTTTAGCTTTAATTTAACCTGTTCTTAAGGACATATTTTCAGTGAGTACTTCCTTAACAGTAAGTTACCTACACTACAGAAAAAAGTTTTGCAGAATAAAAAAAATGTTTCTGATTTTATGTCGAGTATAAAACAACATCACAATTTTTATTCTAATTAAGAGCATATGCCTCCTGCCTCCAAGGTACAAAATTTTAGTCAGTCTGTTTCCAAAACCACCTTTGTAAAAGGTGACTTGGGAATTCACATGCCTGAATTGACTTGAAAGGGTCTGATTGTCAGAAACTTCTCTGAACCCTTTCACTGAAAATGAAGTCTTCTAGCAAAAGAAACAGAGAAAATTCCAAGGTTTGCATAGATCAAATGTTCAATGCAATTGGTAGAATTTCTGACGAGAAGAGTGTGTTGAGCAGATACTTCTACCCCTGGAATAGAAAAAGAGCAAATATCCATGATGGTGATGCTGAGGAGCAGGAAGACCTACCTACTTGGTGCTAAAAGTATTTTCAAACCAGCAACTTGAAAATCTTTAGCCAAGAACCTCAAACAAAGTAGCTTAGGAGACTGATGAAACACTTATGATACTTTTTTAACAAATCTTGCAAAATTAAAAATCTTCCCAAGACAGCCTTGTCCTGCCAACACCATCCTAATATATTCAACTTACAAAACCATAGGGAATTATAGGCAGATCAGCCTGACAATTATCCCCTATAAATTAGTGGAACTACTAGCACATAATGAAATTCTTGAAGATAAAGTAATTTTGACTTAATTATCCAGATGACTGGAAGGAATATAGCTGAGGTGTATAAAACAGAGTGGAAAAGAGAATGTGAAGAGAGATCCACTACTGACTGTGTCTTTCAGGTTAAGACCTAGAGGCATCAAAAATGAAAATACCAAGAAGAAAAGTCACCTAAAAAATGAAGTGGTTCTTAACAACACTCTAGTTAAGTGAAATAACTTAAAGAGTTTAGTGGGTGGCATGTTCATATGGGTTCAAAAAAAAAGAACTAGGCAAGTTCAGGGTGAAAAAGAAAACCAGGAAATTCAGACATAAAAATGGTATCTTTAGCTCTCTAAGCTTCAAATTGGTAAAAACGTCCAGAATATTCCAGAAAAATAAATTTAAAAATTGCTGTTTGTCTTAAGCATAAGGTATTTGATTTTGTCCCAGCCACACATTTATGGGCTAGAGGCATCTTTTCTGTGGTCTTTTTCATCATTCTCTAACAACCACCTTGTGAAATACTTGTAAGAAAATTACAGACACCACCTAATACTTCAAAAGTTACAGCACGAACAGAAGACAAAATATTCAGAAGTCGTGATAAATGAACGTGTAGCAAGTGTGAAAAAAGGAAAATGCCTCTCTTCACATGTGTCCCTATATATAATTTTTTTTAACTGAAAAGGCAGATTCTCACAGCCAGCATGGCTAGGACCTTTTTGAGAACTGGCAAGCATTTGCAGTTGTATAAAAAAACAGCTTTATATCTCCCCCAAAAGGGGAGCTGCCTCTGGCCTTGGAATTTGTGGATTGACGAGTCTTACTGTTCATCCTCTCCAGTCTGGGGCTTTAATAAGATGAAGGTTGACAGACTACCTCACATGCCTATGACACTTCATGGAAAAGACAAGAATTACTGTCAGTTTTCTGCATCACAGTTTAACACTGTCATCTTCTTGGGTAAAGCCTTTACATACGGATGCTGAAGTTTACCTGGGTGGAATGGAGGATTTGTTCTGGCTGAAGAATGATAAATTGGCCAAATCTAGAAGCAGTTTATTGAAAGGGATGAACGACTGCAGCTAAGTTTTTTAAAAAATTGTTGTATCTGATCACTTTGCACATATTTACTGTCTCCTTGGCTATGCTTCACTGCATGAAAAGGAGTCCCAGCCTCCTAAGGTGAAGGAATAATTCTTATCCATATGCCAAACACATGGAGGTTATTGGTCCAGGGACCCTGCATTCTGATTTCCTCAGAAGAGAAAACAGACACATGTGAAGCTGTCATATGAAACTGACAGATTTCCAAAAGCAACCTTGGTATCAGGAATTCATCCCTCTGTAAAAGTGTGTTTGATGTAGAACACGACTTGGAGGTTTAGCACCTCCTCTGCAGGCTGTACTCACCTGCTGAAATCATCCTTGCAGATATGACCTAACCAACCCTGCTGCCAAGAAAGACTGACGTCTCCATGACTCCAAAATCTCTGGGCTCTCTGCTGTCTCAGTGCTCCAAGGAACAAAAATGCTTTAGTCTAATTAAGATCTCCCAACTCTGGAAACAGGAACCACAAAGGCCTGTGATATAAAAGAGACTTAATTAGGTGAAACAATGCCTTCAGATCTGAAACTCTATGAAAATTTTAAAAACTTTTTAAACTCCGGTTAATAATGGTATGCATCAATATCCTGTGTTCTGAGACATGGACCCCTGATTTCATTTTAGTTCTGCAATGTCAGCTTTACTGAGTTTGATCTCTGGCAGCTTGCCTTTGATAATCTGGACTTATTTTAAATAGTGTCAGAGAAAAAAAAATCATATAAGACTCTAGATGGGCTGACAGTGAAACAGCGCATTTTCAATAAAATAATAACCCTAATTTAAAAATTACCTATTTTTTAAAAATTATTCTTAGAAGACTGATATTTACACAGTGCTTACATTTGGAAACTTTATATAACAGCTTCAGGCCTCGTGGGGAGCTGGGAATTTTTTTCTTTTTTAGTTTTTCTTACAGCTCCTACTATGACAAATTAGAAAGCTGGAAGTAGGTGTTATCTGCTTAACTCAGAAACATTCACAGAAATGCAAAGTGTTAGGTAGCCTTTAGAGAAACCCTCAGTGAAGCCTTTGCAGCTGAACGCCTTTAAATACATGTCACATGAATATTCAGTCAGATATGCAAATTCAGGGTTTCTGTTACTTTAGTAGATTGATTTGTTATTGAGATCAAGGCATAGATCACAGGAATAGCACATCAAAATATCAGACCCTTTATAATGGTCTTGTACAGGATAGATTGCAGGTAGTCTTGTTTGTTTTCTATCCCTCTTGGCAGTTTGCTTTCTTTCTATAGGAAAATAAAATCTAAATTTCTTTTAGCTGTGTCACTCCGTATGCTTTGATAAAGTGCTTCATCACTGAGGCTTTACAAATAAGCTGAAAAGGAGGTTTGGATACTGTAATACCAAATCTATGCAGTATCCAGCACCTCAGAGTTAGTTATATAGTGCAGATAAATGCAGCTAAAAGATCTGGAAAGTCAAACAGATCCAAGATAACTCTCTATTACACAGCTAACTGGCTCTGTAATATATTCAGGCCACTTAGAGAATGGGAGGGATTGCTACCCTATTTCAGGTACTATTTCAAAGCAGGTTATTCACCAATTTCTTTAGGTGTATATCAAGAAAAAAAAAATTGAATGTTGCTCCTGAAACTCTTTCAGAGAAAAAAATTAAATTTACTGGAGGAAGGGCATTAAACAAAGATCAAAAGAAAGTAATTACTGACCACCGAAAGAACTCTTGGTTAGTTTAGAGGAGACATGTAAAGTTCTGCAAATCTCGTGCTATACATTTCAGGGGATTAATAAATCAGACAAGTGAATTCAAATTGCCAGGTGTCCTGAACTTCAGCCAAAATCTCTCCGCTTCCAAAAAGACCTAGGACTCTCTACCTTCCCTTTCTCACTCTCACTGCCTTCTTGCCTCCCCCTCTCCAAAAGGATGTACACAACAGTTTTATCTGCCTGGGTGAGGATTCTGTCTTCTCCAGATATTCTACCATGCAGCTCTTTTCATGTGGATTCTCTGGGAATGGCTGTTAGACATGTTGCTGCCATTCAAAATTATGAGTGGGCAGGACACCCAACAGTTTAGCCTCTGTATAATCCCATTACACAATGGAGGATAAAAGTTCTTTTTTTTTAATGTCTCCCTCCCTTCCCAGAAGAAGAAAATCTCAGCTCAATTTTGTCATTCTTTAGTATTCTCTGTTCCATGGTTATTGTAAGGGATTAAAAATCCCTCTGTAGCACTCCTTTTTTTGTCAGCTATATCACTTGGCACAACAAAAGATGTCAGTTCTCCCTAAAAAGTCTACCTTATCTATGCTTAAACTCCTGCATCTACAAAATACTTTTAAAAAGTTTAAAATGCAATATAGACCAGCCAGGTTTATCTGGAGCAGGGTTTGGATGTTGACAGCAGTGCAGAGAATAGGATTGCAATGAGTTTCCCAAGTATAAGGGAAGAATACCTTTCTGATATTTGGCTTGGCTATAGAATTTATTTGTAGGTTCCAGTGGTAGCAGTGATAAAGTTAATCTTCTTTGTCACAAATCAGCCAAGGCTCTAAAGAAGCTCAACACCAGACCACACAATCCAAGTTAAGCTTTAGTTTTAGATGCATGAGTTCCCAAAACTCTGCTGTAACTAAGATGAGTATTACATATCTGCATTTTTCCTTTGAAATCTGTGGTGCTTCCTCTACAGCATCTTGTGCAAATGATTGGTGTTGCTGGAACTATTTGTTTCATTTAGGAAACGCTCTTTAATTTCCTTCCCTGTTAAGAGGCTGGTATTCCAAAAGAACAAACTGCAGAAGAGATGTGATTTGCAGCCACAGTTATCTGTTAGTCAGGCAACAAGCTCATCAATGATAATAAGCAAACAGGAGCTAAGGAGCAAGGGGAAAAAAACACCTGTGAGAACTGAGAAACTTCTTGAAGAGCAATAAAAGAACTGAAGGGAAGCATCTAACTAGCAGCAGAAAAATATGAGGAATTTTGAAATATTTTGTTATCACAACTTTTTACATTGACTTATTTTAGATATAATTATATTTATATAATTTACATTTTATATTAAGTGTATAACTATATGTTATTTCACTACCACCAAAAAAGCAGATATCAGGAATTTGTTTCATGACCCAAAAGGATATTTGCCAATAGCAAAATTATCCTCAGAGAGCTAAGATTTTAATTTTACTAAGACGCTTGATGGCTGCTTAGTTTTTATTTCAGTGATATGAGACATGGAGAAGCCTACAAAATGTGTCTGACAGGATCAGTCTCTCTCCAGAAGTCAGGAATTTCACAAAGCATGCCATGTGTGACCATGATATTGATGAAAGGAAGCTCTCCATACTGATGGACCCAGGGTACAGAACTGGAAAAGTTTGATGGCCGTTGCACCTTATGAAGCTATCAAACATTCTACATGTAATTTTTATTATGATCAATAAAACCGATTCCCAGTCTATTGCAGATGGACTCTATTTAATTCCTACTGTCATCATCTTTGCTGCTACTGTGTAAAATATAATGATAATTCCATGGCAGGGCATTGCTGCACGTAGATCAGATTATCTGGGTCAATGTAATTGTTATTACTGTGTCAATGATATTGGCCTAAGGCCCCATTGATTTAAAATAAATCTCCATATTGTTTAGTTGCTGTGTAAATAATGAGATTGGCTCAGTTGGTCAGAGCATGGTGCTAATAAATGCCAAGTAGGCCATTCACTTAGGAGTTGGATTTGCTGCTCCTTGTGGGCCCCTTCCAACTGAGAACATTCTGTGATTTTTGGGAAACGAGAACAGCTTTGTGTACAGATTTGTTCTTCATATTTAAACAGATTCTCAGCATGGCTTCTAATTCTGTGAGATATCAAGTTTAATAATGACTCAAACTAAAACTCCATGTAAACCATATGTAGAGAATTAATCATAGGTTCATGCAGTTGTCCTAGACTGCATTCTGGGTAAATAGAAAAGGAGACAACACTACAATTATGAACTCTAAAAGGATTACGTGTTTTATAGTTCAGTCAATCATTAATATACATTTTAGTTGGACCATATACAGTACAGAAAGTGCAGTAAGGTACTACTTTTAATTGAAAGAGGCTATTATAAAGTTTTAGGTGAGAAAATCATTTTACACCATTTTGGGATGTTTTAGTTTCTTTTTCTTTCTTAGTCAGTCCATGTACCAGAGGAAGTCACTTTTCAATAACAAATGGGGTGGCAAGGGTTAAAAATCAACAAAACCACAACAGAGTATTTTTAGAGGTAAATTCAGGCAGATGCTATTGTTTTTTCTAAAAACCTATACATTTCTCATTAAATTGAATACTCAATGTGATGTGCTAACATTAAGTCAACAAAGAGATCTCTCTGAAATAAATATATTATACTAAGACTGGGAGAAGTCTATCTGTAGCTTATAAAGAACAGAGACATTTCTCAAGGTATCAAGTACAACTATAAAAATTGATCTATGAAGTAAATAATTTCCAGATAAAAGCTATGTTGAAAGTCTTCATTAATGTTGCAAAGCTTAGCTGTTGGCATTTAGGGAAAGTCTGAATCAGAGTTTTAAACATAGCTATTTAACTGAAGGTCACATTTTTCATAAACCCAAATTAGGCATTCCTGAGACATATATCTGGAGATGTACTCTGATGAGACACTGGTACTATTTACAGGTTACACAGTAAATATTCAAGATTAATTACTGTCCTCATGTCTTTTGAAATTTTCATTGTTTTTAATAGTGCCCATTTTGTTTGTTTTAATGGTATGCCAAATAGTAATGTTGGTACTTCCTGCCTCATGAGCCTTGTATTTAAAGCCCATTCCTCTTTGAATTTTGACAATATCAAGTCATTATAATAGAACTGTCTGTTCTGAGGTCTAGACTTGGGACTTGTTTGTTTCTTTTCATGTTAAATATGGTAAAAGTAATTAAATAGTTTTGGGTTCATCTTTGCATTCAATATTCCCCTTTTGTAACCATCTTGTACTCATATCTAAGATTCATAAAGTGTCACTACTTAATAGAACACTCCAAACTCCTTTCAGTGGAAGGTGTATGTAATCAAACTCCTGCAAATGACAGAGGCAAGCATGCATTTGTTGTGATATGTGCATTATTAGATTTAGTAATTTTTAAGCATCTACTTTCACATAAAGTGAAATATCCTAATGCATCAATTCCGATTTTGTTATTAATTTTCAGTATTTTTATAAATCTTACCAGCCTCAGGAAGGGCTTTTCTTATAAGCTCCCTTATCTGTACTCCTATTCTGGTCCTTCTATACGGGAGAATATTGGTTGAAGTCCTCAGAACCACATCATTATGTCACTACAAATTAAACTCTTCGTCTGCTTTGCTATCTTGAAAATTCTCCCAGCTGATAAGAAACAAAACAACTCATCTAGAAAAGCCAGCTTAACAAAATTGAATCACTCCATTATTATAGATACCTTCATCTTCTGGCTCCTCACCTGCTCTCTCAACATTTGTTTAGAAATTCACTGGAGTGGAAACTAAAATTTAGTCTGAATATATAGGATAGAGTCTTGATCATTTAAAGATCTCTGGGTGTCTCACCAAAGTAACCAGCAAAACAGAAGAAATGAGACCTACCTTGGGAGCCAATAACAGGTCATGCAGAAACTTCCCTACTGGTATCAGGGTAGTTCAGGATTTTTTTAACACAGACATCTGAAATAGGAAGATTTAGAGTGAAATTAAGGTTCCAATGAAGTCCATGCTTTATTATTTTGTAATACGATAACTTATGGAACATCTGTGCATAAAATTAACTTTAGAAAATGACATAAATTTTTCTCTTTCTCTGTTCTGCAATGGCTTTATTTTTCTATTTACAAGTAATATGACATAATAGTCTTGTTTTCATCCTTGGTTTTCCAAGGGAGATACTTCTTTTTCCTGTCAGGCTTGTGACTCTGATAGCTGTGTGTCAGTTTTGTAAACTTGACAGCTGTGTTCTGTTAAGGGAGGAGATCAAAGGGAAAGCTGGTGGGCCTCAAAGTTTTGGCTGTGACAGGATGAACTCATCACAGAGGACTGTGCTGACAAGTGCTGCTGCCAGGGCTCAGGGATGGGCAGGCAGGAGCTGGGGCTGCCCTGTGCTGGCTGTGTTCTCACAGACAGGACAGCATCCCCAGGGTGTGGGCATGGCAGGCAGAACACAGTGCTGGTAGAGGGCCTGACAGCAGCCCTGCACATGGCAGTGAGCCATGTCCAGGTAATTCCTGTCAGCAGTTGGTGATGGGACAAGAGACAGGGCCAGGCAAAGGTCTGCACCGAGGAAAGGACTTTTGGGAGCTCCCAGGTGAGGCTGGTCAAAGAGCCCATTAGTGCTCGTCAGTGAAATCAGGCCCCACAAAGAGCTGTTTGCTTTAATTATTTCCTCTAGCTGCTTTTTTCCTTCCTTTTTATACCAGCTGCCAACTTAAAGTGAACACAGTTCACCTCTTTCCTTTTGTGAACAGCATCTTGCTTACACATCTATGAATAACACTTAAGAGGGTAAAATGCTGAAAGTCTTCACACGTAAGGGAAAAACAATTAAATGCTCTACTGCATATGCTGAGTTCTCGAGTGGCCTCCTAAACAATGTTTTCTTAAACAGAGCTCCACCTGTCAGAACCTACAAATCAGCTCCAAAGAGACCCTTTTGCATTCCTATCTTTAGACTTTCATACATGCAATTCTGAAAACAAAATGCTAGTTTACTTGCACAACCAGACACCACAGAGGAAAATTCTGGATAGCACTGAAAAAAGAGGAATTTTTGTTCAGTGGAGATGGGATTTCATAATTTTATTTTTTTTAAAACCTGCTCTAACAGGTTTATCCATGAAGGTCATGGATGTATTTGGAAACGCTGATCTACATCTTCCTTGGGAGCTGAAATAAATGCAGAACAGTAAGAGAAACTTCTGCATTTCAAAGGAGGTTCTTGAGACCAAATTGTTTGCAGAGAAATATATCAGGGACTCTTCTCATTCTTTTAACTAGCTTAAACCAATGTTTTTGAGATTAATTTCTCTTACTTACACTCCATGTATTTGTCAGTCAAATTTACTTAGTTATTAACTATTCATTAACTATTCTGTAACTTTATAATTTTAATTCATTTTACAAGAGAGCATGTAGGGATTCTTCCTTCTCTGTTCAAGTAAGACATAAAACTTTAGGCTAACCTCCACAAGTCATATTGTGTGACCTAAAACATACATCTACAAAATTTGCAGTTAGTGATATTCTTCATTAGCTTACTTAATTTTTGTTTTTTTTATTTTTACTGTTTTATCAGCATGCATTGATATGGCATTTGTGATCCATACAGTTTACATTGCAGCGTTAATCAGGTCAAAATAAAATTAGTAGAAGTTGGTCAGATATTTTCATTGATTTCATTTATCAGTTCTAATGACTACATACTGTGTGAAAAGTTTTGAAGAATGCCACATAATGAAACAATCTTGCCTCATGATAATCCACTGTATTGAAAAGTGGCACAGAAAATCCATTCAATGTTGTCATCTTATTAGAAACATCTTGAAAATTAGATACTTAGTTATTGAATTTATCAGTTGGAAAAACATAAATTAATATAATGTTATTAGCCATTAGCCTGTTTTGTCTCTCTAAAACCAATACATACTACTGAAGTTGGACTAAAACCAAAATATGACATAGTGCTTTTCAGAGACATTTAAGAGCTTTATTGAAAGCTTCTTCTGAAAGAAACTGGGTACTTTGCCACATATATCTCATTACCTTTCAATGGGATTTTTGGAAAATTAGGTCACTAAGTTACTATAAGAAGTATTAATGTAATACTTTCCCAACATTTTCATATGTCTTAACCCAAATACTTGAATGCCTAAAGGTGCATTCATAAATCATCAATGTCTTGATTTTTCCTTCTGTAATTTAATTGAAGCTAAGATTGACCCAAGTACTTCTGAAAAGACAGCCTGTGTTTACTTAGAACTCTGTATTTCTAAAGAAAGGCTTAAAGTAGGCATTCCCAAACAGACAACACAGGTTTAATTTACTTAATTTAAAAAGTTTGTTGTCACCAAATATTTTAATAGTTTTTCTTTGATTTTGCCAACATACCAACTGTTGAACAAAATACTGGAAAGCAGAATGTGCACACTATTGGCATTTCAGATCCAAGCAGATTTTAGGCCAAAAGAGGACACAAATATAATTGAAATCAAAAATGTTCATTTCTTTCCCCTCATTAAGGATTCTTCCTTGCCTTCTCAGGTAAGTCAGTGCTATCATACAGAAATCTTACAAAAGTATGTGGAAAACTGTTCACTGAAACTATCCTATGGAAATTAAAAGAAAAGTGCAAAGCATCATTATTCCCAAACAAGAGAGTCAAATAATTACAAATACCCTCAAAAAAAAAAGAAAATTACTGTAGAAATAAAAACTTCTCTTTATACAGCACAGACTGACAAAAAATATTGAGCAACTTGTTAATGGGGATAAAAGATCAAAGATCCTTGTGAGACATCACTTTTAGCAAAGGAGTCATTCATTCTAAGAAAATTTTGACCACATTAGATTCCTATGCTTGAAATTATATTTATACCTCTCCTGTTTAATGTGTTTAAAATAGAGTTTAGCTAATTACACTTTTGCCTACTGGAAAAATCATCTTTGGATGTTGTAAAATCATTTCTAGATACTGGTTCCCACAAAAATATGGATATTAACAAAAATATCTTAATTTGGGGCATTTACTGCTGACCTGGCTGTTATAATTCCATGACACAGGTTAGTCTACCTCTATTTTGTTTGGCTTTTTCCAATTTAAAAATCTTCAAACAGTGAGAGAGGTGTTTGCACAAGCCCCCTTCACATGGAAGCAGAACTCTGTCCCATCCACTGCAGCAGTTCAGTCTCATTATTTTAATCACTGTGCAGCATTTACAGCTGGAAAGGAAAAGAGCTGCTTCCATTGGCTCCATCTGGCAAGCTGTCTGTCATCTTAATGGATGTGAATTCCAAGTCTTCTTACACCCCTGGCCACGCTTGAATTCATCCCTCTCAGCACAATACTTAACAAGAGCACTTTTAAAAATCCTAGTTGACTGATCATCAAGCCTGGTCTTCAGGGCTAATAGCTATCTGCCTCATTAAAATGCTTAGAAAACATTTTTTAAGGCTTTCTATGGTTATTAGCTTTTTGCTGGGGTTTTTTCCACCACCTTTTTTTTTTTGCCCTCCATTAGTTATCAGTTTCCATCATCAAGAGTGATTCTTGTTTTAAAGCAACAGCAGGACTAAATTAAATTCTGGACTTCACTATCATCCTCTCAAAATGTGTCAAAGGACCTAGCCCTAGAATGAGGATCTCTCATGCAGAGTTACAGCAAAGGTACAACTCAGTGGAGCTGCCCTCCCTTTCAGGAAACCATTCCCCAGAACTGGTCAAAAACATACCAGAACATAGGATATATTCATCTGGCTTTGTGTTCTTCTAGATTTAGAAAACACAGAGAGGAGTTTGTGACTAACATATTTTTGGCAGCCCAAACAGGAAGTTTGACACTTGTTATTCGTGTAAAGTCTAGAAATTTATGCACACTTCATATATGTGTCTTCTTAATAGTTTGGGGAGAGTCATACATTAAGAGAACACAGAAAAGTCTAGCCCAAATAAATATTTAGAAGGCAGAAATCAGTGCTTTAAAAAGAAGAAAAGAAAAAAACCAAAAGAACTGGAAATGGAAAAAAAAACTAGTAGAAGACACAGCTGTAATGACCTATTTTCATAAAGCACACACTTTGCAAGTAAAGTGATAAGTGAACAATAATTGGTTTTGTATTATCTATACCTCAGCTGCAGGTAGCTGATCCACGCTGTGCAGGAGACTGCAATAGTAAATCAGATTCCAGTTTCCAGCTGCCAATAAATCAGGTGATGTACATTTAAGCCTCACATTTTTGTTTTACAGACATACACGATCACATTCCATTTCTAGCTTCAGTAGATCATTTGCAAATTAATTTAGGGGTGATAATGGAGCTTCATAAAACAAACATTTACACTAATTTAAACCACATTAAAGTATTTTTATTCATCCCATTTGCCATAGCTTTTGTTTTACAAATTTTTTCTGTGCATTTGCATTCCTAAGATTAATAAAATTAATATTTTTTGAAAATTGCAGTGTCCCTGTAATTACCTTGGATACAAATTCCACACATTTCATTGCCTTCATTAAGCCTCCAGTCATATGTGGCTCAGAAGATTAGTAATTAAGTGGTTAATGGACAGTTTACTCTATTTTTCCAGGCTGCCTTCAAATTTTTTTTATCAACCCCTCATAGCTTGTTCAAGCAGTTGTAGCCTTTGCATACTGATATATCCCTTCTTCCTTGGCTGAAGGAATCACCCACATGGAGTTTCAGAAAACTCAGTCTTATAAATCAGCACTGAATTGCACAGAAATTGGCTTATTTCACTGATTTCTAATTAAATGTTGCTGCCTATAGTAAGGAAAACTATGAATCTGTAAATCATATTGTGGTTATTAGCAGTTAATGAAGTACAAGAACACTTTTATTCCCTACAATATTAAGATAAAAGGGTGTATAGAGGAAGTAAAGATTCAGCCTAGATTCCTAGCAGGTAGCCCACAAGTTCTTAAGTTTACTAGCACTTTTGAAAAAGGGATGTCATGTGCTTGTGGGAGGCCAGAAACAGGTAAAAGAGCAAATTGAAAGTTTTTCTTGTGCTCTTCCCTCAAACCAGGGATGCAAAAAGATTGCATATTACTCCAGCAGGTCAACAAGAAGATATATGACCCAACAAGATTCAGAAACATACCAGGTTTCTAATTCACACTCTGATGACCACATACAGATTTCTCCTACTCAGTTCAAGGCTGCTTTTGAAGACAACTAAATAAAAATCTCCAGAGCATACAAAGACATAATACAGATACTGGTTTAGATAGAGAAAACCTACCCATACACCCAACACCTTCAGTTTGGTGGTACAATCAAGGAGGGCAGGGGTCAGACAGGCCTCCAGCCCCTGCTCTAGTGTGTGCATGCCAGAGATGGGGAGAGGAATGCTCACAAATGATTATTGAGTATCCCACTAGATATCAGGTACTATCTCTCTACACCTTCCCTGACAATTATTAGATGCATAAAACGTTCTAAGCTATTTTAAATGTCCTGCAAAATCATATTATTTTGATCTTTGGTTAGCTGTCAGGTAAGAATGTCCCACCTACCTCACTAGGGGATCAAGAAAGGATGCAAAGAGCCAAGCATTTTGAACGATGTAAGGCTTTGTTGTTGTTTTGACAGTCAAGATCCAAAAAAGCTAAAGCTATTGAAGCTTTAGAATTGCATCATATGCAAATTTTCAGCTTTGGTACTCAGAAGGTTAACACTGTACTACTTACTTCTGGAGTGATATGTGAAAATATACAGTCAGTGACTTCAGGAAACCCATCTAAGCCCTGCATGTACATTTTTCACTTCACCAACTACTGTGGTGGTAGCCAGTAGATCTAATTTTATCAAGCTTGTGCTCCTGACAGCAGTCACATCAAATTAAAGAATCTTCCAGACTTAGCTGGCACCTTCATCTAAGCCCTTATATCAAATAATATGCCTGTTGCCTTCATCATGCAATCCTTAATTATGTGAAAATCAGCAGACTGCTGCTTGTGCCAGCAAAGAAAAAGAGGAAAGAATAGTGTTCTTTCCAATGCACATGGCTGGACACCCTTCAGAGACATCTGATTTGATTGGCAGTAACAATATTCCATTGATGTTCTTTTTCAGATCTATAACTTAAGGCCCTTTTCCTAAAGGATTAGCTTATGCACACACACACTAAAACCTGTTTGTTTTTTTTTCTTGGTGACAGAGATGCTGCAAATTTTAGTTCCAGTTTTTAAACAGATGCTACTTGGTGGATAAGTATGATGAACCCCTAGGCTGACTATATTTTGCTTAAAAAAATAGATTAGGAGGATGGGTGAAGATTCGTTTACTACAGAAGCATGCTCTGCATAAATCTCATGGGAAACACAAAATATTTTATCCAAGTCCCAAACAAAGATGTTCTAATTTCTTGAAGCCAAATACAAACCCCAAAGGAGATCAAGGTCAACACAGCAAACTAGGTGATCCATCAACAACCTAATTTCATGCCACTGTCCCAGAAGAAAATCTAGAAGCAGCACAGATACTCTGGATACTGGAACAGAATCCAGCAAGTGCTGGCCTCTGGGCCTTGTCATTACCTGATATTTCCACTGCTAAAACCATCCCTAGGAAACTTCCCCTCTCTATAACCTGATCATTTAGACTGGGTATGAGTACCCAACAAATTGCTCCATGCTAAATTCCAGCAGAAAGCATCATAAAAGGGATTTAGTTTCTTGTAACATCCTGCCTCTCATTACCAATGCAAAATATCTTAAAATAAGCTTCTTTGGAAATGACATTTAGATATTTGCCAAACATTTCAGGAAATCTGGCCAGAAGGAATGTCTGAGGAGTCTTGTCTGCCTTAGTTATAACAGAATCAAACCACAGTAACTTCACCAATAAGAAAGGATAAAAAATATATTTTTTTTAAACGGGAAAAAAGAAAAGTATGCACAGACCAATTGACAGATATAGACTGTCTATATCAGATATTTAATAGATCCTATTTTTTTGTTTACCTGATATCTCAGTTGGACAGAGATCTGCTGTATGTGCCCACAATATATTATCAATTGCAAAAAAAGTAATCAAATTCATGCATGACAAACATGCCTTACAAATGTTTCTTGCTAATGTCTCAGCACAACTGCTCTTTTCAATGATGTCCACTGGTGCACTGAGGAGAGCTGAAAAAGAAAATGAGAACACTGAAGTGGAAAAATAAAAAGAAACTACTATAAGGGCTATCTGTTTCTCACTGTTGGATGACTTTTCAGGGGGAGAGAAGCACATAGGGTTATTGGCAAGAAATTAATATTAAAATATAAAATAAAAGGTATGTTATGTCAAGTCCCAGGACTGTGAAGTACTGTGAGTATGAACTGTAAAAAGCATTCAATTGTTGCAGCTGTATTGAACTGTACACTACTGCATTTCTTTTTGTTTATTGCCTCATGCCACAAAATATTCCCTTATTCCAAATCTCAGCCACATGCAGGAAAATATATTTGTGCTGCAATCTAAATGGACTAATAAAAAACAACATTCAACCATTTGGAACTGAAATATTCATGAGATACTCAGGGAACAATGAAACTGAAGTGCTTCAGCTATCCTCAAGGAACAAGAGCCAAGAAACGCAGGAGTAACTAGAGAGTGTCCTACTGTGCATCCAAACTTTGCTCTTTATTTTTCTTCTGCCTTTTACTCTTCTTATTTCAAATCAAGCAACTTCATTCCCATTTAGTAGGTACCACTCCTGGCTACCCAAGTGGCTCACATCCATTTATTTGAAATTTAGTGTTAAATTACTACAAAAGCAAAGTAGGAGACTACTCTGCCTACCTGAGTGAACTCCCTCCAGCACAGGACAGTGCTACAGCCAGATGATGTATTTATGTGAGTGTATGCATCTTCATGTGAGTCCAAATAAATACTGAATTAATTTTAAAAATTTCCTGAAATTGAATCCTCAGTCTCAGGGAAAGCTGCATATCCCTTGTTAGAATTAAATGATACAACTGCTGAGAACTAGCTCTAGGCTCAAGTTTCTTGAGACATTTGTATTAGCTGACCATTTCCTACTTCAATGAAACATATGACCCAAATAAGAAAAACAGTTTCCTAATTAAAGCTGCAAGCAGTAAAACGACATTATCTTACACTGTTATTTAGAAATCTGGGTCAGTGCTATTCTTGCCAGGAATTAAATGGGTCTAGAAATAATGTGCAATGGGGCCAGCTATTTTAAACTCTGCAGCTCTGTGCCCCAGACCCTTACACCCACAGCTAAAGAGGATGCTGTCTGTGCCTCTTCAGTATCTGCTGCTCTGGGCAAGCAGAAAGTAAATTCAGTGTTTATAATTATTTATTCTTAGCAGTTAGTAGCTCTCTGTAATGTCAAATATAACTGTCACCTTTCTCTTCTTTTTAATAGATGCCCTTTTTCAGAAGGGAAGGTGGAGGACTGCAGTAATAGCACAGAAAAGGTCTCTCCCATTTCACAGATGTATTCAGTTAATCCATACCTTTTCTCTCAGCCTTATACACAGGAAGGCAACTAAAACCTAAATAAAAAATAAAGCAGGTAATCAGCCTGCTAAAGCTGGAAATAAGAAATATTTGAGAGAACTTCTCAAGGAGATTTTGATCTTTTCTGACCATTTCAGACCATGTTCAAACTACCAGGACTGCCTTTAATGTCTACACTACAACCTTCCCTTCCTTTTGGTGTAACAGCCAGCACTGCCTACTCACAACTTTTCTTTACACATCCTGTAGGGGAAAAGGCTGCACTGGCTGCCTCTCTTCCAGCTCCCCAAAAACAGCAGCTGTCTGCACCACCTCTATGCATGCTCCCAAAGTCCTGGTTAAGAGCTTCTAAACAATGTTTGAAGGCAGGAAATATTAACATAATTCAAAACCACACCTCTAAACCCAGGATTGACTTGGAATTGTTTAAATTCTTGCCTACTAAAAGATAGTTCAAAAAGAATTTTTAAAAAAATTATATGAATTATTGTCAATTCAACTGTTCTTTTTCTGAATATTAAAAAAAATAGTCTGGGGGGGGAAATATGCAAGCTTTTCCTCTAGAAAATATAACAAAGAAAACTAAAGAGCAACATAAATAAATTTCAGTTTGTGTTTTCTGAAGGCATCGTACATAACTGAAAAATATATATTGTTTCCTCTTCCTAAATCAACCACTAATTTTGTCTATTGAAATTGTCAATCTGCAGTCTGGTTTTATTCCAAATGTGACAAATAATTATTGCTTCCAGGCCTATTAACAGAAATCTGGATCCAGTTCAGTTAACTTGACTTTGTGGTTACTATTAGTGAACACAAATAAATATATTAGAATTTTTATGTAAAGAATGGCCTAACTGAAACAAGACATATAATTGAAATGTGAACTTAAAAAAATACTTATAATTTATTTGAGCTATGTAGAAACTGACAAAACAGAATTTATCTATAAAAATAAATGAGAGAAAATTAAAGCAAAATAATAGTACTGTACTTTCAGCAACTTTAATAACAATGCTTATCATCCTCTAGAATATCAACCTCTAAATTTTTGTTCTACAATTTTTTTTAATTCATTATTTTGGTTGAAGAGCTGCTCAAAGCATTGGATTTCAGTGCATAAACCTCTTGTTATGAAGAAATTAGTGATCAATTATTTTCATCATCTCTTTGAAGAACTGCCAGCCAGTAGTAGTTATGGTAAGCATTTATCCATTGAGTTATTGGAGTTTTAGATTTGAATCTTTATTACAGATGATACCTTTATTATATAAGGTATCTTTCTGGTATTTTCCTAAAGAGAAAATCTGTTCTTCAAAACACGTGTGGAATAGGAAATGGAAGACAACCTATTTTTTTCTGCCTCATAATGGCAAATCAATTAAACCTTGATTAACGTTTGGCTCAGTGTCACACAAATTTGTCCAAGAGCTGATGCTACATAAGATGGCAGGATGCCAACCCTCTTGAAACACTGCACCGGGTGCATCCCATGCATCCCTCTTAAAACACAGGTTTCCTTCCTCTAGCTGCCAAAAATTGACAACATGAAGAATGAAGACCCAGAAATACCCATCCTGTCTCTTTTGTTTGTTATCAAACATAGCTAAAAATTCAACCAGAAATTTGGTCACAGTGCCAATTGCAAGTTTTAATAATATACTTTAGAGTTTACACTCTACTTGCTACTCCTTTTATTTATGTGATAGCATAAAGAACACTAAACAAACTAGAAGATTGATAAAGCTGTCACATTCTTTCAAAATAAGAATTCTTGATACATCTCAAACACTTTGATTAAAAATTCCCTAAGTTTGAGTCTTTCAGATCGATTGTCTGACTTAAGGCATCTCTACAAGCAATCCATCTTCATACTCAGGCAAAGAATGGCTAATGCTGTGCTGAGTTTTCTTTCAAAAAAGTAATAAACTGACTTCTGATTATTTGGTAATGCCAACCAGAAAGGGTGTAATTATATAAAAATGTGGTTCTAAATAATTTGCATGAGTCCCAGACACACAGGGGGAGACAGTGTACTAGAAATGCAGAAAAAGACAAAGTACAGTGCACATTTTGAGAATTCAAATGTCCTCTTGATAATACTGTGAGAATTAATCCTTTTAACATGGACAAAACATGTACAACATCTTTAAATGCACACCCCTTCCACCTTCTGATCACAAGAAATGTGGAGTAACATCTCCTATATTCAGCTGTCCATGGCTGCAGTAACATCTCCAAAAGTTCACTGATGTAGAAAAAGCATTTCTATAATTATGAAGTCATTAAAAAGCAGCTAAAAATAGCAAGCAATAAATACACAGGCAATTTGTGACGTTGAAAAAAACAACCCAAACCTAATTGACACTGAGCCATTATGATCACTTTTGATGTGATACTAATGAATATTATTTGAATATTTAATCAACATTGATTGGATGGTTTAACAACACCTATTGTGGTCAATAGCTCCACCCTGAGATCTGTAGAAATATGAAGCTCAGTATTTGATGCATTGTGTGCTATTCAGTATTTATGGTAAAGCCACCTGTGTCACCTCTAGCACTGGGCAAGATCCCACTACACACAAATGCAAACTAGAATTAGAATGACAACTCAAGCTTACACTTGCATAATGACAGGTATCTACAAAGTGACCAGATTTCTCAATTATTTCAGATTACTTTTCTCAAAATGTCTAAGAACTTTCATCAGTGCCCACATTTAGATTATAATTAGATATGCAGCAGGCAATTAGACCTTTATTTCAAATGCTGTTAGAATTGTTTGCTGGCTGTCTCTCCTCAAAAAGCCAAAATAGCTGACAATGGCTAATGACTACATATTTCATGTGAAAAAGGATATGCAGACATAATTACAGCTGCAATCTCATCAGAACAGCCAAGTCTAATTAAGTGTCAAACTAGAGTTACAGAAGGGTTGTGAAACTTCCCCTCAAAAATGGCAACTCAGCTATGGTGACACACAGACAATAAAACAACCTCAAGAGCAAGAGAAACATGACTTTCATGTAGGTTTGTGAGTAATAGTATGGAAAAGACCCAATTCTTTCACATTATTCATAATATATCATTGACATTAAAACAAAATAGCAATATTCAACCTGTAGCCAGGAAAGCAAAGTTACTGTGATTCTCCTCCCCTTCATTAACAAGTCTCTAAAGCTGTTAATAACTTTTTAAATTCTTCTTCTCTCCAAATCAAACATAGGAAGCTCTCATAGGCATTATCTCTGTTCCACTTCTAATTATTTACATTTTTAATTACTAGCATATCCTAATAACGAGCATGTTGATTATTATTAAATTGTTCATTGAAACACGAATGTTCTATATTCTGTTTGTAGGCACAAACAAACCTTATGAAAGACAGTAGTGTGTTAGATGTTCAGAAACAAAGACAGGAAGGAAATGTATTATTGACCTGTCAACGTGCTAGTTTTCAAATAGCTTTCCTCATTCTATGTTGTTCTCAGAGCTTTCAATTTCTCACAAAAATCTTGACAGAGTCAAAATCCCAGTTTTTACCTAACCCTAGTGTGTACTACATAAAGTCAGGTTCTCAAGAATAGAAGATGTAAAGATGACACGTTTTATATTCTGTTTAACATCCAGCACATAGACACTGACATTCTTCATAATTTCTTCTTTAATGCAGCAATGACTTTTCCTCATTTCAGAAACATCCCCTAGAAATAAAAGGCTGTGGTTTATCACATCCCATTATTTCTAGAAATGGCTGCCCATCTCAAGTTAGATGGATTAGATCAGATGGATTCTTCTTTTACTTATTCCACAGAGCTGTATCACTTTCATGATATTTTTGTTGAATAATACTGATCTTTTTTTTAATTTAAAAATGTAATTGTGTTTCAAGTCAATTCCTGCTACACTACTTATCATGTAGAGCAACACAGCAATGCTAATGTCTGCTGTGGTAACAATACAGAATTTGCTCAGATTTTACTATTAGAAGACACTAAACTCTTCATGTGTGGCATGCTAATCTTGTTCTAATTCTTCATCCATCTCTTTTGAATCTTCCTCCCTTCCTCACCCTACATAAGCTGACAATCTCATGCCATTGAATATTATTACAGTTTCTAGAACTCTTCAGTATATATTTTATCTTGCTCAAGGAATCCTCCTAATAATATGAATATGTACATGGAATATCTTAAACTGACTGGCAGCCAGTCACCTTTTCCTCAGTCAAGACAGCTATTTAGTATTTTAATGTCCTCTATTAAAAATGCAAGAAAGAAGGCAGAAGTTTAACACTGCCTCTAACCCAATCACAGTTCTGATTTTTCCTTCCCATTCACAAGCAGTGGTGTCTTTGCTATGTTCTAATCAAACCCCATTCTGCCAAGGGGATGAAATATCAGGCTTCCTTAAAAAATACAAATTTTGAGTTTTTCAGTAAACACTGTTTTGGGTTTGTTTCTTTGTTTCTTTTGGCGGGGTTGTCATTTTGGATTAGTTTTGTGATCTTTTGCTTTGTCATGCCATTAGTTTGAAAGGGAAGACTTGACAGAATCATTGACATAATGCAGCCCACTCATACGGTGATTTGAATGCAGGTATTTGAGATTTCCACTCTTCACATAATAACTTTGCTGCCCTCATAGAATACTCCTTAACTGCAAAAGCAGATAGGCTGTTAAACTATTTTATCTTTTCCCTATAAAAAAAATCAATGAAAATCACTTCGACTTCTTATTCAAAACAGCTCGTTCAAAAAACAGTCAGTGCTACACAGTACTGAAAACAATCCTTCATCACAGAGACTGACTTGAAGAATCAATGTATGCATCCTACAATAGCCTGATTATCTGCTGAGATAAGGGCATGCATCATCTCATCCTCTCCACTCTTACTGAAAATGGCATCCCTGTGCTTGAGCTGAACTGCCAAGCAGGGCAGAGATGTGAGCCAGGTGATGCCCCAAAATCTAGCACCAGCAAAGAGAGAGACTGGGTGAAGGACTTTAAAAAAAAAAAAAAAGAGGAGTGCAAGGTGAGGTAATAATGTACTGCATATGCACTTACATTAAATAAATTTATTTGCTTTCCTAGCTGATGTTGTCTGTAAGACACACTACTTCACAGTAAAAGACAGTTTAGTTAAATTAAAAATATTCAGTAAAAAACAAAGAAAACTTAGTTCTAAGCATAAGTGCTGTTTATATCCTGCATTATGTCTTCTCTTTTCCTGGATGAAAGTTTTTTTTTACTATTGATGCCATTCATTTCATTTTGGCATATCACTCACTTGAGTAGACTAAATTCTAGGAGCTCTGAAGAATATGAGAACAAGCTCATACTCACATGTGAGAACAGAATTTGTCTGTAAAATCAAAAAACTGCAGCAAAGAATTTACTGTCTAAATGGGTTTTCAGGCTTTGGTCTCACTGGAGCTCTGTCCATTCAAGCAAGTCTACAATACTGCCCACAGTATGACTGTGAAATACCACTGTGAAATAAAAATAAATTGGAAAGAAAATAAGCTACTGAAGCGACACTCATATTTCAAAGGCATTGTCTTTGAGGATGAGAAATAAATTTTGAGAATTTTCTAGTTGTTTTGAAAAATCTAGTGACCTAAAAAAACCCAAAATATCCCACATAACTATGTCTCTGTTACCATAAAAAATAAATCTATAAATTTTCTAAAATGTTTATAATAATATAATTTTCAGAACCACACAGGTAATGTATGAAATTCACTTGCAGAAGGGGCTTCTAAAAATAATTTTAAAAAACCCAGATGACTAATGTTTCTCATTGTCTCTGTATATGACAAACTGGTTAAAATAATTGCTGCAAAAGAACTGGCTAGAGTGAAATTTTAGTACTGTAAAATCTTTGTAATTGTTCTTTATATTTGATGCAACACTCAACACCCTTGCTATCACCAGCTATTCCACAAATATTTGAGAACAAAATCCAAAAACCTGAAAATCATTTTCCTCATTATAGAGGGTATCATTGAAAGTGAATCTCCAGTTTTAAATTCATATTTTGGGGTTTTAAGTAGCAGAATACAAAACTCAGATACAACTATGTTGTTGCAAAGACCAAAAGTCATCTCTATACAAATGCTACTTTAATATTTAACTCAATTCCAATATTGCTCAAAGACCACTGATCTCCCAGAGTTAAAATTACTGTCTGTAATGCTTGGTAAACAATGGAGGAATGTTAAGCATAAGAATTAACTAAACTGCAGTCAAAGGATGGTCCATTCAAATAATGTTAAAGCAGGAAAGGGTACAACAACAAAAAATAGAAAAGATATACCAAATATAAACATTTTGTACCACATGCAGAAAAATCATTGCATATGTAAAGAGTAACAATGTTTAATATAAGAAGCAGACAGCTTGAGAGAGATTGTCTTCCTCTTATGTTTTCCTCTGCTTTTCCATTCACAGTTTAAAACCTAGGAACCCCATACTTAAAATTCTCTCTTTTTTTTTGTTTTTTTTTCCTTTTTTTTGTTCTTTTTTTTTTAGAAAAAATGTCCATTTTTTTACAAATATAGGTTCTTATTATGCCTGTCAAATACTGTCAGACAAATTTACCTCACAAAGCACCTGAGAGGCCTGGCCTGATGGTTGCACAAACCTGATCACAAATTTAAAATGTGCCTTGTCCTTTTATCTACTTGCAGCTGACAAATGTCTCAATACAAAAGAGATTAATAAACCTGGGGGCTTGGGAGGGCATCAAGTGCCATACTATAAACACAATATTTATTTTAGAAAATTCAACAACTATTCAGGGTCTCTGCAAATGTATTGAGTTTTGCTCCACTAATATGATACATTAGATGATAAAGTTTTCATCTTTCTTCATCCACAGTCTTACACCTGTAGAGAAACTTCTTCAAGTCCACAATCAATATACAAAAATTTACTTTAATAAACTTCTTATAAAGAGTTCTGTGATAGTTTGGAGTGCCTCTTTCACAGAGGATTGCTTCAGTTTTATCTCACCTGGATACAGAGAGAAAGGCAACTATTCATGAAGTAAAGAATACCAGTGTCACTGATTTTATTACAAAAAGAATTAAAATAAATCAAAAGCCTATCTTACTAATAAAACTCAAGTTTGCTAGATGCACTTTATCATCTTGAAAAAGATGAGGTTTGCCAATTTTATGAAATTATGGCCAAATGAAAGAAACTACATCAATCCAAGATACCTTCATTTAAAAAGTAGGAAACAGCAAAAAACCCCAGAACTCTCTGCTTGTCTGGTAGTATCTGGTGACACACTGAGTAAGAAATTTTTACATCTGAGAGGTTTGGGATCAGAAGAAATGAACGGGGTTTAAAGGGAATTATTAAAATTTGTCACATTTATATTACTGTGAGGAAACTTAACCCAGTCTTTGAAAGCATTTCAGTATTTGGTGAAAAACCAGACCCTGAAATAGAGCAATACATTTTCTTCTGTCATTCTGTGCCTCTCCAATTACCAAGCTTCAATCCACTTCTCAGAGGAGTAGGAAACATGAAAGACAGCTTTGTGAATGAGTGATTAACATGGAAAAGATCATTTCTCCAAGATTATATTGTATTCCTAACAAGACCAAAAGTGTGCACTAAATTATTATTATGATAATTAACTTTGGCAGACTTTGTCTTATTGTTAAAAAGCAGTAATAAGGTACCTTAAGAGGCAGAATAATTACACTTAACTGCTGTAATTAGCAAGTTAATTCTCAGGTAAAAATGATTCATAACACAGGAATTATGCAACTGCTGCCATTTAAATTCTTACTGCAATGCCTTCATATAATTTAAATCAAGCATTGTTAGTATTTCTGAACCTTTACTTCAATAAGGTAAGATGAAAATTCTGTTCAGAAAGGAGACATTTCATTTCTGCACCAATGGACTGGAATGTATGAAACTGAATATCAAAACATGCATATATAATCCAAATGAGGAAAAAGGGAGAAGAGAGCACAGTTTAATATTGTACACACATTTGTGATATTAGTTTGTTCTTTTCTACTACATGCCATTCCAAAAATCTTTCACTTTCATTAGTTTTTGTATTTCACAGCAGGATCCAAAAAAACTGCAAAATTTCACAGACAGATTTAATCTTCTGTTCTGTTTGTTGAGAATTTGTGCCAAAAGTAGTGATTTCATACAATTCAAAGTGAATTTCTTTAATTGCTTTTATTTTTGTGGTGATCTACACTGCTCTTTCTGGGTGATCTTCAGAAAACTAAAAAAATAAGTGATTTCATGTTTTATAATAAATGCTTCATCACATTAATAAAAATATATTGCATAAAAGAATTCCTAGATTACTTGCATCTTACTACCAATACTTCTCTAGATGACTCCTAAATGACAGCACACATCTCTCATGTCCTTAACTCAAAGGAAGTCATATAGATTATCATTTTTCCAAAGATGAATACAGAAATCCCATAAAGGGGCAGTGAGAAACAGAAAAGGCCTTGACACTGTACCAGCCCTGCACAGGTATTTGGGGTGCCAGAAGCAGCTGTGCTTCAGTGCCAATCACTTCCAAGGAAGCTTGAACCCCTTTGTAAGCTGCCAGGATCTCTTTTTCAGTTGAGGTATAACAAGCCTCAGATGCTTTGCATCCCCAAATTCAGAATCTGGGGGTCATCCTCGAGTTTCTCCTGGGTATATTTTGCCAGACTCCAGGAAGCCCATTCTCCCTGGCTGCAATGTACTGCATATTTTTCACATCTTTTCCTAACTTGACTGGTCCAAGGGCTATTGTATGAACAATCTCCCTTCCAACTTGTTCAAAAGCTTGTTGTTTAGGACTCCTCCTAAAATCATTTTTCTTTCAGGTCACCTGATAGAGAGGGTTTACAATATGACTGTAACCTGGAACATGCATCCTCCCCAAACCCATAGTGCCTAGGAAAGCCTGGGTTTCCTTCTAGTAGGTTGGTGGGGACATCAGTGTATTGCAAGTGTGGAGCCTTACCCTCTCTTCCAGGGCAGCCTGGATCAGTCCATGGCAGTGGAGCTGTGTTTCCATCCCTGGGGCAGTCAGTTCCATGTGTACTGCACACCCTTCCAGGTAAAAACAGACTGTGGACTGCACTCTGCTGCTAAAAGAATGGAGAAAAACACATCAGCATTGGACAATGTATGCTCTGCACAAACTTCTGCCAGAGTACTTTTTCTTTCACCTCTTTAATCTCTTCATCAGCGTGCTTTGGCTGTTCAGGAATGAATTCCCAAACCATTGGAGCAGAATAATCCTTCAAAAACCAAGCCAATTTCTCCCACCTTCCATGCCACTCATGGCTATCCACCCTCAAGGTAGATCTCTGAATAACCTCCTGAGAAATCTGTCTTGACTCTTAGCCTGGCAGATGTAGCAACAAAAACATGCTTTCCTTAACATCCAAAGGGAATCCAAAATTCTCCAAAGCTGCTGTAACAGGCCTGAAGGAAGAAAGAGGAAAGAAAAAGCTAGGTAAAAGCATCCTCCCCTGTTTCTCCCACTATTATTAATGGAATCTCAAAGGTAGACCCCAGATAAGGGTAGGAAAACAGCACTGAATGCACATCCCAAATGACCTTCATTGCCCTGGATGTTGCCATGTCAAGGACTTCTGTCCATCATAAAGAAGTCCATAATCTGGGACCTAACATATAATTACAGGAAGGTTCAGGGAACTTTTTACAAGACCAGGTTGCTCAGAGCCCCATCCAACCTTGAACACTGCCAGGGATACCCTGATTTTGTTGTCAAGTCACCTCCACAACTGGACATAGGCAGTTTCCAGACAAAATATAAAATTACCTCTGAGCCATAGGTATAGAATTTAATTCATGAAAAAAAAGATGCTGTATTATTTTCCTGGAACTGTATTCAGCTGTATTCACTCAGGTATTCTAAGCTTACTGTCCTCATTATAACATTAGCACTTAATTAAAACATGTTTCATCTCAGAATATGCATGAACAGGTCTGCTAAAAACTTGCATTACTGGGAATCATACAGAGACAAAAAAGACAATATTGTGCAGATATAAGACAGAAGCTTGATTATCAAAGAAGGATTTGCCTCAGCTGAAAATTTTCTCAATGGCCTGATGTTCCCCTTTCTAAGATTTATCATCAGTCTCTGGTATTTTACATTCAATTTGTGGTATTTTTCTAACTAAATTCCCCAGTTAAGTCTCTGACTCTTCAAGAACAAAATCTCAACATATAGACCAGGAAATGTGTACTTCATTCAGTTCCTATTTACTGAACCAGACAGGGAAGTTCCACACTAGTGTCTCAGCACTCCTTCTGGCTTTAAAAGGAACAGTTAAATTCTCAGTGTTCAACCCTAAAACATCCTAGCTTCCAGATCTTGTGATCCTACCTGAACCTCTTACTGATAAGCAGCATTAGTGATATGATAATTCCTTTTATTTAAAAATTTTTTTACCTCATTAAATATCCTTAAGAATCAATAAATACTTTGAGAGATAAAATAAACCAACTGTTACATGATAAATGAAGCAGGTCCTTATAAAGATGATAAAAGTTTAAAAGCCATAAAGGGTTCTCTACAGGTGCTAATTTTACTACTTGAATGAAATTAATAAGAGTCTCCATAAAACAGCAGGAGATCCTTAGATTACATGAGTAATCAGCAAGAAAATTTATTGTGGATTCATGAAGCACTAAGTGTTTGTGTAATGTATGCAAGAGTGGTACTTTATTCTCTGCAGTGAACAATTCTGAGTCCTTATAATAGAAAAATATTTAATAGCTTGAAAACTCTTGAGGCATAGTTTTAAAAAGTTGTTCAACTGTGATTAATTCAACTCATGACGAACTAGTAATGAAAGGTCTGCCTTATTTAATATTCAGTAGGAGCCATTATTAAAATAACTACTTAAGGTTAAACAATGGATACAGAGACCACTGAAAATCCAACCTGATGTCTAGGAATGTAAGAGGAGAGTGAGATTCACAAACTGAGCAGGGCATTAACCTGAAAAGTTAAACTAACTCTTCACCTTGGCTGCTGTATGGAAAATGTATTTATTTACATGACTACTTGTTCCTGCAAACTTCATATTTTATGAACCATTTCAGATGAAGTTTCAGAAGTAGTCCAATAGAGGAAATTCTGTCACATTTGTGCAGTCAAATTCTCAGTAAATTACGCTCTCCATGGAAGCATACAGCCAAGCTTTAATAATTTTTTCAAAAATCTTTTATTACAATGTTCCATGGAATCATGACTTTGTGTTCAATTCTCCACATTTAATATTTATTGATTGCTGCAATTAATTGCTTTTGGTTTGTAGCTTGGAGCTTAATTAAGTAGACTAAAAGTGTCAATAGACTGAGGCTGTTCAACTGACTGACAAATGAAACTAAATAATGCTTCACCATGACTAGTTATTAATATTCTATCAATGAAACAAGCAAGGGGAATGCATAGGTCAGGGAAAATAGTAATAATAATAAAATTCAGAGCCTTTAATGTTTAGATTAGCTGCTTAGCACAGATTAACAGTAGCCAAAATGACTGTAATCTAAGGACCCCAATTAATTGATGTTGCATTATATATTATGTGAAATGAGATTATCGATAACAGGGCAGTGCTTTAAGACATCTCATGTCCTGAATATTGGTGAGCAAACTCTGCCCAGCTTTAGAACTGGCTGTAAGGCACATGGCTGGGTCAGTACACTGCTAAAACGAAAGTAAACATGTACTACAGACAAGGCCACAACACTAACTGGAGTGTCAAAATGTGTCCCCCATGGCTTTTGAACTTAATCTGTGCCATATGCCACAGCCCTATAGTTTGGGCAATGGCAACAAACAGTGTGGATACATCTGTTGGCTATTCAGAAGAGGGTCTTTGTATTAAGAAATTTGGGGACTGATCTACACTGTGACATTTGTAACTGTTCACCCCTTCACAGGGCTCTAACACAAAAAATCTAAATAGGTTCCTTGCTGCACTTACCAAGAAGAAAATAAAAAAAAAAAATAAGGAAAAATATGTATTTTTAGAGGTTTGGCACTTCTCAGGAATATTGTATTAAACTTTATGCAATGAAAGATGCTTTGTTTGCTGAGGTCAATTGGTACATCTTCTGTGATAGCAACACAGCTTTGGGGAACTAAGAAAACCAAATCCAGAACATGAATTAAAAACCTGTTTCCCTGCTTAAAATACAAGTTGCACCTTAACAGAAGTTATAAATTCTAACTTAGTGACATCTTATATCAGTCCCATGAAGGTTTTTCCAGTCATCATTTAAAAGTATGGACACATATCGATGCTAAGGTCTAACTGGTTCACTTAGTCTAAATCACAGATGTTCACAAATTGTCCATCATGAACTAAAATCCTTAAAGTGAAACAATTTAGCAATACTGCAGATTATCCATGAAGTTGCTGCCAATCTTTTTTGGGTATCAATGTGATACTTGGTCATCTTTTCCCAGGCTTTCAAGGTTTTCCCTTTCATACTTGCAAGGCAATTTGTCATTTATCAGCTTCCTTTCAAACTTCCATGCCTTTGACCTTATCAAAAGACAACATTCAGCTACCAATGTCCCTAAAATACTTAATTTTGAGAAAAGGTAATGGACTTGGCTCTCAAAGTATCACAATTTCACAGAAAGGCCCTTTAAAGGAACGTTGCAAATCTTTTTAACAAGGATTAGTGTTTCCATGACTCTTCTCTCCAAATACCTCACCCTGCTGAATATCTGCTTTTAAAATTAGTTCAGTCTTTTTTCCCCTCCCTCTACACACCAACACACATGAAAGTATCTATATGTGCATTTATACACCTGGGTTTACTGGGTCTTACCTGATGCAGCTCTCCTGTAATGCCTTCAGCCATTTTCTCCCTGTGGGGGCAAATCAGCCTCACTGACACTTCAGTTTACTACTTGAGGACAAATAATAATCTTGTGTTCTGGGCAAACAAAAGCAGACCATCTTCACCACACTTGCATCTATAAAAAAGGGTTTTACACAAAGGTAAGATTTAATAATTTGTAAAATATTTGTGTTTTGGAGGAATATTTATGTTTTCCAAATTTTCTGCAAATACAAATACGAGGCATGAATCATGCCCTTTAACATATTTCTCTGAGTTTTCTGAGACTAGATCAGATAGAACATTTCTTCAGAATCCTTTGAAATAATGCAAACAAACATGAGTCTCTGCATTTTAAATATTAATTGCTAAAGCACCATGAAAACCTCAGTGCTGGCAGACTTGCTCTGACTCTTCTGGCAAAGCATGGGCTCATACTCTCTACCTTAAAAGCATTCTGCACAGGAGATGAATGTGAAACTTAGTTTTCATAGCTGACAGACATATAAGCAAAAAGCCTTACCACCATTAAATTTAATCCTGATAAAGAACACAGTAATTGCTATGCTACATTATTTATACATGATTTAAAGAGACTATTCAGTAGATCAAAATTCAAATAATTATATCCACCTTTCATTCTTGAATCCTATTACTGTTATTTCAGCATTTCTGCAAGTGGCTCTACCTACAAATGCACACAGAAACTTTTCACCCTGATAGGATAGTTCCATCCTTTGGTGGCATCTTGCTGTGTGACTGACCTTTACAATTTAACAGGAAGGAAGGAGAGATGGAAGGCAGGAAGGAAGACCACAGGCTGATCCATAATAAATTATCCCCATTTAATGACAAAGTCCAAAATATTTATATAAAAGGAAGGCCTAGCCAGCTGTCTGCATTTTTCAGCTTTGTAGACTACTCTCAAGTTTTCAGCAATATCTACACTGGGCAATGTAGAACCAGTGCAAGGATCCCAGTGTTTGAGTTCAGTCAGACTAGTAAATCTGGAATGATATGCATGCAGTGGTCTATCCAAAACACTCCTTCTGAAAAAACGCCTGAGACAATGAGAAAAGAGAGAGACTGCCAAATAGTAGGCACAGTGCCTCTGAGGAACATAAAGACTTTAAAAGCAACAATAACCACAAAAGTATGCAGACAAAATCTGAATGGTCACATAAAGTAAGATCTGGAACAGAATTTATAGCTTGGCAGAGCTACAACTTCTGTTTCTTCCTTTCTATATATAACAATATATTCCTTCTATCATATATCATTCCCTGCACTTGTCTAAATGATGTGGTCAAATTAAAAACAGCACAAGCCCTAAAGAAAATAAAACAGGCCTAAGAACTGAGGATTTTATAAGCAGCCAAGATGCTAGTCTTCAAAATCCCCAAGGCAGCTTTGAAAATCTCAACCTAAATGTTTAGCCGAGTTACTATCTGCTTTTCTTTCAAACTGCAAATCCCAGCTGTTCTCACCATTTCCTAATGCTCACCGTGCTTATCCATGAAACATAAGCTGTGGTTAGGATGAAACCTTTGCCCTGCATTTTCTCCACGGACACAAACTGCCTGTCAATACACTACAGCACTGCTACCCTTCCCCTCACATTGCATTCACCAACATCTGCACTGTAGGATTTAGGAGGCTTCAGAAACCATCTTTCTGAAGGATTTCCAGCAATGTAAAAAGCATTGTTGGTCGATCTCAAGTTTTTAATATGATGCAAAAGAATGTGAGGTGGTTGCAAATACAAGGCACAGTGGAAAGGAAGCAGGCATTCTAGATAAAAGTACTTAAGATTAATTTAACATGCACAGGATTTCCCAATTAAAACTTTCACATTAGCACTGCATTTTAAACAGTTAATCTCCTAACGAGACATCCCCAGCAATAAGAAGTGAATTGCAGGACCGAATAAGGCCCTGAGGCCTGCATCTGGAAAAGGCTGTGCTTCGTAAATGTTGGATTTATGCTGCTGTCACAAGTTCTGCAATGAAAGAGCTCCACTGCCACCTACTGCCAAGATGGCTTTTCCCACCAGAAAGTGCCACTGGAAGTGAGAAATCCTCTGCACTCCTGCACAGAATGCTAACCAAGGAGAATGATGCAATTCAATTCTTCATGCACGCAAATTCTACGCTTTCTTTAAAACATTCTAGTAGCTGGAAAGGCAGATTGTTCATTTTTCTTTTCTTGTGTGCTTTTTCTTCATAATAGGGTAAAAGCCAAAGAATGCTGGGCTGTTGGGAGAGTCTATGCAAAGTCTGGTTCTCCCTCTCTTATTGCCAGATCTCCACTGTCATGCCTTTGAATCCTGGCTGACCTGCAGCCATCTCTGCTAATGATATCCCCATTGCTCATCCAAAAGAATTACACTGGGGTTGGCTTCTTCCCTTCCCTGAGGGGCCAAAGGCAATACCTCTGTGATCTCCAAGAGCCTAGATGTGGAGGCTTGCACAGCATCTCACAGCACTGCTGTGGAGACACTGCCTTAATTGAAAATGAAGTTTTACTGTGGTTTCCTTTTGGGGTCCTTTTTTGACAGCTAAATTGCAAATCAATTAACATTTCAAGAAGAGCTACTCTCTTGCCTTGTAGACATAGTCACTAACAATTGCTTGTGAAATAAATTTTTGGAAGTAGCAGCAAACAAAGGGAATTAATATTTCAGAACACAATGAAAGATGCTTAACAAATAGTGAAGCAGGCAAGAGAGAGCATCAGGATTAATGAGCATCAGCTGAGCTCCCTGTAAATTCCAGCCAACTTGAACAACCACGGATTTGAGATACAGTACTTTGTAACTAGGTGCTTTTTTTCTGCTCTCTGCCTTGATATTGAGTGGAAATAACATTATAGGTGTATAGGTGAGAGAATCCCCATCCTCGTGTTTAGAGCTGTTTGGTAACATTAAAGCACAGCTTGACTCGAGCTGCTGCTAGGAAAATCACAGCATTACATATCATCTGCAAGCACCCTGGAGGGAAAAATATCTTCAATTCACTGTGTCAGTGGTGGCTCAGACTGAAGTTGTATGCACACACTCAAGAAATATGTGCCCTTCCTACATTACCATCAAAATAAATCCAAAACAAGAGAGAGAGCCTAATTGCATTTTTAAGACATTTTTTTCTTCTTTTAAACAGGAGCTCCTGCAAGTACAGATGTGAGATTCACTTGTTTAATATCCAGGGAATAAAACTCCAGACATCTATCCACTATCTCCCCCTCTGCCTTCAGGCTTAGCAGTACTCCACATTTCAAGTACAAATTCAACTACAAAATTTGTGTATCTCCATTCTGCATCTTTTTAGATACATAATATCTCACAGCACCAAAGGATTTCTATGTTTAGGGCCTAGAAAAGAGCTGTTTCTTTTTAAAAGCATAAATACAGCACAATAATTCTTGAGAAAGCATACATTTTCACACATTTGCACTTGAAAAATGTCCTTTCACTTTTCCTTTATCAAGAGAGTAGTTCTGAAGAATTAATTCTGTCAGAAATTATATTTTGTCTGTTGCCATGAAATTAAAATCTTGTATTTATCTGTTCATCGTCAGAAGATGATGCTTTAGGGTTCTTACTGCAAATACACTCAGAATTTTTATCTCCATTACAGAACAGTAGCAAGAGGTATTAAAAAGCAAACAAATTTTGTGATGTCTTTATGGAAATGCTACCTTTTATTGCCACTGGACCTTCCTTCCAGCAATAAGCCCACATGATAAGTTTTATATGGCATACTACATAGTGTTAACAAAAGCAAATTCTGCTTGATCTATTCCTTCTATCACTGTGTTTAAATGCATCTAATGGAAGTTTCCATCAGGAATAACAGACTTTTAAGTCATCTCTACAAAAGCCCTTCAGCCAGCAACACCAGTCTAAATAATTATATGTTTTCATCCCATGTTTTTGCACAAAATCATAGGACAAGACAAATGCAAAACAAGAGAAATCCAGAAACAGCTTTAGGAAGATTAATCTGCCCCTGTACACTTTCAGTATCTGCTGTCTTGAGTTTCATCCCTGGTTGGCCAGGCCACCACATACCTGGCCCAAGTAATTTGTCTCTTTTACCTATTTTAGCAAGATCTGTCCACAAAAAACTTTTAACCAAAAGTGTAAAAGGCTCATGTCCTTTAACACAACAGGCAGTCCTTATTCCAAAACCATTTTGTAAATGCTAAGCCAAAACTACTGAATTCCTTTCTGTATTTAGTTTCATAGAACTAGGAGGTTTTTAACTCTGCACTTTTCTATTTCCTCTCCACCAAACTGACTCTCTTGATAACCTTTGTCTTTACACAAAGAAACATCCAACACCAGTTTTTGAGCTGAACCATCGACAACATTCAGCTGTATCCATGGTAGGGAAAACAGGCTATCCATTTTCAAAAGAAAATGGAGTAAATATGAGAATCAATGGAGAACTGGAAATAAAAATCTATAGGAAAATTATGAAGATGGTTGTGACACACAATTTCTAATCAATTATACATGTTCTTCTTCATTATTATTGTTTGTGAGGAAGCAATCCTTCAGTTCATCCCCTTTTGCAAGTAACCTTTTTTAGTACTGGGAAGGCAAGACAAAAGGCCAAAACCTCAGGTTCTGTAAATTATGTGGCTTGATGACCCATAATAATACTGTTCTAATAGAAAGCACAACAAAGCAAAATCTTGGTGTACTACAATGTAAACCCAGGATTTCTACTATTTGCAGTGAACTTGAGAATACACTTAATGAGAAGCTTCATTAACACACAGCAGATACTTTCTTATTCAGGTTAACAGAACAAAACTCTAGCTCTCACGTAGAGAACAAACCTTTCAGTGCCCCAGTGGCACTTTCTGACAGAGACTGAATGCCCAGCTTCCTGCTGATGAATGACAGGATGTCCAAATGACAACGCTGCAACTTCACTGTGCAAAATAAAGATGCAACTCTCTGAATGACAAAGGTTAACCACACACAGACACATGTTCAGGATAACAAGAATGCCAGGTTACAAAGGCTTTAACTGTAATTTTTCTCAGTTCTGGTTCACCATTAATATCTCACCCCTACTACAATAGCCATCACCATTGTCAAGTGTTACAACCAAATGTTCTGGCTGACCAGGACAGCTCTTTCACATTTTTCTCTGCTCACAAACTGCATGGCTGATACTTTCAGGTAAAAGTTAATGAAATATCTGCAAGATCTGCATACATAATTACATCTCTTCTAACTAAGAATTTCAAGTTCTCTTTTATAAATCTTAGTAGCAAGCCCAGGTCATTTTAGGGCATACCTTCCTGGAATAAGTAGCATATCCTGAAAAAGTATAGAAAGAAATAAGACCTTTTATACAGCATGTCTGTTTACTGAGAGATTCAGGTTGGTGTAGGCTTTTACAGTTCTCCAAGTTCTGCCCACCTCAAAGGCAATTATCTCGCCTCCAGCTCGGTCCTTGGATAGTAAAGGATTGCAGCAGGATTTTTTACTAAGGAGCTGATACTTAATTTTAATGTTCCTTGTTATTTATGCTTCAGCTGATTAAGTAAATTAAATAGCCAAAACTGTTAGCAACTGGTTTAGCACAGAGTACCATTCTTCATTTTCTACCTGATGCTTAATTTGGCACATTCATAGTTTAGATAAGAAACCTCAAGGAAAAGGACAAAAAATAATACACATTCAACTTGCATTATCAGCTTAAAAATGCATTTCTGCATCTTAAAGGCTTTACAACCAGGCTTCTTTGTTTTTATTCTCTGTGATGTTTAGGAAAAAAATAAACACATTCAAGAGCTGGAAAATATTCCTCATATACAATCTATTTTCAAAAGGAAAAACACAGCTCAATGCTAGACATAAAAATAGTTTTGCAAAAGTAGTATCTTTAAGTAAAAGTGGTTGAGTTTAAACCATCACAGTTTAAGGAAAAACATTTTTCTCAGGGTTTTTTTTTTTCCATTGTATTATGCACAGGGAGTTGCAAGGAATTGTTCTTGACGTTAAAGAGAAGATGATCAGTAAAATGTTCTGCACATCCTCCAGCTGCTGGCAATAACAGCACAAAGCAACAAATGCACTGTACATATTGACGTGGTCTTTTTGAATACCTGTCAAGAGTGGAACATACTTGAGATGAAGTCTCTGCTCCACGGTTCTCCCAGCCACCAAGAAAGCAGAGGTTGAGATAAAGAAACAGGAATTCAAATGGTAATTCTGCAGCTCAGAGAGATAGGATGCTATTGAGCTGAGTGATACCTAGGAGCTGAGAAAAAGTTAAATTGGTATTACTTATCTACATGTAATGATTTTATAAACTCATTGTGCCTTCAAAGTACCTGTGCTGGGCTCTCAAAGGTGGTTCTTACACTGTCATGTGGGAAGCACTTCTGCTGAATGTGACACTCTGACCCATCTAATCCTCAACTACATGAAATAAGTTAGATTTGACTTCAATATTCATTATTGTACATGATCAACTGCCTGAATTTAAGATTTACAACTATATTTATACATAACATTTATTAACCCCTTACTTGGATAGCCACTGATGAATGGTGTGCTGGCTAGACACAGAACACTCGTTTGTTTCCATGTGAAACAATGTGATCTCAAGTGAACCTCTTCATTTCTGAGTTGCTTTCTGCCACAGCTCCATCAAGCTGGGCTGGAATTCCGCTAAGGTGTTGCTGTTGATAACACAGGACTCCATAGATTGGGCAGAATGCTTTACCAAGATTTTCCCCAAGAAGGAAAGCTATAACTTCTCACTGTGCAGTTGAATCATTAAGCTCCTGGTTTAAAAATTTTCAGTCAAGTGAAGAAGAAATTTATGAACAAGGCAAACTGAAACAGCTCCGAGGTTAAAAGAAAAAAAAAGAAACAAAAACCATATGGTGTTTAAACAAGAAAAGAAAAGTATTCAGAAGCTCTGAAGAGATTTCTCACCATCTAAAATAGCACTAATTATTTAAAAACCCCCAACACAATAAGGTTTAATTGAAAAACTTGCATATTAAAGTTGTTTCTCTATAAGGAACCAGCCCAGACTGCCTATCTTTCATCTAAAGAATATGAGTGCAAGCCCCTTTACCTTAGGAACCTTTTGTGGGGTAGAGACAGGAGTACCTTTGGCCAGGACTGACCAAATACCTAAGAACATAGGCTAAGCTCTTCATGTCTCATTCCTCCATCTTAAAAATATTTTATTATTCTTGAAGGGACAAGGTTAACGGCAAGAAAACGTGGAGAATTTCTTCTAGGTAGTTCAGTCCTTAAGGCCTAAAAGACGACTCTTTTCTGCTGTGCCATGATGATGAATAAAGATTAAAGATGCCAAACCACATTCTTAGATTACCCAAACCACATGCTTGGCAAGATTTCCAAGTGCTGTGCTCTGCCTCCAATACACAAGAGGAAATTAAAGCAGAAATACCCACCAAAAATAAGACAGCATAAAGAAACGTACTGTCAAGACAAAAACACTTGCAACATGAACCTGTCACTTCATACTTGACAATAGCAAAATGAGAGCTCAAGGTGAAGAGCACTATATTGAGAAAAATATTTTTGCTTTATCTTATGCATTGAAATGGTCTTCAAGTTTCACTGAAGTAAACAAAACTCAGAGAGCAGTCCTTTATTTTGGTAGCATCACACTTCTGAGAAGCTGCTGTGGTGGCCAGGGTGAACCTAAAGTATTCTTATTCCAGAAGGCAGAGCAGCAGCCAGAAGGACTCTGTGGTACCAGGGGAGAAAGGGACAACACAGAACACATGGTTATTCCTCTGTCCAGAGAGCCTGAGTACAAATGAACCTTCCTGGTCTTCTGGCAGGAACTTCTGAACAGGTAGCCAAGGTATGGGGTGAACCCCCACCTCACAGGTCTTGAAGGACAAGGAACTCTACCCTGGCCTTTGAACCCCACCTTTCATTTAACTCATGGTTTTCACAATCTTCACACACACAACATTTTTAGTGTCTCCTTGCCATTCACAGGCTATACTTCAAAATTTATAGAGTTGTGCACATATGTCCAGGTCAGCAGCTGTTAAGTAAGTAAAAGTAAGAAAATTAATTCTGTGCTGGAAGAGCAATGGAGTGTTTGTGCTCCAGTAAGACAAACAGCCAGGCTCTGTGTTACATAATCCAGGTGTCCATCACTCTAAAATTTGAGCACAGTTTCTAAGTAATTGTATAGAAAAACTGTTAAGCATAATTAAATATCATTTCAATCCCATCAGATCCTCCTATAATTCTCTTTAGGATTAGTTTAAACTTCTAAAAACATATTATTAAGCACAGATAGTGAAAAGGCGTTAATTAGCTCCATTTGTTCATTTTACGAAGCTCAACAGTGTAGCACTTTGCAAAAATGAGATACAATGAAGGATGTTGAAATGCATGAATTGGTGTATTAAAGATATTCCCATTGCTACCAACAGACTTTAAAGAAAACTGAATGCAACCCTAAACTAAAAGCAGCTATCAGGGAAAAAACTCACATTGTCACAAAGCCCTTGCTTAAATTTCTGCTAATTCCCTTCTTCCCTTGCACGCATTTATTTGTTCACTTATCAAATTTATGGTGCCAGAAGCATTTTAAGATAAGTCAGATAGACTTAGGTGCCAAGAGATACTTAAGAAAAATTCCATCCCAAATCTGCAGTTTCAAAAAAGTTCATTAAGAATATGGACATCTGAATACTATGGTAAATGTTATGTTACATTCCTTAATTAATAATTTTCTGTATGGATTTGTTATTAATGTAGTAATACTGTATCATATACCAGAATGGGCACTATAGCTCTGAAGGCCTCCTTTGCACTAATAGGGTTAGTGGGAAGTAGCTCACCAGCTGAAATTGATACCTTGTCCCACTGTATTATACACAGGGTAAATTGTTTTCATATTCTGATCTTTTGGAAAGAGCAAAATCTTCTCACAAGGCTGTATGCATACAACAATGTGAGGAAAAAAAACCATGGTGCTCTGCATCAAACATAATTAATGCACATTTAAAATGGAAGTTACTATGTAGTGACAATCAATTATTAAAAACACACATTAATTTCTGTCCCTTCCCACATGTTAATTAAATAACATCCTTTCAGAATTTGTGTTTCCATTAATGCTTCTCAGTTTGAAAATCAGAACCATTCTTGGGAACACGATGACTTCTGTTCTGGTTTTCAGATGGCTGTTTCCTGAAAGGTGGGAGGTGACAGATGCTACTGCACAGAGCTTTTCTATTGTCTTATTCAGTTGCATGCATTTATGTGTCCTGAATCATCATGCAGTGGCATTACAATTATGAAGAACTAAGATTGCACTGTATATAGGCTCCCATTAATTAGTTCCCTTGTTTATATGGTTTCCTTGTTAACTTTGCAGAAGGCTCTAAAATACCACAATCTTATTAGGCAATATTAAAAATGCACATGGAAGCCATCTCTTAATATATCAACACAAATCAAATCAGCAGCACCAGTAAGCATTTGCAAATATGCATTCAGTTGCAGATGCATCATGATGCATTTCTGACTTATTTCAGTCACTTTCCATAAACATTCCAATGAACACATTTGTTTTGGCACAAATATGCATTGAAAAATACCAAAAGTGATGTGAGCAATGATGTGGCCATGCAGCTGCATAAGTGCTTATGCTAGATGTCTTTGTGTGTATTCTGAAAGCCTTTTGTGGGATTATGGCTCATCAGAACACAGTACAGAAAAAATAAATTGCTACTCAATATATTATTGAAATTTAGACAGTCCAGAGATAATTGATTTGTGTTAAAGGTAAAAAAAAATAAATAAAAAAAACAACACAGAAGCATGGATTGAAAGTGGTAGTAGAAAGGTGCTTTATGACTCAAATTTCATGCAGTGGAAACTTTAGATAGGCAAACTATAATTTGCTAAGTCAATTTGCACTGTGATCAGGATACTAGGATATGGCAGCTAATAATAATTTCAAGCATTTCTTTCAATAATGCCTGGATTTATTTAATACACAAGCTTGTCTTTTTGTGTCATACTAGCTTCACATATCAGATATGACCATCCTATTTAAAATATAGAAATTACAGACAAGTATTAGCTATTACCATGCCTTTAAAATGTGTAAACTTATTTTTAGGCTGATAAACTTAAAATTAGCAAGACATACATTTCCCATCAAAATGATTTACAACAATTTTATGAGTTGCTTGAATTAATTAATCCTGCAAACCTTTCATTGATAGTTCAGTAAATGTGTGCTGCATAATGGGTGCATTTAATTTAACTACATTTTGCTCTATTTTTTCCAACTAATCCAGTATCACCTAACATGCAGCTAATAATATTTTTGTCCAGTAATTACTATCAAATTAAAATCAAATAAGATGCAATCTTAGATCTTTATACAGCAAAACATGTTAAGATCCATTTGAATTTAAGTATGAAGTGTTTTGGTTTTTTTTTCTGTTAAAATCATAATGGATGGTCACATGATTAAATCTAAGCAAGCCACCAATGGTGAACTGGATGAGAGCCCAAACATTTAAAGGAAAAATCAATCCTTTGAAAGCCACCAAGAAATCCAAGCAGAGAAAGCCAGGGTTCTCACTTACCAAGATTTAGGAGAACAGTCAAAAGTGATTAACTAGAATCAATTTGCACATATTGTATGCACTGTATTTAGATCACACAAATTACTTCATATTAGCAAATCAATACTTCCATTCATTGCAAGTTCCAAGACTGATTATCCCTTGCAACTCTGAAAAGACCATAGAGCATTTTTATCCATTAATAATTCACATAAAGGCATTCTCTAGGCATATAGATTAAAATAGATACTTTTAAATATACCTTTGATTAATATCAAAGCTAAACTAAAGAGTATTCAGGAACTTGTTTTGCAAACAGCCAAAGAGAAATTGCAGTATTGTATCTGCAGATTCTTATTCTGTTACTGAACAATTCAGTATTGTAAGCATCCCAGTGTAAACAGTGACTATTATAAATACAAAAGGTGAGCAAAATTTGCTTATTTGGAAATAACCACCTGAGCTACATTACAAAAAAAAAATTAAAACCCAGAAGTAACTGATTTTTAGGTAAATAATCCAGATGGAATAAGATAGCAACAACTCCTGGCATAAAAATACATCCAAAAGGGGCATGTAATACAATAACATGCTGGCTGGGATGAAAACTGGCAAACACAGGTTTTAAACAGAAAGCTCTCAGTGAGAATATGGCCCTCAGCACTAATATAGGTGGGTGCAAACTCGTTCTGTCTGCTGGCAGAATTGTTCTCAGCTGAAAACAGAGATTGTATCACCAGAGAGCTGAGCTAACAAGCCCACTGAGGGCTAAAGCAAACGCCTGCACGTTCAGGTCTCTGCCTGGGTGGCTATCCACTTCCAGACCAGACCCCTCTCATCCTGAGTGAATTGGTTCTCATTCTAGGGCAAGTCACTTCATCTTTTTGTTTCCCCTCCCACTCCCATATCTTTCCCACTGAGTGTAAAAGCTCTGCAGAGCAATGCAGGCATGATTTCAGCCAGGGCTTCTAGATGCTTCTGTAATATGAGCAGCAGCAATAAATCGGGAGAGGATAATAGAAGTGTCAAGCGAGTCCTGAGTGCAGCAGCAGAGCTGTAATGTACTGTGTGACACCCTACATCTAACACCATCCTTCAAGGACTCTGCACACTATGGTTTATTCCACTGCAATAATAAATGTATCCATGATGCATCTCCAAGTATTACCCAGCGCTAAGAATGAATCACAGTAATGTTACCTTCACTTCTCTCCAGCAAGAAGATAATACTTTTTTGGATGTGATACCACTCTTTATTTTTTTTAACAAACAGGAAATACTTTAGTGAAATAAGGCTGTACAGGGAGCACATGATTCATTTTGAGGCAGCAGCATATAAAAAGACAGAGCTGAAATAAGTGTAGCAATTCAATTCATATCTGTTTATAGTTACTCTTGTTTATATTGCTATTCCTACCAGTTCTAGACTCCCACAGATACTTCCTTTGCAGCTCCTCCCATTCCCCATGATCAATAGTTTCTAAGAAGTTCTTAAGATGCTGCAAGCTAAGCAGGAAATACCAGCAATGTGGGTATCACTAGCTCATAGAAAGACTGGAGACTAATCAAAGTGTACTTTTTAATTTTCCATTTAGTCAATATGCTCTTTCAAAATTTGAGAAGCTACTGTTGGTTCTCCTGTTCCTCTCACAAATCAATAAACTTGGTTTCTGGTAATCCCATGACTGCTACTCTGAAGAGCATAAGTGAATCAGTACCATTTTCTATTCATGCTGTTGCTTTTTTTTCTGGATGTTTGCTCAGGCCACATCACTCTTCATTCTATTTCAGCAGTATCAAATGTTTTCCTACAACCTCACTAAGTTCTGCCATGTAGCTGTTTCAAAGTTATCTACTAATTTAGCAATGTTCAAAACCCAATCTATCAGTCTCAGTGTCCTCTTTATAAATCAGTGCCAATAGGCATTGCAGTGAAGAGCATGTTTTGAGTCTGAATATCCTGTAGTTTTACCAATATTTTCTATATCTTCCCAAGAAAATTTGGTGTGTTCCCTTAGTTCCCACTACTCTACAAAAACATCTTTCTCTTCCATAGTACTGATCACATCTATTAATCCCTCTCGGCAGAAGACTGTCTTTTTTCTATTGCTAATAACTTTTGAGGGCTAATATGTGATTTTTCTGAGCGTGATTCTTCGTCAGCTTTTGATCATTCTAATTGCCTTATTATAATCTGCTCTCCTACAGTGATAAAAGCTTTTAATGTTTCATGTGCTAGCAATGAAAAGGGAAAAAACGTGAGCAAAAATCTTTTTGTTCCTGGAATATTACCACCTCCACAGTTCATAACTATTAGGAGGAAGAATTCATTTTGGCCCTCTGTTGTGTCAAAGTTTCATCCTTTCAGTGGCCCCACTGTCTCTTTGTGATTTTGTTCACTTCAGCAGCAAAATGGATTGATCATTGCTGCTTCTTTTGCCATCTATTTCACATGCTACTTTAACATCCCAGAATAATGATTTGGACCCACTTCTTTAATTTCTCTATGAACTGTACATCTCATGCCATTTTTTAAAATATAATTTCTTGTATAATGACAAAAGCATATCATCATTACAGTTGCCCAAGACCTGAATTTTATAATTCTGTTTTAACATCCTTTTCTTTGTTACAAGGACATGCTTAGAAAAAGGAGATTTAAAAACATGACTGAACTTGTGCAGATTTATCCACCATTTTGAGCTGTCCTTTGAGATGTTAGAAATGGCTCCAAATAATAGTCTCTACCACCCTCCACGTTATGCTGCCTTTGAATTTCAGATTTCAGAAGCACAGACCAGAAGCTTACAACTACTGCCACCAATTTCCTCATTAAAAAAAACTTTCCAGATGAACTTCCAATAATTTTGTAGCCTATTTAATTCAAAAGCATATAAACTTGACCTTGCAATTTTTTAATCTTTTTTTTTCCTCAGTCGACCACATACTTTCTCCAGAAGGACTCCTCAGGTTCATAGTGGAGCTAGTGCTCAAAACAAAAAGTAAAAAAAGAACAGAGAGAAACAAAAACACTTCTGCCCATGTACAGTCCAAGTCCATTAATTCCCAAGAGATTACCCTAATTTAAATCAGAGAAATAGCCTGCCAATAGCTGCATGAATATTTATTTTTAATAACTAACTCCAACAGTAGGAGGAAGAACAAGATAACAGCACTGGCCTACCAGTACTGCAGCGTTCAGTGCTTGGCAGGAAACCTGGGCTCCAGTTATCCTTTTGTTTGCAGCCAGAGCCTGTTTAGCAGGTAATTGGGACAGTTCTTCCTTACTGATGGTTGCTGAAGTTTTACAAGTCTGAAGAAGGGACATGACTCCAAGTCTTTTGAAGATATCTCTTAAGGATGTTTGTCTCCCTCTGCCACTTCTTTGTAAACTATTTTGGAGAATTGTTCTTCTCTATAGAAATAAATGTTCTATTTGGGCAGGAGACCCAAATGGTACATGGTCTGCAGTACAGCATCTACCCAGGAGACTCAGATTCAATTATCAGTTTCAGAAGAGCAAGAGGAAATTGTTTGAAACCTTTTTTTAACATTTCCTGTGGAGAAATTGTCTTAGCAAATTAGTGAACTCCTGAGTACTGTGTCATAAGAAAGCTATGCTGTACTGGGGAAAAGGAAGGTCTACCACCAAAGTCTACTTCCAAAATTGGTAATCTCACATATTTTCTTGTGGAATAAAACCAGTGAACACACTTAACTTTTGATTTTTTTACTTGTGTAAATTTCTCAGTCACATAATTATACTCAAACTAAAAATTCCAGTGCCTCTTGAAATTTTGTTGCCATAGTACTCCTATTTTAGTTCTTCCTGTTTCATCACGTGAAAGAAACAGCTTTCTTTACATTTAATTGTAGAATAATGAATTATTATTATGTGCCAAAGAAAGTAAACGCACATTGAACATGGCAGTCCAAACACAAAAATCACATTTTTCTCACTAAGATTATTTTGCAGGTCTACTTAATTAAATAGTACAAACCTGTATGAACACTTTTAAACTGATCTGCAACAAGTTTCTTGTGATGCAGCTTAAGTAAAAAATCTACATAAGGTAAATCAATATAAGCATTTTGTAAAAACCATTTAGGTTTATATGAGGGCTTCATGATTGTTACTAAATTGATGAATTTAAGTGTGAGATGAATTAAACAGATGCTGCTTTTGTGTGGAGAGAAGGCCTAAAGATGTCACATTGTGTCTTATCTGGTTGTATACCTATTTTTCATGTTTATTAGATTTTAATCTTGTTAATTTTATGGCCTTCTTTGAAAGGGAAGAAACACCAACCTTATTTATATATTCTGTGATCTACCCCTTGCTCCAAAACAATTGCTTGTTGGGTATCCCTTAACTACCTCTGATCAAATGCCAAAATAAACTTTCCTGATTAAGGTGGCAACCAAACTGCATAGTCACCTTATCCATTAGGACAATGAGTAACATGCTGTTCAAAGAATGGTTTATTCCAAGGCTACAAGTAGAAAACCACCCTGGTAGTGGTAATAATTTGTAATAAATACCACTGGTCACAATTAGGTATTCTCTGAGGTGGACCAGCAGAGCTGTGATGGGATTTCAAACCAGAAGCTGTTCACACACACACAAACAAACAAAAAAAAAAAAAAAAATCACACCTGTTGGATTCTACAGGACACAGTATGAAAACGAGCAGGTAAACTACATACTCTTAAAATATTGTGGTATAATCACAATGGTGATGGACATCAGATAGTCCAGGCATCCAATAAACTGTTTCATATATCTAATCACACTTTCTTTTAGTGTTCAGTCTCCCCAAAAACCAAGAAGAGTATGTTATGACGTACTTACTAATTAATAGAAAAGTAGGGTTCTTCTGGTGCCAAAGACTCTGGATTCTAGCCCACACATACAGTTATTTCTAATTTTTTTTACTAGGTTGTTCCCTAGCTTGACATTTTCCCAACACAAAGGAACATCCCTCTTTGTAACTTTACAAGGTGTGAGGTATGATTTTAAAAGCTAGAAAATAACCTGTGCAAAGACTAACTACTACTGCATTTCTGGGGAGTTTGCTTCCCTAACTTCTCATGAATATGTGGACAGGCTTAGGAATTTCAATGAAAGTAATACAGTATCAAAATTACTTGGAAACAATTCTTTTGACAATTTGATTTGTCCCTTCAGAAAAGACAGTGATCATGAAACCATGACCTTCAAAACCCCGGGACCTCAAATCTGTGGAACAAACTTGAACCAAAATGAACTGAATGCCCCTAGGCACATTTTCCTGAAATTAAATGACTTGGTAGTGTCATATAAGCAGATTTATTGAAAGACTGCTGTGATATTTCCAGGTATGTCATCATTATAATCACATTTTTCTGTGCAACAGTGTGGAATAATACATAGGAATAAACATTGTTCTAACACCAAGTTAAATTCAGAGGATAAATATAAGGATATATTTCTACTATGGCAGCTGTGGTTTTGTGAGAAAACTAAAATGTTCCCCTCTTACATCTTTAATAATAGATAGCCATGGAGCCAGCTATGCCAACAGGAGGGGAAAAAAAGAAAAAAGAAAAGGAAAAAAATAAGAAAAAGGATAGTCATAATTGATCCACAGCTATGCCATATATTGTGCATTAACACCTTCATATCTTAAGGAAAGTATTCTGAGTAATAACCATTTATACACAACTGCAAATGTATTTAATATGTTACAAAAGCCTAAAGACATTTTCTTTTGTCTGGATTGCTTACCAGCTACCAGTTATAAATATTCTAATGATGCTCTTATACCTCTAATGTCAGTGTGGTACCAGAGTGCCTTTCTATTAGTGCATTAAGCTACATGAACAGCATTTTTCTGTCTTTCTGTCCCCAGGTGGAAAACTGATGTATTTAAAAATAATTAATATTTTATTTTTTTATCTATAATGTGCATGCACTTTCACTGGCAAATGCAGACAGAATAATATCTATCACATTTTACTGTATTGAATTTAAAGTACTAGACAAGCCTGCTGTATTAAAATAAGTATACTTATATGCTGAACTGGTGGAGAACAATAGCTAGAAATGTCTTGAGGAATATGCTTCATGCCCTCAGCAGCAAATAATTTTCTTTATCCCTGTTCCAGAGTAACCACTGATGGAGATTTTGGGTGGATTTCCAGATACTCACAGTATTGGCCCTTTGTGTCAACCAGGAGTTTTATCACATATGGGAGCAGGGTTGGGCCACTGCTTCATGCATGTGCAAACTCCAGGCTCTCAGTGTGAGAGCACAGCAGAGAGGCCACAAGTCCCTGGCTGGCTGCTCAGGGACCCAATTAATCTGCCCCAGTTCCATCCCAACCTGATGCTGTTCTTTGTTCGCCTCCAAAGGCAAACTGCAAATTTCTTCCTGCTACACCAAATGCAGTCACCAACAAATCCAGTGTTTCTCACTGGCAGTTACAAGAGCATTGAACTGACCAAAAAGATTAACAATTGTGCAGACAAAATATTTAGACATGACAGCTTTTCAAAGTTATTTGGGGTACTCAGGATTTTTAAAGCAGGAATCCTCAGTACCACCTGTACTCCCAGAATCTTAATTCCATGCAAGTTAGAAAACAATGATGAAGAAAAATGTCTTTGGAGACTGTCTACAATCCAAATTCTCTAAAGACTGATGCTGCAGCATCAGGTAAAATATTTCTGCTTGCAATATTACTGAACAGACACCATCTCATCAGCAGACCTCAACACATTCTACCAAGGAGGGAAAATGTTTAGATGGAGGAAGTCATGGAGGAAAAAACAAATGGAATGCCTATAATTGACTACTATATACGTATGGCAGAGGTAATAGTAACAAATACTGTTTTAAAATTCACATTTTTGCAAAGCATTGTTTCTAAATTGCCAAGAGGAAATTTGTGCAACTTGACAGAATTACCACAAGGACTGGTAGAACTTCAGACATACCTATATTTTTTAGGTGACTGCAAAATATCCCTAAAGTACTTGAGAACCTGAGAAAAACAAAAGCATTTTTGCTTGCTTCACACAAATAAAGACAGACTCATTGGTGATTCCAGGAAGGTCTCTCAGTCTTTGCATCATCTGCACATAGGTGATGTTTATTCCAGGCCACTGGCAAGCCCTGGAATACTGTCTGGTCACCCTAAGAGCACAAGACCTGTGACTTCTTGGTAATAATTCATCACTCATTTAGCCACTCTTAATCCATCCTCTATGTACTGAGACAATTCTGTACTCTTCTATCTGCTTAATCAAAATTCTTTGCTGTCCCAAGTCCCCTTTTGCCATTAAAAAGGCTCCCTTACTTCAACTGCTCTCTCAAGACCTATCAACCCAAACTGTAATCTCATCAAAAAGGTGTCATATCAACTCTACAGCATCTGTCTTCCACAAGTCTAACAGTTATTATTACCCTTATTTCACTCTTTATAATTGAGTCTTATATCAGCCATGCCATTATTTTGCCTAAGATGCATGTCAGTCTGACAGGCCTATAATTACCACTGTACCCTCTTTCACCTTTTCAAAATACTGGCTCAACAATAGATTTCCTCTCATCTTCTGGATTTTTCCAGCACCAGTTTTATTGAAAAGCAAGGACAGTAGTCCTCAGACTGTTTTTATGTAATATGTGGACATACTATAAAGAAATGTTGTTTTTAAGAAGTCCAAGGTTAGGTCAATTTTCATCCTCATTAATTGTTGAAACAAGGTATTTCACTTCAGCATGGCTATCAACCCTGTTCCTTTTCCACAGAGAACCAAGAGGAACACTTTGATCAGCCTTAACTTTGAATTTTATCCATTAACCTGTAGCAATCTCCACTTGGGAAAGGCAGCAAGTAAGACAATAAGGGAGAAATACATGAGATGCCTGCTTGGGGAGCAAAAAGGGTTGCAAGAAGAGAATAAAAGTCTTCTGGAAAACAGAAAAAGCAAAAAGTTGTTTGCTTCCCAGGGTGAAGACTACTAAGGAACCCTAGGGATTTGAAGAGGGACAAAATTTGGCAGATTAAGGAGAAAATTATCAAGGTACAAATGAAAACCTGTTCAAAATTAAACTTTGAAAATCACAGATCATTACTTAATGAATTCTCCCCTCTCATTTCCCATTATTTACCACCTTACAAGTCCCCTCCAACTGCTGACCCCTCCCTACTTCTGCTTAATCAACAACTTCTCTGGCAGTATTTTTCTGTGCTTCCAAAATCCACCTAGAAATCACTGAACACACTTGAGCTGGGAAACTCAGTATCTTAGCAAAAAAAAAAAAAAAAAAAAGCTGGACAGGGTAACACAGAATTCATAGAAGCAGTTTGTTAGCCAAGTAACAAATGTTTGTTGACTGTTTCTATTTGTCCTGTATTATTACATACATTTCTGATTTTTCCACATAGTAACAAGCCAGCATTACTGCTTTTTTTTACCATTACTACTATTTTTTCACTTAAAAAAACTTATCAGTGTCCTTAATTAAATGACAATTTCTTCATGTATCCTTCTGCTTCCTTTACAATTGTCTTCAATTTTTAACTTCTCATTTATATTAATTTATTCTGTGTAATCACCTTTCTTTTTTCCCCATTTGTTTTATTATACACTACTGCTGCTTTCTCTTCTCCTGTAAGCCAAGCTAGTTTTCAGCTGCTGAAAAATTTTCATTAAAAAAATGGCAATGAACTGACCCTGAAACATTTCACCCAGGACATCCCTAGCTGATAAAACTTTTGTCAAAACCAGCAGAGGATTCAGGAAATAAGCTCAGGTGGGATTCTTTGGGACTGCCACAGGGCCATGCACTTGCTCTCTGTTCCTAGCTCTGGGGAAGATCCAACAACAAAACCAAAAAAAAAATAGCAAAACAAAAGTCCACACACAATAAGCAAACAAAACTCAAACCATACCACATTTTAAGTTCTCAGTGCTTAAAAACAAAGGATTGTATTTCACAAATACTTTCAGAGACACTTGAATAGGGACTGCAAAACTTCAAAATCACAGAACAAAGAGTCTATGGCTTAGTATATGCTTGTCTACATCACTAGAGCTTTCTTAGTTATCCACAGCTCACTCAATTCCAGCATCCTGTACTTTTTAATTTGTTCAACTAACTCACTGAATGTCTCAGGAAGTGATGGCTGTCTCTCTGGCTGAGAGTGACTGGCAGGTGCTGTGCAGGCACACGTGTAATGAATGTCACAGATAACACAGAGGATCCTCAGAGAACGCCACTGGGAGAGACAGCTTGTCTTCTGGCAGTTTGCAAATAGCAATCCAGTGGGAGTTACACGGGTTTGAGTTACAAGTCACTTTACTCCTGCCTGCTCTCTGGGGGAGTCAGGAGAATAAACAAGTGCTTTTCATCATGGCACTTCCCATCCACTGTAAGACAGCGTCTGTTCAGAGCAGACCCTTTCAAGGGACAAGCTGTATTTTGCTTTATCAACACCCCCAATCATGTAGTTAAGACTGCAGCTGTAGCCAAATAGTCATCACAGACCCAGATTTCCACAAGATGCATTTCTACCACGTGCCTAATCTCTCCTCTTTTAAACATAGCATACATGCCATGCACAAATGGTGGATGGGATTCTGAAGGTAAAGTCCTTTAGAGATTTATTAACATGAACATGACTTCTACTGTCTATTTTACTAAGTTATGCCTGGACACAAGAACAGACACTTCAACAAGAGTGCTCTTACACATCAATACAGACAGCACATTTTCATTTGACTTTTTATTCTGAATAGGAAAAATATATCTTCCTTTTTTTTTTTTCCCCTGCTTGATTTCTCTTACTGCCTCTATCATAAGAGCAGAGCAACGATGAGGAGCAATACCTGGAGTTTTATCCAGCAAAACATGGATCCAAGGAAAAACCTTGGAATGCATACACAATTGCTGTCTTTTGGCCTGGATGTCCCTAAAAGAGCTGACAGGCATGACAGAATTGCATTCTTCAAAGATGTACCCAGGAAATGCACAGACACTTCAGAAAAATCCCTGCACACTGAGGTGTGAGAGGCCAAGCCAGCAGGTGGCACTCAGAAACACATGCCAAAACCTGGATGAAAGCAGGATTTTCTGCACTACATAGCTACTATTTCTCAGCAGTGCCTTGTCTACATAACCAGCCAGACACAAGCAAACATGGAAAAAAATTTGTTATGCAGGGTCTCTGATTTTTTACTCAATATCCGAGAAACATCTACAAACTCTTAGTCCCAAGTGAAAGAACTGTGTCAATGGCATCTCTAAAGTCAAACTCACATAACTCAACCTGGAAAATTCATGTCCTCCTGTCCAATTTTTTTCTTCTCTTTATGCTAGTGTGATTTGCCTGCACAAAGAGCACTTCCATGCTTGATTAGATTACTTCAGTCTCAAGAGAGGAAAGAAATTTTATCAGTCTTCTCTAAGAGGTATAGGATTGGAGTCCTTTTTCCACTGCCTTCAGTGTTCAGCAGTGAAATGTCTGAACACCTGCAGGCAATTGTACCTACTCACTGAAGATGATTATTAGTTTTCCAACATTTTTCCTGCTTCCTGCCTCTTCTTTCAACACATAGCCATTTGCTCAAATTAGCAGGGGTCCAAGCCCAAAACCAAAGCTTGTTTGAAAGTTTGTCTGTGTTGGCAGAAATTTACCACTGCTTTATTAATGATCAAACCAAGATTGCCTCTGTTTGCAATAAGGCATCACCAGCCTCGTCTGTCATTAAATAACAAGAAGTCAGTGCTGCCTGTCATTCCTAGAAAGACACTGAATTTAAAGCTGCCACTGGAAGCACAGCTCTCATTATTTATTCTCTTTCTTCTACACCGCCTGTTATCAAAATAGACTTCCTTTCATATTTCACTTTTTCATTTTTTAAATTTTAAAACTCGACATTTACAGGTTGGGATTTTTTTCCTCCTGCTATTAAACTTTCTGCACGAAAAAGAAAAAGCAAACTAAAGAAAAAATTCAAGGTTGGATCATACTGCTAAAATTTGTTCCTATACTCCTGTGATATCTAAGGCCATGTCCTATAATTTATAGAGGACCCTGTATGTGGATCTTTAAGAACAAAGCCCATACTTAATCTTCTTTCTGAAAGACTGGCCATATGGCTGATTCCAGCAGACTCTGTAAAGTGGCAAGACAGACAAGCCAGCCAGAAAAGTCATAACAGAAATAAAGTTTAAAAATCCTTACACCTCTTTTATCCTTTTGCTTTTCTTTTTTAAAAATGACCCTTTTTGTTCATCCAGTACCAGGGCATAATCTGCACAAAAAGCCCAAAATAACCTTATTCCTTCCCACCACCAAGAAATCCAATAAGAACAAAACTCTTCATACAGATTTATACAGTGAATAGTTTTTGAGATAAAACTACAAGTTCAGAAGTACTTACAGACAGAATAGTTTATGCAGTGCTTCATGACCTTTCATACTCCCAAGCACAATGCTGTTGAATGTGTCTCTTGATAAGAGGAAGAAATGCTCCATGCTCAAATTTGATTTTTTAAGAGCCACAAGCCTGTATTTTCTTCCCTCTGATTGACCAGATGGAATATTTCAAAGGTGTTTCTTCTTCTCCCTCCAAGAGAGATAAATAAAGCAAATGCAGTTAAATTCCCTCTGTCCTCTTGTTTTTATTAAAACATTTACAGTGTGTATTTATCTAGAGAAGCCTAGGGGATTTTTTAAATTGTTATTGTTCATTCCAATTCAACACAAATGAATAAGCAAATAAATCTACTTCTAGTAGCTCGCCTTACAAAGTGCAAACTATTTTTGGGTGAGCCAGATCCAAATTTTACAGTCCTGATTAAATTAGTCTCAAGAGTGAAGAGATCATTTTCTTCATCATTGAGTCAGAGATCAGGCACAACAGTTGGAATTCAAAGGCAATATTCAAAAATTATCAGCTTGCACAGAATTGTCGTGCACTTCAGACTTTACATTTTGCAAGTTTGGTCTTAAAAAATATTACTGTCCCAATTACTCTGCTGCTCTCATCTCACACAAAATTTTAGTTTAGTTAAAGATGAAACAACCTTTTCAAATATTTATTTTTATTGTAAAAGAACAAAACCACCTTTGTATTTCCTCTGTCTCATACTTTTAAGGTGACATTCTTTCATAGAGATACTGTTCATGTTACTGTTAGATCACATACTTTGCTTATAGCTATAAATTAAAAATTAAATAAAAGTGAACTACATTTTAAACATTAATTAGAAATTACATATCTACTGTATAGTGAATGGCAGGAAGGTCTACACATTGGTCTGACTTTTAATTAATTCCAGCTGACTTAATTACACAAATTGATTTTTTCTTTTTTTTGCAAGTGGATGGTAAAACTTCAAAAACTCTGCCTGTCTCCTAAGACTGAAAATAAAACCACTATACATAATAGAATGCAGAATCATTATTCATTATTTAAAGAGAATATATCGTAGCTAGTCAGAATTTTTTCCAATTGGTGAAGAGGTCATCTCTGAAAAAAAAATAGCCCAACCTCAGCATTAATCTTATTGTTCTTTTTCTGTGTTCCTGCACTTAAGGAAAATTCAAATTCCAAAAATCTTAATAATCTAAGCCTTTTAAAATCACAAACGAACTGAATTATTAATATACCTATCTACATTAAACATACTTGCACATGAAAACAAAAGCTATTGGCATGCATCCATCCTTGTTCCTAAGTGTCTAGAGCTCAGACTGACAGGAATCCATCCTGCCCCTGACTGTCCCACAGAATTCAGTGTCCAGGATCCATCCACGTGGCCACAAAGGAAAAAACTTTGAACAGATTAACTAAGGCACAGGGATGCTTTCAGACTTTCCTAAGCAACATGTTTTCACTACAGTCAGTGACAGTAGCTGGAAGTCAGGCTCCATCATTTTTAAACTGTCTTGATTAGAGAATTAGAAAACCAACATGATCACAATATTAGAATAATAACTTTTGTTAGAAGGTTGGGATCCATAATGAAGAATTTTTTTCTCCTCCAGCTGGAAATAGTTAAAAGGGTTTCTAGAACTCTAAACAGAAAGCATTTTTTAAAAAGTTAGAGACGGTTTAAGTCAATTTGTCCTTTTATTTTATTTATTTTATTTTAACAGGAAGTTTTGCAAGCCTCAGACAGTAAATGACATGGGTGTCAGACTATATTTGCACAGGCTGCAGCTGTACAGGACATGTTGACATTTGGAAAAATATTGTTGCTTTTAATCAGATTTTTATCAAAGGAGTAGATTCCTTCCTTCTAAGAAGAGTGACTATAATTAGATGGTTCACCAACCAAATCCTCCTACTCTCCCAGCTTTGGATAGAGCAGTAAGTTATTTACTCATAGAATAAGCCCTGCACCAAGCTAATGAGATGCACAATAAATGCATCATTAATTTATGCTAGATACTATTCTGTTCCTTTCATATCTATTGTTGCTATCCTCCCACAGCACTCAAGCTAATTCTAATTGACGGTTTCCATAAGCAAATTAAAAAATAATATACTCCAGACAATAGTGATGAAAAATATAGAGAGTAAAACAATATGTTCTAAGAGAACACCACACTTTTTTATCTTTATGGTGCAGAATGAAAGACAAATTAGCTAAAGAATGCTGTGCAAGTCTTTTTATTGCTTTTATGATAATAAGAAGATTCTTTTTATTTGTTTTGATTGGATGGTACAAATTCATTGTCCTGTTACAAATTATTGATATGGTTGAAAGTCAGCACTGCCTGATTTAATACTTACAGGTGTTTCCTTCTGATAGTTTACATTTACAATTTAAATTACATTTGGAAAGCTTAAATGACTAATCCTCAACTTGTAGGCACACTCTTCTTTGGAAAACATAAATCCAGCGTCAAACACTTTTTTGTTTTTTAAAGTACACTATTGGCAAAGAATTTTTACTTGTCCTGTGGAGAGAGAATTAGTTTTGGGAGTAACTGAGGCAGAGCCTGAGAGCCATGCTGGGGCTGTAACAGCATCTATACAGCAGTATAGATGTATAGTAGAGACACCTTTCCACAGAAAACTAAAGCTTCAGCATGTATTGCCCAGCATTAGGGGAAGACTTAGAAAATCTTTCAAATGAGCCACTCCACCATCCCCATCCTTCTGACTACAACAGCAGCTCAAACTCATTTTGCACACAACTTCTCCGACACCTTCTTCAAACAACTGTCCTTTTTTCCTTCCACCTGCCCGCATTCCTTTCTAAACCCCATGTCAGGCAGCCTGGACCTCTGGCACTGCTCAGGCTCTGACCACAACACACGTAGTGGCACATCTGTTATCCTTAGGAAGCTGCTTGTCCTCTCTTTAGCTCAATCTCATCTCAAATTGTAACCATGGCAGCAATATTTCTGTACAGGGCTTTCATAGCTAATGTTAGAAATCAACATGAAGTCCAAGCAATCATCACTATTTTCAACTGGTGCTCAGTTGACCAAAAGATAACTGCATTGATGTTTGGGTTATGGCTTCAAAGTGGAAGAGTTGGTTTAGATTAGATACTCGGAAAAATTCTTTACTGTAAGGATGGTGAGGACCTGGCACAGGTTTCCCAGAGAAGCTGTGGCTGCCCCATCCCTGGAAGTGTTCAAGGCCAGGCTGGATGGGGCTGTGAGGAGCCTGGCCCAGCAGAAGCTATCCCTGCCATGGTCTTTAAGATCTCATCCAACCCAAACTCTATGATTCTGCCATGTTGTTTTTGTTTTAATTAATTCGCCTCTCACAAGCCATACTCTTACAAGACAATTTTAATGCTTTTCCTCCTTTCTTCTCATGCCTTGTCAGTAGTAACCAGTCCTCTTACTTAGGTTTCCATTTCACATCTATATTTGTGAAAGTTGCCCTTCCTCAGGCACATTAGTCAAAGATAAATAGGGTAGTTTTACAACTAACATGATTTTTTTCTAAGTATTCCATAAATAAATAGCATAAACATGGTTTTCACTGTTGACAATATCTGATATTTTCATAAAATATTGCTCATTTACTATCATTATTAGCACTACCTCTGACCAACAAAAAGTTTTATTGACACATGAATATATACAACGCCAGCAGATTAACTATACAGCACCAGCAGGATGCCATTCAGAGGAAAAATACCATGTCTTAAAAAATAGATCATAAACTGATGAGGAGCCTACAGCTCCCAAGCCACACTTGGAGCAGCCACAGGCTTTAATTCTTCTGTCAAAGTTTATCAAAGGGAAGGAGCTGCAAAGGGAAGAACACTCTGAAGGCTTGCAGAGGCAGCAGGTGGTCATTTCAGATTACTGCTGTTAGAAAGGAAGTATTGCACATGTGCATTCACTTTTAGCACCCAATTAATATTTTAAAGATATTCTTGAGCACTTCTTATAATTTTAGTATTTTTCACTTTTATTGTTTTAATGGCCTCTGAGAACCTTGAAAATCCAATGTCTTTTCCTATTAGTTTGTCCTTTTCTATCTGACTCCCTCATTTATCTGAGTTTCTTAGCAAGCTTCAAATTTACATCTTTTTATTTCCCTGCCCCGTATTTGAAAAATCTGTATTGCTTCACATGTGGATCTTAAAGCAAACAGCACAGCCCATTACAAAACTCAAAAACTTCATCCTGACTTCCCAGAGCAAGACAAGGAGCTGAAGAATCACATCAAAATATTAACAGTAGCAAATGAAAGAGCAGCCACACAGTAAATGGTAAGGGAATAAGTACTGGCTTCAGATAGCTTGAGTCCAGACATTCTAGCATTAAAATTTAGATTGCTAACTTAAAACATCAGAGCTCACAGTCAGTAGAGGCAACCTTGACTCAGACTACAGAATTAAGGTAGAGATACCAAATCCAGAACTACAGTCCTGAAATACCTAACTAAGCACCTGCTTAACTTGAAGACCCCTAAAGCCATAATAGATGACATGTGGGATTTCCAAGCTATATTCTTTTACAAGTTACTCCTCTTTCCTAATTTGACAGAAGCTTTCTATGCCCTCAGAACTGCCTCACTTAAAAGGAATCGACACTTCTAAGGCAAACCAGCATGCAAGCAGTCCCACCTTTGCCTACAAGGGGGCAAATCCAATAGTCATTCACTGCAGTTAAAGCACACCAGGTTGGATACTTGGTGAGAGGGTCTGCAGGTACCTACTGTGGGAAATATATCATGTGGCAAAGCTTCCCCACCAGTCAATGAAAAAAGCAATTCAAAGCAAAGAGGCTCTGAACTGTAAGCAGGACAGCACTCTCTCTGCTGACACCTACAGAAGTTGAGCTAAGTAATTTTCCTTGGTAAATTAAATGTGTACCATAAAGAGCTAATGTCAAATGATACAAAGGGGTGTCCTTTGTTCTAAAAGGCAAAGAGAGGGTGAAAACAGCACTCAGTAGTCTTTCATTCAATTCAGGTCCTGTTCCCTGGGCTGTCACTGACTACTGAATGTAAATTGCACAAATGCTGCTGCATGCAGAGAGTAGATGCCAGCAGTCCCTCTGCAGCCATGCTTAAGCTGTGCGAGTCATTGTGTCACTTGTGTTATCTCTTTTCTTGTGACTGTTGCATCCTTTTCTACATAGCGGATCAGCTTCAAGGGCAAAATGAAGATGCTGCTGAGATTGCTGTCCCAGCCAGATTACTTCATGTTTCACATCACTCTCCTAGTGCTAAAGAAAATGCATATGAAGCAAAGCAAACAGCTCTACAACTATCAGTCCTGTCCAGCTCTTCTTTAGGAATAAACAAGACAAATGCTCACTTCTTAGAAAAGATAGTTAGAAACACCATTAGGAAGTAGTTCTTTAGAACCATTAGTTCTTTAGAGTGGAGGTGGTGGAAATGGAGATGCCCTCTTAGAGGTCTGAGTGGTATGGTAAAGGGTAAGAGGCTATGATTTCAGGCACAGGATTTATTTCCTGCTTTTCACTTACTAGTTAAGGCAGTTTGCCATTCTCACTGTGTAATTTCAGCTGACTTGTAATCAATTTAACTCACCACACACAATGTGCAGGACTGTAGCCCAGTTACCCAGGGATCTGTTTGCAGCACATACCTTGCAGATATTTACACTCTATCAGAGCTACCCACGGTGGAAGCACTCCCTGCAAGCAATCATGCTGTCAGCAGCACATGACCATAAGAGAGCTAATACGTGTCTAAGTGCGAGAAAGCAAGTTTGGCCAAAAAATGAAAGTGACAAAGGGGACTGTTAAATATTACTGAGTATCTCAAAGCAGATATTTTCTTCTGAAGAGGGTGTGGGTTTGTAAATCAGAGGTGGTTAAGAGAAACATCATATTCATTTCAGTTCATTTAATGCAGTAGCAATACCACCCTTTGTCTTGTCCAGAGGGTGATAAAGTAACGAAGCACCAACAGAAAGGCCCACAAAAGGATTAAACTCACAACCACAGAATCATTAAGGTTAAACAAGACCTCTAAGGTAATCAAGTCCAACCATTAACCCAGCATTGCCACCATGTTCACCACATGTCCTTAAGTGCCACCTCCACACGACTTTTGAACACTTCCAGGGATAGTGATTCTGCAAGTTCTCTGGACAGCTGGTCACAATGCATAATCACTCTTTCAATGAAGAAATTTTGTTTCCTAATATCCAATCTAAACCTCCCTTGGTGCAACCAGGGGCCATTTCCTCCCATCCTGCCAGTTTTTACCTGGGAGAAGACACCAAGATTGTTTATGCATATTACAATTTCCCTTGGAGCATGAAGTCTAAGCAAATTATAATACTTGAAATTCCATGGACATTTAGAAAATCATGTGGTTTCCCTGCCTTCAGCTAAAGATCATACTTCATGTAAGTTCCTATCTCCTCTAGATGCTGAGATTCAGGAAAAACTGTCATGGTGTCATATAAATAGACTTTTTCTAAGATTTTACATACCTCAAGGAAGTGGCAGATTTATAGCTTATCTTTCAGTGAAGTAAGGAAAGAATCCTTCACACCTTTATTTTAACTTTCTTACTTTAGTGGAAAAAAACATCTGCCTGCTTACCTTTGGTTAATATGCAGATAAGAAAACATTTTCCACTCTTACCATAGTAAAGCTGCTTCATTATCTTTCAAAAGTCAAACTTACAGATAAAGTAATTGTTCCACATTAGTCTACCTATTTAATAAAGAGACAATCATCTAACAATGTTTTTTACTAATGCCTGCCTCACAGAATGACTTCAAAATGTATCATAGCTTTAAATGTAAACAAACAAAAAATTATTTTTAATATATTTTCCATAGTAGACTTCGGTAGTGAAAATCTTCTAAAAATAAAACTGCTGCAAGCCTGCTATTACTTTCTTTTCCCTAAGATATTTCTGAGTAGTTAACAGTTTTCTAGATCCTTATCTATATCCTACTATTGAAAGCCATTATAAGCTATTAATTGTTTTTAAAATAGTTTTCTCAATTTTTCATAACTTTCCCTTTTGTCATGTATTATTCTTGTATGCAAAAAATACCCTACCTGCCGTTTTTGGAAAATATCTGAATGCAGCATATTGTACAGAACTCTATTTTTACCCTTCTACTTGTAAAAAAGAAATCAATGTTGCAGAAATGTGTTAGCCTTTAGGAATAACCCACCCTTCCAAAAAGTGAAGACTGGACTGACACTTTCATGTAAAATTAAGATAGCAGAATTCAAATAGAAATGTATGGGAAAGGAAGCCAGAAGCTGATGGCATTACCCAGTAATAGAAACTGAATTTCAGCCCATGACCCTCACTCTCCACTGCTCCCTTTCTTTGCTCATATTTTTCATATGTTAGTTATCCAATTCTAAATGGATTACTTCAAGAATTCTGCTTACAGTGACAGTTTGTTCTATGTGCTAAATGCACAGGTTAGTTTCTATCTTTCTTTCTTTTCCTGAATGGAATTGGAAAATCATTTTCCTTCTCTCATTAACACTCTGCTAGTCCTACAAGAGGGTTCAGATGCCCCTTGGAATATATATCCCATATTAAAGCATCAAGTGAGAAGTACAGTAGGAAAGGATAAGCATCAGCAGGGAGGATATACCCACACATCTGAGCACTATCTCCTAGGTGTCCTGTGTTTCCCTTGGTCTCTGGAGTCATATTCCATTAGCCATCATCCTTACTTTCCCCACCTTACTTGAGAGGAATGATATCTGTAGGAATTAGTTTCTATAGCGAAACATGCAATAAAACAAGATTTCTCATGTCACGAATATTGACTTTTGTTTAAAAATGAAACAAAACCTTCATCAATAGTGGAGCTAATGAAGCCTAGTCTGATACAACTCAGTGCCCTCACAGCCTTCTCAGAACACCACAATAAATTCTGACTCTTACATGCATCACAAAAAGCACCACAGCTCTACCACAAAGGCTGTATAACATGCCAGCCTTATCAGGCTTTCACTGAGTTGTTTTGGGTTTGTTTTTTTTTCTCATTGCATTCTATTTACCAGTTCTTTCTGAGCTGATTTAAAGAGGCTAGTTAAGTTCAAAAGTTATTGGACAAAGTGATTAACAGAGGCAGAGAGGTCTTAAATCATCCTTTCCTTAAGAAACTAACTAAAAAAAAACTTTTCTAGATGTGAAGAAAATAGTTTGAAATATGACTACATGTACACTCCCATAAAAGAGCAACAACTCAGGTCTTTTGAAGCTGTTATATGTTTGAATTCTATATTTAGGCAAGAAAAGGATTATTAAAGAGATTTTGGAAAGCACAACATGAAATATAAAACAAGAACTCTGTAAGATCTGACTGACCATTTTGCCTCACAAGCAGCTTTACCATGCTCAGAGAAGGGCTCCAAAGCAGCTACTGCTTACAGGGGCTAGGTAGTAAGAAAGCTTCTCATAAATCTAGCTGAGGCCTTTTTGCTCGGAAAAGAGCTCCTATTTCTACTGCAGGCACTATTCTGCTATCCATGATACTCTTTCAACACAAAGGAGTACAAATGCCAGACTGTAAAGGCTTTAAGATTCACAACACTTGCTTTTCTTCTAAAGAAGTACCCTGTTTACAAAGATCTAATTACTCCAGTCATCTTGTTTGCAGACATTAGGTCAACAAATAGCAGGATGGATGCAGTTTCTTGTGACTTGGGAAACCAATATGAATAACTCATTCTAAAAATTATACTCGGAGGAGCACTTCCACAATTCCACAAGCCTAATGTGGTTGTAAGATTATTTGATGAACTACATAAAACACACACAGTCATATAAAAAAATCATTAGCAGGTCATGGATAATTCAGGGATAGAAAAAGTTATTAAATCCCGAAAGTGTTTATACAATGAATATCTATGACCCACTCTATTCAGTGCATGTGCATTGCAAAAACCAAGTATATTGCTTGTTTTCTGACACTTTATAGATATTTGCATACACTATTCCAACTAGACTGGATTAAGAAATTACAGATTAGAGTAAGAATAAAATGCTGGGTTAATAAACTGCTTCTGAGAAAATCCAGCAATTACAGTGATTCATAAACCAAAACCTGAAATATCCCACAGACTTACTTTAAATATTTTCTTGAGTAACCTATGGAATACAAAAACCTGTGTGTTTTATATTTATATTGGAAAAAGCCTTCAGTGTTTCAGAATAGCAGTTTGCAGGAGCTCATTAAATTATTATAGGGTTGTTTGGAATCCTGTTCCATTAGAGCTACTCCATGTGCAAATGCCAATTGATTTCAGTAGAACTCCGATTGCACTATCTGCTGTGAAGTCTTATTTATTTCTCATTTAAAATCCCCACTACTGTGTTTGCTCATTTCATTTTATTATTGATTCAAATCATGGTGATATTAGAGCTAAAATATCCAGGCTAAATCTATGAAATGAGAGAGACTAAAAATCAGAATGTTAATGATAAAAAATGGTCATTGACAAAGAGAAGACTTTTAAGACTACTAGGTATAAAGAAATCTAATCAATAAATGACACTTAATCTTTCTTAGCTCTAATATACCATATATAATCTTATTTGTCTCCACTGTTTCTACAGAAACCTCCTTGCAATGTAAGATTAATTCTATTTAATAATTAAAATTACTTAGAAGCAAAATTGACTACTTACAGGTACAAGCACTGATTATGTTAATTTAAATTATAAATGCTTTTTCTTCAGTGCAATCATGTATTTTTAAGTCTTTTAGACATCATGCTTCAAGCACATTTGCTATATGAATGGATAACTTTTATATAGTACTAGGTTTCCAACTTAATGTAAGCCTTTTTTCTTTTTTATTACTGAAAGCATTTATCTTTTATTCATTACCTAATCCTCCTTAAATACAATAGTTATAAAAAATATCATTAATTATCTGTTTTATCCTTTTGATTGTTTAGCAATTTCACACAACAATTTATTGCTTTTTTTCTAGCACAGATTTCCATATTTTGCTTGGTGCCTGTGTTGCCTAAACCCAAATTAGGAAACCCTGATGTAAATACATACAGGCCTGATTCTGTAAAAATACTTAAAGCACCTGTGAGGTGGGTGTGGCAGAAAAGCACCTACTTGGAGAATTTAAATCTAGGCAAGGGCTTATGTGCTGCACTTTAAAAAACTTGATTTTCTATTCAAGGCATTATAGCCAGCCCAATGACTGCGTGCTCAGGTGATACCTTGTTAGTAATCGAGCAGACTCCATATATTTGAAAACAGCTCACTGAAGAATCAGCTCTTGATATGTCATTTACAGACTGCTCACATTCCAATCTTCTTTTAACCCTTCCTAAGAGCATCCCTAGTTCCTGTTTAACATATGCAGAATAACCTTAATTTGCTGTGTGCAGCATGCACTAACAGTTCAAATGGATGCCTAAGGGGCTGTGGAGCCTCAGTAATGACAGGAGAAATTGGATTTAACTCATCTAACTGCAGTCATATATATCTAAACCAGTCGATTATTTGTGCTTTGTAGTTACCTGAAAACTGAAAAGAGGGTTTTACTTGGGAACATACCAGAGCAAATACACTGCTGACTTGTCTTAAAGAGCCAGTGCATTAAATATAAAACAATGCTGATTCACAAGACACAACCAAAGCAACCAAAAATAAAATAAACAGAACCAACAACCAAAAAACCACCCAAAAACCCCCCAAACTCTTTTGGCCAAGTCTTACTGAAGAGAAAAAGAGGCGAATAAGCAAAAAGATCCAAATAAACAAACCCAAGAACTCTACTGGACTACAGAGATGGGTGATGCTAGCACAGATAGTTGTCCTTCCAGGGAGATGTTCATAAGTCCAAAACTTTATGAGAGTTTTTCAATGTTCCAAAACCTGTGGTGTTGAGGGGAAAAGCATAATCTATAGTGCAGATAAAGTAGAGAAATATTATCATTAGTCCAACTGTTGTAACCCCATCTATTTCATCATCCAGCAGCCTATCAACAGCCACTTCATAAAAGACTCCAAATAGCATCTCCTAACTTTTCAGTGAAAAGCAGAATTGTGCTGTGTACAAAGTAGCTTTGCTGGAATGATTCAGGTGTACAAACATACCAAGTGTTTCCTAATTGTTTGCCAGGATTGTAATTTGTCTGACAGTCACTTTCAAAGGAATGATCCCAGTTTGTGCACTCCATTTGCAGGCAGCAACAGTTCACAAAGGTCACCACCAAAAAGGAAATGTCAAACAAATTACCATCCAGGTTGCAAACTCTGCCTCTAAAGGACACTCAGTGTGACTTGCAGCTTCGGAGTTTTGGGTTTTTCACTGTTCATACTCCTGAGAAAATAACTGTGGAGCTCATTTGTTCCAGGGCCTGCAGAGCCAGAACTCCAGCATAAGGAACTCACAGAAGGCATGACCACCAAACACATTGCTCTTTTGTTCACAGAACAGCATCTTCCAGAGGTCAAAGGAAAATAACTCATAGGCTGATGCCAAGTCATACTTCACTGCAGAGATGGCTGAGTGGAAGTGGCAAAATCAAAGTCCTGTTTCAAACTGGGATCATCCAGTACATCCTCCACAGCCAATTTCTCAAGAACAATACAGCAAGAGAAAAATCACAGCACCTGCAAGGAGCTCAGAGACTGAAAGGAGATCTATGGCTGTGTGTTACAATAAGAATGCTCAGGTGAAGATTCAGTTATTAGTTTACATACATTTTATTGGGTTTTTTAAACATACTAACCCAATTGTTTTAGCAAATTCTCTTGAAATTAAAGTTAATTACCAATATGAATATATTTTGCTAGAAGCAAATATTATGCATCTCCCATCGCATACTAAAAATTCATATAAAACCTGACTAAAATGTACATTTTTGTAGGAACTTAGGTGAAATTATACCAGTCATCCTACTTTTCAATTTTCTTTAACCTATAGAAATGAGACTTCGATTAGGGACTCTAAGTTCTGCAATCATTACATAACTTATGTTCATGTGGATACAGGGACTTGACAACCTGCACTGCCACAATTTTGCATAAGTGATTTAGCCACCAGCATCACCTGCACTAGGAGATGAAAAGATAAATACAAACAGAGTGCAAGCTCCTAAATACTCCTGCATAGGACCTTCTGTTCAAGTTAACAATGACAAAAATTTACTTTGAAATAAGGAGGCACTTTTACACAAAATTCTAGGTTGGAGGCTTCTGTAAAGAGTGGACTCTAGACAGGTCATTAGCAATTAAATATTATCACCACTTCTGACTTGAAGAGCATACCCACAGGCAGAAACTGCAGGGCTCAGTAGCTGCAGAGCAGGAGCCTAGTGGCTGCCAGCATTGTCTGTTTCATGTTCCCAGGTGCATTTATGGTTGGTATTTATGACTAAAGAATAAATAAAATAAAACCATTCTTTTCTTTCCTGGCAGTTAGAAATGTTATAGAAAAACCTACAGTGGAAAATATTTCTTACCTGAATCTGGCCTAATTCTGTCTGTTCACTAAACAGCTCAAAAAAATTTATTTGTGCATTTAAATCTGGTACTGATGTTACCAGGCAGTGCTCACTTAATTAGGTTGCACACGGGTGCACTGAGTTACAAAGAAAATTTGGTTATACACAGATTGTTCTGATTTTCCCCTATTGTACTTGAAGTGGATATTTTGGTAAAGATCTTTACTTTATTGCACGATTTCTAGGTGCATCACTACCCCCTTTAAGTGGTGTTAATGTTATCTGGTGGGTTCTTTCTCAAATCACCTCAATCTAATAACTGTCTGTGTAGGCAGATAGTTGATATTCCACCACACTATCGAAATCTGTCAAACCTATGAGCAGTCCTTTAGACTTAGAAAACTCTAAGAGGGAAATAAATTTTTTTACATTAGAGATGGAGAGCAAGGGAAGAGGCAAAAACAGAGATGATCAACCAAAAATAATCAGGATAAACAGAGAGGACCAACCAACAAAGGATATCTGTGCCTTGACTGAAAACTGACCCTGGATTTTTTACATTCATGCCAAGTACTTCAGCCATCCTCCAAGAGGATGCAAAGACAACTGCATATTAATTAAAAACTATTAGATGTGCAAGACTTTCATATGCACCCATCGGCTGAAACCAGTAGGTTTGAAATATTGTGCGTCACTAATCTTCCGAGAAAAGGGATTTAAATATTACCTCATCCCATCCACAGACACCTTTTCCACTATCATTTTAGTGACCTTTAACAAGTGAAGGACAGATGGGACAAAGAATGTGTTAATATGAAAAACGCTTTTTTGAGGCTCTAGAAAAACATGGAGTGAGGATCTGCTTTCATACATTCCGTATTGATGTTCTGTTAAAAAGGTTTCTTGCCTTTCTTTTATACTTTGGCACTTGCAGCAGTTAATAAGTTAGCACTTTTCAATTGCAAAAAAGTTATGCCATGTGGTCTGAAGTTATTTATTTCCAGTGTAAGATAAATAGTAACTTTTAAACACAGCTCTTTCCAAAAAACAGCTATTTTCAGTTCAATTCTATTCTGGCAAAACCAAGCAGAAGCCTCTTAAATTGAAATAAGAATCTGAAGCAACATGAACTATTAAAATACAAAAATGTCCAAAATAAATCTTATAAAGTAAATATTAAGATAAATCTCAAAAATTCAGATCATGCCTAAATTTTACTGATATAAAAATGAACCCTGCAGCCTCAGAACACCACTGATTAAAAAGTATTTATGATGGATGATCTCAAAGTTGAAAAAAATGTTGAAAATGTCTACTAAAACTTCAGTCTTGAATTTGTAGATTATGTGAAAGATATTCAAATGTGACAATGACCAAGTAACAAACTAAAACTATAAATCAAAAAGATAAGGAGCCAAGTCAAAGATATTTTACCATGAAATAAAAACACTTCATAACATGTCTTGACACTTCCTTTGTAGTTCCTTGACGACTCAGTTCCCAGCATATTAATTTAGAAGTGTCAATCAACAGATTGATTCAACCACAGTTTTAACATTTGGGAGGTAATTCAGCTTCTTAGAGATTACAAGTATGATTTAACCCTGATGCTTTTTTTTTAGGAATCAGCACAGTCTAAAAGTAATTATTGTATGTATTATTTAAATACTATCCATGTTTCACAAAAATATTTGCTACCTTAAAAAACAAGAACTGCAAGAAAACGTCAAATTACAGAAGGAATCTTACTTCATTGTTATTTGGAAAAAGTGGTTTTTGCCCTTGCATTCTGGTTTTAATCTGTCTGTAAGACAATATAACATAATGGAAAAGAAAAAAGCTGTGGTGTAACCAAAAGCAACCTTACTTAGAAAAATTGACTGGAATTTCCATCCAGCGTCATTAACAGGTATCCTCAGCAAAAGTTATGACAACTTAATTTTTAAATACTTAGTGCAATTTTTAAAGGTGGATTGTTAAACACCCCTTCAGTCCCTTGCATTCCTTCTCTAATGCACACTCTTGTAGTCCATCAATACCACACACTGTTTGGAGAATGGATGCAGGGCTAGGACTGTTAGCTCTGCATATGGAAAGGGCTTTGATTTAATTAACAGTAACATCTCCATAGAGAAGTTAAAGGCTATAACCATTCTGTTGTAATAAATTTGATTTGGGTTTTTTTTCTTTGAACAGAATAGTCAATGATATTCAAGTTTATTTCTTAGAAGTGCCAGGACATGAAATAGAGATAGGTTGCAGAATGTCAGTAAGTTCAAAGCACTTAAATAAATTATCACTTCATTTTATTGGAAACGAACCAGGAGCACTGGTCAGCAAATTAGTCCATGAAACTCTACTGCTTCCTACTTCTTTGGTTTTTTATCTGCAAGGCTGGAAATTCAGTTTCAACAGTAATACTAAAAATAACCAGGTCTGTATTACCACCCTGAATGCACAAGATTCCTTGTTGATTTTGCCTCGGCAGTTAACTCACTGAAAGGGCCGAGTTAAGGTAATTACTCACATGAAGCAATATGCAAAGGAGACCAAGATAGTCTGAATATGTGTTGATACCGGCAAACGAATTTCATTCAGCTTCATGGGTTTCATACATCTTAATTTGTTTTTCATTTTGAACACTCTACTGAGCATCTTTAAAATTATAGCTAAATATATTTGTTTAAAAAAAAAAAATCATTCTGGCTAATGCACGAAACAGAGTTGCGCTTGGACCGTGAAATAGAGAGAAGATAATGCTCACTTAAATTCTCCCTAAATGCAGTTAAACACCAGCACTGGCAGAACTGCTTTCCAATATTCCATTAAGGTACAGAACACAGCATTAAACAGGCACATGATGGAATTTATCCCTTGCTTTTTATAATACCTTCTAACTTGGTGTGTCAGAGGCAGGAACAATATATGAGAGAAGCAGAGGTAGCAGTGGTTGTTCTCATGTTAATCCAGAAATCTCATTTTAATGTCCAACTACTAAGAGTTTTTGTTTCATACAAACAAGGAGTTGTTTGCAGAAAGATAGTGGAGCACACTGTTTCTGAGGTAGAAATACACTTATCAGTACCAAAAGGGAAGACTGATGGTGCTAAACAGAACAGGGGACCAAAGAGCAAGAACTACTCATAAATGCTTTAGCAACACCTTATGGGAGGCTCTAAATATTCATTCCATCTTGTATTTTCCTAGGCTGTGTGAGCAAGTAAATAAACAGCAGGACCACATCAAAACCAAGACTATTCAAACAGAGATGAGAAAGATCAAAGTAATCATGAATATGTTTTATCATTGTTTCCTGCTGGTAAATATTGTTAAGTGGAGACATAATAAGAATTCATGAAAGCAGAACAAGAGTTATGTATTTTGTCCTAGAAGACAATACATAAATAATTAGAGCAACAACACACCAGCTAAAATTTAAAGACAAAAAAAATGGAAATTGAATCCAACAATAAGCAATTCTAGAGCATTTTAGAACACTTGAAGTTGGATTTTCTGTGTGTGGCTTGTTTAGCTTTGCTGTGTCTGTTGTTTTGGTTTTTTTTGCTTGCTTGTTGAAAGAAATGCTGTCACCACCAAATAAACAAGGATGATTAAATGCCTTTTGTTAAAGATAACTCTTCCTCTAGCATAAAAACATTCTTTGAATTGAATAGTCCTATGAATAATCCCAAAAATCTTGCTGAGGCAATATTTGATTCAAGGTAGTTGCAATGAAGTAAAAAGAGCTGCCCAAAAATTGTACCTTTATGGCAAAGTAAACCAAGTTGAGTCTCCAGGGGAAAAAAACTAAGTAACCTTTATACTGCATTTAGCTGCCATGACAATTAATACAGGGAAGAATAAAGAATATTTTGTCCAATCTTCCATTAGCTCCCTTCTCTGAGGAAGGCATAATAAAAAATTTTGATTCTATTGAATTGTATGAAAACAAAAAACATTAAATACCCAAAGCATATCATAGGAAATGCTCTCGATGTGCTATATACATAAATTTAATAATAAATAAATAGATAAATTACTGAATGAATTGCAAGTAGCTCTAACTGTCAAAGTTTGTTCACTTTGCTGTTTGCACAAATCTTTCCACTTTTTGAAAATTTTCTGTGGAGCATTTCTTCTGATAAGCAAAAGAAATATAAGAGTATCAGAAACATTTACATTTTTACAGAAATATTCTGTGGTTCAGGAAGGAAGAAAGGACTAAGATCATTAATACAATTTTAGGGAGTACAAATTGTCAAAAGTAATTAAAGGGTCTATAATCATCAACAACCACCAGATATCTCTTTCCTCACGTCTTTGAAGTTTCAACTTTTAAAAATTTGCAGTCTACTAAACTTTCCAGAGAAGTTGCAGCTTACTTCAAAAAACTTCTCATATATACAGAATGTTGTGGAACATGAATTAACTTTTCTTCTGCCTTTCTTATTTTGAAATTTTCTTAGAAACAATCACAGATCCTCAGCCCATGAATGACTGATCACAGATCAAAACCTTCCAATGTCCCAATTATAAGCTCCTTGGGGAAGAAACTATGGTAACCAGTCTACAGGTACTGCTTGGAAAGATTTTATATCAGTTCATTCCTTTATTACCTTCCTCTGACTCTTGGCTGCAGAGGCTTTAAAGTCTTGCTATTCTACTTAATGCCCATATTTCACACAAAATCCAGTTAGAAATAATTAGCTTCCAGAAGATCCAAATATTTATTATTTTTATTAATGAATGTGTTGAACAATATTGGACATTCAGCAAATGTCACATTTCCATCATAATTTTCTAGTGATCTTTAATCTTCCATAGCTCCAACCATTATAATATTTGTATGGTCCTATTGCTGTATTATTAAAAAGTCACCCAACCCAAATTTTCCTCAGAATAACCACCATGTTAACTGCTCTTCTGGACAAGTTTTGTGTTAAGCAACTCCCATGTGTATTCTTTTCCAGCATTAAAATTCAATGTCAGTGCAGGTCAGACACCAAACTAGGTAATCACTCTGTGATAGTAATAGGTAATAACTGGCAATAGTGAGAATTATAAGAGATCAACATAGCTGCCCAGAAAGCAAAGTGTATTTCCTGAGGGCTGAAGGATTTTGGCTTCTTTCTGTATAGATCTGCTCAAATTCTTAAGGTAGCACAAGGAGGACATTGATTAGCCCACAAAAACTTGCAAATAGTCCTAGAAACAGGTAATGAAGTAAATTCATGCCAATGAAGCCTATAAATACATAATGCAAAGTTCAAAAATCACAAACTTAATGCACATAATGCACTACATTAATTTACACCACTATCATTTTATTTACAGTCCAGATATTCCTTAGACTGGCAGCCACACAGCCAAGCACCTGCTTGACTTCAAACATGGATTTAAGAGCTTTGGGGTTTTGGGTTGTTTGATTGTTGCATTTGTTTGGGGGTTTTTTTGGGTTTTTTTATTTGCTTGTTTTTGGTGGGGAAGGCTGTGATGTGTCATTTTGTTTGGTTGGATGGGGTTTTTGGGGGGCGGGGGGGTGTTTTGGGATTTTTTTTCCTTGCAATTTTACAGCAATTAGGTAAGTCATTCTACTAAACAAGCAGTGTAACTTAAAGTTGGTGCATCATTGAGCACTCATGGATGACTACCATGGCCAATCATTGCTTCTGGGAAGAGGAAAACAATCTAAAGCTCAGAAAAGGCAAATGGAGGGTCATGGTAAAAAATATTGGTACATGACAAAAGCCCACCACGTCTACATCCCACCTTCATGAGTCTCAATGTTGTTCTGCTGTTAGCAAATAGTACAGCTTGAAATCCTGTGGCCTCTCTCTGTAGTAGAGAGTTTACCCCAAAAAAATACACCTTATCAACTGGCTGTCTTAGAACAAACAGTGCTATAGAATTCAAAGTCTTATATGCAGTTTCACATAATGGAGTTTTTCATTTTTTTTTCACCCTTCACTCAAAAAAGTAAAAAAAAAAAAAAATAGGAAAAAAACCCACATGAAATCACTGTGTTAAAGACTAAAGTCTGGAAATTAAAGCACTCAAAAGGTGGGAAATAAAATAAAGGTGTATTGTGCAACATCTCAGAAGCTTCAGCCACAAACACTGCAATTTCAATGTTGCTTTACACAACAAGTGCATGCCATGTGCTCCTTTCCCTCTTCTTCTCCCTGCTCTGTGCCTTCCAGCCAAAGTGACCCACACTCTTTCATTAGAAAAAGGCCAAGCTCTGTGAATGAGTTAGTTTTGTCCTTTGGAGAAGAAGAATGGTGATATCAAAACAGGTGAACCTTCTCTCTGCTGACCCATAACGGATGTTTCAGACCCAATATAAGAATTAAAGAAGCATATGGTGAAAAAATTTCCCTGGAGTACAGTGATTTGCAGTTCAGAGGTTTATAAAACTGACGTGATGAATATTCAAATCAGCAAGAACTGAGCTTTGAATTCAGAAAGTACTGTATTAATACAAAAATTGATGGAAAACTGGATCAAAGCTGACACCCAAAATTAGTGAAAACTTTCTGATTTAAATTCTGAATGAATGGGGATAAGAAAGCAGAAACAAGGAAAATCTTGAGATTGCTGGGAAGAAAAATTCCTTGGGTTTTGTGAAGTAGTTCAATACTACATCTAACACACATAGCAAAGGGGCACACAAGGAAATCAGTAATTTTGTACTCTGCAGGATTTGGACGGCAAGGCAAAGAAGACTTGGGGATATGTAACTTATGATTCAGTACAAGCAAATTTTGAACAATTATCCCCATGGTGATCACTGTCACTCCATATACACACACACACAAAAAGAGTGTAAAGGGCAGGGGTCCTGTGGAGGGAAAAAACTTTGTCAAGTGCCAATTAAAACCTTTCCAGCTATAGATTCATTGAGAAGATGAATAAAATTACCATAGCTTTCCCACATTTTGACATATGAAAACATGATTTTTATTTTTTTAATGTGTGTCTCTAGGGTGCAAAATGCATACAATCTATATTTACACAAAGTCTACTGATTAGCAGAATTATTTTTCCTGTTCTTTGATACACATGAAATGCTTCCCCCTTAGTTATGTTGTTTTTTTTAAGATGTACATGGAATATACATGCACTTGAAATTTTGCTACATTATTTTAAATAGTCATAATAATTCATGTTGATTTGTATATTTAAATTTCTTTTTTCCCTGTGTGCTGAGGTTGACTTTGTTAATGAGTCAGACGATGTCTGCTTCCCAAAAGAAAAAAAGGACTATTGAGAATATATTCTCTTCTCTTGTAGGTTATTTAGATATTTAACTTAATTCTTTACTAACACTTTCAGAAGCATACTGAAGCCTCCAGACTATTTAAATGCAATAAGGCTTTAAGCACTGACCTAGCCTGTCCCAGCTATGGGACTTACTGCGTGCAAGATCAGTATATAGACACTTGCCTTGGGGCCTCAAATCAATAACAGAGCAAACCATACAAGTCACAGAATCTCTACAGATTACCTGCACAAAACCCCAAGTGATGTGGAAAGATCTACCCTGGATTTTGGTACTGAGATGAATTTCACTCCAGGAGGAAACGTTGCTTTGAGCAGTGACAAGATGAAAGATAACTATCAAAACCATTTCATATAAAGGATATTAAATCCTTATTTTATTTACAGTCTTGTTGATATTCCTATATTTGAACTCACTTGAACATACACACTTCACCTTAAATCACTGCAGAGTTTTTTCACAGGTTTTACTTGACAAATTTACCTCCTCTGAAATCTTGCTTCACCCCTCAGGAGTACAGCAAAAGCTCATAAAAGCATAGTGCAAACTTTTAAAACTATTATTTAGATTCTTTGTAAGGAAAGTCTGAGTTATAGGAAACCTGATGATTAGGAAGCCTTTGGGTGCATTCTGATTCTAGAACTGTTCCTGTAAAACCTGAATTTCACTGCCAGGGAATGCAATAAGCCAGAAACAACAGGGTATACAAGGAAGCAGCATCTTGCCAACCAGCATCAACAACAAGAAAAATGAAAAATAGCCTGCAATACACAAAGGAGATGAGAAGAAGGGACTGGGTCTCACTTTCATTCTCATACAGCTTCTACTTCCAACATCCATAAATATTTGCTTTTACTTCCACACTATGGTTAGAAAAAACTCGGGTTGTTACCAAAACACCACTCAGAAGCACATCTGAGGGTACACATTTAAAATCTATGTGTAAAGGTACAACTGATTGAGCTGACCTTTCCATGTTACTGAATACAGATATTCCAATGGCTAATGCAGGAAGCTACTGCATCTCACACCATACTTCCACCTGCTTCAGCCTTCCACTGTCCATTTGTTTAAAAGTACCAAAATGTCAATTAAAAAAAAAACTCTCAATAACTTAAGCTATAATGAAACCTATGAGATTTTTCATTTGTTTTCATCTGAAGAGCAAGACTAAACTGAAACTCTTCAGTAAGCTTCTTGTAATGGGCCAAGAAAGACCTTAGAAAATAAGTACATCTGTACTCCTAGCAGAGATCTACACCAAAGAATGCAGAACCACATACAACTTTAAAGGAGCTAGCCCAGACTTCCATGTCTCAGTAGCACAAACTCCCACAGATAGATTAATCCTTCTGGAAGGTAATTTACCTTGTCCTGGTCTACACCCAAACAAACAGTGGTGACCCTTGCTAAGGAAAACGGTGCTCAGTGTGCCTGGGGCTCATACTTCCCTTCTGCTCATTAATTGCCACAAACGTGTCCAACCAAGACATCACCTCTCCATCAGTCATCCTATTTGATGCCAAAGCTAATGCTGATTACCATATGCAGAAAGCAGGACAGTTAATGAGAAATTAATTCAAGTCCCCTACTAACAATAAAATGCTTCTTTGACTTGGAAATCAGTGGTTAAAAGCACACACATTCCAAAGGCAGTGACACTGAAACATTATTGACCCACCAACACACTTCTACCTATGGCTGTGGGCATGTTCTGGTTTGCTTGTGGGGAACCATTTCCTCTGCAAATGAATTGCTGCTTCTTCATCTGTCAAATTCATAAAGCACACAAAACAGCTAAAACCCATCCAATAATAGCATATTATCACATAAACCTGACCTTTATTAGAAATTACTCAGGAATGCATTACAGTGGGTGTAGAGCAATTTAAATTGTGAGTTTTTGAACAGAATAAGAGTTTTTTCACCTTTAGAACATGTAGGTAACAAAAAAGCTTTCAGTTCTAAAATGTGTCTTAGATGATTTAAATACATATAAATTTTACAATAACAAACTAAAGCTCAAGCACTTGGAGAACAAGGTTTATAGTTTGTGTAGATGGAGAGGTGTTACATCAAAGCAAGAAAGACGAGGTTGGCAGCTTTAACCTAATCTCCAAATTCTCAGTGTTTTAAAGCTGGTCTTAATCCAACTCAGGCATCTGCTTTATGCTATAATGTGTTGCCTTGTATTGCCAAGAGTATCTGGAAAGCAGCAGGCAAACCAATAACTGACAAAAAGACAATGGTCAGATCAACCTTTCACAAGAGAGCTAGCTGATGGAAAATCCAGCTCTTAAGTGAGATTTGTTTTCTTTCCTGTGTTGAAGAAGAGGAGAAAATGCAGGGTCAAACTTGAAGTCCAGCACCAGCTGCTGCACTCACACTTTGGAGATCAGAGTAAGTTTTGTCCATAGCTTTTTCACCAGATCACACAATTATTTCAGTCAAATAATGTAAGGGTCTGATCCTGCTTTCAGATAACTCAGCAGCAAAGTAATTTTTCTCCCATATGGACCAATCCAATTCTTAAGTATTATTTTTCTCCATTTATGCACCTCCAGAGCAGTGTTCACCAAGAGAGAGTTCCCATGTGGTTCTTCATGAATACTTCAGTGACTCACATATGATTTTCCCCATAGTCTAAGCTTCATAACTTCAAAATCCTGCAATGATACTGTTCTACCTGCATCTGTCCTGAGTACACACACGATTGGGAGACACAAATTTAATCTTTGCCATGTACATGCGATGCCAAGTACAGCAGCAGAGCATTGATTCTGCCAGACCATTATCATACATTTAGTGCTGGTTGGTAGCCAGTGCTTCATAGGAAGATGCAAAATGCTGCTTGTTGAAGCAATTGCATCAGCCTCAGAATGGAAGGTGAACAACTTCAGAAGGGAAGCACTTGAAAATGTGTCTGAGAGGCAAGACATCCCTCCTTTACCCAGAAGTAAAAGTACAGACTGAAAAACACAACAGATTATTCTTCCCTCTGTCTAAGGCATGATCAGTTAGGTTTTAGTAAGTAAAACTGGAAATGTAAGAAATTTGTATTTTTGATAAAGAGCAACAGTAAAAAAATGCTCCAAGAGTAAGGAAAACCAGACTGTTGTCTAAGACTGTTTGCAGCTCCTGTGAACCTGCCCAGGCCCAGTGTCCAAGGTATCCTCATGGAGCTATGGCTGGGGCACCCCAGCTTTCCTCAAACCCAAAATGATTTTATGGAGCACAAGGTTAAAACCATAACAGAGCTCATGCTCTATAAGCATGTTATCTTAACTCAGGTTCAAGCACAGGTGGCATCAAATATCATATCTTATTAACTGTTATATTGTTGTTTGTAGAAAAGTTTTGTTAAGAGAATTTCAAAGGTTCTTTTGAATTTAGTGAATTAAAATTGTTTTCACCCTCTGAGACTAGGACAAATAGATTCATGTTGCTAAGGAGACCTGTCTCTGAGCAATTTCCTAGATTTTTTCTTTTCTCTAATAATATTTGTGGCACACACTAAAAGCATGACTATATTGCTACAAAGGCACTCACTTGGATGACCTACATAGCTCTTTCATGTGCTTGCTGCTTATCAACCTTTGCTATACCTATCTAAAAGAATTGTCAGTAAACACTTACACCACACCTTTTAATACAATGTTCAGTTTTTATGATAAATGCAAGTTGTACCTTAAAGTAGCCAGAACTTCAGTACAGGAACTTTTCAATACTAAATTAAGTTTCTGCTGCTATCTCCTAATAAAAGCAAACTGTAAGAGCCTAAAACAGGGGCAGACCATAAAATAAAAAATTTCAAACATTCCTTAGGCAAATGTATAAGTACGTAAAGGGGATCAAAGCTGAATATATAAATCCAGGATGTGAGAGAGAGAAAATACTCTCAAAGTGTCTAAAATCACTGACAATCTGCCTAATGTTAGACTACCAACTAAAAGATAAGGAAAGCAGAGAAAGGGGGAAAATAATCTTTTCATGCCACAGAGGAGAACAAAAATTAAGCAAAAAATCCCCTGAAGAAAACCCCTTCTGTACAATGTTCATAGTATGCCCAAGCTTATTTATGGATCCATCAATCAATGTATGTATAAGGAAGTATGAATCAAGCACCAAAACCATAAAGATAAAATATCATGCAATCATAAAACATGCTGAGTTGGAGGGCCCCCATGAGGATCATGGAATCATGAGTCTTTGGGTGGCTGAACTTTCACCTCTGGAGCAATTTGGTCCCATCTGAACACTCCATGCTGCACACTTGACATTAAGCATGTTATATTATCTGACAGTCTTAAAATAATCGGCATTTAATTAAAAATTAAAGAATACAGTTACAGAACAAAGCTATAGGCTGCCTGGAGTATTAAACTGTTCCTGTTTTGTCTACTGGATTACAGTTGGATTAATAGACCTCCCAGGAAGAGCATTGTTAAAACAAAGTTTTCATGAAATGGAAGATGTTTCAGAGACACTTGTTAGTGAAATATATATTAAGAGGCATCTGTTACCAATAGGTTCTGGATTGTTGCACCAAAGAGAGAAAGGATGAAGAAATAAAAAGAAGAATTGCTGCTCATTCCTCAGCTGTACAGATAAAAAAATGGGGGAAGAACTGAGCAGACAATTTAAAAGAGGAAGGAGGCATGCCAGGAAGATACAAACACATAAATGTTTGTATTTTGAAGTGAGCGAATTGTACAAAATGTGGCTGGCAAGAAGTTATTATACAGGTTGGAACTTGAGTGCAGTCCAAGTTGAGCTAGTAGATGAGGAATAGGAGGCCATGATGCAAAAAGACCTGACACTAGCAGAACTAGAGACAAAGCAAAGCTGTTAGATGGGGTCCTTATTATAAAGGACCTATAATATAAATATATTTTTAAGCTTTTCTTTCTTACTTGACAGTGAGCTACTCAAATCCAAGAGTAATGACAAGCAAAGCAGGCTGTTGTGTGCTTTATGCAACCTTCTGTATAATGAATCCATGAAACTGTAAGTAAACCTGATGCAGCAAACTGTTTGTAATACTCACTAGAAAGAAATTCTATTTAGCCTCCCAAGATAAGATTAATAATGGCAAATTAATTTATGCTCCCTCTAAACCAGTAGGCAGAGACATGCACCCAGTACAGTCATGATAACGTCTGGCTCACTTGTCTCCAGTGCAATAAATTTAGATGAGGTATTCTCTATGCAAATTGAAAACAGATATCTGATCCAAAAGAAAGTGATGCTGTATGAAACAATTTGCAAGGCTGTGTCAGGCTAGACTGAGTAATGCTCCTATAAATTAATGTGATATGAAATCCACCTATACCAAAAGCAGTCTTTTTTACCTACACCATAAGATACAAGATTATGTAAGTGACAGGATGGGTAATGAGGACTGTAATTGTCCACACTTATTTTGTATTAAAATTACAGTGAGCAGTAAGATTAGAATAGTGCAGTCACTTAATTATTTTATATACAGAAAAGATCATAAATAAAGTAACAACAGATGAGTTCTAGAAAACTCAAAGGCTGAGACTTGTAGATCATGCAAAGTCTCAGCTGCTAGTCTGAGTCTGCTGGTTACCCCAAATAGATTAAAAGTATTGCAGGCAAAAGCACTTCTGACAGTTCCACTTTCAATGCAACTCAAAAACTGTACAAGAGGGACATCCATCACCTTTCTGTCCATCTTTAATATGTTAGGTGAGCTTCCCGGACTTTCAAATTTAAAAAAAAAAAAAAAAAAATACAATTTGCAGTTTCAGCCCTGCAGAGATACTCTTGGCACACTAATGGCCAAGATGAAAGTTATCAAAGTAAACTGTAAGCTGAATCCTATACCTTCAAGTTATTTAGATGAGACTGAAGGACACTAAATAGGTACCAGCTGGCTATAGTCCCTAGAGCAATATATCAAATAAGCACGGCCCAAATGCTCTGTCATACCCCTCTTCACACCTTCTACCTGAGAGGGAGGATAAGGAACTGCTCACCACCTGAGAGTCACCTTTGCTGTATTTCCTTGAATTTATTAAGGTCCTGCTGCATTGTTTGAGTGCCTTTCCTTCCTAGATTAAATTACATGAAATGATAAAAAAAACAGCATTTAGCCCAGTAAGGTTCAATGTATGCAATTGCATAGAGATCAGGTATCTCTACCTGAGCAAGCAGCATAGTGGAGAATCTAATTGCACACATACAAAACCTTCCCAACACTAAACAAACACAAAAGCCTGTTAACACATGCATTGCCAAGTTCATTGGCTGAGTGGCTTCTTATTCCTAAAATACCTTTATACCTTCTGTGGATCTCCCAAGTATGCAAGGTACCTCCACCTACCATTATGAGTCCAGCAACCTCATCCACAGTCAAAGAATTAGGCTGTAATTCCCCAGAACTGCAAATCTGAGCAAGTGTACACAGAGCTTCCAGACATAAAGGGCAGCTTCCAAAGAAACAGTGAGAACATGCATTCAGAGACTGAGAAGTCTCTCCAGTCAGAGCTGCACAACTAAAGTCACTTCAGAACAAAACAGTCCAGGTTCCCTTGCTGTCCCAATGGAAGACTAAGCTTACCAACAGTTCAGATGTGGAGAACAGGTATCAGTTATACTCAGAAAGCAAGACAAAATTGTTTGAGTTATCCCAAAAAATTATACTTTAATTTAGAATCTCTTGGATTCCAACAAGAACTGAAAAAAACACCCGGATTTTTAATGTCAAATGTGCCAACTGTTGCCTGCAATAATAAAAACATGTAGTCCTTATATTTATGAGCTTGTTGTAAGCCCACTGGCATACTGTCTGCCTTGTGTCTCTATGTTCTGTAACTGCAAAATCAAGCTTAAACTGAAGGCATTACAGTTTAAATGTCTCCAAAAGTAGCTAAATAAATGCAATTCCAAATTATTCATATACTACTGCTGAACATATTCTGTAAGTACATTTCACTAAGGCCAGAATATAAAAAGCCCATAATACTGAAAATACGAGCAGCATTTCAGATGTACAAACGGTTGGAGGGAGCCTGAAACTCCTCAGACCCAGGAACATCAACAGCAGAGCCAAAAAGAACACAAAAAAAAATAAAGAAAATACATATGCTGTTTCTTTCAGTATTTGAACACCTCCAAACATGTGAAGCAGATTCCTCAAATGAAAGGTTTCAATGTATGTTGTAGTGCTGAAAGGATTTACCTACCCCTAAGCTTTCCCTCATTGAATCAGCATCGTTTTAACACACACCAATATCTATGGCAACTTATTTCATAGCCTACTGTTATTTCACAACTTTACACTGTCTGTATATATTATATTATTTAAGTGCACTCTGGACAGAGAGCTGGACTCAATGGGGTTTTAATCAAGCACAACAAGATAAATCAGCAAGGCATTTCAGCTTAGAAGCATGAAAACCATCCCTGTTCAATCAAGTGCCTGCTCCATCAATTTTATACTCAAGTGTTTTGCTAGTGCAAAAAGAAATTTGTTAATTTATATGGAGAGCACCAGAATAGCTTGGACCTCTGGACTTGCATCCTACAACATATATAGTTTAAAAAACCCTTTAGTCTTAAAAAAATACCAAATCAAATGCAACACTGGACATTTAATTAGTAAGTTCTTTATATATTTTTTTTAGTCCAAAGTAAATAGGCACATGCAGTTTTGCAGCTGAAATACTGTAACATCCTAGAGCATTAGAAGTCAGAAACTGAAACAGTCATTAGCTTTCTGTAAATGAAAAGGTCTGCCTTTGCCCTAGCTGAAAGATGAGCCAAGAAAAAAGCTGATAGAGCAAACAATGAATGGGGGTTTCATCAAATCCCTGTGTTTGACCCATTTTTCATCTATAAAGGTTCCTGAGGCTGTCATATAAAATATAAAAGGTTTTCATAAAAGATTGCAGCCTTTCAGCTATAAGCTGAATGACAGTAAAATGTACATGGTTTTTAATGCAAAGGTATTATTATACACTTTGATTTTTTTTTTTTAAAGCGCAGATTTTAAGATAGTAGAACATGCAAAGGGAAAATAAGTTCATGGTCTATGCTATTATTACCATACATATCCAGTATTAAAGGGATGACAGTGTTCCTGGTCTGTATGAAAAATAAATACCACCAATGCAAGCTGCCGTAAATTAAAGCCATATAGAAAAATAGAAATTTAAATTTAACACATTTTGGAAAGGGACCCCACTAACTGCATTGTGCACAAGCATGTCTTGTGAGGCAATGGCTAAGAAAATCTAAAAAATATTCATATGGGATTGATCCTTTTTTTCTTTTTACCTGGAAAAACACCAGAAGCAGAGATGCAGCAGAGCTGGTATTCACAAGTCACCAGCATTTTACATTTAATAACAGATGTCCAATAATAGCCAAATCAATTACTATAGTTCTGCATTAGGGTTTCACACATTCAGGTCTAACTTACATTAGGCTGTCAAGCATATCATTAAAGTGTTTTGCAGTTGCATGGCACTAATATTGTACCAAGATGTTTACAAGCACTGAGGAAATTCATATTCATATCACTGGAATTCTGGATTTAGATTGGTGTCATGTACAATATAGCTGAAGGAAATGTGTGCTGTTTGGCTGGATAGGATGTGGATGTGCAATCCTCTTTTTTCCACCACTGGTGATAGCATGTGGCTCATTATGCTGACAAGGAGCTTACTCTGCTGCTTCCTTTCAGGACACACAAGCCCTTACAGATTGTTTTGTTTGCATTTAACCTTTCAAGAAAGTAGGCATTTGCTAAAAAGAAAAATCCACCTTGCTCTCCTTTGAGAATCAACAAAAATCCAATTACAGTTTTAAAGTTAAGAATTGCAGGTATTAAATTTGCCCTGAGAAAATGTGGAAATGGTACTTTGTGCTGGCACCTTAGGAATTACCTCAGTCACACAGATGCAGCACCACTACAAGGGCTCCTATCAAGTAGTCAGTTACCATTCTACATCTGCTGTTCAATATTCTTGTTAAAAAACCTTGGCTCTTTCAGAGCTTTGCACATCTGACTTTGTCATACCACTTGTCCCAAAATGATTGAAATTGAAATATATATATATATATATATATATAGGAGAAATCAGAAATGTTACAGATACACTGCAAGCCTAGAACTGTCAGTTGAGAATTTGAATTTTCTACTTATTTGACACAAGATTAAAGCAGTATCCTTCATTCTGTCTCCATAACATCATAAGCAACAGCATATCCCCAAAGACTGACAGCACAAGGCATCATCCTTGATAATTCTGCAGATTGGTTACAGTTCTTACACTGGGAACCTTTCAGCTTAAGTGAATTTATCAAAATAATTACATTTGCAATCTGAAAAAAAGATCTAGAGAGGTTTTTTATGTGTTTTTATGCTTTTAATAATCTTGAGTCCTAGAAAAAAATAAACTGACATAATCCCATTGAGGCATTTATCAACATAACAGGCACTTTAACCTCAAGTTCAGGAGTAATTTCATCCCACTCTGACATTCCAATATGTACTATGAGACTTCTTTGTGAACCTAAACTTCCAGAAAACAAAGCTAAGCATGTTACTGGAATACCCAAATTAACCGGCAGGTATCCAGAAAAAAAAAAAGTTTCAGGGAAGTCTCAGCTATTCTTGGGTATTCTCTACATTAAACTTTCACAGTGAGTTGTTATTTTATACAGTATGTTACCATCTCTCACTGTGTTTGAAAATGTTTAAGACAGCTGCTGCTCTCAAACATATGACAGGAGCTAAAAATCAAAGCATAGTATCAAATAGGTATGAGTAACACTCATTCACATATTCTCATTGGAAGAAAATTTCATTGCAAAACCGGACTGTCTGATAAAATGTGGACATACCAGCAACTGCCTTGTGTTATTAACTCCATAGATTATGATTTTTGCTACTTTCAGGGAACAAAAACCAGCAAGAGTAATAACAAAAGAAGATTTTTCATTGACAATTTGCACAAAACTTTGTCTGTATACCAGAAAGATTCTCCCACTGTGAACTTTTTATCAATGCTTCTTTGAGAGTTGCCAGGTATAACTGTACGCTCAGCATGAAAAATCTAAGCATCTATTTTCCACCTGGCTGCCCTAACTAATTTTTCAGTCTCTAAAAATACCATTAACATCTTATCTGCAATTCAAACCACAGATCCAGGTACTGCCTTCAATGCAGATCTTCCCCAAGCTTAAAATGCTAAGATATTCTTATCTCACTTCATCTTCCTACACAAGTTTTCTAAAGGGAAGACTTTCTTTTGTGTCTGAACAGATGAAATTAGCACCTGGCTGGTCTGGTTTCTAACACACTTCTATCTCCTTGTCAGCCTCAACCTCCTCCATTTTATACCATGGAAATTCACTCAAAACGCTGCATAAAAATCAGCTTTCCTCCTAAATCCCACATACCCTGTTCAACTCTTGTTTTCCTTCAGTAGCTTTCTTTTCTCTCTGAATTAAATGAGAAATTATCTTCCTGTATCACTGGTTCCCTAAAGTGTTATCCTCTTATTTTCCCAACCAGTTCTCCATCTGTTGAATTCTCGAAGATCTTCCTATAGTCTCTGAGACCTTCTTTAGTAGTTGGAAACACTCGTAAATATTAAAAAAACCCCTAAAAACTAAACAAAACAACAACCTCAACACCTCCATCTTTTCTAAATTTTACCAGAATGGTGCTGGAAAGTGAAATTTTAAAAATTTTGGTTCCATGCAAGAAGCAGATAAGATGCAAATACAACTGACCCTGGCACATGGTCCTTCTGTTTCATTATATGGCCTCAATTTTTTGTTCTAGGTAACTCTAATTCTAACAGAAATTTTGCCTTCTTGCTTTAAGAAGGATTTTTGTGCATGTTTAATCTTATTCCTTGCAGTGGACACATGGAGAGAAGACACATGCTAGAACAAAAACCATCAAGCTGTGAACTTCAGTTCTTTATTGTGCATTGTGGATTCCAAATATAATTTCCCCCTTGTGCTGTGTTTTTAAAATCTGAGAGTCACATCAGTTCATTTTTCCAAACTCTTCTCTTTCCCCCAACATATTTTTTATTTAAACAAAAACAAATCCCAGCCATTTTCAACTGAAAAGACCCAGAAAAAGTATGAATTCTCAATTCTTAGATGATTAAAAAAAGGCAACACAAGCACTTCTGACAACTTTCAGTAAACCACTGACATTGGATATCATCCAAACCTCTTTCAGAGATATTTCCAGTACATTTCCATGAGACCTTTGATGAGGTTACATTTCAATATTTAACTGACAAATATACTGAAACCCTGGGCTTTCCCCCCTTCAGTAGCTGGTGTTTATCTACTGTATTATTCACAGACTCAACTTTTCTACAGGTTTCATTCTGCACATAAAAAAAAACCAGTTTAATTTTTTTTCTACCATTGGTTTCAAAGTGACTGGTAAACTTAAAAAAATTCTTGAGAAATCTCTCACCTCATTTGGAAAAACACCAAAAATCCATTTCTTTCCTCTATGACAACTTCTTGTGACATTAAATCTTTTCAAAAACACACTACATTTACTTTCAAAAGCCCTATACTCTCTTTGTAGTTAATCTTACTTTTACTTGCTCTTTCTTTATTATTGCAGTGTTCCCACTATTTGCCATTATTCACCTTCTTCAGCTCCTTATGGACTGCTTCTCAGAAACCCATAAAGTGTCAGAGCATTGCAATTTCTCATGCATGTTGGAGAAATTTAAATATGCAAATCAATTTATTGTATGCAATGCTGAAAGATCTGTATCAAAAAGCTGATTCCTTCATCACTAAAAGTCTAATGAGATTCAGCTTGACATTTAGCACCATAATAGTCATTGCTCAAATTGTACTTTGCAGTGGGAAGTTCAAACTGAGAAACCATAAGTAAAAATGTTGATGTTCAGATAATTAACATTTTAGTAGGATTTTTTTTTGAAAATGCCCTATGACTCTCTTCTGCAGACTTCCCCAAGAGCTATATATAGCCTCACTTAAGGGAAAATGTAATTAAGAACGATTTAAGAGGTCCCACCGGTTACTTCAAGCTCTATCTTCACAGCAAAAGGAAACTGAAGTCATTTACACTGTATTGTTTAGCTTTGTACCAAGATTTCCTAATATTTAATGGAGGTGCTGGAAATCCAAAGCAGCTTTAAACAACCAGGGAACAATGTAAAGCCAGAAGTGAAAATATTTAAAAGAAAAGTAAAGAGGATTTCAAATCCATTTTACACAGCTGGATCTGTTGTGACAGTTTATTAAGCTGCAAGGCAAGGGATTTTTCTTCCTTTCTGAAATATTTACCATAAGCTAAAGAGAATTGTCACAGTGTCTCAAGCCACTGCTGCAGGCAAACTGAGCACGAGCATTCTCACATGAGAGCATTACTTGCTTGATCCACCGAGCTAAAGGGCGAGCAAAATCAGATCCAAATCTCCAGTCTCCCAGACTGGGAGCCAAACCTGCAGCATTCAGATCTGCAGAAGGAACTGAAAATGGGAGAAAAACTGGAGAGAGGAAATAACAGGCTTTGTGCATTAATGGATGGAAAGCAGCAGAGAATTTGCCATTTTAAGAGGTTCCAACCTTAGATGATATACCAAGCAGGAAAACACCTACATTTCAACCTTTTCAGGAGAAACTGAACAATTTCATTAGGGTTTTTTCTTTGAGAAAGAAACCACCTTGGCTGAGGAAAGTAATGTGTAAAACAATGGCCTGGAGAGGCTTTTTTATTTCTGAAACCATTAATTTAAGGTATGACAGTTTAAGTTGCATCGTTCACAAATGCTGTATTAGTGGATTTGGTAGAAAAGCAGAAGCACAAATTCCATCTCATTCCCAGCTAGCCTATCACTGAAAATATCTCTCCCAAAATCACACACCCACCACCAACCCCCTCTAAGAGACATCATTCTTCTAACTAAATCCTTCTGTGTTCAATCTTTGTTAGATCTGCACCTGTGAAATAAGTGTGCATAGTAACAAAATAAAGGTTTGTACCCCCAAACTGGGCATTTTACTTCAGTGAATCAGCTACAACAATAAAGTAACCATGACAGTGGCCAGTTTTATTTACTGCACATAACCAGGGCAGTTATACAGAGTACAGGAGAGAAGAGACAAAGTGGAAAACACACAGGAGCAAAAGACAAATCCCACCTGTCTGATTCCTGCAAACTTCTGCAGAAGTCAGCAAACCACCTTGGTAAATCAGGCATCACCTCCTTGCATTTTCCCCTATGCTTAGAGAAGTTATTGTACTCCTTGTGTGTGCCACACAATTAAGCCCTGGAATAAAGATATTGACCTTTAAAAGCTTGTTCCTAATTCAAGTTCCCCCTTTGAAAGCACACAAGTAATTCCAGCACCTTTGGCTATTAACTGTTACCTGAAAAAGCACTGCAACAGAGCCTGCAATTAAATGTTCTTTAAAGTTCTATTCCTTTTAAATTAGTGAGAATTTGTGCACAATATTTATTGTATTATTTCAAGTCCTCTGGAAATATTTTCAACCCTTAATTAGGCTTAGAGAGAATAAACCCTTATGATGTTGATAGGAAATTTTGACATTAATTACTGCATTGAAAGGCAAAGGTTTCATCATAGCATGTCACATCTCTAAGAAGCTATTACATGGGGTCTAAGAAACTGAAATACAAGCTGTGTCATGACTTACTGGTAGCACTAATTTTCCTATTATATATTCTATTTCTAGAAATTAATTTGAGATGGAATTTAATCAAGCATAAGTTGCTATGTTCTCTCCTTACAATAACATGCACAAGTTCCTCTGATATTTTCATGATCAGCACAGAACCTTCAGTTTCTTACTAAAGGCTGAACAGAGCTCTAATCCTTCTCTCTTTTTTTTGTAAGGCAACTTTTTCTTTCAGGGAGAGGTTGTGAAGTTATAGAATGGGGATGATCAACAGGAATTTTCTTTTCCAACCAGTTATGACTTTGATCAAAGTTATGGATTTAACATATTTTATAAAAAGTTGCATCAGCAGAAAAGGGACATGATCATCATCATATATTTGGCTTCAGATCATCATATACCAGGGCTCCAAAATTCAGAATATAGCTGAAAATCAAAGCTAAATTAATAAAATGCAAGAAGAATAATTCCTTTGAAAATGACCAATCAAGGCATTGATTTAAGGCTGGGAAGCAAAAAACAATATCAGAAAGCTAATGTTTAAATGAGAAGGTCTTTCCTTTCTGAAACCAAACAGCTGGGGGCAGGGAAGAACTTAGTGAGTGTCCCTAGGATACTACACCCATCCAAAGAACAACAACTCGTTTTCATTTCATCATGACCAGCAAAAAGCTCTCATGTGACCCATTGTCACTAAAAATGTCATTGATTTGCTTGTTTGTTGGTTTGGTTTTTTAATACTGACAGTGATGATGAGGATATTCACTGGTCATAAGAGGGAGGAATAATTACCTAATTAAGTCAGCACTGCAGGAAATTAGGCAAATACATGAAATAAGCATGGGTAATAGATCAGTATATCTTCCCAACTTCTACTCTGCTGTTTTTATCTGCAGCTAGCATGCTAAAGGGGAGGAGAGAGGCAAGAGGAGGAAAAGGAGTGGGAAAGCAGGAGTGAAGAAGGCTGATGTGCTGCATCTGCTTTGCAACCTAAAATAGAAGATTAAACAATGAAAACCAACTTCAGTTTCAACTGGTTAGTGTTGCATGAGGGATAAATTCATCATATTTCTGATACTAAAAACTAATGTTTTTTCATATATATAAACAACTTTCCAATTGCTTTAAAAGTGCAGAGGATGCAGCTTTATAAAAAGAACTAAGACTTAAAACTGAGGTACCAATGCCATATTCAACCAATTCAGAGTTCTATTCACTTAGGAATCCTGACTTCCTGACATTACTCCATGCCTGTTTTTCAGATTTCTCAAGAGAGGCTTTTGGTGCTGGGGAAATTATTTTCCTTGTTTCCTCTGTCTACATTCTGTGACCCTGTTAACTCTACTCACACTGGTAGCTTTCTGATTACTCTAGATTATTCTCTATTTTCCATGACACTCTCTGCAGTCTGGGAAGCAAGTAATTCAGTCTCACTGGGCCTATTCAGTGGAGGAAAGGACAAACAAATAGCTGAAGACCTACTTTTAACCTATTGGAGAAGTTTTTCAGTATAGCTTCCTTTATTAAACTCCTTTGTTTAGTCAAGAAATGCAGAAGAAATTAAAAATAAAAACTTAGCTGCAAAAGGAGGCTTATGAGGACCCTATGCTGAAGTCCCATTAACAAGCCAAAATGAGGGGAATGTCATCACAAACTTCTGAATAAGAAGGAGTAAGGAGTGAGGTGCCAAGAGAGATCTCTTTACATACAAAGACTTATTTTGCATGCAGTACACTGTCCTTAACAAATTGATGAAACACCCCACTTAATGAGAACAAGAAGTACTAGCATCAGCATTCAAGAGACTGTCCCAGAGAAATTCTGCACTCCTTTTCATATCTAATGCACACGTGATGAGCAAAGAGTAAATACTCATGTATATCCTCAGCAATACCACAGAACATCAAAAATTGAACTGATCTCAAAATTAACAGGATGTTTGGGGAAAAGGGACAAGAGAAAGAAGGGGTTGACCTCATTGCTGCAAGAAGAAACTTGGGGCAGATGAGAAAGAGTTTTTGATCAAGTCAGAGATTCCAAAAAATTAATTTCCTTCCTCTTACTCAATGAAACAAATACATGAAAACAAATAGTCTTACTGCTTTCAGTAGTAATCAGGTACAGCTTCAATACCTTTAACAAAAGTTAATAAATGCTAAAGAAACAGGGAAACTAGTTAAAAAACAGGGCATATCAATGATCTCGGCAACAAAGTTGCTGAGGTCAAGAATTAACAATCATGGGAATATACAGCCGGAACACAGCTTTTAGTGCTGCATCCCAAACAGCCCAGAGCATGCTGTCCTGGATTACCTTTTTCTCTAAAGACAAGTTTTACAACCTCTTGCTAAAGAGGCAGTCAGAAATCATGATTTCCTGGCAGTAATATGTGACCATCACAAATCAAACTTTCTGAAGGCAGCAGCTCCAGTTGCTATGTATCCTATGAAGAATGACAGTTTCATAGAGAAAAACAGTGGAAACTACCACACTTAAATATTGTGATACAGACCACAGATTTCTACTGTTCAGGTCCAAACAGGTGGTTTTTTGTATGTACTCCAAAGAAAAATGATCTGCAATGAACATACATAGCTGAGAAATAAGTGCACACACAAATATCTGGCATGCAAACATTTGCTGTCTCCATTACACCAGTAGACTGTTACTTCCCCAATTTATCAGATTGCATCATAATTATTTACCCTCTCCACTAATACAAAACTTAAAAATTTTGGGTGTCACATCTCATGTATGCTGCTAGTATTGTTGCACATTTGTTAGAGTCTATATTACAAAGACAGAACATATCTATAACCAATCTTTGACCAATAACTTTTTGCATAAGGATATTTCAAGTACTAGTTTCCATCCTTCTTTCTTTTCTTTTTTGGTGACACAGAGTCCAGCTTAGAGACTTAAATCTTTGAGAAACTTTGTCTCTATGACAGCAGTTTAATAAACAATGTAGTCTCGTGGTTCTACTAATGAAAAAAGATGCTTTTATGGAATAAAAAAGGATGAATATCAACGGGGAAAAATTTATTTCTGAGCTCTAAGGCTAGAGCATTTAATGGTATTTATTGAAAAACACTTATGCTTATTCTTTTGAAAAACAAATACTTTTTGTAAGGGAAAAATAAAATTTTGGTCATTATTACTGCTGACAATCCATCTTTAATAAATGTTTTTGTCAACCACACAATCCAACATCCAATACACCATTCAGCAAGCCAGCAGTACATTGCCTTTTCAGGGATGTGTTAGGGACCACAATAAACAGGAGTCAAGAGGAAGAGGAGCTAAATGAGTTATATTTGCACAGCCTGAAAGAACAAAGCAGAATTTTGGTAGAAAGCTTTGAAGTACTGTAAGATGAAAGAAGCAAAACCATTAAGTTTAATGGCAGAGGGAGAATAAATTATGAGTGAACTGGACTACCTAAGATGCTTAAAACTGTCTGAAATGTTTAATTGACTAAATGACCCTATATTTCCAATGTTATTAGCATAGTTACAATATGCCCAAATACATCAAAATCATGTTTATTTTCTGCAGTCATTCCTCAAAACCAGTTTTATAAAACTATGTGAGTCCAAAGTAATGTTATCCAGTATCCCTATTCCTGAGGGTTTTGCTCTCTTTTGTTTTTGAAGTCAAGTCTATAAATAACTTGAAGAGTTTAGATAAATCAGAGAAGTGAAAAATTGATTAGCAATGCAGTATTATCAGCTTCAGGCCATTATCATTACCACTTCTGAGGACCTCCATAAATCTGACATTAGATGTGATCATTAGACCATCTATCTGGTCTGCCTAGTATTTAGGATTTACATTAATCAAGCACCAGGCTAGACTTCAGAATTCAGTCCACCAAAATCATCCCTAGGGATTTTTCTTTCCAGCCCCTACCATTACTGCTTGCTTCATGCCTCCAGGTATGAGAAGCTTTGAGCCTAATTAATTTTATCCCATCTAATGTAACCGCCTGTGTTCTCATTACCTGTATAGGCACCTAATCCCACTAAGCTCTTTACTTTCTTGGTATTTCACAGCAATGATTTCCATAAGCTAATTATATGTAGGGTGCAATTTAAAAAAAAAAAAAAAAAGCTTTTCTTTAAATCTGTCATGTCTCCCCATAAAAGCATCCCTTAATCTCCCACAGTTCCATAATAAATTTTGTATCCCTCAGAAACTTCTTGCTCGATATTCTACCTCCCCACAATTTATCTGATAAGCCTCACAGTCTCTGGCCACTGCTTGTACTCATTGAATAAACTTGTATCTCAGTGAAGACATCCAATATTTTTCTTTGATAATTTAGTTCACTTGTAACATTCTTCACATCCAAACCAACTGGCCCTCTGTGTTCCCCCAAAGCAATCACACTTTTCATTTGCTGATTTTGGTTTGCATGTGTGTGTCCTCAGTTGACCAATTCTTAGGTGCCTAACATCAATTGGCACCTCGACTAGCTTTAAAAACCCTCACTTACATCTGATCTTTCAGACAATATACTTAGACCAATTTCACATTTCATTTCTCACTTTTATAAAAGTGACTTTTCTACCTCAGCATGTCTTAAAAATTGAATACACTCCTTGCAATAATAAAATAACTTTCAAGGATACAAGAGATAATTTGATGATCATTCTTTAAAACAAAGTTAAGCCTTTTTACTGTGGAGTTGTTGGCATAAATTTATATCAACAAATAAATGCTCTACTGCACCTTTATTATAATTTTGAAATACTGACTTCTCACTTTTGGTCTGAAACTCAGAGGCAAATCTTGAGGTCAGAATCTGGTAGGAGCATCTGCATTTTCTGTCAGTCATTACCAAGAAAGAACTTGTAGATTGATTTTAACACTAGTAATTTAAGGATTAGGCTTAGTTTGACATCAGATCTAGTAATTTTTGGCTGATTTTAATAAAATGTATTTTTATGATGTTGAGAATAGTTCCAGACCTTGATGGACAAGGATTCATTTGAGTTTCATATTTAAAGGTAACATTATATGTGCTTACATTGCTAAATTTTTTTCTCCTTCCATTTTGTTTGTTTTTTTAGTGAAATACAAATATCTTCTTGTTTACTGAATGTAAAACAAGAACAGGATAACATCTTTTTGCAAACATATCTGGGTGAGCAGGCTTTGGTCCTCTGGGTAATTCTTTCAATAGAGTACTCACATGAAAAAGCAGCTCACGTGGGTGTGCAGTGAGTTACTGCACAGTGAGGATTGTTATCCAGTAATACAGATTTTTACCATTTCCCAAAAGTCTTAATAAAAGAAGATCACGAAATAATTGCTCTATATCCTCTTGCTGTCACTCTTTTCCCATTTCACTCATTCCCCCTAACCCGAGCTGTTCACCACTATAAAAGACCTACAAGTTCCAGAATTGTATAGAAGTGGCTGAAAGTTGAAAACTTCTTTCCTTTCCTCTCTTTAATTGAAAAATGTCTGGGTTTTGAGTTTTTAAACTTAAAATCAAAGCTGCTCCTTTCATGTGTCTTTTATGGCATGCTTCACTCCTGAGCAAATGCTTACATGGCTAGGAACAGGGAATTGTAGTGGAAACAGAACTGCAGCAGTTCTATCTGGCACGAGCATAACTGGTTTAGGTCTGAACTGGGAGCTCACATCCTCAATCTCTATAAACCTAAAGGTAGAGTCATGTTTACAAAGATGGTGAAAAGGTGAAAAATCAAGCTATAGTGAAAATAACAGGCAACGATGTAGCTGTGCTCTAAAGACAGCCTGGTAGGAGCAGTGTATCCACACCTGGGGTGAAAAAGCACTAAAATAGAGCATTTGGTCATGAGATATAAAAGTCATAAAGGAAAGAAAAAGATGGGAAGGATTGTATTTGCCTTTTGGTGTCATAAGTCTTTGCAGTTTTCCAGTATTTTTAAATCCTCACATTAGCCATGGATAAGGGTTTGAAGATAAATTTGGGCTAGCATTCTAGCACAAGACTGGAAAGTGTATTTTAGGACCCTTGAAGCACTAAAGCAGGGTCAGTGTTAGTGGAAAAAGCCAATTCATGCTTTATGACAACGTTCAAGATTTTTGCATTATGGAAGTTGTGATAGAAGGACTATATACGTAATTATCACTACCACACTTAAGCTGTACATAATGAAACCAAAGCTTGGTTTTGATCCCCCAATCTTCATACCAGTTTATTCCACATGGCAGAATACTGGCAGCTATAAAATTTTAGTTTGTCCTACAACAGAACCACCTCTTTCAATGAATTAACATTTGAATAAAAATATTAGAATATTTTAAAAAATAATTTTCAGCAATAAAATATTAAAGCATATAGCAGTATTTACAGAAAAAATAAAGAGGTATGTACACTTATTATCACAAGTCCACATGTATATACAGATGGTATTCATAACACCAACTGCTTAATACTTTTCCCTTTATTCCCACAGCACTACTAACATTCATCACTGACTGCAGTCAAATCCAAATTCCAAGTATCTTTACAAGAATATCTGATACTTTGAGGTTCACTTCTAAAATCACCTGGTGAATAATGTTTACTGTTCTGGTTAGCAAAATGTAAAAGACAGATTTTAGTTACTTCCTGGAACTGGGAATTGATTACAATTTTTCATTAACAAAGCATCTTACATTAGAGCTTTCATTTGTTTCTGTCCCAAAACGAAATTAAGTGAAAAGATAACTTATTGAAGCACTGTATTAAAGGATATTTCCACAGAATAAATAAATTCTATACCTGCATACAGCACAACATGCAACAGCTGTGATATAAAATTTCTGTCACCCAAAGTGACAGCTCAGGAGATTTCACAGTAACTACTGGATATGTCACTTTTCCCATCTTCTCCAGGGATGGTGGGGAACTTACAAAACTACTTATGAAGATCAAATACTTTTGCTTTGAGCATACACATGCTGGCAACAAACAGCAGGTCTCTCAGGTTTGGGGTTTTTTTGAGGGAAAGATATCTTCAGGCTATTTCAAAAAAGTCTTCACATTTCTAAGACACAACTTGAATGATATTGATTAGATATTATTTAACTGTATTACCTAACTGCCAACAGTATAGATTTTAGTGATGAAACTACAAATAGCTGACACTATTTATAAAAGGACAAATATATGCTAAATATTTAAATTATGTCACTATGTTCCTTCTTGGATTTCAGATACAGAGTCTTCATTTTGATTACAAAATCTCAAATAAGTGGCCTTCCTGAAAACATTTCCTACTTTTCTCTGAAGTGCAAGTTTGTTTTGACTAGTACATGTACTTCACATGCCACAGAGAACAAATGCTCTCAAATCCAGAGTGATCCACCACCACTATTCTCAGGAGCCATCATCATCATGTTTAACAGCCAGAACACAAGTCAGAAGAGATGAAAGTGGTGAGAAATGCATGGGGGGGCCTTTTGGGACCTCCTGCCTTTTAATATCTCTCCCAGGCAAAAACAAAAATAACTTCTTGCTTATTGTTAGTGAATCCCATCCCACAGCACAGTATTCTGAACTTCACTTTTAATAAGGTTCCAACCGTCCCACTGTAATAGGGAGGCAATCCCTGATGTGACCACTCAAGTTTAGAATTCCAAAAAAAATCTTCATTAAAAATTTTTCTGGTTTACTATACTGATTCATGGTGTGCTGCCCCTACTAATTAAATTAATAGCTACACTTGCTTACTAAAGAGATTAACTGCTGCATTGCCCTCACTCGGCAGGTTAGTTGCTAGGCAGCTCTCACTGGGGACTTGGCACTGTGCTCTTATCTCTGAGGACAAAGGCTGCTGAGCATCTTTCACGAGGAGAAAGAATGCTACACTGCTCTCACTGAGAGCATTCATCTCAATAGCTCTCCTTTAATTATTTTAATCATTTGGTGCATTCTAGTGTTTGCAAGCCTGTTTAATCTGGAGTATATTTCGACTTCTATGCTATGGAATTGCTTCCATTTTTCCCTCCCTTGCAGTTTACAACCTCAAGATTTATTTCAAGTCACACATGAAGGTCCTGCACACCAGAGCATGCCACGATTGCTACTGCAGTAATACTTAGTCTGACGTTTAAGCCCTTCTCAATATTTTTCTATCCACTGAACTGTTCGTTTTCAAATTTTTTTGCTTTGTTCACTTTGTCCCACACTTCACTTTATACCTGGGAAGTTATACCTTTGATCAGCAGCCTCACTGTGCCAAATGCTTTGTCAGGGCAAGCAGCACAGGCACTGTGACATTGCCAAGGATGTGATTTATGGCACCAACAGCTTGGTCTTATTTTCTGCTGAGCAGCTGGACCTCCAGGTATCCAGAGATGGCAGCACCAATCCCCTTTGCAGTATCCATGTGACTTCCAAAGAATAAAATATAACTTGTTTTATGTTTTCTCATGGGCAATCTGACCTACTTTTCCCAGTGAATAGATCCACATCTTTGCACCACATCAACAGCTGGGAAAATACAGCTTAGCTCCTCAGATCACAGCAAAACTGAAGACATAATTCCTATTCTCCAAAAGAAACCCTTCCAGGCCCAAGGATTTAGTAACATTTTCAAGTTTAAGCTGGAAACAGAATTCCTTCCTGGACTCTGTCACATATTTATTTAAAAAAACAATACAGATCTTAAGTGATACGTGTATCAGTGTTTTTCAGAATGTGCTTCCAGTGGCTCTACTTGTAAAATAATGTAGTGATTACTGAATGGGAAGAAACAAATTGCAGCTGAAAAAATACAGTCCTTTTCTCACTTATTTCCTAAGTTAACACTTATCAAATAATTTATTTAATAAATAAAATAATTATTTATTTGCAATTTTGTCAAGCATCCATTTCTGACTACTCTCTACCCTCTAGATACAACTTACATAATATTATTACAGAAAGCTCCACTTGACTGGGTGGCCCAATGTTAGAAACAGAAAAACTGAATAATTAATATCTATACACATTCAAATTCCATTGTTGAATAGAGAAATAATATAATTCATATTCTTTATAATGAATATGTGAGCACAGTCAAGTTGAAACATTTTTATAAATAAGAGGTCTAACCTTTTGTCCAGTTGTGAGAACTGGCAAGGTTTCTTGCAATTATGTAAAGCCAAAACCTGTCAGCAGCACTGCATTTTTTTTCCCAAAAATATACTGCCTGTGGATAATACAAGTAAAATGAACGACAGCACAAGTCAGTCAGTTCTGCTTCTGAAAAGGTCAAAATATGGACATTTAAAGCCTCAGCTGAAACAAAGGAGAGTGATCATATCTTTACAAAGTGTCAGAAAACAACTAGAAAGGAAGATCATGGTAATGTTGAACTCATAAGAATTAAATATCATTCTTTTGTTTTTAAACAAAGGTTAAATCATGGTATATGCACCAAAGATTTTCATCTCTTTCAGCATTCAAGGAATTGGGATGCTACAACAACAAAAATCAAACTGTCAATTTTTTTTCCTGTAAATATCAAACTGATGACTGCTTAGAGAAAAACACAAGGTAACCATCCTGCTGGCTCCGTTATATCCTCTAATATGTCAGTTTCTTTTGACATTTCAGGGAGAAATATTAAAAATACTCAAAATCTGCCTGAAAATTTACCTCTTCTGGGACATCAGTTTGAAGGATAATCTGCTAATGATGCATTACTTACAGGGAAATATTTGAAAGTGATATACATAATTTATACTGAAAAGTCATACAAATTTTTTTTAACTCTTTTATTAGCACATTAAAAAGTGCTTCAGAAAGATGAGAATATAGAGTAGAGACTACAGTTTTAAGAGTCAAGGAAAAATACTGCACTTGAATCTCAAACAACCAGGAAAAAAATCTGGGAATAATGAATACATCTTCCATGACTTAAACTAAATATCAGCAAAATTTCTGATCTATGTATGATAACATCTTGTAATGATGGTGATTATAAAATAATCCAACAAAACACTGATTCTTGAAAGATTTGTGTGATCTTGAAATCCTCTCCCATTAGACCAATATGACTGTTTTTATACAGGAAAGCACATCCATATCCATAGGCTTTGCAGCTATGACCACACAAAAATAAAACCCAACCAAACGAGACAGCTGAACAAACCTGTATTATTAACCTCCATTTTGGTTATACAGCCAAACAACTTCAAAGCATCCAGCTGCTTGAAACTCGACAGAAAGCTGTACAAGAGGTGATCCATAATAAAGGGCTTAGAAGTCAGTTTGATAGAACTGGTATACTTCCACATAAAATATTTTGAAAAGAGGCAGACAACAGGTTTTCTTGTTGGCTTTTCATAAATTGTTTATTGAGTGGGATTTTTTTTTTAATTTTGTTTGATTATTTCTTTCCAGAAGACTCTTCAGCTGAGGTGAAAGTTTGCATTGAAAAAAGTTTAGAAGCCAGAAGAGCTAGAGCAGAGATCCAAAGCTAGACCCAAAGATCACTGTGAGACATTCCTCAACATCTGATAAGGGTCATTCACTTGACGACTGGCTCACTGCTTACTGAAAAAATATAAGCCACGTAAGATCTAGTAAGAATAAAACCTTCTTCTTCAAAGTACATAAGGAAAACATGAAAAGAAATATCCTGTGGTATTGGAAATTGCTCTTGTGCTATCCCAAAAACTTTTTTCACTGTAATAGTAAGAACATGATCATCTTCCACTTTTTTAAAATCTCTTCCAAAAAGGAGAAAAACCTATATATTTAATTTGGATATGAGACCAGTGCACAGGAATTATGATTCTGTTTTATACCTACATAGATTTAATTATCACCCAAGCAGGCACAAGAGAAAGAAAAACACATATTTAAAAAAAAAGTCCCTACTGCAACTACCATCCTCAAAATAGTCCCAAACTCCAAAATAAAGACCGTACATGGTGCCATGTTTCCTGTAGCTAAGAATTATATCTCCCATAAATTACTCTTAAGATGAAAAACAATAACTGCAACATTCGTTGAGAAAGAGAGAAGGAGTCCAAAAAAGAATTTCAAGTAGCATCAGCCAATGTACTTTATTAAAAACAAAGCAGTTATTGGAGAATTTTTTACTTTCTTTTAAAGGGGGCATCAAGATGAAAATCATAGAAAGGTGCAGAGGAAGGGCACTATAGACAGAGAGAAAGAAAAAAATTTAACCTCTAATAGAACATTTACTTCAATAGAAACAACTTCCAAAAATGTCCTCCATATATCAACTGACAAACGAAAAATTAAAAACTTTTATGCTATCTTCAGGAGAAAACTCCCAGGTTATGGGGGTATGTTATCAGTCTGCCTGCTATGGCATCATTTGAGTGTGAGTTTCATAAGTATTTCTACACAGATATTTAGACAGGGCTGCTTCTGGGCTCATGGGCTGATCTAAAGTCTCTGAGCTTGAGAAGAGTTCAAGCCAATGCAATTAGACAGCCCACATTTTCTCTCTGCCCTCCCCTTGTTGCTTGCCTTCACCTCAAATCACTGCTGACTTCATCCACGCATTTTAACTGGAAATTATGGAATAAATGCATTAGTCCTCAGAACCTGCACTGATGATTGCACTCCTCAGTGCATTATGCAGGACAAGCCTGCTACATCTAACATGTCAGAACTGGGGATTTTGACACTGCCCAAAAGATTGGGCACATGGTACCTTGTTAAGGTCATGAGCTTCATAAATCAAAGGTATGAGTGAAACTTTGTTTGCTTGCAGTAATGTACAATCACATATTTTTGTAAAGATATTTTACCAAATGCATCTGGAACATTCTGCTGATACAGGATATCAAGCAAGTCCAGTAAGGTAAATGATGTGACAGCAAAAAAGAAAATAGAATATGTGTCAGAGCAAATGACTGATGCAGCAGCTAATAAAATCTAATAGAAATATAGCTTTTACCAGGGCAAGGTAGCTAGTCTCCCAAAATTAGTATGATTCCAAAAGTATATCCAGTCACTGCACTACACCATTCACAGCATGTATTGAGCCATGATGATGTACTGTGCTAGATTAAGACATTTAGAAGGTTCATAAGGGTTGTTTGGAGTAAGAATAGCTTTTATAAAGTGGTTTATATTATCAGCTGAAATGCTTCTGAGTATGAAACTTTTTCAGTGTTATTATACTTGCAAGATTGTTGGAGAAGAAAATGTCCTCATCAGTTGTTCTTGTTTAAAACTTAACCATACAAGATTACAGGGAGAGAGCTTTTGTTATAGGCACTCCAGATATAATTCTGATTGAATATAATTTTGGAAAAAGCCTTCTCTGTTTTCATTATTGGTGTTCAGAGTGAGAGTCATATTTGGAACCATTGTTTTCTTTACTTTTTGGTCACAATGATTAATCACACAAGACTTGTATCAAACTCACGCACTGAAATTCTCAAAGCCTTTCCAGAATTATGAACACCACTAGACAAAAACAGACCAGATGTGATTTTTTCCCCATTATAAACTTTTTCCACTGAAGAGGTCACCAATACCACTCAACACCCCAGTCTCTTTCAGCTACCAGCAGTGTAGCCAGACATTTTAATGTGAAGATAAACCTCCAGAAAGCCTCAGAACACTGTAAATAAAACACATACAATCTAGATTCATTCAACATCAAATTTCAAGTTGAGCAATGAAAAGCATAATTTTTTTCTATTTTTTTATAACTTCAGACAGTATTTTAGAGTATCTCACCCAATGGAGATTAATAAAGATAAACACTTGAGAAGAACTCTGGTGGTATCTTTTCTTTCTGTTCTGGGGTGAATCAAGGGGAAGCAAATACTTCTGAAAAATAGCACACCTCCAATAAATAAACAAGAAAATTCATGCTCTCAACAGCAAGGGCCTTAATGAGTACTGTCTATACAGAAAAAAAAAAAAAAACAGTCTTACTGTTGAAAACTGGGGCAAAGAAGGTGTAAAATACCTCAAATCCTTTTCCCAATCTTTGGTGACTACATTTCCCCCACCATGTCCAATAAAGAATGGAGTTTATTTTTGCTCCTTCTTTTGCCATTAATGTATTTATAAAACAAATTTTTTTGTTATTATCCTTCACAGAAGTAGCCAGATTAAGTTCTAACTGAGCTTTTGCCTCTCTAATTTTCTTCCTACATGACCTAACAATATCCTTAAATACTTCCCAAGTTTCCTGCCCCTCATTCCAAAAGGGATACAGGAGTTCTATCTCCATCTCCTACTTTTAGAGCAAGGCTTTATAGCTGTAACTAAAAATCTCCAACTGTTTGTCAATATGCCTGGGTCTGAAAGAATAATACCAGTACACGATTTTTTTTCATCCACTGAAAAAAAAAAATCCTCCTAAAAATTTTGTATGAGAAGCTCCATAATTCATAGAGCTGCAAGCAAAATCCTACTTAGAAGAATCCCCCAGTGTCAGTCAATAAGAATTCTACAAGACTAAAGCAAGCAGGATTTGGCACTGAACCTCATGCCAATGTATTGTTTTTCCCTGTTTCACTCTTAAAAATAGTCATGCTAACAAAATCATCATTTTATTACATTTTCAACAAAATTTTCATAAAAAGTTTTAGTAGCTTGGTTTCAGGTAAATAAGACAATGCAGTTCATTATACAAGTACATTTTAGATATCTAATTCCATAAAAATAGCAATAGAATGGAATTTCTCCCTCTCCCTTTTATGTTGCAAATACCTGTGAGTTTCCCTATCCTGAGAAAAAGTGATCTATATCTATAGCAGAATATGAGCTTAAATTTTCTTCCCTTTCTCATTTTGTTTTCTGTTGATTTCTGAATCCGACGTTATTTCTCACTACTTGAGTGAATAAGAAGTTCATTTTAAAAATAAATAAGGTTGAAAAGTCCAACCTAACAGTCATAAATGTTGAATAATTTCATTTAAATGTATGCCTTCATTTTTTACCTCAGAACTGAAAAGGAAAATAGAAACCCTCTGGATTTTCTCACAGACTAGCAAGTATCACAGCTGCTTAGGAACAGTTACATCTTTGAAAATAGTATTTTCCATGCACTTTGTGAACCATTAAAATGATCGAATTCATTTATTTATGAAAGGATTGCTACTCAGAAAACTCAGTCCCTGTGCTGTTTGCAGCACCAGAACACTCAAGATTAACTGAAGTCTCTCTGACAACTGATACTCCATTTAGCTTTTTTCACTAAAATAGCTAGCTCTGCAATCACCCATGCCACACTTAAATAAATCTCCTCCCTGATACCAAAATCTGAGCCTCCAAAATTACATGTCTGGCACTTTAGGAATTATACTTCGAGGCTGTACAACCTATAGGGAATATCAAGTGTGCAGCAATGAGTATGAACAGTCTGGTAGTAGAGGCAGCTAACACCCACTGTTTCTTTTTATAGTAACATATGTGAAAGAAAGAAAAGTAATCCAGGAAAAAAAACAAACAAAAAAAGTTTTTATTTAAAGCTCTAGGCAAAATCTGCTAATACTACAAACAGTGTGAGTTTCTCCCATCCATAAATCGGAGACCAGAAGCTACTTTAATCCTCCTCAGCCATCTCTGTTTGAAGACAGCATCAAATACTAAATGTGTTTATGAGAGCAGAACAAGGTAGGACTCCCTGCTTGGGGATCACACTTGTTTCATTTTAATTAAGGAATACTTCACCCAGGTTCCCCAGGCTAATGCAAGTCTAATTGAAGTCAATACCAAGTCCAATACCTTGCCATATGTGCAGTCTAAATTCACATCCTAAGCTCACCTCAAGCAGATGAGAGTACTGCACATAGGCCTAATAGAGCCTGCAAAGGGACAAGACCAGTTCACATCCCCCTGAGATGACCAACAGCCAGCACCAGCAGCTGCTGGAAACCGAAAATAGAAAGGGAAGATACAGCATCAGGAGGAATCAGGTGTAGTCTGTGAGCTCCATATGCAGTCTTCTCAAAGGAATGGGTAATTCAAATTTTCACCTGGAAGTACAGTGATTCCAGTCTTAAGCCTTCACTTTTCTTTTTCTAGCATCCATTTCACAAAAATTCCAGGTGCCAAAGGCATCCACTGCTGCATCTGGGCTTCTGGACAGGGAGAGGTTAAATCTCGCTAACAAGTAACTACCAAACCCTAATAATTACCAAAGTCCTCCCATTTTAAAGCAAAAAGACACAAGGGAAAGGAGGAATCATAGATTAAGAATGAAAAGCACCAAAAGTTACAGGTTTAGCCCCTCTGTGGATAGTGCCATTTACTGAAAGAAGTCTTTACAGTGCTCCAGGTAGACAGCCAAGAGATAAAGTAATGCAGGTGCAAATCTGCATTGGTTACAAACTGTCAAACCTAGAATCTAATTCCAATTTTGTTGGATTTACTTTGCCCTCCAACCAATTTAAAGTAAAAATTCAAGCAGTCAGGAATGTGACATCTAATCTTCCTTGTGCTGGATGTGCATGTACATCAGCAATGTTGGAGCTATGTCAGTTGTAGAAAACAGCACCACCAGTCAAAGATGACCACAAGCCCATCCCAGACTTGAACAGTGATGAACATAGGGGCTGGAATCCAAAGCATGATCCAGACAAGAAATTTGCAGGAGACCACTGTTTTACTAGCAGTCTGCATCAAACATCTCAAAATTTCTTAAGCAGAAAACAAAGCAGAGCAAGAGGGTTTCTAAATATGAGACATGCTTGTTCTGTCTCATACGTGGCTTTCACAGAAACTGTCACCAAGCTGCCTCAAAGGCCAGGGGAAGGAGCACAGAGGTGATCTGCAGCCCTTTGTGTAGTAACAGCCGAGTACAGACATGCCTTAATCATGCCTGTGTCAATTATGCCAGGGAAACTGGCTGAACTGCACAAAGGGTTATGGCACATCTGCCCTATGCAAGTCTCAGTAGTGGTTCTGAATGTGAAGCTACAGAGGAGCACTTTAAATTCCCCAAGACTTTAGGAGGAGCTGATAACACTTGCCCTTCACAATTCACACCTCAAAACTTCTCAAGACCTCTGTAGTCTATTCACAAGCTAAACATACCCAGGGAACAAACACATAAAATATCAGTCTCTTTTCAGAGATAACAGCCTGGACTGCTTTGATATGAACAGCATAGAGATCAGTTGTGAAGAATATAAAACAGCTGAATTTAACAAGAGCACTCTATTAGAATTTTTTTACTTCTACCTTTTAACCAATGTATCCTCAGCAAATCAAAAAGAAGCAGCAACAGAAAAGAACCACTTAAAATGGAAACAAACACTGTGTACTGCAGATCTGCTATAGAAGGATATTTGATATTAATGCAGACCTATCAAGCTGGTATTACCCAGAGGTATTTGGACTTCAACAGATAATATGAATAAATATAATGACTTATTACAGATCATTGCTAATTTTTATAAAGAAATATTGAACCAGAATTCAGACTCTATATGTAGATACTAGGCATCTAGTAAAGAACAAAAAAACTCCAGGAGTTTCATGTTGAGTAACTGTAAAAACAATCAACCATTCCAAAATCCATAGATTTCTCCTTCACATACAGCTTGCTTCACTCTTGCTTACAGCAAATAATTATGTACCAATGCATACAGCTGCACTCTTAATAGAAAAGTTCCAGAAGCAGAAGAGAATAGAAACAGAAGGAAGAATCACATTTTTCAAACTTTTGTTTCCTTAAAGCCATATTTCAAGCACATATGCAAAACTAGATTCAAATTATATGATCATTTCTTATAAAAAGCTGGAAGCAAGGCCCATCTGAACCCACTCAACATTGCCAACAGCTATTGCTGGATAGGTCACACAATTCACAGGACTTTCCAACACCATTTATAATTTCAGAGGGGAAGAAAACAAAAACATCAAAGTCTCTTGTATTTAGCATATAGACCTTTCTGCCACTTCAAGCTAAAGACCTTTTCAAAAATGCACTGTCAGCAGCACAGCTTTTAAGGGTAGAATGAGGACCTTGAAGTCAGTATCCCACTGTGTATTCTACCACTGTGCTGCCTGTGGAGCGTGAAAAAAAGGGCAAGGATGGTTCCTAAAGTCTCAAACACTCTTACAATGACTTATCCCTTTGAAGACAGAAATGCAGCTAATGTTTTTATAAATAGGAATCTGCTACTTTTTAAAGGAAGCTCACAAAGGACACAAACGCCTCTTGGAATCTCACGTTATTTGAAGGGACATTTTTGGGGCTAGCAGTTCCCTCAGCTTGACCTCTCTTTTTAACTTCACTTCTTTAAAATGTTCACGCAATTTCTCAAATTCTTGCAATGATTCATGACTCCTGTCTCAAAATTAAAACAATTTAAAGTATCACAGATCTATGATAACAACAGAGGGAAGCCTGTCTGTGACAAGCTACAAATCCATCCTTACCCTTCATCTGTTGAAAGGAAAATGTAGAAAATTCCGCTGACAATATATTCATCACTTTGCACCTTTATCAATAGTCATTCATAAAAGCCAATTAAGCAAAACGGAAATAAAACCCAGCAGTCCCAAATGAGTAACTCTAAAACAAGTCAATATGCAGAAGTAATAGAAGACAATATACCCTGTGAAGATAATGACTGTAAATGTAATCTTTCAGCACACCCTAAAAATGAACATTGGAGTGTGAAAGAGTACAAATAAGTAGCATACAAGAGCCTTGCAAGTTTCTTTAAGAAACACTGCAGGAGTAAACAGATCACAGGAACAAAGCCTCAGAAACAATTTCATATTATCATGTACCTCACTGACTGGTGTACAATCATTGCTTAAAAAAAGGCAATAAAATTATTTGGCTAACTGGTTTTCTATTTGAGGGCATAAAATTTGTACAGTAACTTTTTTTTAAATCTTCTGATTTATTTACTGCTTAATTCTCAACACAAGTGTTTACTTAATTCTGGATTTTTCAGTTGCTTTACAGACTCACAACAGGACCATTCCAATCAGCGACCGTGACAAAAGTTTTTCCCATAATTCTACTGTTTTACAAGTCACATTCTGGCAATATTAAAACCCACAACACCTTACTATATTTTAAATGATACAACAGACTTCTCTGCAGAAATATTTCCTTTTATCTAATCGGCAGCAGAACAGAATTTCCTTTTATCTAATCTAGATCAGTTCTCTATACTTCATTTTATCTATGACCATTCCAGTAATAGATAACAGCTAGATAATAAAAAACATCAGAATGGTTCAGTGTAACACACCCAAATCTGGTTTGCCTAGCAATATACAAAGGTTCCTCAATGTGCCATTTGTGGCTGAAATTAAAGACTACAGAACATGTAATGTGCTTTTGGGCAATAGAACTGGAGCCACATGGTATCAACAAATAACATTTGAGAAATCACACTTTTTTATCACTCTAGTTGCTAAGTCCCTACTCCTCCCCATAATTTAGATATGATTATCCTCCTTTCTAATCCTACTTTGTCTATAATAAATGCAGCTAAATTGGCAGTACATATGAATTGAGCTGTATACTCCTGAAGTCAATCATTTTAGTAGATTTTGAGCACTTCCATCTCACTAATGCACAGAAAGGGGGGGAAAAAACAGGTCTATATACATCACCTGTAGCATCATTTTGTTGGAAAAAGAATTGCAACCAAGGGCAATGCTGCCTTGGCTAGAATCTTAAAGGGCAATTAAATTCTGGAATCCACAAACATGATGGCATATTAGCAATAATATCATCCAGCCACACAAGTCCAAAATGAAATATTCTCTTGGGAAAAAGGAAAAATTTTTAAATCCCTCTATTATTCAGCTCTAATTTGAGTACTGGAAATGCAATCTCAAGGAATACTTTTGTGCCAACACAATTTGAACCACTAGAAATCTTGCAGCAAAGCAGAAAGGGGACAAGATTCAGATTTGTCCTTATTCAAGAAGCAATGGCAGCACTCAGAATTCTGAACTCTTATCACTGACTTTCAAGCAGTTATTTGTCTCTGCACTTTTCTGCACTACAGCTATTTTTTGACAGTCTCAAACTGATTGTAGTAGTAGTTCAATATACTCCCAAAGATGAATTTAGTAGTATGGTCGAGTTGTAAATTAATCTAGCTTTACTTTCTGCATGATCTGTAGGCTAATCTAAGGTTAAAACCTGATACAATGTGATTTTAGATGACCAAATCTTTATTACCATTAAGAGCATTCTGAAGAATTAAAGTGAAGACATTTATTTATGATATGTTTTATAAAAACAGCTCTTTTGGGTTTCCAACATCTACTTCTCAGGGTGGACCAACAAAATGTTATTTCTTAAACTACAGAAAGCATGTCAATTAAAAACAAAAAAAGTTGATCCATTAAGGTGACACAAAGAAATTTCAAACAAAATAAGCCTCAATATCTAGTTTGCATCAATAATTCAGTGGTTGTATCATTCATCTTTGAGGGGAGAGACAAATTTGGGCAAGTTTCAATCTTGCAATCAGGCCAGTCATTCCTGACTAGAGCAGGTAGATCTCCCTAATTCTGTTTTAATTAATGAGTAGTAATAAAAAGTATAAAAATACAGTTTCCCAAAATATACATCCCAGAGGGAAGCTCCTTAAGATGAGCAGCTCACTTCCTCCTGGATGAAGTTCATTTTGCCACATCCCTCTCACTCTCATCCCTCCATGTATCATCCCACTGACTGAAGCCAGCTTTGACATGGCTCACAATATTCATGGAGTCAGTTTAGCCCCCTAACACAGCAGAAAACTATCCACACGTTTTTTCCTCTGGGAGAGCATTTCACATTTTTTTATTAGAGTTGATACAAGCTAAAGATAATTTCTCACATTAGCTTTCATTATGTTTAGAGTTGCATCACTCCCTGAAGAGTAACTTAGCAAACAAAACTTATTTATATATTTTGAACACTATTTTCAGCAAAGGATCTATGATATTTTTGCCTCAGTTCTGTTAATTCTGCATATGACCAATCTGTATTGGACTTTAAACACAAAAACTGATCTTATAACACTCCCGAGTATGAACGTTTCATTGATACCAAAAGAATAAGGGAAACCAGAAGTAATCATCACAAAAGTAAGATGGCATGGCCAGACGAGTCCTTTTTCTGTAGGGAAAGGATCAGAGGAGAAAAAGACACCAACAAGGCATTAAGAATGCTGGGACTTCCTTCATCAATGAGTTCTTGAGAGTGGCCACCTTGAGCTTTCAAGGGCCAGAGTCATCAGTCTTAATCAACATCAGTTCAGTGGTATTACATACCACAGCTAAATTGGATAAGCTTTTTTAAAGGACAGACTGTTTAGTACATGCAGTGACAATTACTGACAGGTGAAGAACTAATCTTTGGTCATGTGCACTGTCAACCCAGTAAAGAGTCAAGTTTGAAGTCTGAAACTCCACTGATCTGTCTTGCAAACATGCCTGTCACAGCAATTCCTAATTCCCAACTGACACACAGACTTAGACATATTCAGGTGCAACAGTCAAATGCTGCCTGGCTTTCCTTAGAGGTTTTCCAAGTGCTCACACCACTGGTGTGTGCAGCAGCTCCACAGCAACCCTCCAGCTCCTGCTCTGCCTGCACAAAGCTCTGATGAAAGTACAGGAGCAGCTACAAGTCAGGGCAATAACTCTGCAGCTGGAAAGAAGGCAGCAAACAAAGTATAAAGCTGACAGCGTGAGACTTGATAAGTCTGCATTTATCTATTCCAAACAATCTTTGCAATTATAAGGGAAAGCTCTAGCAACCTCCAGTATGACAACTACTGCTTCACCTGTAATATTCTCAAAGAGTGGCAGTCATGGACAGTGAGGATGTGTAACAATTACATATATACATGCACACCTCTATATATAGGTATTTTAGGTACCTATGAAGAAGATAGCTTTCTATAGCAATTTCTGTATTTGGATTGAAATTGGTGCAACCTTCAAAACTCCCACTGAGCTCAAAAGGCCATGGTCAACCACTGGAGCTTCCTAAAATTCATTCTGCTGGTATTAGATCCCATTAAATCTTCTGACCACATAAGTACAGTGTCTCATTATTCAGCCTCAGTTTTCTGAGGTGCATTATAAACCCTGCAGTACCATTCAGTAACGATTGCAGAGCAGCTGTGGCAGCACACAAATAAAATATGAAAGAAGAAAATATTTTTATTTTCATCTTTATATTAAAGTCAAGTTAACTTGAATACCATTCTGTTTTATAGGTTAATAAAATACAAGAGAAATTAATTACCAGAAAAAATAAATATTTATGATGCAAGCACAATGATGACAACTGAAAAAGCCTTAGTGGAAGTACTTGCCCTAAAGGGTAAGAGATATGCCAACCTAATAACCTCACCAGGGGTTATGAAAAATTTGCACATTGCCTGACAGCCTAAGGTAAAGTCTTATGGTAGCTCTTCAAGTGGATAAAAGGGAAAATGGAATGCAATGCAAAGTGGTACCATTTATCTAAATCAATGGAGACATTTCCTACTGCACTGACCTTCACTGCATCTTGAGGAGCATAAAAAGCATTAAGGAACATTTTAAAAACACCCAAGGGTTTTCTTTATCTAGGTTTTCTCCCTGATCAAATAAACTGGAACTCTTTATTGCAGTTATTTCTCATTTTTCAAGTTAATGTACAGTTCTCTGCAGCATAGCCACCTAAATAATCTCAATGCTTCGTGAGGGCCCTGACAGTCTCTCAGAAATGTCACATTCCTCCCACGACACACACCCCTCAGAGCAATAGCTGTGCAATGTCCCTTTGCACTGACACTGACTGAAATGATCATCCTTATGATAACCAAGGAATGGACTGAAAGGACCAATGTTCAGTATCAGTGCAAGCACTAAAGGCTGGAAAACCACGAGAGTGTGCAAAGTGATGCTGTACATCACTTGTGTATAAAGCTCACTTTATCTTTATCACTGTATGTGCATCTATTCTCTTACTCAAGTGTTGATGAGAAGTAATACTGCTTGACAGGAGGGTTATCTCTTACCCAAAGCAGCAGAGCAAGCTCTTTACTCCTGGCTCTTTGCTCATGAAGACAGATGTAAATCAGGCAGCAGTAATACTGTCCCCTTAACAGACCTTCAGTAAGCCAAACAGAGCAAGTTTTGGAGCCTGTACATCACCTTAGCACAACTGAATAATTCTTTGTTCAATCAATTTACAAAGGTCCATCAGAAAACAGACATGAAATATAAGGATATATTGCATTTAGGATATTTATAGAACTTTAGTCTCTCAACTCTTTGATGTTGATCCACATGAACTAGCTTTTCACACCAGGAGAAAATGGCAAAAGCAAGGTCTGCACACAAATTGTGAAAGCATTTCACCCATAGTGTTCTTTATATCTGTAGGACTTAAAGAGCACTAATAAATAAGCAAGGCTTAAGTAAATAAGACAATGATAAACCCACTTCCCCTTATGGTAACATACAGCACTGAAATAAACTGTGGTTCCTGACTACACGAGCTATATTAATTTCTAAAAATTCTCTTAAACTTCTGCATTCCTTCCAGTAATGCAAAGCCGTATCATTGGGCAATATTTCTAAGAGATGAAACACAGAATAAACACAAGGTTGGATTTATGTAATTTCTTTATCCATGTTCTCTCTTAATTACACCTCGTTGTTGCCATTAAAACATTTTGTTTGCATCTGATTTTGAGTCTTGTCATACTTCCTTTTGCTTTTTTTCCTAAGTTCTCATTTACCTAGTTAAACATGAAGGCCCATTTTATCTGTCCTTTGCCAAATTTCTCAACAAACATGTACTTGGTTTTAAGCAGAAATCTGGTCCAAAATCTCAAAGTAAATTAGCACCTTTCATCTAAGAAATGCAATGAGGTGTGCAAAGCCTTTCATTTAATACCACAAGAGTGACAGTATATCAAAAGTAAATTTTATCAAGTATGGGCTAGTGAATTTCAAGCTCTTTATATTCTTTTCATACATAAATTATCAAACTTACCTGCATGCTCTATAATTTTGAGTTCAAGTCACTTGAACTTATGAGTTTCTGCATACAATTAGTTGTTTCTGCAGTGCAACACTTTGTATTTAAATTTAGTTCTCTCAGTTTTTCTTTACTATTCATTTTGCCTTATTACACTTCCAAAGCATCAGATTTATTTCCAAAAAGTTTAAAAGACATTTTCTTCTTAAAAAGTAAACTTCAGCTAGAAATTACAATCATCACTCAGATCATAAGTTTATTCCATAAAACCTAACAGTATAGAAAAGTGACAGAATAAATGTGTGTCGATAGCATTTATTAAAAACCATTGATCAGAATATTGGAAATACATTTCCTCAAGACTTGTCATGGGGATTCATGTTTTATGTTCAAATCCAACAGCTACTTTTAAAAGTCAGGGTAAAGATCTGTCTGTTTCTTGGAATTCCCTGCATCTAGTCTCTAAATCCAACCCACAGAGGAGTTCCTGGTTTTTATCCTCTCTTCTCCTCAAAATTAATGTGAGGCATATAAAGCACCTGACAGTGGCAATCATTCCACTATATTTAAAATATATGTAGCTAGAACAAATGTGTGAGTGGCTTGGCTGTGTTCCATGGCTGTGCTGCTGTGCTGGAACAGCTCTCCACCTCTGGCACACATTGCATGTTTTAAAGCTGTCTGGTGTAACAGATAAATCTGGGCAATCGCCTGTTCTGTAATGATTTCTCCTGACATTCTCAATTACGTTTTGGAGAGCCTTGAGTACAACATTTCCAGCAGTTCCCTCAACCCGTAGCATAAATTTTCTTAAACTGCAACAGACTGCTGTGCAAGATTTATTTGCTGAGCAGTTAACTCTGGTTACACCATCAAAAGCAGGAAGTGAAATTGCATCAAATTTCACCAGCAGTAATTAATTTTTTATTTTGAAAGGAAATAGTAAGACTTGAGCTACAAACAAAGAATAAATTCACATAATCACAGCACAGAGGCATTTCTTTAAATTTCCTACAAATCAACATGGAGTGCCAGTCATCACATAAGAAGGTCACCATAAATATTATTAGGGATCTTGACAGCATTTTTTGCAAGATGCTAGAAATTAAACAAGTAGGAAGACCGTGCTCTGGAAACATCATCTAAAAACAAGTAAATTTCTATCAACATAAATACTTTTTACATTAAATAGAAACCTGGGTAATTAGGGTGATAGGAACTTAGTGGATTTTAACCCTTCAATTTGAAAGCAGCTCTTAAAAAGCAAAACACAAATGTACAAATACTGTCCTTTTTTTTTCCCACTTAACTAGAAAAATACCCCAAACCACGACTCTTCAGAATGGTTCTCTGTGTTAACTTGAAACACTACATTTCCCAAATGGCTGGTTAAGACAACACCTCTATCCTGGTACCTCTGAAGAGACAGAGAGCTGTATTTCTGCAAGAGACATAAGTGTCCAAATCTCTTCCCACAAGAGTATAAGCAAGAGAAGGAGTATTATAGTTTTTTTAAAAAAATTAAAGTACAAAATTAACTACAAATATACAAGAAACTACATTAAACAGATGATGTTATAGTTTACTCAAAAAGACTGGTGTACACAAACTGACTTTTACAGAGGAAGGAGTAAACAAACACATTATGCTGACCACAAAATATAACTGGAACAAGGGGGAAAAAAGTAACTTTTTATTAAGAAAAATGCCTACCCTAAACACAGTATTTCCACAAAAGATCTTGAAGGGGAAAAAAAAAAAAACCCAACAAATCCACAATGAAAATTACAAAAAAGATTTCTTTTTTAATAGCTGATTTAGTAAGATATTCTAACAAGATATTTTCTAAACTCTTGATCTTTCATTACATTCCAAACTTATAAGGGGAAAATCATTTTCAGTTCCTTAAAAAAAGCAGTCTGAACTAGAAAGCCAGAGGGAGAAAAGGAGAAAACACCAACAACAAAACACACAAGGAAACCATACACCCAAATTAAGGATGTCCTAGTGCCAACATCTCCAATTTAACTCAGTCTGAGCACCTGCGGTGTATTAGAAACAGGGCATACTGCAACAAAGATCAAAGGCTTGGTTTTGAAAGTTCAACCTGAAATACTTTGGCTTTGGTGTTCCCAGCTATAAAGAAAGACAATAGCATCTCCCTCCCCCAAATAAGCTCCAGGATGACACAGGCATCTATCAAGAAGTACTTGCATATCACAGTGATAAGTAAGTTTCTATTACAGAAAAAAAAACACATTTTGCTACACAAAATAAGCATATTGCATTCTATATTTGTACTGAAGGTATTTGTGGACCACCATGGGCCCAGTTTCATTTAAAGCAGTGTCTGTTGCCTCGACTGCAAAGGCAGACAGCCCATCCATGACCAGTGGCTATCTCAAGGAAACAACCTGTAGGTGCACAAGAATCTCAGCAACAAGAGCAGAGTGAGAAAGGCAACTAAAAAAATCACCTGGTAAAGCTTATTTTAGCAGGTGGCTGTAATTAAGCCAAATACACAGAACAGAAGTTCTTATAATCTATGGAGTGTTGACTATACATATCTCCAAAGTGGTGCTCATGAGCAGATTTCTCTGCTTCTTTTTGAAATCTTAGATTGTTTTAACCTTCCTGTACTTAATTGCTTTTCATTGCTCATTTTCCACAGCTCACCCCTGTTTCTCACTTACAAAAACCACTTTATATGCTGTGTTCTTACTCTTGCTTAGCAGCTGCCAAAAACCCTAAATTACTCAGTTTTACCCTCCACCTCTCCCTCAGACTCCTCTCATCTTTCCTGAGAAATATAACTCATATTTAAATTCATTTCTAGGGTTCCAGCAGCTTCTCCAAGTTGTCAGTAATTTTTTTGTTCAAGAACTACATTCCAGCAAATGCAATATCTTACCCAATAGAGAAACTGGTTAGGTACAAGACAGAACATCTGCCAGTCTAGTAGGGAAACCCCATCTGCAGGGGAGGAGATTTTGTCTGCATTGACAATAGCTTGGGTCTTCTAAGACTGAACCAATAAAGGCTATTGTTTCATCATAGGAGTTCAGTGATCTTGCCTAGAGTGTTATTGAGTACTGTGACAAACTGTCCAGCGAGCATGCCCTGAGCTGCAGGAGCAGAGCACTCTCTGCATTCTGCTGACTTGCTCTCTCCAGAAGCAGCAGCTCCTGTCAGTGATTAACAAGAACCTGGTGGAAGCTCAGCACAGCTGGAGGCCAGCAAACTACAAGCTGCAGTGGCAACTGCAGTAAGTGAATTTAAAATTAGAGACTGAAAACTTGAAAAAAAAACAGAAGATGAAGGGAAAGAAGAAAGTTCTAATGCACTGTAGTGGATTAAAAAAATGTTGTAAAACACTTCTACGCCTTTATTTATGGAAATTTCTCCAGGAATCTTTACTCACTCTCTACTAATGAATGTTAACAACCATAATCTCCGTCTTCAATAGCAGCAAATTATGCTTGTTTTCTTTTAATTTGCTCTTTAAAAACACTTACATAAAAATAATTGTAGCACTTCCCCTGGAAAGGTTTGAGTATAGAGGGTAATTGATAGATTTGTCTCAGAAATGAATATGTTGAAATAAATACGTCACTTCAATAATATTGTTTCAATGTTGATTTTTTCCTAGACCATAACCATGGTAACTTTCTGAATAGAGTTATATATTGCTCCACTATTCTTCAGCTTTAGAGAAAAAGAAAAAGCCACTGGAAAAAAAAAACCATAATTTCAGCACAATTGTTTTAAGGTTCAGTGGCTTAAAGGACATAATCAATAATCACATTATATTTCATTTCAGTATATTGCCATTGACAACATGATCATCACATCTGGCATTTAGCCTTTTCTGTTGTCCCACACACAACTAACATTTGTGTGCTACTTGTACATTTTTACAAGAAAAGGTAATTTATCAAAGACTAATCCATAACAATGCCCCCAGCATTGCCCAGATTTCATTGTGGAAGGTTGACATCCTCTGAGATCTTCCAGGAATCATTCCTAAAAGGGTAATAATATAATTCAAGCATGGAATTTTAATCAAGAAAACTAGACATAATATAGTAGCCAAGAAACTCTTAGACTAAGGGACCACATGGAACAGAGCAGAGGTAGTGTTGCCTCCATAGATAGTACATACAGAGCAATATCAAGGCAATGCCATAGACTTTGGCTCACTTTAAAGACCTATGATTGAGGGGGAAAAAGAAAAAAAAAAAACAAAACACTTAATCAGAGGGAAACCAGATGGATGACTTAGATCTTATCTTCACCAAGGCAGAAGATACATAGTCACTTCTTATGATGAAGGACTATAGTTTAAATTAATCACAAGCAATCTGGACAGAAAATCCACCAGAGATTTCTGAAACCAGAAAGCACTTTAATCTAACAGGTAGTTATAACAAAACCCAACAGCTAGAAACTGAAAGCTAGCTAAGCTCAGAAAAAGAGTTGAATGCTTTCAGTAGTGAGAAGGAGTAATCAAACTGCTTTTCCAGGAATGTGCCTCAATCTTTGCATTTCATAGACACTGAAATGGATTTAAATGCTGTAAGTTCATATCATGAGAGAGAAATTCAATACAAAAGCAACTGTTTAAATTGCAAGAGAATATATGCAAAGGGAAGAACAAATAATGCAGAAGGTCACAATGAATTCCTACCAGTTAGACCTATGTACCACACAAACAGTCCCTTTTTATTTAAAAAGCTCTCATACCTTTCTCTCTGCAAACTTTGCATGGGCAGCTCCACCACTACTGATGCCGTTTCTCCTTCTTTCTCTCTTCCTTCTGCAGAACTGACTTACTCCTTCCTATCCCTAGCACAACCTCCTGACCCTGTCTCTCATACAATATCTCGCTCTTACACAGGCACCTGACTCCTCACGGCACAGCCAGCAGACTCCAGCTGCCTCTAATCCAGCTATCCCACTCTTTAATAGCCACCCTGACTGGACAGAGCTGTGCACAGTTAAGGGACAAGGCTGTTCCCACTCCTTGCTAATTAGCACAGCTGCAATTTATCAGGGTCAAGATTGCCTTCAGCACCAGCTCCCTTCTCTGATAATCGTTCTTCCACACCATCCCTGAAAGTGTTCAGGGCCAGGTTATGCAGGACACCTGGATCTAGTGGGAGGTGTCCCTGCCCAAGGCAGGGGAGCTGGAACTGGATGGGGTGTGAGGTCCCCTCCCACCCAACTATTCTGTGACTCTGTGGTAGCAAAACTAGAAAGCTGCAGAACATTCCTTAGTCAGCTAGAGTGCTATTAAGTGCAGTGAATACAGTAATTACAATTTCTTATGAACTTAAGATTGGAAACTGCTGTGAAGCCTACATTGCATTATTTTCAGCTGTCTTTGCCTATTGATTATGGCTGTCCAAATTAAATTGTTCCACACCCATGACAACGTCTGAGATTTCTCTGGGCAGAGGGATTGCCCATGTGTGGCAATGTTAAACGTCATTTCCAGTCCCTTAGGGCAATCTTCCTCTGACAGAAAAAATACCATTTACTCCTATCAAATCAATTGGCCTAATTTTAATTTCAGAACCTGTAAGGTTTAACTGTGTGTGTGTATTGAAGCTCGAAATGACAGTGGATAGAATGAAAATATCAAAGCCAGGCTCTTCCCATCTGTTTTAAACTGCTGACCTGAAGTTTGTAAACTACTTCATATTTGCTAATATTCTCACAGAAGACCAAATTCAAATACTACAGTTCTTAGGTATTCCAAATGTCACTGATCAGTTAGCTGCATTTAAATAAAATACTGTAAATCACACTCATATAAACTCATAATCTTGAATCCTAATTTTCAATTCAACACAAAACAAAAATCAAACTGATTTTTATTCTTAAATGCCAGAGAACTAGCTTTGTTTGTTTACCAGGAGGATACTGGGATTTTCCATTTCCAAAAAATGAAAATCCTTCAAAAAGCCCATCAATGCAGAAGACAGAAATGACACCTTGGAAGCCCTGTACCAACCCAGTGACTGTGTTGCTTTGTACAAAAGGTTGCATTTTTGTATTCCTTTTCCATCCTTCAAAAATGCAGAAGGAACTAGAGATTCCAGACTGCACCCAGCCAGGCATTCCTGTCCTGATCTCCTCAGCCATGCTGGAGGACTTCCAGGAAGTAGGAATGGAGAGGCATATATCTCAGAAGCACAGCAGTCATCTTTTACAGCTTGGGCTTATGCACACCACTGCCAGACATAATAAATCCAGATAAAATAGAGTCCAAAATAACCCACATTAAGAACTGTTCATTGAACTAATATAATCTACACCATGGCCAATGAGTGTGGAAGGCTATTAAGCATGAAGTCCACGACTGCCTTGTTGAGTGCCTGCAAGCTCTCGGATGAATGGAAGTAGGGCTCAATTTTTCTGCAAGATTTTAACATCAAATTGCCTGCTATTGGATTTTGAATGCTCTGGACTCTTTATGTTTATGAATTTTTTATAAATGTTACTTAATATGCAAGTGCTATGAGATTATACATTAGCTGGAGAAACAGCATGATTTCTTACGGATATGAGCAATTTTCCTATACTCAGATAAACTGAAATATAGAGCCAGTCTTTTACCATATGGCTTACCCTCAGTCCTCATGTAACACAGATCTTTCTGCCCAGCAAAATTACATGTTTTCACCAACACCATCCCATCCATCCTGACATTTTCCCAATCACAGAAGCACGGTAGAGTTGGAAGAGACCTCTGAAGGTCATCAGGCTCAAACCCCTGCAATAAGCTGGGACACCCTCCCCTAGATCAGGTGCCTCAGAGCAAGTGTTGCTGTCCAACCAAACATGTGATGTCTCCCAGGATAAGGGCCTTCTGCATGGGTATAATTATCTTCTCTGTTCCCCTTGTGCTCTGCTCTGTACTTGCTATTCTGGCCACCACACAGCACACTTGTCAGTTCTTCATGTCTATCAGACTTAAATTTCACTGTGACAGGATACTAACAAATATAATTCTCCTTGTTTTGAATCTATCATGCCTTCAAATAATGTAGAATGAAGATGACTGATGCAGCACTATCAGAGCCAAAAAAACCCAAAAACAAAGGTGGAGAGAAAATAAGTCTTAAGAATACAAAAAAAATAAACACTAAACCTAAGGATGAACAGAAACTTACATGAAGAAATAGCAGAAAACAAAGGATATACACCCAAATTTCAACCTCCCAATACAGCCCTTCCAAAGAGAATAAAAAAGTAAATGCCTTGATTGAAAATTTTCCATTCTGCTTTGTGCTCTGGATGACCCACATATCTTCCAAGGAGCAGAGGAAAACACAGTGTAGAGAATCTCGCATTAGTTTCAGCAGAAGGTTAAAGGTCTTTGGCCTTTGTAGCAGAACATGCTGCAAAGCAGCCAGGATAATTATGGAGGAGGGAAGGGAGTAAAGAGTCCTCCTTTCTAGGTCACTGAAGGATGCAGTATCCCCAGGGCAGAGATAGATTTTGCAGGCACGTGAGTAGAAAAGAACAGTGTTTGCAAAGAGGTAGATCCTGCAATCCACCTAATCCATGTCTGCCATATTCCTTTGAACATAAACACAGAGGGTAGCTGCCCTGAGGGTGATACACACAGTGATACACATGGTGACATATACAGGAAATGCTGATTTTGGTGCCAAGGAGGTTCTGCAACATCAGGTAATGACAGCTGAATTTAGGCAGCACTTTTTTGGCATGTGTGGTCCTCATTGAAAATGCCCATTGAAATTTAGTGCTAGCAAAAATTCAAAAGAAATTAATTAAATTAATTAAATGAGCAGGCAGAACCTGCATGTATGCACTGGACAGGTAATAAACATTGCTATTTTAAAATTATTGTTAAAGTTATTGAGTCAAATCTATATAAAATAATAATTAAAACTCACTCCTTGCATGATTCATCTACAACTTGCTCTCTCTAGAGAGAGTGATAAGCATTCTGCAAAATGAGTATTTCTACACTTTGATATCTTCTCTGTCTCTACATCTTTCCGTAAAGCCATACTATTTCTAAGAATGGTTGGTTTTGGATATCACTTCCTAGCATTTAGAAGAATCCTTCTCCTATGAAGCTTTGCCATGTATTGCTGTACTTAATCCTTTTCTTTCTCCCTTCTCATGCTTTTGCATAGCCATAATAGGCACTCAAAACAATGAAGCTATAATCTATAATCAACAGCTTCCAGGGCGTTGCTGTACTTTGCTCTTAGAATATAAATAAAATTATATAGCCAAGGAAAAAAATAAATATTACCCAATAGTTGCAATTTTTGGTCATTTTTATGCAGGATTTCTCTTTCAGATGGAAGAACAAACACCTCTTTCCTTTTCCCTAAGCTGCCTCCTGTAACAACTTATCCTCCTTAAGAGATCTCACTACCCACATCAAAGAAAGTGGCTACTCTGCCTAGTCAGATGGCATTTCCATTCTTGCCCAAATTGAATCCTTCATTTTCTTCAGGGTTATAGAAATCTAAAGATCTGGGGAGTGTTCAGGGAAACTGCCTGAAAATATCATGCTGTGTCAAAAATAGTCTGAATCAGTTGCTGGCATTGTCTCTGAAGGTCCCACCATCCTCTTAAGCAGCTGATAAGAAAGTGCAGTTTTGTTATGTCTGACATGTGCCAGACTGGGAGTATCATTCCAAGACACTGGGCATTCAGAGGTATTTAACAACACCAAAATGAAAATAAACTTCATCAAGAATATGCACCTCTTTCAGTGTACTACAGCAGCTCCCATTAAGAGGTGATTTTGGCTCCTCCAAAAGCCAAGCCAGGCAGCTTATGCTCTGTCTCTGTCACCTTTGTGTCCTTGAAATTGCAAGAATGGCATGTTATGATTGATCTATCTCTTGTTACTACTGCTCTGAACAAACCATTCTTGTTTCCACGATCTGGGAATATCAACTGACCTTTCTAATAATTCATTTTTTTTAAATTTCAAGCTTTATGCTGGGCTTTTCATTAGTAACCTGGATGCCAGCAGCCTTACAAAGGCGAGAAAATTTGTGTTGTGATCTATTTCTCACATAGGTTGTTCTTATTGACCTCACTGGAAAATACTAATATTACCAGAATTTCATAGCAAATAAAACACTGATTTTACCAGCAGAGTCAAAAGAACTTGTGGTACAGCAGAATTCAAGAGTAATATTTGTATCCAAAAGCAACAAAAAAACATTGTGGTGGCTACAGGTCAACTTTTGCTGTTACATACTTGCTTCCTGTCACTGAATAAAGATGGAGATATTTAGGCTGGTTTGTTTCCTCAAAAAAGTTTAAAAAAGCACCAAAAAAATCAACATTTTTTATAACATTAGGAAAGTTAGAGAAACTAAACAAGCTTGAGAGGTTTTACTATTTCTGAATTGGACAGCAGGATTAAAAATTAGATTTTCCCTGATTTTTTAAAGAAATTGAAGCTCAGATACATGGTTAAATACTGAGTGTCTAGTAATACCTATCTAAAAGTGAATTGAGAGGAATTTTGTTTGGCTTTTGGTATGAAAAGTAACAAGAGGATAGTGGCATAAGGAGATGCCACTCATCCAGAAAGTTTTAAATGAGCTGCTTTCCTCTGATAGATGAAGCTTCCAAAATCCAAATGACAATTCTTCCTCGCAAAACTATTCACCAAATGTGACTACAAGTATAAAAATTGCTCATGGTAGGGATAATATGTGGCCAAAGTATGATCTTGTCTTTGAATTTTTTTTCCCAGTTTTGAAATGACTCTATGATAATCTGAACTAACTCCAAATGACTGGATCATCTTTCTCCAGTTCCTCAGGTACATGCCAAAAATCATTGTTTCATGGTGCTCACACATTTGATGGCAGATGAGATCACTCTATAGCTGATCTGTTAAAAGCTATGTAACTCCCTTTGAGTTCCTCCAGTATTCCTACAGGGTTGCTGTTTCTCTGGTTTTCCTCCCTTAAAAACTCCAATTGCATTCTCCAGCACAATCCTTAATCTTTTCATTTCTACAATTAAAATGGGAAGCAAAATAGATCTACATAATCATGGCTATTTAAAGCTTGTCAATCTCTCTCACATAAACTTAATTTTTCTGTATGCAGTTCACTTTAATGGAACATTATCTATCAAACCATAGCTTTACAGTACTTTTTTTTTAATTCCCTTTTTAAAGGAACTTGGGAATTCAACTTTTTTTTTGTTTTAATTACATCTAAAATTTTCATCCATCATTCATCATCACCTCAGTCTGTTTTTCTTTTATGAAAAGTGATTGCATAAAAGAATTGCAACAATACAATCCCGCAGGCTTGAATTTTACTTGCATAGAATTATTGATAAGAACAGTGTAACATGTCCTTCTGATAAAACATGTTTTTTCAGAACGTGTGCTTATTCATTTATTAGTAATGATAAAAACAGCCAGGAGCTGTATTTTTTATGCCTCTGTGTAAAGAACGAACTGCCTCAAGGCTAAACATCTCCTACAAAATGTCTTCCCCTCTGGAAAGTGGCAACATCTTTATGCTAATGATTAAAAATATTCCCTGGATCTATTTTTGAATTTATTTGAAGAAAAACCTTTTTGTCCCCATTTTTCTTTGCACATTATCATACTTCATTCATAAAGAAAATCCCTGTAATAAATCAAGTGTGTTATAAATCACATCACTGTGAAACATTTCAGCATTAACTCCTACAATGTCTAAGGAATATGCCATTATATAAGGTAAAATGTGTCAAAGTTTCATATATAATGGCAGGATGGAAAATGGACCCAAAGAATTACAGGTTTTCAGCCATTCTTTGAACTGTTGCCTTTAACAAATCCAAACAGAGGAGGAAAATCAATCTTTTGTCAAACATATAATGTGAATTCCTACCTAATCTCTCCAATTTGTGTACCCAGCAGCCTAGAGTTCTCCCACATCAGAGTAACAGATTATACTGGTTTACATATTCATCAGAATTTGTTTTATTTTTAAATAATAGTTTTTATAACAAGTTCTAAGAAATTTACCACAAAACCCATCTGCTTAGAGAGGAAAGTATCAGTTACCAGAGGCCATTTTCTCTATCACAACCTGATAGCTCTAAAGAGAAAAGACATCTGTAATGCAGAGCCAAAGGAATCACCACACCTTCTTGCACCCTGCCAGGGTGGTGAATGAGTGCTCTGGCTAACTGTTAAAACCAAGGATTATATCATATATTCCACAAAATATTAATTAAAAACTTAATTCTTGATAAGGCTGTTGGCCAGTTCCTAAGCAGACTCAACCTCAGCACAATAAGGGCTTCTCCAAGCCATCACGTAAATCAACAGAAAATCATTTCCTTGTAGGAATGTTTAGAACCACTGTTACATACTACAGAATATAAACATATATTCTGCTGGTATCAAAACTCATTAGACAAACAAAGACCAGAGCCAAACCAGTCAGTCCTAATGTATCAGCATTCTCCAGCAGAGCTCTGTCTTGCCTGGAAGTTTCTGATCAGCTCTAATTGTACTTATCAGCTTTGCAAAGGCCTTTTGAGAGTTGCAGAAGAAGAACAGAATACTAGATCTGTTATTGTTATTCAACCCTATCGACCTTTTCTCTGCAGGCTGTGAGAAAAAGAAGGAAGAAGGATAGTTTACCTATTAATAACACTATAGATTCATATACCTAGGGAAGAACTGAATTTAACTATGGCCTCAAATACTGCAACTATCATCCAAATTCGAGAAAGTGGAGAAGCAAAACGATCCAATGATTAATTTGCCAATAAGCTGAAAGTTTTAAGACTTCCCACTCTACTATGGGATCTGTGCATGACTGTTCAGCTCACTGCACTACAGAAGTCCCATGGCATGGAGACACAGAGGGTCTGGAAGCTGGTAACTCTCCCAGAGGTGGTGCTTTGTGGCCTGAGCAGCTCAGCCAGCTGTGCTGCACTACCAGCAGCAGAACTGACTCTGCTGTTTGGCACCCACAGCATGAGCAGGCAGTCCTAGCCTCTTTCCACAAATAACCAGCACCAGTTTTTTGCTAATATTTACATTAGAAGAGATATATATTAAAATCATGCTCTATTCTCACTTCATATAGTAAGGAGAGCATAACAGTTTTCTCATCATTTGTCAATGCACATTTAAAAGCTGTCCTGCTTCTTAGCTTATCATCTTGAATGTCACAGGAGTTATGCTTCTGCCACCATTATGATCTGTTAATAAAAGGTTTACTGCAGGGAAGATGGAAGTATTCCTAACTTACAACATCTGTCACTTCAAAGAGTCAAGGACAAAAATACTGTCAGCAAATTTATTCTTGCAAACACTGGTACAGAGACTCTAAACTACAGTAGCCTTTAAAAACAAAAATAATTGTAAGCATCTACTTATTCCCTAGGATGGATATTTCTTCTATACTCTTTGTTCTGTGCAATAAACTAAATCTGTTTCATTATTTACCTATTTAGTAGGCCAAATATTATAATTTCAAACAAACCAGAACAATAAGTTCACTGCTTATTTACAAAATTTCTGTTCTATGGGACAAACCTGGCTGTGTTTTGATATCTAAATATACATTCTAAGAATACTGCATTATTTATTGCTAAAAGAGAAAGAAATTCAGGTAACAGTATTAATTTTAAACAGACAGGTTTTATTTACTGTTGTTTTGTACATTCTGCACACCCTAGCACTATCTAACATCTTCCAAGAACATATTTTTCTTAGACTTGATGGAATTATACTCTCTTAGTGTTTTCATCTCCTGGGACACTAAACATAAGCCAACAACTCAGCCTGAACTGCTGAAGTTGAATATTACCTGAAGTGATGTGCTGTCTAAAGCTTGGCAGGAGCTACCATTTAGAAGTTTTTAAGTCTGATATCTTGGCCAAATTCCAATAAGGTCAGTAATCACCCAGCATTCAAAAACCTGCTTGTAATGATACAGAAACAAGGTAGATTCATGAATATTTCAGAGAATTTGGGCTTAGCTTGAGACCAGATTTCCAGATCTCCTCACTCCAGTTTCATTTCAAGAACACAGAGTGTGTAGGAGTTTTCCACTAATACCACCAGGGTTTGCCTTTGAGACAAGGAAGATGAGCATGTTGATCCTCCACCAAGAGCATGAGGAAAGTACATCAGACCTCTGGGGTAATTCTGGGGACATGCTTTAATTTTGTCCAAAAGCTGTGTTTCTCAACTCCTCCTGCTTTCCAGTTACCTGCTGCAAAACTAGAACCTCTGGAGATGTTAAAAGAAGAATGATAAATGAAGATACATTTCATTATAGGGCAACCCAAAAGTGAAGTACTCACTTTGCAACATGACATCTACAAAACTGCAGTCTTAAATATTGATTTTGTATTCATTGTCATTGACAGAAGCAATTATATTTTTGCTGAATGTAATAAATATGACTTTAAACAGAATAAGGCCCTTTCAGCAAGAAATTTTCCATATATCTGTTTATAAGCCTAAAATTAAAGCTGCTAAAACTGAAAAGAGAAAAAAATAACCAAGGGGGTTTTCAAAAATTTAAAACTCTATCATGCATAAATGGAGCTCATCAGCAAAAGTAATTTCCCTGCAGAAAACACTCCATCTTTTGTTTTATGTAAGTTAGCAACATGAATATTTCATTCCTAGTGAAACTGCCGTTACCCTTTTGCATTTCATAGCTATGCTTGGTGTCTCAGATACATAAGCTTTTTTTTTTTTCTCACTTTGCTGTTCAAGTCTACTGCAATTACAGGTTTTGCTGTATCTCAGTAGATAATAGAGTTTGGAATCTGATATTAGCAGCAACTACATCCTTTGTCCCTAACATTCCCTCTAGAAAGTAGATGGGAAGAAAGGAACATAAAGGACAAATGACTGCACAGAGAATAATTATCCTCAAGATACCAATCATCATTTGGAAAGCAAGTAGTTTAGGTTTTTCCTCAAAACTACTGTCAACTTTGGCAAAAATTTACAATTAAACAAAAGGTAGTAAAAACACCTACACTGCATCTCCACATTAAAACAATGGCCTAAATGAAAACTGAAATTAATTTAGTGGTGAGATGTATTTCAACTCCAGAACACGAATAATGAAAAGAATCAGTACAGTGGGTAACATTGTATTGCTGACAGCTCTAGCACAAAACTGTGACCAAAATAAGTTGCACAAGAATACAGACCCTATACAAGCTTGCATTTTAAATCAGTTTAATCTCAAGAAGGTTAAAAGTAAGCTTTTCGATCAAGATGAAAAGGTGAAGATAGACCTGAAGATTTGACCTACATGTAGCTCCATTACCATTGCAAATTCTCTTCTTTGAGAGCAATTTTAGTCTTAATTTTGTTACTTGGCACATAAGAGTCTGAGTGTCTGATTTTCTCATTTAAGGTTGTTGAGGTTTTTTCAGTCACTCTAGAGGATTTTTTTTCAAGATTGCACATATCTGGAAAACAGTTGTATCATGTATCAGATCTTCCATCTAAACAGGAATATACTTTCTTCTTTAAATGCAGCAGACTTTTTGAAATGTGGGGAGTGAGCAGGCCTGGCTACTGAGGCAAAATGGTCGAGGGTGACCAAAACTGAATCAGGCTGCAAGGCAGACCACTATTCAAAAGACCACACAGGAAGAGTCTACAAGATAAAATCACTCTACAATGGTAATACCATAAGCCAGCAACCAAAAGATTTTGCCACTTTAGTTAAAAGATCAGGGAGAGATTCATGCTCCAGAACACCTGTGTTTAATCATGCACAGAGGAAAAAAAAGCCATTGTCCAACAAAAGCCATCTGGGAACAAGAAGCATTGTGTGCAAAACATAGTTTTCAAAATTGTTTATTCTGAGCATGAAAGTATTTGCATGGAAAGGACTCACAATAAAGGCATCAGGACAAGAGGACCCCATGCTTAGAAAGCTTTAAAACTGTCTCAAAGACATGCATCATTGTTTGTGCCTTGTCCCACAGTGCAAGATCTACAAAGGTAACAAATCTGTCATTTGTGATTTCTGGTAAAAAAGAACTGTAAAAAATCACCTTTTAACAAAATCAGCAGTGTAAAAGGGAGAGTTAATCAATGTATGAGGTGGAAGATTTACTATCTGAGTTGGGTGGGAGAATGCATGACATAAAAGAGAATTTATTTTGGTATTCAAAGTTTAATTATTGCAGAATTAAAAACTGAGTTAGTACAACTGCTCACTTTCAGAGTAGTTCACATGCAAATTATTACCCATCCCTGTGAATCCTGCTCAGCATTAGGAAATTGCTGATCCTATAACCACCATCTTTGGTGTGGTGATCAACAGGTCTGAGCTACTCTGTAAATCACTGCTACATTTTTACTTTAATTTGTTAAAGAAATTTATTTCATACTTGTTTTTTTTTTCACCTTATGAGGTCCTAAATAATTTGGATAAAAATATGCTGAGTTGTATCTCAAATGGTTTTCCATATGGACCTAAAATCACTACAGATATTGAGGGTATTAGATAGTAAACCTCCTATTCCTTTAGCTTTCCCTCTCTTCATCTACTCCAATTTGTCTTTAATTATTTTGGTGTCCTTAACCTCACTAGTGGTCATAGGGTTTGAGAAATTACTGCATTAGAAAGGGTAATAGTGCCATATAAATACCTAATCACCCATCATTAGGAATTTTCAAAAGACAGTTGGCAAGAAGGGAACACCAGAAAACAGTTGCCTCGCCCTCTATAGAAAGTTTTTATATAACTTACTGATCCTGGGAGAGGTCCCTTCTATGAAAGATGCTGAAGATATTCCAGAATATAAATACTGAATGATGACCACAAAAGTTAGTTGATGACATTTATAAATTAATTAACAAATGTCATGTAGAACAAGATGTTGGAATTCCTGTAGATAGCCCGAACTTTGCAGGTCTGCAGGGTCTTCTGTATTTCAAAAATCACCAAGTCTTTTAGGTCAACTGTCTTCCCACTCCCAGAAGAAGCTGAACTGAGACTACAAATCTAATTTTCTAATTGCAAATGGAGTGGGGTTTTGTTGTTGTTGTTGTTGTTTTGGTTTTTTTTTAGTTTGATGTTTGCTTGTTTGGTTTTTTTAATATTAGAAAGTATCTCTTTTCAACCTGAAACCCTAGAGAAATAAACAGCCAAAACTCATTCCTGCCTGAAGTTGCTGTATTACCTTGATTTTAAGACAACTCTGTATATAAGACAAATTATCAGTGAACATATGCTCTTGCACAGTAGTGCTTTTGGAGAGAGATGATTTTCTAGTTCCTTTATACTCTGATTTCTGTCTTTGACTGTCAATTAAGAATGCAGCCCTAAATCTGTGCTATTTCCTGTATTTTAACGCAAAACATAAGAAAAAATAATGGCATAACTCACAAACAGAGTTTTGTGCTAATACTCAAATCTGTCAGTGAAAGCAACAGAGTCTAACTTGTTTCAAAGTGGGTACTCAACTTGTTCATTAAACCGTATTTCAAAAAACAGCAGAATTTTATTGTCAGGCTCATGTTGCTTTATCCTCTTTACCTTTTATGGCATCACATTTAACAACAAATATTTTACACAATAATTTAACTGTGTTTTTCAGGATGTAGACTCAGATAGAAGCTAATGCAAGGAAATTATTTTCCTAAGGAGTTGGATTGTTTCCTAATTGTTTATTATATATGTATTCTCTTGCCAGAAATCAAGATTTAAAATTCCATCTTCTTCAACACTTTAATGTTGTTTGGATCTCTGAAGCATTTATATTTAATTTCACAGCAGTGTTACAATTCAAGTGCTATATTTTAATGTCTGCAGCAGCCAATTGTTGATTTATTTTCTTTCAGGCAAAATGCAAATAAATTCTTAAGAGGTTTGCTCACAACCCTTGTGTTTGAGTTAATACATTTGCAGTGAATAAATTAAAAGAAGTTCAAATATGACTTTTTAAGGCCCTCTTGAATTTAAAAACTCCATCTAGTTAAAAAAAAAAAACAAAAACAAAACCAAAAGATTATTCAGAACTTTTATTATGAGAAGTAACTGGAAAATTCACATGAACTTGGGTAATTTTCAGTATAGATTTATGCCAGCCACAAATTCCAAGGGTTTGGAAATGAGCAGATCTAGGCACCCAGCACCAGAGCTCTGCCCTAGAAATCCATCTTTGGCTGTGAAGACATTCCCATGAACTATATTTTCAAATTACCTCCAAGCTAACTGCCCCATGGAGCAGTCCAGGGAGGAGGAGCAGATGCTGCCTTTGGCAGAGCATTCACCTTCCTGCTTAAAATCTTTCAAAATCATCCCTCCTCCATTTGCTGTGGTCAGAGGCTGCTATGACTAAAGCACAAAAGCTTGGGTTGGTGGGCTTCAGAGACAGAGGAATTAGCAGCAAAGAGAGGGACCAACCAGAGCAGGTCCTCCTGGGCTCAGGAGAACAAATTTCTTCACTGCAGACTCCAGATTCATGGCTCCCTACATATCTAAGACTAACCTACACTGGAAGAAATCCCCAAAAAATGGAAAAACCCTACCTTTTAAGGAGTTCCCAAGCAGATCAGCTTCAGGATTGGGCTACAGATTGTAAAGATGGGCCAGGTTTAACAAGTTAGAACAATCTCTTAGGGTTAGTTTCCATCAGAAGTAACAGCTAAGGAGGACATTTGTTGGTTTTTTTTTAAAGCATAGATGTATGCAAAAAATAATCTTGGAGGAGTGAGAGAGTCTAAAGCAATTTTTCAAATATATTTGCAATAACACTTATTTTCCAATCAAAAATGCTTTGCCAAATCATCAGGATTTATTAGGATGAGTTTGGTCTTTCAAACAAAGCATGGAACTGGAAGTTGGAAGGTTTGGGTTTTCTGACATATCTCTCTCTCCTAAACATAGCAAGAAAATTTATCTAACTTTTAAGAATATCAGCTCATTTTTTTTAATGGTGTCTTGTGAGGTGATTTAATTTTTATAAGATTCCCTAACACCCAAGAGCACCATGCTTCACAGAAAGATATTTTTAAAACCTAGCCAATACATCTGAAAATTACCTACATCAGAAATATTTCAAATCTTTTTTTCTGCACTATCTGCAGCTCTAACACAACAACAAACCTACAAGAACACTTGAAGAGCAACTCTGGTCTTATTGAAATCAATTGAAAGAAATGGGATGAAGTCCTAAAGTAACAATGCTGTGATGAACAGCAGGTACTGCAGATATAAGAAGTTTTCAGATTTCAAATAATCTCGAATCAAATTGATCCCTAGTACATTTCTTTCTAGTTTAAAAAGTCTGTTAACACTGCCTAGAGGGCTAAAACTTGTCTTCAGATTTGCATTTACTCAATCAGTTTTCATTTAATTTTTAAACTCATTTGATTTATGAAAATTTGTTAGTGTTTTTCCATATATTTTTCATCCAAGAAAACTCCTTCTTTTTATACAAATTGTTTCCTATTTGGAAATGTAACCATCTTTATTAAAAAAAAAGGATAGATTCATGTTTGAGGCATAGCCTGAAAAATTGTTACTTCTTAGAGAAGGAGCAAAGATTATTACAGAAGTTATGCAAATAATTAGTTTGATTTTTTTTTAAGTGAAAGGCATTATTATTTTGAATAACAGATTTTATAATGAGGTCAAGAATTAAATCCTCTGAAATTCATGCCAGATGGTTGTTAATTTCATAATTTGCACCTTCTATTTTCATGAACATTGAAATGTACTCTGAAAATCAAATTACACTTTGGAGTTTACTGACCGAAAGAATTGTATAGAAAAAAATACAGATTCTCGTATCCTTGCTAGAATAGACTAAATTAGAGTTTGTACCTGGGCAAAGGTAATTCATTTACAAGTGAATAATCACAAATCATGGATGAATGCTTCCATATTTTTGCTTAACTCCTCCTTTGATCTTTATTATAAATGAGAAAATACCTTAATAATTCTTTAATGATACTTATTTTGACAAATGAATACGTATGGACAAATGACATTTCAGTAAGTTAGTATTACTAGATTCTCTCTTTTCATTTTGTGCATTGCAATATGCAGTATGAAAGCTGAGAATTGTTAAGGCAGACAAAATTCAAAGCAGAAAATATTCACAGTAAAATAAGTTCCACCAAGAAAAAAAGAAAGTGACAGGAGAGATATCAAGAACTGAGGAAAGGATTTTACATTTTGCTCATATTCCTTTTATCTATAAACTATTGCTAGTGAAATATAAAATATCAGTACTATAAAATGCCTATCTAATGTAGTACCTTGTGTAGTAACCTCCAACATTTCTGGATCAAGTCCCTGGGCAGCCCAGGACATCCAACTATCATATTTTTTAAAATGTCATCTCCAGCCTACCAAGATCAGTGATACAGGGGGAATACCTCTCTTCTGAAACCAAATACCAGCATTCAAGAGACACTAGACCTGACATTAAATGAAGAAACAGCAGCTTTGCTTCAAGCAACTTGTTATCTTTCTGTATCTGAATTATAATGCTGTAACTAGTAAAGCTTCTGGGTAGAAAAGTGGTCACAGCAAATCCAGTCTGCAAAAACTGGATTGATCACAAATTAAGAAGAAATTTAGTAAAAACTGGGAACTAATGAGAAAAACACACATTCTGCAAACTTTCATCTGGGTTCAAAAGGAATCACAAATCTGCATCATCAGAATGATCTCAAATGTCAACAGCAACCTTTTCCTTTCATCTGCCTAAATTGCAGGAGAAATGTCTCACTTAATTTGTACTTTGATACAGAGGCTCAGAAGTCACTGAGAGTTGAGCACACATTTAGTTATAACAAGGTAAAACTAACTCCTCCATCTCTATCCATATTCTCCTTTTTCTTCTTTTACAGAAGAATTATTGACAAGGATTACCTCTTCCTTGGTGTATATTGTAGTAATCATACTAGGAATCCAATCCTAACTGTAAAACTCTCACCTTTCAAAATTTCAGCCAAAACTTCCTTCTATCCTTATCAACCAAATGATATCACACTGTTGAATCCTAGACAAGTGACAGAGGTGACATTTCAATGACACGGGTGTCTTTACTTTTTTATAAGCTAATATAGGAAGATTTAGCTGTTGTTCAGAAGACAGAACATCTGGGAACATGGACCAAGTTACAAGTATTTACAGCTTTTGTCTTTCATAATCACCTTCACAATCAGAAGGCTCCAATTTTGAAATTGCTCTGACATCCTTTTGTTTCAATTCTTTATTGTGAAATGCACTCCAAAGATTCCCAGTGACATTATTCACCAACATCTTGACATGATGTAACCATGATGGGTTTGTATCACTGACATCTCTGAAGACTTGGAGGAGCATTTCATCCGACATTGAAGCATCATGTCTGTGAATTCACAGTGACATGCAGAAGAGAAGGTTGTGATAAAGAAAAAAAAAACACAAAAAAAGGCAAAAAACAGACTGCTGGAGTGATTAGGAAATTTTCAGTACTATAAAATGGTTTTTTTTAACCCTAACTATTTCCATGCATTTTAATTAATGCAGAAAAACCTTATCTATGTCATGGACTAGACAAATAAACTACACAGAAAGTATGCAAAACTGAAACTCCACTACATGTACATCTTTTATCAATTTGAATTGTGCAAGAAGATTTCCAACACTGTGGAGCTTGGCCATCTCAGAATGGGAGTTCTAAAAGGCAGCAATGATAAAAACATGTTGCAGATACATGAACAGAAGTGCCAGAGACAAACACACTTGAAAGATGTTGCAGTGCTTGTTTTTATTTAGACTGGAAAGTCTTCCTCTTTTAATAATCTAAATTATGATTTATTATAACTATTAGGATCAAATATTTTTAAAGCCCTAACCTGCATATTCCAGTCAAACATGGGCTTAGAATTAGGTTTTTTTCTTTTAAAACTAAGTGAGGGTGACACTTTTCCTCTTAGAATGACAATGGGAAAGGCCAAAATTTTTGACTCTAACTTTATTTACAAAATTCACCCAGGATATAGGGAAATCCTGCTAAAGCTTCCTCCTCTCTCTGAAACACATCCAGGTGGCAGCTGAGGGCATTTTTCAGGCAAAATCAAGTTAAAGCAGTTAACCCCACATCCTGGTGAGTTGTCCCCAAGCACAAGGTTTAGGATTAACAAGATGGGGAAAAGGGATGGCAAAAAGAAGCTCTCATGATGCACTTGATGGCTCAGCTGTGGGAAGAACAGGGTCTGCTGAGCATATCCTGGACAAATTTTCTGGATCAGCCTCATCCAGTGAGATGTATAAAGGTTTGTGCACACAAACATGCTTCAACATGCAAAGAGTGAGGGTGTCTCTTCAATATTCCCCAGCATAGGGCTCCAGTCATCAGGAGAACTTTTAGTCAAAAACTATCAGCATGAGACATCATCTGAGCAAGAGCTCTCACTTCCTCCAGGGGGCCATAATTTCAGATGTAAGACACTAAGGCAAGACTAAAATCCTTAAGCCATTTTTTGTGGCACAAGCTCTAATTGCCTATAAATCATGCTGTGTTTCCTGCTTGACACATAAAGCTTGTCTATAAATAAAAAATTGCTTTAAAATCCATATTCTTGCATGGCATTGAATTGGAAATACAGCAGAGGTTTCTGCTTGTCTTACAGCTCCAGCTTCATAAGAAGACATTTTCAAGTAGGGCATCTATTTTGATTGTTGGGCTTTTTTGGTGGGATCCAGAAAAGTGGTATATCAGTAGTTTCCAGCCTTCTCTGCCCTCCATGGAATTTAGAGATCACAGCAATAATTTATTGCTCTGTGACTGAGAGTCCATCATGTACTAGAGATCATCTTTTCTGTGATTTGAAACCACCTACACAAGTGCTTTAGAGCTATTTCTGAGATTCTTGGAGCTGCCTTAGTGTGTGTGAATCATGAAGCCAGTGAAATTTTTATAAAGTTTTACTGTTCTTAATTTCTTAATCTTTCTTATATATATTTAGATCAAGAGTCTGGGTCTTTTAGAGGTACATAGAGAGGAGCACAGCTGAACCATCTGGGGCAAGGCTGCTCTCAGCTGGCACACCAGCTCCAATGCTCTCACACACTCCTGGGCTGTGTCATGAGCATGTTTGGTCCACAGAGATTACAGAGGAAAAGAGAATAAGGTGGATTTTAGACATATTAATAGGCCACAGAGCACCAAAATATAAAAAAATAAAATAAATAAAATAAAATAAAATAAAATAAAATAAAATAAAATAAAATAAAATAAAATAAAATAAAAAAATAAAATAAATCTGGTGTTAAACAAAAGAGCCTCAAAAGCAGGGAACCCTCTTCCCAGAAACTTTACACATCCCAGTATAGCCTGAGCATCCTGGGTGGTAGGAGCATACCACTGGTAACTCTTCTCCTCATCATCAAGAATCTGGTGTCCTGAGCCAGATCCTCAGAAGGGTTTTGTCATCACCAGAGGTCATTGGCTTGGGATAACTGACAGCAACGAGTACCTGACATAATTTGCTGTATAATACAGAATCCAAACTGCATAGATTTTACTGTTTTTATAACAGCCTGTATGGCTAGTGTCCCTTCTCTCTGTGCTTGACAGCACTCATGCAGTTAAGGTTAGGCACAGGGAGACACCATCTACAAAATGCCTCATAAAATCCTGCTTGTGCCTATCTATGCAGAGAGAAAGGCTAGTGGAGCAGAAATCAGGTTTTCCTCTATAAAAAGCTCTATGTTTATGCAGGAAGAGTTAAAATGAACATATCCACTGTGGCAGATTCTGCTGTTGTGACATCTAGGGCAGCAATAAATTTTAAAAAAAGGGAAAATAAAAGAACAACACAAATGTACATGTTTCAGTCATGTGAACCACTCAGAGCTGTCAGTGTAAAAAGTGAGCCCTTCCTCCTTTCCAGGCAAGAGATAACCAAGGCATAAGAGGACTCTATATCTGGACTTTACTAAATCTTTTGGCTGAAAACTTTTATTAGAAATGTGTGGACAAAACAGTTTGAATTTTAGAGCCACAGGCCTGTGCCAACATGAAAAAAAAAGGCACAGGGAAAAGTCAACTACATTTTAAAGAAGCTTATGCACTGCCAAGGAATACTTAATGACTTTACCAAATTAAGATTTTTACTGTATCCTCCCTTGCCTGCTTCTGTCTCAGTGAAAACATTTATAAGAGGATAGAAAACAAATTCAAACAGAGAAACCTCAGAGAACAGCATTTGCTAGCACGCAGGCTGTCAGAAACACACTTCTTTGATCAGGACAAAAGGAAAATTTCCACATTCAGTTTTGAAAGTGGTATTTAGCAGCCATTATTTTAATTATTCCTTTTGCTGCAATATGAGAATCACAACACTGAGCAAAAGGCCATCCACAGCTTTGTTATTATTAACAAAAAATGTGAATGGCTTAAAGTTATTCAGTGCTAAATAATTTTTTATTGTAATCCTAAATAATTTTTTGTTTTTTCACAAGCTTTTGTCATTCATGGAATGCAGATGAAGGTTCAAACTACCACACTGCAATATAAAAATGCTGTGCAACTGCATTGGCTGCAAGCAAAAAGTAATAAGTAGAGATTCTGCAAGGCTGTTTAAATCAATTTCTCTTGATTCCAATGCTAAAATAAGAAACTTGGTATAATTCTAAAAACATTGTTTGGTAATTTTCATTTTTCTCAGATGAGGCACTCTAAGTCTCACTTCCAGAACTAAGTCTAATTAAAATGGCCATCATAAATTAGATCCATCACATCAAACTGGGAATTCTCATTCTAGGCTCCTTGGAAAAGCAAATGACAAAATTCTCCAACTGAACCATGCAGGGACCCCCAGCAACACTGGAACTGGATACTTCCAGGGAATACTAATAGCAAGCATTTTACAATCACCTCAACAGCTGAAACCTCTTCAGGGAAATTTAAGTGGCAATTTAAAATCACAATAAAAACCACAAACAGAATTAACAAGTGGGCTATTCACAAACAGGAAAGAATTCTCCATTAGTCAAATTAATTGTTCTTTCAAACTGCTCACACAGCTCTCCAGTAGTGTTTTCTGCCATTAGTCACTCAGAGTGCATCTGTGGACAACCATCCACACAGGGCTACTCTTGCTGCTCTGATGTGGATATAGTTGCCTCTTCTGGTAATCATATCCAGTCACTCAAAAAATCACCTTATAATCAATCATTGTTTTAAATTTCCTTATCTTTATTATAGATTTAATACCACTGTGACCTACCAGTGCTGCTCCAAGTGAAATACAAGAAAGAAGCCTGCAGCTTGAGCACTGTTTGACTTGCATACTTGTTACTTATTTAAAAATCTGGACAGAATATTAATGTGACAAGGTAAGAAGCAGCTGAGCATGTTAAAGCGTTAATGCACCTGTCTTACTTCATAGAAATGAAGTGACACTTCTGGATGGTTCAGGTGGATGACTAACCCACTATGAAAGCAAAACCTTTGCTCTGCTAGTTTATGTCACAGGAGTCATAGCAGGTATTAATAATTGAAGAACCACATTTGTTCAATTGTCTGATTTTTCTGTGTCAAATTTTCAGCAACAATGGAATATGAAAGAATTTAAGTAATGGAGAGTTTAAAAAAAAAGCTCATCTAGTTGCCTGAGTATAAATCACAGAATCACAAAATGTTTTGGGTTGGAGGGGACCTTAAGGACCTTCTGGTTCCAACTCCTTGCCATGGGCAGGAACACTGTCCACTAGACCACATTGTTCTACCCTGAGCCTTGAACACTTCCAGGGTTGGGGCATCCCCATCTTCTCTGGGCAACATATCCCAATGCCTCCCTATTCTCACAGTAAAGAAATTCTTCTTAATATCTAATTTAAATCTATCCTCCTTCAGCTTACAGTCATTATCACTTTTCCTATCACTCCATGACCTTGTAAAAAGTCCCTCTAACTTTTCTGTGGATCCCATCCAGGTACTGGACTGCTACTTTTAGTCTACATTTGTTACCTAAGAAACTAAGTCACCATCTACAATGTGTAAAGTATAATAGTGTGAAAAATCTTCACCAAAAACTAAACAGTTAGCACAGCTCTAATAAAACAAAATCCCTGTGTTCACACAAATATATAAACTTCAAGAATATACACACTTTCCCCAGGATTAATCGTAGAACTCCCATTCATGGTTTTATATCTGCCCCACTCTCATAGCACCTCTGACAATCTCTCTGTGGCAAGCTTGCAAAAGTGCTAAAAGAGCAGCTCTGTGTCACTTCAGCAAAGCCTGCATGAAATGCATGATACCTGCATAAAGAAAATATTTTCTTCTTTGTCTTTTTAGACATAGATTCTGGAATCATGACTGATCCTCATATTTTGCTCCAACCTTAGAGAACTTTTTGCAATATTTTGAAGACCCTTACTTTGTGCCAGTAGCAACAGTGAGAAAAGCAGGGACTTTTTTTTTGGCATTCCTGTACACTATTTTCATGGTGCTGTAGCTGTCTCAGTGCAGCTGGATTTACACCAGCTCACCTGAAATGACAAGGGAATTGCCTAACCATCCTGGACTGCAGGGTACAGTTCAATTACCTAAGGTGATATTTGATCAGTACACTGGGATTAAAATTATTTTCTATTACTTACATTATGCCATTTCCAGGAATGCTGTCTGTGTCTATCCCAGTAAATAAACCAAGTGCTGGAGCTGCCCCTGGATGAGGGTATCCCTGGCATCAATCCAGGCTGAGGATGAGCAGATGGAGGTCAGCTCTGCCCAGAAGGATTTGGGGGTGCTGGTGGAGGAGAGGCTGCACATGACCCAGCCATGGGCATCACAGCCCACAGAGCCAAACGTGTCCTGGGCTCATCCAGAGCCCCGTGGGCAGCAGGGCAGGGAGGGGATTCTGCCCCTCTGCTCTGGTGAGAGCCCACCTGGAGCACTGCACCAGCTCTGGGCTCCCAGCACAGGGACCTGCTGGAGCCAGTACAGAGGACCAGCAAGATGATCAGAGGGATGGAGCACATCTCCTCTGAGGAAAGGCTGGGAGAACTGGGTTTGCTCACTCCAGAAAAGAGAATGTTTCAAGGTGACCTAATTGGGACCTTCTAGAACTTACAGGAACGAAGAGATGTAGAGACATCTGGACATCTAGAGACAAGTGGGAATGGGTTCAACTGGAATGGGTTCAAATCAGTTTTGATTAGATACCAGAAATTCTTTACTGTGAGGGCAGTGAGGCCCTGGCACAGGTTGCCCAGGGAGGCTGTGGATGCTCCATCCCTGGAAGAGTTCAAGGCCAGGTTAAATGAAGCAGCCTGGTCTAGTGGAAGTGTCCCTGCCCATGGCTGGGGGTTGGAGCAAGATGATCTTCAAAGCACCCCTCCAACCCAAGCCATTCTATACTCTGTGAAGTTAAAGTATTGGCTGTAGTGATTCTGGATATTGTAAAATATTTATCTGTAAGGTTGAAAGCCCAGGACAGTCTACTCCAGCATCTCTCAAGAAAATCCTAGTACAGCTGAAGGGTGAGAGCACTGTGGAGCCTCTCCACATACACAGCATGTGTGCAGCCACCCTGGGTTAGGGGCTCTGACCCCTGTAGCCCTCAACAGCCCCTCATGCTCCTTCTTTGCAGCTTAGACACAGACAGGAACTCTCATAAATGCCTCACTATCTCATGATCAGGTTCCAAATGTGTCTCATCTAAAAATAAATTATTGCAAGGAGGGTGCATGCTAGCAGGTTGTCCAAAACGCTGGAGTTAAGATATATAACAGCACAGTATATTCTAATGGCAAGCTGAAATGTTGAATCAGGTTTTTTTAAGCCTTCCTTTAAAGTAAAGCTCCTTTCCTGGCTCAAGAAAATTGAGTAATATTTCATGTCTACAGTTATTTGTGATGATGAAAAGGAATTTGTCTGCTGACAACCTGTCCTTTACACAAGCATTTCTGTAGGATTGTGAGGGAAGGAAGACAGTTAAGTACGATTTAAGTGAAAAGAATCAGGTCTCTGTACATTCTAAAAGAAGGGTTAATTTTAGATAGTATGCATGTGTCCTCATAAATTGGTATACCGTAACTAAAAGTTGCCCAAAAATGAGCTTTACTTATCCCACCCCACAAAAATTTCACTGTTACAACACATCAAAATAGCAGACAAAAATCCCCAAGACAGGTTATAAAATTCAGCCTCTTGAGAGATAGAATTCAATTACATTTGCTTCTGAGAATCATTTTCTTTAGTAGAATACAACACTTGTGAACCAGCACAGCAGCACTTTCAAATCAAAGGCTTCCAGCTTTTTGCTGAAAGCTGAAAGTTTCTGTTTTCAGGTGTTTCATTTTTTCACTCAGAAGTCAAAACTGTCTGTGAAAAGCACACATTTCTCACACAGAAAATAATTTTAATAAAGAAAATAGCTTCAACAGATTTCTTTGGGCCATTTCTACAATGACTTCATGCTGCTTTCCCTTTTTCAAAGCAACAGCATGAAACCTCAAGGTTCAGATCTAATGCTGCAGAGCAGCCTCAGCCCCACTGATTTTTTAATCACAAAGTGCACCCAACACAGCCACAATGGCCAACCTCTCATTATTCATTTAAATCAACAGTAAAAAAAAAAATAAATTAAAAAGCGTGAAAGAAAAATCCTCACTTTTTTTTCCCCCTCTTGGTAGAGCTTTCTTACATTTGGATGCATTTGAATTACAGTGTTTTATCTCCAGTGACAAATCTGTTATACCTTGGCTGCACCAACATCTCAGGCACATGCTATTTCTTTCATTCATTTCCCTGGTGCTTTTACCTCGGTACCTAATGCGCTGTCAGAATCACAGAATCCATCCATAAGTATTATGTGATGAGCAGCTGCTGTATATGCAAGCACACAGGAGAAATGAGCTTTCATTCTTCCCCTGCAATCATTTACATAGAGAATATGATCCCATTTAAATTACTGCTTGTCATCTCGTTACACTTGATCAGTTGAAGGATCATTTTATTGAAACGGGGAGAAAGAAAGAAAAAGGAAAACTACCAGCGATTTGACACTCCTTTATACTTAAGAGTTTGAAGGTTTGTACAGTTTTATATTCAAACTGCTAGACTTTCTGATGGTTTCTACTCTTAGAAGAGGATTCCTTTGATAGTTAGACAACTTCTATCTTATCCCTCCAGGCTAAAAATCTCTATTTTCATGACTTCCCTGAGAAAATTAGAAATTCTGTATACCACAATATTAAGTGAAGAGGTGTTTCTTAAGCAGTTACAACCTGACAAATGCCTTAGCTGTGGGAGAACTGACAAAAAAAAAGTGTACTTCTGGAGGCTGGAAGGATCCACAAAGCCTGCATTACTGACATACAGCTTTCCTACCATAAATATTTTTCACATTCAATATTGGTCTTCAGAGTTCTCTGAGAATTCAACATAGAGTTACACCTTCACAGGATTCATCCTAAATCACATCTTTGTTTGCATTTCTTAGTACAATGGAAATCCACTTTGCATTAAAGTAGCAAAAGGGTATGATTTAAATTCTTAACACAAGGCAACTCACAGATGAAATAACTGAGCAGCATATCTTTTTCTGCACAAGGTTTTACAAGGCACTAGCCACTGGAGACTAATACTGAATGCACACTCTCATTAAAAAAAATAAATCATATTTCCAATTAATACTTTCCAGTGTCTTTAAGATGGAAACATTGGCAGTCAGGAGGAGTTAGTTTTTTCAGTGCCATCACCATCTCAGGAACTTTCTCTGACAAATCTGTCAGAGACAGACCACTGTTCTGTGATGTGATAGAAATAATAGAACAGGTTTTGCCTCTGCTTGACAGAAATTCGAGCCTCCCAAATAACAGCAAAGAGAAATGGGCCAAATTCTGTCAGCTCTACTCGGTACCTGTAGTAGCAGAATTGAGAGGGTGAGTGCAGTCACAGGATATGGCTCACAGCACTTTTCATTTCCATTCATCTGTGTGACCAAGATGAGCAGCTCTGAGCACACCAGAAAAACCCTAAAAACCCAAACTGACATTTTTTGGGGTTTTTTCTATATAAAATGCTCTTCAGCTGTGACCCACTACTTTTCTGTCCCAGAAAACTAGACAGACTACAACTCCAACAGGTTAAAATTTGCATGTAACTGCCTGAGGAATTTTTGATGAGCCTACAACTAAATTGTCAGGTTTGGGTGGATTAGTAGTTACAAGCCAGGACAGTACCTATTAGTTCTGAAAATGTTCACATTTCTTAAAGAATATTTCACAAATGCTGCAGTTTTTAATGCAGTATTTTTAATAATCCAAAACTGAGCATCAGTTACCTGTTGCTGATTATTTTCTGATTCAAGGAAAATAGTCCCAATTTTTGTATCAAGGAGTCTTTGTAATGATATGGGATCCAGCTGGCCCATCACAATACAATCAATAAGAAAAGAAAGCCAAATTAAATAAAGAGTTTGAAAGTTCAGTATAAGAATTTTTCATTCAAATTAGCCAACAAAATGCTTTCAAAATAGAAAGCCTTCAAGGAACATCAATATTGACAATCTGGTAAATTTTCTGAGCATTAAATTCTCTTTAGAAAAGAGACCAAAAAGTGAGGTAATGTCCTATAGAAGAATATCATAACCTAGAAAGCCATTTGCCTGCAGGAGCCTAAGCAAAAGCACAAAAGAATTTTTATGTTTTGCTAATTACTCTTGTACCTGCCTTTTCCATTGTGATAATATGAGGATTTCATAGTACACCACATTTTATTTATGCAGTTCATAACACCTTCATTATATTTTTTCAAGCTTTGCAACCTTATTTAAACTTTTTATTTCAAAAGCACTTTTATGTTGAAAAATACCATTCACACAAAAGTCCTACACTGTCTTCACAAAAACGTCTCCTGTGATTTTCATCGAAGTAAAGTGGGATCAGAAAATAGATATATTTCCTTGTAATTTTGGAAGATAAATGGCCTTCATACAAAGCAAAATCTCTAAAAGCCTGTGGCCACTAAACATTTGCACTACACCTTTAGATCAATATTACTCACAGATTAAACCCTTTGAGTTTAGGCATCAAGGCTTCTTTACACCTGCACAGAGTATGAAGTGCCCCCTTACAGGGATGCTAAAACATGAGTCCAAGGAGCAAACATGCATATTCCTTTACAATGCACTGGAGAAATCATTGGGTCATAATCTATGTAGCAATATGCCTAGCAGAAAGCTCCACAGATATATTTTATGAAAAGAGAGGTTTTGTTTTCTCAGTGCTGCCCAAATGATATAATCTGTCTTGACAGGCAAACTATTACAGTCAACTTTAGAACAGGCTTCTCTCTAAAATTCTTTGTCTATTACAAACAGAAAGTTACTGGTATTTCATTTTCTAACACTGTTACTGTATTTGTTTTACTGTTTTTGTTAACCTCCCAGTCATCTAAAACATTTGCCATTAAAATTCATGTCCTTTCCTGCATTATCTTACATCTCATCTGAGCTGGAAGTCGGCTGCCATGACAATCACAGACATTTTGAATAGCAATAGCATGTCTTTGGGCAGAAAAAAGCCTGTGAAGGAAAGTATACACCAGCAGCACAGCAGAAGACCAGCTCACACATCAAATTAATTTGGGAGGAATATCATGCATAGGCCTGTGAGTGCAGATCCAAGGGGAAATTTCTGGTCAAAATTTCCAAAGCAGCTGCTGCACTGCTGTAACCCTGAATTAAACACAAGCAGAATTCAACCCCAAAGATCTCTACATCTCTGATGAAGAGACCAAGTCAACAACGTTTTACATGTTTCATGCATCATATTCTGTACATCCACTCATACGTGCAGATTTTCCTGTTCAGGTTTATTTAAGCTTAAGATACAAGTGGAAAGCTGATTACATACCAGAGAAGTTTGGTGTTTGGCATTGATGGATGAGGCTTTTTGTGCTTTGGGTTGGGAGAAGGTAGATCTGATTCTGACAAAAAAGTGGAAACTTCAAAGTTCTCACAAGAAGGAATTGGGTAAAAGGCCTTATATTAAAGAGGTTAACCCACAAGGAGAAGCCACTACCTGACTCCAATTTAGTAATTTCTGCCTAGTCAGTAGACTAACAAGAGCTCCAAAGGAAAACTCAGTAGGAAATCAGTCATATTTTCAAAACAAATAATTTCAAGTCAAGCCACCCAAGATGAATATATGAGATTAGCTCAGCTGGTTAGAGATCAGTGTTAATAAGGCCAAGTCTATGGATTTGATCCCTCTGTGGGTCATTCCCTTTGGATTTGTTCTTGATGATCCTTATGATCCTTCCAATTCAGAATATTCAGTGATTTCTGTGACTTTGTGTTGAAATCCAGTCATTTTCCTTCATATGTTACAATTTTGAAAACTTGGCAAATCCCAGTCAAGACATCTTTCATTAAGAACAGTGAACATGATCCTTTGGGAAATAGTAACATTTTAAGAGAAGTGACCTTTTTATTCTTTGCCTCATCTTTCATTTCTAGTGCTAGCCATAAAATATCTATATGTGTCTGCAAATGTTGCTTCTAGGGAGAGCACTATGGGGACAACCTTTCAGCTAAATGCAACTCTGTAAAATGGATAAAGGAGCCAGGGCAGTACCAAGTGGATCCTGGCTGAAGGAGACAGTGATCCCCACACTGCAGCTGGAGAATTGCCATTTAAGAGGATATCTGAGCTGCAACCCTGGAAATCACAACACTCTGGAAAATACTCCAGGCTCCTCCAAGGCTACAAAAGTAACAAGAGGTCTATACGATCTATTTCCTCTTTCATCTGATTTACAGAAATGGCTCTTGACAGGAGGCAAGTTGATAATAAAAAGCGAAGCTTTACGAGTCTCCTTTCAAGCACATCTTTAGATGTTGTGTCTCTCTTCTCCCCTCCATTAAGTCATAGATCTAAGGACTAAAAAGGAACTGAAGAAGTGGCAAGATCTAACGCCTGTTGGACTAAATACGTAAATTATGAAATCAAGTCTCAGAACTGGGAGATCTTAACTCAGACTACTGGTAAATCAAGAAAGTGATGAAAGCAGCATCCCCCTCTAGGAAGGGTGCTGATTTTAGCTGTGACATTTCTAGCCCTCAGAAGTCTACAATATTTTTCATATAAGATCAAAGAAAATGCATTAATATTTGCATATGGTTTGCTGTATATTTCCCCCTCCTATTAGCATCTCCCTCATTCCCCAACTTCAAAAGCTGGATAATACTGAAATCTTTAGTGTAAAGGAAACAAAAAACCTTCCACTTCAGATAACTAAATGCATACTGAAATTAATAGGAATCATTTGATTCCTTCCTGTGACAAAACAAAATTCAGACATTTTCTGGAGAAGAAGCATCTTTAATCTCCCAGGTGAAACATGAGAGCAGAGAAGTGTGATTCCATAATGAAAGCCTTTTTGTTATTCTCACATTTTTCTGCATGCAATTTTGCAATATTTGTTTGTTTGTTTTAACTCAGATTTGGCTTATGTCATTTGAATTTCTTCACCAAGCATTTTGCTTTTGTTGTAGTACAGTTTTATGATAATTAAAAAGAAATTGTCATATTTAAATGTTTTCTGCATGATTGGCATTAGAGCATTCAGCACAAGGAATTAATGAGAGTATTGAATTAAATGTGTCAAATCATCCCATTTTTGAAACCTCAACACAACAACCACAAAGCACAGAAGTTATTTTGTCTGCATAAATGATGTTCAAAAGCTTAAAGCTGTTTCATTATATGGTACTTTTTAAAAATCTGAGATGGGGTTACTCTTTATTATATCTCACACCCATAATGAGGGTTTTTATTGAGAAGTTTATATTTTTCTACTGGCTCAAAGCTGGGACGTGCCTTACAACGATTTATGAATGCAAGAGGCTTTGTATAGGTGACTTCAGTTGTCTACCTCTACATTACAGAAATGAAGAGACCTTCCCCAGCCTGAGTACACAGCAACGCAGTTGCATTCAAGCCCTTAGTGAGGCTGCACTAACACATGATGGCAACCTCACTTGTCTGCCCAGTCTGCTTCTTATGCAGTAAAAAACACCTCACAGCTCCATTCAGCAAAACCAGAGCTTTTGTCTGTCTCACCATCAACTACCAGACTAACATGTCAAGTCATGTAGAAGTGCTGAAAACACAAGACAGAGAGACATGCACACAGGAAAAGCACAAAGGAACCAGTGCTGCAAAAATATTCCTGTTTGGTCCACATAGGTTATTAATATCAGAGTTTAATATTGAAAATCTTCCAAAGGGTGGGTTGCAGGATTAAAACAAATGGTTATGAATTTAAATCAAACTCTTGGAGAAAAGTCAAGCTTTTTATTTTCTCAGCTTTCTGCCTGTCAGAATGATGATTCACCTTGTTAATGTCTGTTTTTCTGTACTGAAGACCCAGCAAGACCATCCCCAACACAGTATTTACCTGCTTCTGTGAAAAGGTAAACCAGCTCAAACAGAAGGCAAAATTGTTCTGACAGAAAGTCTAGCCAGTTCTTTCATTTTTTAATATCATTTTTATTGAGAAAAGAATACACCAAATGTAAAGAGTTAATAATTCACAGATGTCTTATGAGAATGTTTAAGCATCAATACTTGTCAGTTCTCAACCAAAAACCAAAGCACTAATTAGGAAATTTCCTACATCTTGAATTTTTTTTTAGCATACCACAGCTATCAATGAATTTTATTCATTAACTATCATAATGATAACAGAAGCAAAATTTTTCAGGCTACATTTATTGATGGGATTTCTATGCAAATAAGAAAGAAACCCATTATATTTACCTATTGTCAATGGCAGATCAGGGAAAGTTCAAGCAAAAGCTTTTCATTAGAAAGAACTGCAATTTTTTATCTCAGTGCCTTTCCAAAAGTATGGATAATAATTAAAGCTGTATGACATTAAGCACACTGGTTAAATCAAAAATCCTATTACATACTTAGGAAAAATTAGCTGTGGAATGACGTAAGACACAGCCTTCAGCTCTTAACAATCTAGGAGGAGGTTTTGTTCAACCATTCAGAAAGTCCAAATTATATATAATACTGCTAAACTTCATCCTTTTCATGCATCTTTCAAGGACTGCTCTCAGAAGACTGGTACGGAAGCAGGGTATTGTGTTTCTTTTTTAATGTTACAGTAGGGACATCCATTGCAAAATAAAATAGGTGGCATGACTGAAAGTGAAGAAACATAATGGGAACTAATGAAGTACCATATTTTAATGTCCTTGTTTCAAATTTGTTAAGACTAGCACAAAAAAAAAAAAGAGACAGTATTTCTTTCTTATATGAATATATTTAAGAGCTTAGTATGGTATTGGAATTTTTCCTATGATTTAGCCAGTAAGTAGTATTTGTGTTCTAAATGCTGATAATCTGTAATTCTTCCCAAACTCTGCATTTAAGACTAACCAGGAGTCTGTCATTTTGTAGGACATCATTTCTCATGCTAAATTACTTTGGCTGACAGCTATTCTGGATGCACAGATGTAAGGGGACACAGCCATATACATAAATATAAGCAAGTTACATATAAATATAAGAAAAAAGTTTTTATGTGTTCAAACCTATTTATAGAAACCCATAGGAAGAAAAAACATCTTTACATCTACATTATAAGGATTTGGGCAACGTGAGGATTAAATACATTTAACTAGATTTTTTTAACTTAACGTAAAGGCAATGTGAATCAAAATACATGAATATATAACCTTTTAAATTCTCAAAGGTCCTTTAAGGCTGCCTACCCACTGCACAGTTGTCAGAAGAGGGAGGCTGGGCAGGCATCCTGGCAGATGGTTTCCCTGCAGAAGGGCTCTTACATGGGAGCAGTGGGTTTCCATGCCCCACGCTGCTGCAGAGCATTGTTTCCCTGGAAGGTGTTAATGGCTGCCAGCAAGGATGCCTCTGATACATGGGAAATCATGGCCTCTGCAAGCAGATGTGCATGCTAGCAGCTCTTTTTTTTCAGAGGAATTAAGGTCTTTAATAGAGTAAAACAGCTCAAAGAACAGAAAGCCATGTGGGGAGGCCCAGGGGATTGATTGGAAACATCGAGTCCTGTATTGACAGGAGGTAGATGTGTTGGTACACGTAAGCAGAAAACCACCAGGAAACCAGAAAAACAGATGTGGGCTTGGCCTTGAGAATAGAAATAGACCTCCCTGGGTGCAGGAGTGAAGGGAAAAAATAGGTTTAAAAGCCTGCATTAGAAAAAAAAAAAAAGTTCATTATTATCCACTTCTGCTCTCTTAGGAAAAGCAGATACAGTCATTCCAAATGACTAGAGATGTGCCAAAAAAATGCCTGACCAGTATAAACAGCTTCTCCTCCTCCAGGGGGAAAAAAAAAACCCTACAAAACACTAAAGCCCAGCTAACAGCTGCAAGGAGCTGAAAACAATAGTTTACAGTGTCCAGCCACAATAAAAGAATGTATTTATTCAAAAGTTCAAAGGTTGGGTCAATTCCCCATTGCGAACACCAGCCATAACCTCTTGCTTCAAAAGCCTAAACCACTTCCCTCTCTGTGTCTGGTTGTCTGGAGCTGCCCATGTGTTTCCAGAGCCACAAGGGCCACACTGAGACCCATGAGCTTGCTGTGCAGCCAGAGGAACAAGCACACCACTCTTCCCACCTGGCAAGTGTCTCTCCCCCAGAGGCACTTTGGGATGGGGGGCTGCACCCACCCCAGCACCAGCCTCATCTCTGGTACCAGGAACTTGGAGGAGCATTCACCAGTCACAATGACAGCAGCCTACTCGAAAAGGAAGGTACAGGGAGTACAGCCAGCTCTGCATCCCTCCAGACCTCCAAACCAGAAAATCATAGAATGGCCTTAAAGATCACTGCATGAGCAGGGCCTGTTTTGGTCTTGGACACTTCTAGGGATGGGGCACCCACAACTTCTCTGTGCAACATGGTTAAGAATGCAGATACACACGAGCAGATAGCCATTACAGACTGATTAAACTCAACCAGCAGCCTCTTCACTCAGCTATGTTCACTCAGGATGCACAGACAGGCTGCTGCCTCACACCACAGTATGATTTACAAATGAGACCACTGGGATGAGGGTGGACTGTTCCTAAATCAAATCCTGCTGAGGGCAGTGACCTAAGGGAAAATCTGCTCCATATGATTTAAGTATTTGCTGGCAGATTTATAAAAAGAAAAACTTCATAAGAAAGTGGACATCAAATACGTGAGGCACTTTTATAAACACAAGTATGAGCTGAATACTTCAGAACACAAATAAGCTGGGGCAAATCAGGCCCTTCAAACTCATGCTGCTATTGAAAACCAATGGGAGCTAATAAGGAATATGTTGCTACAACTTTTCCAAGTTGTTTGCTGTGCATCTAACACGTAATGTCTCACTGTACTGCTGTCACATGAAATATTAACAACAGCAACTACCAGTTAAACACTAAATATATACATTTGTGCTGCACTTGCTCACACTTGACATGACCATAATATCTAATCTAATGCCAGATGATGAGCTTGATGTTCCAAAGCTTGATTTCTCCCTGGCTAAATTCAGGAGGAAGAAAGAAAAAACACTGGTAAGCTTTCCACTGGATGTACTGTTGACAGCACAAGAATATGTTTATTTTTGTTATTCCATCTGGTGCTCATTATAAGC